>JAKOOJ010000004.1:113400511-114811511 GCA_022577455.1 Arizona elegans
AGAGACATTGGAATCAGGCAGCCCTTCTTATTGCCTAGTAAGAGTCAAAAAACATCATTTCCGATAAATCATCTCATTTATCCTCCTGGAAAGCACCATTCAATTTTTCTTCCACAGGTCTCCTTTTTAATAGGGGCAAAATCCTTCCATAGACTTGTACCTTATATCTTGCACTTTTTTTTTGCAAGAAAAGAGATACCACCTGAGTTAACTGAAAGTTATGTTCCCCTTGCAATGCCATGTCACAATCCTCAGGTCTACGTGGTATTTTCTAAAATTCATACCTATTAATTAAAAGAACTACTGTAACTGCTATCGAGTTTTGCTTAAAACCCCCATCAACTTTTTGCCCTGGAGACAACATTCTCTAAATTTTCTTTGCTATAGTGATCTGCGCTTCCAGGACAGACTTGATAAATCAACTAACAATTCCATTTCCACAATCTCACCATTCGTTTCTTTCTTCCAAGTTAACACAACCACCCAAATGAAAAACAGAAGGCAGACCTGGGGCAAGCCCGCCACAAAGTCACTATTCTTGCCCCCAACCCTTTCCGAAACAAGGTGCAAACAAATACGTCCCAACCCCAACTCAAAGCAGGAAGAGGAAAAGGCAGAGAGGTTTGGTGTTTTGCTTTTTACCTGCACGCGTCTGCGAGGTTTGCCTCGTACGCTCTTCCTTTTCAGCTTCTTGCAAGCCACGGGCAGTTATTGCCGCCGCAAACCGGAACCAGGAAGCAGCTGCCGAGCAAAGCCGAAAGAAATCCACTTCTGCCACTTCCTCTCGCTGGCCAACTCTGGTTAATTTATCTTTTCTGCTCTTCGCTTTCCTCTGCCGCCGTGCGTCTTGGAGGACTGGCTCATTAAAAACCGTGCGTCTTGGAAGACTAGCTTCTTGATAGGAGAGAGAGAGAGAGAGAACTCCAAGACCGCCTTGTGTTTTCATGGAAATATATATGGTCCTGTTGGAAGATATGAGAAACTCAATATGAAAAGAGCAGGGAAATTCCCCTAAAAGAAATAAGCAGAAACTAGGCAGTTTCAGCCCCCACCTTTATCAATGGGCCATTAAGAAGCTGAAGCCACCCTATTTTCCACAACAAAGGAAGGACAAAATTACAGGGGCCTGCAACATCCAAACAGATATGGGACACAGGAAAGAAAAACAAACACCCAAAAAGGAAAAGAAATCAAGCCAAAGTAATTTAAACACATGAGAAAAAGGAGAAAACACAGAAATAGCAAGCTAAATAATTATAGGGAACGAACAACTACAAAGGGCTGGGAAAAACAGAGAGTGGACTATAAAACAATTATTTATTTGCCAGATCCAGGACGGAAGAACCCAATCACAAACAAAAACAGGATTTCAACACCATAAAACAATCACACACACAAATCAAAGGATTCACACGCCAAATCAAAAGAATTTCATTTCAGAAGACTTTAAAAGGTCACATAGAAAATCAAAAGACATTTTAGAATATAAAAAAGGGTTACTCTTACAGTTCAAACAGGCTAGCCTCGGAACGCTGTGTTTGTATTTGTTTCTTGCCTGCCTTCCTATTAACAATAAACTAATTCTGCTCTTAAGCAGCTGACCTCCAATCATTTCGAAGTAATCTCCCAGCCGGGAGTTTTGAATTTAAGAAGGGAAAGCTCTGCCTTCCAACAATCCTTAAAGAGAAAGGCTACTTTTTCCTTCCAACAGTCCAAAATGGGATGATCGGTCAGAATTTTGTAATTTGAGTACAGGAGCCCAGACCTCTTCATCAAGCAAAGCGGTGCTGGAAAGTTTGCAAGCCACTTAGTGACAGTGACATATTGATATTAGGAGGTGTACAATATTTTGGTATCCTTTTAAAGGGACATAATAATAATAATAGAACAGGTAGAATTAGTGGGACATAATAGTAGAATCAGTAGAATTGGTTTGACTTGCTGTTTTGCTTTTGTAAAAATTTCTTTGCTAAGAATTAGAACTGCCTCTGCCATTTGCTTCTGCCATTTGATCTCACCCCTTTGTTATTTAGTTTTTCTGTACCACTCCCTGCCTTTAAACCATAAGGTTTTCATTTTTTCATCACCTGGTATTTTCATTTATCATATTTACCAGAAAATTTCTAAATTTTCTAAAGTACAATGATAAAACCAAACTCATTCAATAAATTTAACAATCAAGACAATTATCTTCTGGGCCATGCAGAAGAATTTGTTGAACCCATCAAATAAAATTGCTTGGATTCATTCCTGCTTAGAACCTTTGACTTGTCGTTATGAGATGCCCAATAATTTGGGAACAGTTTGTCCCTGTTGGACCTAAGGAAGTGGACAGGATCATCTATTTTCTCAATGTAACTACCAGTCAATTAGACCCTTGTCCATCCTGGCTGATGAAAGCCTCCAGGAGGGTGACCAGCAGATAGGTTCATGCATTCATCATTGCAAAAGGATACATTCCTGGGACCTTTTAAGACCCTGGTTTGTCCTCCCTTTAAAAAAGTCACTCAACCCCTTTCATGCAATCTCCCATCTTCCCTTTTTGGGGGGGAAGGTGGTAAAAAAGGTGACTGCTGATAAGCTTCAGGGAGTCCTGGATGAAATAGATTTCCTGGACCCTTTTCAGTCAGAATTCAGACCCAGCTATAGGACAGCCCTGGATGTACTAAAGAGTGATCTCTGGTGGGAGTGGAATGATAATGCAACCATTCCTGCTCTCCTTGACCTCTCAACAGTCTTTGATACTATCGATCCTGGTATCCTTTTAGGCCAGCTACACAAGCTGAAGCTGGGAAGCTCTGTTTTGCGCTGGTTCAGCTGCTCCTTCCAAGGTCAGACTCAATAAGTGTTAATAGGATCCATCCCCCGACTGCTCACTTGTAGCATCCCACAGGACACCATACTCTGTCCTTTTTAAATATCTACATGAAACTATTAGGTGAGATCATCTGTCACCATCGGTTGAGATATCATACTCAGTTCTACACATAGTGACTGCACACATACACAAGTGATGATGTTTCTGCCCACTCATGATGCCTGGAGGCTGTAAAGAGCTGGATAGAGAAGAACAGTCTGACTGAACTCTGGAAAGACTGGGTGGCTTTGGCTGCATGGTTTCAGGATCCAGGTGTTTGTCATCCTTAGTTCTGGACCCAATTTAGACCCAATTTGCAACTTAGGGGTTTTCCTGGACTCATGTCTCCTGCTTGAAGAGCAGGTGGCAGATGTGGCTAGGAGAGCTTTTGCACAACTCTCATTTGTGTACCAGCTGTGAACTTTCCTTGACCATGACTCCGTGTCCATTACTCAAGCCTTAGTCATCTCATCTGTATTAATGCAAAAGCTCTACATGGGACTATCCTTGAAATCTATTTGGAAGCTTCAGCTGGTACAAAGTATGGCAGTGAGAGTAGTCTTTGGGGCCTCTAAGATGGGTAGGTGCAGAGCATGGGGACTAAATATATATTACATCTCTGCTTCGTGAACTTCTCTGGCTACCAGTCTGCTTCCAAGTACAGTTCGAGGTATTGGTTATGACCTTTAAAACCCTTAATGGCCTAGAGGTCCAGGCTACCTGATGAACTGTATCATCCCTTCTCGGACAAGCCAATCCTACTCATGCTGGCAAAGAGGGTCTATTGCAGAACCCGTGGTCAAAGAACTCCAACTATTGGGATCCAGAAGAGCCTTCTTTGTGGCTGTGCCTGCCCTTTGGAACATCCAACCCTCTAAGGCAAGATCTGTTCCCACCTTTCTACCCTTCTGCAGGAGTCTGAAGACTTAGCTCTGCCAGTTGGCCAGGGGACCAAATGGGGTTCTATGTTGGAAATGGCTGCTGGATTTATGGCACACTCCACCTCCCCGCTTGCCCTCTGCTTTCCATTCATCCATCTTTTTATTGTTGTTTCTCTCAGGGTGCAAAGAGAAAATATCTGCTGCAAATTCTGGGTAAGGTCAGGAAGGACATCTGGCCATCAAACACTCAGCTCTTCTGTCACCAACTCCACCCCTAAACAGGGATTAAAGAGTCATAAAAAGAAAAATTGATGTATTTCTGTTATTCTTTTTCATTGTTTATTTTATTGTTCTGTTTATTTTATTGTTCATTTCTTCCTTTTCATTGTTGAAAGCTATGTAGAGTAGCTCCTTGGCAAGATAGGCAACAAATAAATTTAAATATATATAAAAATTAAGCCAGATTTTCAGGGCTGAGATAGAAGAGACAGTTTTAATGTCATTATTTTATATAATTAATTATATAAAATACTTATATAAATAATATAAGTAATTATTTATAATTACTTATAAATAAAATAAATTTATTTTTATTGAAAAAGAGGAAAAAATGGAACCAAATTTTCCATTGAGGGAGAAACCATCAAAATAAAAATCAAGTTCAAAAAAAGACTGAATCCAGCTACAGGCTATAGAAGAACACCCCCCCACCCCCCGCAATTGTTTCAATCTAAGCCAAAAATATTGGTTTAGAAGGTGGGGGATCCAACATGACTCACCCTCCCAGTTCCCTCTTGGTCATGTAACCCACAGCCGTTATTTTAAGGAGGAAAAATATTCCAAATGTCATGCTTCCTTTCCCTCATCTTATTATGCAACCGGGAGACAATTTTTTTTGAAAATTGACTGTTTTAACCTGCAGAAGTGGTTGCATCAGGTTTGTAAGTATTCATTTACTTGTTAAATTTATTTGCCACCTATCTCATTATGGGGCTATTCTAGGCTGCTTTATAAAATGAAAAAGTGTGGTAAACAGAAGTAAAATAATAAACAATGACCAAGGAACACAATATAAATACAACAATGTGATAACGATGATCTTAATATCCCTGAGCACCATATGATCCTTGATCTCGAGCAAGACATCCTGGAGTGTGAATTCAAGTGGATCTTAGGAAGCATTACCAGTAACAAAGCTAGTGGAGGTGACGGTATTTCAGCTCATAGACTATGCTAAAGCAGCTGATTGTGTAGATCACAACAAATTGTGGTAGGTTCTTAGATGGGAGTACCAGACCACCTTACCTATCTCCTGAGAAATGTGTATGTGGGTCAAGAAACAAGTTAGAACCAGACTGATTGGTTCAAAATAGGGAAAATAGTATCACAAAGCTATATTGTCACCCTGCTTATTTAATTTATATGCACAGTATATCAAGCAAAATGTTGAGCTGGATGAATAACAAGCTGGAATTAAGATTGCTGGGAGAAATATCAACAACCTCAGATATGCAGACAATATCATTCTAATGGCAGAAAATGAAGAGGAAATAAAGAGCCCTTTGATGAGGGTGAAAGAAGAGTGTGCAAAAGTTGGCTTGAAACTCAAGATTAAAAAAACCAAGATTATGGCATCCAGCCCCACCATTTCCTGGCAAATCAAAGGGGAAAGAAATGGAAGCAATGACAGATTTTATTTTCTTGGACTCCAAGGTTACTGCGGATGGTGACTGCAGCCATGAAATTAAGATGCTTGCTCCTTGGGAAGAAAGCTATGGCAAACAGCAGAGTATATCAAAAAGCAGAGTAACGTATGGCTGTGAGAGTTGGACCAAAAGGAAGGCTGAGCGCTGAAGAATGGATGCTTTTGAATTTGAAAGTGTTCTCCAACACAACACTTTTGAGAGTTCCTTGGACTGCAAGATCAAATCAGTCAATCCTAAAGGAAATCAACCCTGATTATTCTTTGGAAGGACAGATACTGAAGCTGAAGCTCAAATATTTGTGCTATCACATGAGAAAAAAGGATTCATTGGAAATTACCCTAATGTTGGGAAACATTTGAAGGCAAAAGAAGAAAGGAATGGCAGAGAACAAGGTGGTTAGTATCATTGATACAGTGAGCATGGGTTTGGGCAGACTCCAGGAGACAGTGTAAGATAGAAGAGCCTGGTGTGCTGTGGCCCATGGGGTCACAAGGAGTCGGACATGACATAGCAAAGGAAGAACAAGAAACCTAGCTAGTTTGTCATTTAGTTAGAAAATGGGCTTAGCATGGTGGGTGATCCAACTCAATAATTAATGTCATACAACACATGATATAAAGACACAAACTTTATATTGTATCTTGAATTTTCATATTTCCTGATAAAATATGCTATTAAAACAGAATAAAATATTTTATTCAAGCTGCATTATCTAGAAAAGTTTCTAAATTTAAAAACTTTCTTAGCACACAATTGAGCTTGATATTGAGAATATTTCACTTAGCTAATTGAAGACATTTTTGTTTATAAAATATCCTGCAAAGAAGCATATTTTTCTAGTTAAAACTTGAATTATATATGCTTAATTTAAGCTAAAACCCACTACATACAACTACTGTGAATCCACATTTCTTTAGCATTTTAATACTTATTTAATCAAATAAAAACATTTATCCTACATAAGCATATTTAACAGGTGAAATGCAACGAATAATTTCCATTCAAAAACATATTGTACTATAAGAAAAATTATGTATCTTTTTCTATGTTCTTTCTTATATATTCAAGATGCTCATGTCAAAAAGGTTTTCTCATTTAGCAATCTATTTCAACATTTTTTAAAAAAATTCTAACTCTATTTTCTAATTCTAACTACTCTGAAAGTGATACAAAACAACCTATTTCTCATTAGAACTGTTGTAATTTCTATTCATTTATCATATTAATAGTGAACCATAAGTGGGAAAGACATCTGTCCTTTTAAGAACAGCTGGTTGGCATCACAGAATAAATTAATTTATTATTTATCCTAGGTTCTTAAAAACACTGATAAAATTATATACTGTTTGGTGCCAGAGTAAATATTTTGTTGTTATTTTACATGTTTTCAATATGATTTCATCTTGGATCTGTCTGAAGTTTGTTCTTATTTTGTTGTTAATTCAGTTTTTAAAATTTAACTTACTTTGTCAAACCAATCTATTTTGATAAGTTATAATATATACAGTCTAAAATAAATACATACATTCCTATTAAAGACTGTTTCTTACCCAACCAAAAGCAGAAAATTGTGCAAATTAATATAATTTTATTCATATTTAAACAATGTACCGCACCTGAACATATTTAAATGATAACACCCATGATCTTCCACATATAGTAAAATTCTACAATTATGCAGTATCATATAAGCACAGTCAATAATATTCCTTGTTCATAGTCTAGTTCTGCAGCATTTTTTTCTCCATGTGGTCTGATAGCCAGAACTTTATCAATCATACTAATTAACCCCTCCCACTAACCCATGGGGATGCAACAAAGTAAACATGACAATTTTACACTGAAGAATTAAATTGCTTCCAGTTTAGCTGATGTTCCTATCTGCTTTTCCTCCAACTTTTTCATTTTCCTGTTGAACATATTGGTCCAGCAATGAACTGAGGTGAACAGAGCCACGATGCAGAAGTCTGCTAGTGTGGGATGTCATGAGTGAGAATACACCTGCAGTTTCTCCCTGGGCAGTTACTATAGATGGTAGCTTAGAATAATTTACAAAGCCTTGCTTGCTTAGAATGACATTGTCGATGCAAGCTCCTGGGAAAAAAAATGAAACAAAAACATTCAAGTTAGTATAGAAATCTATATATTACTAAAATTCTCTTTCCTGTAATCGTTAATTGGGCAAAACAGAACACTATACGGCAAAATGTTTTGAACCAAAGTATTTTAAATGGTCTAACTTACAAAAATGTCCAAAATTCAGGATCCATGGAATTGAAATTTGGAAAATTTTATAAGACATTTTTCATGTAAATTTCAACTTCCCCATGTAAATGTTCATGTAATTGTTCATAAAACAATTTACTACTGATGTTTCACTGTATCATACAATACAACATGGGCTAACTTCAAGGCAGATGCAGAATATATCTCAACTTTTCCAGTGAAGACTGTACATTAGAAGCTATGTCTGTCAATCAATCAATCAGAACAGAGCTGGAAAGGACCTTGGAGGTCTTCTAGTCCAACTCCCTGCTCAAGCAGGAGACCCTATACCATCTCAGACAAGTGACTGTCCGGTCTCTTCTTAAAAACTTTCAGTGATGAAGCACCCACAACTTCTTATGGCAAGCTGTCATGGTTGAAGAAATTGAAAAAATCTGGTAAGGAAATATCTCTGAAAGGATGACACAAGAGATAACAAAAGACTGTTTGCTTTAAATATTGTAGAATTTAAATTTAACATTCCCCCCGCCCCCCAAACAGATGCAGAGTTATAAAAAGACAGACTGAGGTGGTGACTGAATATGACCAGAAGAAAACAGAATGCACCAAAAGTTTTACCTAAAAAATAGTCTAGTAACATATTAAATAAATAAAATTGGTCACACAAACACATTTGCCTAAAATAGGCAATTAATTTTCCACTGCGCAGCACTTTGTACATCCACATACTCAGTAATAAAAAGATATTCTATTACAGTTTTCAAATACTTGAAAAGTCCCATTGGAACCTCAGTTCCATAGGATTAAGAGAACAAACAACAAAACCCCTCTTCACAAGAAACCAAAGTGGGGAAAAGTCTGTAAGTAAGGAATGAATACCCTGTTTCCTCCAAAATAAGACATCCCCTGATAATAAACCCAATCTGGCTTTTGAGCACATGGCAATAAGGCCAAGTGCTTATTTCAGGGTTCAAAAAAAATATAAGACAGGGTCTTATTTTCGGGGAAACACAGTATTTTCTCCCTAATTCCTTGTGAGAAGGTTATACTACAGAGATCTAAGGAGAATTTTTCAGCTTTAGTCTCTTGCATTTAACTTTCTCTTAGAAACTAAGGGGAGTGGGGAGGCTTAGTCCCTCGTGGACGTTTTCCCCTTAGTCATTAAGATGCACAAGAAAAGGTAGGGTTTCTCAACAGCCTCCACCCTTCTACATCAGGAATTCTGCAGATTTTTTTTTTAATAAGCAGCTTCCATTACCTCAATTTTTTAAAAAAGAAATACCCTGTCCTATGGCTATAAAGTAAGTTGTGAACCATGTCTCTTCCAGATACTTCAACTGTATTTAACTAATCTGCCTCTTCTACAATTTCTTTTCCAGTTAGTTATCTAACTCCATCATAGGAACATTCTCCACTTTGGATACTTCCAGACACCTACATTGCAAACATTGGTGAGAACTCTGAGAGTTAAAATCCATAAACATGAGAAATGTCTAGATCGGAGAAGGGTGCTTATCCTACCCATCCCCCTATTGATTCCTAATCTAAACAATCTGATTTTGATTTTTTGTTAATCAAAAAATGTTTTAAGACCTCTCAGTAAAAAATGAAGCATCCAGTATCTCTGCAGACCTCATCGCTTACCTAACATATTAATCTGTGGCACACGCTTCAGGACTTGAAGTGTTTCCCGAGCCTTTGTTTCCATACTGACAAGTAGAAGGTTGCGTTCCACAAAAAGAGGGAGGAGATTCTTGTATTTTGATTCCGAAAGAAAGGGAATCATGATCTGGAAAAGCGGAGAAAAGGATTATAGTAGAGTTGGCCTTACATTGAAAAATATCAAAATTACAGAGGTTACAACAAAACAGGGAAGGGGTCATATTTCCCACAGAGATCTCCCAAATAGGTTTACCTGTTATATTAAAGTATTCTACTTTGTGGAGGAGATTGGGGGAGATTTGAAGGAAAAACAAGCAAAGCCTCTCTCTGTTCCACTCTAGCAAATCAGTGCTGGATCAAACAACATCACTACATAAAATGGTATCACGATGCTATAATAAAACTCTATTTTTCTTTCACAGAAGTAAAATATGCTGAAACTATAACCTTTTTGTCTTTACATATGAACTTTTAAATGGCAAATAGGACCTCTTACCAATAAAATCATACTAACTTCAAGAGAAAGAAAAACTTAGTCAAGATGAGGAAGGCACCAAGAACAACAAAGTATCAAGAATTGAGATATAAAATTGTACAACCATATAATCTGACTGTGCTAGTTATTGATCAGTTAAATTATTACCTGATAAGTCATGGACAATGTATTAGGCAAAGAAGAGGATAAGTTCTCTTTGGACATTGTTTCTTTAAAAATTAGAATTCATTGGTTGATCCTTCTAGGAAGGCAAAATAAGTCTAAGCACAGATTTTATTTTAAAAAATCAAAGGAAGCAGAAGAAAAAAAACCCTTTATTACACAGCACTATTAAATCACTACATTTCTGAAAGTCCATTAATACAGAAAATTGTACCTCATTGGGAAAAAATTTGACGTGGATATTATACTTTCGCAGCCGATGCCTCAATAATACCATATCATTTCCAGGAATATAATTATATTGGCACACAATAATCATTTTATTCTCAAGAAATGTTTGTTTCACTTGACGCAATAACAGTCTTTCATAGCCAGTCTCCTGCAAGAGAAAAATGGATTTGCAGACAATAAAAACTCTAAAAAATTTATATTCCGTAGCTGCAAAATACCAATGGATTTCAGAAAAATAAATTCTGATTTATTCACCAAGGTAAAATGGTTACTCTCTCTCAGCCCAACTCATCTCACAGGGTTGTTGTTGTGGAGAAAATTAGAGGAGGAATTTGTGTTGAATGGTTTTGCTAACTTGAGTTATTTGTAAAAATAATAAAGGCAGGATATTCATAAAGATAAAATAAAATGTTCCTCTAATTATAACGACCATTCATATTTTTCAGAAGCAAATTAAAATCTTTATTTTATACTTAATTAGCTTTTTCTCTCTGTGATATCAGTTAAATTAAACCTATCAATCTAGTTAAGTGTACGTTACTTCAAATTCTGTCCAAACTTAAGCAAGGCCCACAAGCTTGATTTAAACAAGTTCCATTAGAGTTATTGCTATTTGAAAATTAAATAAATAACATATCCAAGAACATTCTACCACTATTTTGGAGGTATGAAAATTCAAACTTTGTGTAATCACATAAGATTAAATGAAATAAATGCAAATCAAGTTGCAGAAATTCATCTGTCATTCCATCACAAAGGAAAGCAAAATTTCTATCTGGATGGTAATATGATAAGTAGATGCTTTTGCTGTTGAGCAAAAACAAATTCAGTCTTTCTTCCAAAGTCAAAATACAAATAAAATTGAGATGTTCAGTTTACTGAATCCTGCTTTACAATATTACCGTGTTTTCCCGAAAACATGACATGTCCCGAAAATAAGGCCAAGGCTGATTTTTGGGCTGGGCATAAAAATACGCCCTTCCCTGAATATAAGCCCTAGTGAAGGGGTGGGCATGGCCAGCACAGAAGGCAGCCCTTCTCTTCCCTGATCACCTCCTGGAGGTTCAGCTCCATAATTGCTGCCTGCTGATCAGCTGAGCCAGCGAGGGCTGTGCAACTCGACCCAGATCTCCAGAGCACTTCCCCAGCTGCCAGCCTCCTTCCCCTTTTCCTGCCGATCTTTCTTTCTTTGGGATCTCAGCACAGATGCCCCTGACAGGATTGCAAGGCTGAAGGCTTCGGATGGAGCAGTTTGGCGATGTGTGCCTGCGCTACGATCCCAAAGAAAGGATAGGCTGCAGGAAAATCCCCCCTTTTTTCCTGCCGATTGTTCTTTACTTGGGATCGCAGAGAGAGGGATCGCAAGGCAGCCACATCCCTTCACTAAGCTGCTTTTCAGCTCCGTTCTCCACCGTCACGTGCAGGGCGAGAAAAGTAGTCTGTGGGACTATGATAAAAACACATTCCAACTTTTTTTTTTTCCTTCATGAGAAGTTGGAAGTTCTGAACTACTGGTATTTTTTTTTTTTTTACCAACAGACTATTTTTCTTATCCTGAACGCGCAGCAGAGAACTGAGCTGGAAAGCAGATTAGTGAAGGGATGTGGCTGCCCTGGGGGGAAGGGGGAGGGTTTAGCATGGGTGACCTGGCTGAAGGGCCTTCAGGTAAGCCAATGTGGGGTCTTGGGGCAGCTCCGCAGCCCCTGCCTTGCTTTGCCCTCCACCCTCCCATCTCCTTGTTTCGTTCTTTGCAGGGTACATCATTACTGTGAAAGGCTGCACGTTGCTTCTGGGCAGGAGAGGCTTAGTTTTCTTACCTGGTTCCCTCCACTGTTTCTCTTTTTATCTCTCTCTGTTGCTTACACACACACACACACACACACACACACAGATTTGATCTCTTGAACTGCCGCGCACTTTTCACCCAGAGGGAGACAAAGCGAGTGAAAAGTGTTTGGGGGCCCAATAGGTGCCGGTCTGCATTGTCAAATGTTTGGGCTGCTGAGCGCCAGCCTGTATGCCTGTTCAGTGCTGCAGGGGCTGAGCTACAGCTACAGGGAAGCTTTTCGGGCTCTACCCCTGGCGGCCGCTGCAACTCTTGTGCCAGCTCTGCCCACAGGTGGCCTGAGACCTGCAGCACCAACCAGACCCAGGATTGTAGCCTGGCACCTGCAGCACCAAATACGCGTGCAGGCTGGAGCTCAGTAGCCTAAAAGACACGCCTTCCTGCTGGAGTTCTGTGTCCAGCTGGGGAGCAGTTCCCAGGACTGCTCAATTCTCAATCAGCCAGCTGCATGGTAGGAGGGGGCTTCCTGCCCACCTGAAAGAAAGGCTTGGTTGCATAAAGGGGCTTTCCCCCCCAAGACCCTCTGAAGCACTGGGTTGCGGGCTCCACCCCAGGGAGCCTCAATTGGGCCCAAGCTCTTGGTAACCGATTGAGGTAAGACTGTTCTTGAAGGGGGCGCGAGACGCATGGGGCCTCCTGTTGCTTTTGCAGCCTCAAAATTGGCTGCAAAAGCAGCCGTGATTCTTGCCATCTCTTTCCTCCCACCCTTCGCTGGGCATGTCAGGGCTTCCTGCCCCTCGCTTCTCCCCCTCCCCACCTGCCACCCCCAAATTTTGCCCCAAAATAATAAGATACCCCACCCTCCAAAAATAAGTCCAAGCCTTTATTTTGGGGTTCAAAAAATATAACACAGGGTCTTATTTTCAGGGAAACATGGTAATATAATTTAGCTGTTAGCCAAGGCAATTGTATAACTTTATAATTGTTCAAAAATGGTTATCTCTGATGAGTCATCAGTGCAAGTTAGCTTCAGCAAATTATCTGAATGCCAATAGTGCTACTGGCTTTATAGGGTTTCTATAATTCATCTTTGATCCACAATTCTAAATGATAAAACCATGTATGACAAGATCCAATTTTATATACATGAAAAATTCCATAAAACAAATTGAATAAACACAGAGAAAGCCAACAGTGATCTATTCAATTAATTCTTATCTGAGTCAAGCAAATGCTTTCCTGAACATAATAAGAAATATAGCTAAAATATAGATGATCTAGGATGAGGAAAGTATTTAAATTCAGATAATTGAGTAGAATAGCCACTGATTTTAGTGGAGCATAACCAAGGATATGAAGGGAAGTTCTTTATGGCTTTACAGTTGAAGAGCAGCACAAATTAACTATCTCCCAAAGGTCAGGAGGGAGCATAGCATCAAATACTTAAGTCATTATTAGAATAATGTGGCTATCTATTAAAGAACAGAAATGATATGAATCCTTCCACAATTGGCAGAACTATGAAGGGCAAAGTATAAAAGGCATTTCAAGAATTTTAATCACAAATGAGTATTTATACCATTCCAACCATCCCGAAATAGAACAATGTTATTACTTCTTTAGGAAGAATGACATGGGGTTTCATACAGGTCTCTGAATCCAGAGGTTTTGGTGGGATGTACTCAGTCACTGCCATCAGCTTTTGCCTCATAATGTGCATCGGTTTCCAGTGACGTGTGACAGATTTGGAGCCATGACGAATAAGCTGCAAGGTGGGCAGCCAGCCTAGACCAATAGAGCAACAGGAGAATTAGACTACAGTACAAATTCCAAATATAGGCAAGTGGGCTCTTATGTGACCACTATTTTCAAGACAATAACTTCATAAGAATCAAAGGATCCTAGTATTACAGAAAACTAAGAGTCCAGCAATGTACAGATCAATTTATATAATTAAGAACATTTTTTAATCATAAAGCCATCAAGAATACTCTTGAAAATAATAACTCCTCATATTGAAACCTTCTGTAAGGCTTAGTAATGAGTAAGTATCATGGGTATTAATTTTTGGACTGATTAATAGTACTGGTTAGAATTTGCCTATAAAATCCATCTAAAAGATTTGTCTTCTGTTATTTATTTCCTCAATAAAGGAAGCTTTCAGGAATTATTTATAGAAAGAATAACAAGTATCATACCACTTTTAAATAAATCCATCATGATTTTAGCTATATCATTTGTACTTCCCTTTTAAGGTATATAATTGTCTTAGAAAATAAATACAGGTAATTCTCAACTTATTACAATTGCGCTCAAAATTTCTGTTGTTGAACAAGACATATGTTAAGTGAATTTTACCCCAATTTACAACCTTTCTTGCCAGTTTTTAAATAAACATGCAATTGTTAAATTAGCAACACTGTTAAGTGAATCTGGCTTCCCTGTTGACTTTGCTTGTCAGAAGGTCACAAAAAGTGGTCACATGACCCTGGGACACTGCAAGTCATAAATATGAGTCAGTTGACAAGTATCTGACTTTTGATCAAATGACCATGGGGATGCTGCAAAGATCATAAGTGTCAAAAGTGGTCGTAAGGCACATTTTTCATTGCTGCTGTAACTTTGAACAGTCACTAAACAAAGTGTTGTACATTGAGGACTACTGGTACATAAAAGACATAAAACATGAGAAAAACTCTCTTAAATCTAAACAGATATTTATACAATATTTATACAATATTTATACAATTTAGATTGCTTAGCTTAGAAGGTAAATAGGAAAAGAGAATATAAGAAATATTTATAAAGTTCTATATGGGAATAAAACAAAACTTTTTAAAAACCAACTCCCGGTTATACCAAAGAAACTGCTTTGAATGCCTCCATCCATTGAGACTCCCACAAATTTCATTTCCTGTAGGACAATTAAATAAAAACTACTTTTTTATAATAATTAAATACTTTTTTATAATAATTAAAGAAATCATTGGAGAACAATGGTTGTTTTATGTTTGGGGGAAGAGAATAGTAATCATTGTTTGTACACAGATAAAATATTAAAAGTCTGGAATCTATAAATCAATGAACAATTTATTGAAAGGACCAAAACTCATAACAATTGCTTACGTTAGGTATCATAAAAGAAAATTCAAAGCACTTTTTACGATTAAAAAAAAACTTTATTTTGGATACTTTGTCCATAACTAGTGCACCGTACAGCATTATACATAATATCATCTACGTAATTGTTTAAGTATTTCCCAATATTAAAACCTGCTTGGAAAACAAAAACCTGATTCCCCTACCCACCCAAAGACTCCTATCAATTACAGGAGACAGGCCAATGTCGAAAGCTCCTTATTACCCCTGCTTTGCCGAGGTGTGAATAGTTGAATAGGCCAAAACTGCGTCAGCCCAAAATTTACAAAAAGTTCAAATTTTTGCGACGTGGGCGAAAGATCGGCAAAGAAAGAATGACTCAAGCTGAATTTCAACAGTGTCTCTTGCCGACACAAAAGAAGATGAGAATTCATCGCATACCAGATAAAGTGATTTTCAAGCCACAATAACCCATAATAATTTCTCTGGAGGAGGAAAAGCCCTCCGATTTTTCATTTTCCCTTACCGGTTTTACAGATCCTTTTACCCCAACCGCCAACGGCAGCCATTTCCTAAAAACGTGGGATGTCAGAATAGAGCATCACGGGAGTGGAGATTTAAAGGGGAAGGGAGCCCTTTTCTCTCAGCCCCGCCTACCCTTCAACAGAAAGACTCTTGTCTCCTAGCAACGAAGGAGGCTCGAGACGACGTCTCGTGATCAACCCTCCCTCAGGTTTCTCTCCCTCTCCGAGTCCTTGATGACTGGGGAAGAGATACGGAAAAACCTTTGCTTTCTGCAGATATGGTAGCCCTAACGATTGTTAGTGGCACCCGTAGAAAGAGGCAGAGGTGCCACACTTCAGTTTTACAACAGTTCATTTGTTAAAAAAAAAAAAGATGAATAAGCCCGTTTCACCCTAGATTGGTATTTTATTTTTAACCTCAGCCACGTTAAGATGTGCGGACTTCAACTCCCAGAGTACCTCAGTCACAGAATGGCTGGGAGCTGAAGTCCATACATCTTAAAAGTGGCTGCGGTTGAGAAATACTGCCATAGATGTTGCCAAACTCCACACCACTAAGTCCTTGGGTGGATATCCACCCCCGTAAGGTATCTTTACAAATTGTCCTTCCAAGCTACGTATAAGCAACTGAATCTCCCAGGCTAAGTTTGTTTTTTGTTTGTTTTTTTTGAGTGGGGGGGACACACAAAGACTTTTGAACGTTGCCTATGGCTGTTTTCTTTGGTTGCTAAGTAAATACAAGGGATTGTTATGGTAATTCTTGCCCCCTCCCTCCGCTAGCTGTAGACCGTTTCCATGAAGATTCTGAATCTGAAACTATAGCTGTTGCAGACAAGCTTCCCGGCTCTTTTCTAGGAGACAGATATTCATTTTTGGGCATCAGGAGGATTCATCAGTCATGCCAGGAGGTAAGTCCTCCACTTTGAAGGTATCTTAAAAATTCAAAGTAATGAAAATTTAAAGAACTGAACTATTGTATTGTCATTTTTTAAAATTTATTTAGTTATCAATCCAATTCACATGGCCACCCATCTCACAGAAAATGACTCTAGAGTGGCAAGAGCAATCCAATAAAAGAGTAAAATAAATAAAAGTTAACATTTCACGGTTATAGAGGAGGTCACTAAAAGGTCACTTTTAGGCAAGAAAGGAATGAGAAGCAAGGGAGATAAGGTGTGCCAATTAGAAAGTGGAAAATCAGGCTATGTCTTATTAAGAAAATAAAAATTGAGACTGTTAGAATTAGTCATGTGCAAACTAATTGTTTATATCTATAGTGACCGTATTTTCTTGGGGGAAAAATAAACTTGAAAAGGGAACAAATTCTTTTCTAAATCTCAAGGATAAAAAAATTAACTGTGAAGAAACAAAGCACACGGACTATTGATAGTGTTGATATTGGGGGGAAAGAAGTTTTTCAACAGAATTTAATAAAAGAAGCTTTTCTTCAATATTACACTAAACTATATGCCAGAGAGGAGGTGCAGAATGGACTTATAGAAAAATATTTGGACAATAAAAGAGTTACAAAAATCACTGAGCAACAAAAGGAAAGAATGGATTATCCCATAACAGAGGAGGAGATAATAGCAGCAATAAAACAATTAAAAACAGCCAAAGCTCCTGGAACGGATGGTCTGACAGCAGTGTATTATAAAACTTTACAGGCAGAAATGGTGGAACAACTCAGAGACTTATTTTGCAACATACAACAAGGGGGAAAAGTACCTCCATCGTGGACTACAGCTTATATTTCTTTGATACCAAAAGAGCAAGCAGGTCCCAAAAAACCGGAGAATTACAGACCAATATCTCTTTTGAATACGGATTATAAAATTTACACAAAAGTATTAGCCAACAGACTGATGCCAGTAATTCAAAAGGTGATTCATGATGACCAAGCGGGATTTATTGAGGGTAGGCACATGAAGGACAATGTAAGGCAAGTAATAGACTTATTGGAATATCTTGAGAAGAATAAACAGATCCCTGCAGTGCTGGTCTTTCTGGATGCAGAGAAGGCCTTTGATAGAGTGGATTGGAATTTTCTATTAAAGACCTTAAAAAAGATGGACTTTGGGGACCAATATATACAGGCGGTCTCAGCAATTTATCAAGAGCAAAAGGCACAGATCATTATCAATGGAAGTTTGACAACAGAGTTTAAAATTGAAAAAGGAACAAGACAGGGATGTCCACTGTCCCCATTGTTGTTCATTTTAACACTAGAAGTCTTGTTAAATACAATAAGGGATTCTAACACTTTGAAAGGTATAATGATAAGGCAAGAGGATTACAGAATAAAGGCATTTGCAGACGATCTGGTTGTTACCCTAACACAACCAATGGAATCGATAATCCAGATGAAGGACATTATACAAGACTTTGGTAAAGTTTCAGGTTTCAGATTGAATCAGAGAAAAACTAAGATGGTAGTTAAAAATATGACACAAGATCGTAAACTGGAGTTAGAAAGGAGGGCAGGTTTTGAGATTGTACCAAAGGTAAAATATCTAGGAGTTCAGGTTGCAGAATCAAATATGAAATTGTTTCAAAATAACTATGAGGTGTTGTGGCGAGAGGTGCAAAAAGATATGGAGACTTGGAAAAAACTGCAGCTGTCTTTACTTGGAAGAATAGCAGCAGTTAAGATGAACATTTTGCCAAGATTTCTTTTTTTGTTTCAAATGATTCCGGTGCTCAAAAATGATAAACAACTAAAAGTATGGCAAACTGGTGTCAACAAATTTGTCTGGAACGAGAAAAAACCAAGAGTAAAAATGAAAATTATGCAAGACATTCCAGAAAGGGGAGGTCTCAAACTTCCAAACCTACAATTATATTATGATGCAACAGCTTTGACTTTAGTAACTGATTGGTTTGGAGGAAAAAAGACTGGAATATTGAATGCAGAAAGTTTTGATCTGGAATTTGGATGGCACGCTTACTTATTTTATGACAGCAAAGTGGATAAAGTATTTAAAAGCCATATACTTAGAGATTCTTTGCTGAGAGTTTGGAAGAAGCACCGAAACAACTGGAATTATAAAATACCGCTATGGCTGGATCTTGGTCATACCTTGTGGAATACAAATATAATGTCACTCGGGGGGTTTTTATATAAAGAGGTTCTTTTTACAGATGCGGGCAGATGGCAGCTGAAGACATTACAGACATTGTTGGCTGAAGGGATTAATTTAACTTGGTTACAATATAATCAATTGCAATTGAGATGGAAAGAGGACCAAAAAACTGGTATTATGATGTATGAGGAAGAATTAGTTAGACATATAAAAGAGAAAGGCCCAATGCATATTAAAAGACTTTATAATGTCTTGTTAGAAAGGGATTCAGAAACTGAACTAGTTAAAGACTGCATGGTTAAGTGGGCACAAAATCTTGAGGAACCAGTGATGTTGGAAACATGGGAAAAAATTTGGGTTCAGAATGTTAAATTTACACAGTCGCAGAATCTGCGGGAAAATTTCTATAAAATGTTTTATAGATGGCATTTAGATCCTAAAAAATTGTCGTATATGTACCCTAATGTCCAGCCTAAATGTTGGAGATGTGATTGCTTAGACGCTACATATTATCATGTTTGGTGGACCTGTAAGAAAGTTAAGGCTTTTTGGATAAAAATTTGGTGGGTCATGCAGAATGTTTTGAAGAAAAAAATTCAATTCTCTCCACAACTGTTTTTATTGGGTATAGTTAAGGGTTTTACATTGGGGGAAACAAAATTGATATTGTACATGATAACTGCAGCAAGATTGTTGATAGGTAAATACTGGAAAAATGAAGCGCTGCCTACGATTGAGGAATGGATTTTGAAGATGGCCAGTTTTGCAGAGATGGCGAAGATTTCAGCATATTTAAAAGACTGTTCTCAAGAGACCTATGAATGGGAATGGAAGAAGTGGATAAATTATGTTCAGCACAAATATCAAACTAGGAAGTATCAAATAGCCTTTATATAAAAATGTTATATCAAGATAGAAACATTTTAGGGTTGAGGATAAAAACTTGCTAGAAAATGTTATATTAAGATAGAAATATTTTAAGGTTGAGGATGAAAATTTGTTAGAAAATGTTATATTATGATAGAAATATTTTTAAGGTAATCAGGATGAAAATTTATCTGAAAATGTTATACCAAGATAGAAATAGGTTAATGTAATGAAGATGAAAATTTGTAAGGGGGAGGGAGGGGTTCAAGTTTTATATACAAAGGAGGGTTTTTTCCTTTTATCTGACATGAGCATACTAGGAAGTCTGGGGGGAGGGGAGGGTTAGGGTGGGCTGGGGAGGTTGGGAAGTCTGGGGGGGGGTAGTGGGGGGGGGAAAAAAAAGGGGGTGAAAATGTAATTGTAAAACTTTTGCAATAAAAAAAAAATTAACTGTGTATAACTTTGCTTTACAAAAGAAAATTCAAGAGCAAAACCAAGAAAATAAATAAATCTAAAGATCAGTTTTCTGAAATGAAGTACTGTCCTTTATAATAACTTATGGTCACTATATTGATATCTGACTGTAAAAAGAGTGTTGCACTTCCAGCATGGGATTGAAAGCTCTTGACTTGTGCATTAAATAAACATTTCAACACTGAATTACAATGTGTGTTGTCTTGATCTGAATAATGAACAAATCATAGGGATTTGTTACAAGAAGGGGAGTCCTTTGCTAATGCCTGGATTCAAGAGGGAAAAAAACAAGAAGACACGCAGAAGTCTGGGTTCTCTATAATATGTAGTATTTGTGAAAGATCCAAGATCTTGAGTAGTTGCTAGATTGCTAGCATATTGTATTGTAATGGAAATGACAATTGTTGATCTGTTTAGTATGGCAGGAGAGTGGAGAGCTAAGGAATAGTTAATATCCTCAAAAGACTAAATCTGTGAACAATGCCATCTAATCACATTGTGATCTTACTACACAACAGACTTCATGAGAGGACACACAAAAATCCTATGTAGCTAAAAGCCTGATATTCTACTGAGAGGGGTCTTGCTAAGATTCAAGAATAAAAAAGATTGTTCAATTCAGATTTTGACTGGATTTATAAGGCTGTCAAACTCAAACTGGGTGGTCTACATGAAAAATGACAATAACCATATTACCATATTTTCATTGAACAATACATGTATGGCTGCAAACTTCATTCACCAGTCAGAAATCTGAATGATTCACATTTGATTCAAAGTAAGAAAAGAAGGTTCAGATCTTTCAACATTTTTAAATGAATAGATTCCTGGCTTTGATTTGGAAATTATGCAAACTTCATTATGCAAGTCATATGAGTTCCAGGACTCTTTTCTGTACCAATTCCCACTAAGAAACAAAATCAAGGCTACATAGTGTCTCTGCTCAAATTAAATATCCACATTCATTAAATCTAAAAGCTGACCTGAACTGAAACAATAAGCAATATCAATCTTCATAGTAATCAAAACACTATTCCCAAGTAAATGAGGGATAGTTCCTATATATATTTATTTCCCTTATGGCATGGATAAAACTAAACAAATTAAACATTACTCATAAATAAATGCAAATATACATGTCCCAGGATAATGTTGCAGAATCCAATGTGAGTCAGTCACCAGGACTAGAGGTTTGTTCTTCCAAGCTTTTGAATTTGCACTGAAGCCTATCCTCAGAGATTTCTCAATCTCCAGGATGTGTGCACTGGAGTGTTCTATGTAGTAAATATGCGGTACCTGGTTGTGTGTGGCTTTTAGTTGTTGATTGGACCTTTGATGACTGGCTATTAAGTCATTGATTGTTGTTCCCTTGTGTTGCTGCACCCTCAGCTCCTAAGTACAATACCTGATAAGGTGGTGGTAAATCAGCACATTACTGCCATTTTTTATTCTTTATTATTGTTTTCACTTTTCTGTATTTTCTTTTTTGGAATTACATTTACATGTAGTCCTTGAGTTACAACCACAATTGAAACCAAACTTTCTATTGCTAAGTGAGACAGTTGTTAATTGACCTTTGCCCCATTTTACAACCTTTCTTGCTACAGTTGTTAAGTGAATCCCTGCAGTTGTTAAGATAGTAACATTCACAAAGTATATCTGGCTTCCCCAGTCGCAAAGGAGGATAACACGACACTGCAACTGTCATAAATATGAGTCAGTTGCATCTGAATTTTTAACATGTGACCATTTTTTTTAGTGCAACTTCAAACATTCACTAAATGAACTATAAGTTGAGGACTACATAATGACTTTTGAAAATCATTTTGTTGTTGTTTGGTAGATAAATTACTCATCCATTATATACTTCCTGTAAGATTTATTCTCTTAATATGGACTGATTGAAATCAGTGGGATTTACAGATTAATTTGTGCCATTCATTTCAATGGGTTTACTTTAAGTATGATTAAATCTGATTAACTCTTATTAAAAGTAATCATGTCTCAGGTAGTTTTTTCCAGCAGTAATAATAACAAAATTTTGGCAAATAAAACTATGCAATACAATCTATAAGTAGAGATGTAGAATCTTTCTTATGAACCCTCACAATAACAAGGTTTGCTTTTATCATGACACGGTTGTGTAGCTGGTATGCTGATTTAAACCTAGATAAACCAGAACCCTTTGTTTACTTGTTTTCAGCAAATTTACAACCCTCTACTGAAGGAGTGTGCTTGACAAAATCTCTTATTGTCCAGAGGAACATGCCACTACCAGTGAAGAAAGAGGACCCAGAGAAGATGTGAGTATTCCAGCTATTGTTTAAATTGATACAAAACTTTCTTTCAGGTGCTGGTAATACTTTGGCAGGGGGTGGAAAAGAGAAGAGGTATGTTTGTGGCTGACAAACATATTTCCAATTTCAGATCTGAAGCCTTGACTTCTGTACAAGTCCTACGGCTAGATAGGGAGAGAATTAGCTGCATTGCCAACCTACCAGAATTAAAACATGTTCACAGCATCTATTTACAACAGGTAACATATTCTGCTACATTCTTTGCTACTGTATGCAACACTATCTTTGAAAGGCAATATTTTCTATTTCTTTCTTTCTTTCTTTCTTTCTTTCTTTCTTTCTTTCCTTCTTTCTTTCTTTCTTTCTTTCTTTCTTTCTTTCTTTCTTTCTTTCTTTCTTTCTTTCTTTCTTTCTTTCTTTCTTTCTTTCTTTCTTTCTTTCTTTCTTGGCATTTGAAGCATGTACCAATAGCTGCATCCCAACTCCCTTTGAAAAAAGTTGGGAATGATAGCAACGTTCTATCATAATTGGAATACTAGGTTAGAGAAGCCTGCTTTAAAAATATTTCAGATTTCAAGATTTCAGGGTCTGAAAGTATCACTACAAATACACACAGAAAAAAATCCTAGAAGTAGTGACAGATCACTGTTTTAATATGATTTATGTGCTCGGTGTCTTGCCTATTTTCTTTGTTGTTGGGCTATTGAAGATGTACACAAAAATAATATTTAGCAGAATTCATAAAGGAGATATCTTAACAGGGTGAATTAGAATTTGGTTTGGTGGTAATCTTATTTTTATTTTTAAAGCAAATACTAAATCCGATATTTATCTATTGCCATAAAGGGCAAAATATTTTCCTTGGATTCAGATTGGGTGTGGTCTTTCCAGAATAAAGATAATCTGCCATTCTTAATAGTATTTTTTACAATGCTTTATAAGGATACAGCAGGAAAATGCATCAGGAAAATAGACAGCAGAGATATCCACAAATAGATATACATGTCCAACTTTCTTCAGATGTTTAGGATGACAGCCCTGTTGCTTTTATAGATAAAACAGTACTACCCAGAAGGTATCTCAAGGACTTCAGCGACCTAATAGCTAGAAGACTCATTTTCAAAGTCCACACACACATATTTATATACAGTGAATTAATCTTTCCCAATGCCCTTCCTGCATTTAATAACATGCTGAGACTTGTGCTATTTTCATTTTTAGAATCAAATAAAGAAAATTGAAAACTTAAACTGCTTTCCAAACTTGAAGTAAGTATATTTTTAATTTACATGATTTAAATCATTAAAAAGGGAAGCTGGAAATATCTTCCTTAGTTTATATGGAAATAAAACAATTCAATGTGCATTTAGTCCAAGTGGCTGTGATAAAATAAATTATGGTAAAATATATACATCAAATGATAATGGATAAAATACCAGTACTTCAAACCAATCACGTTGTTTATCATTAACTCTGGATGGGGTTTCATTACCCCAGACAGACCCGGGGCACAATTTGGGGATCTTCCTAGTCTCATGACTCCTGCTCAAAGAGCAGGCAGCAATCATAGCTAGGAAGGCCTTTGCACAATTTTGCATTGTGTACCAGTTCCCTTACCTGGATTATGAGGCCCTGTGCATAATCAGTTATTCCCTAGTCATTTCACAGCTGGATTACTGCAACATGGGGCTTAAGAAATTGCAGCAGGTGCAAAAGGTGCAGAAAGTAGTGGTGCCTGGAAACTTCTGGGCCTCACATATAATACAACTATTGTGCGAACTGCATTAATTACCAGTTTCCAGAATATTTGAGGAGCCATCTCTCCCAATGGGACTAGCCTGCCCCACTTGTGCCAATGGAAGAAGCCTGCTATGGATCCCATCTGCTAAGAAATTCCAGCAGGCAGGTTTAAGTAGAATAGTCTTTTCTATCATGGCCTAATTTCTATGGAAGACTCTACTATCAGAGGTGAGAACGCTCTCAGCCTTTTGGCTTTCTGGAAAGGTATTAAATTGACGTTCCTGCTTGACCTGAGCCCTAAGGAGGATGCTCATTGCTGGAGATGGTTGACAGAGTAAAACCTCAACCCATCCTGTCTTTCCCTTAGTTCTGGTTTCATTATAGGTTTTTAAATTTTTAATTTGTATAGTTTTAATTATTTTTCTACTTGATTTATAATCTATAAGCCATCCAGAGTCACCTTGCAGGGGAAATGGGTGTCATAAAATTTTAATAATCCTGTATAAATGTAGGTATAACTATGTCTACATATTATATAGTCCCACCTGCTTTTCCTGTCAACTAAATCAGGTAATCCATTTTTTGTGTAAGTTTTAGAGAAATAACCTGCAGCTTAAACACTGAGAAAGTTGTGTGTGTTGCAAGTGCGTAACAATTTAAGTAGAATAAGCTTCAGTACCCAAAAAGCCACCCACTCTTCTCTAGGCTTGTTTATGTCAAGAATAAAAGGCCTATGTCTGATGTGTAATATTATATCTACAGATGGGATCATCCCTAAATTAAAAAGTATTCAGCATAGAACACTAACATGGTTATACCTTATTTTGGCTTGCTAATTTTTTACATGATTGAAATATACTTATCACTTCATTGAGAACTAGACCAATTTTAAAATCAGACGGATTCAGAAATGAGAATAAAAAACTTGTAGTTGATTCCTAGCCCTGACAGGTAATGAAACACTCACTTGGCTTTAAGAGTTGTATTGTAACTCTCTCTTGTGGTGAGAAATAGATTGCATGTTTTATGATGTCATCACCCATTAGTGCATTATAGCTTCAGTATATTTCCCTTTTTCTGAAAGGCAGTGTCTTACTATTGTTTGGCTTAAGGATTTTACAACTTCAGTGTCTTGCTTTTTCACATGCTTCCAGGTTTCTGTCACTATCTGGGAATTACATCAACAAGGTAGAGAATCTCCAACCTCTCCTCAAGTTGAAATTTCTGGATCTTTCACAGAATTGCATTGATACTTTAGACATAGGTTAGTCTATGTCTATTCCTCTGTTCATCTTTGCCATCTATACCTGCCATCCTCAAACTTGTGTTTTCCTGGTATGTTGAAAATATAACTCTCAATAAATATTAATTATCAACCATCTGAATTATGAGCGATAGCATCTACTAAAGGGGTGGGTCACATGAGAAACTGAGGCTACTGTGGAGAGCTGAACCAACAGTTTGAATCTAATTCTGCTCGCTTGTGTGCATATTGCACACTTACTGACATTTGATTTCTAATTTTCAACTAATCTCACATAGGCTGGACAGGGACAGTCAAAGGGTTGAATGTTGCTCAGGGGCTGTAAAATGCCTAGGTTTGCTCTACAACTAGAAAAATTGGATCAAACGATGTTGATCAGTACTTATATTCCTCCATGGGTTGTGAAAATATTGTATGAACCTATACTATAGAACACTATATTGTTGAAATTCAGCCTTTCACTTTATAATATTAAACCAGATATGCAAGGTATTTATTTAGCAATTTAATAAAATAATAGTTGCATTTTGAGTTTGATCATACTTCATGAAAACATGAACCAGTCCCCTGCATCTCCAAAAAATTCTGTATCAATCTGTATCCATTTGCACTCCCACCAGCTTCCTTATTTATATCTTCTGGTTTGTATAGATGAGCTGCCCCTGAACCTTGCAATCCTTGACCTGACTGGAAATAAATGCATGAATCAAAAAGGCTACAGGTAAAACCAGGAAAACAATCATACTGATTCAGTACGCATCTTCCGCCGCACCCTAAAAACATTTTTATTCCAACAGGCTGGTCTGGCCTAACTCTCCCTTTTAAATTGGGTTTTAAATTGGGTTTTAAATGTTTTTTAGATAAATTGGATGTTTTAATTTGTTTTTTTGAGCCTAAATTATTTAATGTTTTTAATAGTTTTTTAACTTTTGTATGTCTTTGTATTTTATTTTGGCTGTTCACTGCCCTGTCCTTCGGGAGTAGGGCGGTATACAAATATGAAAAATAAATAAATAAATAATAACTCATCCTGTAATTACTTTTTCTAATGTCTTGTCCTTCAAGCTGAATTTGGAACTTCCTTTATCCCAGCCAGCATCTACTATCTACTCTCTGGAAGGTATTAAGTTCAGGAAGATAGCACCCTATCACTAAGGCCACTGCAGTATCATAGAATAAGGCAAACAGGGTGTTCTGAATCCATTAAGAACATGGGAAAGGAGGTAGGATAGTTGGCTGAGTAACTCTGGGAGTTGAAATCCACACTTTGCCAATGTTCAGAAACACTGTGTAACTTATAACATCACTTTAATTTAAATCAAAACAAAAAAATGAATAATTAAATGTAAAAGATCTTGCCTCCCATTTTCATTAATTACCAAAGAACAGAGCACAGAGATGAACTTTTATTTTCAACTTCATCAGCCTTGTATTTCCATTTCTAGAGACTGTGTGTTGGCAGCTCTGCCCCATCTGATAGAACTGGACCACAAAGGCATCCCAAAGCAGAAAGACATACTCCAAAATAATGAAGAGGAGGAAAATAGCTCAGAAGAGAGTGACTATGAGGACTGTCCAGAACTCTTTCAGCCACTGAGCACAGAAAAAGGTATTCCAATTGTAGGGGCAGATTTCAGGTCTTACATCAATGTGAAAGCAAAGATTTTCAGTTCTGCAATGAAAAAATACTTCTGAAGATAAGTGATCATGAATATTGTTAATATTGAAGGCATCAAGAAATACAGATTCCCTTGATGTTTCCTAATAATCTTAGGGTCATTCATTTTCAACCTAACTTACCTCACAAGAACAATGGAAAAATAAAACAAAGGGAGAAATCATGGAAATCCTGGTTAAAAGCAAAAATACACAGGGAATAAATATTATGCACTATAAAGAAGTATAACCATTACAAATATAGTCCTTGTTATTATCAATTGTTGTGACATTTACCTTCAGCAAGAACCTCTTTTATTCCCAAAGTAGAGATGAAAAAAAAGATCTGGTAGATATTAATCTTTGTTTAAAAAACTAGTAAGATTAGATGTATTTTAATTGTATTAGATGTATTTGTATTTGATGCTTTTATTTTTATTTGGCTGTTCACCGCCCTGAGTCCTCAGGGAGAAGGGCGGTATACAAATTCAAAATAAAATAAAATAAAATAAATAAAAATAAATTATATTTATATTACATTTAATATTTTGATTAAAACTGTTATTCTTAAGAGACAATGGAGATTTTGAACAACTTCTTGGCTGAGCTGATATTTATTCAGACTGCCATGATTTCTCTAATAGATGCCGCAGTTATAACCCAAAACCGAACAAGTCAGCACTCAATGAAGAAACTGTCTGTACTTTTAGCTTCTTACTTTTAGCTTTTAGCTTTATCTTGAGCCTGACCCTTTGGCTTATTTGTATCCATGTTAAGAAAAGTTATTTGTATTCCCCAATTCTGCAACTTCTATGCAAATTTTCTGAAAACAGTTAATTTTTTTATGAATGGATTATGGCGATTGCAACTTTATTATAATTCTCTTTTTTTGCTAGACTTTTTTGTCGATCTCCATAATGAATTCAATAGCCGCTCAGCCCAGCGGAAAGAGACAGCAGTGAGGGAACACGAAGACCGTCTGGAAGAGTTGAGGCAACGACAGAATCTGAGGCAGCTTGTGTTCAACACCAGTGAAGATAGAACTGAACCCCTAAGTTTACCAGAATCAAGATCTCCAGTTCTAAATGATTTACCTCAAACTGCAAACCATATGGTTTTGAATCCACCACAAAGAACAGCGAATCCAGCAGTTGATGCAGGACTGAATATTCCAAAGGAAAAAAATGAAGGAACAACTCAGACCCAGCAGAAAATATCAAAAGGAAAAATATCTAGTGCAGCTAAAGCTGCAAACAAGAACATAAGAAAATGATATTTTGTTGAAATATTATTTTACTTATGTAATTCTTTTATTTAATCAAACAAATATATTTCCTTTCACTTGTGAAGCATTGTTCTTTTTTTTTTAAAAAAAAAAAACCAAGCTATTATGAACTGTTAAAGGAGGTGGGAATATGATTGCCAGTCAGAAAACAAGAAAAATGTGTGGTCTACATAGTAAATTGCAAGAAACACTTCTACTGATGAAAAAGGGAGGGGCAGGGAAATTAATAGCAGGTATACTCATCCCTCTGAAATTTTCTTTCTAGTGAAATATAATGACTTTTCTGTGCTTCTTAATATTTGTACAATGATGAATACTAATTTATCTTTGAGACATCAAAAGTCCCAAGAAAAATACTGAATTATAAAATTGCACCTAGAAATCTTCAAGAAATTCTAAATCTACTAGCAAAACATGATTAGGAACTAAAATTGTTTACATATATCTGAACCCAAATGTTTGCATGGGATTACATGAATTTGTCTCTTTCTTTCCAAATTAGTCAAGTTTCATGTGTATACTAGAGACAAATTAGAGTGCACCTAAACCTACAGACAGCCATAAATTCTCTGCATTTAACCCTGAAATGTCTGGTATGAGATATACTTAATTGAGAAATTAACTCTGCTCCAAAGTTTCTTTTCAGGAAAATGAGTTTGTAAATCAAACCAGCAAAAAACTTTGCAGGTTTTTGTAAACCTGCAAAGTTTTATAACAGTTCTAAACTATTTCACATAAATGTGAAATAGTTTAGAATTGTTCTTTGCAATTCTAAACTATTTCACATTTATCGCTAAATTAGGATGTCTTTATAATGGTTTATTGAATACACTACCATTAATCCTGTAGAAAGGCATATATAGTAGTGTACTATGCTAATAAAGCAGTTTGTTTCATTTTGGCATAAATGTTATGTGATCACTGTGGTTTAACATACTGTATATTATAATTAACATGTATGTGCAAATAAGACCAAAACATTATTTTGACATTTAATGAATAGCTATTTGGGGGGGGGGGGGGGGGGATTTTTTTTTAAAGGGGATTTTAGGTTTTTTCCCTAGTCCTATTCCTTTGCAACATGATTCCATCTCCTGCAACATCAGTTGTAAGAGCCACAGTGACATTTAATGTACACATTTACGTTGTAATGCGTACAATGTCATTCCTCTGCTTGTCTCCTAAAGATTCCAATGACCTTAACCTCCCAAAACTGATACTGTAAATGCTACTCCTGTTCTTGATATTTATAAGTCCCCAGATTTCATATAGATTCTTCATAGGAATTCAAAAGGGTACTCAGTTTAGTGGACAAACCCCAAGGAAGTCTTACATGACTAGAGCTAAATGCTTCTATTGGTTTATCTCCAGAGATGTTCTGTTTTTAGTTATATTATATCTCTTTTAATTCTTCCTACCTTAACCCACTTTTTAATTATGACACAAATCCAAAATGAGGATACAAAAAAGCACCACTATTTTGTAAAAAATTAATAAAACATATGTTGCAATAAAAGTGTCCTTAAAATTCCCAAATAGTTAAAACCAATAGTACCAGACAGAAATCTTGTACTCATGCCAATGACTGTAATTTCCAGAACTTAGTACATAATTGCAATCTAAGAGCATTACCATTACAGTTTTCATTCTTTCATTCCCCAGCAACATAAAGGCAATAAGTAACTTTTTCCTTAAATCAACCACATGGCCAAAGGACTGGAAGGTAATCTAATGTGATGCTAATCTTTAAAAGGAACCCAGGGAGATCCCATAAATTATATGTCTGTCACATAACATCTGTTCCAGGCAAATTGGTAGACATGTAATTAAAGAAAAACAATTAAGCAATAAATAATTTGACATACAGAAAAAAATCTTGCTGAAGGAAAATCTGCAGAGATTCCACAGATAAAACCTGTTTCACGAACCTTCTAAAGTTGACAGTTTCAACAACACTTATGAAAAGCTGAGTAAATTTAGCAGACGTGAAGTAAGAGTATCTGCCCTTTTATGGACTGCAAACTAAAGGCAGAAAGAAATGAGTAGGAATGAATGGGAGGTGAAGTTCTTCAAGGATTTGTGTTGGGGCTAGTGCTTTTTAATTTGTTTATAAATGAAATACCTTTGAGATGGGGTAAACATAAACATAGTATATTTAAATAAATGTAAATAAATGTAAGCTTATTTGAAATGCTGAGAACAGGAACAGAAGTCAGCTAAAGCTCAAGAGCTGAGAGTCACCTGAAAACAAATATTTCTTTCAGTAAGGAAATAAATTCATAAAATAAAGAAATCCTAGCTTTTCTCCAGTTTCATCTATACAACAACTAAGAGAAGAAATAAATTCAGCTCTTCACTATTACTGACATGACACCCAGAGATCATGATCTACTATTAGAGTGGCTCAGAACCCTTTATAGAAACCCTAAAAAGAAGAAAAATTCAGACAATCTGTCAGTAGCACAAGGATTAAGACTCAACCCACCTGGCCATTAAGTCTACATCACCTATACAGTTTGAGTTCTGCATCCACATAATTGCAAAAGAGTCCAGCCAGTTCCTGGGGTTTCACAGTGACAGAGCCTGTTGACACATTTTTCACACTTTCCAGAACTTGCTGCTGAAATGTTTTCATAGCCTCCTGCAGTTTCTGCTGTTCAAGCTGGGAATGAAGGAGAGAAAGGATGGTATATGAACAGAGACTCTTAAGATGCTGTTTTTAATTACAGCATTGCTTTGCCTGATGAAAATTAGAGCAGATGAACTCCAAAAGCAAATCCAAAAGCTGGCAAAAAATGCTAGGAGATTGCAATATGCTATAAGGAGTGGGGCCAAATCCTCACCCATGCTAATTTAAAATCTCAAATAAAACAGAATGGAAGGTGAACAAACTAAAAATAATAGACAATATGGTATATGGAAAAGCAATACTAAGCAAATTACAAGACTTTAATTCATCATCATCTCTACTTCTAAGTTGCTCATGTATTCCCTTCTGCAGGTCTAATGTCCAGAACTTTACCAAGAGGGGGAAAAAACTTACTTAGCTCTAATTCTGATCTGTTTTAACTGATGGTACTTCCTAATGGAAACATTAAGGGTTTTTTAGTTTTTTTTTTAAAAGAGTAATTTTAGAGATGGTTCCTGTTAAGTTTCTCAGTAGTGCCTAAAGCCATTTAAGGGCAGCTTCAGCTGCAAATGAACAATGAGATAGAGGCAGTTCTCTATGAACAGCTAGCAAGTTATCTTAACCAGGCCAGAAGGCTTTGTGTCTATGGATTGGCTATTGCAACTAAAATATCTGACTGCTTATGTCAGACTAAATTTGTAAGGCAACTACGAAGAGGCCCACACATGTTCCATCAGGACTTCCATCTCAATTCTCCAAGCTATTTGAAGCAAATTATCAAAAACATAGATGGGATTGTGAAAGATCATTTGGTCAAAGATCAATGCTAGTTCTACAAAGCATAATGCAATTAACAAAATGCTAACACAATGTCTCTGCTTAAATGCACCCAATAGAGAGAGGAGCACTCTGGGGCCCTCTGTTTCACAACCCATCAGCTCTTACCTTTTCTTTCTAGCTAATATTTGAATTCCTGCCAATTCCATCCACAGTGCCTTCTAGGAGAGGTAAAGCCTGACAGTTTAAAGTTGTGAGGGCTGCACGAAATAAGTGGAAGTTCACCTGATTACAATCCGTGACTTCCAAGGCTAGCTGATGTTGCTTGTAGAGATTGTGTCGACGGTCCACTTGACTTTGAAATCTCGGAGTCTCCCTAATGGGGTCTTTTTCACCAAAACTTGGTGACTTCACCTGAGGGAAGGGAGTAACATTGGGAACAAAGACAAATGGTTTGAAGATAGACCTGCCAAGAAGAGAAAAAGGAAGCCATTAGTGTGATATTAAAAAATCAGGCTCTCCTATTAATTTAATTTAAAATTTTACAATTGCTAAAGCATGAACATAGAGCAAGAACAGGGGGGAAAGACTAACACAGCAGTACAATCCAGGCAGTCCTTGGGTTACAGTGCATGACTAGAGGTATGTAACCGAAACTTCACATGAAAGATTGCTCTTTTTCACACATGTGTAGCATGCAATCTGAAGTACAGAAAAATGGCTTAAAGCTAGAAAAGATGAACAGCATCTGTTCCTACATTTGCCTGATTCCTTTCAACTGCAGCCAGAAGTAATGAAGAACATGCTGCTCAAAGGTGTTCATATATATTTTGCATCTATTGAAACTTCAAGGGGAGCATTATGAAAAGCTGAGGTTGGCAAAAAGAGGCTTAGATTCATTCTCATGTTACTGGGAAAACTGTTTTACACAGTGATAAGAAGGTTAACAAAATTTTCAAAACTATCCATGGGTGCATCAAAAGCACCCATGGCATCTCTTCACTGCATCAAAAAGAAAATCAGAGACTAGCTGCTTTAAATTGCCTTTGGAAATATGTCTCATTTGAAAGTAAAAATACTTGCTCAAGTTCGTGTGATGTCACATTTTTTTCCTAAGAAATCTTACAAATCTGAGCTCAGAGATATTCATTTCTTCGATGCATTGTTTCCAGTCCTAATTGCTATGAGATGTCTGACATTAACAAAGTCACAAACATGTCCCAGTAACTAGTTTTATATAACATGCTGACACTGTGTCATCTTCAGCCCACCATGGAGGCAGATAAATGTTGTCCCAATTATAAAGTAGCAATCTCCTCTTCTCCTGGCACAATTTTGCACATTTCATTGACAGTTTGATTCATGATAGGAGACTGGGATCTGCCCACCTTCTTCTGGCCACTTCAGATTATTGGGGAAATAACTCTTACCCTCTCCAGTTTTGGGGCACTGCCTTCTATGGATAACAGGATTTGCCTATGTATTTTCTGACCAGCACTTTCCAAAACAGTTGCTGGGCTTTATGTAACCTCATAATATACACAAGTTTAACACTATTAAGAACTGTTTTTAAAACATGGATTTAAAAAACGGAGGGCTAGCTCTCTTAAGAGAGAATGCAAGTCCTGCGCTGCCTAGAAGAACAATATAAACTGGGGTAAAAAAAAATACAAAAAATACAGTACAAAAACACAACCTGGAGTTTTCCAGCTGTGCATTGCTGGTTTTGTTACCAATGAGTCCATTATAGGATTTTAGCTGCCTCTATCAATAAAGTGCTGCTTATTCCTGCCACATCTGGTGTTCATGGATGAAATCTGTCAGCCAGCTATTTTTGGACACAGGCTTAATGCTCATTCAGAAGAGTATAAGCCTAACACTACAAATAGCCAGATAAATAATAGGCACAGAAGAACCTCCATGCCTACAATCTCTAAGTTGGGCAAATCGATTGGTTGCCACACTAGCTATTCTAAGTACATGGCTATGCTCACCCATCTCCAGCTTACCCCATGTTAAACTGTTGTTTCCACTAGTTGGTGACATGAGGTGGAAGGGAACAAAAGCTGCAGAATCCACCAATCACTTTCCTTAATTTGCACCACATTAAAACAGAAGGAAAAGCCTCACTTGTTAGCTTTCTTACCAAGACAGAAAATTAATCTGTTGCGGTAATGGCAACAGAATTTATGGTGGCCTATTGTTTTAGATCTTGTGAATGGGAGGAAAGTCGGGCTTTGCAGTTGAAGACTCATTAAACAAAACTGCTGCTTACCTAGAAGGGTCAGGGGTGGCAGTGAAAAAATGGACACAAGGTAGAAGGGGATCTTGAGGTAGGATGGATACCATACTTCCTGTGGTACAGAAACCTTCAGAATCAACACAGATCCCACTGGCTTTGTCACTTAAAATGGATATAATTGTCTCAGCAGTAATCTGTCCTACAACGATAAAGAATGTTACATGAAAACCAAAGGAGAAAGAACATCAACTGTCCAATCATTTTAATTTTTAAAGTATTTTTTATATTTGTTAGAATTCATAGATACTCTGAAAAGAAGGTACCACTTGTAAAGGCACCATGATAGATTTGGAGGACAATTGCAAAATTGCAAAAAAACCCTCCTCCAACTGCAATGGACTTCAAATGATGTCCAAACAGGAAAGACTTCAACTCCCAGGATTACCATTCACAGTAGCCAATATTGAAAATGAAAGCTGGTACAAATTAGAAAAAATGTTGTGCACTATCCCACTATTTTGCTGAACTGGGATGGAGTGAATTAAATGTTGCTGAAGCACCTTTCCATGAATGTGGTGTCCATCAGATGTGTTGTACATCAACTCCCAGAATTGGTTATGCTGGGGATTCTTTGAATTGAAATTTCACACACATGGAGAATACTAGAATCTGCCTTCGAACCATCTAGACCGATTCAATCAGCATTCTAGGAGTTGAATTGAAGGACAAGCTTAGGAAAGGTTGCTTGAAGGAATCCTAAGCAGCATGACACAATTCCTTCAGATCCCCATTTCCATATGAGTTTGACCTCCAATGTCCTTCTCTTCATATATTTTGAAAGCCCACCTGACTGTTGATGCAGCAGCTTCTGGCCAGCACAATACCGAGCTTTGGCTGCCTCCATGCGGACAGGCTGATGGATGAGCGAAAATACTTCTGTGAAATTGAACTCTCCTTGACCGTTCCACCATCCTTGCTCTTGAGCATGTTGTCTTAGACCCATATGTTCACTGGTAATGTCAGTACCAATAGTTAACTGGTTTGAAATGTTCCGAGCACCCTCTGTGTGGTTGGAGGAAAGATAACACTGTTTACTAAAATGTTAGAATTTTCTCTATTGCTGGCACAGTCTTTTTTTATACAATAAGTTCTGATAGTCTTTTTTAGAAAAGGCAATCTCTTTTCCCCTCATCTCACACAGAAGAAATAGAAATAGCACTTATATACCACTATAGTGCTTTACAGCCCTCTCTAAGCAGCTTACAGCCTATTGCCCCCAACAATCTGAGTCCTCATTTTACCGACCTCGGAAGGATGGAAGGGTGAATCAACCTTGAGCTGGTGAGAATCAAATTACTAGCATTCAGCAGAATTAGCCTGCAAACTGCATTCTAATCACTGCACCACCACAGCTCTCTCTCAGCTAGAAATACCTCTTCTACAGTGGATCTCTGACATTTGAAGTTTTATAAGTATTGGGAAGAAAGAATAAATAACTCTTTAAAATATGCTTACATTACTTCATTAGTTAAGCTGGTTTTAGATGATAGCAATAGAATTTAGCATTTAGGCCTATATACTGTCCCATAATGCTTTGCAGCACTGTCTGGGTGGTGTACAATATAAGCATTATTTGCATATTGCCCCCAACAATCTTGAGTTCTCATTTTATGACCATGGAAGATTGAGTCAACCTTGAGCCCTGTCAGGACCAAACTCCAGGCTGTGGGGAGAGTCAGCCTGCAATACTGAACTTTAACCACTGCACCACTATGGCTCTGTGGCATAATTGCCATTATGCATTTGTCAATAGCCTCACTTGGAATACATGTAGTCCTCAACTTACAACCACGATTGGGACTGGAATTACAATTGCTAAGTGATGAAGTTCTTGAGTAAGTCATCACGTGACTGGACCTAATTTTACAACATTTGTACCATGGACATTAAACAAATTAGGTTTCCCCAATTGATTTTGCTTGTCAGAACCCAGCATCAAGTTTTAAAAATCAAGAAAGACATGCTGAGTTTCTTCTAAGCAGTTCCCTTTTACTGTTCCTCAACTATAGACAGAAATCTTGCCAAATTAAAGCAAAGAACTAGAATCATTAAAGATTCTAGATCTCCCTGAAAATTTCTAGGGAGCTGTTTTGATCCTCCCAACTATCTAAACAAGGGGTGGCAAACTGGTAGCCCACGGGTCAGATGCGTCATGCTTAGGCCACGCCCACCCCAGCTCCGCAAATGGGGAAAATATCGCAAAATGTCACATGACCTAGTGACCGTGGAGGATGGGATCCGACAGTCATAATTTTGAGGTCAGATTGTAACTCACTTTTTGTGAGACCATTGTAACTTCAAACTGTTTTAAACAAATGATCATAGGTCGAGGACTACCTATAAATGCCATTCGCTGATCTTCCAGATCAGCAATCTGTAAAACTAATGAGAGCTGGACTCCAATAACATTTTAGCTTAAGCCTAAAGAAATGTCTAAGCAGCTTATATGGATAGGAAGAGTTGTTTTCTCTTATATTCTACCAGAAATCCACATTGAAATCTCAAGTTCAAGTAGCAGAAAAGCGCAAAAGAGAGCAGAAAAAAATTTATGAAGGATATAAATCAATCAATGCTAATTCTTGAAAGAGTATTTTTACAAAATATTGGAATCTCCCAGGGAAGATCCAACATACGGCATCCTTTATAATCAAAGCAGGAGGTAACTGACAAAAGAGACAGGGATCTTAATTTATCTTTATGGTAGCTTGCCAGGAAGCTCATACAAACATGTTTTCAACTGAGGAGGTTAACATTTTGCTTGTGGGATACAGAAGTAAACCTTGGAGGGGATCAAAGTAGAACAAGGATAAGAAATAGATAAGATGACATATCATATATGGGAAAAGAAGAATTTTTTGTTTTCCTCTCTGTGTGAAGGGGTAGTTGGATTTTCCCTCAAGTTTTAAATCTTAAATAATTTTCCTTCTTGAAATGCAGGAAGTCACAGTACAAATTTGGCAATTATGCTGCGGAATGTTTGTAATTCTGTCAGATTGAGGCTTGGGACTGCATAAACCGGATTCTGCATAATTCTCAATTTTCAACCAGTTTGCTTAGGATTTAAAAAGACCCCTGGCCCAGGAAGAACTTTTTAACCTAGGAAATGAATGTCAAATTGCAGCTGAAAAAGCCTGTTTTGGCAAAGAGCAGGCAAAAATTTTACAACCTAAATTTATGCATGGTTACTTAGAAATAAGGCCACCGAATGAAGTGGAACTTTTCTCACATAAGCAAGAAATTTAGAGTCAAAATAGTTTTTCTTTGATATCATTATCAAATTTATATTTGTTTCATGTCAAATAAGGTGGTGGATGGGGTTTGCACATCTCTGCTTTCTAACCTTACTGAAAATGTTTTACACTTAAAACAGCTATAATTCAAGGTTAAACCAACTCAAAGTGGAGCGGTTTGGCATTCAGATCACTACTAGCAAGCTTAGAACAAAATTAGGATACATCTGATGAGATTGAAATATCGTATTTTAAACTCAAAATCCTTTGCACCCTTCTAATATGTCATAGTACATTCTTTATTTCAAAAAAACAAGTAAACTAAATGCCCACCTTGGATCCTCTGGGCCACCCAAAACCGTCCCGCTGTTTCCAACACCCAGGCTTCAGTGCGGTCCGCCAGGAGGAAGGTATTATGGTAGACAAAAGGAGTTGGCACCTCCTTGCAGCTGCCCCCTTGACCATAGCTTTCCAGAAGAGCTGTTATGACTCGGACTGCTTCACTGGCACTACTGCCCCTCTCCAGACCCAGTCTGAAATATAGTGTTTAGCAACTGCTTAATTAATGTATTAATTGTTATTTCTAAAAAGCAATCTATTATTTCATTGTAGATGGTAAAGGGTCTTTTGGGGGAAGGAAGAAGATAGGATCAGGAAAGAATGTCAGTGGGATATAAATTTGATCAATAAATTAAGACTGCAACAGTATTTTAATCTTTTCTTAGTTCCCATTGTTGAGGAATAGAGATAGAGATAGTTGCTGCATTCTGTAGCAACCCACATCATCTTAAAATACCTTCCAAAACCCATGTGGCTTTAGTCAGACTAGAGACATTTTCAAATTGGAATTAGCTGTTGGTGACCTCATGAATACAGCCATAGGGCTTCTTGTCAAATTTACTCTGCCTTGTTTCTTGATTTTTTAAAAAAAATTATCTCAGCCTACAGCCTTCGGATTTCTTAGTGGCTTTCATCTGAGTACAAATCAGAGCTTTTTCTACTTTGCTTCAGAAAAAGCTAAGTTTGGCTAGTGGCTAGTCTGAAATCAATTAAATTAAATTAAAATTAATTAAGGAAATGTGTATGGGTGCAAATTGATGCATTCTGAACAATTATAGTTACAATTCAAATCATAATATTTAATGGAGAGCTGGCTTAGTGTAGTTGTTAAGGTGCTGGTTTAGAAACCTGGAGACTGTAGGAAGAAATGGCAGACAGAAGACAGGTCTGCAAAAGGCTGACAGAACTGACAACTGCAGCTAAGAATAAGAAGTGATATGGAGATCGACATTTTCAACCCTCAAGGGAGGGGAGGAGAGAGGGGAGGGGAGGGGAGGGGGAGAGGAAAGGACTCCATATATTTACTTCTCATGAGGAGGCTGCAAAGGACACTATTTTTTTTTTTAATTTGATTTATATGCCGCCCTTCTCCGGAGACTCAGGGCGGCTTACAATGCGTTAAGCTATAGCCTTCATACTTTTGTATATTTATACAAAGTCATTTTATTGCCCTCACAAACTGGGTCCTCAATTTACCTACCTTAGAAAGGATGAAAGGCTGAGTCAACCTTGAGCCTGGTGAGATTCGAACTTATGGTAACTGCAGACAGCTGGTGTTAATCACAATGCTATCAGTCTGCTGAGCCACCAGGCCATTGCACTTCCTTTGCTAGCCATCTTTGGAAAGTGCCAATTAACTGCTTTACAGAAGCTAAGCACCATCAAACAACAAGGCTGGAAATACTGAGTGCCTTCAATCCTTAATAATCCTTTGAAATCAATTTTAAAGAATAAATGCAATATTTTCAATATTGGAAACATAATAAGATAAAACAACTTATAATGGCACATTATAATTGTTGAAGGACTTTGATCTGACTTCTACATATCAATATGTAGAATATGTATTTTATGAATACCCTGTTCCCAGAAGAAACTGTAATACTAGTAGATGCTATTACGTAAAAATATTTGGGACAGAACTTATCTGAATAATTATGGAGAACAAAGTAAACAGGAATCCTTCACTGGATATAGAAAAAAAATTGAATGAGGCTCTAAAAATTAAGAAAGAAATAAAAATGCTAATTCAAGAGAGTAATTTGAATGTCTTGCTTGTGGACTTCTTAAAGAGGTTTGTTAAAGTTTTGAAGGAATTCAAGATAAAGGTTAATAATCATTTGAATAAATTAAGGAACTTAAGTTTTATTAAAAAGGAATGAACATAAGGTTGTTTTATTTGATCAGGATTAAAATAGGACATGGTAATTTAGGGGGTTCTTTCTGGATTTCTGACATCTAAATTGGTATAGATGTTGGGTTTTGGATTTGCTTACAGTTAAGAGTATGGAATGATGATTATATTTGTTAAATAATGTGATTATTTCAGAGTTCTCTTTCAACTTTTGCTGATATCTAGTTTGGAAAAGATGTTGTTATTTGACCTGCCTATAGTTAAGAGTTGAGTTATGGGATGAAGACTTTTATATCTGTTAACTAAAATGTGGAGAGATAGTAAAATTGCCTACATTTGACTTGATGAGAATAGTAAGTCACTTTATCGTGGATTTCCTTTCCTTTTTTTTTCTTTCTTGCACTTTTTATTCTTTTTTCCTATTTCTTTTTAGTTTGCATTATTTTTTATTATTGTAATTAATTTTTTTAATAAAATTTTTAATAAAAATATTAAAATATAGAAACCTGATTCTGAGTTCTAAACTTTCTTAGGCATGAAAGCTGGCTAAATGACTTTGGGCAGTTCACTTTTTCTCAGCCCAATTCACCTTACAAAGTTGTTGAGGAAAACAGGAGGCAGGAGTACAGGTAGTCCTCAATTTACGACCATAATTGAGCTCAAAATTTATGTTGGCAAGCAAGACAATTAAGTGAGTTTGCCCTATTTTATGATCCATCTTGCCAAATTGTTAAGTAAATCACTGCAATTAAGTTAGTAATACAGTTGTTAAGTGAATCTGGCTTTCCCACTGACTTTGTCATAAGGTTGCAAAAGGTGATGACATAATTCTGCGACACAACTGTCATAAATATATGCCAGTTGCCAAGCAACCAAATTTTGATCACATGACCATGGGGATGCTACAATGGTTTTAAGTATGAAAAATGGTCATAACTCACTTTTTTCAGTGCTGTTGTAACTTTGAATGGTCATCGAACTAATGGTTGTAAGTTGAGGACTACCCAGTGGTGGAATTCAAATTTTTTTACTACTGGTTCTTTGGGCATGGCTTGGTGGGCGTGGTGTGGCTTGGTGGGCGTGGCTTGGTGGGCATGGCACAGGAAGGATACTGCAAAATCTCCATTCCCATCCCACTCCAGGGGAAGGATACTGCAAAATCTCCATTTGCACTCCACTCTGGAGCCAGCTAGAGGTGGTATTTGCCAGTTCTCCGAACTACTCAAAATTTCCGCTACCGGTTCTCCAGAACCTGTCAGAACCTGCTGAATAGCATCCCTGGGACTACCTGATTAGGCATGTCACTGCCCTGAGTTTTATTTATACATGAAAAGATGGGATAAAAATATCAACATCATCATCACAACCACCCATGATGATTAGGACTTCTCAATATACACCACACCCAAGAAGGCAGGATCACCTATCATCCTGGCTTTTCTAAAAGTTAACAGGTTGGGGAGATCATTTCAGAGGGCGTTTCAACCAAAAAAGAAAAGGCACACCTCCTTATCAGGTGACATTGCTTCAAGGAAAGGACCTGAAGTGTGCCTATCCTATTAAATACGTGGGATGGTGTTAGCAAAAATAATTGAAGAAATGTAACCCTGCCAATAACTTGATTTTGTGCCATGTAAGTTTTATAGATGAAAGTCCACACCTTGAATTGCACCTGGAAATTTACAGAAAGCAGCTGACAAATAGTGATATTACATGGATATACTCAACTGCATCCACAACTATCTACACTCTGCATTCTGGGCCTAGTGCAGCTTCCAGATGATCTTCAAGGAGATGTTGCAACACCAACCAGAGGGTGACTAAAGCATGACAAAGCCTCTTAATCTAGGAAGACGTGGAGATGCTTGTGTGGGGCATAAAGTTAAAGAAAATTCATATATTTTAAAATCAAACTTAGGGAAAGGAAGGAATCAGCCAAAGGTTATAGTCTGTTCCTGATGCTTTGAAAAAAATCTCAATTCTTAAAGAAGCAAAAGGCATACCTTGAGGTATGCAGGAATGTACTTGACGATCATAGATTCATTGCTAGCCTATCACTCCTCCATACCTCAATCTTTTATGGGTAGTGCACACATTTCAAATTCTGAGAAAATTTCACAATATGGCTGTTAAGAGGATGCAGCTAGTTGAAAATATTTATTCTACTGAAAGGCCAATTGGCAAGACTAGAAAATAATTTGCCTGAAGGAGAAGCAAAGATGGGACCCCAAAATACAAACTTACTCTTCTGAATTCAAAGTCTTTATTCAGATGTCATGGTTAATATATGAATGTGGCCTTTGCCTGAGCCTGTCTCCCTATCAGATCAGTAATAAAGCAATTCAAGTTCTGATGTTGACTTGATAGGAGGACAGAAGCAAAGGCAACATTACTACATAATGTTCAGGGACAATGCAGCATTGTAGCGAAGAGTCTAAATGTCAGAGTTATAGAGAGGCAGAGAATATGCAGGTGTTGGGTGTGGGTTCTACAAGTTACACAATACATCACACTGCTTCCTACCTGACAAGATCCATACCCAGCAAGGCTTCCTCCTCCCCAACTGGCTCTCGACTCCACACACCTTCATTGCCAATGCAGACACCATGTTCATTGGCACCCATTTCAGCTCCCCATAGCCAGGCAGGGCGACTTAGGATCACTGCATGTGTCTTTTCTACCTGGTCCACTTCAATATATGTGCACTGTGGAGAAAGACATCAGAACTCTAGAGGTTTAATTCTTGCTCTATCTCCAAGCCTGATTTACCACTTTGTAAATTTAGACTTTGTTCACACGCATTGCATTGACGGTTCCTGAGCGTGCTTGCTTCAGTTCTACCCAGGTCTGGCCTTGGACCTTTGAAACACACTTGGAATGTGCTATATTTTACCTCATCTTGGAGATTTCATGCATCAAACTTGACAAGCATGTCAATCTATGATGAATAAACTAATTATTCAGAAGATAGTAACCTGTGCTTTTATTTGGATTCCTGTACTTAAAAGCCAATGAGGTCTAAACAACCCTTCTAACGAGCCTTCTCCCCAATGACTGACTTCAACTCACCTGAACCTTTGTCCCTTTGACATGACATTCAGCTGGAAAATAGACAACCTCCTGAACTTCATATTTTGGCCGATCTGAATTCTTGCCAAAAATGACTTCTTTGGCAAAAGAGGCTGGGGGAAGTGAGACAAAGCAATCGCAGGAGGATGGTACAGGGGGGTGAAAGCTGGCCATTGTATCTGCATAAAGTTACAGAGAGAAAATTGAACATTGCAATCTTCATTTAGTTTTTTTTTTTAATAAAAATCCTTTTCTCCCTACATGACAGGAGGACCAACTCTTCTTCCACAACCAGTAAAAATTTACTCAAAACTAATTAATTAATTAAAACATTTTTATATCACAGTAGGGAGAACATCAGGATGAGCCTCTGGCTAGCTTATTGCAACTCATTCTACACTTAGAATAGTTACATATCCATTCAGGGCCTTTTCAATAGTGATTCAATTCTTCTTGAACTTCTTGAAGTCATGAATTAATTGGCCACAATTGTCTTTAACCTAACATGTTCCAGACTGCATTGTGGGGAAAGTTTTCTATATGAAAGCATTTTTAAAATAGCCATTACTGGGTTGTGTTATCTGTACCAAATTGTTTTCATTACATTCCTAGAGCTTTACACTGAAAGATATAGGCACAGAAATTATATAAATACATTAGGCAGTATTTCCTTTCGAACACTCTTCAAAACCACCTTTCTAAATAGGGTTTGACACAATTTCTTCCTTTAGTACCAGGAATAAATTATATATTTGTCTCTAGGCTCAATCTTTCTTCTTAACCTTTCTTCATTCTCCTGCCAAGACCTCCTGTCCTGTTCCTTGGGCATTTTAAGACTTTGTGCATTGCATCAAATAGCAACAATCGCTTTGAGGTGCTTAAATCCTTCAGCCACTGTTTGCATTGTTTCCCCTCTTTCTATTGTTTATCCTTTCCATGTGGAGAATATGACTAGATATTCCTTTGCAATGCGACGCGCCTGCTTTGTTCAGCAGATCTAAGGTCTTTCCTTAAAAGTCATCCTGCAACGATAATCTAGCCCTCCTTTGATATTTTGCGGCTGTCAAGCTGCTTTAGCACCATAAACCAAACTACTAACCAGCCAACCAGAGTTTTAGCCTACTGTCTTGCGCGAACTCAGGTCACATGGTTATTTTACGGCTCCCGCGAGAACAGAGTGAATTGGAATATAGGTGGTTTACCGTAATTAATCTCAGGTGTGCCTATTCTGCAAGCATACTTTTTGGACTTTCAAGTTCCCTTCCTTTTTTTGCAACTAATGAAAAATCCGCTCATTCATCTATTTTTGAAATAACGGTCCTTGTTTATTAGGAGGCACCCCCCCACACACCTTCCATTCCACCCTCATATCAATGCAAACTGCTGGGATAAAGCAAGCAAACATTACAAAAGTTGTTTCACGTCTGCGTGTCCTCACGCCCTTTCCACAGCACCCACGGCTTCTCGATTGCATTTTCTCCCAGCCCCAATTCCTCTCTAGCGGTTTCAACTCACCGAAGGTCCCTTCAACTCTGGGACTTTTATACTTTCTTCGGGCTTTCTGGATCTATCAAGGTCACGGCAACAGGTGAAGGAAATACTTGGCTACGTTGACCATCAAACTGAATTGCCCTGGGATCTGCCCGGAAGTTGCAAAAGTTTTTTTGTTTTTTTGTTTTAATGAGATAGTCTGTGAGAGCGACAGCAGGTGGCGCCGGCAGACTATATTCAGTACCGAGCCTTACCAAACTGGTCAGGCGATACGTGCTGCTAAGTGCTCTGGTTTTTTTGATTAAAAGAAAAATTATTAATGAAAGAAAATTATGCTTGCAGATATCCTAAACTACAGTCACCCGTCAGGCTCAGAGTCTGGCGCTGCAGCTTAAATTGTTCTTGATGTTTGAGAAGGCAAATATCTTAAGCAGCTCCGCGGCAAACGAAGTTCTCTTTGGATTTGACTCCCGTTCCGATCTATGGGCAAGAGAACTTGCGCTCCGTGTAGCAAATGGGCCACCGTGTTGCCCCTCACATCCTTCACTTCTTTATCCCTTCAAGGAGATATTGCTTAGCGGTGGGAAACAGCTGGCTGCATTGCCCGCCTCTGTTTTTCCTTGGGAATGAAACAGTAAGGGTTCTATCTATCTTGGAAATAGGAGGAGGAGAAAGATTCCACAGTGTGAATGTCAAGCTACATGAACTCCTGAAAGTATAGTTACAAGGCAGTGTTTCTCAGCCATGGCCCCTTCAAGATTTGGGCTGGGGAATTCTGGGAGTTGAAGCCCACATATTCAAGCAGATCAGATTGAGGAATACTATTATAAGGCATCATAACAGAATGTTGAAAGCCTGACACAGTTTCTCTCTCGCTCTGATTTACCCCAAAGAGTCCCCATGGGGTTTTTTTGCACTCTGTTTTTCTGGGCTAAACTGATGTTTTCATAAAGCTGCCATATACAGGTAATCTTAGATATAAAAACCATTTGTTTAATAACCGAAGTTACAATGGCACTTAAAAAAATGGCTTATGATCAGTTTTCACACTTAGGACCATTGCAGTTTCCCGGAGGTCATGTGATCAAAAATTTGCCCTTGAAAACTAGCTTATATTTATGACAGTTGCACTGTCCTGGAATCATATGATCACCATTTGTAATCTTCCCAGTCAGCTTCTGACAAGCGAAGTCAATGGGAGAAAGCAGATTTGCTTAGCAACCATATGATTCGCTTAACAACTGTTGGGGGGAAAAGTTATAACATGGGGCAAAACTCAGTTAATAACTGTCTTGCTTAGGAATGGAAAGTTTGGGCTCAATTGTGGTTTTAAGTCAAGGACTACCTGTAGTATACAAAGATTAACTCCAAACTCTCTTATCGCGGCAGCTGAAAAGCTGTTTTCAAACCAGCTCCTCTATAGTAAAACTGCCATGACTTCATTACCGGGCTTAAATGCTGCAATGACTCAGCCACAAGTGCCTTGTATCTTGTAACCATGTCTGCAAGTCTTTTGGAAGGCTCTCAAGAGTGCCAAAGCTATGAAGGGCTGTTGTACAGCAAGGATGCTACTTTTCTGTACAATATTGCTGACCTCTGCTCTTTTGGTATCAGGTTAAATTGACCCAGCAATCTTCTGGTAGATTTCTGAAGTCATGTTTAAAATACCCCTCTGGCTTTGGCGCTGCAGTCTCAAAGCTGCAAGGGGTTGTTTGTGACACATGATTACAAAGTTTCCAAGAAGAGCACCTGACAGGTGTTAAAGTGACAGGTGTTCAGTGCAGTGGTGGGTTGCTACCAGTTCGCCCCAGATCGGGCGAACCGGTAGCGGCAGTGGGAGGCTCCACCCACCTGCTCGGACGCTTCTGCGCATGCGCAGAAGCATTGCATGCAAGACAGAGGGAGAGAGCACCCACGAGCGAACCAGTAGGGACGGGATTTGCAACCCACTACTAGTCCAGTGGTCTTCAAAAGAATACTGGGCATATGTTTAAATCACACTCCTATGGGATAGGCACTGCAATGCCTAAACTGTGGGGTATTGCTCAGTGCATACAGAAAGAAAAGTAGAGAAAATGGCTCTTTAGTCTTTCTGTCTGTGAATTAGATCTTGGGGGAGCAGGGCAACAGGGACCCCAAAGCCCCATTCCTCTTGTCTCCCCACTTCTACCATTTAAAAGTTCATCAGAGAAATAAGAGAGAGAGTTTGGACAGAGGAAGAGAATACAGTGCAAAAGGGAAAAAGCCTGAAAATGAAGGGCCAGGCACTGTGGCAGGACATACCTATTTTAGCTTCAAGTGGTCAATACAATGGAGCAGGCCATCACCCCTAAACCTCCCTTAACATGATTTGACACGAAGTCAGAAGGCCCCAATTCTACAGGGGCCACAATTGAGAATATCTGCATCAATATCCTCCACAAAAATAGTGGCATAACTCACTTAGATAGGTTAAAAGGGAGATAGGTAGTTAGATAGGATAAAGGGGAGTTGAATAGTTTGGGATGTTTAATATCGTAGGAATGTAGCCCCTTTCTTAGCATATTGTGAGAATCAAGTTATCACAATAAATCGTAACTTGGTTTATTTGGGCATTGCATGTTAACACAGAAAATATGTTTTGTTAATCTGGGCTTGGCATTTTGTGTACAACCACAGAATCTATCCATAGCAGTGACAAGTAGCAAGCAACAATTATATTAACGTGATGATGCATATGTCCTGACATCATTCCACAAATGATTGATATCATAATGTCTGATGTAAGTTCATATGTCATTTACGTAATAACATCAAGACACACCTTTGTCATCTGCTTGCTCCCATGGATGCCCCCTGGTCTCAGCCTGGTGCTCTAACCATTACTTTGCACTCATTTGTTCAAACCACCCATGTCTCAACTAGTGAGCTTCAGATATGTTGGATGAATTATGCCAATTTCAGGAGCTGAAGCCCAATCCAACTGAAAAGCATGAAGTTAGAAAAAGTTACTTCAAGATATCCCTTCTCATTTGCCCATCAGATTCCGGGGGTGGGGGGGTGGGGGTGGGGGTGGGGGGTGGGGGGGATTAGTTTCAACAATGGTAGTTATTGGCTCATGGAATTTGGTAGGTGATTTTTTTCATCACCTTTCAGCCTAATTATCCAGAGTTAGTGTTGTAAGGATGAAAAGTCATATGTTCAGTGACATTGCTTTAAGTCATAGAAAAAAGAAGTACTGATAGATAGATCAATAAAATAATGATTACATTTTCCCAAGCTTTTTTCCCATTCTGTCCTATTTCTGTTTCATGGTTTTGAAGCAATAGTGGTTCAGCGCTTCTGCGCATGCGCAGAGCATTTTTGGTGATGCCTGGGCGGGTAGGTGGAGCTTCCCGCCACCACCATTACCGGTTTGCCTGAACCAGGGCGAACTAGGAGCAACCCACTACTGGTTTGAAGCAAACCTCAAAGTCACTAACATGGTGTGGAAATTCACTAACATGGTGTGCAAACTGCCCAGCAGTCTTATTCAACATGGTCTTTAGAATACTAGTTAAGAAATCTGGAAGTTGTGATTCCAACATACCACAAAGCACTGGGATAGTGACACCTGTGCCATGTCATTTTTGGTAATTTGTTTCAGTCAGGTTTACAAAGAAGGATAGCTCCATGGCTAGATCTTGGTTTTTGTCCTCTTTTTATCACAGTTTATCCTCATAACAGGATCTTGGTTTAGTGCTTCATATGTGCCATCCAGAGAGAACTCTGAAGCAAAGGTTCTGGTCCTCACTCAGCAGAGTAGGAGGATCCTGAAAGGAAATGGGGCTGCTTTGTATTTTGAAGTAGGAGTTTTAAGTTGCTGTGATTGTCTAAAGTAGAACATGTAAAACATTTCTAATTCAAACTGTTTTAAGACCAAAGCATCCCGTTTTGAATAGGAAACATCTGTTTTACATTTGATATGTACTGCTTGTCATTTTGGAAGTGTTGACAGGTAAACAATGTTTTTAAGCTTGAAATCTTCAAAATGGGATTGAACCAGTTTGTTTTCCTGTCTCATACTTGAAAACAATTATTTGGATATTTTTTGTGTCTATTGTTTCAAATACCACTTTCTGCTGCTTTATTGGAAGCCTCAACATTTAGAAAGAGCTGAAAAAATCCAGGATGTTGCTAATCATCATGGGAAAAAGAAGGAGACATGGTACACATTCTGCAATGGGGGTAGACACAATTCCACAAAGTCAATAGCTAGCTAACAAGCAAGCAGCTGACTACTGTAAATATTCCTATTCCTTCAAATTCCTCTGTTGTATGTGATGCTTTAGAATAGATTTACAAGCAGAGATTGAAAATCAAGAGATTATAGATCTCTTCTTCAGTGGAAAAGAACTCCTACACACACACACACACACACACACACACACATATTGACGCAATCTGCTCTGCAGCTGCACAGTTAATACAGGATGAGGGTGTGAATACTAACCTGATAAACTTAAAGAATGAAAATGCAACTGACTTTCTAACTAGGCAAAATCTGCTGACAGAACGAACTATTCTACCTTTGACTTGTTGCCCATAGTTAAGATCAAAGTGAGCTCCTTAAATATTGAGAACCAGCCACATGATAACTCTGCTAAAACACAGGTCTTCTATATAAAGTTTGCCACAAAAGCAGCCAGTAGGGAAACCATGGGCAACCTTACCTTTACACCTAGGAAAAGAAAGAACAACAATCCAAGAAAGCTGAACATGCTCCTGAGAAAGGATGAGAAACAAATCTCCAGTGGGTATGTAACTAAAGGAGAGAGACATTTAAATTGTAAGTACTATCTATAATTTAAACCAATCATTTAAAAAATATTAAATAATAGAGTAAATAAGAGGCTGATGGAGAACAAAAAGAACAATCTTATCTTAAAGCCAATTGTTACACTCATGAGAAGCAGCTGATTGATTTACAGCAAGCTGTGTGGCTTCCATCTAGCACTCGCTGTCAAACTAGCCCCATCATGTTGCCGTCATCTGATCTTTTGCAACGTTTTTTCCCTTCATTGAGCTAGGGTGGACGTGGCCTGCACATGATGCATCTGGCCCGTGGGCCGCCAGTTTGATACCCATGAATTCTAGCAGAAGCTGAGAACAAATTTTATTTACAATTCCTAGTATGTTAAATAAGGCATTTTCTGCTTCATTTCCAATCTTCTAAAACATGTTACAGTGGTGGGTTGCCCCTGGTTCGTACCCGTTTGCAAGAACCGGTAATAAAACCGGCGGGAGGCTCCGCCCACTGCCCCAGATGTCATCATCGGCAATCTGCACATGTGCAGAAGCAGGGCGCTTGAGGGAGCAAAGCAAGCACACACACAATCCTGTTACGAACTGATAGTAAAGGTAAGTAGAACCCACTCAGCCCATACCTAAATCAATCTGGCCAAGAGAGTACTGCCACTTTAAAGAATAAATGTGAACCACTCCAAGGACAGTTCATCAATTCTGAACCTGAGAGATAACACACCCATGCTCTCTTCCCAGCAACACAGTATAGAGATGACCTTCTGGGTGGGGGGGGGGGGAATCTGATTAACTCTTTTAGTGCCCTGCCAAATTCAGAACAAGCTAATATTAAAAGTCTGGATGATTTGAGAGAAACTCCAATGGCAATACACAAAGTAGCCAGATCTTTCGTTTATCTGACCCAAGACAGTTGCCATCACTATGAGAGAAGACCTGTTGGTCCCCTCCTCTGTCCTATGGAATCTAAATAGGCAGATATCGACATAGCAGGTTCAAATCCTTCCACCCTGCCCCCTATTGAAGTAGCATAACATCTAGAAACTTCAAAGAATAAAAAGCTGGACAGTTAACAGGAAGGTTTTGATTGCCTAAAACTCTGGGAACTACAACCTGAGTCAGGTGGTGATTGTACCAAAAATATGAGATGGGTATTTATCAGTGGTGGATTGCCCCTGATTTGCACCAATTTGCAAGAATCGGTAGTAAAACCCGCGGGAGGCTCCACCCACTGACCCGGATGTCATCATAGGTGATCTGCACTGGCGCAATGTGAACCGGTAATAAAGGTAAGTAGAACCCACCCGAATATTTGTAGCTTAACATACCCAGTAACTGCCACATACTCTAGTCTTCCAGGCCCCAAGAATCACATGAAATCATGACAATGGCAGCCCTGGAGGGAAGAAGAATATCACTGAGGCAGAACCAACCACTCCAATAATTCCAATGAATTATACTGACATGAAACAATAATTTGCTAATGATTACCAAGTGCAACACCACCACAAATTTATTTGACTCCATACAGCAGCATTACAATGGAAAAAGCAGCCCAAATTACAACCAATGTGTCTGAAGGAACACATACTGAAGGAACTTTGGGTTTCATTTCATCTTTAGAGTGACTGCATGAGCCGTATCATTCATTCATAGACCTCAGTACATTCCCAGTCACTCCCTATGACAGCAAGCAAGGAAGTTCTGCACCAGAAACACTATCCTTGCTCTCTTGGAACAGTGCTGGATGGGAAGCCAGAAATAAGCTATGTATGCCAATTCAACATCTTTATGTTCCAAGAGACGTCACGTGGTCAACAAATGTTCTCTTTTTTTGAGGGATATAAATCATGATCCCTCTCAGCAGTTCCTGGCATCAGAGGAGGGAAATTCCTTGCTGGTCTAAGCATCCATATCTCAACACTTGAGCTTGTTATCTTAGACTCATTTGAGAGCCATGCACAAAAGCTAATGAGAAATTACCTCTCATTCATTTCTATATATCTCCCAACATCTCTCAACCATGAATTGTGGAAATTTGGGGAAAAGTGGAACATTACATCAATACTCTTCAGTTATACTTTCCCACTGCCCATATGGTCATTGCAAGGGATTTCAATGTCAAACTAGATCCAAATGATAATCAGTTGTTTGCCAAATTTTCCAAAATTCCAAATTTTGCAGACTGTACACCTGCTCCTAATTAGAATATCTAAAGACCACATTGGAAATTTCAGGAATTTACAGATGCTGCATACATTTTATAAATTGGATCTGCACATTTTTAATAGGATGCCTTTCCAATTTAAATATTGTTGATCATGGGTTCCCAACCTTCAGGCTGTGGCCCACAGCTGGCCCTTGAGCCTTTTGGAACAGGGTCACAGAAGTGGCATGCATGTGTGTGTGCATCCCCACTCACGTGAGCAGTGGATAAACACATGCACACACACTCCATTTGCACGAACAGAGTGCAAGCATGCCCATTGCTTGCACAAAACCATCCCCTCTCTCCCTTTCCCCACCACCTGGTCTGCAAGGCCGGAAAGGTTGGGGAACTCTACTGTAGATTGATTCTGAAATGTTTACATGCCATTTGTTTGGAGTCAAAATTACCAATCAGCATCACAGTCCACCTAATGACAGAGACAGTAATTTCAAGATAAATGAAGTTGATAAAATGAAATGAAAACCACTGTGAAAATTTTAAAAAGATGGTTCACAGAAACAAGGTTTAATAAACCACAATGCCCTGATTCATACAACAGGCCAAGCCATTTAATCAAATTGTATAATTCCATAGGCATGATATGTGAACCATATCAATAAACTGACTAGCAAGGAAAGTATGATTACTCAATAATAAACCTTATTTGGAAGTATCTTGATACAGAAGACACTCTGTATTTTACAGAAGCTCCCAAATAAAGATTTTATTGGGCAATTCTCTTCCTCATCATAGATTGACACAGAGTCTAGATGCCATCATATTCCATTTATAACCATTTATCTTTTCCAATTTCCCTTCTCTCCTGGAAACAAAATGTTTTATTAGAGAATGATGGAATAATTGTACAATATTTTTGGATTAGTAAAATTCAAATCTTCGGTATAGACAGATAAATATGGACAAGTCATTGCATATTTTAATATATTATAAAATGGATCTGATTGATCCATTAGTCATGCTAATATTCCAAAACACACTTTCCTAATTGATCACAGGTTTGGCTACCTGTATTCCCCCATAAATCTGTTCATCTCCCTGCATCAGTGGGAGATGTCTTTCTAAAGGTGCCTGCACCACCAGAAGCTCTGCCCTCCAATATATGAGATAATAGCAACACTATCTCCATTGGTAAGTCTTTTTATTTTTAATTATTTTAATGAGATTGGTTTCAATCATGATTTTAATAGTATTATTTTTTTGTGTGTGCTTTTTTTAAATATTGAACACTGCTTTGAGAAATTAATTGAAACTGAAATAAATAAATAGGCAAACTAACAGGAAAGATAAGAAGGAGGGAAGGAAGGAAGGGAGAGAGGGAAGGAAGGAAGGAAGGAAGGAAGGAAGGAAGGAAGGAAGGAAGGAAGGAAGGAAGGAAGGAAGGAAAGGAAAGGAAGGAAGGATTCAATTCCTAAATAATTTCAAATTATACATGAAGTTATTCCTAATGTTTATACATAAACAATCTTGGGTAATTTTCATTAATCTGCAAGGAGTGGGGATGTGTTAAAAAAATTCAAGGCAGCATAGCAACCATACAAAGTTTTTTTTTTGTTTCTGGTCTGTTGTTGTGTTTAACTTAACCCTTTCCAACAACTTAATATGCAGTTTGATACTAAAATTTGGCAGTATTTTGATAATAAATGAGGAAGGGGCTGCAAAAACTAAGTTTCAAGGAGCACCGTGTGAGTTGTTCTTCTTATGTTAAGGCAACCAGTAATTGTGCTGTTCTTTCCTCTAATGTCAGATTTCCTGCAGCTGAAAACAGGTGAAGGACAAATAGGGGGTGGGGGAAGAAACTTTGTAAGAACAATATTTGTTAACAAAATCATGCCATATAGAAAATCAGTGAGCCAAAGTTGGTCCATCCCAGAAGCAACATAACCATGGAGCAACAGGCTTCTGCCTTGCTCCTGGGCGTCTGAATTCCAAGCTCCTGGCTCATGCCCTCTGAGTGCTGCCAGGTGGCTGCGAGTGATTTTCCTGGTTGACACACACCCATTTCTCAACTGGCCTATAATTGACATTCTCTTTCAGATGTTGCTGTGATTTTGCCTTGGAGACTGGACAGAGGACTGCGCCCATTTGAATCAAGTTTGAACAAGTTGTTTGGCAGCAGAGAAAGTGTCCACTTGATTTTTTTTTAAAAAAATACACCATGGAAGAGGGTGGAGGATGCGAGATATAGTGAGCAACACTCCCCCATTCCAGTAGCCTCCTCCCTCTGATTGTACCCAAGGCATATGGATGGTGTTACACCCTGTTGCTTCATCTACAGGTTTCCCTCCTTTGCAACCGGTTGGTTCAGGCCGGAACTCACTCCAGCATTAGCTTTCTGGGCCATGCTTTGAAACCTCCACCTTTTACCTGTTATAGATGATGAAAGCCTTGCCTTTTGAGAAAATTCTGCCCATTTTTTTTTTTTTATTCCAGGGGGAATTTTTGGGTAGACCTTGGACAGTCATTAACTGGTGCAACTTTCAAATCTTGATGATTTGGGGCATGGGCGAATTTTCTTAGTCCTCAAGCAATTGGAATAAAAATAAGTTTAAAGGCTAAGATGCAGAAGGCTCAGGAATGAGTTTCAGGACAGCCAAAGCTGAATAAGTAGGGTATTTGGTTTCAGACCTTGCAACAAACCAATGTTAGCTGGGAATGGAGTGGACAGCTTTTTAGATATGGTACCAATTTGATGGAAGAGTCTCTTCAGGCTCTTCCAGTATACCTGCTAAAACTCTATATATTATTTTCTTCTGCCTGATCTTGATAACTTGTTTTACTTGTAAATATGTTTTATTTTTATTTCATGGCTGTTCTTTTAGCCGGATGTTTTAGTTTTATTTATGAATTTGATACAACACCAGACATACTCTGGTCTTCTTTTGTGGAGTTTATTTTTACTTAACATTTTATGCCTTTTATATTGTTTTTATCTTTTCAAAGAACAAGTTTACAGACTGACAGAAATGAAGGCATTAAATATAAAACATTGATTTTACCATTTAAATTCCCAGTTGGCTTTCTAGTTGCTGTGTGATATTAGAGCAGAGGTCTTCAAACTTGACAGCTTTAAGACTTGTGGACTTCAACTCCCAGAATTCTCCAGCGACATTTTAAATTGGAGAGTCAGAGATGACTGCAAAAGTGGCCCAAAGAGCTACAATGGTGGCTGTGCCCATGTGGTAAAAGTTTTGCCCTCTTTCTATGTGGTTCACATGCACGAAACAAGCAAAAACAGTAGAGTTCAGTCACAAGATGGCAGCTGCCACCTTAACGTCTTATGACATCGACATCCATGTTTAAATTTTATTTATTTATTTAATGACATTTGTACACCAGCCTGTTGATTGTGAATATGCCAGTGCTCTGATTAAAGGCATATGGGATGGAGAGCTTTTTGGTTAGGGCTTTTTAACCACAATTTTTGTCATTTTTCAGGGAAAGGTGATTGAATTAAAATAAGGGTGGGAGAAGTACATTTCAGTATTAGCCGGTCCTTCTTCAGGAAATTCAGGCATTGGGACATGCCAACATATTGTTAAATGAATTAAAAGAAACACATAAAGACACTTTTCTCAATCAGTCAGGCTTATTTTATGCAAGTTAAAGTTCAAGATAGTACCGGTTAGTCTGATGGAGTTGTTTGATTTTGAAATGAGCTAGCTCAAGATGTTTGGGAGGAGAGGAAGGATTTCAAGTCACTACTTTAATGTTTTCCCCCTCCATTAAGTCTATAAAAAAAGCCTAGGAGAAGAATGCAGGCCAACAGTGAGCATAGGCTCTAGGTCGGAAGTATTTTGGTCCTGCCCAACCGGCTGATCAAGGGAGTTACTTTGATTCCTCCCTGTATTTGTTTTGAAATAACAAGCTAGAGGGGAAAAAAGATCTTCCACACATACATTGGGCAATGGAGATTGTATCTCCAGTTACACTTCAACGGAATTATACAGAGCTTGGAAAAGGGTGTGATAATAGATGATTCTCAAGGTCAGAAGAGACTTTCCAAATGATAACTTTAAAGATGATTTGTATGGTAAATCCTGTGAATGGATTTTCTTTTGGAAAGAAATTATGTTTTTTCTTTGTGTTCTTGAACAAACATGATTTACACATCCTTGCTTGATAGTGATCATGAGATGGAATGTAGCTTCAAGTTGCAAGCACCTATTGACTAATCCCTAGGAAATCTCTAGTGAGAAGCAGGTCATCACTTTCACTATCTTTGTTTCACTATCCCCTTTTTAAAGTAACAAATAGGGATTTTCCCTTCAAAATGATTTACGTCCCTTCAAAATGATTTATGTCAAAGTGAATACAGCTATCTTATCTTTTACCCCTTCCTTCATCAAATTAGAATTCAGGCTAGCTATGAGACATCACAGTACTATGTCTGCTAGATCCCATTGCATTCAGTAGGCTTACTTCCAAGTTAGTAAGCATACAGTGAACCAGTTCAATATTGCATGCTGGTTTGTAATAAATTTATGGTAGCCTGAAGGGACCATTCCCTTATATAATTTGAGTTCAGTACCACAATATATGATAATGAGATGATTAAAAGGTATGAAATACAGCCAATATATTAACATTTATGGTTTGGTTGAAGTACTGTTTGCAGAGCTTTGAATATACATATTAGCCTCCAGAAGTTTCTGTCTACTTGCAAAAGAGCACTAAATGCTAAAGTAAATAGTTTAATTCAGCACCCTGAACCAATCATCTCAGCCACAAGTACATACAATAATTGATTGTCAAGATCTTTGTCAATTTCATTTTTCTTTTCATGTGAAATTGACATTTTTTTAATGAAAATATGATGATTAACTGGGATAGCCAGATGCAAGAAAGGACAAGCTCTACCAAATTTAAGAGTTGCAGACAAGAAATTAAAATCACATTTAGCTGAATGACAAGCTTTACCTGCTGAAATTCCTTCTAATGATGATTCAAGGTTACAGAAACACTCAGCACTTGCCTTTTTTTTCTTTTCTTTTTCTTTTCTTTTCTTTTCTTTTTTTTTTGCATCTACTGATCATTCCCTCCTTAGGCTTAACTTTCCCACTGTCATCCCCCATCGCAGGGGTGCGGAACCGGTAAGATGGTTCCGCTCTAGGCGCCTGATGGAACCTGAAAGGTTCCTGATGGAGCTTGAGTCCTTTCCCGCCTCCTTAGCCCACGATTCATCCGAGGCCCTTGTCGTGGCCTGGGAACTGGCTGCGGTGGGGGCCCTGGATCGAATCCCGCCTTTGCGGCCTCTGATCCGACACAGATCCCGGGCAGCTCCTTGGTTCACCGCAGAGCTCAGGGAAATGAAGCGTCAGAAAAGACGCCTGGAGGGTGATTGGAGATCCTCCCAATCCAAGTCTGACCGAACAGAACTAAGAACCCATTTAGGTCTTATCTTGTGGTGATGGAAGTGGCGAAACGTAACTATTTCACCACTCTTATTGCAGAAAACCGCCCAGCAGCCCTGTTTAGAGTGACCCGCTCGCTCCTTAATCAGGGAGTGAGGGAGGACCCCTTGCAGGGCCGTGCTGAGGATTTTACACAGTTTCTGCAAGATAAAATAACTCAGATTCAGACCAGGTTGGACTCCGACTGGACAGAGTCCGTTGAGGTGACGGGGGCTAGTCTTGGTGGAAACATCTGGGTTGAGTTTGAGCCTGTTTCACTGGATGACGTGGACAGGATTATGGGTAGGCTGGGGTCCTCCACATGTTTATTGGACCCTTGTCCCTCCTGGCTAGTTTCGGCAGCCAGAGAGGTGACTGGAGACTGGATCCAGGCTGTTGTCAACGCTTTGTTAAAGGAAGAGGTCTTCCCCGCCTCAAAGAGGCGGTGGTTCGACCCCTCCTTAAGAAGCCTAACCTGGACCCTGACGTTCTTAACAACTACCATCCAGTCTCCAACCTTCGCTTTTTAGCGAAGGTTGTTGAGTCCATGGCGCAGCAATTCCCTCAATTCCTGGAAGAAACAGACTATCTCGATCCTTACCAATCTGGTTTCAGGTGTGGCCACAGCACAGAAACGGCATTGGTCGCCCTAGTAAATGATCTCTGGCAGGCTAGGGATGGGGGTTGTTCCTTCAACCTGGTCCTTCTTGACTTCTCAGTCGCTTTTGATACTATCGACCATGGTATCCTGCTGCAGCAGCTCAGGGGGATGGGGTTACAGTGGTTCTCCTCCTATCTTGGTTATGTTGGTTATCACCTTTAAAGCGCTCCATGGCATAGGGCCTAGCTATCTCCGAGACCGCCTGCTGCTACCAATGACCTCCCATCGACCCGTGCGCTCCCACAGAGAGGGCCTCCTCAGGGTGCCATCAGCCAAACAATGTAGGCTGGTGGCCCCCAGGGGGAGGGCCTTCTCTGTGGGGGCTCCCACTCTCTGGAATCAGTTGCCCCCGGAGATAAGGAGAATCCATGACCTCAATGCCTTCCGTCGTTCCCTGAAAACCCATCTTTTCCAGCAAGCCGGGTTGGCTTAGAAGAAATTTTTAAATTTTAAATTTTTTAATTAGTTTGTTATTCTTAACTTTCGGCCCAAATCTATATATATTTTTAAATGTTTTAATATTTGTATTCTATGTTTTTTATCTTGGCTGTACACCGCCCTGAGTCCTCAGGGAGAAGGGCGGTATATAAATTGGAAGTTAAATCTCTCTGGTCGCATGCAGTCTGTTTGGGTGGGGGGTAAGGGATCCTCCCAGAGGCCTCTCACTTGTGGGGTGCCTCAGGGATCGGTTCTCCCCCCTCTGCTCTTTAACATCTACATGAAAACGCTGGGTGAGATCATTCGTGGTTTTGGGATGAGGTATCATCAATATGCTGATGATACCCAGCTTTACATCTCCACCCCTGACCACCCTAGTGATGCCCTTTCTGTGATGTCCCACTGCCTGGAAGCGGTGCGGGTTTGGATGGGGAGGAACAGACTTAGACTCATCCCTTCCAAGACTGAGTGGCAGTGGATGCTGGCATCTCGGGATCTGGAGGTTCCATCATTAATGATTGGGGGAGAAACTCTTGCTCCCTCCGATAGGGTCCGCAAATTGGGTAAACTCCTGGATTCTCGGCTGTCCTTAGAGGACCATCTGACAGTCGTAACCAGGGGGGCCTTCGCACAGGTGTGTCTTGTGCGCCAGTTGCGCCCTTTTCTAGACCAGGATGCCCTCGCCACGGTCACTCATGCCCTCGTTACCTCTAGGTTGGACTACTGTAACACCCTCTACATGGGGCTGCCCTTGGGATGCATCCGGAGGCTCCAGCGAGTCCAGAATGCAGCCGCGCGGGTAGTTACGGAGGCGTCTAGATACTCCCGTGTAACATCTCTCCTGCGTGAGCTGTACTGGCTGCCAGTGGTGCTCCAGATACATTTCAAGGTGCTGGTGCTTATCTATAAAGCCCTTCATGGCTTAGGCCCGGGGTACTTGCAGGACCATCTCCAGCCGCTCTGCCATCGTCCTGTGCACTCTCACAGAGTCAGCCTCCTCAGGTGCCGTCGGCCAAACAATGTCGGCTGACGGCCCCCAGGAGGAGAGCGTTCTCTGTGGGAGCCCTGACCCTCTGGAATGGATTGGCTACCGAGCTGAGGACAGCCCCCGACCTTCTTTCCTTCCGTCAGGAGCTGAAGACGTGGCTCTTCTGTCAACTCAACTGATCGGTTTGGGGTACACTGTCATAATTTTAAACTGTTTTAATAGGGTTGCTGATTTTAATTTTATTTTATTGTGATTTGTATTGGAATTTGTCATTTTGTAAGCTGCCTTGAGTCCCCAGGGAGAAAGGCGGCATATAAATCGCAATAATAAATAAATAAATAATATTAGTGTTAAAATCTCATGCCCACAAAGATTTTGCCTGCTATGAATATAATTGATTGGTGTGGTATCCTTATGGTTATTGTATAACTATATAAGTTCACTGAGGTACAGTAACTGAACCATTATCAATTACCCTAAACCAGGGGTCAGCAATCTGCGGCTCTGGAGCAGCATGTGGCTCTTTCACTCCTCTGCTGCAGCTCTCTGTCACTCAGAATAGGCCGCCAATATGTGATACCCGCCAGCGCACAATTTATTGAGCTTTCCAACCCCAATAGGCCAACCACAGATAAATCCAAGAAAAGAAAAGTTTCAGAAGAAAACAGAACCTTTAATTCAACTACACATGCTAGTTTTGTGGCCGCTCAAGAAATAGTCAGGCACGGGAAGGGTTTTGTGGCTCCCAGTGTTTTCTTTTCTGTGGAAAATGGGTCCAAATGGCTCTTTGAGTGTTTAAGGTTGCAGACCCTTGCCCTAAACCTAACCTATTTGATGAGGGAGAAAGTATGAAAGATCCACAATAAATGGATGTAATGATTGAATTTTCATTATTAAGCAAGAAGATTGTTAAATTAGTCATACTCAAATTTATGACATTTTTGCCATGGTTGTCAAGCAATTAGTTGCAGTTGTTAAGTGAATCTGGCTTCTCTTGTTGGCTTTGCTTATTGGAAACTGGCTGGGAAAGTCATAAATGGCAATCACATAACCCTTGAAAACTGTAACCATCCTAGATAAATGCTAATTGCCAAGTATCTGAATTTTGAACTGGGGATGCTGTGACAGTCATAAGTGTGAGAACCAGTCATAAGTCACTTTTTCAGTGTCACCTAACTTTAAACTGTTGCTGATCAAGTGGTTGTAAGTCAAGGACAACCTATATATCAGTGATGGTGAACCTTTTCGGCACTGAGTGCCAAAAAGTTCGCACGGAAACATCACTCGAGTGTGTGGGATCGTCGGGCCACGCTCTGGGAAAACTGAACTTCTGGATTCTAGCACGCATGTGCACCTGACAATCAGCTGCAGGGGTGGGTCCTACTTACCTTTACTACCGGTTTGCAACAGGGTGCTTCGCTCGTGCACGCGCACACTCTTCTGCACATGCGTGGAAGCATTTTGATGATATCAGGGTTGGTGGGCGGAGCCTCCCAACAGTTTTACTACCGGTCCTATAGAACCGGTGCAAACCGGGGGCAACCCACCACTGATCAGCTGGCTGGTGTGCATGTGCAGGCTAGTGTTTGGCAGTGCCACACACGCAAAGGGATCACACTCACAAGGCCTATGGCCCTATGGCTCAGGGCCAGGCTACCTTCGAGACTACCTTCTACCACATAGCTCCCAGCGACCGGTAAGATTCCACAGAGTCGGTCTCCTCCAGGTCCCATCAGCTAAACAATGTCGGCTGGCCGGCTCGTGGGGGAGGGCCTTCTATGTGGCTGCCCCAGCTCTCTGGAACCAATTACCTCCAATTACCGCCCCCACCCTATTGGCCTTCCACAAAGCGGTGAAGACCTGGCTCTTCCGGCAGGCCTAGGGCTGTTGATCTCATTATAATGATCTTGCAAGACCAGGCCACAAATTGGAGTAAATGTGTTTTAACGTTTTTAATGTTTTTAATGTTTTAATGTTTTTCTTTTTAACATTTTTTATGGGATTGTTCGCATTGTTTTATTCTTTGTTGTAAGCTGCCCAGAGTCCCTTGGGAATTAGGCGGCATAGAAATGCGACAAAATAAATAAATAAATAAATAAATAAACACTTTTCCAGAGCTTCTGGGTTTTGGTGTGCATGCACACCTAATAATCAGCTGGGCAGTGCACTTGTGCACACTGGTTTTTGGCACTGCCGGGCACGCAGACAGCTGATTGTTGCATGCACATGCACACCAGAAACCCGGAACATAAACAGGCAAGGCCGCATGTGCCGGGTGACATGGCTCCGTGTGCCACTTTGGGCACTCATGCCATAGGTTCGCCATTACGGCTATATATCATCCAAACACCTCCTAAGGCTACAAGATCTGGGTATTAAAGCTCTCATAACCCATTAGTTTGCTAAGTCATCATCTAAATGTTTGCTGTCCAGGTATAATATTCCTACCCATCTTATGCATATTTTCAAAGTACTTTTAGGTATTTTCCCTGAGAAGCTTGAGAAAATTATTAGTAGAAAGTTTTTTTTGTCGGGGTGAAGGAAGTTGGGAAAGATGATTTGCCCATCATAGTCAATTATTTGGGTTCCATTGTAACCAAATAGTTACAGTGGAACCCATAGGTTTCTAGTATCCTTTCCTGAACTTGATCCCCACATAATCATCTTTGAAATAGACCTAAGGATGGAGGGTTTCAAAGTGACTTGTGACTTATGCCTTTAGTGGGTTGACATTAAGTCTGGATGACATTTTATTGGCTGGATTTACCCAAGATGCTCAACTAAAATATCATTCAATAGTTCATTGCTCAATATAATTAGCAAGCCTAATCAATGTCCTCAAGTTTTTACTAATATTCCATGAGAATTCAAGCAACTGAATTAGTTTAATAAATACTTATTAGTTAACAATGGGCTAGTTTGTTATACACAGCCATTGGTTGTATTTATGTATCATATCAAGTTGTTGAATGCTTAACTATTATTTGTCTGATTAACCTACAGTCATCTAGGATCCTTCAGGTTATACCATAGCCATATTGTATAATCAATAGTGACTCAGTTTATATAATATCCCTAATCTCAAACAAGTAACCACATTTTGATCTAGCATATTATGTGAACTCATACTTTCACATAGATTCATAAGGAACAATGGTGTGTTCTATAATCAAGAATGTCTTGTAATAGAAGGAATTTTCAAAAAGATTTGCAAATATTTTTTAGTATTTTTCAACTAAAAAAACCAAAATTCCTTCCTTCTTTGGAAAAATGTATTATCGAGTGTAATTTTGTGCATATACAGTGTATTTTGGAGCCATCTCCACCAACAGCCACCCATCCCACTTCTATAATTAAAAGAAAGTGCTCTTGCATGGCATAGTCTCCTATTTTAGCACCATTTATAGCTTTAGAGTGCTGCATTAAAATTGTTTTTCTGAATATTCATTTTTCCCTATTATGAGGACTTTTTTTGAGGGGGGGGGATGAATTAGCATGTTAAAGTCATCATGATCATCATATCCCATACAACAAAACTTCTATATTTTAACGCTTTGCCATAGTGGTATGACACCAGACCAATTTGACCATTCTTCATTGGTTCAAGTTGGATGACAAGTTAAATATTCATACTGAGCTTTGAAGTTGGACATGAAACAAAGCTTGCATCTGAGGATCCCAAAAGTATCAAGAAAATGTTGAAAACCCTTGTAATTCTAGTTCCACAGAAGCTAATTCAAAACACTGTCCCCTTGTTCCCAAATATTCTTGGAAACCATGAAAAAAATTGCTTGAGTTTATATTTTGCGAGCCATCATGAGGTTTATTTGATTTTGGCTTTGTATAATTGTGTCCCAAAACCACAGTGCATAAATTTTGGTTCCTGGCTCAGTGTGTTCTGTGGATTAGCCCTTATACAGGTAGCCCTCGAGTTACAACCACAATTGAACCCAAAATTTCTGTTGCTACATGAGATAGTTGTTAAGTGTGTTTTGCCCCATTTTATGAACTTTCTTGCCACAGTTGTTAAGTGAATCATTGCAGTTGTTAGTTGCGTGATTGTTAAATAAATCCAGCTTCCTCATTGACTTTGTCAGATGTTCTCAAGAGGTGATCACAGTGACCCAGTGACACTGCTACCGTCATATATATGAACCAGTTGCCAAGCATCTGAATTTGGATCACATGGCTAACTTTTTTCAGTGCCATTATAACTTTCAACAATCACAAAATGAATGGTTGTAAGGTGAAGACTACCTGTATTGCAAGGCCATTCATTGTAATTTCTTAAGTAACATTAATAATCCAGTTGTATAGGAATGTTGGTTTGGCATATGTGAAAATCAATATAATGGTTAGTTTATGTATGAGTGAATGTAGCCACTAAAATAAATTTCAATTTTGCAGAAATGGAATTCCAAGCAAGGCTTCTACTATTAACTCAATTTTATGCCAATAAATTGATAATGACAGTATCAACTTTCAGCATTTGCATATATAGGTTTTCTTCATGTCGATCTAGCCCTGACTTTTTCTTTCCAGTGCACTCATCCCCACATTACTGAGTTCATCCACCTTATTTGGTCATCCTCTTCTACTTTTTCCTTCCACCTTTCTCAGCATTAAAATCATCTCCTGGACTCAATTCTTCACATAATGTATATGAATTAGGTTAATTGGATCTATCATTTGTGGCACATGTGAGAATTCTGGGTTGATTTGTTTAATAATCCATTTCTTTGATTGCTTGGCTACCTATGGTATCCTCATGAATCTTCTCCAAAATTTAACTGCATGAATACAGGTAGTCCTTGAGTTACAATAGTTCATTTAGTGATTGTTCAAAGTTACAATGGCACTGAAAAAAGAGACTTGTGACCGTTTTTCACAGTTACCACCTTTGTAGCATCCCCATGAACATGTGATGTGATCAAGATTCAGATGCTTGGCAACAGATTCATATTTATTATGGTTATGGTGTCTCAAGGTCATATGATCCCATTTTGCAACCTTTTGACAAGCGAAGTCAATAGGGAAGACTGATTCACTTAACAACTGTGCTACTAACTTATCAATCACAGTAATTCACTTAACAACTGTGGCAAGAAAGGTCATAAAATGAGGCAAAACGCACTTAACAAATGTTTTCATTAACAATAAATTTTGGGATCATTTATAGTCGTAAGTCGAAGACTACCTGTACTCTTTCTACCCTATTTCTTTAGAGTCCAATTTTGCTTACATAGACTGTCACAGGGAAACCTTTGCTTGCACTGTTCTGATCTTTGTAGATATTGATACATCATGACAGCTGAATATCTTTTAGCAATGTGAAGTTATGTAAAAAATATAATTGTGGCTAAAAAGTATTGTTTGGCTTAAAATTGATATTATGTCTATGGGACTTCATGGATGAATGTATATTTATTTTTAAATATTTTTTGAGGATTGTACACATATACCCACCCACCCTCACGTATATGTAATTATTTGTATTTACATATATATGTAAATATATATGTAATTATTTGGTGACTTTTAAATGTCATATTAGCCAGCTTATATACAATATTTACTCTGTGTTAAAATATCAGAAGTATTGTTAAAAGAAAACTATGTTTTTAAGGATATGCAAAGTGACTTTTCCTTTGTCACTGAAGCATAGGCGTCCTTTCTTAACCACAAAGATGCCCAGATGATGAAACATATAATGTAATGTTGGAAAACAAGCTTTACATTTTTATACTTTCAATCACAATGTTGCTTGTACGTATTTAAGTCTTGGCCCTTTGAGGTAAATCAAACTTAGGAAACCAAAATTATGAATATTAAAACTATTTTTATTACAGGGTTACAGTAACAGAATCTTGTAATTCTGAAAACTCCTCCCCACTCCCTACCTTTATCTACAAGCGAACTAGGGAGGACCATATCTGAGATGTTTTTTTCAGATTACATTTCTGCTTTGGACACGTGTAGTTTATCTGATCATTGTCCTGCTTGTGTTCCTCTTGTTCTTCAAGATTATTCTCACAACCTATTAGACTAAGGGATGGAATTGGCATTGCAGTGCCTTGGCATACATCACTTGTGGACACAGTGATGCTCTCAGGAACCTATTCTTGTTTTTGCAGTGTTGCAGCTCTGCCGAATTTTTGTCAGTGTCCTTCCACTGGTAGAAACACTTGTCTCACCCATCTCTGGACACCTATCTAATGTACTCTACTCTCTCTGCAGAGAATTTAAGTATCCTGGTAATTACATATTGACTTTTTAATAAAATATACCTCCCCACCTCTCTGTCACCATTAACTATTGTTATAACTACTGACAAAAGGGCCTGGCTGCAAAGATGCGTACATTTTACTTTTTTAATATCACAGTTTATACAGAGTGTTGAAAACTAAAAGGAAAAGATGGCTTGGCAACTCTCCTTTTATTAGCAATCACTCAGATTTTCTATAAAACAGAGAAATGCTCAAATAGGTAAATGTCTTTGGAGATTCTCAATCATCCATTCAGTCAAAACTGAAAAAGCTTCTTGGATGAGAAGCGAAATGTCTTCAAGGAAAAACAAAGAAAGGCCAGCTGCCTTTTGAAAAAGCACTTTTGGAAAGACTTGCAATAGATACATTCCTAATGTGTGTAGGGAAAAGGAAGCATGCATTCATTTTTTAATGGAATACAGATGACAGGATTGTTATATTTGTAGAAGTTATAGTCACTTCCGTTACAGTGACTCCAGATATGGGGTTTGACTGAATGTTGACCAATTCTCCTATTGGTCTTCTGGAGGGAATACCAAATGACTCATGGAGGTCCCTGCATGATCTTGGGAGTTCTGAAATCAGCAGAAGAAAAAAAAAAGATTGAACTGGATTTCAAGACTGTTTTGAAACCTGAAGAACGTGGTGAAATCACAGTATGAAAAGACTCTACGTTACCTTGGAGAGCTTCCTCACAGCTTAGAAAATGATTTAACTCATAGGATGTTCTCCTCTCCATCCTTTCCAGGTGTACTTTTTTTAGTTTAAACTTGGAAAACAGTGTGTTTAGTTTTGGTTCCTACCTATGGGTCCCTTCCCCACTTTTTAAATGCTTATTCACACATTACACATTACCAACCAACTAGACAGGTTTTAAAGCAGAACTGCATGATGTGTATTTTCAGTCACTCTCAATAAATAGTTTTCTCCATTAAGCCTGGATAATACATCTTTTACTGCATCAGATGAAGTCACCACCAAAATCAACCAGCTCAATCAAGAGAATGATCTCTCTGCTTTAGGCAGTCTTCCAAAGCTTGGTGGGAAATATTGGAGGAAAAAAATATTTAACAAAGCCTTCCCAGTATTTGCATATTATAATCAAATCCTACATTTAGAACCTTGCATGGATTTGAGATTGCAATTCTGTGATTTGACTTGAAAGTGATAAATCTAATGTATTGTACTTTAAACTTTTTGTGTGTATTATTCGGTGGAAGGGGGGGAAGTGTAGTAGTCTTCATCCAGTTTAGCCCTTTTCACCCACAAACTGCAATGGGGAAATTCCCCAACTCTTCCATCATTTTTATATTATTTCGAATGGCAAGAATATATAGTCTTACTCTGAGTCTAGGTAAAACCGATTGCCACTTTTCAAATTAATTACATGTTAAGATTGTATGTATGTATACAATATACTGTATGCCTAAGTTAGCAATTTCCTTTATCTCCCTTCCCACACACTGAAAAACCTGAAATGTTTTTTTTCAAATTCTTCTGTCATGCTAAATTAAAGCTTCTCTTTGTTCAGTACCATTATCCTGATTTTTTCACAGAATTTCACATAGGGTTCAAATCTTAACCCTAATCCTATTTATTTTTCAATTTTCTATGAAATACTTAAAGATGGATAGATTTGGGTGTTAAACAATGGTGGGGGGGGGAAGCAAAAACTAGAGTCATTGATTTCCCCCTCAATGCCAAAATAATAATATGATTTTGATTTCTAAGTTAATAAGTAACCCTAAGTTAAGTTTCTAAGTAACCCCAGAATTCTTGAGATTGATTCAGAAGGAACATCTTTTCCAATATTCAGCTTTAGAGCATTCAGTGATCTTCAGTATAACAACAAATACAAAACAGAACTAAAACTATGTGCCAAATAGTGAGCTATTCTGAAGTTACTAATCAAATGCTTTGTTGTTGTTTACTCATTTATTAGATTTTTATCCCACATTTTGTACAAGGCTCAGAGACATACATATTGCTCTTTCCCTGCAAAATATGTTGGGTGAGAGAATGACTGGCTCAAAGTCAACTACCCTGAGGCTTGACAGGAATCTAACAGACCAGGGGACCCAACCATTAAAGTCAGAAGATATAAGATATCCCTCCTTTCTTTTAATAATTAGATATTTTTTCATAAAATAAAAATGAAAAGTCATCTGTGTTTGCAAATCCAGGTAGTTTGCAAATGAGACACATAGTTCTTCCAAACAATCTATTTTTCTGCCCCTAGATTTCGAGCAGCATTGTGAAAACGAAGCAAATCTTAACTGTTCCAAGTACAGTTGTTAAAACAATGCTACAACTAGAACTGGTGTCTTCACTTGAACCTACAGTGCTCACGGTGACCTGATAGGGAATTGGAGCTTGTGCTTTCTGGCCAGACATGCAGGTGGACAAGTATTTCTGGCTTCACCTTTTGGTTTTTTGCTCAAACCCTGACTCTATCTCAGAATAAGGATTTGGTGTGTTCATCAAGATACCAAATGAATAAACACTTGATCACCTTGTAATTGTGATTCCCTTGCCCATTACTCATTTTCTATCACTTGGCTTTTAGCAATTGTAAGGTAAGACATGCCAGGTATCCCTTCCAATGATAACCTAGATGGTCCAACATTCTTCTTTGCAACAAATTTTGTGGCTGTAGCTACAGCATCCAAGCACAAAGGAAGCCACTGCATCTGATGTCAATTATAAGATGGGAATTAATTTCATTTAATGGGGTTACTGCATCTCTCTTTGGAAGAACTTGATAAGGTGCATCCAACCCAAAAGTGTTTATATGGCCTGAAACATTAAGAGGGAAACACCTTGTTTTTATCAGTTCCATTCTAAATAAAATGAATGGTCAAAACACAAAATTCATGCGTCTTAACATCTTTTACTATGTTTTTAATGGTAACCCTCATGGAACAAATGATGCAGCCACCATAGGAGGCAATTTCAAGGGCCCCACTTTTACCTTTCTTGCTCTATTAATACATACATCTAAAACATTATTTTATTATTTGTTTGTTAAATTTAACTCACTTGTGATAACCCTGGGTGGCTTACAAGAATAAAATCTCAAATACAAATCCAACATACACACACTACCTGGCCTCCCTCTCTGGTGGGTGTGTAGATACAATTAGGAAAGGAGTCCAAAGATGATCTTATATTTATGGAATTTCAACTCTGAGGATAAATTTGGGGACATCTGTTGAGGCCACTAAGTAGTCTTTTTCCTTTCCCTTACACATGTCTATTCCTATGTCCCTTTTTCTACATATTATCATGGGATTTTGGCAAGACTTCACTTTGCAATTTGTTAATTTGGGGGAAGGTGACCATCTATAGTGAGAAAGATCATGATGTAAAATGTCAGGGAAAAAAAAGAAAAACACAAAATATTTAGAAACACAGGAGGAGATTTAAACATTAAAACATGCACTTTATTCAACTTACATTTCAGTATTTTCAAGTCATGACATTTTAGAAGAAAATATTAATAGGTTGTAATAAGTGAGCTAAAGGATTGCTTGTGGAAAAAAAGCTATAAATATCCGATAGCAAATTTTTTTGAAAAGAAAACTATTTGCACACCAGAGTTTACTCTATTCTCAGACCTAATTAGCAAGAACCTTTATTCCCTTTATTTTCACTGACTTCAGATGTTTTGTAATCAATCCTTATTTGTAAAATTTTCTTATTCTAATGCTTTCAAGTCAGGCTCTGCACATAGGCTCTGAGTAAGGAAGGGTGGGGGAATGCTTTTAAATATTTGTTAAATAAACAAAATCGGATTAGCCGCCTAGAGTGGGACTACTTTAGGCAGCTTACAGTAATAAAAAGGAGGAAAAATGAAAAGGCACATAAACAGAATGATAGAACAATGAAGTAAACAATGAGACAGAAACACAAATGAGAATAAATACATAAAATATGATAACTAAAAAGATGGATGGTGGAGAGCAGAGAGCAAGGGGGAGGAGGGGGAGTCTGCCATCAATCTAGCAGCCACCTCCACCACAAGGATGTCCACTGTTTGCTCTACATCCTTCTGGTGTTGTTTCCAGTCTCCATTTTCATTGCTGCTGGTTGACACCTAAGAGTCTTCCATAAAATAAAACTGAAATAGATAGTGGATAATGAAAAAGGGGGCAAAACACTGTAATCAAGAAAACTAAACAGACAGTTTATGAAGTCTCCAGACGAGAACTTCGTTCCAAAGAGACTACTTTTAAAGCAATTCCTAACCTTCTTTATACAGTGTAGATCTTACTGTTTCGTTCAGAAGTGTTTGGATATGACACCACCTTGCAAGAAAGCTTGGGAAAAACTCCTGCATCCAGATCTACTTCAGTCTTTTTTCAGTAAGAGCACTGGCAAACAACCACACTATTTGGCAGGAGACAAAAGAATTTCCTCTTGGCTTCAATAAGGCTTAAAGAAGCTGTGATTACTAGTTTGGTCTATGTTAACTCTATTGAACACTTCCCCAGAGAGATAAGTAAGGCTCCTCTGCCTATATTTTACTGCCTGGAAGTATTCCAAACAGAAATTACTTTTAGAAAATACGCAATACCTCTCACCTGATCCCTGTTCTTTTCAGCAACTTGGGAAGAATTCACTGAAGGCAGAGGAAAAATATCAAAGAGCCTCTATTCTGTCCTGTAAATGAATTAACTATAAAGCAGGAACACACTTCTTTTGGATTCAGTGCTGCTGAATCTTTGTCATGTTGTTCAAAATGTAATGAAATGCATTTAACACAGTTATTCTCCATGCATTCAATGTTTTTCCTCTACACCACATTAAACATTATAATTCAGGAACAGCTTCTGAAACGACCATGAGGGAAAGCATCCAAGGCTCTTACAGCTGCATGGAATTCAGGTTTGGCATTTCTGAGCTATACAGATAGTCCTCAACTTATGATCATATTTAACCCTCATAATTACAGTTAAGTTGTGATGGTTGTAAAGCAAATCATCATGTGACTGACCTGATTTTACAATCTTTATGGTGCTTGTTAAGCAAATGTGGTGGTGGTGAAGTGAATCTGTTGTTCTCTAGGGGCCATGGTTTTGTCAGAAACTGGAAGAAAATGCTGATTTCCAGAAGAAAAGGCTTAAATCATGATTGTCTGACAGCAGGAAGTTGCCAAAGGCTATAAATGCAGGTCACTTGCTGAGCACCAAAATATGGTCACATGACCTCAGGGGGAGGCATCCTTTGGAAATGGGTCATAACTATTGGGGGAATTGTTGTAACTTCAAATAGGTCCTAGGCAATTGATTGTAAATTGAGGACTACCTGTATTTCAGGTGCCATATTTTAACTGCCAATAATCCCTGCTGCTGTTTGTTCATTCACCTTTTCCTTTCATTGTTTTTAACAATAAATGATAAGGCAAGTCTTGGAAAATTAGATCCATAAAATATCGCTCAGATCTAACAAGCAAGAAATGGGATAAAAAGAGCCAAACCAGGAGAATCTGTAATATTTTATGAATGGACTTTTACTGCACTGGAATGAGTTTTTTTTCTTTTTTTCCATTTTTCTTTTTTCCAGATTTCATCTGCTAGTTCTTTCCATGTTTTAAGCTTCAGTTCACCCATTCCTTGGAAGGGATTTCAAAAATATGTGTAAAACTGGCTCTGTGTATATTACAACCCAAAAATTAGACCAAGGTAATTTTTACAGGTAATGTTTTTGAGCTCAGCTGAAAGGATTGCAGTTACTTGGTTGTGTATCTTGGAGATTCCATTCAGTTGTAAGACGCATTCATTATCTATTTGTGCCAAGGAGAATTACAGGTACATTTTTTTTACAGAGCTTTACTCCATTAGATCAAAGCATACATAAAACCTTGGGATAAAATATGCCAAGCAGGATATTGTAGTTGTCAGATATTGTTCTACAATTGAATATCCTAGAGTTTGATACTTTTTACAAGATAATTTCCATATCTCGTTAATAGTATTTCCTCTAATTATAATTTAAAAGAAAACCTTCATCATCTATTATATACAGCATTTCTATTGACTCCTCCACTTATTGCTCCATATTCGGCTCCTTTCAAATATTTATGTACATAAAAACTGGACTGAAGAAAGTCATAAAGGAAACTATTGCTACTGTAATAATGAGTGCCATTCTTCTGAATTTGGAGGCTTTGGATTTTGAAGGAAAAAGAAATCCTGTTAGCATTTAAAATCCACACTTGTTAATGTAAACGATTCTGTGCTTCAGTGCTTAGAGGGCCTAGATATTGGTGTTTGAACATAGATCTTTTTAAAATTTATATTTTATTATGTTTTACTAATCTAGGTGAAATATTAATGTATTTATATTGCTAGTCCATATATGATATGCCACACGATAAAGCCACACCTAAAATAAGATCCAAATCTTATTTTATCACACATTTTTACTATTATTCTAGAACTACTAATTGTGGTAACTGAAGTTGCAAAACCCTCTCCTTCAACACAGAACCCAGATACGTGTCCTTCAGTGAGTTGTACTACAGCCCAGAAATTGTAGATGGGATTATTTTAAATAAAAAAGCCATTTAGGATAATTCTGGTATGGTTAGAACAATGACTTAGTATTACATGTTACAATGCCAAGGACTAAAAATGTACCTTTATGAAAAAAATAAAGTTTGGAGTACATAGCAGATCTTGTCAGCACCAACTCAAAGGCTTTAACTTCCACTCAGAGCAGAAGCAAGGTTTTGAAATTTTTGGTATTCTGTGATTATTTTGTATTTACTTTCTTCCTTCATCCCCCCTTTTAATTTCTTTGCAGACATACAGATAGCATTTGAAGTATTGTTATTTACTCAAATGTTTAGTGATGTTTGGACTTGGGTGGAATGGGTTTATAATAGCAATAACATTTACTACATAATGCACCCTATTTTGTTTTAAAATAGAGCTTTTAGGTGGGAAGGACTAAGAAAACAAAAAAGCAATCTTTTGGCTTGTAATTGCCACATTCTTGCAAGAAGCAATGTGTCTCATCTTCTGAAAGTGGAGGGGACAAGAAATTCAGATAAAACCCCCTAAATTAGGGAAGAAGTCTCAATATCAAATGAATATAATACTCTCAAAGCATCCTTACAAGACACTAGCAGAAGTACCTCATATCGAGCTTGCTCATGCAGCTTTATTTTTAACATAAAAGTTAAATTAAAATGTAAGGCCCGGTTTGTACAGGAGACAGGTGCTGCAACACACCCTTTTTTGCCCCACACAATTGGGCCATCTCATTGGAATCCTTGCTGGGCCTGCTTCTCTGGCTTTTGGGAACTCTTCCCACCTCCCCCTCGCCTGCATCAGCTCTCCCCGGGGCAAAGAGAGTGGCAGGCGAGAGAGAAGTGGGTGTGGGAAAGGAGCAGGTGTCTTAGGCATTTGGCAGGCACTCAATGGACAGCAAGTTGCACAAAATGCACCCGGCAGATGCAGCCATTACTTGTGGTATTTCCACACAGGAATGAAGTTTCTCCTGCAGACACACAACCCTGCATATCCTAAGAGACATGTAGGCCTACTAATCTTTAGTACATAAGTGTCTGTCTTTTCCAGAAAATGAAACATCATTTTCTAGCCACTTAGAAACAAAAAATGAGGCAAGAGACACTTTTTTTGCATTATTAGGCCTTTCTCACATATATGTTGCATGTGTATATTCAAAATTTAAAATAAAAACAATCATGTTATCTTGCCATAATGAAGAAGCCTTTGACCAAGGGACCAATTTGTTAGTCGATATGCTTAGATGAAGGGCAGATAAATCTTTTCTGCTGTTCTTTATTTTTTTTTAACCAGATTTGAATAGGAATAATCCTTTGAATACAGGATAGGAATCTATAAAGACAGAGGCAATTTATTTCTGGAGCCAGACAAGCAATAATGTATTTTGAAGTGGAAAGTCTGGACTTGTTTTTTCTATGTACACAGCAGGTGAGGATTTTTTTTTCTAACCAAGGTTATATCCAACAGGAAGAGAAGGAAGAGGTATTTTCAAATGTTAAGTGGCACATGAGGATTGTCTACAACTCACAGATTGTGCCATAATTTGAATAAGCACACAAGCACCTTAGATGGTCACTCTAGTGTGAGTGTTGCTATATGTTTCCTTCAGAAATGCTTTTCACTAGAAATTCTTTCAGAAAAAAACTATCAGCAAAGTTTAGGCTTATAAGATCTTTGTTGTGGGATATTGTCCTGGAAGTAATCCGTCTGAGAAAGAGAAAGGCAACAATAAGGAGGGCATGTTGTCCCTCTTATCTCAGAGGATCTCTGAGTAACAGAGGAGTATAAATTCATTGACTTCCAATATCTGCATTCTGTCTCAAGCAAAGAGGAAAATTATGGAGCCTTTCAACTCATGCATAATGTCATTTCCTTGTTATAGAACTTCCACACATAGGCATATAAAATTAGGAAAAATTTCCTCATAAAAGGAAATCAATAGCTAATGCATTGCTTGAGTTTACAGCATTTCATCTGATATTAATTTTTGGAGTGTCATTAAACTGAAATTCAGTATTCAAATTAATCACTTTATTTACTCTCTTCCTCCCACTACCCTCTCTGCAAACATACTCTGTTGGTGAAATCTGTTGTCACTAGTTGCCTTGGTTAATAGGAAGAAAGTTGTCTAACCCCATGCAAAGAATCTTCTTTAAGGGTCACTAACCTGATCATCCCTAGCTAGTGTGTAATGGATCTAAATTTGTAAATGTTAGAACTGCAACTGCTTGTAAATGTTATAACTGCAGCCAGAAACTTTTCTGCTAATGCTGGGAGGACTGATAGAACACATTAAAAGAGCCAATATTCCCCCCCACACACACTTTAGAAAAAAAATAGAAGGATTCTTCCTTTGGGCAGAGTTAAATTTTTAATGAGCATTTCCCAAGCAATTGTTGTTAGATATTGCCTTCCTCCCTTGTTTTCTGGCCTGGACATGTCTGGACACCTACATGTTATGAGGCTGCATGAGATCCCAAGTGATTTTGCTCTTTCCTTAAAAGTCGTCCCTTCTGCCAATAGTATGAAGTGCACAGCATACTGTGCAGGAAGGAAGGGCAGGAACAGCCAAGAACATTGCCATCAGCCAGAAAGTGCATGAGTTAAATCCCCACTGGGTAACAGGCGGTGTGGTTGAACTTCCCAGGTGGGGTCATTAATGAGGAAGGAAAATGCTAAGATTGTGGGGTGTAGGAAGTTGCTTTGAAGAACCGAAACAAATTGGGGTTGGGTTGAAGGAGATTCTTGAGTAAATTATCCTAAATCCGATTTGCCTATAAAATTTCACTATCATATAGAATATAATTAGCAGAGGATTATAATATCAGTTGGAACAGTATTGAACTGGTTAAGTTTTAGAAAGAGAAATTACAAAACTTTGGGGTAAATGTTTTGCTTTTTGTGGACAGTTAATGCAATTGTTTTAGTGAAGACAATTGTGTTCAAAGTAAACTTCCAAATTTGGATCTTAAAAAATATTTTAAACATCAACCAGTGTTACTTTTTATGGTAAACTCAAGTAGTCTGCTGAGAGATTAAGAGACGGGCATAAGGACATTACTGTTTTTTGTGCAAAATATACCTCTGGTCACTGGGACCAGAGTTTTAATTTTCTGAGCTTTTGAACTAGTGCTGGAGCCCCTCTTCTCTCCCACCAGAATGTGTACTTTGGGCTATTTATGTGATGCCTGGTTGTGTGTGTGTTTTTTTAAAATTGTCGATTGAGGTGTTGATGGCCAGTTATTAAGTCATTGGCTATTATGTACTTGTGCTGCCAAGTCCTTGGCTCCTAAGTACCTGATAAGATGGTGGTAAATCAGCACTCCTGTTGACAACAGGGGCCTGTTTTCCAGGCTTCAACCATTTCCCTGGCTACCTTTGGACCTGCTTGGCCAACAATCTTTGTAGCTGTGAAATTGAATTATGTCCTGGTTCATTGCATTGTAAGGCTACCAATGAGTTTGGCTCTCCTCGTCTTATAGTTCCCTTGTGTTCTTGCAATCTGATGCCTAGCTTCCTCCTCATCTAGAAGCAATCCATGCAGGTCACAAGGGCAATCATAGTCACAGAGGCAATTCATACAATGCCTCCATGACTATATAGGACAGACAGGGAGAAAGCTAACCACCAGATTGCAAGAACACAAGGGAGCAGTCAGACGAGGAAACCCCAACTCATTGGTAGCCTTACATTGCAATGAACAAGGGCGTACATTCAATTTCACAGCTACTAAGGCTGTTGGCCAAGCAAATACAAAAATAGTCAGGGAAATGACTGAAGCCTGGAAAAAACATCCCCTTGTCAGTCTACAGAAGTGTTTATTTACTACCAACTTATCAGGTACTCAGGAGCTAAGGATTTAGCAATACAAGTAAATAACAGCCAATCCGGCCATCAACACCCCAATCAACAACTAAAAAGCTACACACAATCTGGCATCACATAAATACTATGCATAGAATAGCCCAAAGCACACATTCTGGTGAGAGAGAAGTTCTCTGAGGATGGGCTCCAGCATAAAGTCTAAAAGCTTGGAAGACTAAACCTCTGGTGCCAGTGACCGACCCAGATTGAATCCTGCAACATTATCCTGGGACATGTATATTTGCCTTCATTCGTGAAAATATACCTCAAACACTTACCTGGCTCAAAAAGAATTACTAGCAATCCAGAGTATACAGTATGGTGCAGCCCTTCCACATTCAGTTTCTGAGCAGAAATCTGCATATTTCTATCCAAATTAAAAAAACAAGTACAAATAAGATTTTTTTAAATGCTTATATTATTTTCCTTGCACAACATGTACTGTAATTGCAATTTGCAAACAATTGCACATGATGTCTGACAGACAGGTCACATCTGAAACAAAAATTGTTCTAGGATCAGATCTTAAATCAAATCTGATTTAACTGTAGAACCTGGTTAAATTTGTGAGTCAATACTGTGAGCAAAAGTTAAATCACTTTTTACACAGCTAGAAATCAAGACTGGTATTAACATAAGTGAAAGATAACCTCAATTTACCAATCATGTGCTTGAACTAGTTTGCCATCTGCTGTGGTAAGAATACAAAAAACAAAACAAAATACATCCTTAATTGCTGAATTTGCCCTGGGGCAATCAGAAACTAAGTCCTACAACTTTAGTACATACATCCCTTGCAATGAAACTTTAAGGGCATAGTGAAGTAGGGGAAAAGGTTTGGAGGACTGAGAGAACATACATGTTTTAAAGTGTGTGTACAGAAAAAGTACTAGCCATTTCTACTCAATCAACACAAAACGGATTTTCTCCCTTGTACTAAGGAAATCCTCTCATTTCTGTGGAATTAAAGAAACATCCAACAATAAGAAAGTGTTCTAGATATTAACAGAACAGCATACTAATTATGAGAAAATATGGTATTTCCATCCTGCCCTACACCTAAAAATATTCAGTTGTCTTTTTTCAGCGGCAGGAAAAATTTTTTCCCAGTTCCTTCAATTTTCTCTATCTTCTTATTCTTTTTTCTCCTAAGAAAAGGAAATGGTCATACCTCCTGGAGAGACCAGTTGCTTTGTGTTTGGTTGAAAATATAAACAATTTTAGAAAACCTATTTTTAATAGATAATCTAAGCAAAACACTAGCACCAAAGGTATATAGAAATTTATGTTTCAGTTGGGACTTCACGAAACTTTAAAGCTTGAATTATGTTATTCCATATTATAGTAATTTACAAGTGCCACCAACTGCCATAAAAAAAGCTAAACTACTTTTAGAGCCACCTGTATCCATAATTAAGGATATGGTCTAAGATCTCTGCTTTGGGAATAGAGTGAGGTAGCTGTCTGAAATCCAAGCCAAGAATTCTACTCATGATCCTCCCAAAAAATCTCCCATGGAAACTGAAGTGTCGTTGGCATTTTGCATTAAACTGGATTTTCCATGTTACCTACTAAACTGGAACCAAATGTGGGATGGTTAATATCCAAACCCCAAAATCTCTAAGAGCTTAAACTAAAGAATGAGGTTCCACTATAATCTTTTGTATGTTTCTGTGATTTTTGTATGTAGCAAAAATATGAAACCTAACATTCAAATGGAAGGAGGCAAAGACTACATCCCTCCATTTGTAACTGTCTCAAGATGCCACTTAACCAACCCATCTCCTTAACCATTCTTATAACAGTATCTTCCTATATTCCCTAAATGAAAGTACAATATGAAGTCCCACCCCAAAGCTGCTAAAGGCCTGGACTTTCCAAATTGTCCCAACAATATTGCCCTTTCCTCCTAACAAAATAAATAACATTGCATTTAAGGAAGACTAATGTTCATGCCAGAGGATGGATTGATCCTATAACCATGAGTAAGAAGTTACAGACCCAGGATTGACCATTATAGAGAGATGGGAAGGGCTGGACATCCTTGGGAAAAGATGAAAAGAAAAAGGCTCAATTAGATTGAGAAGTAGCACTTGAAGTGCTTCCCTCAGGTTCCCGTTTGATTTTAGCAGGAAGCTCTGTTCCAGTTTTAGCCTCTCCTTCTGCTTCTTCCTTGGCACCATCGTGTGTCTTCATATGCTTGCTTAGATGGTCACTTCTCATGAAGACTCGGTTGCAAACAGGGCAGGTGAATTTTTTGGTTCCTGTATGGGTCTGAAGGTGCCTCTGCAATTCATCAGAGCGGGTGAAGCGCTTTCCACAGAACAACCAATTGCAGACAAAGGGACGGTCACCACTATGCCATCTCAAGTGAGCCTTCAAATGGGATGTCTTGGCATATGCCTTGCCACAACCAGGAATATGACAGTTGTGGAGATGCTTCTTTTTGGAATTGTCAGGGCACTGGCCCACCCTTTCAGCTTCTTGACAGTTAGGACATCGACAAGCAGCTTGGCCAGAGCTCCGGGTCACTGAACGCCTTGAGCTTTTTGGCCTTCCACTACTATCCCCTGCTTGCTCCATTGGGTGGGGCTCTTGAGTCGAATCCAGGGATTTAATAACTTCTTGGTTCATGAGGTGTGGTGCTGAAGGCAGCAGATGATGAGGTGGACCACAGAGTTGATGTTCTGCAGATCCATAGCCACCCAATGCTGGCTGAAGCCCACTTGTGTGGCCTGGTGGTTGGAGACCACTTTGAAGATCCATCCAGCTAGATCCAGCATGGAGATCCCACCATGGATTGACATTATTGTCATCGGTGGCATTGCCTGAATGTGTAGGTCTAAACCAAGGTTCATAATGCTGAGACATATCCGGTGTTGCTTGTAAAAGCTTAGAGTATGACCCAGGTGGCAGCTGGCTTTCGCTGTCCAGATCTACCCTTGAAGACCCATGCAGATCGTAGCCACTGTTACCCGAGTATTCTGTGTTAGGTGCAGTCAGAGGCAAGTGCTGGAGTTCTGTGGGTTGCAGAGGGGATTGGAAATCTCCCCCACTTTCTGGGCTGGTATGAGGTTGATATGTCTGCAACGGCTGCAGCTCCAAGTGGCTTGGAGAAGAACAAGGTGTCTCTGAGCACTGGTTGCCAAGAGAACCACAGACGGCTGTGAGCATTGCAGAACTCCCGTGGTGAGTAGGTTCTCAGACACACCTGAACATAAAAGAGGAAAGAGGGAAGAAAGAGAAGTAAGACATCACCACTCACAGTACCCATGCATTAAAATTAATTCTCATTTAGTTAGCACAACCCCAACTTTCTGATTTGGGCTCCAACCCAAGTGTTTTTGACAAAACAGAAAAAATATGCCTAAAATGTGATGGAAACTCCTTGTCCTAAGGAATTTCAAGTTCATGGGAGTAATTTTGTGACCAAATTGTGTTAGCTAATAATTATTTTCCTAAGGAAAATAATGAATTCAAAACACATTGGGAGTTTGAGGGGTTTCTAATAAAAACTGGTTTGTATTATTGGGTTTAAAAGCTTGACCTATGTTCATTGTTCTGATGCATCTTTGAAAGTAGACCTCTTATGCTAAATATACTAAATAATAGTTTGAGGTTTTCATCTGCAATGTTTGGAGAATTTGTACAAAGAAATGAATAACAGTTGAGCCAAGAATTTTTTTATTTAAATCTCCTCCAATATTAACTCGCTAGACAAATAGATGCAATGTTTAAAAACTTTCCTCTTACATAAAAAAACAAATACATTGGTGAACAAGATAAGTCTTTAAACAAAGTCCACTGACATTATAAAAGAACTTGCTGTTTACAATTACTGCTGAAAACTAGAGACATTAAGCAAGAAGAAAGCCAGTTTTTAAATATACAATTTAAATATGTCATTCGAAGAACATATGGAAGAAATTCCAAATCCAAAGATCAATATCCTATAATGTTGAAATCTGTTGAGTACATATACTGTAAAGAATATGTAGGCTCTCCACTGAGAAATATGTCCGTCTTTCCCAATATTTGCTGCACTCACATGGATTAAATTACCTGGTTTTCTCACTCCAGTCGTTCAAAGCCAGCAATGGCAAACTAGTAATTTCCTTCAAATAACTCTGATATGAACACCTGCCGTAATATCCAAGATCTCTTGAAAGAACAATGGTTCGTAAGAGGTACTTCATACCATGATACTTCTAATCAAGTTAGATATATATTTTCATGGTAGTTATCTTATATTTATCTTTAAAGGGGAAAAAACAAGCACTGTGGTAGAGGTTGTTGCAGTGGGAGTATGGGGTGGAGAAAAGACTTAAACATAGTTTACTCCCTTTTCCTTCTTTAAAAGCCTCTCTTAGAGACAGACCCTCTAATCGTCAGCTTCTGAGAACAGATAACAGTAATTATATCATCTATATACAGTTGAGCTGCACAACTCTCACTTCAGCCCAGAGGAAGGAGAAGGCTTGCCAAATACCTAGAATACAAAATACTCAGCCTGTATTTCTCTGGAGGGAGGGAGGGAGGAGGAAGGACCAATGTGGATCTGAATTGCTGAATTATCTTTGTTTTTCAAATGTGTTTCAAATATAAATATAGAAGATGGACTTAAAAAGAATACAATCTCTCTCTCTCTCTCTCTCTCTCTCACACACACACACACACACACACACACACACACACACTGATTGTTCCATATAGAAAGTTTACTATCAGGTTTCAACCAATTACTCTGAATAGTCCAGAAGATAGATAAGATCAGAGTTGATGGAACATCCCAAAGAATGCCTATCCCTTTCTCCAGAATACCATGCTCTGACTCATTGTATGTCTGTGTGAGAGAATTATGCTTCCTGTATTTGCACACACCTCAGAAATCTCTTACTTCTATCTATGCCAGATCAGCTTTTCCCAACTTGGTGCCCTCCAGATGTATTGGTTTACAACTTTTATGGAGAATGATGGGATTAGTAGTTAGGACTTCCCTCAGGTTGGGAAGGTCTAATCAGAGTAGAAATTGTTCCGATTCAACACTCTTCCACGCCTTCCTTTTTAGAGCAAATGAAGTTGTTACCATAACTGGCTAATCTTCCTCCTGAATTATTCCTTGTGCAAACAACTTGCTTGTGCAAGCAATGAACAATCACATCCTTTTTGATGCTCAGAAATATCAAAGCTGTACCTTTCTTCTTGTCTCAATCAAGAAGACAATACAGACAACAACAGAAGGGAAAGTAAAATGTTTCAATAGTTTATTCCAGAGTCCTAATATTACATGGCTATTGGAAACACTAATTTGATTTGCTTTTATTGTAAATCTTAACACTTTTGCATTTTAAAATCAATATAGAAATATTCAAAATTTGTATTCCTGTTAATTTTATTTCTAAAATGAATATCTGTAAAAATAATTATTACAGTATTGACAAAAGCATGTATACTCAGCAAAGCACATATGAATATAAATGTATCAGGAGAAATGTGCACATATTAATTTTTGTAGGAATTTTTAAAAGTTCACAAGATTTAATTTAATAGGAGAAATAGAATTTAATAGGAGAAACAATTTAAAAATGGATAGAAAAAATAATCAATTCCTCTATGTCAGCTTCAAATTTTAAACAGAACCAGAATATGTTGCTTATGAGAAACATTACCTTTTATTTACTTGGAAGGAGAAACCATCACTTTTCTTTCTTACTTTACCTTTTAAGATCCTATTCTGAAAATACAATTACAGCAGAAGAAACTGGAACTACAATTGATAGTTTGTCAGTAAACTGTTGAAGATTGTTTTTCCCTAGTTACTAATCATGACTGGGATTGCAAGATTGCATTAATGATTAGTATCTCATTTGCATTATTCTTTTCCCATTTATTTTTATTTATTAAATTCATATGCTACCCGTTTCAATATCTAACTCTGAGCAGTGACTCAAGGCAACTTACAATACAATATTTTCTTTGTTTATTCAGAAATTGCCCCTTTCCTCCAGTTTATTCATGGGCGCATATTCCAAAGCTACTGTAGCAACTGATAATAATTTTATGTTATTTTTATTTTATTTTCCGCATGAAATTCTGGAAATGTACTTGATGTAATGATTCTATTAAAAATTATCATCATGACAAATAGAAAACTTAAAATATAAAAGAGCTGATTTGCTGAAGAAGGCAAACGATCAGTCTTCCTTTTGCTTTTCAGAAATGCCTTATAAATATTTGATTAGTGTAAGCTGACATTCTCCAGTGGACTTCTAAGATAACTTAGAGCTGGGAAGAAACCAGACCAATAACAGGACTACTCTGGTTTTTTAAAGCTCATATCTGCTTAAAATTTGCATGCTCTTATTTTACATATGTATATGCAGCTAGGAAGCTATTTAATAGACATCTCTTTAACGTTGTGACTTGTGCATCTTTTTAGTCTGCTCCTCAAGCCTTATCGTGTTGACACACAATTTAAAGTTTCTTCTTTTCCTTTTTATAATTAATTTTTAAACTGATCTGACACTGGAAAATCCTTCTAAAAAGGATATATGGTCACCCCAAACTATCAATACATCACCATCAAACGAGAGTAGTCATACACGTCACACTCTGCAATTGCTCTAATATAACTGGAAATGTAGGGTAAGATATGACATAACACCATAAGTTTGAAACCATTATGCAGTAAGAGAAGTGGAGGCTTCTACAATGTCAGACTGAAAACTGAAAGATAATCATCCTTTGTTGGAAAAATTCAGAATACAGAAGAATAAATTCTTTATCAATTAAATACTAAGGATATTGTATTCTGTTTGACATAAATATGGCACTATCATACATAAGTATAACTTGAACTATAAGACTATCCTGTAAAGATTAATTTAGATATGTGAGTCCTTTCAACCAATCATCTGGAGAAGCCTTACAATGACAAATTCTAACTTCCTGAAAAGTGGGTGAAATCATCCTAGATTTATATCACTGATAGAAAGATCAGCTTTGTGCAATACAGCTTCAGGAGCTTTATGATGAGTGAACTTGAACTCCCAGAATTCCCCATCCAATATGCTGGTTGGGAAGTTTGGGTGGAATGGGACAACTTGCTGCAGCCAACTCACCACAGCCATTTTGCTACGGTCAATTCACTGCTGCCAACTCACCAAGGCCAACTCACTGATTTGATTTTGAGCATCTTTTATGCCACTAAGAGAAATATCCATTTAATGGAAAGAGAACAGAGTTTATCCATACAAGCATTTTATCCTGATTATATAGTATTGCTTCTCTTGGGTGTCACACAAAATAGTCCTTCATCTAATCTTTTCATTTTTCCTTTCAATACTTTTTTTCTTCTGATTTTTTTTTTCTTTCTCCAAACCACTTTTATGGTAGTCTTGTTTTGTTGCCCACTCAATCAAACTTTCTTGGTGTTACTGACTAATGTGCATTACAATATTGCACCGTTATTGAACAACTAGTTGGAGGGCTGCTAGCATTAGCAATGAAAAGATATTGTACAATTACTGTATTTTCCTCTTTTGGCAGATTTAATCAGAAAAAAAAAGAGGAAGTTATACAGAATTGGGAAAAGATGGGTGAATTACAAAGGAAGAGTAATATAATATTGGAAATTTTTCTGAATATTAGGTCATTTTTTTAAAAAAAATGCTTTGAAGCATCTTTGACTTTTAATGGGGACATTGTGGCTTAATGGCTAAGACGCTGAGCTTGTCAATCAGAAAGGTCGGCAGTTCGGCGGTTCGAATCCCTAGTGCCGCATAACCGGGTAAGCTCCAGTTATTTGCCCCAGCTTCTGCCAACCTAACAGTTCGAAAGCATGTAAAAATGCAAGTAGAAAAATAGGGACCACCCTGGGGGAAGGTAACAGCATTCCGTGCACCTTCTGCATTTAGTCATGCCGGCCACATGACCACGGAGATGTCTTCGGACAGCACTGGCTCTTCAGCTTAGAAACTGAGATGAGCACTGCCTCCTTGAGTTGGGAAAGACTAGTATGTATGTGCGAGGGGAACCTTTACCTTTACCTTATGACTCTTAATGGTGAAATTCATTTTGAAGCAATCAAAACCTGTTTCACAGTATTTTCCCTACTTTCTGTTGCTGAACAGACCTCCTGCAAATGGGAGAAAATAGAAAATTAATGGCTATATATATTTATTTATTTTTGCCAAGCCCACAAAACTGCACAATTGTGAATAACTGGACAATATTTTGTACTGCTCTAAATATAGATATACTGTACATTCAACAGAATTTAGAGAAGCTATCTGAAACAATGAGGGAGCAGAAGTATGAATAAAATTGAACTTTACTAAAAAGTGAGCTGCTCAGAAATCCAATCTGCATTCCCGCACAGCTGTCAAAGGACAGCTGCCATTTAAGGACAAATTATTTTGTATGATTTTAAGCAAAAAACATTTTTTAAAAAGTTTAATATTCCTAGAATATTATTGAAGTAGGCCCTTGCAAATTCAATTATCATGTGAAAGATAATTCACAGAATCAATATGTTCTTATTGGCAATTATTTTTTTAGTCTAGAAGAGTTGCCTGTTCTATCACAAACTGGAAGATGCAGCTGCAGATTACTAGAAGTATTTCTGATTGGAGGTAGTCTGATTCTTTTTTTTTTTTTCTTCGATTGACTTTGTTGAGGATTACTTTTCTGGTTTAATAGTTATGCTTTTGTTTTGTTTTTTTATTTTGAAGTCTCTAATTTTGTTTATGACTATGTTCTCCCCTATGGACAGAAAATGTTCCAATGACTGATTTACTGCAATCAAAGTACCCTTCACAGTGATTAGAAAATGCATGAAATTTTAAGCATTAATATAAATCATCAACAAAACATCAGCATATTTTCTCAGATGGTATTACTAAGATGTTATTTCATCAATATAACAATTCTTTGAAAAAAACATTTATTTGAGATGTATATGATAGTATGCTGTCATCATTGCTAAGTTCTTCATGTTGATTACTTTATTTCAAAAACATTACCCACCATACCCAAAAGTTCAATTTGGGTTATATAATTTATTCTTATTGTGTTTGTTTATAATCAAGAAAAGCATATAAAATATAACTATTAGGGATTTGCTTTTTATAAGTTTTTACTGCAGTGTTTCAAGTGGTTCTGTTTACGAAGTTTATGTTTTCTTTTAATTATGTTGCAACCTGCCCACAGCCTTCAAGCTAGGGTGTGATAAAATTCTCTAAAATCTCTTCTATGTCCTGTTGTAAATTAAGGTTAGTCTGCTTAGAAAAGATAACCTCTATGAAGATTGGCTTGATGGCTATTCTATGCTTGTGCTCCTTCCATTAGCACCAAATCCCCAAATTATGAATACCTTCTATACTGGGTGGCCAACAGCATTTGGAACAAAACAAATCTACCAAGAAACAAGTCTTATTTTGCTCTCTGGGCTTACTGCCAGGTACATTTGCATCAGATTACAGTCTGAACAAGACTATGGTCTTAATTTATTATTTTTATTAATTTTAATCAACTAAAACCAATTAAACAAGCAATATATGAATATAAATACCCATTCTAAAAACTCTGCAAAAAGTATTGTTTGCGTTCTCTCAATTTTTCACATAGGTGGGAAAATTTCTTCAAAAGCAATGCCTTTTATAAAACATAAATTCATCTTGAAAATGTTTATTTTCCTTTCTAGGTAAGTGAGTTTAGTTTTAGTTGATCATCTGAAGTTAGATCTAATACCTAATATTCAATTATTTCAGTGATCCTGGATATAATACCTAAATTTTATTTGTGTTGTATCTTTTGTTCCAGTATTCATTTTGAAAGCAAGGGAAGACTAGTATGCATACAATCAGTGGCCATTTTACTGCAAAAAATGCTAATTAAAGTTCAAAATAAATAAAAAATTATGACAACAGTTTATTTATTTATTTATTGTTTGTTTATTTATTATCCCAATATGTTAAGTCTGGTTAAGAAAGTACATATAAAATATTGTTTTACTGCATATTAACTGGTGTGTACTTTATATTTACTTAAACTCATTGTAAGCACAACAAAAACTCATATTTAGCCACTTATGCACCATTAATTTTTAAATTGCAAAACAGACATTTACTATGATATCTTTATTTAGCTTGAAGGAAAATAATAAACAGGTTTTATGATCTCTAAATCTGAATTCCACCTGACATCCTCTGTTGGAACAAAAGTCCCATTATCAAAAATGTGCAATAATACTAACCCCATATACAGTTTCAAGAAAAAGTATGTGAACCCTTTGGGATTACATGGAGTTTTGCATGAATTGGTCATAAAATGTGCTCTGAACTTCATCTAAGTCACAACAATAGAAAAACACAGTCTGCTTAAAATAATACTACACAAACATTAGATGTTGCCATGGTTTAATGGAACATAACATGTAAACATTCATAGTGCAGGGAGGAAAAAGTATGTGAGCCCCTAGCTTAATGATTTCTCCAAGAGCTAATTGGAGCCAGGAGTGAGCCAACCTTGACTCCAATCAGTGTGATGATATTGGATGTGATGCTGACAGCTGTCCTGCCCTTTAAAAACACACACCTGTTTTGGGTTTACTGGTTTCAAGAAGCACTGTCTGATGCAAACTATGCCTCGCAGAAAAGAGCTCTCAGAAGACCTACGATCAAGAATTGTTGACTTGCATGAAGCTGGAAAGGGTTACAAAAGTATCTCCAAAAGCCTTGATGTTCATGGGTCCATGGTAAGACAGACTGTCTACAAATGGCGAAAGTTTAGCACTGTTGCTACTCTCCCTAGGCGTGGTCGTCCTGTAAAAATGATTGCAAGAGCACAGTGCAGAATGCTTCATGAGGTAAAGAAGAATCCTAGAGTGTCAGCTAAAGACCTACAGAAATCTCTGGCACATGCTAACATTTTTGTTGACACATCTACAATAAGGAAAACATTAAACAAGAATGGAGTGCATGGGAGGACACCATGGAGGAAGCCATTGCTGTCCCAAAAAAAATATTGCAGCACGTTTGAAGTTTGCAAAAGAGCACCTGGATGTTCCACAGCACTACTGGCAAAATATACTGTGGACAGATGAAACCAAAATTGAGTTGTTTGGGAAGAACACACAACACTATGTGCGGAGAAAAAAAGGCACAGCACACCAACATCAAAACCTCATCCCCACTGTAAAACATGGTGGAGGGAGCATCAGGGTTTGTTGCCTCAAGGCCTGGACGGATTGTTGTCATTGATGAGAAAATGAATTCCAGAGTTTATTAAGACATTTTGCAGGAAAACGTACGACCATCTGTCCGCCAACTGAAGCTCCGCAGAGGATGGGTGATGCAACAGGACAATGACCCAAAGCATACAAGTAATTCAACAAAAAAATGGCTTCAACAGCACAGAATACGCCTTCTGGAGTGGTCCAGTCAGAGTCCTGACCTCAACCCGATTGAAATGCTGTGGCATGACCTTAAGAGAGCGATTCACACCAGACATCCCAAGAATATTGCTACACTGAAACAGTTTTGTGAAGAGGAGTGGTCCAAAATTACTCCAGATCATTGTGCAGGTCTGATCTGCAACTACAGATCAGACCTGCGAAACCTACAGAAACGTTTGGTTGAGGTTATTGCTGCCAAAGGAGGGTCAACCAGTTATTAAGTCCAAAGGTTCACATACTTTTTCCTCCCTCCACTGTGAATGTTTACATGTTATGTTCCATTAAACCATGGCAACATCTAATGTTTGTGTAGTATTATTTTAAGCAGACTGTGTTTTTCTATTGTTGTTGTTGCACGTTTTATGATCAATTCATGCAAAACTCCACGTAATCCCAAGGGGTTCACATACTTTTTCTTGCAACTGTATATGTAGGATGCCTAGCTCCGTACAACTGCTTTAAAAGAAGATGTATGTTACGGTAAATAACATTTTAAAATTGGTTTAAGATAGTGTTATTTCACCTCAAAAAAACCCAAGATAATCTCTTCTGATGAATATTTGAATTAAAATTTTAGCATTCTCTAATTAACAGGCAAATGAAATTAATTTAATTAAAAATTTAGCATTATTTTCTTTAATTATCAAAACATATTCAATCTGAAATACCTTCTTCAGAATTATTTCCTGAACTTTATGTTCTATTAAAGACCAATGCAAAACTTGTATATTAGATGAGCACATTTAATTCCACCCCCAACAAGTATTAAGGCAAAACCAAATAAAATTTAACGTGGGGAGGCACCTCAAATGGGAATTAGCAATTCTGTACTACAAAAATCAAAGCATTTTCACTTAGTTACAAATTTCTGGGATTCTTTGGAGGAATGGCGATTCTTTTAGTGAATATATATCTTTGCTTGGCTTTATTTAGTTTTAACTTACTTATTTTTATTGAATGAAGGCAAGTTTATGAGAATGAGATCTTGAATTATTAACAGTTCAAGGCATCTGTTGTAGTCCAATATAATTACTTTGCAAGAAGGAATCTGTGATGCTTTTGAGGGAGATATTTTTAGCCTGCCTGACAAAATGTTCCCTCTCTCCCTTCTCTCTCTCTCTTTCTTTTCTTCCTTATCCTTCCTTTTTCTTTCTTTTCTTTTCTTTCTTTCTCTTTTCTTTCCATTCATTCATTCATTCAATTTACGGCTTGAGCAATTTCAACCAAACGTGCTACACAGATGACTTACCCTCTGGAAACAAATACTGTGGGGGTTAGATACCCCTGGTGTGTGTGTGTGTGTGTGTTCCAGCATAACTCTGGAACGGCTCGAGCAATTTCAACCAAACTTGGTACACAGATGACTTATCTTTTGGAAAGAAATACTGTGGGGGTTAAGACACCCCTGGTATGTGTGTGTGTGTGTGTGTGTGTGTGTGTTCCAGATAACTCTGGAATGCCTCTAGTAATTTTAACCAAACTTGCTACACAGGTGACTTACTCTCTGGAAAAAAATAGTGTGGGGGTAACATACCCCTAATACCCCTCGGGATGTGGATGTGGGTATGTGTCCCAGCATAACTCTAGAATGGCTTGAGCAATTTCAACCAAACTTGGTACACAGATGACTTACCCTCTGGAAACAAATACTGTGGGGGTAAGACACCCCTGGTGTGTGTGTGTGTGTGTATGCGTGTGTGTGTGTTCCAGCATAACTGGAACGCTTTGAGAAATTTTTACCAAGCTTGGTATACAGATGACTTATTCATTGGAAAAAATACTGTGGGGATAAGACACCCCTAACACTCCTTGGGGTGTGTATGCCTGTGTCTCTCTCTCTCTCTCTGTGTGTGTGTGTGTGTGTGTTCCAGCATATCTCTGGAATGCCTGGGCTGCTAAAATGAAAAGGAATGAATTATATCTATAGTGTCCAATCACAGTAGTTTTGACAGTGATAGTGTGCATTTTGTATTTAAGTTCTGTTAAAATACAGCCTGTTATGCCTTAAAATGACTTCTAATGTACATCACAATGGAGTTGCCATGGTAACGGCTCCCTCTGGTAAGGGGGCTCCCTCTGGTAAAGGGGACTGATTCTTAAACAAACAAAAAACAAACAAAAAATAAGCACCCTAGGCCCTCAGCCTAGGGCAAGTTGTCGGGGAGGTGCCTGCTAATGCAGATAATCACCTCAAAGGCTGTTCCCTGTAGAATTTTTCCCAGCCTGTTGGCCAGGGCAATTAGGTCTCTAATTCTCACCACAGTGGACGATGGTTTTTACTGTCTAATACAGGATTGGGATAAATAAATACCTGGGCAACCCCAGGTTATCAACTAGTAACTTTATAAATAACTCAACGCAATGAAGCACCTAATACTATTTCCTCCTATTTCCCCCACATCAACACTGTGAGGTAAATTGGATTGAAAGACAGTGACTGGCCCAATATCATCCAGCTGGTTTTCATGCCCAGAACTCATAGTTTCTATGACATCACCTTAACAACTACATCAAACTGCCTCTTTTTCTTAGCTATGTAAATAAATTAAATTAATTTACAAAACCAGTATTATTATTATTATTATTATTATTATTATTATTATTAACAATCATACACTTCAATGGTTAGATGGCTTATACATTGGTATTTGAACACAGATCTTATTAACGTTTATATTTTATTGTGTTCTACTAATCTAGATGCTATTGCTTAACGCATTGTAAGATGCCCTGAGTCTCCGGAGAAGGGCGGCATATAAATTAAATTTATATTATATCTATATCTATCTATCTATTTATATCTATATATTGCTAGTCCATGATTATGTCATGCATTAAATAAATAAATATGATCATTAAAAATTTATAGGCCTCACCATTCTTCATAGGGATTTTTTAATTTTAAGAATTTTATTATTGTTCCCAAGCTATTGTCTTTCATTTTCTTTGACGGCAAATTTAGCCATGGAAGTTTCATTTTCATTTAAGTAACATTTCTAGGGGAAAACTGGTAGAGACAGGATTACTTCCCCTTTGGGCACCTTATGTTTAATTCACATAAAACTACATACTTTCATCCTCTATTTAACCCCTATATCATCTGCCTCTCTGATATCTTGTTCTTGATATTTTATCATAACCCTAAGGCTCAATTTCATTATGATATTTACAGATAAAGTACTTACTTGGTTAAATTGTTCATGCCGCTCCCTTTCCATTCAGAAGCATGCATCAATTGTGCACACAGTATTCATATTCCAGATATTTGGGTGGATATGTTGTCTGGTGTTGGAGATGGGTTTCAGCAGGTTCTGGAGAACCGGTAGCGGAAATTTTGAGTAGTTCAGAGAACCAGTAATAAAAATTCTGACTGACTTTGCCCCCATCTATTTTCTGCCTCCTAAGTCCCAGCTGATTGGGAGGAAATGGGAATTTTGCAGTAACCTTCCCCTGGATGGGGAGGGAATTAAGATTTTACAGTATCCTTTCCCTGGAATGGGGTGGGAATAGAGATTTTATAGTATCCTTTCCCTGCCACGGCCACCAAGCTATGCCCACCAAGCCATGCCATGTCCACCAAGCCACACCCACAGAACCGGTAGTAAAAATTTTTGAAACCCACCACTGTCTGGTGTGCCAAAATTGTATACCGGGATAGCAAGTATAATAAACACATTTAAAGCAAAAGTTGCATGAAACAGTTTATAAATCAGTGCTTTATTTTTATTTAACACATTTATATGGCTGCCGATTTCATGGAATGTGATAGTACTTGAACAGTATACAACCAAATATTAAAATAAAGTCAAAACTGTTGTGATATTTTCTTAAATGCCACTATGTTATACTTCCAACTCAGTAAATAGTTTATTTATCTTCCAGGAACTTCTTTTCCACATTGTATGTGCTGTTTAACCATATCACCATACAATCTTCCTCTATATCACATCAGTATTTAAGTTTTTTCTCCATCATCTTGGCTAGATTTCTGTTATTGTTTGTCTTGAATATTAAAATGATTTTATTCTTGTTGGTCTTTCCTTGACAGACTTTAAACTTTACTCTTTCCTAGATTTCATTACCAAAATCATTTAGCTTGCTGCCATTTAATCTATATCAGAGATCAATAGTACAGTCCTCTATAGATTTTCTTTAACTGGATAGGTCAAATGTCAAAAGTTCAAGCCTTAGTTAGCCATTTTTGAACTACATTATAGTTTCTTCAATTTCCTCTTACATTGTCTTCTTGCTCTTTTATTTCCTCTTTTTCAAATTCTACTGCTCTCAAGCCATCCATTAAGCAGTGTTATACGTTCTTACTACTGGTCATTAGGATTACCTGTGGATGTTTTATTGACTTGAAGGACAAGATGGTGCTTGTTTCTCATTCTTTGAAGAAAGGATAACAATACTGAATTGGTGAATTTTACAATACCAGCGATGGGGAAAACAAGGCTCAGAAAATTTAGAGAATAAAAAGGAAGTTAGGACAACACTCTGAAATCTCTTCCAAAACCCCTCTTACCTGACCAATAAAATAGATTCCTATTGTATACCTTTTGTGCTTCAGAATTTGTTTTGTTGGCAATTCAGTTTTAATGTGACTGCTTATCAGATTCAAGATACTGAATCAGTTTGTATGTGTCTGTATCCCGCATGGTGTCCTGTCTCACAGATTTAGCTGAAGTGTAAACGCCAAGGAGGCTGCATTTAGTTGGAGAGATATTTGTACTTAAGACATGCTGTTCTTGAATGGAAGTCAAATATTCAATTTTCTAAGGTGTTAAAAGCTGAATTGAAAATATCAGTTATACATCTCATCCATAGAAGGAAGAACTGAGTTATCCAGTTTTGGAAACTCAATGGATCTAAGCATTAAAAATATGAAATCTAACTTCTTTGATTTAAGATTCTAATTCATTCACCAAAAACTATTTTATTTGACCCTTTAAATAAAATTTTAAAAAGGATGGACATTAGAGTTCTTTAAAGTCCTTTTAATTATAATCAACAGCTTTTAGTCTTTTTAGTGAGAGGCAATACATGCTAAACTGCAACTTTATGGCTTTTCATGGCTAACTATCACTTTGGGCTACGAATATGAACTTAGCTAGCTGATCTCAAACAGTGAGTTATTGGTTTAGATTTGCAAAAAAGACTTTCTAGTTCTACCAAGAGACACTTTCTTGAGCCATTTAGCAACCTTCTCCAATCAGTCATGTACCTTAGCTGCATAATGATCCCAAAACTCTGAAGGGCTTTATCTTTAACTGGATTCAATGCCATCCCAAAGGCCCTTATTGAAGGAAGATACTTCCCATTGAACAGAGACTGTGTACATGCAGTGAAGGAATAATTGAAACTGTGGAAAATACTATTCTATACTACCTGCTTTTCACAGATGTTTACCAGGAATATCAACTAAACATCTTGGGTGTTCTGATTTGTTTTATCTTGAGTTATTATTGCATTAATCTGATTTTATTTTCATGATCACAGTTAAGTACTGTTCTATAGATGGTGTTGTATGCTGTAGTGTTTTTCCTAATCCTTTTTAGATATTTTAGAACAATTATATTTTTCCTTCTTTATCCCAATTGTGATTATTGGGTTTAATTTACTGGTCTAATCTGGTTTATTTAATTTAAAACTTATATAAAGTTGCCCAACCTCTATCCAATTCTGAGTGACGTCCAGTCAAATGACCTAATAAAGATTGATTAGCAATTTAAGAAATTTGAAGGTTGTTTATTTACATGATTTGATCTTGTTCTGTTTCATTTGTTTGCTGCATTTATATAGTTGCCAATCTCACTTGATATGACTCTGGGCAGTCTACAGAATTAAATCAAAAGCTAAACAAGCAGTATAATTTATCAATTAAAACAGTTAAAAATAATTATAGGGGTTTCAAATCAGTACAATTTAATATAGGAAGAACATTTATTTTACCATCTTAATATGTTGTTGAATTATATTCCTAAAACATACAATTTGTCATCTCTGAAGAGCTTTGACTGACGATTTGGAAGTATAACAAAGAAGATAATTCTATGTCATTGAAAATTAAATCACTCTCATTTTAAGAAATGGATTCAGGATATGTGTTTGTGAACAATTTCTGAAAACTTTTGTGTTCTAAAAATAAGAAGATAACACAGTACACTGCTACATGGCCTAGATGTAATATAAATAATTGAATTAATTCCATATAGGTATTTATACTTATTATATAGATTTTCCTTTGTTAATTAAAGTTTTTTTTATTATATTTAGTTTTTAATTATTGCAATATATTTATTAAATTTATATGCCACCCATTTCACTATCAGGAGACTCTAGGCAGGCTTACAATATTATAAAACAATGATATAAAATAATTAGAACATAGGACACTAAAACATAAAGCATTTAGTTTTTTCCTTCACTGAATAATCACTAATTAATATATATTGGAGGGGAGGTTGTATTTCACAATTTTAACAAATAAAATTAATGATTAAAATTGGAGATATTAATTGTACATTCATGTCTTGTGTTACACTATAAGCAATGTTTCACATATTAATCCAACAACACAAAAAAATTGGAAGAATGAAAGAACATTCTTTTTATCAAATTGAATGAGACTACTTTAAAATATCTAAAGAAAAAATTGCCTTAAAAAAGTCAATCATTAGTAGGCTTCAGGGGAGCTAAAACTTTTTTTTAATGCATGCCTCTGTATTTTAGACAGTGCTTAAATGATAAATATTGTTCCCTTCCTTTCCTGACCCTTCCCAACTGTCACTCAGTTTGCATCAAATATACGTTTGTACTGTTAGCACCTGTCTCCATCAATGTGCTGAAATAAAATTGTAACAGCATAAAATAAATGGAAAGCTTTACTTTCAAGTAAACATATCTGTCAATCTTGTTTTTCTATGTCACTTCCACAACCCAGGAAGAAAATGCCTTGAATTTTCTCATTAGATTCTAACCTGAAGCTGTTTGCCTTTCAGTTTTAAAATCGATTTGAAAAACTGCACCGGTGTGTTAAATCCATTTTATGATATCATTGTATCAGTTTCATTCATTTATCTCATTTTTAAAAAAGCTTCTTTTGCAAACTTCATATCATTTGGAAACCTAAATGTTAGGGTACTATATTTTGTATGTATGTATGTCATTATTTCATTCAGCAGAAACCCTTAATCAACCATTTACTTGTATCTGTTCTAACACCCAATTTCATCATCAGGCAAATAATATGAAGCCTGTAAATAATCCTCAATAGGTTGACTAAAATCACTTTTGAAGGGGGGCGGGGGAGGATGTTTGTCCACAGACTCCTTTTTTTGAGTTAGATGACTCTTTAAAATCTTAAATAAACATGTAAACAAACCAAATTTTTATGGGGTGAAACTGCATTTGGTTCTTTAGGAACATTGTGAAGGCTGAAATATGAATTAATAAATTTGTTTGCCGCCCATCTTGCCACAAGGCACACAAGATGTATACAGGTAATCCTTGATTTACTATCACAATTGAGCCCAAAATTTCTGTTGCTAAGAAACACAGTTAAGTGAGTCCCATTTTATGACATATTTTGCCACAGTTGTTAAGTGAATTGGAGTTGTTAAGTTAGTAACACAATTGTTAAGTGAATCTGGCTTCCCCATTGATTTTGCTTGTTAGAAGGTTGCCAAAGGTGATGATATGACTGCAGGACACTTCAATTCTCATAGATGTGAGCCAGTTGCCAAGTGTCTGGATTTTGAACACGTGGTCATGGGGACGCTGCAAGGGTTATAAGTGTGAAAAATGATCATAGATCACTTTTTTCAGTGCTATAACTTCGAACAGTCACTAAATGAATGGTTGCAAGTTGAGGTCTACCTGTACATGCAGAATAAAAATTATAGCTGACTTCATTAAGATAAATGTAAATGCTGGAATTCTTAAACAGGCATTTAAAGACTGTTTTGATCTGAATGAGTGAAAATAGGCTGAAAATAGATTCTTTAGAAACTGCAACTGGTATAAAATGCAGTAGCTTCTAAGAGCTGTGGTGGTGCAGTGGTTAGAATGTAGTATCGCAGGCAAACTCTGCCCACTGCCAGAAATTCAATCCTGATGGGGCTCAAGGTTGGGTCAGCCCTCCATTCTTTCGAGGTCGGTAAAAGAAGGACCCAGATTGCTAGGGCCAATATGCTGACATTGTAAACTGCTCAGAAACTACTATAAAGCAGAGGTATATAAGTAAGTTTAGTTTAGTTTAGTTTATTTGATTTGTATACCGCCCTACTCCCGAAGGACTCAGGGCGGAGAATAGCCAACAATAAAATACATAGATACAAAAAATTTAAAACCAGAATAAAATCAAATTAAATCATTTTGGCCCAGACAGATTAAAACACCCCAATAATTTAAAAACAGATTAAAATTTACATATTTAAAAAGGGAGAGATTAGGCTAAGCCCGCCTGATGGAATAAAAAGGTCTTCACAGCACGGCGGAAGGAGCGCAGATCCGGGATCCTCCGTATCTCTGGGGGGAGCTCATTCCAGATGGTAGGTGCCCCCACAGAGAAGGCTCTCCCCCTAGGGGCTGCCAGTCGACACTGTTTGGCTGACGGCACCCGGAGGAGTCCCTCTCTATGAGAGCGTACTGGCCGGTGGGAGGCTATTGGTGGTAGTAGGCGGTCCCATAGATAACCAGGTCCTAAGCCATGGAGCGCTTTAAAGGTGGTAACCAAAACCTTGAAGCGCACCCGGAAGACCACCGGAAGCCAGTGCAGCTCACGCAGGAGAGGTGTTATATGGGAGCGCCATGTCGCTCCCATTACCACCCGCGCGGCCGCACTCTGCGCCAGTTGGAGTCTCCGGGTGCTCCTCAAGGGGAGCCCCATGTAGAGAGCATTACAATAGTCCAGGCGGGAGGTGCTTGCTATTTTTCACTATTAAATCCAGGTTGCTATAATCAAAGAAAATCTGTTTTACATACACTTAGTGTACTGGTTTCAAGCCAATTCAAAATCCTATTATTAGTCTACGGAGGTTATTTGGTAGTTGCTATGGGTTTATTTATAGTTTTTAATATCTTGGATTATAATTTATTGGTTTTATGGATGGATTTTACTATTTCATTAATGTTTTATTTCATTTTCCATAAGCTGTCTAGAGTCAGAAGACTAAGCAGCATATAAATATGGGTGAATAATTAATGACAGAGCTAGTCTAAATAGACTTTGCAGAACAAAGGGTCATTATGTATATTGTACAATGGTAGAGTTTCATTTTTATTCTCATTTGAGGTTTTTACTATGCTTCCTGCTTTTATGATATGACCTACTGAGGCACAATTTTGAAATCATATGATTTTTTTTCTTTAACATTAAAAGTAACAATTTGATAACTTTTGGAGGTTCTCTGAAGTCACATTCAAGACTTTAGGATCACATTCAAACTTCAACCTCTTTCTTAAACCCAGTTTAACTTCTTCTCTTGCCCATATGAAAAGCAATGCCCAAGCATTTATAACTGCATTTACTTATATCCATCACAGTTACCTTATCTATTATAGCTGTCAAATTTTAGACTAATATTTCCTAAATTGATTTGATTGGTCATGATGTTTTGGGAGAAAGATGTTTGATAATGAATACAAGTAATAACCTCATATATTTTGTTCTCTCACCCTCCCACACATACATTTAAATAAGGGCTGCAGTGCATTGATCTGTGCCGCTGACTAAAGTTTTAATTGCAGATTAACTTTTGCTTCTCATATAATTTGTATGACTGCCAGTATGTAAACAGTAGTGGCTTTCCCATTAAGTATTTATGGCCACACACTTCAAAGAAAAAGTATCCCAGCCCATCAGGAATCTCAAAAACAGCATCTGAAGTTTGTAGCATATAGATTTCATCAATTAATTAAGCTTATTAAAAACTGTGATATTAATCTTTTAAAACAAATCCCATATACCTTTGTTCATAACTCTAGTTGAAAAAGCACTAGAGTAAAAACTGAACCACAGTACTTATTCAATGCTAAACTGCCTCCAGATATTTGTTGAAATCAACGTAAAATTCTATTCTATGATAGTAATCACAAAAAAAGTATTTTCTTTGTTAACTAAAACCCTTGGAATTATGTTCAAACTTTTCAAATCTACTTGTAATCCTATTTATACTTCCTAATCTGCAGAACATAAAGATCATTTTGTTGCAGGTATTTTTGTAGCAAAAGTATTTAGATATTTAGCCAAATATTTGCCCTTATAACACAAAATCAAAATGTTTGAAATTTCTATCAAAATAACCCACAGCATTTAATTCTTGAAAATCAAATGGAATAATAGATCCATCTGACAACTGTAGCCTTTGGATGTAAGAAATTGTATGTGTTTAGATCAATCTCCGCTTCAGAACAGATATGAGGTGGTATAGACAAAGTGAGCAAAAAGCCAAAATCTACTGGCAAATGCTTATACAGTAATTTATTACAAATTTCCAATTTCTGTTAACATATTTTTAAAAATTGAGTAGTGTTTTAAAGGCGTCCAAGCATCTTCATCTTCCCTTTGTGACCTCCTAGATATCCATCCTCCCCAGAAATACACCAAAAAGAAATGTGCAACTTGAAATTAAAATTTATCTGCTACTTTCGCCTCTTCATTGCTATAATGGAGAATAGTTGGTATAAACTAGAAGACTCATTGTGCAGAAACACTATAACCTTTATTCATGTATTCAGAAAAATTCCTGGGCTCAAATTCTTCAATTCTCGATGTGTGTTTTCTACTCATATTTTGAGGTTCAAATAAAAAAACATACTAGATTAAAATCTACTTGGCCCTGATTAAAATAGAGAAAATATGACTTTGCCACAAAATAAGATTAGAACTCTGTTCGGAGGATAAATCCGAAGTGATACTAACAGAGAAAAATTGAAAAATGTTGGCCAGCTCTATTCAAATAAACAGGATTGGAACCCTATCCATGTCTATTTAAAAAAAGAGTATTTTTTAAACTTCTAGATTCAAATGGATCATTTATATAAACATAGATACAGCTTCTTGTTTCCTGTTTTATAAGTACTTGGGTGGTTCGTTGTTCTTGGTTCAGAGTTTCTCTGTTTTCATTTCACTGCAATTACCTTGCACCAAGTTACCTGCTTTGAAGACAGCAATTTGTCTCTTTCTTAAAGCATCCACATTTATAGAGTTATAAAAATAACTGTAAAAACATCCAAAGCATTATCCATATGACCAAACTGATACATACAAAAGTCTATATAGCCAAAGACTTGTGTATGTAGCAATTGGCATTGCAACCTCCATTTAAAATGTTCAGTTCAGTTTTAGAATCGTGCCAAAGCAATACATTTAGAGTACATGGTAACATGTCACTGTAATGGGCCAAACTCTACATAATCTAGACTCTATATGGAATGCTTTTTCAACATTGTTTGATGAGTGAATCAACCTGAAACTTTTGTCCATTATACACGTATCTTGACTTTGCTAAATTTCACCCAATTTTTATTACACAGTTTCAAAATAAAACTTTGGGCAATTCATTTTAAATGGGCATTATTGAATAAAAACATATGAAGCATACGAAAGATGGAAGCTATATAGCAACGGCAACTATGATTCTTAAGGCTTAGAAAGTAATGATAAATTTTTATCATTAATGGAAATGAATAGTGGAAATGAATGAGCCTCGGTGGCACAATGGTTAGAGTGCAGTACTGCAGGCTACTTCTGCTGACTTCCGTCTGACTACAATTTGGCAGTTCAAATCTCACCAGGCTCAAGGTTGACTCATCCTCCCAAGGTGGGTAAAATGAGGAGCCAAATTTTGGGGGGCAATATACTGACTCTGTAAACCACTTAGAGAGATCTGTAAAGCTCTGTGAAGTGGTATATAAGTCTAAGTGCTATTGCTAATAGATCATTGCTTTCGAATGGGAAAAAAAATACTTTTTAAAAAGTGGGTCGTTTCTGAATTATTAAATATGCATAAAAATAAGAAAAATATTTCTTGACTTCAACATTATGCATTAGATTGTTCTTTATGCAGGTTTAAAATGTTTGGAAATATATTACAAAAATTTCAAAAAAACAAAAATAAAAATATTATAGGCCATATAGCATTGTGAGCCTTAAGCTGGTCTGTCAAAGAGAAAAACTCATTTTCTTTTAAATCCTTTTGAATTTTATACTGGAATAGGTAATAGAAGGCACCCACATATACACGCTTCATTTTCAATCAAGGTTTATCCAGAAGTGCATAATATTATATGTGGAATTATAACATACGTGAAAATGCCTAATGTGGGTTGTACATGTAGCAGAGTCTTATTTTGGCTGTAAAAATGGCCCAATGATGAAAATGTTTTTCCTTCCAAATATCTGAACAAATTTGCTTCTATGGCTAAATATATATTCTCTGTGTGTGTGTATGTGTGTGTGCATGCATGCATGAAAGAGGCTAATCAGAATTTTCTTGTATCATAGACAGCTTTGCTTTACAAATCAATTATTTCTGAATGCAATAATGCAATGTTACACTTAAGGAAATTTCACTAATTAAATAACTCACCTTTCAATTTTAGTTTCGCTTCTCCAACACAATGATAATGCCACTGGACTATGAATCTGCAACTTGTTGCGCTAATACCATATTGTAATTCTGATTAGAGCACAATACCAATTGGAGAAGTACAAAATTTATGTGATAGCAATATGTTTCAATACACTAAACTATTTTTTCTATTTTTGAAGTTCAACTATTCTTAGAGATTGCTCAGAAAATGTGACTTGCTAAAGATTAGAAAGTAAATCCCTAGAGGATCTATACAAGCCTATTCCATATCTTAACTCTAATCGCTGGGACTCTCATACAATTCAGCTGTAAACTTTTTCTCAGAAGTTAAGATCAATAGGATTATTTCCAGGTAAATCTACATTAAATTCCAACATCAATTCTTGAAAAGTTTAAGAAAGGGGGACATTATTCATTAACAAGGTGAACATTGTTTCACATCAACAGAGTTATTGCCGGTTTAATGTTAGCATGAAGAAAAATATGCATTTGGTAGAACTTCTTACCAAGTTTGCTAAAGAATCATCAGGATTTGAGAAATCCAAGTTTTTTTCCTTAGTTCAATGTTAGTATGGGGGCTGGTTTGTTACTCTAATACAATTAATGGATAAAGTTCAAGAAAAACTTTTATTCAAAGGAAATTGGCGTACTTTGCAATTTAAAAAGTGAACAGTGAGTCAGGAAATATCTAGTTCACCTTCTTTGCCAAAAGTAACAGTAACAGAGTTGGAAGGGACCTTGGAGGTTATCTAGACCAACTCCCTGCTCACACAGGACACCTGTACTAGGGATTCGAACCACCGAACTGCCAACCTTTCTGATTGACAAGCTCAGAGAATGCACTGATAGATAAATACTGCTGGTCTGATTAAACATTAGAATATGCTTGTAAAATGGGATGGTAAATGGGCAACATAAGATTTAATTAATAAATAACAAATACTGCATACAAAGCATCCTTGATGGGGTCATCTATGGTTTCTGAGAAGTAACAAATGGTTTTTTTAAAGGGGGAGATAAAATTAAAAATAGAAGACGATAGGCCTTCACTCATGGCATGACTATCTGAAGGTTTGCTTCTCTCACTACACAGAAGCATGTCTGCCATTTAGATATACAATAATTACTTAGACGTAGCCAATGCCTTCTCCCCCACAAACCATTTCATAGGTAGTCCACAATTTTACACTGATCAGTTGTAATGTAAGTAAATATTTTATAGGTAGCCATTGAGAATTGAACATGCACAATGATTCTCAATTTTCTTTATTTCTCTTGTTCACTCCAGCAGCCGTACCACAATGCAAAGAAAGCAAAGAGGACACTTGAGGCAGTCTTATACTGAGCTCCATGAAGGAAACATCAGGACAACAAACAGGATAAATGCATGGGCATATCTGCTAGGACGTTTTCAGCCAAAGATAGATGGGAAACAATGGAAATTTTGCATTGAAGGATTACAGCAATGGAGGTTTTACAAACCACCACAAAAACATGCAAATTTCTGAGACTGCTTCATGACCCAAGATAGTGAAATGATTACAAAAAGAAAATGGAAAAGAAACTTTCTCCTTTTTTAATGAATTGTTAATAATTCATTTAAAAATGTATGATAAGGAATCTTGGGGAAACTGGAAATCTACACACTTAGTAGCATGTTAGCCTTCAGTTGATCTAATATATTGCCTGAATGTATAGATTCCTCCTCCCCTTTCATTGCCCATTGCTTTTGCCTGAGGTAAATGGAAGTTGCGTAACAGTACAAACTGTATTACCAATGAGTACTCAATATTAACTGTATATAGGATTTTTTTTTATTGTTCTGATATATCTTTGACCTAACTATGTGGTGCGGTGGTGCAAATCACTCAAGATGGATTTCCATAATTCAAAGGGGAAAAAGACGTCCATATTTCTCATCATTCTGTCCTTATGAAAAAATTTGCACTTTTTTGGTATCTCTTCCTCACACCTGAATGGTAATTGTTTATGGAGATTCTCAATCATCCAGGTCATTGTTGTTCCATTGTTCCAAAAGGCAACTGGACTTCCTTAGTTTTTTTTACTTGAAAACATTTTGCTAAACATTTTCAAAGGAAAAAAGTCCAGCACCTTTGAGTTATCAATCACTCAGTCATAATTAGCTTAGCCCCAATGCAGAGAATTAATAAAAGGCTTTCCGCAGTGGATTTATTATGTAAAGAAGCGCCTCACGATTATTTTATACAATACAAAATATTAACCTTTTGTTGTTCATTGCATGCACATTGAATTGAGAACCATAATGAATCCTCATTCCATAATGACAATATAATATACATATTTTCAAATATCAGTTGGGGGTATATCACCAAGTATTTTTAAAGGGTGCTCCGTTTAATATAATTTGTGAAATTGTAAGATTATTAAGATATAAATCTTGGTAATGCAAACACAATCCTAATGCTAGATGTTAGGCATTCTCCCAATTCCAAAGCCAGACACTATGCAGAAACCAGTTCCTAAGATCAGAATGCTTTAAATAATACAATGAAAATCACCAATAATATCAGCATAAAAACCACCTGCAGCCTAGTTCCATTCTTATAATGAAAGACTGCATGTACTAGACAACAGCTGCCAACTTCTCCAGTTTGAGATTATGTTTTATCATTGGCCTTGAGCTAGGGACAGTAATTAAATCAAGCCATAGATCAAATCTAATTCCCTTTCCTTTTAAATGTAATTTTAAACATGGATTTATTTTAAAGGAACAGCCCAAACTAATTCATAAGATCTACAATACATCATTCTGAATCAAGTTCCATTTATATCTATAGATAATATCAATATTTCTATATCAGTATCAATATAATTCTGAAATATGATTATTTTTCATTTTGTTGCATCTGCCTGCTGGACTGGTACTTGCACTAATCCACTTTTATCACTTTAGTGATGCTTTAAAGGTTATTAACTTTGAAACATATTCACACCTAGTCAAGTCCTACCCAGATCTTTTCTGAGTTTGAAATGCAAGGTTTAAAACAAGATTAATCATCTCCTTATATTATAGTAGTACGTTATTCGTCCTTGTCCTTTTTCAGTAATATCTAATATTTTAAATCTGAGCTGTATTCTTAGATCATACATATATAGAGCCACAATTCTTAAATTACTTTTATGCAACAAAATACAATAAGAGTGCAATTCCATATGTATTTACCTAGAGCATATTAAATTCAAATAGATAAAAATTATACTTTCATACTCAAATATAAAGAAAAGTGATTGTATTAATTTCCTAATAGAGCTGATTCTAATTACACAAAGCCTGCTTTCTCTATAATCATTATTCCTTTCAGTTATTTTAATTGGAAAAGATATCTATGCTTTCTCTGCGCGTAAATTTAATTTGCTCCGTTGTTGTGAGTATCTCACGAAATAGGAAAAAAAATTTTTTTGAAGTCTTTTTTTTAATAAAAGGAATAAAAGACACGACAAGGAACTCCAAACTGAAGTATCTGCCAAAAGTTTGAGCAGTTTATAACGAAAGAGTAGAGGCCAAAATGAACGTTTCTCATCGTTTTATCCACCTGTAATCGTCGTTGTGTACGTCCCTGTCTTTTACTTATAAGAAAGCTTGGCTCTTCCGTAAGTTCAGCATCTTTGAATGCGGACTTTTTTTCTAGCACGAAAGAAAAGGCAAGGGAAAGAAACCGAGAGGAAAAGAAATTGAGTTACATACTGGTTTAAACTTGCTGGTGGAAGCAGCGGTCCTCCAGCAGGTTTTTCCACATTGGTTTGTCAGGAAAACGTGTTGCGGTCTCCAAAGCAAAATCCAGAATCCGAAGAAGTGAGGCAGTCTTCGGAGAACCCAGAGCAAGGGAACGTGACCGAGGGAAGCTAGACAGGTATATGCAAGTTAAGAGCTACTCTAGGAGTGACTGGTTCAAGCTTTCACAGCTGGGAAGGATGGAGTAAATTGAAGTCACGCCCCTCAGCCCCACCCCGTACCTGATGGCTTTAACCCTTTCACGTATGGACAAATGCTTTGGCAGCGGGCCCTACCTAGAGAAACAAAACGCGCGCACTCCTCTCTCGGAAGGCTAACCTAACTACACAACGTGTTAGTGTACAGACTCTCGGCTGGGAAGCCAGAAAAACCCCTTAAAAGACCCGCATCTTTAACTCAACTCGGCTTACCTGGCCCCTGATCCCGGGAAATAACTCTTGGCTGCAAATACTGTATCCAACCCCACCCCGTTTTGCTTTTGGGATCCCGATCGTTGCGCACGTACAATTTTCATACTCGCCTAACGCGCGCTTGTTTTTTCCGTTGCAGTTACGCGTTCGTATTCACTAGGTTGTAGTCCAGTTGCCGTTTGCCTAAAATCTACATAATTGAGAACTAAGTTAGATTCGTGTTTTAACTCCTGTCCCCAAACGGACATATTTGCCAAAAAAGTAAAGCTTAACTTTTGTCCCAGGAGAATATGATTTTACCCGAACAGCAACTGGTAAAATGTTCCCATTGAAGTGTTTGCACAACCCTCACAAAAAAGAAAATTAAATGTATGCTCCCATCACACAGGTACCTTAACGTAACACCATCTATAATGTGTGCTTTAAGATTTTAACTAAAGAGTCAAGTGTAAAGAATAAGTCAGTTAACTATATGATTGCACTGTACATTATACTAACACAGTACTAAACTAGAGCTGAAATCCAAGATCTCTCAACCAAGATATTATCTGCTGATTTGTAGTTTAGCATCAACCTAACCAATTGTAGTTTATTCAATAAACCATAGTTAAGCAAAGCCTGCCTCAGAAGGTGTGTGAATGTAGAAAGAGTATCACTAGCCATATCCATATATCATATGACAAGTCAGTGCAAAAGTATAAATGAAGATAAATGCACAACAAGAAAATTATTTAAATATATATAGGGTGGTTAAATTAAGTGAATTCACTCCCAACTCCAAAAATGCATCTTTCCTACCTGTGAGTGTGATATTTTGATTCCTTTCCTTGACAAATTAGACATCTGTTTATTTTTTCATTTTAGTCTGGGCATGTACATAAAAATACACAAACACATAACTCAAAAACTCCCATAAGTTTTTTAAACTGAATATGAGAGCTTGTCAGAAAAGAAAGAACTACATCAGATTTAGAAAAAAAATAAGGTATTGTACAATATGGATTGTGAAGTGTATATATATTTATTTGTAGTGTTGGGACAAGAAATAAGACAAGTGCATCAGCTAACACAACTACATTAATATATAGATTAGATTTGGTTATAATTTGCTAATCATTATGAGATAAATGCCAGTTTTATGTACTGGTTATTGTAGACACTGGGCTAGAAACTAAAAAACTAGTTCTGTCTTAGGCACAAAGCCAGTTGAGTGACATTGGGTCAGTCAGGCGCTCCCTCTCAGCCCTAAGAAGAAAAGAGTGGTGAACTACCTTGAAAACTCTTGCCAAGAAAATTGCAGGAACTTGTCCTCATAGCTGCCAAGAGTCAAGAATGCTCAATTTTTTTAAAAAAATCTTTATGGTAGAGTTATCAGCATTGTTCTATATCCTCTTCCTAAAATTAAACAATATGCTCTGTTGCTTAAGATACGTGCCAAAGTCAATTTGTATTATTTAACTTTGTATATTGCGCAGATGAAATGGATAGCTATATAAATTTACCAAATAATTAGATAAATTGATAGCATAATTCTAATCCTTCTCAAGTTCTGATTTTGAAATCAACAAACAGGAATTGGGTAGCACCTTTTCTGACTATCAAATGTTATTAAAAGGCATAAGATTTTGTGAGCTGCCATTCTTTTCATCAGATGCATAGAGTAGCTAGACTGATAATGGGATTTAAATGGGATGAGAGGGATTAAAAAGTGTCATATGACTTTTAAGAATAATATGTAAAAATTTGTTATTGAATAATAAACTGAGGCTAATATTAAAGTAAGAAAAAGGAAAAATTGGTTAATTTGAATAATTTCCTTAGAGACAAAATGTAGCTACTTTTGATTAAAAACCGTTGAGAGCAATCAACATTCCAAAGGAAAAAAAACATCAGGCAAAATAAGCAGATTTTGAAAACTGACCAACTGACTGGCTGTGGAAAATCATGGAAAAGTAATGTAAAAAGTCTATTCTAATTCTATTCTATTCTATCCTTCAACTCTGGTTTAATTAAACTCAATTCATGCACTATCCATTTATCTTTATAGAACATGAAACAGAGGCATCCATAAGTACTGATACCCATTACATTGTTCCAGAAAGTTGGAAGTACAAGCTTTTGGCATTTGTGGAGGCTGACTTTATTCATTCAAACGTGAAATAGTTTTATTTTCCAGCTATAAAATAGAGATTACGTCTCTCTGAATCAAATGATTTTTTTTTTGCAAAGATCTCCATTTTCTTCATTAGTGTCATTAAGAGTGGTAGATGCATAAGCATTTTATGTTCACAACTGATACAAGAAAGTTTAAAGCAGAATGTGAATTTTACTTTCCTGAATACAGGTAGTGCTCGAGGTATGACCAGTTATTAATGGCCATTCAAAGTTAAGACAGAGCCCCCTCCCCAATAGTTACATATGACCCCATTTCAAAGTTATGGTGGCTGAAGTGCCCGCAGTCATTCGCCTTTATGACCAACCATAAAGATCCCTCGCTTCTGTCCCCCTTATTCTGCCCCACCAAAACTCTGCAGTCCTTGAAGGGAGGCTGGGGAGGTGGTCCTGGTATTACATCTCCCCCATCCCTGAGGCAGCCTATACTTTGTTTAATGACCTGCACATGTATTTAATAACTGCATTAGAAAGAGTAGGGATGGAGGTTATGAAGGGAAGCCATGTTGCTTAATGGCTGTCACGACATGTGCCCTAATGAGCAGGCTACATTAGAGTCGTATCTCAAGGACTGCCTGTACATCCCAGTGATGTTATAAAATGATGTGAGCTTTAGTTTAGGGATAGATCTTTGGACATTCTGTATATGTATGTGTATATATATATATATATATATGTTTTCTCAGGTTTTCGCAGGTGTTTGTATGTAGGTCTTTGGTTATTCGGGTCTTCTCCCACGTAAAATTGGAAGTGTCTTGGCGACGTTTCGACGAAGTCTCATTCGTCATCTTCAGGCTGGTGTTCTTGGCTTCGTGCTTCCAGGAGCACGAAGCCAAGAACACCAGCCTGAAGATGACGAATGAGACTTCGTCGAAACGTCGCCAAGACACTTCCAATTTTACGTGGGAGAAGACCCGAATAACCAAAGACCTACATATATATATATATATATATATATATATATATATATATATATATATATATATATATTTATGTAAGTTTTATATATATATATATATGGTCTCTTATGCCTGTTTATTGTTCTGCTTTAGCTAATTATGAGAAGCATGGAACTATACAAATCCTTTTGTGCTAGAAGCCAAATATCTTGGAATACCAATTCCAACTAATACTCCTGGTAGTAAATTTCTTATTTATGAAATATGATTTTTGAATACACAGATATTTGGCCTTGCATGTCGTTTGGAAACTGCTCTTAGTCCTATTGACAATAGCACCACCTACTGACATCCCAGTATCACTTGCCAAAAGGACTGTGGGAGATTCCAGTTCTAGTTGGCTTTGCATATGAAAAGCTGTGGATTTTTTCATGTATGATCCTATCTACCAAATATTAGGAATCCCATCCTCCCTTGCAGATTGCATCAGTCTCATCATGGCAACTCCAGTATTTCCCTTTGGACATATGACATTGACTTTTTAATGGTTTCTCCAGTAAATATACAAAACATTTTGGTTTCTGAAACCAGTTGTTTTTTCCTGCTAGAAATGACAGAAATGTATGAAAAACAAAGTGCTTATTACATTTTTTGGAGAAATTAAGAACATGAATCTTGCAATGTGTGGCCAGAAATATACTTTGGGAAGGAAGAAGCTGTGGCCAAATCTTCTCTCTTAAATTACTGGTTAATAAAAGTATTGGTCTTGCCATTGATTAGATATTGACCAATCAATTATCTGAAAACACTGGTACAGTACTACTTATGAGGACAAAAGGTTTCATTAAAAAGGTACTATGAATACAAGTTGAACGCTCATAGAGGGGTTTCCACATATCTTGTATCTCTTTTCACCTATTCATCAAGATACAAGGGTCACGTTAAAATTCTAATTAGAGAAAGGCCAGGCACAGTTTTCATTTCTATAAACACAATGAAAAAGTACATCATAGAAAAATAGCCACAGGTAATACCATATCTGGCAAAAAGTATGCCAATGCAACAAATCTAAAACTGTTCTCAAAGTAAACAGGCTTTCACATTGTGGACTAACCTGGACTGTCATATCAGAGAATATATGCATACATGATGGGCCACGTTACATTGATTAATCACAACCTGAGGATACTGCTTTATATACAATGTGATTGATCCCTAATAAACTTCACTTCTTCCAACATCAAAATGCAAAGAACAATGCTATGATAGATAGAGAAAGGAAAGAGCTGAACAGAAGGATGAAATAAGAATTTGGGAAGAATAGATTGTCCATAGTTGGTTGCTCCAAAGTTGCAACACCCACACTATGGGCAGTCTATTCTCTATTAATACAAAAGGCCAGTTGCACTGTTATTTTGCATACTCAACACAAGACAACAATAAATTGACTTGTGTTCTAGATAATAGCCAATCTCATTTTGCCATGATTGTTAAGTGGATATGGCTTCCCCAAATGACTTTGCTTGTCAAAAGCCACCTGAAATGGTGATTACATGACCTCAGAATGCCACATATCAGTTACCAAGTGCTCAAATCACATTGTGACCATAGGAATGGGGCATCGGTCGTAAGTGTGAGGCTCCACTTTTCAGTGCCATTGTAATAGTGAATAATGGCAAAATATTCATATTTTGATAATAAGAGATGTTTGCTCATCAACAGACTTGAATAGTTAGCAATTTGTCCAAGTACAGTCACAATAGAATATTTTGCAGTGATGATGTATTATTTAATATATATGTTAAGCCTCAGAGTTGCTAAACAGCCACAACTTCTATCTAAAGCACCTTTATTTAGAATTATTGAGAAAAGAAAGGAAGAACTCACTATACATCTATCAATAAATGTAGTTTTTCATCCTAAGGACCAGCTGTAAAACATGAATGGTTTTTTTTAGGCAGAAACATTTTTTTTTTCAAGGCCATGGTTCCCTGGGGACAGGTAGGGGCTTGCCCCCAGCTTAGGATCATCTTCAGGAAGAGAGCCGGCATCATCTCTTTACTCAGGCCTCACTAGCACAGAGACCACACAGGTGGAGTAAATAAAGTTAATGCTGTAGAATTACCGTCGGGGCATTTCCTTGCTGAGGAGCGTTTGAAGCACTGTGCCATGCCTTGAAATTACAGCTAATTATAGAGGCCATTTGCATAAATTACAAGGAGCGAGGCAGTTGTCGCCAATCCTTTCCATGCACTTAGGAAGAAAGTTCCGCTTGCTGGATGGCAATAAACTGAAGAGGGGGGCTGGGCTGGAAAAGAGACCCACCTCTGAAGATGATGGAGATGGATTTGGAAGGCAGAAGATAGTGGGGAAATCCGTTTACAGAAATGCAAGCTCCTAAAGATACACTGGAGCCAAAATTGCTTTTGGATGGAGGCCTAAATGTGCAAAATGAATTGGGGAAACTTCACTTCGCAAATTGGAAATTTAGAAGTTGGTTTGTCATCATTCAAAATATGATTCTTTAGTGAAAATTATTTTTGGTGTGCAAGAGTAGTCACATTTCTACTGCAGTGAGTGGGTTTTCCCTATAAATTTATGAATGATAGCAATCTACCTTACAAAATTTGTTATTAGCAGTGCTAACATAACATAAGTGGACTGATGGACCACTGCTATAATTAGTCTTTTATAGTTTCACAATCCTCTACTATACCCTTCTTGTGGAAAACATATTATATTAGGTAAGATAAAGATGTCTCCATGGGTTTTTAGTGGATGGCGCTTATCTTCATTTCTTAAGCCAAAGAGCCAGTGTTGTCCGGAGATATTTCCGTAGTCATGTGACCAGCATGACATCACACCAAAACACAGAGTATACAGGGAACATGGAACATCAGGACAAAGTAAAAAAATATAGATATTTAAACAAATTGTAGCTCAAATTCCAGATTTTCACTACTCCCAAGAGATTTGTCCCCTGCTCATAAACCAATATGCCGCAAACCTTCATAGTGATTAGGTCTGATAACATATCTCCATTGTTCTTCATTATCAGCTGTATTTGGATACGAGATGTGCTTTTCTATGTTAATTATTGCTTAACGCATTGTAAGCCGCCCTGAGTCTCCGGAGAAGGGCGGCATATAAATAAAATAAAAAAAAAAAATTAGAACATTGGGAATTCTCCAGGTTCAATCTCTCAGTATAGATTCTAAATACAGGAACAATTATGGGATGTATTATGAGACAGATACTTTTTATTGTATTGTACATTATGTGCTTTGCTTTCTTTGAATCACACAAGCTGTTTTGCTTCATCAATGACCTTTTTGGTGCTAATTCTAATTGGAAGTAAAAGTCCTCACATCTGGAAGATCTTAGAACATAGAACAAAAGAGTTGGAAGGGAGCTTGGAGATTTTCTAGTTTAATCCCCTCAGGGGCGGGTTTCAAAACCCATCGCTACCAGTTTGCTTGTGGGCACTCATGTGCTCATCCGCATGATGCTTTTGCACATGCACAGAAGCATCTGGGTGGGTGGGCGGAGCCTCCCACCGCCGCTGCTGCTGCCAATCCAGGGCGAATTGGTAGCAACTCACCACTGAATCCCCTGCTCAAGCAGGAGACCCTGCTATTTCAGACAAATGGTTGTCCAGTCTCTTTTTGAATGCTTGCAGTGATGGAGCACGACAACTTCTGAAGGCAAGCTATTCCATTGGTTGATTGTTCTAACTATTAGGAATGTTCTCCTTAGTTTTAGTTTGCTTCTCCCCTTGGTTAGTTTACATCTTTTGTTTCTTGTCTTACTTTTTGGCACCAAAAGTCTTTAACCACCTCGTCTTTGTAGGAGCTCCTCAAATATTGGTACACTGCTATCATGTCTCCCCTAGTCCTTTTTTTCATTAGACCAGACTTACCCAATTCCTGTAACTGTTCTTCACATGTTTTAGTAAAGGTAAAGGTTCCCCTCGCACATACGTGCTAGTCGTTCCCAACTCTAGGGGGCAGCGCTCATCTCTGTTTCAAAGCCGAAGAGCCAGTGCTGTCTGAAGACGTCTCTGTGGTCATGTGGCTGGCATGACTAAATGCCAAAGATGCATGGAACATCTTCCCACCAAAGGTGGTCCCTATTTTTTCTACTTGCATTTTTTATGTGCTTTCAAACTGCTAGGTTGGCAAAAGCTGGGATAAGTAACGGGAGCTCACCCTGTTACACAGCACTAGGGATTCGAACTGCTGAACTGCCGACCTTTCAATCAACAAGCTCAGTGTCTTAACTGTTGAGCCACTGTGTCCCTTTCATATGTTTTAGCTTCCCCTTAATCATTCTTGTTGCTCTTCTCTGTACTTTATCCAGAATATCAACATCTTTTTTATGTTGTGATGACCAGAACTGAATGCAGTATTCCAAGTTTGGTCTTACTAAGGCTTTGTAAAGTGGTACTAGAGTACCTTCAAGTTGAGAAGTATCATTGACAAGAAAGAGCAGGATGTGAAGCTCAATATATCTAGCGCTATCTTCCCAAAGCTTTCATTTGACTGTGTCCTTTTCCTGTGTCAACTCTTTACCTGCCCCCACTCCCTCAGTCTTTAATGGAGAAATATCAGGCCAAGCACTGACATTCTTGATATGAATGGCAGTAACTACAATGAACAGAGCTCTTTTATGATGACATTGGGAAAAAAATCAATGCTTTTAATTATTCAAGGACACTAAAAGTTGTTATAAATAACTGGAAATACATCAGCAGTGTGTTGTTCCAGGGCCCTGCAAAAAAAGATCTTTCCTATAAGTGGTGTTCCTTGTCTTAGAAATAACTTGCACAGGTCTTTTCAGTTGGGGTATCCCAAAGTGGCCAGACTTGATGAGTATCAAATCTAGCTTTGGGAAGACTCTAGGAAAGCAGCTTCCAAGCAAATTGTTTTCTACACTAATAGATTTATCTGGTCAACTAAAGTTCTTCCTTCCCAGATGGTACAACCCTGGAAAAAGCTTCCTGCAGTACCAAAACTTTAAAACAGCTTCTACTGACAATGAGGAGGGATATTTTATAACTTTGTGGGAACTGGGGGAAATAATTTATCCAGTCATCTGTGGATTGGAAATAGGAACTTTTCCCTTGAAATAGAAGGAGCTAGCCATGAAAAAGGGCAGTTCATTAGAGAGACAATAAGCTTGAAAAGGAGCATGCAGAGAAGATCAAGATACTCTACAAATAAGCAAGCATAGATTTTCAATGCTTGTATTCCTATATTCTCCAAAACCCATAAGCAAAATATCCGTTGCATTGAATGTCTATGCATATCCTTGCAGCTTCTTTTTTCTGCATTGTCCTCATGATACTGCCTTCACCTGATCTCTAGCCCATACCTGAGGAAGCCAAAAGGTGCTCCTAGCTGCTAAATCCACATTCTCTTTCATATATCAGAACAGGTTTTACCATGGAAACAATCTCATGTGCTTCAGAAACCATTCTGTTGGAGGCACACTCATATGACTGCCTAGAGAGTTTGAATCAGACTGGCACCTATTAACCACTTTAGGCTGATGCAGATATGCTCAGCCTTTTGCTCCCTGGGCACTATCTTCAAAGCCACTCTGTTTGGGGCAATGGAAGAACCTGCTTCTTTTACACCAGGCTGTCTCTGCATATCTAAGCCAATCCACAGCTCCAAGAACTGGATCTGACTGAGTGAAGTAGGAAAGGGGCTGCACAGTGAAGCAGGAGATAGTGAGAAAGAGGTCTCTGCTCTTTCAGGCTCCATTTCCACCTGTCAGCTGTTGTCTGGGCTGCTTTCATATATAGGTTTAGGATTATTCTAAAAGAGCATTATATTTCTGCTTGAAAGGAGTGAAATTTTCACCTGGTATCAACTGATTGTCAGGGTCCCTTTGAACACACCCATACAAAGCACAGCCAGACAGAGTTTTGACAGATGACTAAACCCACTAGTCAAGCCATCTGTCAATACTACTGTCCTGCCCCAGCCCATATTAAGGAGGATGATTGGTGAATGTTTTCCTGGTGATGTTTAATGAGACAGGGAAAGAAATAAAGCCTGAGGAACTCATCAATCTCTATCCTTAACATGTTCTGTACATCTTCAAATGAACCCTATTGTATGTCGACAACCTATAGCTACAGTGCAGGCAGCAAACATTTTGGTAGTGTAATTTTCTGCTACCTCAAGGAATGAATAGCACTTTTTATATATTTTTATTTATGTTTCATGTTTCTAAACTTGCCATATTCCTCAAAAAAGAGGTCTTTAACCTAGTTTAATTTTAACTTAGCTATGAGCAAGAATTCTGCATCAGAGACGTTGTCATAACGATGACTTGCAAACTCAGACAAGTGCACAAGTTTTAACACAAATATACCCTATATTACAGGGGTGCCAAACTCACATCGTCATGTTGTCGTCATGTGACATAGCACAACTTTTTCCTTCTTTGCTAAAATGGGTGAGCATGGCCAGTATGTGACGCATCTGGGCCATGGGCCCCGAGTTTGACACCCCTGCTATATGAGACACCAGCAGCCAAATAATGGGATTTTTATTACTGTAGATATGCATCTTCTGTGTAGATCATTATTTATATTCTGCCTTATAATACTATTTAAACTTTCTCTTTATTTTTTCCCTTTAATTAAACAGAACTGAAAAAAGAAACAAGGAAAGGAAATAAGAAACAAAACAGCAAAAATATACATAAAATAACTTATTTAAGTTTTACATAGCAGTTTCAATAAAAGAGGACTGTAACTCATTCTAATTTTCCATACAAAATCCATCTCTGTTAATTTTCATTCTTGCTGCTACTTTGGTCTAGTGGTTAAGGCAGCTGGCTAGAGAGCAGGAGACCGTGAATTCAAGTCCCACCGTGAAAGCCAGCTGGCTGACTTTGGGGCAATTGCTTTCTCTCAGCCCAACTTACCTCACAGGGTTGTTTTTGTAGAGAAAACAGGAGAAAGGGGGGTTGCATATGTTCACAAGGTTGAGGTATTAGTGCAAATAATAATAAAGGTGAGATACAGATAAATAATAATAATTTTATGTAGCTATTAATTACTTTTACTGTTTTACCCCATTTTAAGACCTAAAAGTCCAACATTAATTTATGTATGATCTGTGAATATTATAATGTTAGTAGAGTGCAGTGAATATAAAGTTTTGCAGGGCTCTTCTTTGAAATTTTTACCTGATTTAACAGATTTTCCAGATTCACTATTTGCAGTTTCAATTTTTTTTTCCTTTTAGTAATACCTCTTTGCAGTCCTTTTTGTCAGGAATTTCCTCATCATTTGGAAAACAAATCTTGTATCCTCAATTCTTAATCATTTAAAGAATAACAGGGAAGTTTGGGCTTTTCTAGGCCACTCTCCCTTTTATTTTTCTTTAGTCACCCCCTTCTACTGGGTTGTGTGCTTTCATTTTTCTTTTCTTTTTTTACCTGATAACAGGTAAGACCTGCACTCAGCGCACAGCAAGGGCTTTTTGTCCTGGAGACGGCGCGTCCGTCGGTGGGTTTTTGATGTCTGCAGTTCAGAAGCTGCCCTTCCAGGTGGCTCAAAAGCATCTCTGTGGCTCAGACACATAGACTCGTGTCTGCATCTCCCACCCCTACCTCAAATCCCTTCTTCCTCCTCCTCTGCCGCTGCCTTAAGACTTTGCTTCCTTCCTCTCAGGGATCTGTAATTTGTTCTCCCTCCCCCCTGCCCCACCTTGCTCTTCTTTTGTTTTATCCCCTTTTCTCCACCAAGAAACAGTGGTGTAAAAATCATAGCTGCCAGATTCTTAAGAATAAATCACGGGTACAATACCAGGTCTACCTTTCTATCTCTTCTGGTTCTTATTTTACATAAATACTTATTATCTAGTCCAATTGTTTTCATATGAATTTGTTTTCATATGAATTTTCCTAAATACTTTTATTGACAATTATATTATGAGGTAAAGGTATCCAATCTTTTGGAGATGATGCATTCCTGGAGTTTTGTGGACTTGGGAAAGCTAATGCAAAGTTTATGCATTCATTAAAAAAATTCTTAAAATAGTCAATCAAAGCAGACATTTACTATGAATTTGACCTTCTTTTCCTTTAGCTCCTTCTTTGACAGAACTTTTACATATGCTACTCCTTGTCTTGGTCCTTTTTTCCCAGTAGGTTGACATGCTTCCAAACAACACTTTTTGGATGAGGGGCGGGGCGGGGGATTGGGTTAGAAAAAGATTTGGAAATAAAGATAAAGCTGAAGACTTCTATTTTGACTTACAGCATGCGAAGACTGCACTTACTACAAAATGTAGGGTATACAGTATATTGTATTAAATGTAAAGCATCAAATGGGAAAAGAAAACTAATGGGAAATAACTACAGGGACATTAGTATCCCAAGTACCACATTGATGTTTCTGCTTTGCCATCCAAATCTGGCAGCCCTAAGAGTAGCGCTGCCAGATTTGGATGGCAAAAATCCAGATAATTGCTGTACGATGTGAAAGAGATAGAAGGCAAATAACCCCTCTTTGATGCTCTTAAATGGTCTTCTAGATTTTTGTAAACTAGACATGGAAACCTTAGATAAAGAGTTAATGTTTTTACAATATTATATCACCTTTTTAAAATTAGTACATGGGAACTGAACTGCTGGGTTGTTATTAATATATGTTTGGCAATATTCAAATTACTATTAATGGTATTAAAAATTATTAGCTCATGAACGATGCCAAGAATTGCCAGAGTTTCCCAAATGAATTTTCTGCTTTTATTTTCATATAATGAAAGACACAATATGATTTAATGAATCATAGGAATTTTGTTCTCAAAGAAGCAGAACAGATGGGAAATCTAAACTTTTAATAATGTAGAAGAGGCATATGATTTTATTCCTTTTACTGTTTGACTCTGTTTCTCCACCAGTGTCCAACTTAGGCAGTTTTCTCCTGAACCAGGTAACATCTGTGCTTCAGGACAGTTGATTCCCTATCTGTCACTTTCTAACCCAAGGACATTTTATTTAGCACCAGCACCATTGCTGGTTAAGCCACTCCCATTTTATTGGTCAGCCACCACCATTGTTACTATAATCTACCATCATCATGTTATGGCCACTACCTAGGAGACTCGCTGATTATTTTATTCCACTGAGAAATTTTTTTTGAAAAACTATTTTCACCCTAATGTAACAATGGCAGTCATAACCCAACCAGCAGCTATCAATTCTTGAGTTCATTTTCAGAAAGCAAAGCATTAAGAAGAAAATGGTAACCTCCTACTTGGTTCCCTATTTTGTTGCTATGGTGGATTTCCCTACACATACACACCAACTCCTACTTCATGAAGTAGTAGCAACAGGGCTCCTATAGTTGACTACTATTGTCTCAAATCATATTCCACCAATGTTTCAAGAAAAACATTTGCATTCTTCCCAGAGCAAGGCACTGTGAGAGAAATGTGAATTTTTGACTCAATATTGTACAGCAGGAGAACAGCACTTCTACTTGGACAGGAAGAGCAATGAGTGAGAGATTAGCTATGCTGCAGACTGGAGGAATGAGGAGACTTTTAAAAACTCAGGGGCAGAAGTAATAATGGAAACTCTTCTTCATGAGTCAGCTGGCCCTACACTTGACCCAGGCACAAATAAGGATATATAATGCTAAACCTTGGTTTACTGATTAATCCACAATTTGCTGGGTTTGTATAGATAATAAACCATAGATTACTGGTTTTTTTTCCAATTAATAAAATTAGAATCAAACACCTGTCTCAATTCTGGCAAATATGCCCCATCTTCAAAAACAAAGGCTTAGGATTTCCCTCCATTTTACAGATGGACCGGAGGGCAAAAGAATATTTTTCATGTTTTCTCTCCTACCAGGTTATACTAGCATTGCATTATCCCATTTTGTGACTCAACACAAGCTAAAACAGACATGACATCATTGAAAGAATTAGTAATTATTTTGTGTTTTTTCAAAGAAATAGCAGACACGCACTATCACTGATTAAAACCAACCATTACAGAAATACTTTATCCTTTAGCTTTTGTCAAAATCCTGATTTAGATTAGAGGTCAGCACCAGAGCTTCTTTGTAAGAAGAAAGGATCCTACTACACCAATGTGGATTTTCCTTTAAAGGCAAATAGAAGCCACAAGAGTTTTCAAGTCCAAATCTCTTCTCCACATCCTAGTATTGTTTTTTCCCCTAAAAATAAAACATATAAAAACTTGAATAAAATCATGACTGCTTTGATGTAGGTATATTTTGAAGAGGCAGGACCACTTTAGGGGGATTGCAGCCTACATGGACTAGGTGGACTGTAAATGGGCATGGATGTGAAATGAGCTATGGCTGCTTAAGAAAGTGTTTGCTTTGCTTCAATAGGCCTTTCAGGTGGGCAAGTCATCCACATTCTAGCCTAGCCATGTATAACCCAATGGAAATTTAATCAGCAGGATTTAGGACATATAGTTTTAGTTTGTTACATAGCAAAAATCCATAATCAGTGTTAATCTAGGACTGTATGTAAGTTTCCAAGTTCCTATAATATCCCTCTGCCCACTCCCCCAAAAAAAAACATTATACCAGCCTGGGAAAATAAATAAAACACTTTTCCAAATTCAGGAGGACCTTATAAACAATAACAACTTCTCATTATTATAACCATCCACAGAAAGGTCAAAAAAGTTGAGATGGCATTCTTGGCCATGTAATCAGAGACGTGATCCTTTTTATGTGGACATGAAGCAAACAGTTTCACTAAACAGTCATGCCCACCATATTAATTTTTTTGATGATCCCACATGCAGCTACAGGCACACACATTATTTTTAAAATGCTTTAGAGTCTGTGTATGCCCAGCCCCTCTGTGTAATTTATGATGGCAGCCTATTATTTATGTGAGCCTGGAAAAAGTTGGTGCTACTTTGAGAGTCCCACAACTCTCTTAAAGTAGCATTATTTTCTTTCAGATCTGTGCATGAAAGGCACCAGTTATATAAGGAGTCCCAGGTATGCATGGGTCTTTTCTGAACTTCACTTTGCCTTCTTATGGTTTTGATTCATTGTAAGTGGGTGTTGCCAAATTTGAGGAGAAGAAGATACAAGTTTTATGGCAGACTCTGCAGATGCTTTGAACTTATGTTATTTCTCTCCCCTTCCTCCTTTTTTAACATTGCTAGCTTCTGTAAAATAATTAGTTGTTGTGCTTTGTGAGCACAAATATGTGGTTTGATATTTTGGTATCCAGACACTAAATCTTAATATTTGCCAAATAAGCAGGAACAAAAAATACAAAATGCAATTTACATAGCCTTAGATAGAATCAAAGTGTTCTTTGACCAATTTCATTTTGCATTTCCATTGATTATGCACTATGTCAACAAGAGACACCAAAAAGTCAAACTAAATTTCCAGATTTTGACATAATTACAAGCCATGGTTAAACAAGCCAAGAAACATAACCAGTCTTAAACTTTGGTTTCAAATTCTGGCTTTTTAACCCCAAATAAATGTTTTCTTTTGAATAGGTTCAGATAAGCAGATGAATCATAGATAAAACAAATCCTGGGTTAAAGTTGCATGTCTGTCTTTGTTGTAAAAGAACCAATACACCCTGCTTCTATTCGTTAGAATGTCTTAGCTCATTGTTCTGTAGAAAGTTAGCACCCACCCCTCTTAGAAGAATGAAATATTTTAGGAAATATTAAAAAAGCAGAATATTATATTTTCCGTAAAGGAGAAACATGTTTCTAAACACAGAAACTCAGAGCTTCAGCTCCCTATCCCCAGCAGATATTTGGTGCCCATTGAGAAGGACTGGGTCAGCCTACCTACAAACAAAAAACCTTCAGCTCCAGGATGATGGGATTATCCTTCAGAGCAAAGCTATTCAGCCACAACAGAAACTGCACAACAAAGCCCCTTCATTGCATCAACCCAAGCGTCAACCAAGCTTGACTCAGATAACCTACAAAATCAACTATGACCCCTGCATAACCCCATGGGAGTCTGACAGCAACCAATAGAATACATGCTCTTGCCACAGGAACAGAAAGCTCAAGGGCAAGGCCCAAGAGAGGATATAAATAACCCTCACTCTCCACTCCATGTTGTCAGCTACTCAGAATCACATGTACTTGATAGTACTGCTTCACCATTAAACCATCTTTCCAGTCAGCCTTCATATTTCCAGTATCTTTCTCCCCACTTGGAACTGAGCTAGATGGATATTTCTTCCAACAGTACTAACCATTTCAAAATAGACCTCTGGAAGCAGTATGAGACATTAGCCATTCTCAGTGGTTTCTCCCCATGCAGCCTTTCTGGAACAAGTCTGTTTAACAAGGGGAGATGGCAGTGGATGGTTCGGTATCACAGAAAAACTGAAGTTTTTTGTTTGTTTACTTGCTTTGTTGCAATGATACAGATTTGCAAATTTTGTGGTTACTTCATTTTCCCATTGGTGGGAATGCTTGCCTCACCTTGTTGTTTGGCTCCTGTGCTTTGTACATTTTCAATTATTTCATAGCATATTTATATGGGATACAGGATTTATAGCTTTGCAGTCAGAACTATGTTTTTCAGAAAAAATACTGCAGGTTTAACATTAGCAATAGAAAATTATTTAGTGGAGTCTGCTTAATTAACAAATTAAAAGCTTAGCATTGAAAAATTATGATTGACACTTTCAGACGCATGAGACACACTTTTTTAAAAAATGTCATAGAATGCTATAGGGGTGTTGCACCAATGCCAGGCATACTATAGCTCTTTGATCTTCACCATGATCGAAAAATTTGAATAATTTATACAGAATTGTCAAAATTGTTGAGGAAATTATGCAAAGTCACCTGTATACATTTACATACAAAGCAATGATGGGGAACCATAAGATCTTGCTTTACGCATTCTTCACTATTGTCCATGGCAGCTGGGAATGATAAGAATTATGGTATATTTTAGAAAGCTAACAAGTGCCTGTCTTGTCAGGTTGCTTTTCTTAACAAGTCAGGATAATCCAAACTTGGACTATATGAATTGCAGAAATTAATTACCGTGGAGTGCAAGTATCTTGCTTCTTATCACATTCCAGACCACCTACCCCAAGAGATATTCAGCAGTGAAGCTCCTAGCAAGATGGTATCAGTCTAAATGTTAGAGTACATATAGAGCTCTATTAATTATTTTTCATGTGTATGTGCATATGTGTGGCATATGCGAGTTAAGCCAAACCCAACTATAAATCACTCATTTACTGAATTCCACACCCACAGAACAGGGTGGGGTAATGTAAAAGAGATGGTAGCAGGGAAGGAAAACTTTTGTTGTACCTTAAGTTCCCTTTGGAGCAGGGCATATTTATGACAGAAAGAAAAGAGGTAAAAAGTTCAGGTGAAGGTCAAAAGGATTCCTGATATGGATAAATCTATAAAAGGGGTTGTAATCATAGGGTGATTTGCTTTTATTTTATTTTCCAGCATAGCCCATCAAGGAAGAAAGTCTTGCCAAGTCCCATATGGTAATTTCAAGGTCCTTAAATTTGGCTTTCCAAAATTGCCATACATTATGCAAAACTGGAGCACCCTCACAGCCCAAACTCTTGACATAAATCAGTACAGCTGTAGATTTTAATCATATCAGTTACCATAAAAATCAATCAAAGTGATTGATCATTATATGTCTCCTTCCTAATTCATGGGACAGAAACTAAAAGGCTGCCATGCCAGAATAGTTGCATAGTTACATTATTTCTTTCTCCTCCAAGATTCAGTTTTCTGGAAAGCTAATATTTAAAAAGGGCTTTCGTTTACTCTGTTCACAAATTTAGCAGTCAGTTTACATTTAAATATGAAACAGTAAAACATTAACTTAAAAATAAGAATAAAAATAGAAGCACGGGAAAATAGGATTGCGGTATTTTATTGTTCTGGAAGTAATGCCTATTTACTTTTGTCATTAATAGTAGTATGTCTGAATTTGCAGAAAAAATGATATTTCACACTGGAGGTTCTACAGAGCTCTGGATGAGTAATTTTTCTATTGGTAAGAACCTTTTCCTCCCTACCTGTCAACTTCTGGCCAACCTCTCCATCTTCTTAATTCCTAAATAAAAAATCATTTGGTGGTTCATTTAATTCATATACTCCAAACAGGAGTACATTATTTTTATTTATTTATTTATTTTTTGCTTCTTTATTTTTGACCTTTCTCTTCTCCTGTTTTTCCTAATCTCAGCTGAAGACATGTTCTGAAAGGATGGAATTCATGTACCTCAACCTCATGGGCTATTTCGTGTGACATCTGGAGGAAGGGTACTTTTGTGGTTTTATGAATCTGGATAAGCCACTTAGAATCATTATATGAGATAGTCTCATATGTCCCATATAAGCAGCATATAACTCTTCGAAATGTCTAATAAGTTAGAGAGTGATGAAAACATGGTAAATTCTATTCAGTGGTTTGCATAGTTTTTAAATAGCCAAACACCCAAACATAATTCCTCAACTATAGAGCATCTTATTTGCATATAAAAACTCCTCAGTTTAGTTTCCAGATTTCAGTATCCAATCAGGAAAATTGAGCTGGATACATTGATTCCGTCTTTGGGTTGCTCTGCAGCTAATAGAATATGACATTTCAAATCATTATAGATTTCTCTAGTGTAGCTCATTTCAACTTGCTGTCCTTTGGCCATTCAAGCAGAGAATTGTGCAAAGTGCTGGATCTTGCAAAATAAAATCTTAATGAAGTGACAAGATGGTTTTAAAGAAGAGGATCAACACTAATCACATTTAACTGGAAAATATACTATATTTTTCAGAGTATAAGACTCTCCGGAGTATAAGACACACAGTAGCTTTTGGGGAGGAAAACAAGAAAAAAAATTCTGCCTCTGCCTACCAGCATCCATCGGTATTCATCTGGCTAGTGTCCTTGCAGCAAACAGCAGACAGTCTGGCCAGCTTCAGCACGTTATTGCAACCTGATTCAGCACGAGCAACTGATTGCCGGTTGGATAGGCCTCAGAGAATACCGCCAATCAGCTGTTCCAGGCTGCAGGGATCGCCACAGCCCATTGCCATCTCTGTGTGTCCCATTTTTGGCCTCTGCGCATCACATTTATTGGCCTCCACACATCACATTTTTGGCCTCCGCACATTGCATTTTCGGCCTCCACACTCTCCATTTTAGACCTGTTCCAGGCTGCAGAGATTGCCACAGCACATTTCCGCCAATTGCTGCCTTTGCACGTCGTGTTTTCGGCCTCTGGGTATCATGTTTTCGGCCTCAGTGCATTGCATTTTCGGCCTCAGCACATCGTGTTTTTGGCCAGTTCCAGGTGCCGGGGATCAGTGGTGGCAGCGATCCCTGCCGCCTGGAATGGGCCGAAAACATGATGGGTGGAGGCCAAAAACGTGACGCGCGGAGGTGGCGATCAGCAGCGATGTGCTGTGGCGATCCCAGCAGCCTGGAACAGGTCTAAAATGGGGCATATGGAGGCTGAAAACACAACGTGTGGAGGCTGAAATTGCCGAAGGGTGGGGGCTGGTGGGTGGGCAGGACTTCGGTAACATTAGCTGTATAAGATGCACAGACATTTCCACCCACTTTTGGGGGGGATACTTATACTCCAAAAAATATGGTTGTTTGGTATATGTTCACGGTTTCTACACTTATCCTGGAAGGTGTGACATACATCTGCATTCTGCCACCTATGTTTTACTTTACAATATAAATTCATTGGTGTGTGTCAAGCCCAGAATACATAGAATAGTACATTGTGATGGCCTTGCATCAGTCCAAATAAAACTAAAGTAGTTTTCTCAAGAAACTCGTTTTATGTCTTCCATCACTTCTGGAAAATTAACGGTATCCGTAATAATCAGGCTAAATCCATTAGACATCTTAGGGTTTCTTTCTTTGTATCAACATCCTACAAAGAACAGATAAGAATTCTATCTATAAAAATTTCACAAAGCCTGTTACATTTTGTAATGGCAACCAGTTCTTAAGGCCCTGTTAGGTTGACCTGCAATGTATCCAACCTGTTAGGGTTGGAGTTGGCTTGATTTCTACTGAGATTTCTATACAGCCTAAATTATTGAGTTTAAGCTAATTTGAGAATCCTCTGGCTTCTTTGATTTTGTGAAATAACATTAAATCTTCATTGTTAAATAAATAAATTTGGGTTTAATTTTCTGTGGGCCAACTGTTCAATATCTGAGCTTGTTAGATTTTGAGAGCCAACATACAAATGCTAGTCTACAATATTCTTATTTATGTATTAGACTTCTTTGGGCAGTTCACTATCTTACCAACATCGTATATCTAAGACACAACAGGAGAGCTTAACTCAGTCTACTGGCTACATATGAAGTGTTGCCATAAATGTCATTTTTTAAGGATGTCTTCATATTTCTTTGTTATTATTATTTTTTGAAAAATGAGATAAAAAGCATAAATCATAAATTCATTTTTTCTGTTTTATGCACAAAGCCCATAGGGAGTTTCCAGTCAGTAATAAACCTAGATATTATCTTTTTTCTGAAGTCAATTTGGCCATCTCAGCAAGTTCCATCATCTTCCCCCATCATTCCTCCATTGTGAATAATGCTGAATCTTTTCACCTTTGTGCATAAAATAATCTCACATTGTAGATATCATATACAAAAACAAAGTTCTAGATCTTTTTTCCAATCATTGTCAATTAATTCCAAAAGAAAAACCTCTGGTCTCAATTGTATATTAATCTTAACAATCCTCTGAATTAGTGTGTTTATTTGAATCCAAAACTGTGACATACACCAATCATTTAATAATAATAATAATAATAATAATAATAATAATAATAATAATAATAATAATTTTATTTATATACCCCCTTCTCCCGAAGGACTCGGGGCGGTGTACAGCCAAGATTGAAAACATAAATATACAATATCATAGTTAAAATTAATTAAAATCATTAAATAGTTTTGGCCAAATTTTAAAACCCAATATTAAAACCCAATTTAAAATCATTCAGTTAGACAGCCCCGCCTGTCGGAACATTAGGGTCTTGAGGGCACAGCGAAAGACCTGGAGGTCAGAGATGTTACGAATATCCGGGGGCAATTCATTCCAAAGGGCAGGAGCTCCGACAGAGAAGTCTCTCCTCCTGGGTATCGTCAGCTGACATAACTTGGCTGACAGTACTTATCATTTCATAAAAATTTTCTTTCAAATTATAAAAAGTGTAAATTTCAATCCTTTCAATCATGCTTCCCATCATTTCATTTGTATATTATGACTGAAATTTAACCCGCTTTATCATACATTCTTTGTTGTTCTGTTTTACATTTCAATAAGAATTAATACATTTTAGCAATTACATATTCATCAATGCTATACAGTTCATATCAAATTTGGTCTTACAATGATCAAAACAATAAATTCTTGTTTACTTTAAATGTTTCTAATAATTATAAATAAAAAAAGCATCGACCACTTTATCCTTATGTCATCAATCCTCCTGATTTTATTTTACATTGTTCTTGACAAAATTCTAATATCTCACCATAATAGCCCTTTTACCTATTATTTCTTGTCTATAAAATGTTTCAAAGGCACCACCTAAATTTGTATCTATTACATATTATCAAATAGAACATTAGCATTTTTCTAAACATATATCTTAAAGTAACTATTTCAACTTCTTATTTTTAAATTTAATTGAAAATTGCTCCGTGATATTTTATGGGAAATAGCATATAAATCTCTAAAAAATAAACAGAATGTTTTTTTAACTGCTCAATGCTTTAAAAAAGAGTTAATTAGTAGCTGGAGCCAGCTTTTTATTCTAGTCGTTTCTCTTCTTCTGATTCCCGCATCATACACAATGTCAGCTACTCTCACTTTCTTGACTTCTATCTTGGAAAATATTCAAAGGTTGTAAGCGAAACTCTCTGAATCTTGGGTGCCTATCTGGCTTGGCTTCTCTTTTCCAGCTGCTGTTTCTCCTCTTCTTTCAAGGCTGCTTCCTTGCAGGTGCTGGGGAACTTCTTAAACCTTAATTAAGAATGGGGAGCAATATAGAAGGAAGGAGAGGAGAGGCAAAGAGAGAGAGAGAGGGAAAGGTCTCTTATTCCCTCAGGGCAGAGCACATCAAACAACTCAAGCTGGCTCTTATGAAACTGATGGCAATTTCCTGTTCTGTCATAAAACAAATTGTTATTTGTCAGGAAAGCAGGTTAGCTGGTTGTGGTGTGCCATGTGCATGCTGTGCCCTACAGCCTGGGTGTATTGTGCTGGGACCTTAGCATAGGGAGAAGATATATAATGGTTGTGGCTGATACACAAAGCTTATCAGAAGGGAAGAGAGGCTCAGAATCATAGGACATTTCTTTTTGTGAATATTCTGAGGTTTCCTAAAATCAGAAAATGGTTTTGGGGGTCCATAAAATTTAGATGAGCCTAATACAGCCTTCTTCAAAATGGCATCTTATAGATTTGCTGGTCTTCAACAGTGATCATTGGGAGGTCCAATGATCTAGAGGACATCAAGTTCAGGAAAGCTAGTCTAAAACATAGAGCTAGGGCCATTACATTAAAATTTCTTTTTTATATATAAGATAACCTTTTTCTCTGAAATTAGTCCCACTAAAACCAGCAATAGCCCTGCAAGTGCATTACTGAATGGAGATAATCCATTGGGAGAGTCATCTTCATGCAGCAGAAAAGTCAAAAAAGAGAGCTTTTAACTGCACTATGTGCTATAAGTCAGAAATTTCTACATAATTCTGCAAACCTAACTGCTATTACAACAGGAAAACGAAAAATTCAGATTAAGAGTTAATTAGTAATGTGTGTGTGTGTTTGTGTGTGTGTGAATCTAATGAATATACATATTCATTCAAATAATATAAATTCATACTTTTATACAACAATTCTTTAAGTATTATAAATCATATGTGGAGTGTTGATCACTGAGAATGGTTTCTTCTCTAAGCAAAAAGTTGTTCAGAGATAATTTGCATGATTCAGTTTCCACCATACAAATATGGGTCATGTACATTAAATTATTATTATTATTATTATTATTATTATTATTATTATTATTATTATTATTATTTATTAAATTTTTATACCGCCCCCTCTCCCGAAGGACTCGGGGCGGTGAACAGCCAGAATTAAAAACACACAATACAAATATTAAAATACATTAAAACAAAATTAAATTATCCTAGGCTTCTCCAATTTAAAACCCCGTTACCCATAAAATTCACCCAATTAAAAATTTTTAACCCAGCCCGGCTTGCTGAAATAAAAAAGTCTTCAGGGCCCGGCGGAAGGTCCGGAGGTCCGGGATTAGTCGTATCCCTGGGGGTAGCTCATTCCAGAGGGCGGGTGCCCCCACAGAGAAGGCTCTCCCCCGGGGGGTCGCCAGCCGACATTGCCTGACAGACGGCACTCTGAGGAGACCCTCTCTGTGGGAGCGTGTTGGCCGGTGGGAGGTTATCGGAGGCAGAAGGTGGTCTCGTAAATAACTGGGTCCTAAGCCATGGAGCGCTTTGAAGATGAGAACCAACACCTTGAAGCGCACTCGGAAGACCACTGGAAGCCAATGCAGCTCGCGCAGGAGAGATGTCACGTGGGAGCGCCATGTCGCCCCCATAAGTACCCGCGCGGCCGCATTCTGCACCAGTTGGAGCCTCCGAGTGCTCCTCAAGGGGAGCCCCATGTAGAGAGCATTGCAGTAGTCGAGGCGGGAAGTAACGAGGGCATGAGTGACCGTGCATAGGGAGTCCCGATCCAGAAAGGGGCGCAACTGGCGTATCAGGCGAACCTGATAGAAAGCCCCCCTGGCCACGGCCGTCATATGCTCTTCTAAAGACAGCCGTGCGTCCAGGAGGACACCCAAGTTACGCGCCCTCTCCGTGGGGGCCAATGTCTCGCCCCCGATAGTCAGCGATGGCACCAGCTGACTATATCGGGACGCCGGCAGCCACAGCCACTCAGTCTTGGAGGGATTGAGTCGGAGCCTGTTCCTCCCCATCCAGACCCGCACCGCCTCCAGGCACCGGGACATCACGTCAAGGGCATTGTTGGCGTGGTCCGGGGTGGAGATGTACAGCTGGGTGTCATCAGCGTACAGATGGCACTGCACCCCAAAACCACGGATGATCTCACCCAGCGGCTTCACATAAATGTTGAACAGGAGAGGCGAGAGGACCGACCCTTGTGGCACCCCACAAACCAAGTGCCTTGAGGTCGACCTCTGCCCTCCAGCCAACACAGACTGCGACCGGTTGGAGAGATAGGAGGAGAACCACCGTAAAACAGTGCCTCCCACTCCCAACCCCTCCAACCGGCGCAGCATGATACCATGGTCGATAGTATCAAAAGCCGCTGAGAGGTCTAATAGGACCAAAACAGAGGAGCAACCTCTGTCCCGAGCCCTCCAGAGATCATCAACCAACGCGACCAATGCCGTTTCCGTGCTGTACCCGGGCCTGAAGCCGGACTGGAACGGATCTAGATAGACGGTTTCATCCAGGTACTGCGGGAGCTGTCACGCAACCACACTCTCAACAACCTTCGCCAAGAAGCGAAGGTTGGAAACTGGACGATAGTTTGCTAAAACAGCTGGGTCCAGAGAGGGCTTCTTGAGGAGGGGCCTCACCACCGCCTCTTTCAAGGCGGGAGGCAAAAACCCCTCACTCAAGGAAGCATTTATAATCCTCTGGAGCCAGCCTCGCGTAACCTCCCGGGTAGCCAGCACCAACCAGGAGGGACACAGGTCCAGTAAACATGTGGTTGCGTTCAAACTCCCCAGCATCCTGTCCACGTCCTCGGGAGTCACAGGGTCAAACTCATCCCAGATAACCGTCTCAAGACAGACCTCGGACAACCCGCCTGTACCTACCCAGTCAGAGTCCAAGTCTTCCCAAATTTGAGCGACTTTATCGTGCAGATAATGCGCAAAATCCTCAGCACGACCTTGCAAGGGGTCTTCCCGCGCTCCCAGATGGAGAAGGGAGCGAGTCACCCTAAACAAGGCAGCTGGGCGATTTTCTGCCGACGCGATAAGAGCGGAAAAGTAATTACCCTTCGCTGCCTTTATCACCACTAAGTAGGTCTTGATATAAGACCTCACTAGTGTACGGTCAAATTCGGAGCGACTGGCCCTCCAACTACTCTCTAGGCATCTTTTCCGGCGTTTCATCCCCCTCAGCTCCTCGGAAAACCAAGGAGCTGGGCAGATTCGGCGCCGGGTCAGAGGCCGCAAAGGCACGACCCGATCTAAAGCACCAGCGGCCGCCCTATCCCAGGCGGCCACCAGGTCTTCCGTCGAGTCGCGCGCCAGAGTCTCAGGAAATGGCCCAAGCTCCATTCGGAACCTATCAGGATCCATCAGGCGCCTGGGGTGGAACCACCTGATCGGTTCTGCCTCCCTGCGGTGGGGCATAGCGGTCAGGAAGTCAAGTCTAAGGAGAGAATGGTCTGACCATGACAAGGGTTCAATAACTATATCCCCTGTATCTAAGCCATTCAACCACTGACCAGAGACGAAAACCAAGTCCAGCGTGTTTCCTCCTATGTATTAAATGTACATTAGCTTACTTACTTGCTTCCAGACAACTAGTAAGGCAACCTCTTTCTTTCTACTTCTGCTATGCATAATTGTTTTCCAATTTCAGTACAAGTAGTATTGTCCTATTCACATTTTATTTTATTTGTGCAAATATCTCCACCACAGTCGTCTACAAAAAAGATAGTATTCATAGCTTTTTTATCCTGGGCTGCTATGCTGTCTACCGCCTTTGAAGGAACTTCAACTAGTGAACCTTCCCCAATTTCTCATGATGTGATTAAAAGACTGCTGCCCTTCCTTCTTTTCTTCCTTTCCAGGTGAAATGGATAAGTGGTTTCATAGTTTCCCCATCTAGCCCAAGAAACAAAACAGAATGAGAAAGCTATGCTGACAGATGGGACAGTACAAGGGGAAATTGATAGAGGGCTGCTCATATTAAAAGTGTTAGATCGGCGCAGGAAAGGAAGATGCGACCAGCTCGTTACATTTAGTAACTTTATTGGAAACAGCAACAAGACTGGCTGTGCGCTGCCGGAGCTCTCCTTATATTCGCTCCGGCAGTCATACCGCCCCTGACAGTGATTCAAACTTCCCGCCCGATGGCTGGCAGCCAATCTGGGCAGATGTCCTTATAAGGACATAACACTCCTCCCCTCCTAGTCAGAAAACAGTTAATCAACATTAATGAAAGTCACGTAATCGTGCAGGTACGTAGGACGCCTCGGCACCCTAGTTGACCTGCGCAGTCTCACTTCTTCCTCGTCCCCGACCTGGACGGATGGGGCTCCTGCGTCTCCTGGTTCCCTCCCTGGAACCGGGCTCGGTTCGGCTGGCGAGTGTGCAGGGTCACCCTCAGCGCCTCCGGCCGGACCGCAACCCTTGGACTGCTGGTTCTGGTGGTCTTCCTCCTGGCCTGTGGATCTGTCGTTTCGGTGTGGCTGCTCGGTGCCGACCCGGGAAGAGTGTCTGAGTCTCAGTAAGTCCCTGGTTGTCACTTGCTCCTCCCCGGTCTCCCGAGCTTTTTGGTTCGGTTGCGGTTCGGTTCATTGTTGCCGAGGGGGGTGTCCTGGATCGGTGCCCTCGGGTCCAGTCTGCCAGCGATGGGTGGTGTTGGCTTTGGTCATGGTGTCCGACCTTGCAGGGGTGGCGCAGGTCTCCTTGGTCGGGGTGGAGGAGGCCTTCCTTGCCAGGCTGGCGGTAGCGTACCCCGTCGGGTCGGCAGTGGACGTCCTGGTCGGGTTGTCATTGCAGGGCTACCTCCGCGGATCGGTGGAAGTCTCCCCTGCCAGGGTGGCGCTGTCCTCCCTGGTCGGGGTGTTGTTGGCTTCCCCTTCGCCCTCGTCCCTGGTCTACCGCAGATTGGTGGCTGGGGTCTTCTGGGCTGGGGTGTTGTTGCTGGGCTGTCCTCTGTGCTGGGTGGGGGTCCCCCTCACTGGGGTGTTGTGTGCCACCCTCACCCATGGGCTGTGGTGTGCCCACCTTGGACGGTCCCCGGTCTACTTGCCTGGAGTGGAGGTCTCCCTGGCAGGGTTGTCGTTGGTCGCCTTTGCTGGAGGGTTGCGATTCTTCCTCCCTGGGTAGGTCCCGGTCTACCCCTTGGCTGTTGTGGCAGCGCTGGGCGTACTTCTTGGCACAGGTCACATCTGGAGACCCATTCTTCAATGTCTCTGTCCAGTGAGGGCCACCAGACGTAACTCCGTGCCAGGGCTTTCATGCGGACGATGCCTGGGTGCCCGTTATGCAATGTCTCTAGTGCTCTCCGTTGCAGAGTGCTTGGAATCAGCACCCTCTCTCCCCATAGCAAACAGCCCTTCATGGTGGACAGCTCCTTTTGCTTCCTGACGAATGGGCTGAATTTCTCCTCCGTCTTCTCTGTTGGCCACCCCCTGAGGATCCAGGATCTCACTTGGCGGAGTGTGGAGTCCTTTTGGGTGTGGACGGCCACATCTGCAGAAGAGACTGGACAGCTGGCGTCGTTGTCTATGTGGAAGAGGTGGAGCGTGGGGGCTGGGTCTTCCACTGGATCCTTCAATGGGCATCTGCTCAGTGCGTCGGCGTTTCCAATGGCTGTGCCTGGCTGGTGCACGAGCTTGTAGGAATAGCCGGCTAGGAAGATGGCCCATCTCGTCATCCGCGGGGACATGAAGGTTGGGGTGGGTTGGTCGCCTGCGAGGATCCCCCGGAGTGGCTTGTGATCGGTCACTATGGTGAAGCTCCTCCATTCGTGGAAGCGTTTTACTCCTGCAATGATGGCCAGGGCTTCTTTGTCCAGCTGGCTGTAGTTGCGTTCCGCGCCGGACATGGTCTTGGAGAAGTAGGCTATTGGGGCTTCAGAGCCATTGGGCAGCTCGTGGCTGAGGACTGCCCCCACCCCGTAAGGCGACGCGTCGCAGGTGAGCTTGATTGGGAGCATCTCGTTGTACTGGATGAGGACGCTTTTGGAAGTTAAAAGTCCTTTCACGGCCCGGAATGCTGCTTCCTCTTCTTGGCCCCTCTTCCAGGAAGCCGCTTTCCCCAGCAGGCGGTGGAGTGGCTCAGCAACTGTGGCTTTCTGTTTGAGGAACATGGCATAGAAGTTAAGCAATCCAAGGAATGCCTGAAGTTCCGTTTTGTTTTTGGGGCTCGGAGCTTCATGGATGGCTTTCACTTTTGATTTGGTGGGGTGGATGCCAGTGCTATCTATGAGGTAGCCCAGGAACTCGACTTCCTGTACTCCTAAGATGCATTTATCTCTCCTGACTCTCAAGCCCTTGGCCTTGAAGCGCTGCAGGACGAGCCTGAGTCTTTCAAGGAGTTGTGCCTGTGAATCTCCGGAGATTAGTACATTGTCAAAGTATGGCACCACCCCTGGAACGCCTTGGAGAAGGCGTTCCATCATTGATTGGAAGATGCCGGGGGCAGCGCTGACTCCAAATTAGGGACGGTTGCATTTGAATGCCCCCCTGTGTGTGACTATTGTTTGTGCCTCCGCCGTTTTTTTGTCCACTGGCAGTTGCTGGTAAGCCTGGGCCAGGTCCAGTTTGGCAAAAATTGAGCCAGTCCCCAGGGAATGCAGCAGATGTTGCACCACTGGGACTGGGTATGCACTCTGTGCCAACGCCTTATTGATTGTACAACGATAATCGGCACAGATGTGCACAGATCCATCATGCTTCACAATGGGGGTCACAATGGGGGTTTCCCATGAGGCATGATCAATCGGTTCCAGGACGACCTGGGCGATCAGCTTATCCAGCTGCTCGTCTACTTTTGGCCGCAAGGCAAATGGAACCCGGCGGGGCTTCAGCCTGATTGGGGTGATTCCCTTGTCCAGATTAAAAGAGATTGGCCTCCCCACAAATTTCCCCAGTTTACCATCGAAGACTTCCTTGAACTCTTCGATGAGGTTCTCGAGTTCATCCCTGTGAATTTGATGGATGCCTCCGATCGATAGCCCCAGCGGCTTAAACCACTCCACTCCTAGCAGGTTCGGTCAGCTGTGCTCCACGACTGTGATGGGAAGCTTGCCTTGGAACTGGTTGTAGGAGACTTGGATGCTGGTTCTTCCTATGACTCCGATGGGGTTTCCCCCAAAATCGATGAGCTTGGAGTGCATAGGCTTCAGGTCTCGCTTGCTGATGCTGGGTTGCAGACGCTTCAGCTGGTGCCAATCCATAATGGAGTAGACCGAGCCCGAGTCTACTTCCATCAAGCATGGCAATACTTCCACGTGGACGGTCACATGGAACTTGGTGGCATTGTCTGAGTCGGTGTGGGCGATGGTTGTCTGGTGGACCGCTCCGCTCCTGGGAAATTCGTCGTCCCTGTGTCTAGATTGGCCAGAGGACCGTTTGGATGATCTCTGGTAATCTTTCCGATTTTCGCGGGGACGGTGGCTAGAGGGTTCTGGGGTTGGTTCCTCAGCTCTGCAAGCTTCGGCGATGTGACCCCGTCTGTTGCAGCGTCTGCAGGTCGCATCTCTCCACTTGCAGTTAGCCCTGGCATGGTCCCCTCTGCAGCTGGCACAGCGCTCCCCCTTGTAGCTTCTTTGAGCAGTTTCCCACCTTGGGGGTCTGGATACCTTGTGGATGGTGGATTCTTCCTCCGACTCCGATGGTGCTGTGGAATCCTCAGTCGATGACTGTGTGGCACTGCGAATCTTGTGGATTCCCTTCGCCCGGATTACTGCGGCTGCCGCTTTCTCTGAGATTTCGGATGCAGTAGCTTCCTCCACCACGTCCTTGAGCACCAGCTTCTTCCTGCTCAGGAACTTCTTTTGCAGGCCTCTGTCCCTCATGCCGAAAACCACGCGGTCAGCAATGGCGTTGTCCACATGGTCAAACTCACAGCTGGCTGCGATTTGGCGCAGGGCGGCAAATCTTTGATGAACTCTTTGATGGTTTACCCTTCCTTTTGATCCCTCTGATGGAAGGTGAAACGGTTCGCCACTGGTGTTCCTGTTGGGGCATAATGGTCCTGAAGGATCTGCAGCAGGTCCGTCCATGGTACTTCTTCGATGTCCCATGGTGCCACAAGATCGATGGCCATGTCGAGGACTTCTGAGCCGCAGTTGGCCAGGAAAATGCCCTTCTTGCGGTCATCATCGGCATCCCTGATATTGTTGCCTCTCAGGTATTGCCGAAATTTGACCACGTAGGATTTCCACTTGTCCTTCCCTGGGTGGAATGGAGCAAGGGCTGGCAATGTGACTTCAGCGGATGCCATGCCTTCGGAAATGCCTACTGGTTGTTTCAGTTGCTGATTTGAATTGGTCTTGGTTGGCTTCACGCCACGAGGTTCGTCGCTTGGTTCTAGTCCTTCGTCGCCAGTGTTAGATCGGCGCAGGAAAGGAAGACACGACCAGCTCGTTACATTTAGTAACTTTATTGGAAACAGCAACAAGACTGGCTGTGCGCTGCCGGAGCTCTCCTTATATTCTCTCCGGCAGTCGCACTGCCCCTGACAGTGATTCAAACTTCCCGCCCGATGGCTGGCAGCCAATCCGGGCGGATGTCCTTATAAGGACATAACAAAAAGCTCTTAATGGAAACAACATTCCTTGAAACAATGGGAAGGAAAACTGCAGGTTCTTGATTTTCAGGGGGAATAGGTGGGAAACCTAAAGAAGCAGGGGGAGTTCACCAATTGGAGGGCATATTAGGTGCAGCCCAGACAGAAGAGCAAGACATTGCTTTGGCCACAGCACAGTAGGTTGGAATTGGAAGGGATTTCTTAAGCCAGTAGCTTCATTTCCAGATGAATTCATATTAAAACTTCGTTACTCTTTAAAAAAAATACTATAATAAAACAATAGAGCCAACTTACATAAGCACATCTACTTACTGTTGGTTCCACATGACCTGTTCTTCCCAAACCAATTTTTTTTCTTTTTGCTTCCATTCAATCCTGCCCAATTCTTGGAGATTGCCTGGACAAGTCCCTGAAGCTTTCTTGGCAAGATTTTTACTCCTCCCTAAATACATGAGATTTCAGAACTATTATTGACCAGAACTCCATTTTTTTATATTAATAAGAAATAAGTGTTTCAATTGCTGATTTTTAGATTGACTTATCAAATCTCCATTATAAAAATTCCAGACTCCCACTGAATAAGCAGTAAACTTAGTATTTTTGTTAAACACTAAGAGATAACACCAGTGGTGGGATTCAGCCAGTTCGCATCACTTTGGGAGAACCAATTGTTAACTTTCTGAGCAGTTTGGCAAACTGGTTGTTGGAAGAAATCATTAGGGTAGAGAACTGGTTGTTAAATTACTTGAATCCCACCAGTGGATAACACTAAAGAGATTACAATAAACACTAAATCACTACCATTATCTAATGCCTGTGCTGATTTTGGCAAACCATGCGCAGTAGCCTGATTTTATGATAGACAAAATAACAATATTCATATACAGTGGGGAAGTATTGGTGGGTTCAGAAAAACTTTTATCTTGAAAAAGTACTTTAAAAAAAAAAAAGGCGGGGGGGATAATATCTCAAGGGTAAAAAATTCCAAACACTTCAATGAAATCTAAGCATGCTCAGTGGCCACAGAAGGATATATTCTAGGAAGATAGATATCCCCATTTTTTGGCATGAAGCTTTCAGGGGTCCCTTTGGGAGTGCTGTCATTTTTAGGGCTGTAAAGTCTATCTGAATTTATGTGATGCAATCTTGGCAGCCAGAAAATGAAAGTTGGGGGGCTTTAATGACCCAGAGGTTGTGATCACTCCCCGTAATTTAAAATATTAGTATAAAAACTGGGTGTGTTTCCTTTGGGATGATCCTATGTCCTGCTTCTCAGAAATTCTTTCAGCGGAAGAGCTATCAAAGATATGTGGGTGTGAATAAATCTTATTGCTTTTCCTGTAAAGGCAGGAAACAGGAAAAAAAATGTACTTTTCTTGCATATATATTCTATTGTGGGTATGATAAAGAGGACGTGGAACAACAAGATCCAATTAATTCAGCAGCCATTTTAAAAAATCACTTGATCTTAAAATATGATAGAATTAATCTACAACAATTTTAGGATTGTTGTAAATTAGAATTTTTTTTAGAAATAGAGTTGAGGTCTCAAAAGTTTGATATAACAGTTCTATAACTTCAGCTCCCTTGCTGATTATTTTCATGCTCCATTTTCCTTGTTTTAATTTTGGAATGTAATAAAAGAAAAGGCTATCTCAAGAGCTTCCACTGGGACCACAAAGGTGTTTCTATATTAAAGATCTTGTCTGAAATTGGAATATTTCTTCCACTTTTTGAAAAGGAAGCCAAAGAATCTTATGACCTCTAAGATGCTCTTTCACAGATCATAAATTATAACTGAAGCCAACTAAGGATTTTATGCCTTATGATACTTTCACAATCTTCAGTAACTATTGCAATTACCGCAGCAGTGGGATTCAAGTAATTTAACAACTGGTTCCCTGCCCTAATTATTTCTTCCAACAACCAGTTCACCAAACTGCTCAGAAAGTTAACAACCGGTTCTCCCGAAGTTGTGCGAACTGGCTGAATCCCACCACTGAATTACTGATGGTCTGAACTTAAAGTGAAGAACAATTTCTTTCAAAAGTTAGGTAATTAAATTTATTTCCTCCTCCATTGCTTTTTAAAACGATTTTATGAAAACTCACTATCACCTCTGATTCCTCTGACTATAGTTTGTAAAAGTTGGTTGGGGGGGAGGTTCTTCACTTAGCTTTTAATACTCAATTAATTAAATTTAATTAATGTGCTATTGTTAATATCTTTATTTCCTTACAATGTTATTTCATTTTCTTTTTCGTATCTTAAGGATTCTATTTACTGTATTTTTCGGAGTATAAGATACTCCAGAGTACAAGATGCACGTTAGTTTTTGGGGAAGAAAACAAAAAAAAAAAAAAAATTCTGCCTCTGCCTACCAACATCCATCAGTATTCATCTGGCTAGTGTCCTTGCAGCAAGCAGCAAACAGCCTGGTAAGCTTCAGCATGTTATGCTGAAGCCTGATTGCAGCCTGAGCAGCTGATTAGCGGTTGGATCGGCCTCCCGGAATACCGCTAATCAGCTGTTCCAGGCTGCGGGGATCACCACAGTCCATCACCGCCTTCATGTGCTGCTGATCCCCACCGCCTGGAACAGGCCAAAAATGAGACTCATAGAGGCCAAAAACATGACATGAGGTGACGGCTATGTGCTGTGCCAATTCCCGCAGCCTGAAATAGGTCTAAAATGGAGCATGTGTAGGCCAAAAACGCGACACATGGAGTCCGAAAATGGCTGAAGGGTGGGGGGGTGGCGCTTCGGCAAGATTTGGTGTATAAGACCCCTTTTAGGGGGGGAAGTGCATCTTATACTCCGAAAAGTACGGTAACTCCTTTTACAGCCTTCATCTATTTTACCTTTTCATTTGATTCTTAATTCTCTTCATATTTTATCATTTTATTTTATTTATTTTTATTTTTTATTTTATTTCAAATTTATATACCGCACCTTCTCCCAAGGGACTCAGGGCGGTGTACAGCCAGATAAAAACATACAATACAAACATTAAGAACAATTAAAAGAATATATATTAATTTGGCCCCAGTTTAAAATGACAAACCAATTAAAAATTTAAAATTTAAAAATATGTTAAGCCAGCCCGGCTTGATGAAAAAAGAAAGTTTTAAGGGCACAGCGGAAGGCACCAAGGTCTTGGATTCTCCTTATCTCAGGGGTAGCTGGTTCCATAGGGTAGGTGCCCCCACAGAGAAGGCCCTCCCCCTGGGGTTCACCAGCCTACATTGTTTGGCTGATGGCACCCCAAGGAGGCCCTCTCTATGGGAGCGCACGGGTTGATGGGAGGTTGTCAGTAGCAGCAGGCGGTCTCGAAGATAACCAGGTCCTATGCCATGGAGCGCTTTAAAGGTGGTAACCAACACCTTGAAGCACACCTGGAAGACCATTGGGAGCCATTGCAGCTCGTGCAGGAGCGGTGTTATGTGGGAGCGCCATGCAGCTCCCTCAATTACCTGCGCGGCCGCATTCTGGACTAGTTGGAGCCTCCGGGTGCTCTTCAAGGGGAGCCCCATGTAGAGAGCGTTGCAGTAGTCCAGGCGAGAGGTGACGAGGGCATGAGTGACTGTGCACATGGAATCCCGATTAAGAAAGGGTCGCAACTGGCGAATCAGGCGAACCTGACAAAAGGTCCCCCTGGCTACAGCCGTCAGATGTTCCTCCAGGGACAGCTGCGTATCCAGGAGGACTCCCAGATTGTGTGCCCTCTCCGAGGGGGCCAAAAACTCGCCCCCAATAGTCAGCGATGGAGTCAGCTAACTATATCAGGATGCCGGGAACCACACCCACTCAGTCTTGGAAGGGTTGAGCTTGAGCCTGTTCCTCCCCATCCAGATCCGCACAGCCTCCAGGCACTGAGACATTACTTTAAGGGCATCGTTGGGGTGGCCTTTTATACATACAATTTTAGACTTGTATGAAACATTATTCTAGTCAATTCATTCAAGATATATGAAGTATGATGCTTCTAAATATTAGAAGATCACAAGAAGTCCAGCTCTCAATTCTCTCAACTCTCAAGAAGCTGTTTTACATATTAGTGGCCTCCAAATCTCCTCAACCATTCAGAGCATGCTGCAAGTAGTGAATCAGTTTAGGTGTCTATAAATAAATCAAGTGACACATCTCAAGTTCTACAACAAAAATGTTTAATGTAAGTATTTGAAAATTTTTTAAAAATGGAAGGAAATGGAGATAGTAGGACATTAGAAGATCAAATGTGTGATTATATGAAAATAAACCATATAAATTAGATTATTTCTATGTTCTCATGATTCTGGATCCCTTGAAGTATATGTAAAATTAAGGGTTTTGATACAAGGCAATAGGACAGGGGTATCAAACTCAAGGCCCGGGGCCTGGATCTGACCTGTGGGGTGCTTAGATCTGGCCCGCGGAGCTGCCCTGGAAATAGCAAAGGACCAGCCTGCAGTGCCTCTGCCAGCAAAAAAAAAAAAGTTCGGGAGGCCCACATGTGGCCCTTGCGAGCTCTGTTTTCGGCAGTGACAGTCTCCTGCAACCCTCTGCCAGTGAAAATGGAGCTTGCGAGGGCTGCACGCGGCCCTTCCAAGCTCAATTTTTCACTGGCAGACGGTTGCAGGAGGCTGTCACAGCCGAAAAGAGAGCTCGGGACCCCATTTTTGCTGGCAGAGTGCTTGGGCCACCACAGGGACACCCAACACAAGTGATGTCAAGCTGGCCATGTCCTCCCGCCCCCCAAGGTCAAACACAATCCTGATGCGGCCCTCAATAAAATCAAGTTTGACACCCCTGCACTTGGAGGATGAGAAATTGAAATAGGGTCAAATACTCTATTTGTTTTTATAGCTAAGCTATCATGGTTCTTAAGCATAATTTTATATAAATTTCTCTTGAATACATTTAGAAATTGTTAGTGTGTTTTCCCAGTTTTCCTTTAATCTTCCTATTGCACTTCGTTTCTGCTTAAATTGTATTTATCATTACAAGTCTTCAAAAAGTCTCTGAATAGTTCTGACCTTTTAGAAGAAGAAAACCTCGCCTTTCCTAACGTTTTCTAAAACAGTCAGTTGACAACCTTGAATAATTCATGTCTGATTTTTAATTACCACAACTTCCTTTCCCTCCCTAGTCTCATTAGAAAACATATATTGTCATCTAGGGAGGGGAGAACCTGTCTGACCAAATTTAAAGCTATTGAAGGAAAGTTTTCAAGATTTAAAGACAAATAAAAGTGATGATAGAAACAGAAACAGGAATTGTTGCCCAACCCACACCTAAATTTCATCATCTTGGGACTTATTTTAGCTCGTTAACATAAAACAGACAATGTTTTGCAAACAACTAATTGTGTATGTCCACAAAGATATCATGTAAAGTCATTCTTGAGTTTGGGTTTTTGAGGCTTTGAGTCAGAATCTAAGTCTGTCTGTTTTTAAGGTTTGTCCACTTCTTATCAACTTGGGAAATCATAAAAGAAATGGAGATTGCTAGGCATGTTCTATCCATATGTGGTACTTGGTGCAAATGGCCACCTACATAACTATATTTTAACCTTTTCTAATTTGACACAATAACAGTTTTATTATATGTAAAAATAAAAGTCATACAGAGCATTCTGAGGAGGTAAAGGCCACTTTATATATAGTATGTGTGAAGATCAGAGGTGGGTTTCAGCAGGTTCTGACCAGTTCTGGAGAACCAATAGTGAAAATTTTGAGTAGTTCAGAGAACTAGTAGTAAAAATTCTGACTGGCCCTGTCCCCATCTATTCTCTGCCTCCCAGGTCCCAGCTGATCGGGAGGAAATGAGGATTTTGCAGTAACCTTCCCCTGGATTAGGGAGGGAATGTAGATTTTACAGTATCCTTTCCCTGCCACGCCCAACAAGCCAGGTCCACCAAGCTATGCCACGCCCACCAAGCCATACCCTCAGAACCAGTGGTAAAAAATTTAAGGTTAAGATAAGTAACTTTATATCAACAAGAAATAAACAGAGCTGATAACACTGTTCTATAGAATTTCTATTTGAATGTATAGAATATGCAATTATATCATTGTACTTTTTATGCCTGCTTGAGGAAATGGTATATAATTTGATTTCCATCCCAATATTTTTTTCAAATGCTTTTATTCTCAAGGGAGTAGAAGAGCTTGGATTTAATTGTTGCATGGTCACATTCATGGTCACATGCTGGAGATGTTGTTTTTTTTGGAAGTGTGAGGAGGAACAGGGTGGGTCCGTGGCTAAGACACTGAGCTTGTTGATCGAAAGTTCGGCAGTTTAGCAGTTCGAATTCCTAGTGCTGCATAACAGGATAAGCTCCCGTTATTTGTCTCAGCTTCTGCCAACCTAGAAGTTTGAAAGCATGTAAAAAATGCAAATAGAAAAATAGGAACCACCTTTGGTGGGAAGATAATCTCGTTCCGTGCACCTTTGACATTTAGTCATGCCGGCCACGTGACGATGGAGACATCTTCGGACAGCGCTGGCTCTTCAGCTTTGAAACGGAGATGAGGACTGCCCCCTAGAGTCAGGTATGACTAGCACATATGTGCAAGGGGAACCTTTACCTTTTTAAGGAAGAATATTTCCATTTATTTATTTATTAAATTTATAAGATATCCATGTCAGTAATGAGATAGATAATAACCACTTACTACTTCTCTCTAATAAACTAGATCTGAAAGGTTAGGAAATTTACATCCAATGTTTAAGTATAATAAGCAGATGAACAAGATGTAGGAGATGACCAGCCTGAGCCCAAGGGAGGGGTCAAGTATATCATCATTTCATTTTTCATTTTATTAAATTTGTATACCGCCCTACTCCCGAAGGACTCAGGGCGGTGAACAGCCATAAAATAAAACATGTAGATACAAAATTTAAAATGGAGATAAAACTAATTAAATAAATTTGGCTGAAACATTTTAAAACCCCAATAAATTTAAAACCAAATTTAAAATTTAAAATTCCATTTTAAAAGAGGAAAAGTTTAGGTCAGGCCAGCTTGATGGAATAAGAACATCTTAAGCGCGCAACAGAAGGTACGCAGATCCGGAATTCTCCGTATCTCCGGGGGAGCTCGTTCCAGATCGTAGGTGCCCCCACAGAGAAGGCTCTCCCCCTGGGGGCCGCCAGTCGACATTGTTTGGCCGACGGCACCCGGAGGAGCTCCTCTCTATGGGAGCGTACTGGTCGGTGGGAGGCTATTGGTGGCAGCAGGCGGTCCCGTAAATAGCCAGGTCCTAAGCCATGGAGCGCTCTGAAGGTGATAACCAGAACCTTGAAGCGCACTCAGAAGACCACCGGGAGCCAGTGCAGCTCGCGCAGGAGAGGTGTTACATGGGAGCACCACGTCGCTCCCATCACCACCCGCGCGGCCGCACTCTGCGCCAGTTGGAGCCTCCGAGTGCTCCTCAAGGGGAGCCCCATGTAGAGAGCGTTACAATAGTCCAGACGGGAGGTGACGAGGGCATGAGTGACCGTGCGTAACGAGTCCCGATCCAGAAAACTGGCGAATCAGGCGGACCTGATGAAAAATCCTCCCGGTCACGGCCGTCAAGTGCTCTTCTAGAGACAGCCGTGAATCCAGGAGGACGCCCAAGTTGCGAACCCTCTCCGTGGGGGCCAGTGCTTCGCCCCCAATAGTCAGCGATGGCACCAGCTGACTATATCGGGACGTCGGAAACCACAGCCACTCAGTCTTGGATGGGTTGAGCCTGAGCCTGTTTCTCCCCATCCAGATCCGTACGGCCTCCAGGCACCGGGACATCACTTCAAGGGCATCGTTGGGGTGGTCTGGGGTGGAGATGTACAGCTGGGTGTCGTCAGCGTACTGATGGTACTCCACCCCGAAACCACGGATGATCTCGCCCAGCGGCTTCACATAAATGTTGAACAGAAGGGGTGAGAGGACCGATCCTTGTGGCACCCCACTTATAAGGGGCCTCGGGGTCGACCTCTGCCCCCCTGTCAACACAGACTGCGACCGGTCGGAGAGAAAGGAGGAGAACCACCGTAATATGGTGCCTCCCACCCCCAACTCTTCCAACCGGTGCAGCATGATACCATGGTCGATGGTATCAAAAGCCGCTGAGAGATCTAATAGGATCAGGACAGAGGAACAGCCTCTGTCCCGAGCCCTCCAGAGATCATCCACCAACGCGACCAATGCCGTTTCGGTGCTGTACCCAGGCCTGAAGCCCGACTGGAACCGATCTAGATACGTCGTTTCATCCAGGTACTGGGGAAGCTGTCGTGCAACCACACTCTCAACAACCTTCGCCACAAAGCGAAGGTTGGAGACTGGACGATAGTTAGCCAATGTTGCCGGGTCCAGGGAAGGCTTCTTGAGGAGAGGTCTCACCACCGCCTCTTTCAAGGCGGCGGGAAAGACACCCTCGCCCAATGAAGCATTTATAATCCCCTGGAGCCAGCCTCGCGTCACCTCCCGGGAAGCCAGCACTAACCAGGAGGGGCACGGGTCCAACAAACATGTGGTCGCATTCAGTCTACCCAGAATCCTGTCCACGTCCTCAGGGCTCACAGAATCAAACTCATCCCAGATAACATTCTCAGGACCTGCCCCCGTCATCCCCGCTGGATCTACCCAGTCGGAGTCCAGATTTTCCCGAATCTGAGTGATTTTGTCATACAGATACTGAACAAAATCCTCGGCTCTTCCCTCCAAGGGGTCCTCCCGCGCTTCCTGGTGGAGCAGGGAGCGGGTCACCCTAAACAGGGCGGCCGGGCGGTTATCTGATGACGCAATAAGAGCAGCAACATAAGTGCATTTTGCTGCTTTTATTGCCACTAGGTAATTCTTAATATGAGATCTTACCAGTGTCCGGTCAGATTCAGAACGACTGGCCCTCCAACTACTCTCTAGGCGTCTTTTCCGGCGCTTCATCTCCCTCAGCTCCTCAGTAAACCAAGGAGCCAGGTGAGATCGGTGCCGGGTCAGAGGCCGCAAAGGCACGACTCGATCCAGAGCTCCAGCGGCCGCCCTATCCCAGGCGGCCACTAGGTCTCCAGTCGAGGCGTGAGCCAGAACCTCAGGAATTGGCCCAAGCTCCATCTGGAACCTATCAGGTTCCATCAGGCGCCTGGGGCGGTACCATCTCATCGGTTCCGCCTCCCTGCGTCGGGGTGCAGCGGTTCGAAGGTCAAGGCGAAGGAGAGAGTGATCCGACCATGATAAGGGCTCGATGACTATGTCCCCTATCTCGAGATCACTCAGCCACTGTCCAGAGACGAAAATCAGGTCCAGTGTGTTTCCCCCCGTGTGCGTAGGGCCATGAATTAGTTGGGTCAGATCCATAGCCGTTGTGCTGTTACAGATAGTGAGTTGTGGTGAGTTAGTTACCTTAAGAATTAAGAGTTGTCTCCTTAAGAGATTGCATTGTGGGAGATGTAGTGAGAGATTGCATTATGGGAAATGTAGTCCATGCCATGTGACCTTATCTGTGTGTCTGATTGGCCACTGAGGCTCTCTGCCGGGATTTTAGAACAAAGACCTGGCCACATGTTGAATTACCTCAGAAGAGAGAACATGCTTTCTGAACAGGGAGTCAGAACTACCATCCTTTTACACTAGGAAATGGGACAGATTATGAAGTATGGATGCACCTCAGCTGGACTCACTATGATTGTAAGTCTTATATGTTCAAGGATTCCCAAATAAATATAATCTGCATGAAAACCTGTTTGCTAGAGTTTATCTGCCTGTTCCCAGTGGAGCCAGATGCCTGGGGAACAGAACAGTAAAAGGATGTAGATGCCTGACCCCCTCCCTCTCTTTCGGAGCATTGATGGACATTCTGTTTGAGTGAAAATGCATCTCTTCTCTGTGCACAACTTATAAAAGGACTTTGTTTGCATCTAATTGAGACCTTTGCTTAGCCATGAAAGTGACAAAACTTGCTTTCCTTCTCTTTGCCTGAGTGAAGTATTCTGCTCAGCGGTAAAAGACAGAAAGAGAAAGACAGTTCTTGTGCTAGCTAAGAAGATTGCCCTGCCATAAAGAGGCCCAGGGGCTGCATGTTTGAATCACCTTTGGCAGTAAAAGGACAGAAAGAGAAAGACAATTCTTGGGCTAGCTAAGAAGATTGCGCTGCCATAAAGGGGCCCAGGGCTGCAGGTTTCAATCACCTTTGCAAAGTTTGTGTGTATGTTGTTTAGAAGTTTACTTCGTCAATAAAACAAAAGGCCTTATTTTAACACAAAGTAATCCGAGCCACCTAGGCTCTTTGGAGATTGAATTTGCATGATACAAGTTGCTTCCCAGCCTGACCACTCAATGTGCATTTGAAAAGAAACAATCCAGCCATAGTGCATGCTGTTGCTTTGAATGTTGCTTGAATAAAATACTGGAAAGCTAAATCCCCTTTACAGGGCAAGCAACTAAAGCCCAAAGGAACCCAAGTCGAGGAAAGCCTCTTAGGGTCTCCAAATAGGACAGTTGCTTTGCAGCTCTATACAAAGGAACACGCTGAAACCAGTTTAACCCAAGCATTAGTTAGGTAACAGCACCCTAGTGGCCAAAGGTGTACTGCACCAACCACCCCCAATGGTCAGAAGGCAAACTGCAACAACGTCTCCTAGAGTTTGCAACGCACCCCAGCAGTCAACAGGTGAACTGCATCAACATCCCCTAGAGTTTGCAGCGCACCCCAGTGGTCAACAGGCAAACTGCAACAACGTCTCCTAGAGTTTGCAGCACACCCCAACAGTCAACAGGCGAACTGCATCGACATCCCCTAGAGTTTGCAACGCATCCCAGTGGTCAACAGGCGAACTGCAAAAACATCTCCTAAAGTTTGCAGGAAGTTCCCCAAGTTTCCCAGTCATGGCTGAGACCTCTAATGAGTCAGCAGAGTTGAACCTCCCAGCTAATCTTGACACACCTGAAGCATCGGATGCCGTGGAGTCTTATCCAATCATGGCAGAAGCATATGATTCATCAGGAATGATGACCCTTCCATCACCCAACCTCGACACAATTCCAGAAGTGAATGTCCAAAATTCCAAAGAGGCTGAAGCTCATCAGAGAACCTATGACCTCAGGCAGCACAGGAAGCTCACTGGTATTATGCAGTCAAGCCTGAAGGAAGATTGGGACAAGCATTATCGTCGCAACAAAAGGTATTGGGAGAAGTTGCAACAGATCTGCAACAGGCCTGTGGATGAGCTTTCACACGGCTGCATCCGTACGTTGGTGAATGAAATGGATGAACTTTATAAGCAATGGAAGACTTCTGAAAGCCATCTTATCAACATCCAGCAGCAGCTAGAAGACCCAGAACTTGTGGGGGACATGCAACGCTTAGAGATGTTGAGTGCGGAACGTGGGAAAATATTTCAAAGTTGTAAGGACTCCTTCCACAGGGCGCTCCAGGCGAAAGGCACATCAAGGGAGAAAGCCTCCTCACCCCAACGCTCACATGCATCTATCGCTCATTCTTCCAAGAAAGCTGCGAGTGAGAAGGCCCAATCCAAAGCAACCCATCGCTCACACGCATCATCTCATCGGTCACAAGCAGTCCCCTCTTACAAGTCATCCCGGTCTCGGCAGGGTAGCAGTGTCTCACAACAATCTTCTGCCTCAGGTTCCTTCCATCCTTCCAAAGCATCTTCCCATCACAGCCAGTCATCCAGAGCCTCCACAGTGAGGAGTTTCGCTGCCCGGGCAGCAGAGGCACGAGCCGAAGCTGCAGTGGCCAAAGCAACCTTGAGAGTGGCAAAGGAAGAACAATTGCTGAAGGAAGAATTGGCCAAAGTTCAGGCCAGACAACAGGAAGAAATGGCCAAAGTTCAGGCCAGAAAACAGGAAGAAATGGCCAGAAAACAGGAAGAAATGGCCAAAGTTCAGGCCAGAAAACAGGAAGAAATGGCCAAAGTTCAGGCCAGACTAGACTATTTGAAGTATGAAAAAGAGACACTGGGAAAAGTAACACTGGCCGAAGCTTTAGAGGCGGCGGCTGAACACGCTTCATTCAACTTCAATCCTCAACAGTTAGAGGAGGAGGACTCGGATGAGCGTGTCAAAGCCTATGTTGAGGACCAGAACTCCCCACAGCAGGGACAAAGAGGAGAACCTCACCCACCAGCTCTACAAATTACTCAGACAGCAGATATCGTAAGATCTAGACCACGAGACTCCTCCTTTGAAAATGCACGACCTACCCTGGCAAATGAAGACATTCGGGGCAACCAGAGTACTCCTTCAGCAGCAATGAAGGCATCTCTGGAGCCAAGCACGCAAACAACCATGAGACACCACCTCAGAGTGGAGGCTAAGGAGTTCCAGCCAAACCTGCCAGGCGTTCCGAGTGCCGACGTCCAGCCCAATGGAGGTACTCCACTTGCCTGCCAGGAAAAGGACCTATCATCACCTGTGGCATGGAAAGACGAAATTGTCTGTAAACATTCTGTAGGGAACTACCAGCCAGCGTTGGCACTTAATCCTGCCCTAGCCAACGCAGTAGGGCGAACCTTGCCACCACCCCCATCATATAACTCTCCTGAAGTCCAAAAGGATACTGCAACATCCTGGAGAAGGATGGACCTGGCACATAGGGGAGTACACAAGTTCTCCGACAGATCAGGCATAGATTACATGCTATGGAAGCTTCTGTTTGTAAATGCCATTAAAGGCGAACAACTGGAGCCAGCCGAGGAACTTGGTCATATGTTCACATGGCTAGGCCCACAATCAGTACAAGCAGTAAAGGGGGTCTACGCAGCAAAAATGTACGAGCCAGTCGAAGCCCTCAAGACAGGACTCGGGTGGGCCATCTTGGGAACAGTCTGTGTCGACCGGCTGCAGGCCCCGAATCAGGTGAATATCTTCACAACCTCCATTCTAAGCAACGGGAGAACATCACACTTGAAACCATGTCAAGAACACTTCACGATTTCGACAAATAACCCTGACTTAGGTACGACAGTGTTCCAGACCAGCAAAGAGGACAATGACCTAGCCTTGTCAATAGAAGACAAAGAATTTCTGCAGCTCATGGGAAAGGAATTTCAGGAAGATGTTAGCGGAAGCTGGATAGCCCCACTGCCCTTTCGTACACCCAGACAGCGCCTGCCGAACAATCGTGAGCAGGCCCTCTCTCGCCTCTTCAGCTTGAGACGACTCATGAACAGGAAGCCCGCTTTGAAAGCCCACCTGGTGGAATTCATGGACAAGATGATCCAGAACGGGCATGCTGAGCTTGCCCCTGCCCTGGAGAAGGAGGAGGAATGCTGGTACCTACCATTCTTTGGAGTATACCACCCACAAAAACCAGGTCAAATAAGAGTGGTTTTCGATGCCAGTGCACAGTTCCACAACCTCTCCCTGAACAAAGTCCTTCTCACAGGACCTGACCTTACCAACAGCTTGTTAGGCGTGCTCATCCGTTTCAGAAAGGAAGCTGTAGCCATCATGGCTGACATTCAGCAGATGTTTTACTCATTCCTCGTCAGGGAAGATCATCGCAACTATCTGCGCTTCCTGTGGTTCAGCGACGAACAGCACAACCAACAGGTCACAGAATACAGAATGCGAGTGCACGTCTTTGGGAATGGTTCTTCCCCTGCTATCGCCAACTATGGTCTGCAACACACGGCTCGCATAGGAGAGACCAGGTATGGTTCAGATGCCAGGCGCTTTGTGGAGCGAGACTTCTACGTTGATGACGGCTTGAAATCTGTACCCACTCCAGCAGTAGCCATAGACTTGCTAGGCAGAACACGTCAGATGCTAGGTGCACACCACCTCAAGCTGCACAAGATTGCATCCAACAGCGAAGAAGTGCTAGCAGCCTTCGATCCTGAGGACCACGCCAAGGGATTGCAGGACCTCGATTTTAGCACCGACACTCCCCTTATCCAACGGAGCCTCGGTCTGTGTTGGGACTTGAAGAAAGACGTCTTCACCTTTAGAGTCCCAGCCCAGAAAACCACCTTCACAAGGAGAGGAGTTCTGTCAACAGTGAACAGTCTGTTCGACCCTCTAGGATTTGCTGCACCGATAACAATTCAAGGGAGGCTCCTTCTACGTACGCTGTCTGAAAGCACCAATGACTGGGACAAACCGCTTCCACAAGAACAGAAAGACAATTGGGAAATATGGCGTACCTCCCTGAGCTGCCTCCAGAATGTCCACATACAGCGCATGTATGTTACCCGCTCACCAACCACCGCACCGAAAAGGGAACTGCATATCTTCTCAGATGCATCAGTGACAACTATAGCAGCCGTGACATACATCAGGGTCTACGGCGGGGAGAGCAACATTCATGTAGGCTTCATCATGGGAAAAGCGAAACTAGCCCCACGACAAGGTCACACCATACCAAGACTGGAACTCTGCGCTGCCGTACTAGCTGTGGAGCTTGCAGACTTAATAAAGAAGTCTATGGACCTTGAATTCCAATCCACCACCTTCTACACTGACAGCAAAGTAGTGTTGGGTTACATTCACAACCAAAGCAGACGTTTCTATGTCTATGTCAGTAATAGAGTAGACAGAATCAGAAAATCTTCAAGCCCGGAGCAATGGCGTTATGTGCCAACAGACCTGAACCCAGCAGACCAACCCACACGGCCCTTCCTTGCATCCCAGTTAGCAGAATCGACCTGGCTAAAAGGTCCCGAGTTCTTGGCCCATCCAAACAGTTCGATATCACTAGAACCAGGACAATATGAGCCTCTAGACCCAGATCGAGATGCGGACGTTCGACCTCAAGAGCTCAGCAAACCTTCCATGCAGATCAAGGAAGCAACCGTACAGGCCACCTGCTTGTCAACCACAGTCAATGAGGAAACAAAATGGCCCCCTAGACGTCCACTGGAATCAGCTCGTTTCGAACGCTTCTCCAGATGGAAGTCCCTGGTACAGGGAACAACCACACTCGTACGTATAGTGTATCGCGACATAACCTTCGCAGATTGTCAGCTCATAGCAGAGAGTGTAATTCTACAAAGTGTGCAGCGAGAAGCATACCCGGCATTGGTGAAGTGTCTAAAAGCCGAGAAGCCTGTGCCGAAATCTAGCCAATTGCTGAAACTGAACCCATTCCTAGACAGCAACAACATACTTAGAGTTGGAGGGCGCCTAGACAAGGCAAAATTAGACTCGAATGTAAAACACCCTATCATCCTTCCCGCACGCCAACATGTGACGAATCTGATAGTCCTACACTACCATGAAACTGTCCACCATCAAGGTCGCCACTTCACAGAAGGAGCTGTCAGAGCTGCAGGATTTTGGATTGTGGGAGCCAAAAGGACCATTGTGTCTGTCCTGCACAGGTGCATGCATTGTCGGAGACAACGAAGTGTGACACAACACCAGAGGATGGCTGACCTACCTCCTGAACGTTTCAGCACAGGACCGCCATTTACCAACGTGGGCGTAGACGTTTTTGGCCCTTGGTCAGTGTCGGCCCGCAGGACGAGAGGTGGCCAAGTTAACAGCAAACGTTGGGCTGTTCTCTTCACGTGCCTTAGCATTCGAGCTGTTCACATTGAAGTCATTGAATCTATGGACACCTCCAGCTTTATCAATGCTCTACGAAGGTTCCAAGCCCACAGAGGCCCAGTCGCGATGTTTAAATCAGACCGTGGAACAAACTTTGTAGGAGCCTGCAAGGAGTTACGAATCAATGAGGGCACTCACCTTGATTCGCCAATTGATGACTACCTGAAGGCCAAAAACTCTGTGTGGACTTTCAATCCTCCCCATGCCTCCCATATGGGAGGAGTATGGGAACGAATGATTGGAATAGCCCGTAGAATTCTAGACTCCATGTTGATGAAGACATCCGTGTTAACCCATGAAGTCCTCACCACCCTCATGGCAGAGGTAGCAGCTATCATCAATGCCAGACCCTTGGGCCCGGTTCACTCGGATCCCGAGAATCCGACTATCCTCACCCCAGCCACTTTGCTGACCCAGAAGATGGGTGAATGGCCAGCGCCGGCAGGGCGCTTCGTCCCAAAGGACATGTATGCACAACAATGGAGACAAGTTCAATTGCTGGCCAACACCTTTTGGAAGCGCTGGAAACAAGAATACTTATCTACTCTACAGGAGCGCCGCAAGTGGAAGACTAAGGAACCTAACCTTGAGGAAGGGGACCTTGTCCTGTTGAAGGACAGGGACGCGCATCGGAACTCATGGCCCATGGGACTTGTACACCAAGTTGTGCCCAGTTCTGATGGACTAGTCCGCCAAGTCAAAGTTCTGATTGCGAAACCAGAGCAGTTACCCACCGGTCAGCTTAAATCTACCAGAAAGATTTACATCAGGCCAATCACCGACCTGGTACTGCTACGAAGGAAGTCTGAACTTATAGTACTAGAAGACCTTCAAGATTGAACCTCGAGCTTTGCATGAATCGTGTCCACTTCACTGTTTGCATTGTTTGATGCTATTACCTTGTTTACTTTAGTTACGTAGATAGTTACATTGCATTATTTTCTGCTATGCCTATGTTTATCTCAATTAACTAGTTAGTTAGTAGTGGAATTTATAATTCCAGGCGGGGAGTGTGCTGTTACAGATAGTGAGTTGTGGTGAGTTAGTTACCTTAAGAATTAAGAGTTGTCTCCTTAAGAGATTGCATTGTGGGAGATGTAGTGAGAGATTGCATTATGGGAAATGTAGTCCATGCCATGTGACCTTATCTGTGTGTCTGATTGGCCACTGAGGCTCTCTGCCGGGATTTTAGAACAAAGACCTGGCCACATGTTGAATTACCTCAGAAGAGAGAACATGCTTTCTGAACAGGGAGTCAGAACTACCATCCTTTTACACTAGGAAATGGGACAGATTATGAAATATGGATGCACCTCATCTGGACTCACTATGATTGTAAGTCTTATATGTTCAAGGATTCCCAAATAAATATAATCTGCATGAAAACCTGTTTGCTAGAGTTTATCTGCCTGTTCCCAGTGGAGCCAGATGCCTGGGGAACAGAACAGCCGTCATGGAAGCCATGAACTCCTGAGCCACCTCAGACGTCTCACCCACGGACGGCAGGTTGAAATCCCCCATGACCATAAGTCTGGGGGTATCAACCGCCACCGCGGCGATAACGTTAAGTAGCTCGGGCAGGGCTGCTGTCACGTGGCAGGGAGCCAGGTACGTGATCAGCAAACCCCTCTGAACCCCATGACCCCACTTCACAAGGAGGGTCTCACAACCGGCCGTCTGAGGAACAGTGGCCTCCCTCGGCCTAAGGCCTTCTCTAATAATAACCGCTACTCCCCCACCCCTCCCCTGTGACCTCGGCTGATGGAATGCCAAGAAGCCTGGTGGGCACATTTCTACCAGAGGGACCCCTCCCTCCGGGCCCAACCAGGTCTCCGTAATACCCGCCAGGTCCGCTCCCCCCTCCTGAACCAGATCGCAAATGAGGGGGGCTTTATTTATTACGGACCTGGCGTTGCACAACATCAGTCGAAGGCCCGGGCCCTGAGGATCTGTACAACCTGGAGAACGAGTGGAGCCTTGGGGGCCGGAGCATGCTACCGCTCGGAGACAGCGGGTGCGCGCTCCCTTAACATGATATGGCCCCCTGCTCCCGCCATATCTACCCCTCCCACTCACAGTACTGATGATAGAGACATAATCTGGACAAGCTCGACCCCCCCCCCCATCACCTCCGGATCCCCCATCCCCTCCACCGCGCATAGTGGCCAGGCCTGACCCTCCCCTTGGTGGGTCTTCCCCCAAACCAGTTTCGAGTCCCTTCATATTCACAAGAGATTTAAGTCCAATCCATTTTGAACTCCATTGACTCTGACCTACCACCAATTTGCTTCGATTGTTAGTAGTTCAGATTCTTGTAGAGAGCATTAGCTTGCAATAAACCTGTATTTCTTTGAACCGCCGAGTCCAATTTTCCGCATTTGACATAAGCCTTGGTAGGTATCTTTCTATGTGGGATTCTGGTGCCATTTGAACAGCAGTGTTCATGTAGCCAAGCCACATTTGTTCTGGCTTGGGTGCTTAAAGTATCACATTACAAATTTTCATTTTTTCAATGTAAGATACAGGTAGTTTCCCCATTGGTAGAAACTATTAAAATGGCTTCTCCTGGCTAACTTTTGAACAATTGCATATCTTCTTATTTATACTACAGTACTGAAAAAAGTTATTTAGGATAAAACTAGAGTGTGCTTTTGTATAAAATTTAAAACAATGTCTGGATATTACTAATGATTTCCTTGGTTCAGTACATGCTCAGAAATACTCTGATCTTCAATTGTAAGACATTGTTCATCAGTCAAATCCTCTATTAGACCATTAGACTTAGCTTTGATTGGAAGACCATGGGATAATGTTAAAAAGCATAGTAAATCACCTCATTCATATTCTGTATGTACAGCTATGTTCATAATTATAATGTATTGCAGATATTAATTCATTGCACTAAGATCTTGTAATCTTCTAACTTACAAAGATACACTTTGAATAATCAGAAATATTATAGAATGAAATATATATAAATAATTTCAGGAACCAAACCTTGGATATAGAGACTCTACTATTAATAAAACAGTGGAAAGAATAAAGGTATTTTAAAAGGTAGGAACAACACCAGGCCCATAGTAATGTGTGTAATTTTAAGAATATCCCAAAGCACTTGCTTTCAACTTGCAACAATTATGGGATACTTCTTAATATACATGATTAGAAATCTTCTGAAAATTCTTGTAAGTTTTCTTTGTCAGTATTTCATTTACAATGCCATTTAATAATAGGGTTCAGTATGGTTATCAATAATACATAATAAATTATTGTGGTGAATATTAATAATAAATATTATCAGCCAAATGTTTAGACAGAAACTGGAATTTTTATCCACCCAGCGAGTCCTTCCTAAGGACCTAGGGTAGGCAGATATTGCTGTTTGATAGTGTGAAGTGTATCATTGCAGGATGTAAGCTGTTCCAAGTAAAGCTACCTTTTGCATTTGACTGATGGTAATTTTATCAGTGCTGATGCTCTACAAATGGTGTTGCGGATGTTCTGGGATTGTACTCTCTACAACAGGGGTGAGTTCTACTTACCTTTACTACCAGTTCGCAACAGCATCGCGCGCACGTGCTCACTTCATTCGCGCACGCACCTGGCTTCTGCGCATGCACAGAAGCTTCTGCGCATGCACAGAAGCTTCTACGCATGCACAGATCGCTTCTAATGACGTCAGGGTCAGTGGGAGGAGCCTCCCACCAGTTTTACTACTGGTTCTATAGAACCAGTCCAAACCTGGGGCAACCCACCACTGCTCTGCACCTATTGCTATTGGTTCTCTCTTTCCTTTTTTATTACTTGCCAAACTTGTATTGCAATAGTCACTAACTGATTTTTTTTTGTGTGTGTGTCTTTCTTCTCAACAATTGTTAAGTCTGAGTGTTGTGGCAGGTGCTTGCCTATAAAAAAAAGTCGCAGAGCACTTTGGCTTCTTCATTTCCCATTAACTTTGTCTAAGAAAGAATTTGTCCAATTCTTACTTGGAGGCAAATGACATTTCTTGGGAGCCTTCCAATACACCATTGTTGTTACTTTGTCATGCTGTTGTTTATAGTCAGTTTATATGATCTTTGCCTGGCATTTTTTTTTTTATGTACTGGGCCCTGCCTTAGGAATATTCTCCCACTGGAGGTGAGATCATCCTCACATTCCTGGCCTTCTGGAAGAGCCTAAAACATGGCTCTGTTTCCAGGCCTGGGGCCATGGATAGGGGCCTGCTATATTGGCGATGGCTGACAGGATTGAGAAGCTTCCTACCCACAGGTCACCCACTGTCTTGGTTTTTAATTCTAGCTTTTCTATCTAGTCTCCTAAATTTAATTGTCTTGTATTAACTTTTTTTTTAAAAAAAACTTTTTTATTATATTGTAAGCTTCCCAGAATAATTGTATCAGTGAGATGGGTTGCATAAAAATTTAATAAATAAACACATGCTAAAACAGCTACCTACGTGGTCCACTGTTTCTTCAGTTTCTTTGCAGAACTGGCATTCACTGTCTGTTTCTGTCTTCTCAATTCTGACTTACGCATTTCTTCTTAAGTCTTTGTCTTGTGCAACCAGAATTAGTATCTCTGTCTCTTTCTCCAATTTTCTTGCTTGTAGCCATTGCCATGTCTTGCTGTTATCTAAGAGAATAAGAGATGGAAAGGATCTTGGAGGTCTCCTAATCCTCTGCATTTCTACTTTGCCTGCATATTTTTATGTACTGGCTATTGTTATTTATATTAGTTAAAGGAGATTCAAACCAGGGGTGAAATGCTCCCGGTTCGGATTGGATCGCCCGATCCGGTAGCGATGGCAGCAAGTGGTTCGGAGAACCGGTAGCAAAAACCCCTGCGCCCTCCGCCCCCCCATGCCCAGCTGAGCCACGCGATCATCAGAGGCTGTTTTTTTTACTTTTAAAAGCATTTTTTCTACAACCTCTTCGGCGGAAAAAATGCTTTTAAAAGAAAAAAAAAGCCTCTGATGATCGCGCGGCTCAGCAACCTCGGCCGAAGAGGTTGTGGAAAAAAATGCTTTTAAAAGTAAAAAAAAAAAAAAAAAAGTTGGCCACACCCACCCAGTCACATTACCATCCCCCACCAAGCCACGCCCACAGAATTGGTAGTAACAAATTTTAGATTTCACCCCGATTCAAATACTGTTATATTATTAAACTTGAACAGGCATGAAATGTGATTGAGAGAATTAGTGGAAATCTTAAATAGAAATAGAGTAAACGTGATAAATCAGAATTGCAAAGTTTAAAGCTGTAGAACTGTATCCTCCACAGCCTTAGATATAAGATTGTAATTTTTAATCTGATTGAAAAGAATATTATTACCTACATGATGAGAACATGATTATATATGCAGATGCAGCCAATTGTTTTATTATTTAGTAGAATATATTAAGTCATACATCAAAAGCAAAATGTCTGCTTTGTTGACTACAGAGTACAGAATAGTGGTTCCAGGGATGGTATTGACTTACCCTTGCTACCGGTTCGCAAATGGGAGGGAGCGTGCTCGCTCGCTTCGCTCATGCATAACATCTCTGCACATGCACAGTGTCAAAACGGGATGTGATGACGTCTGGCTGGAGCCTCCCGCAGCCGCTGCTACCAGTTCAGCCGAATCGGATAGAACTGGCTGAATACCACCACTGCGTGGCTCCCATTTACTTATATCAGTTTCAAATTATTTCATAGCATGTTTGGATTCTTTGGGGAAAAGTAAAGGATACAAATACTTTTGGTTGCATCTTTCTTCCTCCCCCCTCCCTCCTTTCCCCCCCCCATCCTTCCCTCCTTCCCTCTCTCTCTCCCTCCCTCCGTCCTTCCCTTATAATGGCATTCAGTTATAAATGAAATAAAATAAAAATCACTTTTTCCCCCTTAGTTCCACTCACTATCTTTCAGAGGATGATCCCTTGCCACTTCCCTCAAAATGCTAAGCACAGTCCTTGATCCAGAAAAAAGTTCTGTACATCTGCAATAAAGGAATATATTAATTGAGCACTGAAATTGACAAGCAGGAATAGCAAGGAAAGATGGATAGCTCAAACACAGAGGTGGAACATCAGTCCTTTGGGCTGCATTGCTCTGGGAAAACTCTCTCTGGGGGTTGCCTGCAATAAATGGATCAACCCATTATCTCTGTGTCACTTTATCACATACCAACATATTCCTTTTGAAATATGCATATACATACTCAGCTTTTCATTTTCCTTTTTTCTTTCTATTTCATCCCCATTGCTTCTCCTCTTTCCTTTTTTTAAATTCCATACAGATAGATGTACTGACAGATAACCCCAGATATGTTTCAGAAAATGAATTAATTTACACTTGTTAGCTAAGGTAGTTTGGTCTCTCATATTTTATGTACACAATGTAAATATCTTGCCCACCCAGGAATAAATGATAGAAAAGGTTTGTTTATTGGGGAAGATCAAAGGGAAATGAAATTATGAATGAGTCAACTCAAACAACGTCACAGACACCTGGGGCAAGAATGATGCCACCAGAGTCAGATTAGTGCTCCATAAATTATATCTCCTGTGGGTTACAAGGCCTTAAAGATGAAGTTCACAAGCCAATTTTTAATTCTTCAAAGCCATTAGCCATTCCTACTGTTTGAATTAAGGTTCAAATGAAAGGTCTATTAATATTTACAAAGATACAGGTTTCCATCTTTTTTGCACTTCTTAGAATTGTATTTTCCGGTGAAAAAATTGCTTTAAAAATCCTTTAAAATCCTGAGTCACATGATGGCAAGACACAACAGATATCTCAACCATCATTGAGCCCATGTTGGTAAGTGAGACAATAGGTAACTGAATTTTGCCCCATTTTACGACCTTTCTTGCCACACATGTTACATGAATAGCTGAAGTTAAGATAGTAATACAGCTGTTAAGTGAATCTGGCTTCCCATTAACCTTGTTTTTCAGAATGTTGAAAAAGTTAATCCCATGACTGTAACTGTCATAAATATGAGCCGGTTGCCAAAGGTCTAGATTTTAACCCTGTGACCATGGGGATGATGCAACAGTTCTAAGTGTGAAAAACAGTAATAAGGGTGAAAAATGATCTTAAATCACTTTTCTCAGTGCTATTGTAACTTCAAACAGTCACTAAATAAATGGTTGTAAGTCAAGGACTACTTGTATATGATACAATAAGGGGTATCATGTATTCCTGGGTTCTGAGCATATTTCATTTATAAATGGCTTTCTTTTCCCTGTCATTCCACTGTCCTGATACATAATCAAATATAGCTGTTCTAAATATTTTCACATTTATTAGGATATCAGAATGCAAGTGTGCATGTCTATGAGTCCATAGAACCTATTTGAGTACAATTTGTCCACTTTGATTAAGTTTCATGTAACTAGAGATTCCAAAACTTTAGTATCATACCATACACACACAAACACACACAGAGAGAGAGAGAGGGGGGGGGGAGGGAGGGAGGGAGAGAGAGAGAATCTGTATGATTACCATACTTGCACATCTTTATGCTGCTTTCTATAGATGAGCCCCTGCTAACCATGCTACTGCTGTGCCATAGTGAGATCTCAGATGATAGGAAGGTGGGGCTTAATCAAAACTGATCGCTCATACTGCAGCAAAATGCTAGCACTTCTGAAGAAACAAGTCCCTGTTGGAAATGATTTTTTCCCATTTGCAGGAAAACTTAAAGATGTAGATATTTTTTTAAAAAAGCAATTAGTTTGATTTAGTACTGAAACTTCTTCTTGGTTTATGTCCTCATGAGAATTCAACCTCTTAGATGTCTAAATATGTTCATTGTCCCATAACAGGCAAGGCAATATTTTCCATACATATCTAAAGGGCTGTTTAAAAAATATCTACAGAATTCTGCATTTTGCCACTGTCTTCTGAAGGGCCGGCCAATGAATCACATTGATGACATACAGTACTTGCATTCTCGGTTTGTGTGTGTCTCTCCTCCTCCCACCTCCATTGTGGAGACAGAGATATCATGGTCTGTGTCTGTGTTCTTTCCAAATCCATCTTCTTCCCAAACCTGTCAGACCAGCTGCCCTTCTTCCAAAAACCTGTTTGGTTGCCTAAAACCTGCAGATCTTGGTGTCATGGTTTTCTGAGAATGGAAAGGAAAGCTGACAGCTTAGAAATGAGTCAAGAAGGTACAACCTTTCCAATAAGTGCTTTTGATCATTTTAAAAAATGCAAGGCTGGCTCAATACCTTTAGTAATGCCCATGGCAAAAAATTCTAATGAGCAACACATCTCCCCCTTGCCAGCCAACTGTTGATCATATGGTAATAGTGCATCCTTGCTCTCTAAAGCCATCCAAGAACTGTTTGCACAAAGTATTTTTTTTTTGAGAGGGGTGGTTAATTTTTTCTATACTTATATCCCCCACATTTCTATATTACATGTATACTTCTTTAAAATGCATAGAACAGATGAAAGGAACAATTTGAGAGAACCAAGAAAGCAGTATATGGCTGTGTTTACATATACCACTCTAGGCTAATATGCTATCAACTAGTTTATTTCAGACTGTGTTGAAAAAGTAAAGTTGGTTGATTGTGAGACAAGCTCAGACGGTAAGAACTGATCTATGGTTCAGTTAATAATGAGTACGCTTCATTGTGTGTGCATATCTTACAGATAAGGTTGGGAATTTTACACCTTCAATTTTTCTCTATATGATGAATTGGTGATGATACCACAAATTTTATAGTAGCTGAACTGTTCTTAACTTGATTAAGTACCTTGTGAGAGCTTTGAATAATTTATACAGATAACATTGTTTTTCAGTGGGTAATTGAGGCTTCAACCAAGAAGAAAATCTGTAAAATTGTATGCATGCTGGCTTTCTAACATGCAAATATATTTAGAATGATGTCAGCAGATAATGGAGGTTATTCATAGTGCTCTGGATGATATAATGTTTTATGATGCTATTACTACTTTCAACGGTGCCAAGGTCCTCAAGCTAGAGGTAACTCTGACATCATAGTAAACATAGAAAACAAGAAACAAATTTAGATAGGGAAATTATATGTATGAAATTATGATGAAGAACAAATGCTTGATGAAAATGCACAAGTGAACATTTCTTGCTTTTTAAAGTGTTATTAGGAAAATTATTACTATGGTTTAGCTTTGAAATGGCTGCTTTCATTTAAATTGTTATCAATTACAGTTTTATAAGTATTTCAAAAACTCAAACAGGACTTGTTGAGGTGGTGGTGGTGCAGTGGTTAAAATGGAGTATTGCAGGCTAACTCACTGCTCACTCCAGCAGTTTGATTCTCACCAGCTCAAGGCTGACTCATCCTTCTATCCTTCCAAGGTCAGTAAAATGAGGACCCAGATTGTTGGAGGCATTATGCTGATTGATTCTGTAAATCACTTAGAGAGGGATGTAAAGCACTATGAGGTAGTATAAACCTAATGCTATTGCTATTGCTACAGCAATATTAATGATCCAAAATATTGTACTGCAAAATCATTTACCTCAATTTTGATAGTATTTGTGAATTCAAATCAACAAAATCAACAAAATAGTGAAGCTAAATGAATATGTTAAATGGGAAAAGCTAAGTTCCATTCTCCTCAGGTCAAATCCTACTTAATAATTGTAATTGGCCTCTCCTCTCTTAAATAAAAAAAGTACTGAGGTACAGTATTACAGAAAATAATACTATTTGTATTTACAAAAAAAAATCCAGTAATAGTTTTATTAGCTAATGAATGCTGTTTTGAGTTAACAGATGGGCAGTAATTATAATGTTGAGTATTATATAAAATACATTAAATCAAACAATATAGTTTATTATTTATTTATTAAAAATATATATCTTTTGGGTTCCACCTTATTCCCAGATCAGATTATCAGATTACTGCTTTACTATCAAAAATTACATCATTTTCTAGTGGGATCAGAAATACTATATAGCTTCTGAAAATGAACTATCGTTATATTGAGTTGAATGAGCAGTAATACGTATCATCCATTTAAGATATACTGCTAAAGTTGAAGCAAATTTTTCAAAATGTTTCTTTCAAATAGAGTCCTAAATGAATAAAAATCAGCTCTTTTCTTCAGAATTCCTATAATATTGGACTGAGTCCAACAATCTAGTAAGAGTCTTTTCTCCTATCTCCACCCCCACCCCGAATATTCTCCCACTGAGGTGAGGTCTGCCCCCACATTCCTGGCCTTCTGGAAGAGCCTGAAAATTTAGTTCTGCCACCAGGCGTAGGGTCGCTGACAGAGACTGCTACATTGGGGCTGATGGGATAGAGAAGATCCCCATATTGGAAGAAATGTCCATCTGAGTTCAGTTCCAAGTGGGGAGAAAAACACTGGAAACTTGGAGGCTGTTTGGAAAGATGGTTTAATGGTGGACAGGACCACATGGTTTGAGGTCCTGAGCACATGGAAGAGAGAGGGGGGAGGGAGGGAGGGAGGGAGGGAGAGAAAGAGAGAGAGAGGTTTATACTCTCTCTTGGGCCACGCCTTTGAGCTTCCTATTCCTGTGTAAGGGCAGGTATTCTGATTGCTTGTTAGACTGCCATGGAGCCATGCAGGGGTAACATTGTAGGTTGTCTTGAGTCCTAGGCTTGGTTGAATCTCGCTGGGGGATGATGTAATGAAGAGAGTTGTGTTCTGAAAGGGTGTTCTGAGAGTTGTGGTCTGAAAGGTAATAACACAGCAGTGGTATTATTCCAGTGAATTATGGAACACTACAAACTGGAAAATTATGGAAAACTGCATTCTGTGCCATTAGAAGCTTATGGATTTTCTTCAAAAGCAATCCCCAAAAGAGTGTATTGCAATAAACCAAATAGGAGGTGACCAAGGCTTCCTGATGGAGCAAGATGAAATGTGCAAAAGTCCTCCTGGTCACAGTTGCTATGTGTTGGACAAACACCAGATCTAATATGTGACCATCATCACCATTTTGCCATGAGTCAGGCTGTTACTTAAGTTGGACCAGGTCCATGGCTGCAATAGTGGACACAAACATCCAAACTACTTTCCGCTCCAGACCCAGGGAAGGCAAGTTTAGATCCCCAGTCACCATCCATTTGGAGATTTCCACCATGGAATCTATTGGAGTTCCTCCAACGGTCATTTTGTCAATGACCGTTCAAGTAGTGCAGCCAAGTGGTGGGTTTCAAAATTTTTATTACTGGCTCTGTGGGTGTGGCCTGGTGGGTGTGGCATGGCTTGGTGGGCGTGGCAGGGGAAGGATATTGTAAAATCTCCATTCCCACCCCACTCCAGGGGAAGGATACTGTAAAATCCCCATTTCTTTCCGATCACCTGGGACATGGGAGGCAGAGAATAGATGGGGGTGGGGCCAGTCAGAATTTTCACTATCGATTCTCCAGAACTGGTCAGAATCTGCTGAAACCCACCTCTGCAAGGCGCCTATTATACTGGTACTACCATCAAGCAGTGATGGTTTGGGATTTCAGCCAAGGCACCTATTACTGCTAGTACTGTCTTTGCTTTCTTATGCCACAATTATTCTACTTCTATTTGCAGATCTTTATTTTTTGTTATTTTTCTTCAGTTCTTTCTCTTCTATTCTGTTGTCTCTGGGTACTGCAACATTCACTGTCCTGACTTTTTTTGTTTTTCTTATTAACAATGGTTAAATCTGGGGTATTGTGTAGCACATGCTCCTCTGTTTGTCCCAGAGCACTTTGGCTTCTTCATTTTTTTATAACGTTTAATAATACTATATTTTGTTTTCCCAACAGTTCTTGCTTGCAGGGAAGTGGTATTTCTTACAGATAGTCCAATACACCATTGTTGCTATTTTTTCATGTTGTTGATTATAATCAATCTGTGGGATCCCTGTGCAGGTGGTCCACTGTTTTTTCAGTTTGCTCGCAGAGATGGCATTTGCATTATTATTATTATTATTATTATTATTATTATTATTATTATTATTATTTAATCTTTGGTGAGATTCACAGCTTTTGAGGCTGGTTAATAGCTCAGCAGCTCGAGTCCTAACCAAGGACCTAGGAACTGTTAAGGTATCGTCGGAGGATGTAAGCTGTTCTGAGTAAAGTGGTTTTTTGTAGAGTCAAAATGTTCAAGTCCGGTAAATTTAGAATTTCTAAATAGCGAGGTAGCCCTTTGGGTATTGCTCCAAGGGCTCCAATTACAATTGGGACAACACACAATTTCTTTTTTCACAGTCGCTCCACTTCAATTTGCAAGTCCCAGTACTTTGTGATTTTTTCTTGCTGCTTATCTTCAATCCGTGCATCACCAGATATTGCAATGTCAATGAACCATATTTTTTTCTTTTCAATTATTGTTATGTCAGGTGTGTTGTGGACCAAGTGCTTGTCAGTCTGAATCCTGAAGTCCCACAAGATCTTGAGTTTCTCATTCTCTAAAACTTTCTCAACCTGATGTTCCCAGTCGTTTATTATTATTATTATTATTATTATTATTATTATTATTATTATTATTAATAATAATAATAATAATTTTGGGGGTTTTAAACCGGCCAAATCTATTTAATTATTTTAATTTTTAATCATTGTTGTGTCTTGTGTTTTTAAATTGGCTGTACACCACCCTGAGTCCTTTGGGAGAAGGGCGGTATAGAAATAAAATTATTATTATTATTATTATTATTATTATTATTATTATTATTATTATTATTATTATTATTATTATTATTATTATTATTATTATGGTTTGTCACACACCAGTCTTCCCAAGGCCTGGGATAGGCAAATGTTTAATAATATTAAGTATATTATCATTATATATACAGTAATGTGAAATCAAAGCTGCCAGTTCTTTAACAAGCATTGTGCATTGAGTTCTTTCAAAAGATGTTTTGGATGCTTTATTTATCAGTGTAGCATATAAGATGTGGATCCAGCAGCATGCCCTTTTGTAATTGTAAATGTTCTCAAGATATAGATATTCTAAGTACCATCCAATATTTTATGGTATCGCACCCATGGTGCCAATAATCACTGGGGCCCATTTATGCTATAATTTTTCAATTTCAATTTTCAGTCTTGATATTTTGTTATTTTGTCCAGTGATTAGTGTTCTACTATACTATCCCCTTGTTGTTGTTGATGATGATGATCATTATTTAATTATAGCTGCCCAGTCCCATAGATTCTAGGTAGCTTACAAATACAAAAACAATAAAAGCAGTTAAAAACATATTTTGGCCTGTGGCAGACCAGACTAAAAGAATCTTAACAATCACAAAGCAAACCAAGGCCCCACAATCACCTTAACTCCAGGTCTTAGACCAAATACAGTTCTTCAGGGCTTTCCAAAACCCCAGGAACGAAGGTGGTATTCGTATCTCTGGGAAGATGATGTTCCAGAGGAGGCACATATCCTTGTTCCCATAATAGTTTAATACAAGGAAGCTGAGTTGTACTCATCCTGCCAGAATATACCAGCTAAGCAGTTGAAGATAGGTGGTCTTTCAGGTATCCAGGCCCTTTCCTTATATTTCAGGAAAGGGTAGCCATATGCATAATTCTTATTTTTTGTTTTGTGTTTGTTTAGAAAATAGGAATGGTGGTTCAGATTTCAAACCTTTCACAAATTTCTACAGCATTGACTGCTTAGAAGAAAGGACATTTCCTTTTATCCCTAAAACTTACAATATTTATTTATTACAAATACTTGTTTCCATAATCCATAGATCATAGATCTACGACAGATGTGTCTTTTAAATTCCAATGCCTGTAAATTTATTTATTTGTTCATAATCGCTGATCAAAAAATAGGGCCTTATCTCACCTGTACCATGACACAACCAATATCTTTCTTCATTGTATGCATTTCTGAGATTGCTTTCATCTCCTCCCCTAGAGTGAGACACACTTAAGCTGCTAGTTGGCACAGGAATTAAAATGGTGTTTTCGTCATTACTCCAATACCATCCAGGTGTGTGGGCTAAAGGTACTAAGGCCAGAGACAAACAACCTGAGACCAGACAGAATGATTGTTAAAACATGATGCAGGTGCCCTCCACATCCGAATGTAAGAAACAAGCAGAAAAAAGTCCATTGTCATGTGGGAGCAGGAGAAAGATATAAGATTTAAAACTTGGAATATAAAGAGGGTTGAACGGCGAGATTCTTGATGGCTTACTTTTATTAGAACTCCTTTTTTATCTCCAAGAGCAGAATCTTATCTGTATCAAACATACTTCATATTTATTCAATGTTAAATGTTTTTAACCCTTTAATTATGAGGGTTGACTGCATAGTTACTGCAGATGACTGCAGTAATATGAAACAGAAGCAGTATAGGGATCAGAAATATAGGTAGAAGTTTTCATGCTAGTATATTATTCTGCTGACACAAGGTATAGCAGAGTGATGGCTAACCTTTTTGCCATCGCGTGCCAAAAGCGTGGGAAGTGTGGGGGGGATTGTGTGTGCGCTTGCCCACACCCATAATTCAATGACACCCCATACCCCCGCGCATGCACACGCGACCCCCTGTGCTACCCCCGCTTTTGGCACATGGTGGCAAAAAAGGTTAATGGTGGGCCCAATAGGCCCGGTAGGCCCATTATTTGCCCTCCCCAGACTCCAGAGGCTTTCTTGGAGTGAAAACAGCCTCCCCCCCACCCCCAGAGGCCCTCCGGAAGCTGGAAACGGCCTATTTCCTGTCTTCCAGTGGGCCTGGAAGGCCCAAAAATCAGCTGACCAGTGCACACATGCGCGCTGGAGCTGAGCTAGGGCAATGCTCACGTGCCCATAGGTGAAATGAAAATTCTCCAAGAATGTAAAAGCTTCATTGCTCAGATCTTTGCATCAATCCTATAAGATAAGCTAGTGATGAGATATCTGAAAGACTGTGAACCTATTGCAGAGTTGTGTTCAATATTCAGTGTTTGTTCTTTTATACAGGTTTTTAGATCTCAGACTATAAAACTTGAGATGGGAGTTATGCAACAGAACATAGGGCAGAAAAAATAAAATTTAATAAGGGGAGTTAGGATAGATTTCCTTATACTGTGGTGGGATTTAAACAGCTTAAATCCTGCACTGATACCTTTAATATTATTAAGCAACAACATCTGCCCATCCAAGGTCCTTGGGAATGACTTGATAGATGGACAAAAATGCCAGATTTATTCTAAACATCTAGGTGACTCTGTGACCAACCGGGGCGAAATCCAGCCAGTTCCCTCTGGCTCCGGCGAACCAGTAGTGACGGCTGCAGGAGGCTTCGGCCACCCATGTGGATGTCATGACGTTGCTTTTTTGCAACATTTTAAGCCTCTGCGTATGTGCAGATGACGGCGTGCATACACTGGCGAACTGGTAGGGAAGGTAAGTAAATTTCACCCCTGTGACCAACCATAATAATATAATCATTTGTGACTGCTTTGTCTTGGTCTTTATGGGTCTTTATTCATTCATACCTACCTGTATATTTATTTCCTGCTTAATTAGAATTCAGTTGCAAGTTCGATCCTATTATATTTGACTCTGCTATGTTTGTGTACATTTTCATATAACGTTATTATCATTTCTTATGTTAATTTATTGGGCGAAGCGGTAGTAGGAAATGGAATACTCTGATTTTATCTTAAATGCTATTATGCCTCTTGCATTTTATTCTGGCTATTAACTTTTTTTTTATAACTTATTCCTCTCAGTAAATTACTTGTCAAATTAGGAAGCCACTTCAAAATCTAGATGTGGACTTTAGTCCAGTCAGTGTATGATGCACTATAATTATAAGGTACCAAAAAGATTACTTTGAAGCTGGAATGGAATGATGGTTATAGATAATCAAACTTGCACTGAATTATTTAAAAGTCACATAATCGTTTATGGTGACAGTAATACTAGTGGCTCTTTTATATCCATAGATTGGTTGTTGAGAACTGCTTTAATCTGTTTAGATTAGGGATGCCCAGTTTAAATCTTATAGAAATTAATCTTTTAAAAATTTGATATGATTTTTTTAAATTAACAGTATGGCATTCTTCAGCCAGTCAGTATAAAAAAATGCTATCAGATATGAGTTTGGTTTTTCACCAAGAATTTTTTTTTCCACTTGGAAATGAATATTTACGAAGTCAGTTTTGCATACTATAATGCACCAGGTGAAGAAACAGTGGTGGGTTGCTACTGGTTTGCACCGAATCGGGCGAACTGGTAGTGGTGGTAGCGGGCGGCTCCACCCATCTGCCCAGACGTCTCTGCACATGTGCAGAAGTGTCACGCGTGCACGCAAGAGCACGCACACCCATGAATGAACCGGTAGCAGCCGAAATTGAAACCCACTACTGTGAGGATATCTACTTTAGTAAATTGTTTTGGGAACCTGGGACTTTTTCTTACCCTTAGCATATCTTTCTTTCTTTCTTTCTTTCTTTCTTTCTTTCTTTCTTTCTTTCTTTCTTTCTTTCTTTCTTTCTTTCTTTGTTTTTCTCTTGGAAAGAATTATAGAAATACTAATATTATTAGAATTAGCAGCATATCTTATGCATCTTAATTGTTAGACTTTATATCACTGTACAGATTTATTTATTTAGTGTATGGTTGGTTCAGAAAACCTTAATGAAGGAATAAATAATTTGTAGCCCATTAGAAGTAAGCCTTTAAAAAGTAATGCAAATTACAAAGGCAGATGGTGAATGAAAGTCAAAAGCTTCATGAAGATGTATCATCTCTAATCAACAGCAGTTCATTGCCTAAGGGATTAAAGTCAGTATGTCTGCAATAAAGACAAATATTCTATATAGAACAGCTGATGAAGAAAAGAAAAAAATCAGATGTATGGCATTACTTCAACACCTGTTTTTTTTTAAAATGCATTATAAAGTATAGTAATATTTAGTGATATCCATAGGGTTAGAAATATTCACATGGGGTAATTATATTTCTAAAAGTAGTTCCTATTTTCTCTGGGAGGGAAACAAAAGTAATATGAGTTTAGAAGGAGACATGATAGACTAGAAGAAGAGAGCTAGATTATGAGACTGAACATCAACATTCTATTTCCAGTTATAAAGGATGAGACCAGCAATACAGTTCTGTACAACTCTCTTTTAAAAAGCTTGAATGAACTCAACAAAATTCACAAACAAAAATTTATCAAATTCAGGAATCCAGAAATTGAAAATGAAACATTGAACATTTTTACTTACTGATGTGATTTTTTATATTTGTAGACATAATGCTCTACTCTGTATATTCTTTATATATCTGTTCAAATGATTTCTGTTTTGTTCTGTTTTTAAGAAGCCAACCATTTGTCTGAAATAGGGTTTCCTGCTTCAACAGGGGTTAACAGTAACAGAGTTAGAGGTCATCTAGTCCAACCCCCTGTTTATGCAGGAGACCTGTACTAGGGATTAGAACCTTTCTGATCAACAAGCTCAGTGTCATAGCCACTGAGCTTGTTGATCTAATCAGTTTGAACTAGAAGACCTCCAAGGTCCCTTCCAACTCTGTTATTCTATTCTTTTATTCTGTTAAAACAGATTACAGGCTTCCAAAGGATCACCCTCTGTAAAACTAATTTAAAAGGCACCAAAATTGTTCTGGATTATTTGACCATTTTCAGATATGTTAAGAACTCAGGAAAACCTCTGAGTGCAAACAGGTTTATAATTTAGTCTAAGGAAGATGACAATGTTTGCCATTTTGGCTAACAACTGATCACAGATAATTAATTATAAATCAGCACTCCCCTGGATAGTAACTAAGCATTTTATACTACCCAGTTGAAATAAAATCTATCCAGATATCTAATTTATCCATTCACACACAAAAAACAATTGCTAGTTTTTCTTTTAATTTCAGTATTTTCAATATGGTATATCTCTATTATCTTTCAAACTTTTAATACTGGCAAGCCAACAATTTTGCATTTGGGTTTCATTTCTTAATCATCCCAGCAACTGAGAGACAAGAGAGGCCAAAGCAAGAAGACAATTCTTCCAGTGGTGGGATTCAAGTAATTTAACAATCGGTTCTCTGCCCTAATGATTTCTTTCAACAACTAGTTTGCCAAACTGCTCAGCAAGTTAACAACCGGTTCTCCCGAAATGGTGCGAACTGGCTGAATCCCACACTGAATTCTTCCCTTCAAGCTCAAATTCATTGTCTTATGGTGGCATTTCTCTCTCTATGGACACTTTACAATTGGCACAGGCATATAAACTTGTAATTGCCAGCCCCTACCTATAGTATAATGGGCTCAAGTGAAGATTTCCATTATTGAGACTCCACTTTTATTTGAAAAATCCATAAAATCCCAGGCATCAAAGTAGCATTCCTTATGAATGGCATTAGACAATTCACTCCCCCACTCCATCAAACTCATGTAACTCAGTTTCCTCATTCATGTGTTTATATACATTACTTGCAAATTAAAATAATCTGAGTCCTTTGAACTCCTCCCATGTCAGGTCACATTGGCACAAAAAGCATTAATGGAGAATAAATGTTTTAGTGCTCAATGTTGCATTGCTGCAGCAGAGTAAGCATAAACCACTCGTCTTTCCTGTTCTTCATGCCTATTAGCAATATATTTGCCTTCATTATGTCACATTGTTAGCTCTTAATTGTACAAAATTTGTGGGAAGGCAGAATTAATATGATGTCATATGAAGAACATTGTTTGCAAGTAATCTAAGGACTCCAGCTGTTATACTGTACAGATTAACACTACCATTGGATAGTTAATTAGACAAATATTTTGCCCTACAGTATTCTGCAATTTGAACCAAAGACAGGATGGTACTCTTTTTATTTTATATATGAAGCAGATGAACCTTTCATTAACAATAGCAATAGTGGGACAACATCTTAAGTGGGACAACATCTTAAGACAACAAATTAGGTTAGGATAGGCAGGATTTGATTTGGCATTCTCCCATTACTCCAATGCAAAAGTAATACGTCTGTGTTGAATAGTAATAATTAGTATCATACAAAAATAAGTGGGGTTCATTGAGACACCTAGTTTAAATGTATGCTCAGAATAAGAAATGCAGAACTGGAGTATTCCTAGCAGCTAAATAAAAAGAATAATTCAATTAAAAGTCATCAAAACAGAGCTCCACTGAAGTTTTCAAATTCAGTTTCAAGAGAGTGTGGAATTGGAAAAGGAGATGTAGTACCTGATTTGTAATAAAAGAAGGAAAAGAGGGCTCTGCATTTTAATATTTTAAGCTGTTTCAGCAGAATTTTTAAGTTTTCATGTTTTTAATTATTATTTTTTGTGTATTATTGTTTTTAACTATATTGAATACCGGTCAGAGTCATTTGTTTTGTGAGATGGATGGCTACATATATTTGTAATAATAAATAAATAATAATTTAAAATGTAAATAAATAAAACAAACTGGCAAATTCATATAGAAAAGAAAGGAGTGTTTTAGATGCCATGGATTCCAAGATATTCTTTATCAAATCCTGAGGTCTGACTTCTACATCTTAAAAAGCTGCCATAGCAATATGGTGTCCATTCCCATATTTTCAACAACTATTAACCTAGTAATATTTATGGGTTTATGAGTCAAGATGCCTGAATGATACTATGGGAGCTTCTATACTGCTATATAAAAGCAGTGTCCATCAGTTTCTGTGCCAGCCTAAAACTATTTGGCTTGAAATGCCCAGCTCCCATTGGCAATCCTTATTCATAATGCAGGCAAATGGTTGGCTTTATTTATACTAAGGAGAAAGCTGGTGGATTATCCAGCTTTGTTTCCTTCTCCATAAGAAAAAATCAGATGGTGGTAGGAAAATACTTGCCAATCATTCTCCTTAATACAATATTAGATTGCAGCTGGAAAGGATGCAAATGTTGACCAATGGTCTAAAGAAGACCAGAAGGCTTAGCTATGGTCTAACTTTTGAGTAAGTTTATTGAAAGGGTATAATATCTGCTTATAATTGGATTGATTTTGAAGAAAGGTTTGTGCTATTCTCCAAGAGCACTAAATCCCTGTTTGGAAGAAGCAGAACATGACTTTACAGTATTTCAAAAAAGGATACAACCATGTAAAAACCATGCAAACAAGGCAGTTTTTTCCCCTCTGCCACTTTAATATGCACACACAAACAAAACACTAATTGGACAGCTGTTATTCAAACTGACCCAAGAGTTCAAGGTAGGGATTGATCAGGGGAAGAAAAATGGCTCTGAAAGACAATCCCCCATCCACTAGAGAGAAAAGAATCTGCTAGCATTGGCCTAAATTAATCAGGCTGAAAATCACCTTACCACATCATTAGGAGAATGGTCAGTGAATTGACAGAATAGTAAATCTATAGGAAAAGTTATGTGAAGATAAAGAAAAGTCTACTTTGAATCCAGAACAGCTAAATATGAATTAAAGCTGCCTCTGATATGTACCCAGGACCAGGTGAAATTGACATCATGAATTCAGGGAGGAAAAAAAAAGAAAGATTATTGTGTTGTGGTTAGGTGCAAGTGAGGAATAGTTCTGTATTGCCTATTCCTGCTCAAGGGAATACGCAGGGTTGGATCTCATGAGTACTTTTGGAGTTGTGGTTGGGGTTTATTTCCCCACAAACTTGTGAAGTCAAATGGAATGCATCTTCCAAGTTTTTATTGGTATTTCCAGAGTCAATTTGTGGGTTTTAATAACAGGACTAAAATAGGATTTACACCTCCCCAATGGAAGGATATAATTTTTCAGATGCTGGTCAAATGCTCAGGAAGTAGAGAAGGTAGTGTTGCTAACACAACACAGAGCTTTAGGACAAGTTTGAGAAGTAATAGAAATAAAATAAATTGGCCCAGATTACCTTGAAAATCACTTACAGAGATTGCTAGTTCAAGTGACAATAGTTGATTGGGACTTTTAGTCCCAATTCAAGCCTGCCCACATAATCCTGATCAGCTGGGACTTGGGAGGCAGAGAATAGAGGCAGGCGGGGCCAGTCAGAATTTTTACTACCGTTCTCCAAACGACCAAAATTTCCGCTACCGGTTCTCCAGAACTGGTCAGAACCTGCTGAAACCCACCTCTGGATGAAACAGAATATCATGAAATCTGGAATAAAATGTATCAATGGTTGGAGAAGAGGAGAAATGTTGGGATAGAGAAATATGGATAAATCAAGAGTTTAAGAATTATTATGTTAGTATTATGTGATAGGTAGGAATTGTATTGGTATTGAATGTAAATTGTATAGACAAAGAGATTTATGTAGCTGAATTTTGATAGATTGTACAAAGGTATATATTGAATATGAATTGTAGTTGTTGTAAGGAAAAATTTGATGGAAATGTTGGAACCAGAGAAGTCACACTATGTCCAATGTTTTTAACTGTATATTTAATAAAAAACTTTTTTAAAAAAAGAATGAAGACAGTTCAGAGGTTATTGCCCCCACCAGCTGATCTTGTAGTAAGAATGAACTATGCTTTCACCGGGAAAATCTGTACAATGGTTAGGGCTAGGACTGCGATGATTCAGGTTAAAATTCACATTTGGTAATGGAAGTACAGTATACTGGCTTTGAACCAGACAGGCAAAACCTACTTTTAATTTCTATGGGAATCTTCCATCACATAACCTATTTTTTTGCGACTACACAAGGATATGACAACTATATGCCAGCAAAGGAATTTGTATATAATTCTAATATTTGGATATAATTCTAATCGACAAACATGAAAACCAATAAAAGTCTCAAGTATCTTACAACTTTCCTGGCTGCCTACACAACATATACTAAAACACCATTGATGTGCTATGATGTTTGGCTTTAAGTACTGTTTCTCAGTATTGGCTTTAAAAACTGTTTCTCAAAACTGTTCGAGGCATAACCAACATCATTTTGAAATTGCCTTGAGATTTCTCTTTTAACTCACTAGAAGAAATTGCAAATCCTTTTTCAGAACTAATAACAGAAACCTCTAACCACTAGACATAGCTATTAAAGTGTTTGTTTTTTTAAATTACCTAGATTCATTGGTATGCTTTGTGGTTCACAAAGTCAATGCAGAATTATTAGGAGAGGAACTGAAATTAAAATTTTAGTATAATAATAATGCCTTGAATAAATCTGTGGCCATGTTTCATTTTAAATAACCTAACCTACTGATAACCTAACCTAATATTCTAAATAACCTAACCTACTGATTTAAAATATATTACAGTTCTATTTTCTTCATATCAAAATATGAATGATAGTATGATAGTGTAATGGAATATGTGGATGACCTTAAGGAACATGGAGAAGAGATGCTGCATAAGAAAAAAAAATCAGGCAAGAAGAGGCATGAGACACCCAAGTGACTTAACAGTCAGAAAAAAAAAAACTTAAGAAGAATCCACCCTAATAGATCTGGTGGTAAAAAATATTTTCCACTTGATTTCATTAGAGATCCAGAATAGAAAAATACAGTATTGCATTTTGCATATTTAACTTGTGGAATTCTGTATTAGAGAATAAAGAGATAGTGTAACCACTAATCTTTTATAGAGAAAGCAGATCAATTGAGAACTATTGGCTACAAGATGAAATCTCCTTTTTCAATAGCACTATATCTCTAAATAACAGCTGCTCACACAGTACAAAGTTGATTTATTTACAAGTATTAAAAAACAATTCTAGCATGTGCTCTCCTGCCTTTGTAGATTTAGTTTATAAATATACATTTTAAATAATAATCATAGTTCAAACTATGGAGAAAATCTTTAAAAAAAAGAAAAACCAGGAATATTATGCTCAAAACATGAGCTAATGATGGAACTAGGATGCAGGAATAATGGACCGGTGTCCTAATCCAGCAGGGCTTTGCTTTTGTTTCATAAAGCCACAACTGAAACTTAGTCAAACTTAGCTACAACTCCAAAGCTCTTGCTTTAAAGCGGTTCGCATCATTTCTGTTAAGTGCTTTGATATAAAGACCTTGTGGCTGGGGTGAGGGGTAGGGTCCAGAAGGGAGGGTGAGCATATGCCAAGGCTCAATTTTAAGGACCAATGGTTTTGGGAGTTGCACCCGGCTGCCAGGGAGTGAGTAAGCCAAGGGAGCGGGTACATGAACAGGAGGAGAAGGTAATTAAAGAGGGAGGCACTAGCCACAGCAAGTTCCCACAAATGAAGGCCCCGAGGCTGTAGACACCAAACAACAAAGGACCAAGCAATTATTTGGCTCCAGTGGAAGGTGCTGGTCCCAGCAACGAGCTGGTTTTAGCTGGCCACCCTGGGGCAATGCTGAGGTTTGGCAGAGGGGGTGGCGAGCATGATCAGGGGGGCAGGGGAGATGGCAATGCAGCAAAGCTTGTACCAGTGTCGTAGTTATTATACAGCAAATACAATTGGTCCCTGTTTTACATGTAGAAAGGGAGATTCACAAATGAAATCTCCAATGTGTTTATAAATGTATTACATGTAATAAAAAAAATATTGTAATTGCAGTGGTTGTGTGCATGTAGCAGTAGGCTCTCTGGGAACAGGGAATTCAATGTCAGGCTCAAATAATCAGGAACAGGAGTTGGGTTCAAAGCACTGAATTTATTTTTGCCACTTATTCACAAGAATCTGAGCAAGTAATTGTCCAAACTAAACTGGCATTAGTTAAAGATCAACAGAATTCATGGGGGGCCTAGTTTAGAGTCTCTTGTGGCTGTGCAGTGACTCCAAACTAATGCCACATTTAACTCTGCCCTCTAGCTCAGGCTGCTCATTTCCTACATAAAGTATTATTACTTATTATGAAAATTCTTACTGTTTTCTTGCATATAGACAATTGATTAAATCGTTAAAGTTTCCATTCTATACTGTTCTGTTCTGTTCTGTTCTATTGCAAACATTAATGGATCAAGAACTCAGAATTATCATATCAGAGCTGCAAAAATATGAGTAATCAGTGGAAGGCAGCAAAGATTTAGAGTGTTATGTCTTTCTTGGCTGGAATCTACTGGATGTCTGGATTTTTGCAAACAATATACTATATGGTAACCATGCCCAGACTTGCCAGAATGAAACTTCACACACAGAAACACACACCTTATTGACTTGCCCTAAAGTCCTGTTTTACATTGTCCTGCACAAAAGGGTTATCTGACTTACTTATTATACAGTCTTCTAGACCAGCAGTCACCAACTAGTGGTCCATGGACCACTGGTGGTCCGTGAGAAAATGGTGGTGGTCCGCAGAAAAATTATTTGCATTTTTATATTGCACTAAATACTATTTATCTTTTAAAAGATTCATATTAGTGGTCCGCAGGATTTAAAATTATGAATTTAGTGGTTCCTGAGGTCCGAAAGGTTGGCGATATCAGGCTTTGCAGTGGTGTTACTGTTCATAGAAATTGGATTGCAACTCTGGCACAGGACTGTCCATACATATAAAGGTTGCATTTCTATAGACAGTTCCTCCATATCTTGGATTCCAATCATAAATTTGCACACAATCTTAGAATTAAAAAGATATTGGATTATATAGACATTTCTCCACTGTTTTTGGTCACTGGCATCAGCTCAATAGCTCAGTATCCGTGAGTATGTGGGAAAGCTCAAAATTCTGAAACAATTCAGCTGTTCCATTTTATGACTTTTACTGAAATAGATCAGCCTATTATTTTAAATACTGAACCAGAGTTGGGGACCAGGCCAACTGGTCATAAAGAAGCTAGTGTAAGAAGAATGGTCATTTTGTAAGATTAACTTAACTATCAGAGGTAGAGGGAAATAATATTTAGGATTGTCTCTATCTGCCAATTCTCCCTCACCAATCTTCCTGCTAGACTTAACTTTCCATAGGGGATTATTAATTTCAAAGTGAAGGCCCCTCCTGCCCTTAAAATTCAGGTAGAATTATGCAGTATTGTCAAGCAGAAGAGGATTAAGGAATGCTTTTCAATTAATAATTCTTCCTTGCGATTCCCTGTTTTAAAATTAGTAAACCTATGCTTGTCTTTCACCATGCAGTTCTGCCTTAAAATAACCCCCCTACTAATTTTCATTAGATGTGGCAACAGCACCTTACACAAATCTTTAGAGTCTAAAGTCACTTTTCTTTCTTGAAAGACCTTGAAGAAGATCCCTTGTATTCCTAGATGTACTGCATCTATATTATTGCTAGTCCTTGATTTATGACCGGTCTTTTAGCAATTTTTCAAAGTTACAATGGACTATAAGATGCTCTAAAGTATAAGACGCACCTAGCTTTTAGGGAGGAAAACAAGAAAAAAGAATCTGCCTCTGCCTTCCAGCAATTTGCCTCCTTGCAGCAAACAGCAAACAGCGTGGTCAGCTTCAGCACACCCTGATTTAGCACAAGCAGCTGATTGGCAGTTGGATCTGCCTTCCGGAATACTTCCTATCAGCTGTTCCAGGCTGCGGGGATCACTGCTGCCCATTGGCGGCACCGCCGCCCATCACCGTTGTCACCTATTTCTGCCTCCGCACGCCCCATTTTTGGCCTCTGTACATCCTATTTTTGGCCTCCACACCCCATTTTAGCCCCTGCCTATCCCTGCCACCTGGAAAGGGACAAAAATGGGGCATATGGAGGCTGAAAATAGGATGCACGGGGGCCAAAAATAGGGCGCATAGAATCAGCGATAGGTGACAGAGGCGATGGGCAGCAACAGCACTGATGGGCGGCGGTAATCCCCACAACCTGGAACAGCTGATTGGTGGTATTCCGGGAGGCAGATCCAACCATCAATTAGCTGTTTGTGCTATATCAGGCTGTGCTGAAGCTGACTACACTGTTTGCTGTTTGCTGCAAGGAGGTAAATTGCTGGAAGGCAGAGGCCGAAGAGTGGGGGCTGGCAGGTGGACGGCAACATTCGCTATATGGGGCAACATTCGCTATATGGAGAAAGTGCGTCTTATACTCCGAAAAGTATGGTACTTACAATTGAGGTTCTGAAGTTCCAATAGCTGTCCTCCCTAGCAGTCACATGATTGCATTTTGGGTGCTTGGTAACAGACATGAATTTACAGGCAGTTGCAAAATCCTATAGTCACATGACCATGATTTATGACATTTTTACTGAAATTTTTTCGTTGTTTGTTTCCAGTTTCTGACAAAAACTGCCCATAGCAAATAATGGGTTCACTTTAACAACTTTAGCATTTCTTCATGACTGATGCAAAAATAGTTCATAAAATCAGGTCAGACACATGATGACCTGCTATACAACTGCCATACTTATGACTGTAATTGCCAGCCTCAAATATGACAAGGACTCATAAGTCAAGGACTACACATATCGCAATCTGATCATGATAATTATTCCCTCTGAGCCATTCCTATACTGCAGAATCCAATCTAGTTCAATATAATTTCTTCCAAAGAACTCTGGGAATTTGATATTATTGCAAATACTGGAGTTATATAATTTAATTGTCTTTAATTGGTAACCATTAAGATTAAGATGATCCAAAAATGGTTTAATTATAACAATTCAGCAACCTAAGGCCAAGCCTAAGACTGCCAATATATATTGCAAGCTTATCAAAATGCTCAGCTCTTAGTGTAACCTCATAACAAGTCCCTTTTTTCTATCAAAGAAAGTATACATTAAATACTCCTGAATCCATTCCTAATGATGAACAACTTCAGTGGCAATTGAATTTAGTTTGCATCCTTGCAGCAAATCATACAAAATAATACTATTTTGTAGGACATATATATTTTACTGCTATGTTTTCCCTGAAGCCTGGATTCCCATCATGAATACAGCTTTTTCTTTTAGCTTGCCCTTTGCATTTCTATTTGTTTTTTAGCTCCACACAAGTCTGCTCAAGCAACTGAAGATTTTCCCATTATTTCCTCTATGCCCATTTCCCTCCCTTCACACAGACACAGCTGAACGGAAGCCGAGACACAGACGGATAAACACAGGTGCGGAACTGAGTGTGAGCACTAGTTTATTTATGGTTCGGAATCCACCCATGGCGACAACAGGATTCCTACATTACAGTCCCTAATCTGTCCAGTCGGAAGCAAGTCTCCTTTCATTCTGTTTTAGCTTTAAGCTAAACAGGACAAAAAGGAGAAACATTTCTCCACACTGCTGAGGGCTATCTGGCCACTGATTTGATTCTCTTTTTACACTAATATGGCAAAATGTACTTCTGCTCTATTTCTAACCTTAGGTTATCAGTGTCCATGCCACAGGAAACCAGTGCAAAATACGTCAAATCTTGATTAAACAATAGATATGGCACTTTGAGTATCATTTCTTTGATGTTTTCAAAATACATCCACCAATAAAAATTGGAGGGGATTTCAAAGATAATTTAGTTCGACTTGCTGCTGATGCAAGAAACGGACTATTATGGTATTGACTAATAAGTAACTATATGTATGGTGAGCATATTTTCTTGGAAAAAATAAAGGGCAAAGTGAAAAGGGGCAAATCTGAAAAAGATACACAAGAATAAAAATGTATAATTGCATGAATTTATAATCTTGCTTTTCAAATGAAAAATTCAACAGCAAAACCACAAAAACTTTACAAAAATGCATATTCTAATGAAAATATCTAAAATCAAAAAGTATATAGAGCTTTATTTTTAAAAAGACAGTTTAATATTTGGAAATTGTACATTAAGTGGTGCCATTTCTATGGTAAAAGTTAAATTACCAAAATTAATGAGTTTTTGAAAAATAAATCTGGAGGACAGCTTTCTTAAAATAAAATGTAACTATATGATGTAACTATATGGCAAAAAATTATTAAGGGAGGAGAAGACCCCAGCTTTTGAAGCAATTTGTTCTACATCAAATAGGACTGTTCTTCCTGAGAACAGTGAAAAATAGTGTTAATGGTAACCTAAAATATAAGATATTAAGGTTGGTGCTCCAGTGTGCTAGTGATCTGCCCTCACATTTGTTCTGATCGGTTACTTGGAGCATTTCAAGAAGATACTGAAGACTTGGAAGCCCAAAAGGATCAATCAATCTGCTCTATCCAAACATATTTTTCTGAGCAGTCAAGTCCCACTTTCAAACCAATAAGATACTTCCTTATATATCCAATTCCAAATCCCAAAGAGCACTAATTCGAGCATGCTTTATTACACTCCCCAATATGAAAGACCAACATTAAAACATTTTTATGAGATCACTGAAATTGTGGAAAGGGACCATTGAAAAGCTCATATTCTATAGCCTCTAAAAGTACCCTAGGACTTCTTTTCCTAGTAAAATACCCAGGAATTTTTTTTAAAAAAGGTACAGTTACCAGATCAATATGATTTAGTTTCTTTGAACATAGTCAATTTTTATGCTGCTTGTTGATTGCCCACTGATGAATCCACCGATTGTATTGTTCTTTTCCTGCTTTTATTTTTAATGTGTTTCATTTTTAACTCTGGCTAAATAAAGTTCTCCCTATTCTTTTTGCTCACGTTTTTCAAATTGGCTATAACTTAATTGTTTCTTACTAACCTCTCCTCCATATAAAATATATGCTTACTTTATCCAGGTATATTCCAACTATTTCACTGTGTTGTAGTTTTAACTTGTAAAATTTACAAGATGTTCTTTAGCTGTCCAACCTTTTATGTACATGCTGCACAGAATAAACTTTCTCCACCCAAGGACACTGATGTCAAGACTTGTCAACAATAAGCCCTCCTTTCTTTTCTCCATGCTTAGCCTCCTTGAAACATAACTGATGCAAGAGATGTTCCATCAAAGGAAGAAGGCAGCCTTCTCTTTCCCCTCAACCATATATATCTTTTCCCTTTATGGTTTATATTATATTTGAAGCATATATAGCAGTGGTGAAATTCAATTTTTTTTTTACTACCTGGTCTGTGGGTGTGGCTTGGTGGGCGTGGTGTGGCTTGGTGGGTGTGGCAGGGGAAGGATACTAAAAAATCTCCATTCCCACCCAATTCAGGGGAAGGATACTGCAAAATCCCCATTCCCTCCTCATTTCTGAGGGAAGGATATTGCAAAATCTCCATTCCTACCCCACTCTGGGGCCAGCCAGAGGTGGTATTCGCTGGTTCTCTGAACTACTCAAAGTTCCCACTACCGGTTCTCCAGAACCTGTCAGAACCTGCTGAATTTCACCCTTGATATATAGGTAATCCTCAGTTTATGACCACAACTGAGCCCAAAATTTATGTTGCTAAGCAAGGCATCTGTTCAGCGAGTTTTGACCCATTTTATTAACCTTTTTTGGCCAGTATTAAGTGAATCATGCAGTTGTTAAATGAATCTGGCTTCTCCCATTGACTTTGCTTGTCAGAAGCTGGCTGGGAAGGTTACAAGTGGTGATCATGGGACTCTGGAACAGTGCAACTGCTCATAAATACATGCCCATTGCAAGTGCCTGAATTTTTATTATGTGACCATTGCGATGCTGTAACAGTCATAAATATGAAAACTGGTCATGTCACTTTTTTTCAGTGCTGTTGTGACTTCGAATAGCAAAAGAAATAGCACTTAGACTTACAGTACATACTACCCCAGAGTGATTTTATAACACTCTGAATGGTTTACAATGTCAGCATATTGCCCCCAACAATCTAGGTCCTCATTTTACCGGCCTCAGAAGGATGGAAGGCTGAGTTTTGGGGGTTTTTTGAGATTGGGAGCCTGTTTTATGAAAAATCTGTTTTTAGAATACATATGTAAAAGTGCTGATGCTGTATGGGTTTTACCTTTTATTTCTATTTGACTTCCTAAGTTTATCTATTTAGAATTAGTCTGCATTATAACCACTGCACCACTAGGGCTCCTGGTCATTAAATGCATATTTGTAAATTGAGGTCTATCTGTAGAGAAGAAAAGACTGCACAAATAGAGATGTGTATATATCTCAAAAAATGGGAAAATACTTTAGCATGGCACAGCAAAGCACATAGGAAGTCATAATGCAATTTCACAAGTATTCATTGAATTGATTCTGGTGTTTATTTTGGTTTTTATTTTCCAGCCTGCTCATCTGAAGAAAGACAAAATATATTTCCTCCATTGGTCATTAGCTTTGAGGAGAGGCAGTATTTTCTGATTCTCCATCCTTCCAAATCCATGGGTGCCCACTCCAAAAATACAAATTAGTGAGTAATTTCTTCTTCTATTCTGCCAGCCAAAATAGAGGAGGCTCTCCTTGCTTGCACTTGTAGTTGCTACAGATTAATTTTTAAAGTAGATGAAAAGTAAAGGAGAATACATGTTTGGTTTGCAAATACTTTCGAGATTTAAATTTGCTTAAAACTTTTCTTTTCTGAAATCTTAATCTAGGTCATATGTGCATATGCATAGGATAAATCACCCTTGCTATAACTCCTTGGCAGTGAAGGATTTCATAATGAAAAAGAGACAAATACATGTGTAGTGTAGTTCATGAAGGAGATTCATAACAGATTCTGAAACTGAACCTTGGATTATACTAATTCTCCAGCAGTCAGAATATTGTGAATATCACAGGACAGGGACTGAATATAATCATCCATTAAATTACAACCAATACCCTTTTATATTGTGCTTTTATATTAGAATCAAAACCTTGCTATATAGTAGCAATAGCACCTAGATTTATATACCACTCCATAGTTTCCTTTTTCTGAAGATTCATCAATTACTATAGTGAAATCTGCACAGCATTTATATTCTGCACTAATAGATCAATTAGAAAAGTGAGCAGTAAAGAAAGTGGGAAAATATCTCCGTCACCTTCTAAAATTGTACTGATTTACAGATTAACGGAGTTGAAAGGGACCTTGTAGGTCTTCTACTCCAACCCACTGCCCAAGCAGGAGATCCTACACCATTTCTGACAAATGGCAGTCCAGTTTCTTCTTGAAAGCTTCCAGTGATGAAGCTCCCACAACTTGCGAAGGCAACTTCTGTTCCATTGGTTGATTGTTCTCTCTGTCAGAAAATTTCTCCTTATTTCTAGGTTGAATCTCTCCTTGATCAGTTTCCATCCATTATTCATCTGGCCTTCAGGTGCTTTTTAAAGAGGCAGAATCATATGTTTCCACTATTATCTCACTCTTGAGAAGGGTGAACCATTTGTTTTGTAATATATTTATATAAGCTGCTATTATGATCATGAGCATGTGTAGAATTCCCTTTACTTGCCAGGAATGCTATTAATATCAAAGGAAGAAAAAGAAAATTAGAAGGAATATCTCAGCCCATGAATGTCTGATCTGATGACACTTGTACATGAAGATTTAGTGCCAGTCTGAAAGCAGTTCTAAAAGTCTTACAATGTTTGGAAAGCTAAAGTGTTGAGTTGATATAGCTCAGCTCATCAATTTATTCAAACCTGTTGCAAATGGAGGAGTTTGGTGGGATTGGAATGTTGAATTTTAAGCCTAATAATGGAAATGTTAGCTTGGAGGCTTTCCATCTCCCTCTCAGTTGCCCAGACAAAACATGGCTTCATCACTTTTCTCCCTTTGGTTAGCATAAGAATATCAACCAGAGTCATGCTCTTGTGAGATGGGCAGCCATATAAATATGATTGATTGATTGATAAATAAACAAACAAACAAACAAACAAACAAACAAATAAATAAATAAATAAATAAATAAGAAAAGGATGAGTGGGCATGCAAAATGCCACATTACCAAGCCTCTTCTTCTTGTAAGATTTTTATTAATGCAATACCCCCAGCATCCAGAAATGGGATAGTGATCTTTTTTCCCATTCTCTGCATTACAAGTCAGTTGAAATGAATAGAATCACAGATCACTCACAAAAAACTTCCATGTTAGAAAGGAAGCAACAAAATATATCCTGTCATTTCCCCTCACTTCCCTGGTATGTTATTTTCTAGCTAGTGCTATTGCTAGTAACTTTCAACCCTGAACTAGTTCTTCTAATCAAGGTAAACAAGAACTACTCATTATTCATTATAAATATGCTTCAAGGTTTTCATTATGGGTCATTACTGAGCTTCTAGCTAAGCCACACTCCCGGTATGCCTGGAAGAAAACACAGTAGTATCCTTTAAAAGGACTCATACCTAGTTTGATCTTGTGGGTCAAACTTGCAAGATCACTTTTCTTGTGGCACAAACTCTGCACCTGTGAGAGAATAATGCAAGGAATGCATACTCAGCAATAACACATACTCAAAAAAGAAAGCTGTAAGCAGAAACATGGTGCCCTGCTTGGAATCTTTTGCCTGAAGCAACTGTTCTCAAATGCCTTCTTGAAAAAAAACCTAATCTGAATCTAATGAAAGTCAAGCAAATCTAAATCCAGTGAATTTTGAAAGAGACTTTGATAAAATAGAGCCAGGTCAACTAGGCTGCTAATAGCTTGCCTTTTATTTCAACCCTCACATTATCTTATTCTTTGCTATTTAAATTCAGGAGTTGTCTTTGGTATACTATGTTTATGAGACAATTAAACCCCTAATTCAACTGTTAATTGTTTCTGTCAAACTCCAAAAGAAAAGGCCACAGCAAAAGACCAGCTTCCATTTCATTCTAAAAACTGAGCTTTCGGGTTGAGAAAATGATTACAAGATGATGACTTTTATATTTAGCATGATCATAACAATCTTGCAAAGGAGGTTCTAAATTAAATTAAATTTCATCCTGCAGTATTTTCCAGATGGTTTTCAAAATACAGTCCAGGTCTTTATTTGTAACTTCCAATTACACCTTCCAGAATTTCTAATCAGCACTGGTTACACTGAGAAGAATTCTGAATGCAGTAACATTAGCACATCCGGAATGCACCAAATGTAAAAGAATGGCCTAGATCAGGGGTGGGGAACTATGGCCCTTTTATGACTTGTGGTCATAATTCAACTCTGAATTCTGGGAGTTGAAGTCCACAACTCATAAAGGGGCCATAGTTCCCCACCTCTGGCCAGATGAAGATGGTCTCCAGCATCACACTCTATTGATTACAGTTGAATTACAACAGTCATGGATTTTCTGTCCTTTTTTGTAGTGATTGTCATATGACTATAGTGTGTATTGTACATTTGTGTGCAGCCATCAGAATTCCAGAAACAGGAAGTAGGAAGCTTTTGGTGAATCCAAAAGCTTCCTGAATAAATTTACCAAATAAATAAATAAACTTCAAATAGTTGCTAAGTGACCATCATTAAGCAAGGACTATCTGCAACAGGCTTCCTGCTTCCTTTTGGCTTACGTTGATATCGTTCGTCTGTTGTCAGAACGAGGGAGACATACTGCATTGATAAAGGAATATGAAAACTGGGTTAAAAACTCTTGCTAGTTAGTTCGCTGATTCCATATAGGTACTGACTCATTTGCTTTATTAAGACAAACAGCTGCAAAAACTGAGCCTCTCATCTCAGTGGAATCTGGCTATGAGAAACCTGAGAATGCCTTCCTGCCTTTCATTCTTTTGCTTTTTCCTGTGCAAGTTTCTAGCCTTGAGGGTGGGAGAGGAAACCCCAAAAACCATATAAGCAATTTTAACTGAAAGTTCAGAAACCACAAGCGTCCCCTGCCGGCAGCTGCATGGTCTGAAAAGTTTTAATCCAGTGCCAAGTCATAATTTCCTTGGAATATTAAGTGAATTATTTTGAAATTGTTCTTTACCCCATTCGTACCTTTGTGGTTAGAAAGAAGTTAGCTGTAGGCCTTGGAAGATGATCCAGGTGCAATTTCTCATTTTGTTCCACATTTCTTTTATATGCAGCCACAGAGTTGTCTTTGGTGAGCTTTATGCCTCAGTTTCCCAACAGATAATATCCTTGTCCTCATCTTAAAGGATGAAAAGAGAGGGTATGGCCAGAAACTGCTACTTCTCGACTGGCTACAACCTGTTTATCTAGAAATGAAGATAATAGAAATAGATAATAGATAATAGAAATTATAATTATTAGATTCAAGGTGTTGGTCACCACCTTTAAAGCTCTCCATGGCACAGGACCCGGGTACCTTCGAGACCGACTTCTGCCACCAATAGCCTCCCACCGGCCAGTTCACTCCCACAGAGAGGGTCTCCTGAGGGTGCCATCGGCCAAGTTATGTTGGCTGGCGACACCCAGGGGGAGGGCCTTCTCTGTGGGAGCCCCAGCCCTGTGGAATGAATTGCCCCCAGAAATACGTAAGATCTTCGACCTCCGGGTGTTTCATTGTGCACTCAAGATCCTGTTGTTCCGCCAGGCTGGTCTATGAACATAACAATTTTAAATTGAGTTTTAAATTTCTGGGGTTTTAAATTGAGCCGAATTCATTTAATAATTTTAAACTATTTTAACTGATGTTTTAATAGGCTGTACACCGCCCTGAGTCCTTCGGGAGAAGGGCGGTATAGAAATAAAATTATTCTTATTCTTATCTGTTTCTGTAGCGATGGTGATTTATTAAGAGCTTGTATAAAGGCTTGTAAAAACAACAGATGTACAAATAAATAAAAAAGTAGAGTCTTTTTACTGTACTACTATTCCTTGATATATACAGGGAGTATTCTCAGAAGTTGGGATAATTGCAAAGCCTACCTATATCCTGGAACATAAGTAAGAATATTAAAAACCCTGGAATGCAACTTCCTTATTAAGGTTTTTTTAAAAAAATCTTCCCTTCCCTTCCCCTTTCTTTCTTTCCTGGTTGTCCTTAAAATACTATCAAATGGAAAGAAGGAATAGACAAGAGCTGATGTTGATGAGTTTTTTGGCTGCTTTAGATGCCATCTGGCATAAAGACGGCCAGTTTGTCATAGTGGGTAAGGTGTGCTGGGGCAGAAACCAAGAGAACACTGAGTTCTAGTCCTTCCTTAGGCATGGAAGCTGAGTGGGTGATTTTGGGCCAGTCCAGGCACTTTCACTCCCAGCCCAACCTTCTTTCTTCCTTATTCTTCATCCTTAAATTCCAAGAAAGGTATTCCCTAGATTTTTGTTTCTTCAGCTCCATTTGCTGGAAGTCACATTCTCCATTAAAACTCTGTTCTTTCTCCCTTGTAGCCTTACAGCACACTTACCTCATGCCATCTCTCTTTTCGTTAAACCAGCCATGGGATGGGGATAAATCCCAACTCTCCAGATACATAATCCCACATTCAGGAACCTGCTTACAACAAAAGCTCACAAACAAAACACACATAAGCTATATATTTTGGACTAGATGGAAACCACATACATGCAGTAGAACCAACCTACTGTAAAATGCAGAAATATGCATCCTGTTTTCTTTTCAACTCTTTTCAAATCAACAGGAATTTACCATAGCTTTTCTTTTTTCCAACCTTGAATTCAGATATGTCAGTTGAGTATTTACATAATAGTTCTGTCAATGCAGAGGAGCTCTGTTTCCCAGCCCATAATTGTTTCTGGAAAGTTGCCATTGCATCGTCTTAAGGGGATGATATATAGGGTTTCATTCTAAGGTGGTACTTAACTTTTTTCAACAGTGAAGACATTTGTTGGCCTCAGAATGGAAGGTTTCTAGATCAAATTATTTATTTATTTATTTATTAGAATTTGTCAAACAAGAACGAGAACAAGAATAAAAGAATACAAATACAATGACAAGGATGATAGGCACGTTAGTGCACTTATGCACGCCCCCTCTACTGACCACTTAAGTATGATGTCAGGTCCACAGAAGTCAATTTGTGACTGAAACTGTGAAAATTTGTAGCTGAAACAACTGAATCAGGTAGATCATTCCAGACTTTGACAACTCTATAAGTTTAGAACAATTTACATTGAGCTTAAAGTGGTTGTTAGCACACATATTATTGCAATTAAAACAAAAAAAGGCATTTAAAAATTTATTTATGTATTTTGTGTTTATTTATATCTCGCCTTTATTGATTTTATAAATAAATGAAAGCAGCAAACATACCTACTCTTCCTATTTTCCTCACAACAATAACCCTGTGACTTGAGTTGGATTGAGAGACGATGACTGACCCAAAGTCACCTAGCCAGCTTTCATGTCTAAAGCAAGATTAGAATTCACATTCTCCTGATTTCTAGGCCAGCACCTTAATCACTACAACAAACTGGCTCTATTAATATTAAGTCTATTAAGCATTCATTTAAAATATGACTCAAATAATAATGGAATGACATCAGATTGGTTAATAATACTTTTCCACGATAGGAAAAGTTCTCCTGGAACGAATATTTTCACATAATTTTCAATATGTAGCAAACTAATTAACATATTATTTTATTATCAAATATTCATTTTAAACTTGTCACTACGCCATAATGTATTTGCTTTGTTTTGACATTAGCCAATCATGGGTGGCCACAAAGTGGCCCAAAAAAGTTACGATGGTGATTGTAACTGTGGAATTGATGTTTTGTCCCTTTTTTTTACATGCCATGTATCTATGGCATCAACTTGACTTTTTTTATCTACTCCTGCAGATGCCTCTGGGCCAAGAAAAACAGAGAACTAGGGGAAAATCTGTATATTGCATAAGATACAAGTAAAATCAAAGATTTATGTTTTCACGTACAACCACATGGTTCCAGGAGTGCAAAATAAAATCCAAGTAATCAAAAAATATTGCACACTTCAAAAAGGTGCAATTCTGCATGGTAGTAGCTGCCATTATGAGCCCTTTATCCCAAACATCCCTGTAATCAATTGTAAAAATTCATAAACTATGGTTTAATGATATATTAATGGTGGACTTTAGGAGAAACCCTCCCATACTGCCACCTCTTACAATACTAGACAACACAGTATCAACAGTAGAGACCTTCAAATTTCTAGGTTCTACCATATCTCATGACCTAAAATGGACACCCAACATCAAAAATGTCATCAAAAAAGCACAACAAAGAATGTTCTTTCTGCGCCAACTCAGAAAGCTCAAAATGCCCAAGGAGCTGCTCATACAGTTCTATAGAGGAATTATTGAGTCTGTCATCTGCACCTCTATAACTGTCTGGTTTGGTTCTGCAACCCAACAAGACAGACACAGACTACAGAGGATAATTAGAAATGCAGAAAAAACAATTGCTACCAACCTGCCTTCCATTGCGGACCTGTATACTGCACGAGTCAAAAAGAGAGCTGTGAAAATATTTACAGACCCCCTCGTTTCCTGGACATAAACTGTTTTGATTCTTACCTTCAAAACGACGCTATAGAGCACTGCACACTAGAACAACTAGTCACAAGAACAGTTTTTTTCCCGAATGCCATCACCCTGCTAAACAAATAATTCCCTCAACACTGTCAAACTAGTTACTAAGTCTGTATTACTATTAATCTTCTCATTGTTCCTATCACCCATCTCCTCCCACTTATGACTGTATGACTGTAACCTTGTTGCTGGTATCCTTAAGATTTATATTGACTGTTTCCCTATGACTATCATTAAGTGTTGTACTTTATGATTCTTGACGAATGTACAGTATCTTTTCTTTTATATACACCAAGAGCATATGCACCAAGACAAATTCCTTGTATGTCCAATCACACTTGGCCAATAAAGAATTCCATATAAAATTAAAGATTATGCAAGGTATGAACCTAAGGTTTTATGTTGGGTCCTTGGTTGCTTTCTAGCAGATATTTCATTACCCAAACTAGGAACATCACCAGTGTTTCTGATTTTATGTTAAATTCTCTTGATTTTAAAAATCATGTTTCTCTTGAATTAATTTCATCTTCTTAAAATTAATTTTTTTTGTTCATGTTGATGAAGATTGGCATTTTTGGTGGTATGCCAGTCTGTAATTATTTCTAACTTTGCATTTACCATATACATTTTAACTTTTATTAGTCATTTTTATTTACTAATAAGAAATAAAGTTTGCTGAAATCCAGGTAGTATCTGGTCCTCCCATAATATGTCATATCTATGAATAAGAAAAAGGAACATATAAGATGTGTGGTTTGGATTTTGGTTCTCAAAATTTCCAGTTAGTCCTTATTAACAAAAACTTTGCAAGCTGAATTTTTCCATATTAATTAGTCTGCTGCTACTTTCCCATATTTTGACCAATATGTACCGAGGCAAAAGAATTGCTGATAAACACTTTGAATTCTTTAAAAAATATACATTTAATTAAAATGATCTCATATATGAACTTAATCCTGTGCCTGTCTACTATAAAAATGAGCTCAATCTGTTAACAAAACTTTTTTATTTCAAATATCTGCATAGCATGCAACATACCAGGCATTACTAGATGATACTAATATTGAAATTTCTCTCAAGAAGGTTCATATATAAGGATTTTTATATGTGAAAAAGAATTTTTGCAATTTTTATTGATCTGTATCTTTATTATTTTAAAATGCATGACCACATTCTCACCTCTCCAGTAAATGATGCCTCCTTCTCTCACAACATTTCTAGTTCTATGGGACTGAATGCAACTGAACAAAGAGTGCCATTTCAGGTGCGTATCCAGCTATACAATAATCTTCAGGTCAATTATTTCAGTGATGCAGTGACTCTTGTCTGGTCTGAGAGCCAGCTGAATCCTCCTATAATCTGATGATTTACTGCAATTAAGACTCTGAAAACATTTATAGTCAGCCCAGATTCACAGAACCAGCCCTTGTCATTTGAACCAAGTGTACATTCATTGCCAGGATAGATACAACATGTGCCAACAAAAAGTAAAAGGGTGGATTTATTATGCTGGATTCTATAGGCTTCTTTCAAAAATGTGTGCCAAGGAAAGATTCTAGTTGAGGAAAACAGTCATAGTTTGCTTCAAAAATGCTTTGCAAGAATAGTGGATTAGACATAACACAATGTAGAATTCAATGTTACGTTCACACTTTTTTAATGCTATTTTTATTCTAATAAAGCAAATAATCTTCCTGAATGTAGCCTGGAAATATTCTCACAGAGATATGAAATATATCAACAGCCCATTTTCAAATTTTTTAGGCTGATTCTTGGCTTCAACTCTAAACAGTTGACATCTCAGCTCTTTGTGATGATTCGTGAGTTAATTTATGCTTAATCACCAAATGAATCAATTAGCAAAAGGGATAACCATTGATCTTTCTTAAGAGCAAAGTATCTTCCACTGGCTATTTTTGTTGCACTTAAAACACTTTACTTGTTGCAGTAAAATCACACTCCTGTGGAAGATGCTGAATTAAGTAGAAGATATTCCCACCTGAATCCTTTATGAAGAATTGGCTGTCGCTGAACTCACTGACAATTCCTGCCTGCAATACAAAGACCAATGCCAAGGACATGTACTGATGATAAAGCCTCCATCTCATCTCTATATTACCCTTGAGGCAGGCTGAAATCTAAGTTGTCCCAGCATTCATGTAAGTAGCATCTTCTGTGTTACAACAATTGAAAGCCTCTAGCAGCTTCTGGAGATCATAAATTTGCTTTTATGAGTGGACCTATTACAGGCCTTTCCCCTCCCATCTAGTCATTGGGTTCTCTGCCTCCAAAACCATTTTTCCTGGGTTTGCCAAAGGGGTTGGATAGGCCACTTTATTTTATTTTTTTTCCGAAGTTCTACCCTTAGGAATGTGAGAAGTTGATATTCTTATGGTGCAGCTTAAAAAAAGGTGAATGATTTTCAATCCTGGCTCAAAATTAAAAGGCTACAGCTTGGTATGTCCAGAGCTGCACAAAATGTGAGGTTTGCTACTAATATCTCTAGCAAAGTATCTAGTCTTTAGCCGGAGTAGTGGTAGAACAGATCCTAAGATAACAGAAAGAAAAGTATTACACCTGGCTTGAATCAGTGGTAACCTTGAATTACTCTTACCTTGGATTACTCTTACCCTGATGAATAAACAGGTGTATGACCTTATTGGAAGGGATTCTCCTTACAAGACAAACAATAGCTTGAGAGGAAACAGTTTTAAGGGACAAAAAGGAAAGGGGAGGGACAAGCAATTTTTATTTAACAGGGTGCTATGAGAATCATTCACAGTGACACTAACAGAATTGGTCCATGATGGCAGACAAACTACTTCAAATTCAGGACAAAGGACAAGTAAATAACAGTTAGTGGGGGTGGGGGGGGAGGATGACTAGAAAGCTACCAATTACTGACTTGAAAGTACTATTTTAATATCTCCAGTAGTTCCTCACAATCAAAAAGGCTAGATTCTCACTAAGTCTAATTAGCCAAATATATGAAAAAGAAGAGAGGGTTTAGAATACAGAATGTTGGGAAATGGATGTAACAGACTTTTTCATTATGTTATTAACTATGGATTTTTTATCCTTTTGCTAACTACCAGATATTCTGATCTATTAACACTTTGCAAATCTATTCTTTTTCCCAGACTTTGAGAAGTGTGTTACATCTGCATTGATGTAAGGAAAGGATGCTACCACTGTTATATACTGTGTTGAGTCCTGAATAAATAAGGTATAAGACAACATGCAATTTCCCACAAGTTTTACACTAGGGTTATTTCCATTCCATGTATTCATTATTATCAGTTCCACAATCATCTGAAACATTCGTGTAACAACTTAGCAATTGTCCTATCTGCACCTTCTAGGTGCTCTAGACTAGTCCACCAATTCTCTCTCAGTTGAGCAATTAGAGAGAACAAAATCAATATACAAGGGATATTCTATATGAGGTTAGAATATTAGCATGGGAGTTCCAGCAGTGATATATGTGTAGGTTTTGTGTTGTTATAAAGAAACAATACAATTATGGTTGGGTTTTTTAGTTAAGTTCTTTGTTATGTTCACGGCCCAGAGTTTCTTGAACAGATGAGTGACTATATTTCTCGAATTGATATACTAAATAAACCCTCTCCCTATCCTTCCTGTGCTGCATTTGGTGGAGGGAGGAAACAAACAATCAAATAAAACCTAGTCATACGCCCTTCTCTTCTACTGAGATGAAAACACCATGGTGTTATAATAAACAGCATGGTTTTACAACTGCAGGATTGAAGAATTACTAAGGAGATCGGAAGCTTCATTCTCAAACCATACCAACCTCCACTATTTTTTTTTCTTGCCCTACTTCTAAATGCCATTTTTCAACTTCTGCTTGGTATAATCCATGGCAAGTGCTTAATGTGTGGCAAATCATTCCACAATAAATTTAAGGTTATCAACTTTCCTTTTCTTCATCAAGACTTGACACAATTTGGGGTATGCTTCCTAGTTTCTGGCAACCTGAGGATAGTTGGAAAAGTATTTCTGATTGGCAGTGATGCTGTCTCATAAAAATGGCAATTAAAATTCAAAATGCTGAAGGATATACAATAGGTATCCCTCTTTTTTATTAGAAGGACCCTACTTCATATGTATACAAAAAAGCCTGTTCAAATCCAGTTAGATTCTTAAGTCTAACTCAGATTCAACTCAGATGAATCTTAGCTTTCGAGGTCCATTTGATGCCTGTGCTGCATGTTAAAGAGGATTCTTGGGGAAAGTATTTTTTTGGAAGGTCCTATGTTAATTACCCATACACTTTCACGCAATATAGTTCCAGAATTCCCCATCAAGAGGGGAGAATGTTCAACCCAATACTAGCCTGTTTTGACATAGTCATGGTGGCTGACCTGCTCTTAAACTCTGCCCTGCAGAATAGCTCCAAGGAAGTTGAAAAAATTTACTATTGGATCAGCTTCCTATCCTCTGGAAAGGGAGAGGTCAAAGCCTGGCAGTTCTGTAGGTGTGGTAAATTTATAGTAACAAGCATATATTGAGGAATGTATCTGTTCTGGCCTTTAGGGATAGGTGTGTGAGGGGAAGGTGGGGGAAAGGTTTTTTTTCAAGGGACTTTCAGCTCTGGCACCTTTCTGTTTTGCAAACATTAACTGTCAGCTAATGAGTCCCTCCCCTATTTTTTCAGTAGAACTGGGAGATATAACCCTTTAAAGGCCCTTTTTCTTTTCCCTGGAGTTTTTGAATAGAGCTGGTATTTTTCCAGCTGGGAAAATCTCTGTCTGCTCACTTGCTTCAGTTCCATTACTTTTTCCTTGGTAGAGGAGCTGCTTTTTTTTTTTTAATTTGATTTATATGCCGCCCTTCTCCAGAGACTCAGGGCGGCTTTACAATGCGCTAAGCAATAGCCTTCATTCTTTTGTATATTTATACAAAGTCACCTTATTGCCCCCACAACTGGGTCCTCACTGCTTTGCCTCTTCAAGGTAACTAACTCTGCTTGGAAAAAATAGCAGAAGACCATTGCTGTTGCCTAGTAGTGATTTATTTCCAGACAAGCGATCTGAAATTTACAACTTTTTCTTTACTACTCTATTAAAATGCAAAAATTAATCTTTAGATCAGGTTTTCTTCCCAGACTTGGCATTTTTAAAATGTGTGGACTTCAACTCCCAGAATTCCCAAGTTAACATGCAAAGCAAAAATTGAAGGTATGGAGAATTCTGAGAGTCAACGTCCATATACCTTAATGTTGCCAAATTTGAAAAAAAAAACCTTTGTATGATATGTTCGATATGAATATCCTTTTTACAGGAAAAAAAAAAAGCATTTGTGATATGCTCATGCACAGCTTCCATTTCTCTTGGACCTGCACAGAAAAACTCCTTAATTGGGAAAGTGAGCAAATCCATGTTTAACTATATTCAGTGGAGCCTTCACAGCCTCCAGTCAGCAGCTGTTACGTATTACAAAGTGTGGATAGGAAATGCCATTTTCTAGGGTCTCAGTAAAATTATTAATGAAAAATAGATGGTGTGGGCATTTTTATTTGAATGTGAAATACTTTGAAAATATCAACTTTCTGATTAGTGGCATAACTGAATCTTTAAAGCATTTGATGTAGCCTTATCATCCTGGGGAGCTGTTTTATAAATCAAACATGATTATAGACCATGATTTATAAATCCAGCCCGTTTTAGTTTATTCAATAAACTATGATTAAACAAAGCATTATTTAGTGTGATACAATTCTGCTGTGGTCCCTGATAAACATCATAAATGTAAAATTTTGTGTTGTTTTTGGCTGTTTTAATGACCTGTTGAACAATAAACTAGCAACCACAATTTAGTCTCAGTGGTGTGGTTTATGGTTCATTGTATTGTCTGAAGCAAGTAATTGGATTAATTCTATAAACAATTATTTTACCATTGACAAATACGTCACACAAATACAACATTTGTATGTATACAGAGCATAGAAAAAGAAACTGTTGCTGTCTAGATGTTGCTAAACCGCACTTTCCAGCAGGCAAGGTTTGCATTTACAATTCAGCAACACAGAGAAAGGCGTAAGACTCCCCATCATCACAACATTGTATATTTTCCTTGACAGTTCTATAAAATGCCATGCATGCAATCAGTCTGAATCACTTGTACCTGGCTGGTCTCACCGCCTTAGTCTGTGTCATTTTTCCATTGCAAGTCATGTACGTACCAGCCCTATGGCTCTGGGACAGGATAGAACCTGTGAGGATGATGGGGGAGGGGAAGTCTATAAAGAGAAAAAGGGAAGACACTCTACCTTCCCTTTTCTTTGAAGGTAGATCAAAGTTTCTTAGTAGCACTGCCATTGAGACATTATGAGAAGGCAAGGTTATCGATAAAGCCATCTTGCTACTGCCCTGGATGTTAAGACCTTGACTTACACCCCAATCCAACTCATTCCAGACCAGAAGTGAAATGAGAAGAATATATCCTACTCATGAGATTCATTTCTGTATAAATGAATCAACTTTTGATGGTTAAATACTAGAGTAGCCAACCACTGACCCCTACCTTCTCAAAATGCTCCCTGCCATCCTAGCTTATCTTTGTTCTTTTTTTTTTTTTTTGGCAGACGAAATGACTTAAAGCATAGAGCTGCAGTAACCCTATTATTTCCTAAAATAATATTAGACCTATATGAGATCCAGAGGCATTCTTGTAAATAAATATTAGAGGCTGGTGCTTTGCTTATTAACACGTAGCTTCCCATTTCTAAAAAATAAAATCAGAGTGAATAAGGAGACCAGGAGATACCAAGGGCATGGATACAAATATGCTCTTAGGGGCTTCTCTGATCAAATGGGGTTTATTTGATATAAGATATAAAAGATATAATAAGAACACATGTATACAAATTGACAGATAAAATAAATCATCTTAAATACTTAGGTCTGGCACAAAAATACCTGCAATGCAATTCCACCTCTTTTGCAGTCCAATCAATTACTTTATCCTTTCCTCCTTCCCTCCCCCATTCTATTTTCTCTTTTGATCAAATTCCTTTTCCAGCTCAACTTTTTATGATTGCTGAACATGTTCTGTCTTACCTTTGCTGTTGTTGTTTTTTTTCCTCTACTAAGATTTCCTCTTAAAAAGTAATTTGGAATGTTTTGGCAAAATTGGAACTTCATTAAGCAAGTTGCAATTATTCTTTTGCTTCTTTGTGGGAACAAAGGCATTCAGCAACCAAATTGACTGCCTTGACTTCCAGAACCTTCTACAGAAATGGCCTGTACACAGATTGGTATTTTGGGTTTTGCTTGGGAGTACTCTTTTATAGTATTGTAAATTGCACCTGTGATAAATGAGGAAAAAAGTATTTATGTTGTCCTTCTGTCTGTCTTCCTTGTGGTGCATTTTAGTAAAATGTGCCTCTGACTTCAAGAGACATAAAGGGAAATTCTCACTTCCCTTGTTTTTCCTCAGTAAAATGTGGCTTAGATAGAAGCAAGGTTCTCCTATCCCATGCATTTCTTAATAAATCTTTTGTTTCAAATTCATTGATAGTTGGCCAAAAACCATGCTCAGCTTCCAAGAGAACTATATTATTTCCTTAGGCACTGGAAACCAGCTGGGTGACAATCTGTCATTGTCTCTAACTCAACCCATCCCACAGAGATGTTGTATATCTATATCTATATATATATATAGTACTTGGTTAGATTGAAAATAATAGAGGATAAAATACTTAAGCAAACAAATAAATAGCAAGCCTTTTCTGTTTGAATGAGACTTGCTACTATTTAAGTATTATATTCTCTTTTAGTATTCAATTCAGTATTCAATTCAAGTACGTACCATTTTTCAAACTGGAAATCTCCAAAGATTTAAAATGTCTAGGATTGCTTGGTTAGAGTACTTTTAAAAAGCTTCTCAAGGACCATGCCCCCTAAACTCTCTGTCTGTGTTTGAATGCTCTCCCAGCTTTTTTTTCTTCTTACTTCTCTGCTTCTTTCCACCCTAAGTCCATTCCCCTCTTATCTCTGGGCCCAGATGTGACACCACTACAGTCTTGCTTGCCTGCTGCTTTCATTGCTTTCTTCATACCTGGCTAGAGATGCATCTCTGTGCTGGAAAGAAATTCGGGGGCACATAGTTTTACTATTGCTAGGGCAAGCCAGTAGTTAGCTACTGGTTTGGTTGAATCAGTAGTTTAAAAAGCTACCGGTTCAGTTGAACCGGTAGTTAGCTACAGGTTCGGTCAAACCGGTAGTTTAAAAAAGCTACTGGTTCCTCCAAAGGTATTTCCGGTATTTCCGACGATCAGCTGTGCCACGCGGTTTAGATTTGCTAGAAAGCAGGAAATTCTGCTTTCTAGCGAAGCTAAATCGCGCAGCACAGCTGATTCTCCCTTCACTGTTCTACTTACCTTCCCAAGCCTCCTTTTGGCGCATACTGTGCATGCGTAGCCAGCAAACCGGTAGCAAACCGGTTCAGATTTCACCACTGGGTTACATAAGAAATATATAAAGAAAGGGCAAGTTGAAGGCCACTGAATCAACTTGGAATGATTTGAGCTGAGAAAGAATAATTAGCCAAATCTACCTTACAGGATTGTTGCTATAAGAATAAAATGAAGGAAATCCCTGTGTACCAATTAGAACTAAGAAAAGATGGAATATAAATGCAGAAATAATAAAAAGCATTTTTCTCTACCCTTAGAAGAGTTGGTTAAAAACCCAAAAGCAGGACGTTTTCTTTCTAAAAAATTCAAACTTGGAGCTGTAAACCTCATATAACTAATCAATATTCTAAAGTATTCTAAATGTTTTTTTTAAATCAATTTAAATATTTATATAGACATGACACAATGGCGGAATCTTGGAAGAATAAAAAATACAATTTTAAGCTGCCAGTGATAGGTTGTAACCTTCTTTATTTTAGAAAAGAATTACCCTATAAAAAGGCAAAACCCCTATAGAGTACTTCAGCCAATACAATTTTCTAAGTTGCATCATGCCTACCACTCCTCCTACAATCTCCTCCATCAGTGCACATTACACTTCTCCTCCATAGTTGCATTTTTATCAATATGCTTTCAAATTCAAGATGCTGGTGATGACCCAGAAAACTCTTCATGTCATAGGACCAGGATATCTGAAGAACCATCTCTCTCCAATTACATCTACCTCCCTGCTAGATCCAGAAGCAGCAGCATGTTCTAGGTTTGGGAATATCATCTGATGGGGCTCCAAAGGAGAGTCTTTTCTATGGTGATGTTCTATCTTCAAAACTTTATCTGCCTGAATATCAGGTTGACCTTGACCCTAATGGCCTTTTGGAAGGTTTTGAAGATATAATTTTGCCATCATGCTTGGTTATCCAACTGTGAACTGGAGACTTTCAATGGCTTTATTGATAGTTAAAAACTGTAGTTCTGCCACTGACTATGATTTCAATGTGGTTTTTAATAATTTTATATGATTTCATTGTCTTATTTGTATTGTATTTGGATTTTTGTTTTGCTGTTGTTTTTAATTGTTGTGAGCTTTCCAGAGTCACATACATGAGATGGATGGATGGATGGATGGATAGATGGATGGATGAATAATATAATATAAACCTGAAATGATACGATTCCTAGGATTACCTCAGTCTCTCCATCCTTCTCCCCACACAGAAAAATGAATCTTTCAAAGCTAGCAGTTACTGCCACCCACTGGGATAGGAAATTATTACAGTAGTCTCAGCTTCCAGTTACTTCAAGGGTAACTGGCCAAAGGCAGGTAGATGGTTTGGAAACATTTCCTTTCAGAAATGTATAGATGAAATTGGCCCTCAGGGCCAAAACATTTTCTCAATATTCAGAGAGCACAGTACAGCCAGAGGATCATATCAACATGCAATCCCTCCAATTCTTATGTAGAGAATAAATGTATGCTAGAATAAATTGCACAATCCCAACTGTTGAGGCCTATCGCTATGCAATGAGGCCAGTGAGTAGTATTTTCCTGACAGTTTTAATGTGAGACCAGGAAAATGATTGTTCGATTCTGGCAGCTTATGAGGGGGGGAAAAGTCACCAATTGTTCTCCTTAAGGTAACATGAGGTGGAACACAGTGGGAGCTTGAGGTAAAGAATTGATATACCTTTTATGTTTCCCAGGAGGCAGTGGGCATGAAGACAACCTTGCAATATCTATAGAGAAAGGTTGGGGATTATGTCATAATTCCATGAAGCTGCTTCTAACAATCAAATTTTCTTTGTCCCCTTTTCAAGACCTCTGGGAAGAGGAGCTGCAAGAAGCATCATGGCACACTCCCATCTGTTTCAAGCCATGCCCCTTTCTAAGTCTGTAACCCATCCATTAAACTGTTGGGCATAGAGAATGGACAGAGGGTATTGAGCTCTGTCCTCAAAAAGCCTACAAGGCAACAGCAGTGTGAGAGAGACCATTGGAAGCAGGCATTATAGGGGGTTCATTTGGTGTTAGAAAAGGAAGCCAAGACCAGATGTGGAATCATTTGAGGAACTGCTTTTAAAAGACTCCTTAACTGGCTTGCTCTAGATCTGCCTAGGAATTTACTTGCATAATTTACAAGATTATGGTTTGACCCCTAACTAGTATTAATGAAACTTTTCTGAAATCTGTGTAGTTCTCATTTCTTTGAGTATGCCAGCTATATTGGTATTGACAGTGGACAATGCTGACCAAATGCACTTCAGTGGCAGTGGCCAGCAGTGCTTGGAAATGGCCAGTAGATGAGGAAAGGTGCCTTCCAGGAGGCTGAGTAATGAAAACAATAAAAACTAATAGATCAACAATGTGAAAGGAAATAGAATTCTACACCATGACCAGTTATATCCATATCATCTTATTCACACAGGGTACCTTGTCAGTCAAAGGCAGGTCAATATCATTTTGGAGGGAAAGGCAGGTTTAAAATGAGTATTTCCTTTGGTTTTCTTCACCTACTTTACGTCAATTGATCTCCTTTTTGGATCCCTCTCTCCTCTCTAATTAATACACAAGGGAGTTGGATATCTTTCTGAGTTCTCTAAAGTTTTCAGGAGAAATGTTCTTATTTTTAAAATATTAAAATGAAGAAAAATAAGCATTTTTTAAAAATGTAAAATATAATCCCAAATTCTTGTCTTTGTTCCTGCTTTTTGCTTTTGGATAGATACATTGATGTACAGTGTCATAATTTGGACTTCTAATAATGTGTATTTAATGATACTTTGAAACTCATTCAGTGATAAAATCCAATTTTTTTTACTACTGATTCTGTGGGCGTGGCTTGGTGGGCGTGATATGGCCTGGTGGGCGTGGCTGGGAAAGGATACTGCAAAATCTCCATTCCCACCCCACTCCAGGGGAAGGATACTGCAAAATCCCCATTCCCACCCCACTCTGAGGCCAGCCAGAGGTGGTATTTGCCAGTTCTCCGAACTGCTCAAAATACCGATTCTCCAGAACTTGTCAGAACCTGCTGGATTTCACCCCTGAACTCATTGGTTAAATAATGATTCAAACTGGCCTTTCTTACAGATTGGGTAAAAGAATGACTATTCCATTTATAATTAATCCCATTTTAGAAAGCTAGATATGTTTTTAAAATCTTTTTAAAATCAGATCTGGCGATTACAGTGAATCTGATCCACTTCATAACACCCTAACTATTTATAACTGATTCAGTAAATTAAGTATACTATGTTTTAGCATAATATGGGAATACAACCACTGAAATGTAGCTACCATTTACAGAGGTTATGTCCCTCTTAGATCTGAGTGACACAGAAAAAGCATACAAGGCCCGTTGCCAGTAGAGTTGTGTAGTACTTTGGATACACAGATTTTTTAAAAAGGTGCTTTGTGTTGGGCACATAGGATCAAGACCATTGTTTAGTTGCAGTTCAAAAGATTTATTGCTCAAGCTATACATAAGAATCTAGTCAATTAAAGTTCAGTACTAAATTGGCACCAGATAAGGGTCAACAGAATTGAAAAGGGATTGGACTTGGACCATTTGTAGCAAGGTAGCCTCTCGTTACTCCCATGTAACACCTCTCCTGCGCAAGCTGCACTGGCTGCACTGGTGGTCCTCCGGGTTTGTTTCAAGGTGCTGGTGCTCACCTATAAAGCCCTACATGGCTTAGGCCCGGGGTACTTGCAGGACCATCTTCTGCCATCCTCCTATCGTTCTGTGTGCTCTCACAGAGTGGGCCTCCTCAGGGTGCCGTCAGTCAGACAATGTTGGCTGGCGGCCCCCAGGGGGAGAGCGTTCTCTGTGGGAGCGCCGACCCTCTGAAACGGACAGCTCCTGACCTCCTCTCCTTTCGCTGCGAACTGAAGACATGGCTTTTTCATCAAATGGACTGACCTGTTGAGCGGGGTTTTTACATTGTAATAATTGTAATTAATTTTAATTGGATTTTTATTTATATTTAATTCATATTGTTGAATTTTTATCTTGTAAGCCACCCTGAGTCCTTCAGGAGAAGGGCGGCATATAAATTGCAATTAAATAAATAAATAAATAAATAAATAAATAAATAAATAAATAAATAAATAAATGAAATATAGCAGCTCTTGGCTTCTGACATGTTTAACTCCCCCCACCCTGTCTTCTGCACATGTGATATGTTCTGTAATGTCTGTATAAAAGCAGCTGAGTATTTTCTAAACATTGTACAACTGCCTCTTGTAGCTACGTGAGTTTGGTTTAATGAGTTGTAATTTAACAGTTGCTACATTGTGTCTCTGCATACTCTGAACTTCTGCCTTTGAATCTATGCACTACCCAGCCTCAATACATATTTTCCAAATGAACTTCAATTTCAGAAGAGCAACTATGTGTCCTCAAGGGACACACACAATTATCTTTATTTCCTGTTTGTTCCACACACAAATGCATACACATGGGTAATTGTTGTCATCAAAATTTTTCTGAAAGACTATTTCCAACATCTCTCACTATAATGATCCTCTGTCATAGTAGGAATTATAGTTCAGTAACACTGTCAAAGTCACAAGATCTCCATCCTTAACTTACAGTTGGCTGAATCACAGAACAGGCAAAAATGCAGCATTCAAATAGGATTAATTTTGCCTCAGCTAAGAAGCACAGTCCCTTCTTTATGGAAAATAGACTCCTTCAACCCAAGTCATTTTTGTAGCATTCATTCTACAGGCTGCATTCCAAAACCTAGGTCTAGCTTTGATAGTCAAATGCTAACTAAGCTCCATTTCATGATACTACTAACAGTAATTTAAATAATAATACCATTAGTAAATGTCAAAGAGAATCTACACAATTTTTTAAAGACTATTTACTTATTCTTCAAGTATTTGGCGCCCTCTAGAGGTATAAAACATTGGTTACATGGAATAAATAGGATGTCAATCTAGGTCACTCTAAACACAATTGTATTCAGGAAAGTTATCATTTGCCTTCCTAATGAACTCCTGTAACTCCTATACCTGTGATGGCAAACTGGTGGCACAATGGGCATGCGAGTTCAGCTCTGGCATGTACCAGCTGATTTTCAGGGCTTCTGGGCCCACCAGAAGTAGGGAAACAGGCTGTTTCCTGCCTCCGGAGAGCCTCGGGTGGTGGTGGGGAAGGCCCGTTTTTCTCTCTCCTCAAGCTCCAGAGCCTTTCTAGGAGTCTGGGGAGGGCAAAAATAGCCTTCCCCATGCCCTGGAGGCCCTTCGGAGGCCGGAAATGGCCCATTTGCCAACTTCCGGAAGGACCTGTTTTTTGCTGATCCCAGGCTCCAGACCCTTTCTAGGAGCCTGGGGAGGGCGAAAATGGTCCACTTGCCTACTTCTGACAGGCCTTCCCGTCCCACCAGAAGATGGCAAGCGGGCCATTTCCAGCCTCTGGAGGGCCTCCAGGGAGTGGGGTGGGGAAGGCCATTTTTGCCCTCCCCAGACTCCTAAAAAGGCTCTGGAGCCTGGTGAGGGAGAAAAACGGGCCTACTGGGCCATTGCATGCCAGGAGCGGGGGGGAGCTTGGGGGTCACGCGTGCATGTGTGGGGGCGGGGCACATAAAATTATGGGTGTGGGCATGCGCACACGTGACACCCCCCCCCCATTCCTGGCACGTGATGGCAAAAAAGTTAGCCATCACTGTCCTATACATTAGTACATGTGAGAAATTTCACACATCTTTTGTTCAAAATACCAGCATCTAAATGTATATCCTCAATGTTAAAAAATAAGTATATGGGACTTTTGAAATAAAGGTATTTAAAAAGCAAAACTGAAAATAAAGGCCAGGGACATTTCTAAAAGTTATCTTATGTACAACTTTTTTTAATGAATGAGGACTATGGAAAAGAAACATGAAACCAGGGGTGGGTTCTAAATATTTTTTACTACCGGTTCTGTGGGCGTGGCTTATTTTGTGGGTGTGGCTTGATGGTCATGTGATAATTCTTTAGGATTTAGCAGAGGTACTGGTCCACCAGGCTTTTAACTGCTTGCAGAGCTGTACTGGTCTACCCATTTATTTTTGCAGGCACTGGTCTACCCATTTATTTTTGCAGGCACTGGTCTACCCATTTATTTTTGCAGGCACCGTTCTACCACCAAACTACCTTTTACCATTGATCAGGTGTAGGGCGGCCCTTTGAAGCCCCGTGGCAAGAGTTTAAACAGTTTTTTTCCTTATAGCCCATCAGCTGGACTCAGGAGGCAGCAATAGATTGGGGGTGAGGCCAAATAAAAGGTAAGAATAATGCGGGGCAGAACTGGTTCGGTGACGTCATATCGTCACCACTACTGGCTCGGAGGAACCCGGCTGAACCGGGAGGAACCCACCACTGCATGAAACCCTATTCATTTTAATAACCTCTGCAATGGGGAATATCCTTTTGGAATATTCTCTTACTTTTTAAGCTGGGCTGCAATGTAATAATGTAAAATAGCAGCTTGTCTCTTGAATTAACTTTGGCTATTGAGAACAGCTTTCTTCTTCTGATGCTTTCCAAATGTGTTGGAGTTCAAATCCCATTATGGTTGAAGTAATTGATTGGTTTGAACATTCTACTTCTAACATTCTACTAGCTGATTGATGGTTGGATTTGCCTCCCTGAATACCACCGATCAACTGTTCCAGGCTACAGGGATTGCCACCGCCCATCAACACCGGCACTGCCCATCACCACTGCCACCTATTGCCACCTCCACATACCCCATTTTCAGCCCATTCCAGGTGGCAGGGATAGGTGGATGAAAACAGGCCGAAGATGTGCAGAAGCCAAAAATGAGGCACACAGAGGCAATAATAGGTGGCAGCGGTGATGGGCGGCGCCAGTGCTGATGAGCGGTGGCAATCCCCATAGCCTAGAACAGCTGATCAGTGGTATTCTGGGAGGCAGATCCAACCGCCAATCAGCTGCTTGTGCTAAAGCAGGCTGTGCTGAAGCTGACCAGGCTGTTTGCTGTTTGCTGCAAGGATGCAAATTGCTGTGAGGCAGAGGCAAATTTTCTTTTCTTGTTTTCCTTCCCAAAAGCTAGATGGGTCTTATAGTCCAAAAAATACGGTAATTACAGCTCCTTTTTATGAATCTGCAGTGGTTAAGGCATCAGGCTACAAATTGGAAGATTGTGAGTTCTAATTCTGTCTTCAGCACAAAGCCAGTTGGGTGATCTTGGACCAGTCACTTTCAGCTCTAGGAAGGAGACAATGGCAAATTACTTCTGAAAAACCTTGCCAACAAAACTGTATGGACTTTTCCAGGTATTCTCTGAGAATTGGATATCATTGAAGAAAAAAATGGAATTATTTTTTGCTAGTCAATTTATATAATACAAGGACTGACATCAATGGCAAGTAGATTCTTTTAATCATAAGTGGCCAATAAAACAAATGCTAAAAGTATAAAAGTAAATGTATAAGACCGATACAGATTTTGTAGGATGATTCTTGAAGACAGTCCAGAAATTAGAGCCATGGAGAATGTGGCACTATGGATGGATGGTGATTGATACCTCCCTGAGGTCTTTCATTATCCCATTTTGAAAAATTCTTCTCCAGAGCTATTCTACATTGTCATAGTGATGTTTAAAGTCTTACACATGTATTCTTATGGGAAGACCTATTTGTGGCATAGTCTTTACACTTTATCTCATCAATGAAGCATTTTTAATGAGGCTCATACCAAAAATGTTGGCATCCAATGTAGCTTTCTCAATTACGGAATTCATTTTATGGGATAAATTTCCTATGGAATTGAGGCAAGGCATATCCTTAAATTTGGGCCTCAAAATGTATTTTCTCAGTTCTTGCAATGCTCACTGTCTTAGCTGTAATGTTATGTTTTGTTTTAATTTGAATTATTTTTAATAGGTATCTTCGCTACATTTTTTTAAACTATTCATTGCCATTAAGGGAGCAGGTTGCAGGTATAGAATATACAGTCAGGTCCAGAAATATTGGGACATCGACACAATTCTAACATCTTTGGCTCTATACACCACCACAATGGAGTTGGAATGAAACAAACACAATGTGCTTTAACTGCAGACTGTCAGGTTTAATTTAAGGGTATGTACATCCAACTCAGGTGAACGGTGTAGGACTTACAGAAGTTTGCATATGTGCCTCCCACTTGTTAAGGGACCAAAAGTAATGGGACAGAATAATAATCATAAATCAAACTTTCCCTTCTTAATACTTGGTTGCAAATCCTTTGCAGTCAATAACAGCCTGAAGTCTGGAACACATAGACATCACCAGACCCTGGGTTTCATCCCTGGTGATGCTCTGCCAGGCCTCTACTGCAACTGTCTTCAGTTCCTGCTTGTTCTTGGGGCATTTTCCCTTCAGTTTTGTCTTCAGCAAGTGAAATGCATGCTCAATGGGATTCAGGTCAGGTGATAGACTTGGCCATTGCATAACATTCCACTTCTGTCCCTTCAAAAACTCTTTGGTTGCTTTTGCAGTATGCTTTGGGTCATTGTCCATCTGCACTGGGAAGCACCGTCCAATGAGTTCTGCAGCATTTGGCTGAATGTGAGCAGATAATATTGCCCAAAACACTTCAGAATTCATCCTGCTGCTTTTGTCAGCAGTCACATCATCAATAAATACAAGAGAACCAGTTCCATTGGCAGCCATAAATGCCCACGCCATGACACTACCACCACCATGCTTCACTGATGAGGTGGTATGCTTAGGATCATGAACAGTTCCTTTCCTTCTCCATACTCTTCTCTTCCCATCACTCTGGTACAAGTTGATCTTGGTCTCATCTGTCCATAGGATCTTGTTCCAGAACTGTGAAGGCTTTGTTAGATGTTGTTTGGCAAACTCTAATCTGGCCTTCCTTTTTTTGAGGCTCACCAATGGTTTACATCTTGTGGTGAACCCTCTGTATTCACTCTGGTGAAGTCTTCTCTTGGTTGTTGACTTTGACACACATACGCCTATCTCCTGGAGAGTGTTCTTGATCTGGCCAACTGTTGTGAAGGGTGTTTTCTTCACCAGGGAAAGAATTATTTGGTCATCCACCACACTTGTTTTCCGTGGTCTCCCGGGTCTTTTGGTGTTGCTGAGCTCACCGGTGCATTCCTTCTTTTTGAGAATGTTTCAAACAGTTGTTTTGGCCACACCTAATGTTCTTGCTATCTCTCTGATGGGTTTGTTTTGTTTCTTCAGCCTAATGATGGCTTGCTTCACTGATAGTGACAGCTCTTTGGATCTTATCTTGAGAGTTGACAGCAACAGATTCCAAATGCAAATAGCACACTTGAAATGAACTCTGGGCCTTTTACCTGCACATTGTAATTGGGGTAATGAGGGAATATCACACACATGGCCATGGAACAGCTGAGAAGCCAATTGTCCCATTACTTTTGGTCCCTTAACAAGTGGGAGGCACATATACAAACTGCTGTAAGTCCTACACCGTTCGCCTGAGTTGGATGTACATACCCTCAAATTAAAGCTGACAGTCTGCGGTTAACGCACATTGTGTTTGTTTCATTCCAACTCCATTGTGGTGGTGTATAGAGCCAAAGATGTTAGAATTGTGTCGATGTCCCAATATTTCTGGACCTGACTGTAAATGACAGGGATTTTCTACTTCCCTATTATAGTCATTACAATATGAGAATCCAGATTGTTGGGGGCAATAAGCTGCCTCTGTAAACCGCTTAGAGAGGGCTGTAAAGCAGTGGTGGGTTCTAACTGGCTTTACTACCGGTTCTCTTTGTGCGCATGCTTAGCGCACGATCATCTCTTCGCTCGCCTGCACACCAAACTTGCGCTTTGCGCAAGCACGTTGTGAATCTGCCCAGCTGAGGTGCGGCAATCCGCTCTGCCGCACCTCTCTGCTGGGCGAAAAAAGAAATATAAGGTCGGAATAACGCGGGGGCAGGTGGGAGGGCCCAGCTCCCGAAGAAAGAGAACCAGTTCAGTGATGTAATAGTGTCACCGCTACTGGCTTGGCCGAACCGGGAGCAACCCACCACTGCTGTAAAACGATATATAAGCCTAAAGTGCTTTTTGCTATTCTGCTTAACAACAACCTGTTGAAATGTCAAATAACCTTTACTGATTGGATATAGGGTGGCAATAACTTAAGTGTTTATTAAATTGTGTCTTCCATCCAAATTAAACAAAGGCATCACTGCAAATTAGTTCTACATTTTGCATATTTGTCAAATAATATGTTTTGCCTTGTTAAGAAAAAAAAAGATAAAAAAGATAAAAAAAGGTTCCACGGGCAAATTAAGAAAGATGTGAGTGAGTCAGACAGGTTTCATAGGTTAAAAGGTTGCACGCTGAGTTCCAGCCTGGTTACCTCGCAAGGGTAACATAGCTCTAACTGCGATGCTTTCTGACCACATAGCACCATCTAAGAAGAGATTCCCTGCACATTGCAGAGGTTGGTTGTCATGCCGCATCCTAGAACGAGGGCTGCATAACCTGGAGAACAAAGACAACAGAGGAAAGTCTGGCCCGCTGCTGCCCCCCGGTCTTCCAGGATTTGCAGCCCAAGGTTGGACAGCTCTACCTAAATCCAAACACCAGCAATAACAACAACAAAAAAAATATCCCCCTTATGGCGTATATGAGTGTGCGTGCTTGCTATTGGCTTTTCAGGAAATTATTTTTGCTTGACCAATGAAAGTTCTCTGCGAAAGAATCCCTCCCCCTTTATTGAGCTCTGTATTTCTGTTTGTTTTTCCTCTTCTTCTCCCAGGTTCTTGCCTATCAATCAATTATAAGCGTGACACTATTCTGGACAGCAATTGGTGAGGATTCAAGTCAATTTGTGAATCCGTCCAAGCGATTGGACTTTCCATTGACGTCCGTCATTGTCAAACCCGTTCTTTTACATTGGCTAAACTTGGACGTTTCAGTAAGCAGGAAAGATTGGTGAGAACGGATGCCAATCATTTGGAGGCGGTTATCCGAACGAACAACGTGTATTTTGATTGATCAAACAGTGTAATCCTTGAACAGCGATTGGTCACATCTCGGTCCGAGAGGCGGGGATTACAGGGCGGTGCCCGGTCTGCTGAGGATGAAAATGGCGCCTTGAGGGGGGTCCGTACCGCTGCCGATTCCTTTCTAGCAGGTGAGCGAGCTCGAAGAAGCGAGTTCGTGCTTGGGAAGAAATGGGAGGAGAAATCAAGAAATGGAGTGGGGTGATAAATGGAGGAAGAGGTGGGATCTGTAAAGCGAGTAGGGGGCCTTTGTTGGGAGGGGCCCCCCCGAGCGCGCGAACAGGGCTGAAGCAACTGGGACCGGAAGGAGGCGGGGCTAAGGTGAGAGCCCGCCTCCGGGGACCCATAAGAAAAACAGGCATGGGTGACGGGGGAGAATGTCCATTCATTATTCTCATGCTCAGGAGAGCGGGAGGCGGGAAACGACAGGATACAATTTTGAACAGTTTTTGCGTTGTTACTCGGGTTGTTGTTTTTTTTAATGGCGGTATTCCTGTAATTTCTAACTATAACTATAATTATATAACTGTAACCTGACAGCAAACAACTGGACCTTTGTGTAATATTGTTGCTTCAAATATATCTTGACCTGTGTTTTTTTTTTTCCCCTGATGCCAGGCTATTTTTGAAAATGCGGGGTTATGAACGCCTGTAGATTAAGAAAATGGTATAAGAATGGAGAAGAGCTGGAGGATGGACAGTGACAGTCCTGTCAAATTACAGTAGAAAATGTGTGCATGAAAAGAGTTGAGATAATCATCTAAACCAGAGGACAGTGAGAATAAGTGGTTATAGGGCACTTGGGACAAGCCTGACTACGTAGCTCAGTGGCTAAGACACTGAGCTTGTCAATCAGAAAGGTTGGCAGTTCAGCGGTTCGACTCCCTAGTACAGGTCTCCTGCGTGAGCAGGGGGTTGGACTAGATGACCTCCAAGGTCCCTTCCAACTCTTGTTACTGTTAAATGCCTGAGGGTCATGCAGAATCAGAATGGTGGGTGCTTGGAAGGGAAAAGAGATGGGTGTGAAATTTTAAAGAGAAGAAAAAAAAATGGACTGAGATAATTCTGCCTCTCCTCATGGGACAGATGTTCAGCATAAAGGTACAGGAGAGAGAAAGAAAGAAAGAAAGAAAGAAAGAGATGTAGTAGATGACTAAGTGATGGAGGAAATTCACAAGACTATCAGGTTAAGTCAGGCTTAGCATTTCAAACCTTTGGACAAGTAACAGGCAAGTTTCCTCAAGTATCAGTACTATATTCAGATGTGCTGAGAATAAAATATAATTGGTGGGGCTACAAGGAATGATAACACGATCCCTTGCTGTGCTTTAGATTGCTTGCTGCAATAGCCATACTGTATTTGCACAACGATAGTTTTTTTTGAATTAATACAGGCTTAGTTACAAGTGTTTAGTTTACAAGCACATAGAAGTCTAAACTACCAGTAGTTATAGAACCCCCTCGATTTAACTGACCTCAGTTTAGTAGACTTTGAATGCAGTGAACAAAATCAATTCATGTACTGTATACTGCTGTGCATGTGTAAAATCCCAATTGCTATTATATGTATGCTTCAGATATGTAAAACATGTATATAAAATCCCTTTCCAATTTTGATTATTCTGCTTTACCTTTTTTATATGATAATATAATCAGGTTGCTCACACAACACTTTAAAACACAAAAAATAGCCAACTGTAGTTTAGGGCAGTGTGTTCTGCAGACCTAACCAGTGGACTTAAAAAATAAATTGTGGTCCATAGGATCGTAAAGAACAACTAGAAGAAGACATCTTCCACTGAAGATGTAGCACAGATCATGGGGCTAAATGCTTGGTATGTTGAATCAGAAGGCCTTGTTTACTCTTCAGAGATCAGTACTAGGCAGCCAGTTAAAAAGTCTAAACAATCTAGCAACAAGGCATGTTTTATTTATTGTACTGTGGTTGTTATTGCAGTTATTGGATATGATTCTGATTTCCAATGGTAACTAACCTTTAAGTAAATCCTAAATGTATTATTTTGGATCCCATCATTAAAATATTTTTTTCTTAAATTTTTCTGAATTATTTCAGAAAATAAATTAAATAAATAACTGCAAAGACAATAAAAAAGACAAATTACAGACAAAAAGAAAAAAGAAAGGAAAATAAGAAAGTGTGCACAATATATACAGAGAATCAACATTAAATAAACACACATAAACCTTTAAAAATATTTTTGGTGAATTTATTTAATTTGTGAGCTGGGCTGAGAGAGTGAGTGGCCTGAAGGGTCACAGCTCTCTAAGAGTGATTGACCCAAAGTGATGCAACTGGCCTAAGGGAAGCTTAAAACTGAAGTTTCCTGATTTCTACCCAACATCTTAATTACTATTCCAAATTGGCTATAGGTCCTAAATCACATAAAAGACTTAAAAGCAAGTTTTGACTCAGAGAGAAAAACCCCAGCCACAAGTAACTCAAGTATTTTTAATGTCAAGTTTTAATTTCAAGTTTTAAAATTGACATTAAAAATACTTGAGTTATTTGTGGCTGGGGGTTTTCTCTCTTTGAGTCAAAACATGCTTTTATATTTTATGCTGAAGTCCCTACTTTTTAGGGAAAGGGGAAAATTGTGGAAAAAGCAGAATAAGATTTACCAGCAATGCTAAATGGAGTGGGGCTAATAGAAAGTTAAATATAAAGAAAAAGAATGGATACTCTGGAAGAGCTTAGTGATAATCCTCACCCTCCTTAAAATGCATATCCATGTACTCTAGTGTATTTTAATCTGGCAAAGTGTTACTGAAAAATTACCTGATTATATATTCTGATTGTTTATTTATGTCCCTCTGTGCTGATGTGACTATATCCTAATTTTAGGGAGAAAAATGGTGACTACAAGCCCATAGCTTGTGTTTATTCTTCTCTTTTTAAGAAAATGAGTTCAACAACCCAAAATACTGCTTTCTAGGATTTAAAGATCTCAGTAATAATGATTCCTCGAATTAAAAAGTAGGGACTTCATACAATATAAATATTTTAAGTTTTAAAAATGACATTAAAAGTTGGTTACTTGTAGTTGAGATTTTTTTGTGGCTGAGGTTTTTTTTTTCTCTTTGAGTCAAAACTTGCTTTTAAGTCTTTTAATCCTTCCTCACTGGTTGAATGATATTTAACCTTGATCTTGCAAATAAGAATTTGTTATAAAGAGATTCCTTGACTTATAACAGTTCATTTAGTGACTGTTCGAATTTACGACGACTAAAAAGAAGTGACCTATGACCATTTATTCACACAACTATTACAGCATCCCTATGGCCTCATCATCAAAGTTAAGACATGGCATCTGACTATATTATGGTTGCACTGTCACAGGGTCATGTGACCCTGGCCTTTTACGGCCTGACAAAGTCAATGGGGAAACCAGATTCATTTAACATTTACTAACTTAAGAACTGCAGTAAATTCACTTAAATGTGGCAAGAAAGATCATAAAATAGGGCAAAATTCACTTAGCAAAGAAATTTTGGGCGATTGTAATTCAAGGACTATCTATATTAGAGCTTCTGGTGTGGGCTTTCAGCACACCATGTTTAATCTAAACTGTGAAAGCCATCATGCACTATGAATGTAAGTTAGAATATAGAAAATCCTGTCAAAATAAGTCATATAATTTTCTTACTCCATTGTCCTTTTGAAAGCCCTATGAACCATCATTTCAATTTATGTCACATGAACAATTGACATAACATGAACATTATTACTGTTGCAAGATGCCCAGAGTTGTTTAAAAAGGACAGCCATACAAATCTTACGATTAAATAAATATATCTAGAAACCGAATTGTCTGTTAAAAGTAATGATCAGAGTGGGATATTTTTCTCTTTCTCATCCTCTTTCAAAACCTTATCTCATTTTGCCTAATCTTATGTAGTTAATAGAATGAGTCATAGTTATCAGCTTTACATTTGCTTCCATTGAAAAGGTAACAATTGTTGATGAAGAACTATGCAAAGAAATGTGTTCATCTAGATTTGCCATCTAAGATGTCTGTGCCTATTATTAAAGGAACTGATTGTAATTTTGGTTGTATTTCTTATAAACATGCTTCTCTTACGGATGTAGGAAACATTGGTGAGCCATATTATTTTTATAGTCTACTTGGATCCATATTGAGCCTTCTACTTGTGACTCTGCTAATTGATCAACATATCATTCTTTGGCAATTGAACTACTTTTTTTGAAGAACTTATTGGGTAGGCTAATACTTGATATGGACAAGTATGGTGTTATTAGGGTGGTGAAGAAGAGGTAATTCCAAATGCACAGGGACATTTATATTATACCTGGTGGCAAATTTTTAACCTACCCTTTTCTAGGCCTTAAAGATATGTTCAGTTTGAGGAGATGTTGACAGATATAATGTACTCACATACATGTTCTGAATGACCTTTTCTCTTTAGAATTGTAGTCATATGACTGCAGGATGCACAAAATAGTGCTTAGAAGGCTGAAAGTTATTTTTTGTTGATTGGTTGTTTCTGATTATGATGAGGTAGCAGAAGGTCAGAACATATTTTTTTCTTTCTAAATGTGATAAATATGCCCAAAAGTAGTCCTACTAAGTATTGATGACATCACTGTCAAATTCTCTCAAATATGTTGCATTTTTTCCATTCTAATAGATTTTACACTACCTTTATAATCCAACTTTCTTTTTATTGCTCTGATATCTGTCAGCTCCACTAGCAAAAAAATGCTTAAGATAGATTTAAATAAATACTTTAGTTGTGGGTACAATTCAGTACTCCAGTTTTATACTGTGAATAATTTTAACTGAGACTGTATCGGTCTCAATTCTGTATCAATATCTCTTTCTTGCACACACTATAAATCTTACTATCAATATTGAAAAACAGTTTAGATTATTAATTGATTAACCAAACTTTTTTTTTCAGATTTAGAGACAGTATGGCTGCCACTGCTGCAGTTAGCCCCAGTGATTACTTACAGCCTGCTGCTTCAGCAGCTCAGGTGGGTTGTTTCTGTTGATGGCACTGCTGTATTAAAAAACCATAAATGTTTAGCCTAGAATCTTGAAATGTGGAAAATTCTCTGATGAAAGTGTTTACTATAGAGAAGAATTAGTTTACCTAAAAGTTCAGGTATTATTGCACATAATGCTATTATATTTCAAATTCCACTACTGTTCTTGAATGTAACTTTATATTATAATGCTGTGTAAGATGTTTGCCTGCTAAAGTCAGTGTTTTAGGTTCTTGTGTTAATATTCCAATATGGATTATTAGGTATTATACTATTTCATATACATTTGTAAACATTCATATTTGGAACAACATGCCATGATACTTGCCAATCAGTTAAAAACTTTGTCTAGAAATGGTTTGGTGGACTAAGCAATTTCTTGATTTTTAAAAAGATTTCTTGCATGTGAAAATATATTTAATTTGGCAGAGCAGGTGACAAAGTACATGTGGCGGAAATGGAAAAAATAAGAGAACAGTTGAGTTTTTTACCATGTGTTATTATTCACAAGTGGCAACATCTTCTAAAAAAAAAAGTTTAGACTTGGTTAATACATAAATGGTGTCCATCAGATGTTCCTAGGGCTGTATGTTAAATTAAAAAGTTGAAAAAAAATCCCAAAAGAAGACAGTGACAAACCGTTTCTCTTTTCGCATTCAAGAAAACTATTCTTGGCATGTCCAAAGAGTCAACTGGGATTGCCCTCAACCCAAGTGTATAATTTAGGACCAATAAAAGATGTATAATTCACTTATTGTGACAACCAGTAGTATAGATGATATAAATATTTGCTGGAGAATAATATAGATAAAAATTTATGGCTACTAATCAGTGTATTTATAAATGGAATTTTCAGAGAAATAACTGGTAGGAGTGTGCATGCTTTGAAAATGATCTGGAAGATACACTTCCAAATGTGCTGGAGCATGAATTCAGTATCTCTTTGAAGTAGCTGTGTCTTCTTTGGCTTCCATGTGAGCTTGAAAAGAGGCACAACTGCTTTAAGGACTGCACCTTAATGCAACTCCTTAAAGTAGCCACATTTGTTTTCAAGCTTGAGCAGAAGTCTGAAAGTTAAAGAGATGCTATACTACACAACCTGAAGCACATCTTCAGTATCATTTTTGAAGCAAGAAGTATGCACAGTTTTAATGATTAACAATCATTGAAAATACACAGAAGGATTCACAAGGTCAGTGCAATAATTTCTCTTAGGAACCTAGAAAATATGAGATTATGAACTCTCATAATAACATAGAACTCTCTGTTTTACAAAAAATCAAGTTTATAAAGCATTGTAATGAAAAATGTTTCTTTGCTTTCTCCCCATAAAAGAAAATGATTTTAACTGGAAAACTCATTTATAAACTATATTATTTATTTTGAATTTCCTTTTACTAGGACAATAATTTATTTATTAATCTTCCAGAGGTCAACTATATGTGAAAGCATGTTGGCTACAAAATTTGATAGAAACTAAAAGTATTTTCTTTTATATGCTATTGGCTACCAGAGAAGAGAAGCAGAAAATACATGTGAAACAAGTACTGGACAATAAAAAAAGAAGGGGAGATCTCACCTTCAGCCTTTGTCAAGCATCTAAGAAAGAATTTGGAATGCTATTTAATCCAACTTTCATTAAACACCATGCAATGTTTAGATATATCCTTCCTCTTCCTAATTGACATAGTGGACATATGTACAACACTTCTTCTAGATATGGGTTGTGTCCAGGGGTGAAATATAAAATATGTTACTACTGGTTCTGTGGGCGTGGCTTGGTGGTGGTGGTGGTAATGTGACTGGGTGGGCGTCGCCAACTTTTTTTTAAAAAAAACTTTTCAAAGCATTTTTTCTAATGCTTTGAAAAGCCTCTCTGCCGATCAGACAACTCAGTTGGGATCGTCAGGGAGGCTTTTTTTAAAATGCCTCTCTGCCGATCAGGCAACTTAGCTGGGATCGTCAGAGAGACTTTTTAAAAACTGCTTTGAAAAGCCTCTCTTGCGATCAGGCAACTCAGCTAGGATCGTCTGAGCGGCTTTTTTAAAAGTGCCTCTCTGCGATCAGGCAACTCAGCTGGGATCATCAGAGACTTTTCAAAGCATTTTTTTTACCACCTCTTCGGCCAAGAGGTTGCAGGAAAAAAATGCTTTGAAAAACCTCTGATGATCCCAGCTGAGCTGCGCGATCATCAGAGACTTTTTGTTTTACTTTTAAAAGTACTTTTTCGTCAGAAGAGGTTGTAGAAAAAAATGCTTTTAAAAGTTTTTTTAAAAAAGCCTCTGATGATTGTGTGGCTCAGCTGGGCATGGTGGGGGCTGGGGGGGCGCAGGGTTTTCCGATCCACCCACCTCCATTGCTACTGGATCAGGTGATCCGGTCCAAACCGGGAGCATTTCACCCTGGTTGTGTCCTTTTCTATCTTCCTTTTGGAATAGAAAAATAGTAAAATAATCAAATGGGGAAATGGGAATTGCTTATGTTTTTGGAGTGATATTTCTATGTAACAACTTTAAGTTATCTTAAGATAACTTAAAACTTTCACAAAACTCATCAGCTAGCCAAACCCTTACTTGGATTCAGACTTGGGCTGCCAGCAATGTTAGGCAGTTTTATTAACCTCTGAGCCACAAATTCTCCTCCTTTCATCAGCTTGAGCCAGGGGAGAGATTAAGTGTTTTTCTATCAAGGCACTTGGTCCACCCCAGCATGTATTGGATCCTGGATTGGAGCTGAAAGGCAAAAGGGATGCAGTATGCTCCCTCCCACATGCTGGGGTAGACCAGGTGCCTCTAAGTCATGAGATAAGAAAAAAAGAATAAAATATGATTAAATTTAGTTTATACCACTACCATTCGCTATATTCTTTCTGCCCTTGGAAATCTATCATGTCCACACATGGCTTTGTTCTTTGGTTTTTATTCTTTAAAATCCTCACTTTTTAAAGAACTCATCAACTGCAACCAGCCCCAGTTTTTCAGGATTTCTCTTCTATGCAGTTGCTTCATTATTATTTCATATATTTGCCATGTAAATCAGTTCTAATTTGTTTTCTCCAGGAACAAACTAACAGAATATATTTTTTGTACTTGTCACTCATTTTTGTACCCTATTTTGTTTCACAATAATATGCACGATATTTGTTCTGCATTCAAGTAACTTTTTATCCTGACATATCAGCCTTTTACTTTCATAAACTAAGCTGAGCAGAAATGAAGTCCGAGACACAGCTGTTTCTTCTTTCTACAGTTCTCCTGATAATAGATTACCTGTTACCTTCCTACTAACATTTATTTGTATGTCCTAACAATTTCACTGTCCATTTTCTAATCTTTTGTAATTATTCTACCAAACTACATAAATTCATCAATTTGCTCCAGATTTTTGGCATTTGCATATAATTAGCTATTAATCATTCCATTTTCCCTGTCAGATACAATTTCCTTGATCTTCATTATATTAAAGTTCAGATCTATTTTTTTCACTGCAATATACCATTTAATATTTGCTAACACATTCCTTATCCATTTATTCATAAATACATTAAACAACTAAGAATAACATTTATTCTTCTCTTATTCAAGAATAAACCATTTCCTATGTATTCCATTTATTTTTATGCATACATTTGTTAGATAATATACCCTCTCATGCATTCAGTAAACAACTTTTAACTCTACATTTGTGCAAAACTTTATATCCATCCTGTGTATTCACTTTATTATATACCTTCTCTAAATTAATGAATGCACAATAAACTGTCTTACTTTGACATATTTCACAATTACCTACTAAACACCAGTACTCAAGTCAGAATACTCCTACCTAACATAAGAACATTTTGTTTCCCAAATATTGTTCATTGTCATCTGTCTCATCATTTGTAATTATAATTCTGCCAAACACCTTTCTGGGCACACTTAACAGATAGTTTCTGCATTTATTGTTGTTCCCTTTCCCTTTATAGCGGGAATAGTAAGGCATTGTTCCACTCATCAGGCACAGATGGAGTCTCAGTCTCTCTCTACACACACATGGACAACACACACTGTTCCATAGCTACTCCTTAAATAATTGCAACCTTAGATTTGAGCATAGGCACAGCATTTATGGCATCTTTTTTTTTCTTACTTTTTTTTTTTTTGATACTAATATTTAGCATTCAGTGCAACTTCACTACTTGATATACCAGTATCAGCCCCATATATATCTCTAAATGCATCCTCCCGCATTCTCTCACTGGTTTCACTTTATGCACATTTAGACTTCTTCACTTCCTTTCAGAACCACTCTATATTTCCTGTGCCTCTTAATGTTAACCAGACCTTATTTTCTTTGACTTACCTTCTTAACAGATATATTTTCCTGTGTACATATTGTACTAATGCTTCTTTCATATTTTCTTCTAGCTATATTTTCTTTTCTATGCATATATATATATATATATATATATATATATATATATATATATATATATTCTTACTTCTTCGTAGGATTTGTGTGTGTTTTTCCTCTAACCAGGTTTTTCCTACGTAACCAAGGTTTTTCTGCAGCCCTAGCTCAGTAGAATCACATCCACTCGATTCCCAGCAATTTACCTCCTTACAGCAAACAGCCTGGTCAGCTTCAGCACAGCCTGATTTAACACTAGTAGCTGATTGGATCGGCTTCCCAGAATACCGCCTATCCAGGTGCTTCCAGGTGTCAGACTTGGAAGCCATCTTTCAAAGTTAGCTTTGAGAAACTTCAAGCCTCGGAGTTTAATTTTGTTGGGGGTGTTACTTGGAACTCTGACACCAGGCTGCAGGGATCGCCACCACCTGTCGCCACCTATCACCGCCTCTGTGCGTCCCATTTTCAGCCTCAGCATGCCCCATTTTTGGCTTCCTTGCATCCTGTTTTTGTCCCGTTCCAGGTGGTGGGGATAGGCTGCCAAAAACGGGGCACACAGAGGCTGAAAACAGGGCACATGGAGGCCGAAAACGGGACCACGGAGGCCGAAAACGGGATGCGCGGAGGCCAAAAAGGGGGCGCACAAGGCGGTGATAGGCAGCAGCAGCGATGGGCAGTGGTGATCCCCACAGCTGATAGGCGGTATTCCAGGAGGCCAATCCAACCGCCAATCAGCTGCTTATGCTAAATCAGGCTGTGTTTAAGCTGACCTTGCTGTTTGCTGCAAGGAGGTAAATTTCTGGGAGGCAGAGGCAGATTTTTTTCCCTTGTTTTCCTCTCTAAAAGCTAGGTGCATTTTATACTTCAGAGCGTTATAATCCGAAAAATATGGTATATAAAGTGGCTAATGAATCAGGTTTTAACTCTTCTCTGGAAGGTCATCAAAGAAAAGCAATTACTAAGAATGCTGAGCTCAAGTGTCTCTTCATCATATCTCCTGATAGGGCAGGACCTCCATCAGGCATTCCCTATTCTCCTGGATTGAACAGATAATCTATCCATCCAAAACATAAGTCTGTAAAAAACTAAACAGAAAGAAACCAAAATTCATGTGATAGAAGAAATAATAAAAGAAGGATCAAATTTTTTAAAAATGAGCCCTATCTGGTTTGGGGCTGCAGAGAGGAAGCTTATACCTTTTAAGCTTGTTGGAGAGGCAGTTGGGCAGCAAGTAAGAATGCTGCTGATTGCTCTGTTCTAAGTTCTTATTCCTTCTGATCATGTGACCCAGAATGGAGCATGTACAGCCTGCAAACACAGATGCGATGAAAAGGAAAAGCACAAAACTGTATACACAAACAGAACATAAAAGGAAATATAGATGCTTTCTTCTGATAAAGGATTTGTAAACAAAATAATTAAGAACCCTTCATCAACATGCTTTCTCTAACTTATTTTGTCATCTACATTCTGTATTCCCTTCATTTTTCCACAAAGCATCGTTTACATACTTCCAGTGGGAAACTTAACCAACTTCTGCAATATTTTGTCACATAATTTTACTTCCTTATATCCATTTGACTGTAATTTTTTCTTTATGGCAGAATTGAATAAAACTTACAAAGCATTATGAGAGGTCACAGTGTAACTGTAAAATATAGCAGCAGGCCAGGTCTCAATAAAAAGGTTTGATCTACTTTCAAGTTAGGAAAGGGCTGCCTTATCTATTTTCCTATATTATAGGTAAAAAAAAGAGAGAGAAAGAGAGAGATTCTCCATCCTTGCAACAAAGGAAGTGGACAATGTTAGGAAAAGTCTGCTTCTTATTTACTTCATGTAAATAAATTGTGTTTTTTCTCTTTTTGATAAAAATCAGGTTCAAATCATTCCTTGAGAGAACTAATGGACTATCTTTTAAATAAGTCTGTTCTCTCTTGGCACCCAAATTCCATTCGAAATCAGTGAATGATCATCATTGTGTACGATACCAATATAAGTTATTGTGTATGAGTCTAATACAGAGTACTAATTTTTGTTTATAAAATATTTATCATGGATATTCAGTTTGAGATATTGATTGCTAAAAATGGTAAAAGTATTAAATTCAGAATGAATAAGAAAATAAGAATATATAATGATAGCTTTTAAAGTATTTGGGAATGCTTCATTTCTTCCTTGTATGCGTGTTATATACAGAATATTTTGCATCTCTCAAACTATCATATACATTTATAATTCATATTTTGAATACATGTTAGCTGGAATGTTTGCTGAACTTAAATTCAGTAGAATAGATCCTAAACTAGACAAGTTTTAGTTCTTTTGCACTTGATGAGCCTATAGCACTTCTTAATTAGTCTGGATCCAATTCTATTGATACTCTATTGTGCTATTTTAATACAAAATCCAAATTCTATATTATAAAAATCTGGGTTTTCTCATTCTTCAGCTGGCTTGTATTATATCTGGAACAAACTATTTGTGTCTACTGCCTTTGACCCAAGCCTTTTCTCTTCCATTCCTGTAGGATTCTCAGCCATCTCCATTAGCCCTACTTGCAGCCACATGTAGCAAAATTGGTCCTCCAGCTGTAGAAGCAGCAATTACTTCTCCTGCTCCTCCTCAGCCTGCTCCTCGGAAATTGGTTCCTATTAAACCTGCTCCACTCCCATTAAGCTCTAATAAGAACAGCATTGGAATCCTATCATCAAAAGGAAATCTCTTTCAAATCCAAGGTTCCCAATTGGGGACATCATATCCTGGTGGACAGCTAGTATTTACAATCCAGAACCCAACTGTAATCAGCAAAGGAACCCGCTCTCCTGCCAATATCCAGTATCAGACTGTACCACAGATCCAAACAGCATCAGGACAGACGATTCAGGTGCAGCAAAATTTGGGCAATCAAATACAGATTATTCCCAGCAATATCACCCCTTCTTCTTCCTCCTCCTCCTCATCGTGCTCTTCTTCAGCTCATAAACCTGTACCAATAAAGCCAGCTCCAGCTCATAAGTCATCAGCATCCAGTCTCCACAACACAAGTAGTGTTGTCAAGTTAACTGGCACCAGTGGTAATGTTACACTTACTCTTCCAGTGAGCAATCTTGTAACTGCTGGGGAGACTAGTTCTCAAACTCAAGTTGTGCCCGACAGCCCTTCTAAGCCAAGCAGAAAATCCCGAAAGAAAATGGTATCACAAGCTCAGACAACTGCAATGGCTATGGCAGAGCAAGTGGAAACAGTCTTAATAGAAACTACAGCTGACAACATCATCCAGGCAGGAAACAATCTGTTGATTGTGCAGAGTCCTGGGTCTGGGCAGCCAGCTGTGGTCCAACAGGTGCAAGTAGTTCAGCCCAAACAAGAGCAACAGGTAGTTCAGATACCACAGCAAGCCCTAAGGGTAGTCCAAGCAGCCTCAGCCACACTCCCTACAGTTCCCCAAAAGTCCCAACAAAACTTCCAGATCCAGACAACGGAGCCAGTTCCCACTCAGGTATTTCATTGAAAGTTCTCCCCCCCCCCCCTCTCTTTTTTTTTTTACTTTTTTAAAAATATTTTTATTAATTAAAACTAACCCTCAATTTGGAGTTATCAAGTAATACATAATTACTAGAATTCTTGGGGGCAAACAAGCTAGGGGTTCTTCTCATAGGAAAAACAATTTGCCCAATTACTTTTTTCTCTATAAATATGTTATTTAAGTGTCAATTTCCTATAGAAGCATTCAAGAGAGATAAACAATTTGGCATGCATTTATTTTGGTACAGTGATTTGTAATCTATCAGAACTTGTGGGAGGGGGAGGCTCTACTTGGAGGTCAAATTCTACATTCCTTCCATGCACAGGTGCATCCTGTGATTCACTTTTGTCATTTTTTTAGGTCTATTTTAAGACGCCTTCTGGTGAGCTACAGACAATACTACTCCAAGACGCCTCAGGAGGGGGCCTAACTATGGCATCTTCCCCTGCGGTCTCCTCAGCCACAACCTGCAGCAGCCCTGTACCCCGCAGTTCCCAGTCGGGGGGGAGTACCAAAAAGACGGGGGCTCGTAAAGAGCGTGCTCTGCCAAAGATTGCCCCTGCTGGAGGTATCATCAGCCTCAATGCTGCCCAGCTCGCTGCAGCTGCCCAGGCAATGCAAACTATCAGCATCAATGGTGTGCAGGTTCAAGGTGTTCCTGTTACCATCACCAATACCGGAGGTGGGAAATATGATGTAACAAACCTGTGTTGTGCAATATTTCAATTTGTGATATAATAATACATTCATTTTTTAAATTGCTTGGAATGTTATCAGTAACAAGGAAGAGTAATGTATAAGTAGGGTTATGTGTAGATTTATTTACTGGAATTATATGACATCTTCATAAAGATTGTAGACTGCTCATAACAATTTTTTAAAAAACCCGAAGTATTCTTCCTCAAAGGTGCTAAACCAGTTCAAATTCTATCCTGGCCCAATTCTGATATCCAATTCTGATATCCAAAAAGGCAAGAAGAGAAAATGGAACTCATATTACATGGTATTTTAGTCTGAGTTTGGCTAGAGGTTTCCTGGAATAATTGAGTCTCCATATTTTAATAGTGGAAATTCCCAAGCCATAATTTCTTCATCGTTCTTTCTGCAGGCCAACAGCAGTTAACAGTGCAGAATGTTTCAGGCAACAATCTAACCATCAGTGGCCTGAACCCTACCCAAATTCAATTGCAAATGGAACAAGCACTCTTGGGGGACATGCAGCCTGGAGAAAAAAGACGGCGGATGGCTTGCACCTGTCCGAATTGCAAGGATGGGGAAAAAAGGTAATGTGTGGGGATTAGGAGGAAAAAGGAACTTTAAATCCCAAAGGGTGCCAACTTCAGTTCCTGCTTTATATAATTATTTAATTCATATCCTTCCCCTCTTGCTATCAATAAATAGTATTCAGTCCCTTATAACAACAAAAGCAGCATTTTAAACAGTTAAACATGGATAACTCCTACTGAACAAACCAGTTTATTTAGTAGAAGCCTTGCTTGCTTTTTATTTGAGATTAAGGAAATTTCCATGACAGGCGATCCAGACATGCTGTGTCGCTGCCTGACTCATGAGAGGCTTGCGGGAGACTTGCGCGGCGGCACCAGCAGTAGGCAGAGGCATGAGGAATGGGAGAGGCAGGTGATCCCAAAGCCACGCATAGATGACTGCTTGGCGCAGCTGCAGGCAAGCCGGGAGACAGTGGGATGGAGTGGGTGGCACATTAGGATCGCCTCTACCTATGCCTGGCTTTGCTGCACACTTTTCACCCAGAGAGAGACAAAGCTTCTTGTGCTTGCAATTTGCTCCCTTCCCAAGCACCACATAGGCAACCAAACACTTTTCGCCTAGACGGAGAAATGACGGAGACTCAAAGCTTTGTGTGCTTGCAAACGGGACAGTTTGAATCAGAGCGATTAGCTGCATTTCAAAGCGTCCCCTTTGCAAGCACACAAAGCTTTGTCTCTCGCTGGGCGAAAAGTGTTTGGGCAATTACCACTGTCCTCGCCCTTTCCGTCCCACAATCTGCTTGCCCGTGGCCTCAATCGAGGCCAAGGTCTCGGCACGCCCCAGCCTCCACCCACCCTGCTGGCAGGACAAAGAGCCCCCACGAGGCCAGCAGCAGCATGGGCAGCCGCTTGTGGCCAGCATCGGCAGCTGCCATGGCCAAGAAGTGTTCCGGTAGCAGCTGGGCCAGCAGGCAGGGTGGGTGGAGGCCAGGGCATGCTGAGAGCTTGGCCCCTTGCAGCTGCGGGCAAGCAGAAAGTCGGATGGAGAGGGCGGGGCCAGTGGTAGCTATGCTCCCACTCCTGTCAGTCCCTGCCCTCACCACCTCCTGCATTTTAAAAAAATAAGACCTTCCCAAAATCAAGCCCAATTTTGGGCTTGATTTTCAAGCCCAAAAGAAAATAAAACCGGGTCTTATTTTTGGGAAAACATGGTAATATGATTTTGAACCGTGAAATCAGAATTTTAAAATACCAAGATAAAGTGTCATAAGAATGGTTTCTGATGCATTGCCCCTTAGATATACAAGTTTTAAAAATGGATATTGTTAGTGCATATCTTCCTATTCCATTAGTTGCCTATAAAAACTGCATAGTTTTGAGCATAGCTTGTGGTAAAGTGATTGATATGTAGGTGATGAAAAGATCAATTTTCTATCAAGCAGGACACAAATCATTAAATATGAAAGATATTCTATAATAATGGTATTCTATTGCCTAGTTGTTAAAATATGATCTGGAGAAAGCTGTTCAGAAAAAAGGGGGGTGTTGTTTTTTTGTCCAGAGATTCTTTGGCATCATACAATGTCTTCAGTCTTTTAGAAATATAGCACCAATAATTGAATATGTGTACATTGTCTCCTATAACACTTTTTGCAGGTTTTTTATGTTGAATAAAATAACTGCATGAAAAAGAGACAGGGTTATTCCCAAGTTGCTTATCTTTGAAAAAATTGAAAGAGTATTGAATTGTTTCCTGGGACAGTACAGAGATATACATCTTAATGGATGGGCTTAATAATAGATCAATTTTTTTTATTGAACAGAAAGACTTGGAGTTTTGTCTGCTTTTTTTCAGAACCAAACTGATCAGCTTATTAAAAAGGATCAGTTCAGTGACAGAAAACAAATAGTTTTTTTCATATTGCACTAGGTGACCATTTTCAGCAGGTTGAATTGAAGGGAATAAATCTGCTTTCTGAAATTCTGTGATTCTGTCTGTGGGTGATGTTTGAATTGATGCAAACTTGCATCCATATGCACGTGTGTAAAACTAACAATTGATGTGATCTCAAGACCTGAAAAGGTTGTACCTTCCTTGCTAAATTGGGAGGCAGATCTGAATTATTGAAAGGTTAATGTATTGGGGTTGACTTATTTCAAGCAGTCTTGCATCTTTGCTTGGAAGACTGAAGTGGATTCTTGGTAAATGCCAGAATAGCCAATGTATTTTTATAAAAAGTACTTGTGAATCATTGTTGGATCCTTTCCCAGAAACCATATAGGATAATCAATATGAAATTAGTTTGAAGTTTTCAATAGTTTTGAATAGTTCTATTTCTTGAATCATCATTGCAGGATACAATAATTGATCTGATCTCTAAGATCCCACCACAGTAAAATCCAGCAAAGATATCCGTACCTTTATTAATCTAGATTAAGAACACCCTTTTTCTGTTTTTCTTTCTTTGTAGGTTGGGGGATCAAGGGAAGAAGAGGCACATCTGCCACGTGCCTGAATGTGGAAAGACCTTCCGCAAGACTTCCCTTCTGCGGGCCCACGTACGTCTACACACAGGCGAGAGGCCTTTTGTCTGCAACTGGGTCTTTTGCGGAAAAAGATTTACACGCAGTGATGAACTGCAGCGGCATGCCCGAACGCACACAGGTCTGCCAAGTCCTTTCTCTGCTTCTCTTCCGTTGTATCCCAGTTCTTGTTCTACCCGTATAATGGATGGGGGGGAGGGGGAGGAGAATGTAAATACTAAATATTTAAAAGGCATTTCATCTCAACTTGGTTACCTTTATAATAAAGATGTGTTTGTTTGATTTAATGCTGAAAGACTTGATTTCAAAAAGGAAATCAGTTAAGTTAATTTAGGTAAGTCATAAATTAAATATGTCCATCTCCCTCTAAAACAGTGGTTCTGGATGGATAACAGAATTGAAAGCACAATAAAATATATATATATATATATATATATATATATATATAATTTTTATATATGTATATAAATTCACACACACAAACACATTAGATACGGAGATAGAGATAGACATATACTATATGTTTTAGTTTTAGTTCTGGATTTAGTTTTATCATGCACCTAATTTTTTTAAAAAAACAATCTCTAAGCTATTTGTGCATTAGCTTTTTATTATATGGCCATTGTCATGTGTGCTCATTGTTGTTCTTGTTCCTTTCTCTGACCAGGTGACAAACGTTTTGAGTGTGCCCAGTGCCAAAAGCGCTTCATTAGGAGCGATCATCTGACAAAGCATTATAAAACCCACTTGGTCACCAAGAACTTGTAAGTTGGGATGCAAGCAGGAAAAGGAAGCGGAATGGTGATGAGCAACTTTTCACCCCTCATCATGAAAGATGGTTTCTGCAAAGGACAGGAAAAAAAAAACCCAAATAATTGTCCTGACTATGTGACAGCTTTCCCAGCCACATCTGCCCAAGGAAAAATGGAATGGCTGCTGCTTCTTCAATCAAACTGCCTTCAGACTGGCATACTCCTTTGGAACTTCTTGATGAATGCATCAAACTTCAAGGCTTGAACCTGAGATGGGGCAGCAATGCCATTTCCAAATATGCTCAAATCAGCACAAGCCCAGTGGCAGACCTGGAAAAGCAAGGCAAAACCCATTTATGCACCTTCCTCAGGAGCTTGCAGAGCCAGGGCCCTCCTCTGCTGCACCAAAGGAACTTCTTATGGGTTTGAGAGTAGCACCAGCGAAACTGTACCCCACTTGTAATTGGGTTCCTCTTCCCACTCGCTCCCATGTGCTTATGAAGCTTTTGAATGAGAGGCAGGGAAACCATCCAAAATGGGACTCAGTTCCCCTAGCACATTCCTACTTTATATTTAAAAATATAAATATATATAAATATATATATATATATATATATACATATATAAAATAACCTCCTTAGGAAGCTTCATGTCTTTTCTATGGAGAATGTTGCCTTATATTTTACCCCAGGTTCAGATTATGTATTGTGAGCATTTTTTTAATTTAATGATTTCTTTATAAACAAAACAATCCTTTGCCTAACAGTGCTGGCAAAGGCTAAAGTCCCTATCAAAATGCAGAGTCTGTGATCTGATCATGGTCTATAAACTAGATATGCCCTGCATTTAGAACAGGGATTTCTAGGGTATGTGTAGCAGCAGGAGCAGCAGCAGCACTTTGTTCAAGGAAGGAAGGGAATCTCCCATGTATATATGAAGCAGAGCTGTGGGACTGTGGCCCACAAGCTCTGGTGTAGATAGTAAAAAGTGCAGGCAAAAGCTATGTATGAGCCATATGGAAAATCTAGGGCAATCTGTTTGCTATTCTGCTTGGTTACATAAATAGAGTTAAAAGTCCAGTGCAGATTTGCACTGTCAAGCTCTATTAGACATTATTAATGATTTGGCAGGTGAAATGAAAAAATACTTTTCAAAAATAGAATACACAGTTTTTCCCTTTTTTAAAATTTTGTTTACTTCACTGGATTCCCTCTGCTGCCTTTTTTTTTATATCCCATGCAGCTCTTTTCGTGTACTATAGTGTATATTGTATCATAAGCTATATATTGCGTTTTAAGTGTTCGTTTGTTTCAAAAATATACCATTTGTTATTCTTGACCTTTTAAATTAAAACAAAAATCCATTTTATTTTTTAGTTGTAACTGCTTGACGTATGTTTCTTTAAGTGACAAATCATTCTTGTTTTCAATTAATGGTGTAACTTGGCAGAGCTTGCATGTTGCTTGCCTAAAAGGCAGTGCTAGGTTGGGGGAGAACCATGCATTTCTTGATGAACTGAAATGTTAGAATCTCACACTGAACCATCATTTGGGAACAAAAGATTATTTTTCTTAAGAGGAAAGAATGGAAAAATGGGTTATTTAGGTGGCTTGTTGACAATAAAAATGTAAGAGAGAAGTATTTTTACTCCTTAAGGACTGCTCAAAGGCGTTTTCATGCTCCGATTGTTTTGTCATGCAGATAAAAAAGTTGGTCAGAATGTTTTGATTTTATTATGTCTTTTTCATTACCCTCTCACTCCCTCCATAAAGAAGTAACAACTTTCAAAAATACACTTGCACACTTTGTATATGAAAATGATCTTTGACCTGTTATATTCATTCCATAACAGCATGCAATGCTGTTAAGTTTATAATGGTAATCATGCTTCTGTCATGCTTTATCCATAGTGAGAGAGAATCATAGTGAAAGATGCCTTGTTCTATAGCAATGGGTGTCAAACTTGCCATGTCATGTGACATTTTGCGATGTTTTCTCCATTCACAGCTGGGGTGGGCGTGGCCTGCGCGTGATGCATTAAGAACATAGTTTTTCTGTTTTTCTTTGTAGATTGGGGGATCAAGGGAAGAAGAGGCACATCTGCCAGTTTGACACTCCTGTTTATAAAGTAAAGGCTTTATCAAGGATTTGTAGTACCATCCAGCAAAAAGTTTTCCTCTATTGAAATGCTCACACATTTTACTTTTTTTCCATCCTGGGGGGAAAGGCAATAATTTAAGTAGCAGGCAGGCAGGCAAGAAAAAAAATCCATATCGCTATACTCCAGTTTTGAAACTAATATTATGTATAAGCAATCCCATATTAAAAGCTGAAGTCCTGAAATGGTAAAAAGTAAGAGTGTTTGGTGGCTGTATTAATTTATTCGAAAGGAGGCCTGAGGAATGTTAACATATCTTGTTCGGTTCCAACACGCAAAGTAGCTAACATCCAAATAAAATTACCATATAAATATCACAATAATACCAAAATAAGAAAAAGGTAAAGAACATAGCAAGAGTTAAGGATAATTCATATTGCAGATTTTGCTCTCAAATACTTTATAAAGGAGCAATGCTGCATAAAATCAGTATGGAGCCCACACAGATTTTAGAGGCCAGCATACTGCACAGGGATATGGCAGATAAGATCTGTTTCTGGATCCATTATTATTTGATCTATTGAGAAAGAATACCTGGATCATACTTTCCTGGATTGATCAAATTTTACAAGGTGTTGAATGAGATGTTGAGAAAATCCTTTGAGTGAGGGATTTTGCCACATTTAATCATTTCAGTATCAATCATCACTTAAATCCTTTAGTTGATTTACACATATAACTACAGATTAGTTTTCTTCAGATTGACTACAGATTAGTTTTCTTACTTGAACTATTATTATAAAAGGACCAAGAGAATAGGGATTTTCCTGTCTCTTTTCAAAGAAAGCTTTCCTATCGTAGGTATTCTTAATAAATCCAGTTTTACCTCAGGTGTAAGGAAAGTATACCAGATCAAATTATTCCTCAAGCCCAATATTTATTGACTTGATTGGCAGTGGCAGTGGCTCCACAAGATCTTTTTCAGCACCTGCACATGTTGAAAAGTGAATCTGGGATTTCTATATAGTTTCTATACTGTATTTCTATATGACTCGGCGCTCCCATGTAACATCCATCTTGCACGAGCTGCACTGGCTCCCGGTGGTCTTCCGGGTGCACTTCAAGGTGTTGGTTACCACCTTTAAAGCGCTCCATGGCTTAGGACCTGGTTATCTACAGGACCGCATTCTGCCACCGATTGCCTCCCACTGACCAATAGGCTCTCACAGAGAGGGCCTCCTCGGTGCCGTCAGCCAAACAGTGTAGGCTGGCGACCTCCAGGGGGGGAGCCTTCTCTGTGGGGGCCCTGGCCCTATGGAATGAACTGCCCCCGGACATATGAAGGATCCCCGACCTCCGTGCCTTTTGGCACGCTCTGAAGACCCTATTATTCCAGTAAGCTGGACTGACAGGATAAAGGTTTTTAATTTGGGTTTTGATAGGGGTTTTAAAATGATTTTAGTTGGATGTTTTAAATTTGGCCGAATGATTTAATTATTTTAATAAGTTTTTAATTTTTGTGGTACATTGTTTTTATCATGGCTGTCCACCGCTCTGAGTCCTTCGGGAGAAGGGCGGTATACAAATATAATAAAACATAAACATATAACAGAGAGTGTGATTTGGAAGTTCAAGCATAGCTACTGTATATTCTTGACCAAAGAACAATATAGATCTTGAGCAGATACACATGGAGTTGTGAGAGAGAAAAAGGGATAGTCAGCTGGATCAACTCTGGCAATTCATTTGGAGGCAGATGTCACAGATCATCCTCATAAGCAAACACAGTCTTAACCACCATATTACACTGGCTCTTCTCAGAATGTACTCATAAACTTCTGTCTCTGTAGCTATCATATAACATATATGACTTTCCTTAGCACTAATTAATATAACTAGAAAACGTAAATTCATCTGATCAAATTAAACTATCCTGGACAGAGGAAACGGTAGATATTTTATCTGTTACTAATTTAGCCCTAATTATCAAAATAACACACCTTGCAATATTCCATTGCAAGCTTGCAAATTACCATCTGATACAAATTGTTAATACTGTGATCTAAACTCATCATAATACTGTTAATGAATTATTTTTACTTGCTTCAGCCTGGCTTCAGTTCCTGTACTGTGAGGGTTCAGCATGGTAGAGCAAACCACATTTCCAACCCATTCGTTCCCCTTTTTTCCATTTATTTCAAATTTCATGTTACTGTTATTGACTTTAAAGACTCGTAGCCTGCCTCATTTCCAAAGATAGTCAGCAATGTCATCATAAGAATGTCTCTAAGGAAAGAACATAATAATCAAGACCACAGATACAAAATCATAAAGGGGCACAAATGAAATCCTTGAGTTTAGCTTATTGTCTAAGTCCATCCATGTCATCAAAAAGCAATTGCTGTGATTCACATGTGCTTTTGTTGAAGCAAATAATCCATATTACAATTTTATGTGATGAGGTAGTTTGGCAGCATGCTAAAATAATAGTTGGGATCCCACAGTCCAGAACAATAAATTATCCAATCCCTTTTAGGTGAATCTAGTTATATGAAGCCAATCATGGCTAATCTGAGCAAAAGGAATAGCATGGGATTTCTGGCACAACGGATGCTTTTTACAGAAGCCATTGCTCACCAGAGCAACTTAAATTCTGCTTCTAGAGATGATACCAGAATTTTAGAAAGACATTCTTGTTGAGTGAGTCCAACATTTTTTCTCAGAAAAACTTTTCTGAACAATCCTTGTGAAACAAATCTCCAGCTATGGAAGAAATAATAGGAAAGAATAATAATATTTTACTTCATCATCCAGGCAACAGAAAGCAATAAGTTACTATTTTTCTTTCTTCCTTTGGGTCACTGAAATGAGGCAAATTAATTACACTGGCTGACGGGTAGGGCTATTCTGCCAATTTCAGTGCATCACAGGTAATCCTAATTGATGGACTACTCGTTCAGCAATTGTTCAAAGTTACAACGGCATTGAACAAAAAGACATATGACTAGTCCTCATAGTTATAACTTTTATGTGTTCACAATTTGCGTACTTGGCAACCAGCTCACAATTACAATGGTAACAGCACTTCAGAATCATGTGATTCTTGCAACTTTGAGCAGTCTGAAAAGCAAAATCTATGGCAGGAGATGCAAATGGTGATCATGTGATGTCATGTTCAATGATTGTATGGGATTCACTTAATGGGAACAACCAGAACATCTGCAAATGCCATTGTAAGTTGGCATGATCACAGACATCACATTTTACCATCTTGTTTCTTAGAGACAGAGACGCTAATCCCAGTTGTTGATAAACAAGAACTATCTATAGTGATTCTGGGATCAAGGGATTTGGGTTTCAAGTCTTCATACAACACATTCTCCCAAGAATGCAATACGATATAAATGAAATGACAGTCAATAGTTATGGATTCGGTAGCTCTAAAAATTGCCCTCTGCAGATTCAAAGAATTGACAGAACAAGGGAACATACATCCAGATTATATCCATGGAAAAGGAGGACCCAGAAGAAAGGCAGGAAAAGAAAGAAGCAGTAAATTTAAGTTTTGACCAGCAATGTAAGCAAGAGATCACATACGTCTAACCCAACAATTGATGGAAATGATTTTACCAACAAAGGCTTGGTAAATTCATAAAATCCATGAAGGGAAAGGTGGCAGAAATCAGGATGAGACCAAGATGATGTGTTGTCTAAGCAAGAGCAAATGAAATTTCCCACTTGCCCTAGGCAAGATTCACAGTATGGTATACAAAGATAACCTAAATAATTTTTTTTTGGCACAAGGCAGAAAATTGTATCTTTTTTTCTTCTATTGCTATCAGTAAAAATACACAAGAATTAAATAACTAAAATCTCCCTGCATATTCAGGATATTTGGTATTGTCGCCTCTATCAGCCAGCTCCCTAAATAATGGTAGAACAAGCTCTGAGCTGAATGTTTGCTATACAATGGGCTTAATGCAGTATGCTAGCATTTGAAAAGCAGAGTGTTTTACTGCTTTTTTTTCTGGACTAAGGAGAGTATTTCACTTGTCATTTTTTAAAGGTTAAGCTTATTTTGGGATTTTCTGAATGTTTATCTCAAAATATTAAAAACTATGCCACTACTCCTCAACATCTACATCTCAGATGTAATTCTGAATCCTGCAAAAATGAGCTTGTAACTTTGAGTCCCTGTCACTAGCTTGGTGGATGGCATTACCAAGCTTACCGAGATAGTTGCTAGTCAATGGCAGATTTATTCAGAAATGAGTTTAACCCTCTCTATTCATACTCACATCAAGAAGAGCAAAGTTCTGAGGTATCTTCATCTTGCTCTGAATAGCTGATGAGATGGCAGCATTCTTGTTATTATGCATCAAGATAAATTGTCCAGTAACTCATCCTGTGGGATAAGGTTTTCACTGGAAAGCTGCTCAATTTCTGGAAATAGAACAGTATAGAGGGAGGAGGAAGCAAACAAGCAAGCCTCTTAGGTCACTAGAAATAAGCAACCAAATAGAAAATGACATTTGGTTCATTTGCAGATAGAAGCCCTTGTTACCAATAACAGCCGTACATTTTATTTAGTATTTCAATCAATCAGAATAGATCTGGAAGGGACCTTGGAGGTCTTCTAATCCAACTCCCTGCTTAAGCAGAAGACCCTATACCATTTTCAGACAAGTGGCTGTCCAGTCTCTTCTTAAAAACCTCCAGTGATGAAGCATCCACAACTTCTGAAGGCAATCTGTTCCCCTGGTTAATTGTTCTCACTACTAGGAAGTTTTTATTTAATTCCAGGTTGCTTCTCTCCTTGATAAGTTTCCATTCATTGTTTCTTGTGTTGCCTTCTGGTGCTTTGGAAAATAAGTTGACCCTCTCATCTTTGTGGGAGCCCCTCAAATACTGGAATACTGCTATCATGTTACCCCTAGTCCTTCTTTTCTCCAGACTAGCCATATCCACTTCCTCCAACTGTTCTTCATATGTTATAGTCTCCAGGCCTTTAACCATCTTAGTTGCTCTTCTCTGCACTTTTTCCAAAGTTTCAACATCTTTTTTTGAAATGTGATGATCAAAACTGGATGCAGTATTCCAGGTGTGGTCTTACTAAAGTTTTATAAAGCAGTACTACTACTTCACCTGATTTTGATTCTGTGCCTCTGTTTATACAACTAAAGATTGCATTAACTGTTTTGGCTGCTGCTGCACAGTGCTGGCTCATATTTAAGTGATCGTCCACTAGGACTCCTACTTATTTTCCTCAGAAGTTGTCCCTAGTCTGGGTTCATAAAAAATCTGCATGCACAGTGTACAAATACAAGCAATCCTCACTTAGTGACCACAATTGGGACCAGAAACTCATCATAACAGAAAATCACATGATCCCAATGGATTTATGACTTTACTTCCACTTGTTTATTAACTGAAGCAAAACTTCATGTGCTTGATAATTTTACTTCTGCAAACTCTATTTAATTCAGCTTGCTACAACCCAATTGCGAAATGCACAAATGAAGATCACGTGACTGTGGGACACTACAATGGTTGTAAATGCATGGTAGTTGCAAAGCACAGGAACAGCAATCGTGCAACCACAGAATACTACAACATATTGTAAATGTGAAGATTGGTAACAAAGCTATTTTTATACACTGTTGCAATTATGAACAGTCACTAAATGAGGTAGTTGTTAAAGCAGGACTATCTGTATGCAACCTACATTTCAAACCAAACAAAAGTCACCTTGATAAATAATGAAATATAGTTTATTAAATTAATTAATAATTTAATTTTCTTAATAAAACATTATAAAGGGTTTTTTCCCCTGAATGGTATGTTTTTAACAGAAAAGTATAAACTCATGAATTGCTAAATACACAAGGTTTATTAAGGGCAGGAAAGGATGTTAATTTACAAGCATGCAAAGCCATTACAAAACCAATTCAACTGTAAGAAATACAATTTAAAAATTATTTTTCCTGTTTATCATCAAATTCCAGACCTTTTAAATGACCAGTTCTGTGATGGACCCATGTATTCCTCATTTTTAAAACAACGCGCTCCAAGCGGGATATACGCTGCTCCAAATCTTTCACTGTAAAAAACAGCATAGAGGTTATTTTTAGTAGCCAAAACTATTTTCAAAGGCATTCATTCAGCCAATGTACTCAGCATAAAATTATAGTGCAATCTTATATTTGTTATTCCAGAAATGAATCAACCTAAGTAGTTTGGTGCTTTTTCTGTAGGAGATGAACTAAAGGTAGGTTCAAATGCATCATCAGTTTGGAGTCTATGCTAAAACTTTGCTCCCAAAAGAGACCTAAATTCCAGACTTCTGTGAATTCAGTTGGCTCTTATCTAGCCAATTTGCTTTGGCCGTTAGTAGATCATGTTCTTGTGTACAGGTAGGTACATGTAACAAATTTATAGTGCTTTTTTTCCTCAGAAGCTGGCCTTTATTTGGGTTTATCAAAAATTTGTATGTACAGTGTAGTAATACAAGTAGTCCTCACTTAGTGACCACAATTGGGACAGAAACTCCACTGCTAAAAGCATAGCAGAAAATAACATGCTCCCAAATTCACATGCTGGATTCATGACTTGAGTTCGCACTTGCACATTAAGTGAAGTAGTTGTTAAGCAAAACTTCTTGTGACTTGATTTTATTTCTGCCAACTCCTGTTCCTGGTTATTTTTGCCTGATGTTTTTATGGCTCAGTGATAAGATAAAAAGATTGAAGTTTTAACCTTTTTTTATGGTTTAAGCTAGAATGTCACTTTATCAGAAGTATTCTTGATTGACAAGGCATAGATATCTGTGAGCTGAAGGTTTACAAGAAACTAAGAGAGAAATTGAATGTATTTATACAAGTTGTGATAATCATATAGAAGTCAACATGTCTGCAAAATTACAACTGTTAATAAAGCAGTATTAAAGTTATTACCAATACACTATTATTGGTGAATTAATATATCAACTGGAATCAGTTTAATTATCTCAGATCAGACTTAGTGGAAGAATTTCTTGAAGATTGGTATTCAGATTTGTTCCCTTTTGAAACTTCTTTGTTCAACATTAAAGTCAGCTCATTTTCCTGTTCAAAACAACTCTAGGCCAGATGAATTCACATTCTACTATATTTAAATTCGCTGATCTCCCAACTTCAGAGTCCACTACAGTTGGGTGGCCAATAAATTTGAAATAATAATAATAATAATAATAATAATAATAATAATAATAATAATAATAATAATTGGAGCCCTTGGAGCAATACCCAAAGGGCTACTCCGCTATTTAAAAATTCTAAATTTACCGGACTTGAACATTTTGACTTTACAAAAAACCACCTTACTCGGAACAGCTTACATCCTCTGATGATACCTTAATAGTTCCTAGGTCCTTGGTTAGGACTTGAGCTGCTGAGCTATTACCCAGCCTCAAAAGCTGTGAATCTCACTAAAGATTAAATAATAATAATAATAATAATAATAATAATAATAATAATAATAATAAATGTATCAAGTGTTTAAGTTACAGTAGTCCTCAACCTATGATCACAATCAGGACAAGAATTTCTATTGCTAAACAAGACAGTTGTTGAATTGCACCCAATTTTACAACCTTTTTACCATAGTTGTGAAGTAAATTACTGGAGTTGAATCATGATGTTGCTAGCTTCCCCCATTCCCTTTACTTGTCAGAAGGCAGTTTGGGAAGGTCACAAATGGCAATTGCATGAGTCTGGGATGCTGCAACTATAGTTAAATACATTTATTTGTTTAATTAATTCATATGTTGCCCATCTGTCAAGCACCCATATTTTGATCATGTGATCATGGGGATGCTGTGATGGTCATAAGTGCAAGCACCAATCATAAGTCACTTTTTTTATGCCTTTAGTATAAATTTAATCGCTAAATGAACAGTTGTAAGTGAATGACTATCTGTACTACAATATGGCCTTAGCATATTTACTATAGCATATTAGCTGATTTCACAGGGACTGAAGTGCACAGGTAGGAAACAAAAAAAAAGCTCAATATAGAACAAAAATTTAATTAAAAATAAATTTCCCCCAACCTTTCTTCAACAATGTTTGCCCTTAACTTTTTGATCAAATCATATTTTTGCTTACTTGTGCAATCCAAGGTTATCTGGATATTCTGCAGCCCAGCTTGGATTTCATCCAATGTAACCTTCATTGGAGATCTACTGAAATAGCGTGGATTGGTTTGTGTTCCTATCTCTTTTGCTCCAAAATCATTGTTGGTTGAGGCGAGTGGGTATTCAATACCATCATCTTCCAAGGGAGGAAAAATTAATAGCACAGTAATTAATTTCTCCTAGAAGAAATGGATTATTTATACCTCTATCAATGAGGATTTAGGTCTGAGTTCAGGACCAGACACACAGTGATTATACTGTTTGATGAAATCTAGTGAAACTGGATTGGAGAATGCAACCTCCCCCCTCCCCAATCTTGGTGCATCTGCTAAAAGCTTTTGATACCAATGCTGCTGGAATTTTTGTGCACAACTTTTCTTCTACATTAACAATGCTACTGCTGGGATGATCAATGAAGAAAAATGGTTGAGGAAGTATGTGTATACAGGTAGTCCTCAGTTAACAACCATTTGTTCAGTGACTATTTCAAGTCACCACAGTGCTGAATGAGAATTATGGCCAGTTCTTGAAGTTGTGGCAGTGATAGGATTGCGATTCAGGTGCTTTTCAATCAGCTGACAACTATGACAACAGCAGGATTTCTCATACAACTATACAATTGCCATTTGTGAGCTTCACTGCCAATTTCCGACAAGCAAACTAAATGAGGCAGAAGTCACAAGTCATGGAAATATGATATCACACTTACTGACTGTGTGGGAATCACTTAACAATCGGAACTGGAACTGCTGTTGTAAGGCAGTGTGGTTTTGTGATATTGCACTTTACAACTGCATGGTTTGGCAACAGAATTGCTGGTCTTAATTACTATTGTTAGCCAAGGACTATTTGTATGCAGACAAACGGGACAAATCTTTGAAGTAGTCATGCTCATCCTTCTAGACTTGGGTTCTTTTATCAGTTCAAGAGAACTGCTTAGTTTGGGTCACAGTAAGGCTTCTTTTCAAATGTTTTCCTTGCAGAAAACTCTGGTATACATTATTGGAGAGCTTGGAATCCAGAAAAGCTGTTCCTTAGTATCTTCTAAAAAGATATTTCACTATATGCAGTAATCAAACAAAGAACATCTTCCCAAATTATTCAAGCAGCCAAATCTTTTCTTCAAGACTCTATGGTTGTTTCAGAGGCTGCTCTGATAAACTTGTATGCACTTCCTTCGTGGAGAGAACAGGAGAGCTTCTAAGGTAAGAAGATGTACTTCATATATGCTTTCTTGTGTTGCAAGACAACCCTTCAAAGATATTTTAGAGACCTAAGATCTATCCACATTCATGGGGGTGGGGGTGTTTGGCTTAAATTGACATAGGATTCTAGGCATTGGGGCATGGTTTATAGGTAAATGTATTGTATGAATTCAGCCACAACAAATTAGCTGGTTGTATTTTGTTGCTGTCTGATAAAGCAGAATTCAGTGCTTCTGAAGCATAATATTCTTAATAATTCATGGCAACAACAAAAATGCAATGCTGATTGTATAGCCATGTAAAGGAAACCATATATTGCTATGGATATCAAGTGGTGATCCAATTTCTTGCTCAGTGCAGGAATCTAGCATCGATGGACACATCTACATGTTCTTTAACTTCATCCGTGTTAACTATTCCTTAAGGGCTGCATAATACACCCTTCCTCTCATCCCCAGTTGTATTTTAAGTCTAAAATGGAAGTAGTATTTTCCATCTTTCCCTAATATAAATAACATAGGATGCTACAGCAATGGCTGAGAAGATGATGTGGCAGAGCTGGATTCTACCCAATTCCTGTTGGCTGATAATCAGCTAGTAAGGGGGTCTCCATGGCATTCATGTTGGACAGACTAGACTGGATTGATATGAATTGTGATAAAAGCAGCACCAACAATAACATTAGAAAAAGCTCTCCAAGCACTTTTTTGTACTGCTATTGTTAGAATAGGTAGACTAGAAACTTTCAAAGTAGAGTTGTCCCAGTCTCCTACTTTGTCTAATAATACCAAAAAGCTACAGAAAGTGGTAGAGATTCTCATCTATCACTTTTTCTAACCATACAGATACTGATCTGGACTATTGATGTCAGATATCAATAGTCCAGTGATGTCAGGTGCTGATAACGCAGCACCTCTGAAAAACAAATCTTAATGATTTCAACAGAAGGTTGAGCCTGCCACTCTATGAATGGCCAAAGCTTGCTTCCCCATTCCCTGAAGCAACATTAGAAGGAGCAACTGACTGACATTTTTTCAGATGGTTGAGATATCAAGGAAAATGCTGCATCTCATCAGGCCCTGCTTTCCTGTACTATGGAGATGGCCAGGTAGAAGGCCATTTACAACTACCTAACAACTAATCAATATTTTATTTATTTATTTGTATCATATCCTCATAATTTTTACAAATAACTCAAGGCGGTGAACATACCATTCTCCTCTTTTTTCACAACAGCAGCCCCATGGAGGGAGTAGGGCTGAGAGAGAGTGACACATTTTTCCTTGAAAGAATCTATTTCTCCACAATACATAATTAGATATGGCAAGTGGGGAATATTGAGTCCTTCCATGACATTCACAGAACTGGCCCTTTTACATAGCTTGACAATTGAATTATTAAATCTGAATGACAAACTGCTATGGTTGAACTCATGATGGCCAACACATTTAGCAAAGTATCTAGAAAGGCAACTAAATTTTGTGCAATTACTGTTGTTATTAGGAGATTGATAGTTTAGAGTTTTTTCTGCTACCGTACATTACGTATCTTTATATTTATCTTTCCTAAGCCATCGTAACGTTAAACAATTTTAATTTTTTAAGTTAAACTATTTCCCTTTACTAGCTACTTATGTTCTTGCATTTTCCTTTACCTTTCCCATTTTTAGTTCAATCTTTTGTCTTATTTTGGAATTTATACTGCTCTTATTATTTGGCCTTTGACCATAAATAAAAATATATTATAGTTGTCACTGTTATCATTTACCTTATAGTAAATGTTAGGGTAGTACCGCTCCCAGTCAAATTTCTAAGGCAAGTATAGATTAGCTATGCAGAAAAATAAATACCACCTCATGGACAGGAAGAAAGCATGTTAAACCTCCTTTTTGAATGTATTTTACAATATCCAAAGCAAAGGATGATTCACTATCTACTTAAATACTTCCTATAAAATCAACCCATTCTTTGTTTCTAAATAACTTCTCCACAATTATTTTTTACCCTAATAATTGGCTGAAATCTGCTTTCCTGCAATTTATGTTCTAGTTCTGATGTTTGAACTATTACAAAATAACAACAATAAGGTCTTTTATTAAAAGCTCAAGAGAAACATAAAGCTCAATAAAAAAATTACAGCACCTTATTTTGACTCATATATATTAACTGCATAAACCAATAACCTGAATTTTTCTCATTACCCTTGATTTAATCCTTTTTCAACCTACAGATATCAGGGTTTGCATCCGGGTTTTATTTAAATAAAAGTATGGGTTCATTCAACCACAGACCTATCTTCATGGTAAAGGAAATCCATGGATGCAGTACTGCCATCAGTCTGGTCTTCACCAATCTATCTGACTGGAGCTTCATTGTTGCATGACAGAATGGAACACTGCCTATAGAAACCTTTGCTTTCAGAATAGTTCCAACGGAATTTCTTATTGTTGTAATATTGATCTATGGTGCTGGAATAGTTATTTCATTGGTAGAGGTAGGATATTTTATTACACAAAACTTTACACAGTATCTGTTTTGTTGATTTGGGGTACATACCTTGACCGGATGATCCTGGCTGTTCTTGGTCATCGTCTTCCTCATGTCGAAATATGTAGGCAACTGTTCAGAACAGCAAGGATAACTGAATAAGTCACCTGTCTTACTTTCTATTGAACATTTCAAACTATATATGACCATGTCATTATGCATACAAAGATAGCATTTGTGAAATAAGTAATTAAGTCTTATAAAGGTGATGGGCAACATATAAAATGTAGCCTGAAAACTCTCCGGAAGTGATAAATTGAGGCCTCTGGCAAAAGGAAGCCCTCCTTGCATCCCATAAAGTGGAGAGGGAAAGGAAAGAAAGGAGATGGGAAAATAGGGCTGATTCTATACAGTTTTTATTCTCATCCTGCCCACAGCTGGCATGTGCCTTCATTGGATATAGTTGGATGGATCTCTGTGACATATCAATACAATAGTACCTGTGTGAATTAAAGCTTTACATTGTATATATAGGCAAAAATAGTGAGCTTTCTAAACAATGTACTATCCAACTTGTCTACTGCATTATACTTACTTGATGTCACCCAGTTTTTCTCTTAGGTGAATCATGTGGACAAACATAAGTGCAGAACAAAAATTGTGATGTGATTCCTATTTATTTTGATTTGGCCTCAGCCATAAACCCTTCTCTGGGCAGGTGTTTGTCTCACATTTTCCCACAGGATAGGCCAGAAAGTTTATCCATCATCTCTTCCCACCATTAACAAAAAACTACCTTTTGGGTTCCATTTTGAGGGGGGGACATGACACATAAGAAAATTATGAAAAAAATAATTTTATTTACAAACTGTTCTCTGAGAAATCCTATGGCATAATTCAAACTCATGAAATGTGTGGTAAAATATATCAACATTATAGTACAAGGATGCAAAAAATCCACGGATCCTTGTACCACAGCATTTGGTGTCAACAAAGAAAAATCCTACAGTTCAGCAAGTAATGGATATCCTAGCTCAGTGTTGGCAAACATTTTCGGTGTTGAAACAGAACCATGCGCAGGGGAACACCAAAAACCGGAAGAGCAGCTCCCTGGCGCACACGTGCGGGAGTGCCAGAAACCGGAAGAGGAGTTACCAAATGCATATGCGCTTGCCGGAAGCTGAGCTTCTGGTTTCCAGCATGCACATACGGGTCGATCACCTAGTCTACTGGTTTCTGGTGCACATGCACATGTGAAGACCAGCTGGCCAGTGCACAGGTGCGTGCCATAAACCAGAAGCTCAGCTTCCTGGCATGCACATGGGAGGGAACTGCTCTTCCAGTTTCCAGTGCTTTCTGTGAATAAAGACCAGCTGGAACCTGGAAGAGCAACGGGCCACAGCTGGCGTGCCTGGAGAGATGGCTCTGCATGCCACTTCTGGCACGTGTACCATAGGTTCACTATCACGGTCCTAGCTGATATCTGGAGTTCCATGAAAATGTTCAATAATCTTTCAGGGCTATTTTAAGAAAGAAAGTGCCTTCATTGAAAATCCAGTAAGTACAGTGGCTGGGTTCATATAACAAGCCCAGATTTAATGTGGTTTACTTGTTTGTGGTTTAGAGTACAGTGTGAACCCATTCACTGGGGTTAAAGTTTGGGGTCCTGCATCACTCTAGCTCAGGGTGGGCAATTGTGGCTCTTTAACAACCTGTGGACTTCAATTCCCAGAATTCCTGAGACAGCCAAGCTTGGCTGTTTCAGGAATTCTGGGAGTTGAAGTCCACAGGTTGTAAAAGAGCCACAATTGCCCACCCCTGCGCCTAGCTAACCATAGCATATTCTATAAGCCATGTTCAAGCATATCATGGTTTAGCCAGCATTCTACTTCAAGAGCAGGGAGAAAATGATGTTTGTACCTGGGACATCTAAACGATTTTCTCTGGGAGTTGGTCTTCTTTCTTCCACTTTTGGACGTTGAGGTTCTGAGAGTTCATCCTTGCAGCAACTCCAGGACATATCCGTATGTTCCCAGTCCTTCAGAGATAAGTCCTTATTTTCTGAGCAGAAAAGAACCCCTTTGGTCTTCTGATATCGTCTAGGGAAAAATCACTAACTCCCAACCCCAGGGGAGGGTTCCTGGAGACTACTGCTTCACACTTCTTCTGGATAGCCTTGACATTCTTACTGTGAATGGGGATATGCAGCTTTTCCAGCCTAGAACAGAGTATAGAAAAGTGAGACATAGGGCAGCTAATCACTCCCAACGCTAGAGAGTACATTCCCCTTAAACCTCCCATGAAACAAACATTGCTTGAGAAGGCAAATGCTGGAAAACTGCATTCTTTCTCCTGAACCAAAGAATATATCGCTTTCTTAGAGTTCAATGTTTCCTGCCTTTATCGTGGGCCCCTAAACAGTTGCTTTATTTACACCAGTGTTTCTCAATTTTGGTACCTTTAAGTTTTGTGGACTTCAACTCTTAAGAATTCCACAGTCACATGAAGTCCACATATCTTAAAGACATTGAAGTTGAGAAACATTGATTCAGGTTCTGTTCATCCAACACACTGAGCCCCAAACTAGGCAACCATATTTTAGTCCAACATGTTATGTAATCATTCAGCCTACATGATTATTTTAGAATTCAAGTTGTCACACAAATTCCCAAAAGGAGGTTCATTTAACACACACTGTGAAAAATTACACAAACACAGCCCAAATCTTTCTCAGCTGCACAGCAAAGGGGCCTGGTTCTATACTTAAGGAAAGTATTAGTTTGAGAAAACTGTAAAGATTGTTGAAACTAAAAATTGATGGGGGGAGAGAAATTATACAGTATTCCATTTTATCCTCACAACTTCTTCTGAGATAGATGAGCTGAGATGGAACAAACTAATGAACATGATTAAGTGGGAAATACAAACCAGAATCTCCCTATCCAAGTCCAAAATTTTAAATATTACTAGAGTAGTTGGCTCAATGGTGGGCTGGTCTCACAGAGCAGAGTGTATTACAGAGAGTAAATAAAGAACTAGGATTCAAAAGCTTATATAAAATTCATCTTACACCCCCAAATTTGTAATGTTGCTTCCTTCCTTCCCGTGCTCTCATTTGCTTTCTTCCTTTCTTCCAGAAAGAGTCTGCTGATATTTTCACTTGGACCTGGATAAGGTGAGAATACAAAGTGAAATAAAACTGTGATAAAACAGGCTTTAAGATTGAGAAGAATGTAAAATACTTGTGTATCACTATGACAAATACAAATTGTATGTTATTTCAGATTATTTTAAAACACTGAATACAATTACACAGATATGTCAAGACAAGAGAAATTACAACTGCCTTTGTTAGCAAGAATTTCTGCGATTAAAATGAATGTTTTGCCTAGAATGTTCTTTTGGTTTCAGATAACACTTGTTTTATCTGAAATGATGCAAGGCAGAAAGATATACTGTATCCAAATTTGTATGATGGAGGAGGAAACACCTCCTTAAACATAAGATATTACAAGACATGAAGGAGAAAACATTGGGTTTACCTGATATGAAATTGTACACTGTGGCTTGTTGTTTGGTTTAGATAGAATGAGTTTTGCTGAAAATTTGTGGAGTTAGAAGAACCTCAGATTTTGGTGGCAGTAATTGTTGGTACAATTAAGTTAAATTATGTTAGATACATCATATTGAGAATATGGAATAGATACAAAGTTTCCATGTTTTTTCCAAGCAATTACGGTATCTAAAGTCTGATGCTTAGTCAAGAATAAAAATAGTTTGACAGTGATTAATACATCTATGTAAATAATGCTTCTTAGTCTTGCATTATTATGAAATCACAGACCAAAATTACTTCCAGAATAATTAGTACATTATGAAGTTAGGCTCCAAGAATATCATCCCTGGAAATCGGTAACACAGAAGATAAAAATATCAAATACTTACTTCCTGAAAGGAGCTCTGGCTATCTGACTTATGAACCAGCAGGGAAAAGTATCACAATGGAGGCCATGTCACTGTTACCTTAGCAACCTATCTCAGCCATAAGCATTTTTATAGCTTTTGATTCTTTCAGCCTGTTTTATTTACCCCCTTGCTTCTGAGCTGAGCTAGAATTGCTTGGCTGTTCAGTGTTCAGTTTACAGAACTGGGAGGTCATGCCATATAATGGGAAGGGCTCCATAAAATAATATATGACAGTGCCCATACACCAAGAAAAACCACAGTGCTGCTTTTATATCATCAAGCTCTTTTTATATGTGATAGCAACATATATCTTTCTAGGGAAGGTTATATGTATGCATAAAAGTTGGGAAATTTTACTCTTGTACTATAGTGCTCTAGTTATTACTGATTTGGAGACCTGTTCTGTCAGATATTATACAAAAGCTTCATATGGTGTATCACTGCAGGAGCCAACTCAATGCATGTTCAGGAATGGGCTGCAAAATGATAGCCCCCTTCCAACTGTTGCTTCTATCAACCAGCATTTAAAGCACAATACCTATAATATAGAAAGTAGCTAATAGCTAATGGTAGCCTTATCCCTAAAACTGTGCCACTGTTGCTGACAATGAATTCCAATTTAGTATTTTCTTCTGTTGGTCCTCTATCTCCCTGCACTTAGTTTCAAACAGCATCATTAGGAACAACCTAATTCCACATGGAAGACTCTCTTGTTCTCGGCCCTTCATAAGAGTATCAGCTTCAGATTTGGCAAATTTGGAGAATTTGAATTGTGAAAGAGAAAATAAAATTAAACAGTCATCTCTACAGTTAACCCACTTGGGTTGCCATAACAAAATGCAGGATTCAGTACTCTCGCAATCCATATATGTTCTCAAAAGAGTTTAGTCATAGGCTCCCTGGCACAGAATATACAGCGAATGTAAGGGAAAATTTGAATAAAAAGTGTGCATTGCACAAAGTAAGCACTTTATATAAACTGCCTGTCTCCAGAATATGCAACCTTTTACAGAATGCTTTAATATATCACAGCATTTCTCAGTATGCTGGCTGGGGAGTTTTGAGAGTTGAAAACCAGGCATCTTAAAGTTGCCAAGATTGAGATACACTGATAAAAATGTCTAGTTGGCCTTTTTTTCACTTAAAAGAGCTTCAGTTTAACAATCAAATTTTATTTTATTTTTAGACATGTGGAAGTAAGAACTGTTTACTTTTAGTCAGCAAAATTTTTGCAAAGTCCTTAGTATAACCTAATATCAGTTCTCTACTTCATGGGTCCACTATATATACCTGCAGTTATTTTTCATGATTTCAGCATTTAAATGCATACATAGGAGTTACATTCCCCGCCCCTTTTTTGTCACCATATTGTTGATTGGACAAATCTGAAAGCGGTAAATCTTCAGTTCACTTAATGTGGACTCAGGAATCTGAATAGGCTGCTAACACTACGGAGGTGCAAAGGTCTAGATTTGTACATGGCAGATTAGAGTTTTGTGTTACCAATTCTAATCCAATAATTTTAATTTATTAACTCCTTAAACAACTAGGGTTCACCTCTTCTCTTTGCCAGACTTTGGTATAAATTGGTTGCTAACCTTCCAGACAATACCTGGCTAGGTGGCTCAGTGGCTAAGACACTGAGCTTGTCAATGAAAAAGGTCGGTGGTTTGAATCCCTAGTACAGGTCTCCTCCATGAGCAGGACGTCCAAGGTCCCTTCCAACTCTGTTAACTGTTAACGTAGTTTTACCCTGCCTTTTGCTGTTTCTAAATTCCTTGAATTCTCCTTTTAGAAATTTCGGGTTGTATTCTTATTGGTTGAGAGTCAATATTTCAGACAAACACAAGACTTTAAATCTTCTTCCATCGTTCGATTGCAACTTTCACAACAATAATAATAATGAAAAATGCTCGCTTTTCATTGGGTTCACGGACCCCACCTTCTATCTTCCTATTCGCAACGTTGTAGTTCTTCTCTTTAGTTTGCTGTGATGAGTGTTGGAAGGAAAAAGACGCCTTTCCCTTTAAGGATTGTTGGAAGGCAGAGCTTTCCCTTCTTAAATTCAAAACTCCCAGGCTGGGAGATTACTTAGAAATGATTGGAGGTCAGCTGCTTGAGAGCAGAATTAGTTTATTGTTTATAGAAAGGCAGGCAAGAAACAAATACAAGCACAGCGTTCCGAGGCTAGCCTGTTTGCACTGTAAGAGTAACCCTTTTTTATATCCTAAAACATCTTTTGATTTTCTATGTGACCCTTTAAAGTCTTTTGAAATTCTTTTGATTTGGCGTGTGAATCCTTGATTTGTGTGTGCAATTGTTTTATGGTGTTGAAATCCTGTTTTTGTTTGTGATTGGGTTCTTCCGTCCTGGATCTGGCAAATAAATAATTGTTTTATAGTCTACTCTCTGTTTTTCCCAGCCCTTTGTAGTTGTTCGTTCCCTATAATTATTCAGCTTGCTATTTCTGTGTTTTCTCCTTTTTCTCATGTGTTTAAATTACTTTGGCTTGATTTCTTTTCCTTTTGGGGTGCTTGTTTTTCTTTCCTGTAGTCCCATATCTGCAGGCCCCTGTAATTTTGTCCTTCCTTTGTTGTGGAAAATAGGGTGGCTTCAGCTTCTTAATGGCCCATTGATAAAGGTGGGGGCTGAAACTCTGCCTGAGTTTCTGCTTATTTCTTTTAGGGGAATTTCCCTGCTCTTTTCATATTGAGTTTCTCATATCTTCCAACAAGAGAAAGCAGACGGGAGAGGGATTGAATACTGCGGCAATATTTCTAATTGGAGTTTAGACATTTTTCCCCGCCCCTCAATTTCTGACGAGTGAAGGTAAAGACAGCTTAGAATGTTAAGAGTCTGCTGTTCGCGCATGCGCTCTGTGGGTGAAATGTGTCCTTAATGTTTAGGTTCAGGGGTCTTCTGTGGCTTCGGGCTTGGAATTCAATCATCCCTGGTAGTTCTGGTCAAGTTCAAAAATCTTCTCATGCCATGGATTTAGGATCTCTTCGGAAAAACTACAGGGGGGATGAAGAGGTGAGACTTCAAGGATTCCGCATAGGGAAAATGCAAGCAAGGGATTGGCGACAGCCTCTTAATTTTTGCAAAATGCGTGGCGTTATTTGCAGCCGTAATCCTGGGATCTGCTCTCAGGACCGATGCTTTGTTCTGCCAAAAATAACAACGGGATACTAAAGATGATGTTTTACAAAGTACCCTTATTTTCTTTAGTGAGAGATCGAATCTCGGGAATGCTTCTGCTGGATAAATGGGTCTCGGGCGCAGGATTTCAGGATCGCATACAACCATTTTATAGTTTTGCAATAGTAAAATAAACAATGAGATGAAATAATTAAAGCAAATGCTGTGTGTCAAATTAAAATGGCTGAAAAATATGTATCTTTCAAATGTTTGGATAGGAGGTAGCTCCTGAAACTAAGTACTGAAGGTTTGCTTTTTAGTTAAAATAAGAGTGAGATGGTTGGATCTCAAATGCGTAGAGATCGAACAGGGATGTATAAGTGGAAATGTTTGAGAACAGTTATAACCCAAAAAAGGCAGCAATGGAATAACTGCAGGTTGTGATAAGAAAAGCTAAAGCTGGAGCAGTGGTGCTGCTAGATAATTTTAGGTTTGGGACTGAATAACTTATAGGAGAGGAGTCTTTAAACTGCTTTGTGCATTTTTTTTTCTATTATAGATTCAGTTCCCCTTTTCCTTTCCTTGTCACTTTACAATTGCATCTATGTTTCTCTTAGTCAACAACAACAAATTTATATTGCTTCGATTTTTATTACGGCTTTTTTCATATACAACTCAAGGTGACAAACTTACCAATATTCCATTTTCCTCTTATTTTCTCCACAACAAGTCTATGAGATGAGTTTTACTGAGAATGACTGACTCAAAGTTGCCCAGCCTGTTTTCATGCCTAAAGCAAGAATAGTTAGTCTCTTAGATTCTAGCCAACACCTTAACTACTACAGCAAAGTCTTGTTTTCTTGTAGAAGGTGACATTATAGAAAATTATAGAAACCTGTCAATTGTAAGGGGGGGAGCAGTTCAGATTTTTGATATCTCGAGATCACTGGAAAGCATGTACTGCATCAAAATAGAAAAAGCAATGGGAATGGATGAAAGAGGATGGATCAACCTCATTTCAAGGAAAAGGAAATTGGTACTTGAGATTGAAAGGGATTGCTAAACACACTTGCTTTCTACTTCTACCCTTCTAGGCTTTTGAGGAGAAACATCTCACCTCCCTTAATCCCATTCAACAATTCTCTGCATGGTTTGAAGAGGCCATGAAATGTCCATCCATTGGAGAAGTCAATGCTATGTGTTTAGCCACTTGTACCAGGTAAGGTTTGCATCCTCATGGCTTGTCCTTCTGCTGATTTGTTACCTATCTGTGTTTTATATTTCTTTCTGTTATCTGATTTTTACATCTTCTCAGGGAGGGGAGACCTTCTGCTCGGATGCTGCTTTTGAAAGGATTTAACCAGGAAGGTTTTCTTTTCTTTACCAACCATGAGAGCCGAAAAGGAAGGGAATTGGTGAGTGTTGCCTTATGAAGAATAATTATTAGAGAAAGACTGAAGCTCATATGCTCATATGTATAAAAATGATCTATGCATTGGGGACAGGGATGAGGAAGGGAAGCAATAAATTAGTCAGAATTTTATTCCAGTTATTGAATGCAGTTCAAGGAAAAATGAGAACTTTGCTTATTTTGCATATTTCTGCTTTTGTTAGTCATGATTCCATGAAGAACATGAATGTTCAACCTTTTGGCTAGCCTGGGCCACATTGAATGAAAAGGAATTATCTCGGGTCGTATATAAAATATATAATATAATTTATATATAAATCACAAGAGCAGCATGATGGCCTAGTGGTGAAGACACTTGCCTCCCAATCAGAAGGCTGAAAGTTCAATCCTAGGTAGGGATAGATGTTTTTCTCCTAGGGCAGAAAATAAAAATATCTGCTGTGAACTCCATGTAAGCATCAGGGCCTCATGAGGTCTATGGGTCATGGGTTGGATACACCTGCTCTAGAACCTGGATGGTAATGGTCTTACCAGAGCTTCCCCATTTGTTATTACTGAAGTTGTGAGATTTATTTATCTTATTTCTATAGTTTTAGCAGCCTTTCTGCGGCATGCTGGGCTACAGATGCATTGGATCACAGTTCTTGTAATTTCAAGCTTGGCTAGTTGTAATGGGGGTTGTCCAAATGTACTTAAACAACACATAGTGGGGAGCCGTGTTCTGAGTAGGTGCTTACAATGTTAAGAATTTAAATCACTTCTATGGATGTTTGCTCCAGTTTCACAGAGGCTAAACTTACTTAAGATGTGTGACAGAAGCATTTAAATATAATAAAATAAGCATGGATGTACTGGCTGGCCAGTAGCCTTTAACAATTGTTGAAAGAAAATTTCCTGTGTTCGTTCCCAGTTAGGAAGTAGTCACCAATGCTGAGAAGAAATAGACATGGAAGCAGCTGCCAGAAAAGGGATCCTTTAATTCAGGAAGGCAAGAAAAGTAGTGACACAGCTCGAGCATTCCTGGCTTGCAAGCAAACTTGGAAGTGTGACTCTGAGCCAGGGGTGAAATACTCTTGGTTCGGACCGGATCGGCCGATCCAGTAGTGATGGCGGCAGGTGGTTCGGAGAACTGGTAGCAAAAATCCCTGCCCCCCCCCCCCCATGCCCAGCTGAGCCACATGATCATCAGAGGCTTTTTTTTTTACTTTTAAAAGCATTTTTTCTACAACCTCTTTGGCTGAAAAAAATGCTTTTAAAAGAGGTTGTAGAAAAAAAAAATGCCTTTAAAAGCCTCTGGCGATCCCAGCTGAGTTGCCTGATCGTCAGAGGCTTTTAAAAGCATTTTTTTCTGCAACCTCTTAAGGTTGTAGAAAAAATGCTTTTAAAAGTAAAAAAATAAAAAGTTGGCCATGCCCACCCAGTCACATTACATGCCCCCCCAACCAGGCCTCACCCACAGAACAGGTAGTAACAAATTTTACATTTCACCACTGCTCTGAACCTTTTATTCTTAATTCCCCTTTGAAGCACCATAAGTCTCAGTTAACTTCAGATGAGGGAAGCCAGAAATCTTAACAAACATATCACGTGGTTGCATGGAAGACACCCGAAACAAAGAGGCTGCAGCGCTATTGGAGGTATCAGAGAAACCATTTTGGTCTTTTGAACCCTTGCACTTTATAATATGTTCTAGGTATCCCTAAGCTAACTAGAGCTGACCAAAGATAATATTATTTTCTAACAGCAAGGATTTTCCTATTAGTGCAAAACAAACAGTTCAGGCAGTTCAGGCAACAAGGAACAACTGAAGAAAGGCAGATACTGAAGATTATACTCTATTTTTCTTTTTATATTTATTAGCACAAGCCCTCCATCAAATTTTATATATATATATATTTTTCTCAGTCTCATTTTTAGAGATTTCAGAGGTGTTTTTTATTCAAAGGCAATAATAGTTTCCCCTCCCAATTATTTTGAATTGCTCTTTTCTACATTTTTTACAGGATTCCAACCCATTTGCTTCAATGGTATTCTATTGGGAGCCTCTCAATCGCCAGGTAAAGTGTGTATTTTTATATTTTAATGTATGTAGCAGGGGAGAGAGATGACTCTGGTTGTCATACTTGAACTTTTTAGAAGCTAAAATTTCAGGAAAGGTTATCACAGATTGTCCTTTCAATCTTAGCTTTATAGTTTCACTACATAGAGTGAATAAAGTGAAGACTTGAGCAGATAGTTAAATCTTGCTGCAGCCAGTATTTGGTTCCCTCTGATTTATTAATGTGGAAAGTTGACTCCTAATCTTATTAGGGAATTGCATTTGTATTTCCAGACCTGGAGATGGTGATGAGTCTGAGGTATTGATACTTCAGATTGTTTCAGAATTTCTCAGCTTGGTGCCAATGAAATCATCATTTAAGAAAAATGTGGGAAGAAACTTCTTTCTCTTTTGATCTGATTGGGGAAATAGAGTAATGATTCTGCTGATTGGATCTAATGTTAATCTTCAGAAACTGTATGGGACTAAAGAACTTTTTATTTTGGCCTGAAAACATAAGAAGCCAAGAGATAGTATCCATAATTGATAGTCTGGAGCTTTGGAGTATGAATATGTTAGTTCATTTTAGGGAATCAATTTAGAAACAAAGGATATTTCTCTGTGGCAAAAACGAGTAGTCCTTGAGTTACAACCATTTGTTCAGCAACAATTCAAAGTTATGGTGGTGCTGAATGTATGGTACTTAGCCTGGTCCCTGAAATTATGGAAATTTCAGTGGTCATGTGATCAAACTTTGGGCACCTGGCCACTGCCTTCACTTATGACCACAGGGATGTACCTTCTCCAACCCTGCACACACCTATCTCTCCCCCATCTCTTTCCTTTTGGTCCCCCTGCACTGTACAGCCTCTGCTGCCCTCTACTACACTATCCCCAACTGACCTTCCCATCTTCTTCTTTCCATGCTGACTTGGCGTACCTGCTTTTGTGAAGCAACTGCTGGCCCCTTCATATGTGGCAGTTTACTCACAATGCCTGGGGAAGAAGGCTTCACATACCCAGCAGCTTCCTGGTTGGGCATTCTTCATCAGCAGTGGAAGAAGGAAGACAACAAAAATCATATCGGGCTGCAGAGCATAGGGGTGCTAGGACTGGGGTTTTGCACCAAACTGTTCGGCTAGGGTAGCTGAGGGTTCACGTTAACAGTTTGGCTGAGCTTCGGGGGGTGGGTGGGGGGGCTGCAGCTTCTTGGGGCAGCTTTGGCTCAGAAGTGTCTTGCAGCCCCAAAGACCAGGTGGACCAAGAATCCCCTGAACTGCAGTGTGGCATGCAGTCCCAGAGCCATGGGTTTCTGTGGCTGCATTCCACCCTGCAAAACAGGGTGTAGATGACCAGAAGGCCAGAGATAGTTAGGGGGAATAGGCAGTTTACGGGGGTTGAAGTAAGAGATGTAGTTCCTTACGTGGGAAGAAGAGAAGGTTGAGGCTGGGAAGGATCAAGCCAGAAATGGTCCGGATTGAGAAGAGTCTTCAGCTAATGACCAGTGGGATTCAGTTAACAATGGCAACAAAGATTCTGCTCTTCCTAAATGATATGGTCATGTGGCATCAAGCTTTATGAGTACAATGATTATTGATGGAAATTCTGGTGCTATTACCATTGTAATTTAAGGACTATAAAGATTAAAGTTTGATCTCAATGAGTTTTCCTACTTAATTACCTAAGCTCTGGTGTTCCCTTTTCTTTTAATTTGCAGTAGTGAGAAAACTTGAGGTGAGCTATAATTTTAGCCATATTGAAATCTCCCTGTCCTGTAACAGAAGCACATCCTTACTTTGCTTCTCTTTCATCCCTTGAACTGTACTTCTTGCAGGTACGGATTGAAGGCTCTGTAGAAAGGCTTCCAGAGCAGGAATCGGAGAAATACTTTCATTCGCGTCCAAAAAGTAGTCAAATTGGGGCTGTTGTGAGCCGTCAAAGTACAGTGATTGCAGACAGAGAGGTGAGGAATGGGTAGTGCTATGTTTTTCAGGTACATATTTTTGAGGAAAAAAGGGACAACCAACATTTCTGCCTTTACATGTAGGATTACAATACATTTTCTCCAATCACAAATTCAGTCAGTCTCCTTGAATTTGTTTGCCATGATTCTTTTCATTATAAAACTTTTATAATAAGAGAGCCAATTTCATGTAGTGGTGAAACTGTTGGCCTACAAACCATGAGACTAAATTCTGGGTCTCCCAAGGCATTGAAAGCCAGCTCAGTTACTTTGGGCAAGTCATTCTTCTTCTTGGCCCAACCCCTCTGAGAGAGTTGATGCTGTGGGAAAATAGGAGGAAGAAGTATGGATTTTAAAAAATGGGATAAAAACTGGTTATATTAAGGTTGAAGAATTGAGGTAATCCCAAAAGCAAACTGGATGGACATCAAATAGATATAAATGTTGTGTTATTCAGAGTGAATATTCTTCATCAGAACAGTTGAATTACATTTTAAATATCAGTCTATGGAAAAAAATGATGAAATCTGAATCATTTTGTGATACAGTTGGTAATCTGACACCCTTCAGATGTTATAACCTAAATAGTCCTTTGTTGGTTGGATGTGATGGGAGTTATATCCAAAACATGAATGAAAGGTTGACTATCTGTGCTTGTGTAGATAGTCACTGTAACTCTGTTATAGGTAATGTGTGGAACATTAGAAAGACAGACTTACCATGAAACCTGCCACAAACCATTGAGAAATATAATTTTTCATGTATATGACTCCCCGCCCCAAATTAGAAAGCTGAATTTAATGTTGAATTTAATGCAAATAGATTTAATTCTGTTAGTCAGCCTTTCAAAAGTTAAAAATATACCAAGACCTGTTGATAGCACAACATGCTTGCTCACCATCAGTGGCCAGGAAATCTATGCAAAAGAATGAGCACATATATGCTTTTGCAGAGTAGGTGTAAGCTCCTCTATGATGGACCACAGTCTTGAAAAATACAGTAAATCTGCACCTCACTAATCTATGAGAGTAGTATGTAGAAGGCTCGGTTAGCAACTTAAATATAATAGCAAGCTTCTTCTTTTTTGCTTGAGGACTTCATAGTACTGTCCCTTCTGTTAGTATTTAAGGAAGAAGAATGCAGAACTAGAGGAGATATATCGAGATGCCAAAGTACCTAAGCCATCATATTGGTGAGTTGGACCTTCATGTGCATTATGGCAATGGGTGTTTCTACTCTGAATTCATCATTAATTCACTGTCAGCAAGAATTCATTGTGGTCTCTGAAACCTGAATGGTTACTGTTTGTTTAGTGACTGTTTAGTTACAACTGCACTGAAAAAAATGACTTACGACTTGTATCTTCATACTTACAACCATTTCCCATAATCAAATCATAAAAATTTGGGTGCTTGGCAACTGGCATATATTTTTAAAGATTTTAGTATTGTGGGTCATATGATTTCCATTTACAACCTTCCCTTCCAATAAGTCAATGGGGGAGAGCCTGATTTTCTTAATGTGTCCGTGATTCACGTAACAGCTGCAGTGATTCGTTTAACAACCTTGGCAGAAAAGGTCATAAAATTGGACATGACTCACTTAAACAATCTCCTTGCTAGCAACAGAAATTATGATCCCAGTTGTGGTTAAGGACTACTTTATAACAATGGATAGCTGTCAACTTTAGCCTGTAACAAGACAAGTGTGGAGTGAAACAAACCAAAATGGCTTTCCATTGTTAACACCACTCATATATATCTCTTTTGATTTTAAGCTAACATGAAAAATTGTGCCATAGCCATTCTCTTGGATTGTCATTTGGGTATATGTGTACTTCCTAGATAAAGTCCTCAACTCCATATTTTTGCAATTCAGATTCCACTTAAGAGGAAGCTACAAACTTTTATAATTATGTCAAATTAACATATCTTATTTATATAACTCTGTCATTTCTGTTTTGCATAATTTTATGCTAGCCATAAGAGAAGTATAAAAACAAATTCCAATTTATTCTAATTCATAAGTAAGCATGGCACTGACTGTCATCTCTTTCAAATATTTTTTTTTTCACCACAGGGACCAGAAAACTATTTATTTCAAAATAGGAATTTGAAGTTAATGGAAAACTGAGTTCTAGGCTTAGTGCAATATTCTGTGTCCAGCAATACAGTCAGTGATTCTTGGATAGATACAATGTTTTTCTCCAGGGTTCCTTATTGTCATTGACAAGTGTTTTTGTGAGCCATGCTCTAGTTCTCACTCTAATGATGAGTGAGAAAGTAATATTGTCCTGGCTTGATTTTATTAAGTTAAGACCGATTATTTTATGAGGCTTGCCCTTTATGCCATGGACAATCTGCTGACTGAGTGCAGACTTTGGACTTTTTTTATGCTTCTCCCTCCCTCTACATTCTTTTCCTTGCTACTTTAGCTATTATTGAGTAAGAGACTACAAAATATTTTCCTTAGGATTGCCAAGAGGGGTAATGCTGAAATATCTATTCTTGTCCAGAGATCCTGATAAGATGGCCATTTCCTCCCTGCTTATGTCCCACCTCTTGGCCCATCTCTGTAAAAGGAGATAAGTTTTTCCTGCTTGAACTGAGGACGCCTTTGTGGGCATATTTATTTGGCCTTCAATCAGTGGTGGGTTGCCCCTGGTTTGGACCGGTTCTTGCGAACCAGTAGTAAAACCGGCGGGAGATTCCACTCACTGCCCCAGATATCATAGCGATCTGCGCATGCGCAGAAGCTTGACGTGCATGAGAGCGAAGCGAGCGAGTGCAATCCCGTTGCAAACCAGTAGTAAAGGTAAGTAGAACCCACCCCTGCCTTCAACCCATTGTCTTATTGGATGTGACCTTCTGGCCTGAATTGTTCAGCCTAGTCTGGACTTGTAGTTTGTAGATCAGTCTAACTTTTATTGTTCAGCAACTTGCTGTGGTCCTCTTTTTTTCCAGGGGAGGATACATCTTAAAGCCAGAAGTCATAGAGTTCTGGCAGGGCCAGACCAACCGCTTGCATGATCGCATCGTCTTCCGACATCTCCAGGATAGCAGCACATCCTTGGACCCTATGACTCACAGAGGGGAAGGCAACTGGGTATATGAGAGACTCTCTCCTTAAACAGCTTGCAGGATTTGTCTTTAAACATACATGGCAACATCTCTGATCCCAACCCTCCCCGAGACAGAGAAGATGAAGAACCAAGAGAATAAAATCCTGGGTCTGCAATAAGAAGGCCTGTATTCAGATTTCTGCCAACCATAAGTATCTTTGGACTAGTCCTTAACTATCCACCTATTTCATGTCACAGTTTTTGTGAGGACAAATTGAGGGTTTCTTCAGTGCAAACTATCCTGAGGATATGTAAGAATGGCGGAATCTTAATGAAAAGGATTTAATTCTCAACAAACATAAACACACGCACCCCCCCCCCCCCCCAAAAAAAAAATACTTTCCAGAGATGGGGAGTAGCACTGGTGGGTGAACGTAACAGAGTGGCCTAGTTTGGTAGTTTATATTTTGCAGTTAAATCTATAAAATACTGCACTCAGTTTTAATAAATAAATAGATTGGATTTTGTTTTTGAAAACTTCATTACATTATCTAGGATATTTAAAGCATCCTGTACTAGAGAGGCAGTTTGATCTAGTGGTTAAAGTGGTTTCTGAGCCAGAAACTAGGAGAAACTAGTTGGTGACTTGGCGCTAGTCACTTTTACTCAGTCCTAGGAAGAAAGCAATGGAAAAAACATTTCTGAAAATGTTGCCAAGAAAAATGCATAGACTTATCCAGGTAATTCCTGGAAGTCAGGACTTACTGGAAGGTATTAAAAGAAAAAAAATAATTTCTTAGCACTTGCACAAAATGTGCCTTTTGACTCAATCCAGCAGTTAAGATGCATTGCAAGCAATGTGGACTCTGGAGCCATAATTAGAACTAATGGAAAAACAAGCTCAGATCATCCGTGCCAAATGCAACAATTGGCATTTATAAAATAAACAAGACTATAACTAGCTGTAAACATAAGAATATCAGGGGTGGGAATCACAGCTGAAAGGTCAGTTTTTTTGCTTTGAACTTTCACTGCCTGTGTTTTTAAACTTTTCAACCTGTAAAATGAAATGGTTGAGGTAATCAAATCCCTTCTCACTAGAATTGCTGAAGATTGATCACAGTTTCCTACCAGTCTGAATTAAGAAATATATACACACACAGTAATATAAATTCAAAATAGGTATAGCATACTTTTAAAAAGATACATTTTCTCAAACCTAGAAAAAGCAGGAATTTCCAACTTTGGCAATATATGTGGCATGTTTGTGCGTTTTGCATCATTAGCCTGCCACCCGTAGTCTTCAGTTTTATTAGAGGTAGCTGTTGGCCACTGACAGTTTATTCAGCCGACTATGCTTTAGAAGAGAGATGCTTTCTTAAAAAATAGAGGCATTGAAAAGTGAAAATGGATATTCAATTTCTATAATTTCTAGTTCTTCTTTGGATACAATATGCAAAGATAGAACTTGCATCTCTGCTTGCATTATGGGAGAAAAAAATGTGTCCCATCTGATTCTATCTGCAAATCACCATACAGGTAGTCCTCGACTTACGACTATTTAATAATGTTTCAAAATTATGACAGCCTTAGAAAAAATGACTTATGATCTGTACTCGCACTTAACTGCCATCCCACCACCCCCAAGTCAAATAATTGCAATTCAGAATCTTGGCAACCAGTTCACATTTAAGACTGGTTGCAGCATCCTGTGGTCACAATTGCAATTTGTACTCTCTCCCCCATTTCTGATAAAATGCACCCATTGGAGAAGCTGGATTCTGTAATGACTACTGTAAAAATTATTGTAAAATTGGGTCCTACTTAACCTACATCCACAATGACTTACAACAAAAATTCCTGCCCCAAGTGTAGTTGTAAGTTGAGGACTATTTGTGTTGCATCACTCAGAGTGCTTTCCAAGCCCAAGAGTTTTTCATTGATGTTGGAAATTACAACATGAAAGGTGAGCCTGGAGAGCCTCATTTTCTGAACAGTTGTGTTCAATTTGCATAGGAAAATTAGAATCACAATCACTGAATCCAGCCTGTAGTAATAGTTAACAAGGAAATCTGCTGCTTTTGTCTCCAGATACTTTTGTCTCCACTATGATAAGCACTGTGTACGCTTTTGTTTTCAGAAATGTGATTCTTTCATACTAGAACTGGATGTGCCAAGTTCTACATCAACAAGCAGTTATTGTGGATCAGAAACGGGGTTGTGTGCACTTTGTGTTAATGTTATTTGTAAAAAAATATTTAAGTGGTGTCATTACCTTAATAATTGTTGTTCTGTCTGACTGACCTATCTTTGTGCTCTTATGTACTTAGTTGATTCTGTGACTATGTACTTTTGGACAATAAAAGTTAGTGAATGATAGTTGAAGGTGAGCATAGTTTAATATTAACTTTGTCCTGTTTTATTGCTTTCTCAATTTTCTCAGTACAGTAGGATGTCTTTCTGTATTTCATATGCTCTAAGATGGATTTGGACATTTTATGGCCCATAGGTCACATCGGCCCTTTCACTGAAGCAGAGAAGGCAGAAGTAGCCCTCCACAACCTGTTTCTCATGTGGCCTGTTGGGAAAATTAATTGCCTACCTCTGCTCTAAGACTTTACATTAGTCATACTTCCAACTAAACTCAGCTGGATCAGCTACTATTAACAATATTTTTTTTGTTTCCCTTCTTATAATAGAACAATATTTCTAAACCTTGGAATCTTTTAAGATGTGTGGACTTCAACTTCCAGTATTTCCCAGCCAACATACTAAGAATATCAGATTCATACTTTTATATATCCATATTTTAAAAACATTTGCCTTTCTTACATTTTTAACTAGTATCATTTTCACAAAACTTTCTCCAGAAAAAGGCTCAAGGGTAAGGGTGTCTTCTCAATAGAATGCCCCAAATTTTGGGTGAAATCCAATCCCAGATTTCTTCCAAGAAAAGAAGACCTAGAAGCTGGTGAAACTAATATTTCTATTACAGAGTTCTGGAAAAATGCTGCTAATAAGAATAAGACAACTTTGGAGCAGAAGGATAAATGGTTTTACCTAAAATAAGTAAGCTGCTTACATTCTAAAGCAGGGGTGTCAAACTTATGTCGTCACGGCAGCATCACGTGATGTATTTGGACTTTTTTCCTCGTTGCTAAACTAGGCATGGGCAGCATATGATGCAACTGGTCCGGGAGTTTGATAGCCCTGTTCTAAACAGACCTATCTATCCATTTATCTATCTACTAAGGAACAGTCTTAGAATCTCAGCAGCACAGTAGTTCTAAAATGTCAGGCAGCTGATAGAAGTTAACAGTTTTAACTCCTGGAGGATGCAGCCCAGGGGTGAGTTCTACTACCGGTTCTGTGGGCGTGGCTTATTGTGTGGGCATGGTTTGGTGGTGGGGTAATGCGACTGGGTAGGCGTTACCAACTTTTTTTTTTTCTTTTAAAAGCTTAGGAGGTTGCAGAAAAAGATCAGGCAACTCAGCTGGGATCGCCAGAGGCTTTTAAAGGCTTTTTTTTCCTACAACCTTTTTGGCTGAAGAGGTTGCAGAAAAAAATGCTTTTAAAAGCCTCTGACAATCCCAACTGAGCCACACGATCATCAGAGGCTTTTTTTTACTTTTAAAAGCATTTTTTTGGCCAAAGAGGTTGTAGGAAAAATGCTTTTAAAAGTAAAAAAAAAAAGCCTCTGATGAGGTGGGTGGGGTAAGCGAGCGGCGACCGGGCTGGGGACCGGTTCGGGGGCGTGGCCAGCCAATGTTATTACTGGTTCTCCGAACTACTACAAATTTTTACTACCGGTTCTTGAGAACCAGTGCGAACCAGGAGCAACCCACCACTGATGCAGCCACCTCTCCCACAGTTATAGAAACCTACTTGGCAAAGTACAGTATGAAGGGCAAAAATCAAGTTCTTACTTCTAGCTCTTTAAATTGTCTTCTAAGATATATCTAGAATTTGGGATTTGGAACCTGAGAAGGGCAAAAGAATGGAACAACTGCAATGCTTTTTGTGTTCTTGCAGAATGTTCTGAAATCGAGATCCGAAAAGAAAAATATAGAAAATGGTTATTTTAATACAGATAGTCCTTGACTTACAACAGTTCATTTAGTGACCATTCAAAATTACAGCACACTGAAAAAAGTGACTTATGACCATTTTTCAGAGTTACGACCTTTGCTGCATTCCCATGATCATGTAATCAAAAATTCAGATGTTGGCAACTGGTTCATACTTATGACCGTTGCTGTGTCCCAAGGTCATGTGATCATCTTTTGCAACCTGACAAGCGAAGTCAATGGGGAAGCCAGATTTAACAACCAAATTACTAACTTATCAATTGCAGTGATTCACTTAACAACGGTGACAAGAAAGGTTGTAAAATGGGGCAAAAGTCACTTAACAAATGTCTCATTTAACAACAGAAATTTTGGAATGAGTTGTGATCATAAGTCGAGGACTATCTGTAACATCTTCCTTAGAGAAAAGAGTAAAAGAGTGCTTTAAATTTGCTTTCCACCAGGAGGCGCTAGAAAAAGATTTCTAAGGACTGTTCAAGTATCGGTTCTCTTGGGTTGCATCCCAGTGAAACTGCAGCTCTGATAACCTTTTGCCCTTGCTGAGCTTCCGGAATGTATTTGCCTTCTGAGTCACTGCTCTTTTGTTTTCTAATCAAGAGTCAGGATCCCTTGCAGTAAGTTATTTGAATGATGGGATTCCCTAAAGGCCAGGTGAGTCCCCTGCTTTGTGGAATGTTCCCTGGATACCTATTTTCCTCTTCTTAGCTCATTACCATGTCTGAAACTTGCAAGTGAGTCTTGTATTCATAGCAAGGAAGGAAACTCTGCCTCTGTCCATGTGCAGAACAATTAAGCAGCTGAGCAATTGGAAGCAGTTCTCACCTCCTCCATTATATACTGTGGATTGCAAAAGAGGCCCCTGTCTGGCTTCCAACTTGAGCTAGTGCTATTGATTTTAGAAAGGAACATATTGGCTGTACTCTGAGAGGTAGGAACACAAACAAACCAATCACTTGTTAGTCTGTGCAAACGCCTGTGGGGTTGGTTTGTGGTTTTACAGAGGGGTGTGAACCTTGAGTCATTTGCTGTGATGCCAGCTTTTCCATTGATCAACCTTTTTTCTTACAGTAAGCATATCAGAAGCTCACTGGGGAACCTATTTCAAGTTTGAGTCCCCAAGTATTGGGCTACAACAATTTTTTTGTCTTTCCCAGCACTGTCTAGGAATTATCATAGTGATAAGAGATAATGACTTCCCTAATCTGGTAATCTTCATCTCCGCATTTTGAGAGTTGAAGTTCTTCTATATCAGTATTTCTCCTTCTCAGAGTCTTTAAGAGTTGTGGACTTCAACTCCCAGAATTCCCCAGCCAATCTGCTTCCCCAACCTGGTGATCTTCCTCTTGGAATTTTGAGAACTGTGGTTCCTCTATACAAGGGGTGACAAACCTGCATCGTTATGGTGTCGTCACGTGACGTATCGTGACTTTTCCCCCCTTCACTAAACTGGGCATGGGCATGGCCAGCGCGTGATGCATCTAGGCCACGAGCCGCGAGTTTGACAACCCTGCTATATATCATGATTCTCAATCTCAGAGACTTTAAGAATAGAATAACATTTAGTTTATTCAGGAAAAGTTAAAATACAAAACACCAAAACAAAAAAGAAAAAACACAACAAATATTTAAAAAGTGTCTTGAAAAAAAGATTAACACATTTACACATAATATCCTCCCTAACTGAATGCTGATTAATATAATACAACAATATTAATCTCCCACCACTTACAAAACAGGCCAAAAGAATTTTAAACTACCCAACTATTAAATCTGTTTACAAATTGTTAGCCTATCATCTACATACTATATCAATAACAAAGTAGATGAAAAGCAATAGTAATAATAATAATATATAGAAATATAAAAAATAATAAAGATTATTAATAATAATGAAAAAAGACAATTTAAAATTCCAAAACTCTGTTAACAAACTGTCAATATAATTGATTTGTAGAAAATTTACCATGTTCTTCAATCCAAAATCATCCCAAAATAATTAAACCTAATTGTTCCTCGATCAAATACCCACATTTCTTAATGCCATTTCTTTTCAATTGCTGATTGATTAAATACAATAAATCCAATTTCCAAATCCAATATATCTTCCCCACAAAAAAAAAAACAGATGAGATTTCCCCCCAATTAAATGTAATAGGTTTCCCCATTCTCTTTTGAATCCTTTAAAAAAAAAAACAATTTTATCACTTATCCACCCAAATCTCAGAGTCTCTGTATGTGGACCAACTCCCAGAATGGTTAACTGTGGAATCCTAGGAGATGAAGTCCATACCTCTGCTCTATACCAAGGGAGTCCTATTTTGGAAAGAAAGATTTCAATTATGGGTTGGGAGATGGTACTACATTTTGGGCAAGGATGTAGACTAATCGAATGGCATGAATGGGCTCTTCAAACTGGATTCTATAACTTGGGGTATTTAATGCTTTCCACCCCTTTCTTGATAGTTGATGGGATTAGATGCAATTCAAAAGAAAAAGCAATCTTTAAAAGCCCAACTAATAACCTTCAGCCCTATTGTCATGAAATTTGACAGATTTTTTTTTTTAAAAAATCTTCTTTTGATAGGGAGGAGGAATCTTGTTTTAATTTATGCTACTTGGAAATTCAGATCTGTCTTGGATCTTGACTGTAGGATTCTTCACTAAACGTCTGCTTAACAAGACAACTTTGGAGTGAAACTCAATTTTACAAGATTAGGTTTAAAATGTAAAATCACAGTTAAAAAACAGTGACATGTGGTATAAAGATCCCATTTGCCCTTGAGTTATTGTATCCCTGTGTAACTGGATCTGTGAAGCAGAAACACAGGTGGCATTTTATATCTGAGTGGGAGATTTTTAATCAGGTCAGGTGCCTTGAATATAAGTGACTGAATCCATTGCAATGGACAATAATACACTTTAGATTCGTAAAGGATTCATAACTATGTGTTATTATGAATGAAAGAAAGATTACTCTAAATTTAACTGAAGACAGTTCTTCCCACTCCTTGAAAAAGAAAAGCAAAAAAGCTAATCTGTGTGCAATGTATCAGAAAATACAAGAATTTTAGAAGTAAATGGCCAGGCAGTAGTGGATAGGGTGGGGACTCTATGCATTTCCTTTTAAGTAAATACATGGTTAAACATAGTTGTCAGACCTTGGGGTAGTGGCTTGATTCTAACTGAGGGATTGGTCACTGGTGGCTTTTATTTTTCTTTCTAAGAAAACCTTCCAGAAGCTTAATAGCTGTCTTCTCTTAGGATAAGAAATGGCTGTGAAATAAGCTTGCCTAAACCACTGTCTTCGGTAAATGAACAAGAAATAATGTCATTATCCTTATCCAACGTGACCATTGAAAAGCATCATATTGCTGATAGCCTAGATGCTTTTTGATCAAAACAGAGAAGGGAAATAAGTAGGAAGATAATTCCATATGCAAGTGAATAGGTTCCTTTATAAGCACTGATCCAAAACAGGAATAGCTACATAAAGAGCCTATTTCTAAACACCTCAGTGCATCCATTTCTGAAATGAATGAACAATAAAGCAGGGATATTTCAGGATGAAGAAAGACTACATTGTATGGACCTGAGTTTTTTACTGGATCCAAGTTTGCCCCAAGGGAAATGTATTTCTTTATTTCCCACTCTCCTTCTTATCTTTTACCAAAATAAGAGATTATTTTGTCCTAGAATGAGCCAATCCTCATTCTTTACTGCCTGGAAATGTAGCCTCTTTTGGTTAGAGTTGAGCGAGTGAACAAATTAAAACATATTTTACAAAGCATAAGAAATGACCGGAGCTTGGGTACCTAGTATCTCCTGTATTATAGTGACACAGAATTAGTGCCAGCAGGTCATTGCTTAAAAGGGAAGGTTCCTAGATTGTGCTAAACTAAAAACCATGCTCCTAAAAACACTTGACTTAATCTGTTGCATTAAATTTTGGCAGACTTGCGAAAGTTAGATTATAATTATGCTTAGGGCGACCACAATTGGGCTGTCAAAATCCAAACAACCACCAGAATGTAGCAAAGTCTACAGAATATCTTTGCTGCCATCTGCTTGCCATACAATCCATTTCATTTTTTTAGCATCAGCACTATCCCTCTATGCCATGCCACCCCCTGCCAACTCAGTAAGAAACATACAGCCCTTGCTATTTCTCAGTGGAGAAATTCTGAAAAATTCAGACAGAAATGTGAGATTTGTGTTCACAGAAAAACACTCTATACATTCTTAATTAGACTGATATTTTCTTCCCGTTCATTGTTATAAGAATCAAACCAGTTGTATAGCTATTACATGATATGATTCCCTTGCCCTCTTCCAGGAATTATTTCATACTTCAATTTCCCTACAGTTTAGGATTTCCTGGCAATATCCTGTTGAAATCCCAACCATGCCCAACTTGGCTTAAGTTTTTGAGATCAGGTAAATTTGCTTAAGTATCACCACCTGTAGATAAATGCAATATTGACATGTGGAGTATAACTTAAGGCAGGACTTGATATTAAGTGCAGAGATCCTTCACTATGTTTCCCTTCCTTCTCTTATGTTTTGTCCCACTCAATTGCAGAGTCTGCTTGTTTGTACCACAGTTGCTCAGTTTGTACAACAAAGTCATCAATACCTGATGAATATTGTAGGTGTTTTGTTTTTCAGCCAGTTTGTCATAGCCAGCCCTGTTTTTGGCTGAAAGAAGTGACTGGCCAAGGTCACCAAGCTGGCTTTTAGAGAGGATTAAAACTGGGTTTCTCCAGTTCTAATCCAGCACCTTAACCACCACATCAAAGGGCTTTCATACTGAGTCTCTCCATATAATTTTCTTAAATCTAAAGTAGTTCTTCTACTGTGACCATTCTAGACCAAGCCAAATCCAAAAAGATTAGAGAATTCCTGGAAGCCTGGCATTCTGGAAATTGAGCCATCAACAGACTTCAACAACATCTACATGCTGTGCAAAAGGCATAATCAACAGGCCAAAAAAAGGAGCAAAAAGACCAAAATACATCCCCAAAGCAATTGAGGGCTAGATGGGCATAGATTAACACCAAAATTAACATCAGATCAACAGTCAAGAAGTGAATAATATCCCACTCAAAGAACCTCCAAACAAGCCAACACCAAACAGCCCCTCCCCCAAAACGCCCACCAATGGTTGGCAGGGCAAATCAGTAGAATATAAATTGAGAGCACACCCCACTCCCTACTAGCACTGATAATGTTATGGTTTGGTAATGAAACATCTGCAAGAAAATAACCAAGTTCAGAAAGCACCAAGGACCTTTCATTTGAACCCTGAGGTACAGACATTCCCTTTTATTGGAAAAAACAGCTGATTTTGGAGTTTGCATTAATAATTCTGATGAAATAGGTCATTTTTTAATTGTTTGCTTAATAAATCCAATTTAGGACAATTGAAATAAATTACATAGCAGGTGATTTTTGCTAGATTACAAGAGAAACTGTTACAGAGTTCAACAAAACTGCTGTTCAAAGTTTATCAAAATTGTAATTTTTACAAGCACAAAATGAGGTTGATGGATGAGTTATTAATGTACCAGTAGTTCTTGGCAGCTAAAGTTCATGTGGCTTGCTAGACAAATTTGAAAGGAAATAGCCTGAAGGTTATTGCAGTAAATGTGGGAAAAGAACAACCTTGAACATATGAAGCAAGCAAATATTTTAAAGGCATTTCTGCTGATTTAGTAGATCAGAATTACAGAATCGGAGGCAAATTAATGTTTGCCATTATTGAAATGACTCATAGCGGATGGAATTTCAGATGTGAATATGGAATAAAAATAAAGATTGAGGCTGAATTTATAAATGCATGGGAAAATGTTCAAATCTTCTTTTCAAATATTATTCTTGCTGATTCTTACCTAACAAGAGATATTAGGGAAATTCTGAAGAAGTTATTCTAAGTAGTATTAAAAGAGTTTTGAGTTACAGACTGAGAGAAACAAAAACAAAGAAGTAAGTAATTTTTGTTTCCTTATATTTAACAACACCCTTTCTGGAATATAGCAAATGAATTACAATATAAAGTTCCTATTAACTTTCTGTATAATTCTTCTGAGAAGGAACAGCCAGTCCAACACCAACCCACTCACCTCAGAATTTTCACTGCCACAACAGGAAAAAAAACCCACACAAACTATTCAACCTTGGACATACTGTGGTAAAAAATTAGGAAAGATTTGCAAAAGTAGTCTTTGATGAAGTTAATAAAATACATTATACTTTAGAGGAGGACGAAATCTTTTTACATGGAGATTACTGTTCAGTTTGAGCTGGAGGGGAACTTGCTATAAACCAGTGTTTTAGTGGACTTCAACTCCAAGAATTCCACAGCCAGTAAATCAGAAATGTTAAAACAGTGGAATATTTTAACAGCTTAAAATAATGTAATGCTGCACTAGAAGAAAACTGAAGATCATAAAAAGGAACTTTGTAGTCAAAGTTAGGGGAATTTTAATGGGGCACCAATTCACCTATTACAGTTCCCTTTTTAGCTGGCTTTTTTTCATGTGGTATTGATATAAATCCCTGATAATCTGTTGAGTCACATTTGGATCTGTTCCAATATAGAGCATTGTCTGAATAAAAAATAATATGAGAAGCTAATGCAGCTTAAATATGAATATTATTTATACATTGATATCAGGATGGTGATTTGTATCTGATCCATGTAATTCTGCAGGACAAATCCAGCATTTTCCCCACCTGATGCAGAGCATAAGAGCCTTCTCTTCCCTGTTTATAGACAAGATCCAATAGGTTTTACAGTTAAATTTTTACTTCAAAGTTGGAGGAAGAATAGCAAATTTCATAATATAGGACAGAAGACAAGTTTAGTGGGATCCCAAAACGGTCTCTAATTTCTCTGTAAATGTGATTAATAAATAAAATGAAACCATATATCTGCCCTCTTAAGAGATCCTATTACTAATCTTAATCTCATAGTGATTCATATATTGTATTAAGCCATAGTTATTGAATAAACGCCTACTGGTTGATTTTGTACTATAAAGCATGGTTTATAAGTTATTGTGTCTTGGTTCAGACATTGTGTTAAAACAATCACATCACTTAGTGGGTTATATGAAACCTGGCTATTGTTTGAGGCAAGCCATCATTTTGTCTTACAAAAACACTGGCCTTGGGGTACATAAAAGTGTGGCCACAGTTTCACCCCATTTTATTTGAGTGCAAGTTTAAATATTTTGGGGACCAGTATCCCCATGACACTACTTATTTGTTGGCCTGCATTAAAATCAGTATCCATCTTTTTTTGTTAGGGATACAAAACATAAATAGCATTGTATATACATTGCAGTGCACAATATGGATTGAACGGCTGGGTTTGTGGACTTCACACTTAGATAGCTTATGTACCAGAAAACATAATTAAGTACAGGTTGCCCTTGACTTATGATCAGTTGCTTAGTGATAATTCAAAGTTATAATGGACCTACCTCAGGGCTATGTACGACCTGGATTCAAAGTTCCAACAATCATGTGATAGAACTTTGGGTGCTCAACAACTTGGCCCCATTTATGTTTCTAGGATCTTAGAGTCATATAATTATGTTTTATGATAATTTTGCTGAAAACCAGCATTTACTTTTGGTGATGAATATCTGTAGCTTGGATGGAATGTGAGGGTGGAGGTTCTTTCTCTGAGCTTGTGGATTGGCTTCCAAATGTTTCATTACCAGGCTGGGTAACTTCTTTAGTGAAATTTAGGGAATTCCATAAACTCTGCTGAAGATGTTACTTAGCCTGGTAATGAAACCAACCCTCAAGCTCAGAGAAAGAACCTCCACTCTCACTTACTTCTAAATGAGCCCATAGAAAACCATTGATTTACTTAATGACCATGTTGTTTGTTTAATGGTTGCCACAAAAAAAGTTGTAAATTTGTATTGGTTATATGATCAACCTGCTAAATGACTGTGATGACTTACAACCATTATGAACAGGCTTCATTATGTAGTATGTCATAAGTCGAAGACTATTCTAAAAATCACTTGAAGAATCTCCTTTGCTTTTTGGTAAATTGGTAAAATGATGCTGTCCACATAAAGTTCAAGAGCCATACTATGATAGGTGCTATTAAGCCAACAGGTTCCAGTCCATTGTTCCAATTATAGATGATTTTCTCTAATCTTCATCTGATAGATCATTTATCTAATCTTCACCTGAAGGCATCCAACAAAGGGGAGGCACTACGTCTCTGAGTAATGGTTCCACTGTCAAACAGCATTTACAATTCAGAAGTAATTTTTTCTCTCATACTTATTCAATCAGAATCTCTGTTCCTGTAATTTAAATCCATTATTCAGTGCCCTATTTAATGTTATATCCTGTCAAGTATTTGAAAAACATAATCATAGCTCTTGTTGGTCTCTTCTCAAAGATAACCATCCCTCTTCATTTAATCCATTGTTTTTCAAATTTGGCAACTTCATGATGTATGGACTTCAACTCCCAGAATTCGCAAATATACCAAGTCCATTCTGGGAGCTGAAGTCCACATGTCTAATAGTTTGAAAATCACTGATTATATCTCAGTTCTCAGCCACCTGTTATCCTCATTGCTATACTTTAAAATGTTAAAGATTGCCTGAATCAGAACCCAAAACTAGTCATGGTATTCAAGGTAGAGTGGTCATGTCAAATGCAGAACAAAGGGCAGGTAGAATTTTTATTTAAAAACTGTATTTCTGTATATGCTACCTAAAATTATATTTGCCTTTTGGTTTTGGTTTTTTTCCCCCCTCAAGCATATCACATTATTGACCCAAATCCCATATTCAGCTTATAATTTATTAGTACTGCAATTTGTCCATAGAATTTTTGCTTCCTTAGAAAATAATTTTGCAATCATCTCTCTTAAATAATATTGATATTTTTATTCCATTTCTTTTATAAAAACTACTAAATTTTATTTCTGTTCTGAAAGACATCCTATCCAGTTTTATATCATCAGCAAATTCAGGAAAGCATTCCCTTCGTCTCTTTATCCAAGTAATAAATGATGTTTCAGAATTTTGGACCTAGGACCTAGGACAGTGATGGTGAACCTTTTAGGCACAGAGTGCCTAAAAGGAAGGTGCATGCCCGCAGGCACACCTGCACATGCACGCCAGAGCACCGGAAACCCGATAACCAGCTGGCCGATGCACATGCACGCCTTGGAAATCCAATGACCAGCTGGCTGAGCTGGGGCGATGGCGTGCATGACCACAGAGAGGAGTCTGTGTGTCACCTCTGGCACGTGTGCCATAGGTTTGCCATCACAGACCTAGGATATTGACTCCACCCACATGGTACTGTAGGAAGCCCTCCCTCCCCAAATTAAAATGTTCTGTATTTTTAATATTAAAAAGAGGCAGAATATTATATTTCCCCAAGGAAGAAATGCAGAAAAAAAATCTTAACAAAGGCAAAAAATAGCTCCAGTCTTTCTTAATAGCCTCAAGCAGAAATCTCAAGTCTTTAGAGATGGATATTTTGTGCCTATTAAGAAAGACTGGGCCAATCTATTCATAAACAAAACACCTTCTGCCCTTATAGCTGATGAGATTAAGAATTTACATCCCCCATTCAAATTCTAAAGACAGGACATGACCTTTAGGATTAACCCACCATCATTAGAATAGCAAAAGACACTACATTGCACAACCCCCCTAGCCTAGAGCATCTTAATCACAAAATCCCAGAACCCTATAAAGATCCATCCATTCACCCAGCTAAGGGGTCGGCCAACCCAGAAACATTGCTGTTGTCACTGAAGTTTCTGGAAACCAAATAAACCTTTCCTTGCAGCCAGTCAGCCTCCATTTTATTTCCAGTGCCATTCTCCTGGCTTAGAACCGGACCAGATTTTTCTTCCTACAGTACCTTATTCCAATTTTATAAGGAACCACTTATTAGTACTCTGAGCTCCATTTTTGAGTCAGGTGTGTAGCCGCCCATCCCGCTCACACTCAAGTAGCATACTAAGTAGAATATGGGCTGTTTTGTAAAGTGCTTTTCTGAAATTAAGTTAAATTACATCTCCAGCATTCCCTCAAACTAAGGATTCTATCCAAACAAAACCATTGTTTAAGTTCATTTGGCAAGATCTGTTTTTGACAGGTCATGCTGACTGCTGGTAATTATCAGATTGTTTTCAAGTTTCTAAAAAATAAAGATTTGTATGACCTGCTGTAGAATCTTTGCATGTACTGACATCAGATTGATTGACCTTAGTTATTGATGTCTAAGAGACCACCATAGCTTACCTATAAGAAGCAACTTAATCGATAAAAAAAACACTTCCTATCTAAATTTTCTATCATGACGTAGAATAAAACTATATAAGGTGAATGTTTGGATAATTTTCAGCGATGGTCAGATTCAACTGTTGTTGATAAGAAAGCTTACAGCAGGGAGGAGGGTAGGAAGACGAAAGCAGGTGCCAGTACCAATGAGGCCTATTAGAGCAGCTGCCCAAGTGTGCCAAGAGCTGGGCAGACCTGAGAGGTAAAACAAACATTTTCTATTTACTCCGATTAGAAGGTTAACAAGGTAGCTAAAGAGGGGTAATTGATCTGAATTTAGCAGTACTGTGTATGTTCCCTCTTCTGTGCTCTACCTCTCAATTTTCCTTTCTCATTTATAAGTCCTTCATAAGCCTGTGTTTAAAGTCTTGCATTGTTTATTTCTTAAATTAAAAAAGAGGAAAACAAAATAAAACATAATGTTCATCCTTTGGGGAAACTTCACGGGAAAATCAGGACCCGATCCTAGTTTCAGATGGCTCCCTCGTTAACTTCATTAGCAAATGTAATGAACCTAACATCAGCTTCTCTTCAGCTGAGAAATGTCCTCAAAAAAGGGCTTATGAAAAGCATCTCTTTCACTTGGCCATTATTTTTCATCCCGTTCCCCATCAGAAAAGAAATTGGGGTTTTCAGGCAAAGTAGCCCTGATTTTCTTCTTTTCTTTGAAGCGTCCAGAATTGGAAACTTTGACATGTTTCCCTTTGGTGCTTTTGTCCACGATTTTCTCTAGCCGAGCATTGAATTCCTGCTCATTGCGGCTTCCACTGCTCCCATCTGCTGGCATGCCCTCTTGTAGACTCTCATCATTGGCCACTCCGTAAATATCTGGACTTTCATACAATACCTTTGGAGTTGATTTTTTCTTTCGGAGGAAGGTTAACTTCCACCAACTATAATTATTTTCTGCCATGGAGCCAACAGGAACGATCAGTCACCCTTGGGAAAGGGAAAAAAAGCACATATCTGTTATGATCTTGTGACATTGGCTAATTCTTTTCCCTTCCATAAATGGTCAATAAGACTATATTTAGAATTCTGAGCTTCACATTCCTCATGTACACATAATAAACACCTCACCTGAAATCCCTATTTTCATTCCAAAAATAAATTATGCAAGTTAGATGGATAACATAAGCAAGGTACTAAGAAACTCTTGATCTGTGCCTATGCCCTTAGTGCTTTAGAGAAGAAAATGTGTAATACAAATGATGAGGACAAAATCAAATTCCATGTATGTGGGAAAGATATATTTTTTATGTTTAAGGTGCAGATGTTGAAGCTTTACTTGGAAGGGAGAGATTGAAATTGAGAATAGTTTCTTTACCAAGGTTACCTGTAAAGAATGGAAACTCCTGGGCAACTTTAAAAGACAACTTTAAAGACAACTTTATAAAGCCTACAACCACCACAGTGCTAACATATATTCCTTGCAGCGAGTACCTGAAATGATGAGATGCTGCTTAAAAGATTACTTGGTTTGAATGAATGTTCCCCCCCCACTTTTTTTTCCAAAATGTTAAAAAAACCAAATACTGCATTTAAGCTTTCCCTTTAGAATATAGAGCATCTTATCTCCCCCCCCCCCTTTGGTTGTTTTCAGTTGCTTCACACCCTAGTTTTGTTTATCCCCGCTGATGGTAGCAGAGACACAGTATACATACTGTTAAAGTATCAATATTAAGTCAGGAAAAGATTGGATGAAGCTTATTTTATTTGTATACATCTGAATGATCTTAGCTCAGTCAATTAATCTGTGCCTAAATTCTTCCATCTGTTCATGAACTTATTGATATCATTCTGAAAAAAATTAAATGCACTATATAAATGCTGCATTGCGGGTAGAGCAAAGCTCGTTCTGGTGCTTAGGAACTGCTTCTGAGAATCCTGTTCTTGGATCCATGCATTTTACGAAGCCACATTTATTTTTACTTGGTTTGAGAACAATTTACAGTATTCCCAAGAACCATGCTGATTGAATTAATGCATTATGCCAAGCTAAATAACTCAAACCAGTTGTAATGGGCAGAAGGAATAACCTTGAGGAATAATCAAAACAACAGTCAGATAAAGAAATCTGAGGCTCTGCCAGAATTGAGAAATCATCTGAAGATAAGATTCTTCTGAGTTCTCACAATAATAAGAAAGGAAGGAGGAAGACCTTGCAATATTCTGTTTCTATAACCAATAAAAGTAGTGTTGGCATACATGACTTTAGTTTCCTAATCTGGTGTACCTTTTTTTTTTTTTTAAATTTGATTTATATGCCGCCCTTCTCCAGAGACTCAGGGTGGCTTACAATGCGTTAAGCAATTGTACCTTGAAGTGCTAACACCAGTGTGTTTTATGAGTCAGTTTAAATGATCCACATGGGCCAGCCTTGGATAAGAAGAAAATAGGCTATAGTTATATCTTCTTGCTGAATAAAAATTGTCCATAAAGAACTCCAAGTATTTTTATTCTTTTCATCTAGGTGAAATTTGAAAACTTAAGTAGCATTACAATTGGTTAGCATTTAGAGACCACCAAAATACTTTAAGGCTAGACTGTGAAATACTGAAAAAAATCCTTAAAATGGAATAGGAAAGAAAACTGCATGGAATGCTTTTTAAGTCAGCAGGAGAACTCAAATTAGAAGAGTATCTTTAAATGATTATTATGCATTGATTATTATTTTTCAGCTTCTAGCGTCTCAGGATTTTATATTTGCTCAAGGTGTAACTTTTTGTTTTGAATCTATTCGGATCAAGAGCAAGGGCAGGAACTATATGTAAGTGAATTTGTTTATTCTAGATTAAAACATTTGTTTCCTGTATGATCTAAGGATACTGTAGCTTGAGATACCATGATAATAGTTTACAATACCTCACGGAAAAACAGACTGAACTCAACCCTCTGTTTGAAGGCCTGTCTATTCCCTGTGAGCCAAGCAAAAAGAAGAGAGGCAGCCTCTCTCCCATCCCATGTATGTCCTATATTGGAGACCATTCACTGTGTCCATAGATTTCTGTGGGAGCTGTTAAAATCCAACCTTATCTTCCAGCTCAGACGTGGAACCAGAGAGAGATATTAGAAACATAAATGAATGGTAATCTCTAGTCTAACAACTGCTATATCACTCAGCACCAGCTTTCTTCAACCAAGTATCCTCCAGATGCGTTACATTCTTTTTAAGCTCGATCACTAAGTTACAGATTCAAATATGCTGTCTCCAAAACCATGCTTACTCTTTATTTTAAGTCATTTAATGTTTCTCTGAAGCACATGGTCTACTGCATTTCCCCCCCCTCCCCTTATTTTTTTGAGTCATGTTCTCTTTGTCCATCAACCTGGAAATGTCCTCCTTCAGTATGTCAGATATCAATGCTGGCTCAGAATTATGGGAGCTGTTCCAACAAACGACAAGGAAAGCAGGTTGGGGAAAGGAAGAAAGGAGGGGTCCATGGCCCATCTTTTATTGGGAATCATAGATAACTAGATAAACTGTCTACCATGTCCTCACACCACATATTAACTACTCCCATAGCGTGGAGATAATGGCAGAGAAGGCTTTCTCCTAGACCCTGTCAGTCAGAGTTCCTTGATTGGGAGGGGGTCTGCAACATATATTCCTTGCCTGAGTGGAATGAAGCTGGGTCTGTAGGCAGTCTGGTTCTATTCTACGTAGGGCTTTATAGGTCATAAGCACCATTTTGAATCGAAGCAAACTGGCACCTAATACAGTTCATGGAGTAGGGTGTTAGATGTGCCCTTTGGTGCCCAATTTAGCATTTGATTTCATCCATCCTTGAGAGGAATCTAATAGGTTGAGAGCAAGGCAGTTTTAAGAGATCAGAAACTGAAATATTCTGCACAGATATATCTTTTCATTTTCTCCTTCCTTTTCTCCATGTAGAGAAAAAAGAGGATTCATTTGCCAGAAGGAAAAAAAAACCCTCTTACTGGAATGGCATATTTGACAGTAATCCAATGTTTTACATGGATAACAGAAAGGTGATGGACACCTTTGAAATAGGCAGTAAAATAAATAAATGTATCAAGACATACATTTCTTACGTCTCCCAATTCTTAGAATAGAATTGAGCAAATTAATGTTCTTCACGTTTTGGACTATAGTTCTTATGATTCCTTGTAATTTGCTATTTTGGTTGGAGGTGAATGAGAACTGAAATTCAAAATTTTATCAATTTGCCTGACCTCTGAGCTAAAGAATCAGACCCTATCTCTGTTAAGTGTCTTTTAGCAGTAACTCAGGTTTGCAAAAGTGAAATATGCAAAACAGGCAGCTACTCAGTGGGACGTCTGAGATTTTTTTTGTTTCCCTATCTTATTTGAAAGCCAAATAAAGTTGTTCCTTGTTATTCTATGCTTACAACAATCTTGCAAAAGATTAGAGCAAGAAATTGTATCTTGGTCTGGGATCATCCAGAAATTAGGAATAAGTATGGATAAAAACATGTGTTTGCCCCATCTAGATTCATAACTCTGCCCACTGAAGTTCTACTCATTTTATCTTTACATCTGCTGTGATGATCAATTAAACATTTGTGAAGACTACAAAACATAGCATTCCCAGGTGTGGAGTGAGTTTCCTTTCCCTCTTCCCTTAAAAATGCAATTAACAACATACCTGATTTGTCTGATGTCTGATTTGTCTGTCACTGAACAGTATCTTCAACTCTTGTAGGCAAAGGCCAATATGGAGAAGACGTGAGGTAGAACGAGACACTGAGCTAGACGTTGAGTTACTTTTGTGCAAAACTGGCAGAGATGGCTTTGGCAACCAGTAAAAATGTGATTCTCACATCTCAGGTGTGTGGAGGTGCCACATACCTATTTGTGCTTCACTTCTCTCTCCCTCCCTCTGTATGTCAAGGTTAACCAGGGACTGAGCCACTCCTGCCTAAAGTAAACAGGAGCGAATAGTGGCTGAGCAGGGACAGATTTGAATATTCATGATGAGGGAAATCTAAGCTGAGACCTTTTGCTGCCTTAGAGCAATTCCATTTGATTTTACCTGAGGAGGAGGAGGAGGAGGAGGAGGAGGAGGAGGAGGAGGAGGAGGAGGAGGAGTTGTTGTTGTTGTTTAAGTGGGGGGAGTTAAGTTCCAGAATTTCAGCCTGTTCAATGTTGGGAATGCATCCATGAAGCCTTAAAGGTTTATTTACTGAGTCAAAGTTTTAAAAAGATAAACACTTTGCTTCCTTAGGTGGATTATGTTGATAACTACTGGCAATAAATGCATTACTGAATGCACATGCCCACAGAGCCTTAGACTTTATAATTCAAACTAAGTTAAAAAGGCAAAATTTAAAACACCTGGATTGTAAAGAATTACACCCTGATAAGTGACTGGTCCTGCAGAGTGCAAATTCTCACGAGGACACTTATTATTCTACAAGAAATAAAACCCATTTTCATTCATAATACTGTACACTGTCAACTTACTGAAGATAATTTCCCTCAAGGTCAATTTTTGGTGATCTGGCTAGTTTATTTATTTTTGCCTGCCGGAATCAAATGTGGGAATCAACCACTGAAAAACATGTCAACTATAAAGTTAACTGAAAATTCACAAAAATTCTTCTATGAGTTTTAATCCTCAGAGTCACATATACTATACATATAATTTTATATCACAGTAATCAAAATGATAAACGACGTGCGTACTAGTGTTTTATAAATACTTGTTTTGTGACTTCTAGTTCCAGTTACTATATTTATTATATTTAGACACTTCTTTTATCCTTATAATCACCCAGCAATATAGGTAGGCAAGTAAATGAAAGATAATGTGTTAGGTATTTATAGTTGCAGCATAGTGTGTAAACCTCCTATTGGTCATATTTTATTAAAATAAACAAAATGTTTGAGGGCAAAATTTAGAATTGTTGGAGTAAAAAATATCTTTGAAAACTTGCATTTAATATTTCGGGTATTCCAAAAAGCTTTACTGAAGTTTTAAGCTTTTATAATAAAGGCTTCAAGTAGATGGGAAGGGTCTAATTTTATATTAATTCATTTTTAAATAAATATTAAACTGATTTATCACATGGAAAACTTCTTCCTAAAATAATTTTATCACCTGCAGATTTTAAGAAAGAGAGAAAAATTTCCCTTCCAGAGATATATCTGGATTGCCAAGTGCTCTGCTTCAGTTCATGCTGAGGCTTGGGCCTCTGTAACACTGGGCAAGGTTAACTGGAGTTTTTTTTTAAAAAATAATAACGAAATAGTCTTGCCTACTATTACCATGATGTTTGCAAAGCTTTCAACAATTGTGACTATTTGTTATTTATACAGTGTCTCAAAGATACTGGTTCTTTGTGGAACAGTATAAATATACAAATAAAAAATATAGATTTGAGTTTCCAAAGTATTTCCAGTCTAAACAGGACAACGGGGGAGGGGGGGGGGACCCAATTCTTTCCTGGCTAAAATTCCCAGGACGGATAAGCCCAGTAAAAGGTCCTGGTAAATGGGGACCAATTTATTCATCTATATAATCCTCCAAATCCAATTTTGTGGGATACAAAATGTAATTTTCTAGACGTCAAAGCAATATGGGGAGAGCAGGTTGTATACCCACTGAAAAACTAGCAGCTACTAATTTTCAGGTTAATCTACCTTACAAAGAACTCCTTGTTAAAATAAAACAAAATAACTCTTAAACTGACATTTAATTTGATATGAACAGGTGGAACTTCCTGGTTCCAGTTCTTACCAGTGCCAAACAATCTTCTAATGTCTATTTCTTTATCCTTCACTGAAACCAAAGGGTTAACATCTCTAGTTCTTACTAGTTTGGTTCTTTTACATCTATTCTTTTCTTTGGAGGATTAGTCAGACTAGACTCTGGCTCAGGCACTCATCAGACCGGTTTAGACTTCTTTTCTTTTCTTTTTCTTTCTGTGTTGAGGTGAAGGGGAATAATTTGTTCCTTTTCCTGTTCAGCTGCCAACAGCTTCCAGTAATCCAGGTTAGAGACCATTCAGTTGTTTTTCCCAGCAAATCATTATCCCAAAACAGCAAATCTTTCCAAGAGATGAACATTGTACAATATTTAGAGTGGAAAAGAATCTGTAATTGTAATTGTTCATAACTGAATCTATTTCCCATAATTCAAGTTTATATCAGTGCACCATTTTGGGACTGAATCTTCGTGAAATTCCAAACTCACTTGGTTACCCATTCCTAGTCATAATGAAATCATGACACTTATAACTTCTAAAACTAGACACAGGGCAAAGATAATGTGAGAACAGTTCAGCTTCCTTCACTCATTTATAACCCACATACTAATTTACTATTTATTTCCAGGTTGGATTTTATTTAAGCATTCTTAAATTTGTGTGCCACTTGAATTTACCCTCATTCCAGACAAATTTAACTCCATTTATGTTCCATTCAAAAGATTTGGGCTTTTAATTAAATATAATATTACCAAAATTCTCTAGGCCCTGGACAGTAAGTATGTTTAATGGGTTAAATCCAAACCTTTTAGAGGAGGCCCTTCCAAATCAAGTGGAAGTTCCACTGATTTTAAGATATATTTTCTAGGCATGTCTAAGTCCAAACTCAACATCAACAATCTGGAGTATATCAATAATAGTTGGCAAAATGTTTTTGTTACTGTAAACTTGTTTTCCATAATCTGATGCCCTAGATATTGTTAGGTTAGAGCTTTTAAGAGGCAAAGATTCTATAATCTAATAAATATATAATCTACAGGGGAGCATGCCTGGAGAAAACTGACACGTCATATAAGGTAATCCATCTTCTCATCACCTGCTTAAAAGTTATAAATAGTAGTGAGATTGTCAGAACATACTTAATTCTCATTCAAATCATTCACTCTGGAACATAAAACAATTGCTTATAACAATATTTCTTGTATGTCGTCTAGTAAGTCATATATGAAAGGTTTATGACCTTCGCTATAAGCAAACATATGGACTGAATGCCAAGCTCTGTAATTTCACCTTTTTATCAAAGGCAGTCTCATTTTAAAATAGTATTACTAAACAAAAGCTGAATATATTCACAATTCAGTTTGGAAATTTATTATACACTTTGGTGCCAAATATTCTACCATGTACATAAAATATTAGAATTGCTGGACAATTTGACTTGGAGAATAGATGTTTTTACATTGTTTGCTATTGCTATTACTATTACTAGGTTATGCAACTCCAGCATTAACTTTTGGTTGGAAGAAATGGCTAATTTTGAAAAACAAAAATACTGTAAGTTATTTTCCAATGTGACCTTACGGTCCTGCTATCCTTTAAATGACTTGAAGGCAGTCTCATTGTGTAATCATTTCTCACCATCCAAGTAATAAATAGCTGATGTAATGGGCAGCCTTGGCTTGGATTACTATACAACATGAAGGAATTAGACTACCGTTTTACTTCGAGCTGTCGAATATTCTCTGAACAGGTTTTCTAGGAGGGAATAAAGATAATTGTTTAGCGTTAGAGAATTTGCGGATAGATTTAAAACCTTCAGTCTGCAGGTAATCCTTTTACCACTGGTCATGTCCTTAGCTGAAACGGTTTAAGCATTTCCGATTCATCTACATTAGGGTTCAAATTTGCATGTGCACAATTCGCTCGTACAAAAGTAGCCTCGTCAAAGAATCTAAATCTGTGTGCAAATTTCGAGCGCCACCTGCCGACCACTATCGGTCCCTAACTCCTTTCCTCTGCCCTCACTCGCTCGCCCCTCCCCCCACCCCCCAGCCCCGCCGCTTCTGCTATAAGTGTATTTTTTTCGGTGTGAGTTTCTGCTGGCCAATCATAGAAACGATGCGTGGCCTTGTACTGCTCTCTCGTTTCACTTCCCACAGAAGGCGGGTTCTGCATATTGGAACTTGCATTCGTTATTGGCTACGGCGGAAGAACTCTGTCCTGCGTCTGCTCCGATTGGCTGTCGAGGCGGAAAAGTAGCATCGCGAAGAGAGGCGAGTTCTCTTGGCGGCGGAGGCACTAGAAATTATGCAGGTGGGAAAGAACATGTTAATGATAAGAGGGGGAGTCGGTGGGAAACAGCACTTGGCTTATTGGGGCGGGGGTAGACACCTCGTCCTGAGATTGCTTCGCAATCACTCTTTCTAGGCTTGAGAATAATGGAGTTGGAAGGAAGGGACCTTTAGAGGTCCTCTAGCCCAACTCTCATGCAGGAGACCCTATTTTGCACCTATATTAAAACCCCCTTGTTTAATTCTAAAACGAATGCCACGTACTTTCCTCCGTTAATTCTTCTAATTCTAGCTTCCTGGATGCAGTCACCAAGAGTGAATATAACATTTTAGGAAACATTGACTCATAAAACAAATTTTTCAGAAAGTCTAAAGAAGGCTCTCGCTTATTACCTTTGATTTCATTCACGGTTTTTTTTTATCTGTAAAGGGAGTCCTCCACTTCGAGGCTCCAAAGCCTTTCCTGTATCTGTTTCAAAGCCACTTTACTTTTTAAAATGGCTATTTTATTGTCTGTGAGAGAGACATCCTGCTTTTATTTATTTTAAAACATCGTACCTTGGAAGCTGCAGATTCTTAAAAGATTTTATTCACATTTGTGTAATACAGTTTGGGTTGTCAACCAAAGTCTCTTTAAAATGTCTTTAAAACTTCAATCCCCCAAATTGCTGTCTAGGAGAGAATTCTGACTAGGAAATTCTGAGAGTTGAAATCCACCCAACTTAAAAGTTGCTGAGGTTGTGAGACACTGGTGTAAGCATGTGGGTTGTTAACATGATCACAGAAATCTAAGGCATTTGATAATCTACGCAGTGGATGTAACCTACAACCTTCTTTAGCACATATGAATTTCAAGATATTAAAAATCTATGTATACAGCTATTTAACTAAAGATGTTTCTGTCATAAACATTGAAGGTGTAATTTAGGCTTTTGATTTTGACAAGCACAGAACTGAAGAGTTAGACATGATTTTGCTAAATTTACTTTTATTACTGCATCCTGACTTAACTCCATCAAAGTGTTGTTTAAAATATTTCAGATTTTTTTATGAATAACGTAAAATCTTTAATCATCAATAGAGTTCACATGTCATGTTAAACCATATAAGGTTGTTTTGGTTTAACACAAAGAGGTGAACCATGGTAAGCCATGGGTATAGGTTGTGTGTTGTGTAAGCCCAACTAATAACCCACTGAAGTCAACATTGCTAAAAAAAACCTGGCATATTGTGGTTTGTAAAACCAGTAATTGTAATTGGAGCAAGAATTAAGTATGAAACGATCATTTTAGTTCAATATATTTTAGTATTTTACCAAATCTTCCTTTCTTATGTATAGCACAGGGTGAAATATTGTATATGTTGTTTGTAATGTTAAAGTAATAAAAAATTATTATAAAACAACAACAATATATTTTAGTATTTTAATAGACTAATATTATTGGACATGTTATTTGCTTTAGATCTTCACTGAGTTCATATGTTGGGGGTTTAACATATTATTGACATAGTAATTTCACTGAGTTAAATGTCTTTGAGACTCTAGTTAAATCACTCTGTTTCTGTTTCAACAGGACTATCAGAACTTGCCAATTGATATACAGACCAGTAAATTGCTTGGTAGGTCTCTTTTGTGTTCTTTATTTGCCCTGGTAAAACAAGTGGCTGCTTTAAAAATACTACATGCATAAATATGACTTGGAATAGATATGTGATCTTTCTGGCTTTTCTTTTGATGTGTATTTTTTCTTTTTGAAGATTGGCTGGTGGATAGGCGACACTGCAGCCTGAAATGGCAGGCTCAGGTTCGCATCATCCGTGAAAAAATTGCTTTGGCTATCCAGGACATGCCAGAAAATGAAGAGATCAAATGTCTTCTGTCTGGTGCTTGTGAGTATTCATGAAAGTTGTTAAATGAATGTATAATTAACCTTGTATTTAGAATATATAATTAACCTTAAATAATAAGCTTGGGATTTTTGCTGTTCATTTTTATAAAGAAAAATAAGAGGTTTACAGAATAAAATGTATTTAATCAAATTCTCATAGTCCTTCTGTCTCTGATTCCAGATATTCACTATTTTCATTGCCTCAGAATTGTGGAAATCCTCAAAAGGACTGAAGCCTCTTCTAAAAACATATTTGGTCGCTATTCTTCACAGCGAATGAAGGTGAGTGAACCAGAAGAGGAGAACAGCATATTTTGCATTCCACACTGTTCAATAAACTCCACATTTTCCAAGAGTTGGCTATTCCCCTCTATATTACTTATGCACACCTATACCCAGGAATTACAAAACATTAAAGTTTAATTAATTAAGGTTCATTTCTTTGTGGTAAACCAAAACAACCTCATATAGTTTAACATGACATATGAACTCTATTGATTGTTAAAGTTTCTTCAATAGGTGAGCAATTTACTAACCCTTGGATTTTTGGACAGTTGAAGAATACCAGGTTTCCATGTTCTTATCCACTTCCAACAAAAGTATTGGTTAAATTGAATCAGAGATTGTGGAATACTGTCCAAGAAGTACTATACCAAAATTTAACATCTTCTAAAACTCCTGTCTTTCAGAACACAGTGTGGAGAACTTTTGCATCTGAAATATTATTTATACAAGATTTATTATTAAGCAAACTTATATGGTTCATCTATGTTAAAAATAATAAGAAACACAATAAAATTAGAACAAAAAACCTGACAACACTGAGACATAAGTAAAACTTGCATTCATTAATCACGATAACCTGGCCCATCAAATCTTGGACCCAGTATCAGGGGTAAAAGCCAGGTTTTCTTTGGTTTCCTGAAGGCCAAGAAATTGGAGCTATCTGTAGCTCTGCAGGAGGTTGTTTCATGGGGCATATGCCATGTCAGAGAAAACATGCTTTCCAGGCCTCAACAGGTAATACCAAGGGGTCTTGGAGCATGTCAACCCTCACAGATCTGGTGTGACAGGCAGAAACCACTGGGGATAAGTGGTCCTAAAACTAGCCTGGCCTCATAACATGTAAGGTTTTAAAGGTGATGATCAACTCCTTGAATTGCATCTGGAAGCTTAATGGGAGCCATTGCTGCTCATTCAACAGTTATGTGGATGTGCTGTAATGTGCTCACTACTGCTTATGTCAGGGGTCCCCAACCCCCCGGCCATGGCCTGTTCAGAACCAGGCCGCACAAAAGGCGGACCATGTGCACGTCTGCGTGTGCACAGCTCCACTTGAGCAAGCAGTGCCCCAAAGGCTTCTCTCTTGCATGAGTAGAGCTGCATGTGTACATGCCGACCTACTGCTCACACGGCCCATTTCCCCTCTTCACCACCACCCCAGCCCACCAAGCTGCCTGCTCTCAATGCTCCAAAAGTGAAGCAGTGAGAGCAGAGGCTGAGTGAGATGAGCACACCCTGCTCAGCTTTGCTGACTCAATTGAGGCTGCCTGTGCAGAATACCCGATCCGCTTTTGGAATGTCAGGCAGCCTTCGTGATCTGAAGAAGCACGAGACCATGCCTCCAAAGGTTTCTCTGCATCAAAAGCTTTTCCAAATGGACGAAAAGCTTCAGGGAAGTGATTTCACGCTTTTTCAGGCCTTCCGTTCCTTTGTGAAAGCTTTTGGCACAGAGAAGCCTGAAGGAGCATGAAACTGCCCGAAAGGCTTCTCTCTTGCTTGAGTAGATCTGCACATGCTTCTGTGGCCTGGTTCCCCTCTCTTTCCCCCTCTTCTGGGCCACCAATCCACAGAGGTTGGGGATCACTGGTTTATGTCACTGCATTCTGGACCAGATGCAGCTTCCGAACGATCTTGAATGGTAGTCACATGTATAGGTAGTCCTCGACTTAGCAACAATTCATTTAGTGACTGAGCTTACAACAGCACTGGGAAAAGTGAGTTATGATCATTTTACATTTGGACATCTCCATGGTCATGTAATCAGAATTCAGTTGCTTGGCAAGTTATATATTCTGTGATGGTTGCAGTATCCTAGGCTCATGTGATCACTTTTTACAACCTTCTGTCAAGTAAAGTCAGCAGAAAGCCAGATTCACTTAACAACTGTGTTATTAACAATTGAACTGATTCACTTAACTGTAGCAAGAAAGGTTATAAAATGGGGCAAAATTCAACCTCCTTGCTTAACAATGAAAATTTTGGGCTCAATTGTGGTTGAAAGTCGAGAACCACTTGTAGAGCAAGTTGCGTTAGATGAATCCATAGGTGACTGAGCAGTACCTCCCAACCAAGAAGGGGCAACAGCCTCTCAAGAGTGTATTTGTGCAAAGGCCTCTACCTCAAGGGCAAAGTGCATGAGATGCTGTAGTATCTATACTTTCTCATCTCTGAGAGACGGCATTCTGGCCCTTACAGTGATTGGAAAATGGGTTGCAACCTGTATATCACAGCAGTAGTCTCCTCCTTTCATTGTCTTTTCTGCTCCTCTTTTACAGGATTGGCAAGAAATTGTAACACTATATGAAAAGGATAACACTTACTTGGGTAAGGCAAAAGGCAGCCTTCCTGCATTGCACAGAAATTTACAGAATTCTCATAATGAGTCTAAGTCCACTCCTATCTTTTAAATTCAATATTTATACTGCTTGCCTATCAGCAATTAAAATCCCTCTTCCTCCTCTCAGAAACACCTTCAGAGATCAGAAGGCTTAACATTTGAAGATCACTCTAACGTAAAAGCGTTCCATATTCACATTGTCCTTTCTTAATCTAGAGTATATTCTCACTCGGTAGCGTTTTCTCAATGTCTGCAGTCCCTAAGCACAAAGGAGTTTGAGGCTTCAAAAAGATACAAGGGTTTTAGAGCAGCCCTTCACAATCTAGGTGCCTGTATTAAACATTAGCTTTCCAAATCATCTCCTACATCCACCCCGAATAGGGAATTTATATATAAGAGCTGTGACGGCACTACTGCTTAGAATGCAGTATTGCTGGCTAATTCTGCTGACTGCAGATTGCCAGCAGTTCGGCAGTTCAAATCTCACTGGTTTAAAGTTGACTTGGCCTTCTGTCCTGAGATTGGTAAAATGAGGAGCCAGATTGTTGGGAAGGTTGAGGGCAATATGCTGACTCTGTAGACCTCTTAGAGAGGGCTGATAAGCACTGTGAAGCGGTTTATAAATCTAAGTGCTGTTGCTATCTGGTAGGATCCCAGACTAGAGAAGGCTGTTCTAGAGTCACTGGCAAGAACCCTTCTACCCTACCTGAAAGTTATAGGGCTTGAGTTTTAGCTTTTTCTTGTCTATTGTTTTATATCAGCCTATACATTTCCTTTCCAGGCTCAATATTTGTTTGCAGGTCTTATATGCCTTGTTAGTGACCAATCCCAAGTGGTTTTTGTAAGTTCCTAGCCAGAGTAGAAATACAGTATATCTTCAATAGAGATAACTAGATGTTTATAATTTTGCAAATCTGCACATTTCCAGAATATTTTCATTAGCTTCAAGCCTCTGATTCTTGTTACTAAAGTTCTGCATCAGAGTAGGAAAATTCTGTGGCATTCTTTATGTTACTGAATACATACATACATATGTATATATACATACATGAATACATATTTAAATTCTTTGAACAACTCCCAATTCCTTGAAAACACAAGTTTTTAAGAAGAGATTGGACAACCATTTGTCTGAAATGATATAGTGCTTCCTACCTGAATAGGGGGTTAGTCTAGAAGACCTCCAAGCTCCGTTCCAACTCTGTCATTCTGTCATTCCTTCACTATTTTTGTCATACTATCTGCGGTTGGGATCCTACAGGTTTGTGCAGTTTACATATGAATGATTGTTTTCCACAAGGAATATCAACCTTAGGTGATTGGTATTTCCTATGGAGTACTAACTATAGTATTACAATAGTATTAACTACTAATTACAGTATTAACTAATAATAACCATAGTATTAGAATAGTACTAACTATTATGTTACCTAGCTGAATCATTGTCACATGGATTCTTTTGATTTCTGAGAAAATTTTCCCCAGTGTGGGGAAAGCTCCGTAGATATATTGGATCATCTGGAACATATTGTTCAAGTCAACCACATTGAACAAGAACTATGAGTATTGTTCCAATATGTCTGGGGGACAGCAGTTCAAAAGGGTGGAGATTTTCTAAGCAGGACTATGTGTCGCTGAAGACATATTTTAATTAATATTAAAAGATTTATAAATAATAAACCCCATATGAGAAGTTGCAGTTGACAATTCAATCCTGGTTATGGAGGTGATACATAAAATATATAGATGATTCTCATTTCCCTTTGTCAGTCCTTTGGGTCCCCTTCTCACTGATTGGCTCTACATGTTTCTCTTCAGCATCCAAAATAATCTACTTATTTAGGATAAGGAGACCAAATTGCACAGTCAGTAAAGCCAACCTCTATTCTGTCATTGTCCTTTGCATTAAATGTCCTAAAGTATGGGGGAATGTTGATCAAGAGGTGTAAATTATTACAATGGGAGTGAAGAAGGTAATTCACCAGGAAGGATTAATTTAGAATTTGAGCGTCTTGACACCAAATCCAGAATGTAAGCCTTAAAGATATCCCACTTGCCATTGATGTGCCTCTCTTGAGTTGAAAACTTATACAACTCAGTAGAGCTCCCAAATTTTAAATAAGGTTTCTTTTCTTATTACTGTTATTATTAATTATTACAGTCATTCTGCATGCATACTAGCAAAAAACCATAGTCCATACTCTGTGTTTGGCAGGTAAACCCTTTTAATATTTTTAAAAATATTTTAAAAAAGCCGTTATTTTATTTTTGAGTCAGATAGGCCTAAGGAAAGCAAAATTGGTCATTAATTGTTCCAGAACTAAAATTATTGTTCCCGATTCTGTTCCAAGGAGAACTGTAGACATACAGTTGCAAGAAAAAGTATGTGAACCCCTTGGGATTACGTGGAGTTTTGCATGAATTGGTCATAAAATGTGCTCTGAATTTCATCTAAGTCACAACAATAGAAAAACACAGTCTGCTTAAAATAATACTACACAAACATTAGATGTTGCCATGGTTTAATTGAATATAACATGTAAACATTCATTTTCATTTCATTTCATTTTATTAAATTTGTATACCGCCCTACTCCCGAAGGACTCAGGGCGGTGAACAGCCATAAAATAAAACATATAGATACAAAATTTAAAATGGAGATAAAACTAATTAAATAAATTTGGCTGAAACATTTTAAAACCCCAATAAATTAAAACCAAATTTAAAATTTAAAATTCCATTTAAAAAGAGGAAAAGTTTAGGTCAGGCCAGCTTGATGGAATAAGAACGTCTTAAGTGTGCGACGGAAGGTACGCAGATCCGGAATCCTCCGTATCTCCGGGGGGAGCTCGTTCCAGATCGTAGGTGCCCCCACAGAGAAGGCTCTCCCCCTGGGGGCCGCCAGTCGACATTGTTTGGCCGACGGCACCCGGAGGAGCCCCTCTCTATGGGAGCGTACTGGTCGGTGGGAGGCTATTGGTGGCAGCAGGCGGTCCCGTAAATAGCCAGGTCCTAAGCCATGGAGCGCTCTGAAGGTGATAACCAAAACCTTGAAGCGCACTCGGAAGACCATCGGGAGCCAGTGCAGCTCGCGCAGGAGAGGCATTACATGGGAGCGCCACGTCGCTCCCATCACCACCCGCGCAGCCGCACTCTGCGCCAGTTGGAGCCTCCGAGTGCTCCTCAAGGGGAGCCCCATGTAGAGAGCGTTACAATAGTCCAAACGGGAGGTGACGAGGACATGAGTGACCGTGCGTAATGAGTCCCGATCCAGAAAGGGACGCAACTGGCGAATCAGGCGGACCTGATGAAAAATCCTCCCGGTCACGGCCGTCAAGTGTTCTTCTAAAGACAGCCGTGAATCCAGGAGGACACCCAAGTTGCGAACCCTCTCCGTGGGGGCCAGTGCTTCGCCCCCAATAGTCAGCGATGGCACCAGCTGACTATATCGGGACGTCGGAAACCACAGCCACTCGGTCTTGGATGGGTTGAGCCTGAGCCTGTTTCTCCCCATCCAGATCCGTACGGCCTCCAGGCACCGGGACATCACTTCAAGGGCATCGTTGGGGTGGTCTGGGGTGGAGATGTACAGCTGGGTGTCGTCAGCGTACTGATGGTACTCCACCCCGAAACCACGGATGATCTCGCCCAGCGGCTTCACATAAATGTTGAACAGAAGGGGCGAGAGGACCGATCCTTGTGGCACCCCACATATAAGGGGCCTCGGGGTCGACCTCTGCCCCCCTGTCAACACAGACTGCGACCGGTCAGAGAGAAAGGAGGAGAACCACCGTAATACGGTGCCTCCCACCCCCAACTCTTCCAACCGGTGCAGCATGATACCATGGTCGATGGTATCAAAAGCCGCTGAGAGATCTAATAGGACCAGGACAGAGGAACAACCTCTGTCCCGAGCCCTCCAGAGATCATCCACCAACACGACCAATGCCGTTTCCGTGCTGTACCCAGGCCTGAAACCCGACTGGAACGGATCTAGATACGTCGTTTCATCCAGGTACTGGGGAAGCTGTCGTGCAACCACACTCTCAACAACCTTCGCCACAAAGCAAAGGTTGGAGACTGGACAATAGTTAGCCAATGTTGCCGGGTCCAGGGAAGGCTTCTTGAGGAGAGGTCTCACCACTGCCTCTTTCAAGGCCGCGGGAAAGACACCCTCACCCAATGAAGCATTTATAATCCCCTGGAGCCAGCCTCGCGTCACCTCCCGGGAAGCCAGCACTAACCAGGAGGGGCACGGGTCCAACAAACATGTGGTCGCATTCAGTCTACCCAGAATCCTGTCCACGTCCTCAGGGGTCACAGAATCAAACTCATCCCAGATAACATTCTCAGGACCTGCCCCCGTCATCCCCGCTGGATCTACCCAGTCGGAGTCCAGATCTTCCCGAATCTGAGTGATTTTGTCATACAGATACTGAACAAAATCCTCGGCTCTTCCCTTCAAAGTGCAGGGAGGAAAATGTATGTGAACTTTTGGATTTAATAACTGGTTGACCCTCCTTTGGCAGCAATAACCTCAACCAAACATTTCCTGTAGTTGCAGATTAGACCTGCACAACGATCTGGAGTAATTTTGGACCACTCCTCTTCACAAAACTGTTTCAGTGTAGCAATATTCTTGGGATGTCTGGTATGAATCACTCTCTTAAGGTCATGCCATAGCATTTCAATCGGGTTGAGGTCAGGACTCTGACTGGGCCACTCCAGAAGGCGTATTCTGTGCTGTTGAAGCCATTTTTTTGTTGAATTACTTGTATGCTTTGGGTCATTGTCCTGTTGCATCACTCATCCTCTGCGGAGCTTCAGTTGGCAGACAGATGGTCGTACGTTTTCCTGCAAAATGTCTTGATAAACTCTGGAATTCATTTTCCCATCAATGACAACAATCTGTCCAGGCCCTGAGGCAGCAAAGCAGCCCCAAACCATGATGCTCCCTCCGCCATGTTTTACAGTGGGGATGAGGTTTTGATGTTGGTGTGCTGTGCCTTTTTTTCTCCACACATAGTGTTGTGTGTTCTTCCCAAACAACTCAATTTTGGTTTTATCTGTCCACAGTATATTTTGCCAGTAGTGCTGTGGAACATCCAGGTGCTCTTTTGCAAACTTCAAACGTGCTGCAATATTTTTTTTGGACAGCAATAGCTTCCTCCGCGGTGTCCTCCCATGTACTCCATTCTTGTTTAATGTTTTCCTTATTGTAGATGTGTCAACAAAAATGTTAGCATGTGCCAGAGATTTCTGTAGGTCTTTAGCTGACACTCTAGGATTCTTCTTTACCTCATGAAGCATTCTGCACTGTGCTCTTGCAGTCATTCTTGATCGTAGATCTTCTGAGAGCTCTTTTCTGCGAGGCACGGTTCACATCAGACAGTGCTTCTTGAAACCAGTAAACCCAAAACAGGTGCGTGTTTCTAAAGGGCAGGAAAGCTGTCAGCAACACATCCAATATCATCACACTGATTGGAGTCAAGGTTGGCTCACTCCTGGCTCCAATTAGCTCTTGGAGAAATCATTAGGCTAGGGGCTCACATACTTTTTCCTCCCTGCACTGTGAATGTTTACATGTTATGTTCAATTAAACCATGGCAACATCTAATGTTTGTGTAGTATTATTTTAAGCAGACTGTGTTTTTCTATTGTTGTGACTTAGATGAAGTTCAGAGCACATTTTATGACCAATTCATGCAAAACTCCACGTAATCCCAAGGGGTTCACATACTTTTTCTTGCAACTGTAATTATAAGATAACTGAATCAGTATTGAATGAATAAACAATTCAAATATTTGGAGTTACCTTCCAATCTTCCTTAATATTTGAAGAACCAAATGAAATATAATAGAATAGATAGAATTTTTTACTGGCCAAGTGTGATTGGACACACAAGGAATTTGTCTTAAATGTATATGCTCTCAGTGTACATAAGAATAGAGTAGAGTAGAGTAGAGTAGAGTAGAATAGAATAGAATAGAATAGAATAGAATAGAATAGAATAGAATAGAATAGAATAGAATAGAATAGAATAGATTTATCAAAAATTAAAAGATACAACACTTAGTGATAGTCAAGGTTACTAATAAGCTATCAAATTATACTAGGAAACAAAAACAATATGATTGAAAGATACAAGCAACATGGTTATAGTAATAAGTGGGAAGAGATAGATACTAGTAAGGAAGAGAAGAATAATAGTAATACAGTCTTAGTAAATTATTTGACAGTGTTGTGGGAATTAGTTGTTAAGCAGAGTGATGGCATTCGGGAAAAAACTGTCCTTGTGTCTAAGTTGTTTTGGTGTGCAGTGCCCTATAGTGTCTTTTTGAGGGTAGAAGTTGAAACAATTTATGTTAAGGATGTGAGGTGTCTATAGATATTTTCACAGCCTTCTTTTTGACATGTGCAGTATACAAATCCTCAGTGGAAGGCAGGTTGAATGAAAGATTCATTCAAGCCTCAGAAATATCCAATGCTTTGCAGAGGTATTAATTTTCTCCCTGCAGCAACAAAATTCTTTAAGACCGAAGTATTGAGCCTTTGGTTTATATACAACAAATAGTTGTGTGTGTGTTCAAGGATTTAAAAGCCTTAGAAACAATTCAATGTAAATTTATGAGAGCTGTATTTTGTTTATCTTACCATGAGTCAGCTACTGCCTCGAGTTTAGAAGGTGACTTTTCCTTTCTAGAAATATATTTGGGAATTTAATATATTGGTTAAAAGTAATCTTCATGGCTTAGCTGCCCCCTCCCCAAATTCTCATTAACAAAGTTTGTTTCTTCAAAGAAGAAAAAATAGGCAGACTTAAATTAACCCACCTCAATTCTTTTTCTAGTATGCTTGTCATGGAAGTTAAAGCAGCATCTGTTTTATTCTTACCAAATGGCTAGTTCTGTATTCAGTTGTTTATATTAACCAACTGTCGTGGGTAGGAGGTTCAAATTACCAGTACTGAAAAGTATGACTCCCTTGAAGATTAGTCTTTGCTTGGCGGGGGATGATTATGCTGTAAATTTGAATTTCTTGCATACCATATGGACAGAGCTTTTCTCCCTGTTTTTTCTCCCAGTCCAGTTACGCTTCCCTTGCTTCACCTCCATTCCTACAATCTCTTTTCTTTCCTGTCTCAATGCAACTATCCATTCTTTTTATTGCTCCTTTATACTAGAAGGTGTTTGTGGATAGCCATGTGAGTAGATTATGAGAGTAGGTTGTTATATACAGATGGAGATCAATTAATTCTATAAAGGGAGTGTATTATTTATAGGCAATTAATTTTAATTGGTAGTTATTAATTCATGTGTGTTGGAGGGTACTTGTATGTTGGTCCAGCTTTGCCCTTTTTTGGGCATGGCTTCTGGAATGTTCACACATGCATTTATAAATATCTATATACAAATGTACACTTTTCCCTTGATTAGGAATCTCTAATATTAGTTGCATTTAGCCTTGGCAATCTAGTTTTGACAAGTTCAGGAAGCTGTACTTTTTTCTGTTTATCATTTTTTTCCTACACTCTTCATTTTTTTGGAGTAATGGTGAACTTAACATCAGAGTGGTCTTCCTTTCTGGTAAATCAATATATCTGCACTCAGCTGTGGCCTTCAGCTGAAAAGCATGGTACTTTTCATAGATATATTTCCTGGTCAATGAAAAGTTGCCTGTTCCTCCTTTGATTGGGTTTGTACAGTTTGTGTACCATAATGCATCAGGCATTTGCTCATACGCAGAAGCAGAGTGAAATACACTGCCTCTTTTTTATTATGTCCTGCAGTGGAACTGGCCAGCCTTCTGGTGCGAAATGTCAGCTATGAGATTCCCTCCCTCAAGAAACAGATCAGCAAATGTCAGCAAATGCAACAAGAATACATCCGGAAGGAGGAAGACTGTCAGCTGGCGGCAGCTGAGATGAGAGAGCGTTTCTGCGTCTCCTGCAAGCAGTATGGAATTTCGGTATAAAGTGGTGCTTTCCATCAAGCCGAGACTTTTAGTCTACCTTAAACATTTTGTCAGAAGATGGAGGCTGCTTAAGACCTTGAAAGTTTATCCCCAGTTCAAGTAATTTGTTGACTTGTTGTGAATGTCTTTCTGCAGTAGAGAAAAATGGCTCTTGATGGATTTTTAAATTTGATTGCATCCTCTTCTTGTGATGTGTCTGGGTGTGTTGAAGGTGGCACAGATTTTTTTTATATATATATATATATATATATATATATATATATATATATATATATATATATATATATATATATATATATATATAAAATAAGTAAATTACATTTAGAATATAGGGCTGATTGGAAACTCTGGACTCCCTGTAGACATGTGCCATAATCCCACAGTCACCTTTCTTCAGGTTCCCTTCCCATTAACGAATTGGAGATAAGGCAAAAAGTTCAGGGATCACATTTATTTCTCATGAGTGAATAATGCTCAGGGGATTAATTATCTCAAAATTAAGTTCCTAAACCCACAGGGCCTTGGCAAACCTTCTTTTGAACATTGTCCATTTGTTTTTATATGTCCCATTTTTACCAGGGTGATGATGTACATCAAGAGCTCCTAGCTTTAGTGAAAGATTTGCCATCACAACTGGAAGAGATTGGAGCTGGTGCCAAGGGACTTTTGGAAGCCATCAATTTATACCAGGCCTGTGTACAATTTGTTTGCAATGGGTAGGTGCTTGTAAGCTGAAAAGGTCTAGAATAACTTTGGGAGAGGTAGTGAAGTCTTCCTCGCTATTTAAAATCTAATGATGAACTGGAAAGGGACAGTAGCTCTGTGCCAAAACACGAGGTGCCAAATATGGCCCTCCATGTAAAAAAAGAGAAAAATCTGAATTAAGAGGACTACAAAAGATCTCCGGCTTGAAGAGGCTGGCTAGAAAAAACTGCATAGATTTAGGTAATCCAGTGATATAATTCAGATAGGTCACGTTGTATGATGTAATATATGTGGTTGAAGAGAGGCTGAACTTCAGAGGAATAATATATGCATCTTCAAGCTGAGTTAGAAAAGCTCTTGTCAGAAACCCTGGGAAATATTGACATGGTCAATGATTTACTAATTAGTCGGATAAACATGGATTTGTTAGAGATCCCCCCCCCGCCCGAAAGCTGCTCCATTTAATTGAGCCCTGTAATAAATCCCTGTGATCATAGTATGAAGTTTGCAAGCATCTCACAACCCACACATAGAGGTTTTTTTTGTAGCTACTTCGATTTGTAAAGTTAGATGCATTTCCAAGAGGGTGAAGATCATCTTTGCTTCTACAAACTCTAGCAAAGTGCAAACTGAGTCTTCTTTTGTGCATTCTAGTTCTACAGAACAAGTAGTCCCATTGCTGAGACATGTGCAGGCTCAAGGCAACACCACTGTGTACGAGTGGAGGCGAGGAGTCAAACCAATTTTGGTGGAACAGGCAAAGACAGGGGAAGTGAAGGAAATGGTCGAGGAGGAGGCGGTATGTATGAAGGGGACCAAAGGGACACGATAACATACTGAATCGATCTGAAAAACAACTTTTTCTCTCCACAAAATATTATGTTTTTAATATAAAAGCTTTACCTCAGATTCTTTGAGAATATGATAATGGAATCGTACAATTCTTTTCTGTCCATTTTGAGGGTCTGCCTTATATTCAGAATTTTCTTCTTTTTTCACTAAAATAACAATGTATGATTTGTTGGGGTATGCCTACAAATACAAAAATGTGTTTTGTTCCATTGACAAAATATATCTATTAGGGCTCAGAAGTTTGGCCAGAGAATTCTGAGAGGGGATTGCAGTCTGGTCAAACTTAAACCCAAAATATCTTTGTTTTTCTGGGCATTGGTGATAATAAATCCTTGAAAGGCTTGAACATCTCGGCCCTCACTCCTCCTTCACATGACCTCCACCTTTGCACTTACCATGCTGCTGTTAGATGTTGAATGTGCCATTGGCCATCCAATTCTTCCTGTGTTTCTTTAGCTGCCATTTCTATTGATCTGCCCTTTTACCTGGTCTCTCAATCCTTCAATGCCTACGTGTTTCAGCTCTGTGTTTAGATTAAATATGAATGGAAACTTTTGCACATTTTTATTGATTTATATACATCTGCTAATGGGAAAAAGAAGAAGAATGCAGGATTTCAGCCCAGCCATGTTTACATATGATATGGCCAGCCATACAGTTCCAGGCACTATTAAATATTAAAATATGTTTTGCACAAAAAAGGTATTTATACTAACTGTTACATAATTTAAAATGTCCTAAAACTGATGCAGCATTAAAGAGATTAAAATATATTAAAATATTCAAACAATATAAATCAGTAGTTATGACTAACAGAGGATTACCACCATGAGGTATCAGATGCGGAAATGAATAAAAATATGTGCCAGAATTGTAATAAAAATGGTAGAGGGTTTAATCTCTAAGGAAACGGTATTTCACAAAGAAGAATCCTTACTGTAACAGAAATGCAGCATCTGTAGAAATAATTATCCTAAAATAGTCCCATGTTGTCCTCATATATCTGAAATTTGTCTCATTTTATTGGCCAGATGGGTGCCCAGATAATCAACATTCTAAGTGGCCAGCGTAGAAAGTCCCATACTTTCAAATGTTAAGAGATGTATTTTCTACTTTCATGTTCTGTAAACAAGAATAAGAAGTGTGAAATTCTTGACCATGTAACTGTGTTTAGGAGTTCAAAAAAAAGACACAAGATTTTAAAGCATAGGAGTTGATCAGAAAGGGGAAAAAACACCTTAAAATCATGAGATATCTCCCAAATTATTTAGTGACAGACCCTGTGCTTTGTTTTCCCGTTGCAGATTGATTGGGGTGATTTTGGAACAGAAGAAACAGTATCTATCTCTGAGGCAGCAGATTATGGTATCTCAGTTGAAGGAGGAAGTGAGGAGATAGATTGGGGAATTTCTTTGGAGCCAGAAGCTCAAGTGGGTGTCTTCCATATCTGCATGCTTGTATATTAAGTCTGTATTAGAGTTTCAGAAGTACTGTGTCAAAACATGTTGACTGTACATTATATGTGGATGGTGTTGGTGCATAGCCACACAAATTTAAGTGGGAATGTATTCAAATACAGCACTAGGCTGGGATTTTAACCATGTTTATTAAATAAGCTGCAAATATCCTTTGGGACAGTCAGGGATTGGGATTGCTAATATATTTATGGGTGAAATAACAAAAACAAGCCAGAATTAAGCTAGAATGTAATATACCTAAGCCAGGGGTGTCAAACTTAATTTCATTGAGGTCTGCATCAGGGTTGTTTGACCTTGGGGGGCTGGGGTGGGCCCGGCCAGGGTCAGCTCGACATCACTCATGTCGGGGGGTACCGGTGGTGGCCGAGTGCTCTGCCAGTGAAAATGAGCTCCTGAGCTCCGTTTTCAATTGCGATGGCCTCCTGCACCCTTCTGCCAGTGAAAACAGAGCTCAGGAGGGCCTTGGGCGGCCCTCCCGAGCTCCATTTTCACTGGCAGAAGCACCGGGGGCCAGTCCTTTGCTGTTTCCAAGGCGGCCCCGAGGGCCAGATCTATGCACCCCGAGGGTCGGGTCTGGCCCCCAGGCTTTGAGTTTGACACCTCTCATCTAAGCCATACTTAAAACTGGATCAAGATTTGTAAAGGACAATAGATTTAAATTGCAGTCATGGAAGACTTAATCTTTTTGGATGAACCAAGTTCACACTTTTTGTGTAGTTAAAGTTAAATTTCTGACAGAGACATTGTTTCTACATATGAACCAGCCCATATTTCATGAAGCCATTATGTGCATCCATATAGTAATGGGCCAGGAATGCAAACTAACATTTTGCATCGTGAATCTGTTAACTTTGTGTATTGTTGCCACATGTCACCATAACCTGCTTGTGCCAATTTTGCAGAACCAGATCCACTGAAATAGCCTATGCCTTCCTTCCCATAGGAGAGCAGTTCTTCAGGCGTTGACTGGGGAGATATGAAGAATGATATGGCTCAAATGTTAAGTGAAGGTAAGTGTTGGTTTTGCTAGGAGAAGAGCAATATGCGTTCATATGAACTAGAGTGAAACTCATTGGGGAATAAGCTGAAAAAGTCTTCCCCCTCCAAAACTGGCCTCAGTGAGGAAATTAGATATTGACAACCATTTCCTTGAACAATTTATCCTTTCTTGGGGCACTTCAGCTTTCACAGAAAAGCTGTTCCTGCAAATATATTATGAAGTTTTATCCCATCTGTAATTGAAGAGGGCCTAATGTGAAAGAGAGGTGAAAACGTTAGACACAAGAGGGCGGTATTGGATATGTGATTCTTGTTCCTGTTGTGGGATCCTTATCCAAAGATCAGGCTTTAGTTCATACTTATCCCTTTTTGGATTTCTTCTATTTGTTTTCAAGTTGTGCTGGTTGTTCCTTGCTTTATCCATTGGTGATACATAGATGTAACTATCAATGCTAGTGCTGGTGGTTTTAAATTGCAGGTGGTAACACTTTGACTTATCAAAATGGACTTTGCCAACATATGAACTAGAAACATCTAATTGAGTTGTTTGGAGGCTGTTTCGTTCAGTGCTGGATTTATTACATGAAGCCATCTTTCATAATATACAAGGCTATGATATAGTTCCACTTGTCCTTGACTACGATGGTTAGGGATGATAGATTCAACCACATCTGGAGGTCACCAGATGGAGATAGCTGATTGGTTAAGAACAGGGTAGGTTTCCAGTCATACGTAGATTGATTAATCTGCTAATTTGCTATTAATCTGCTAATTTGCCTCTTAAAACAGCAGCCTGAGAAATAAAACTGAATTCAAATGAATCTGAAAACAAGGTCAAATAGATGTCAAAGTTCCTTATACTAGCTAATTTGCAATCATAGAAGACTTGCCAAAAATGCAAACCTTTATATTGAGATATTGGTTTTCTCCCCACCCCCAAAATGTGGAAGGTAGGCCTGAGCCTACTACTTGAAGTGGAGTTGATTTGATATTGATGCTTTCTCACAATTTGAGAATGGAACACTTTTTTTAGGTTAGAATTTGGCAGATGGACCATTGACATAGGCAATGTTGGAGGAAGGGAGAAAAGCTCTGTAGGTTGGATAACTTATTGGTATCACCAATCACAGATAACTTATTGGTATCACCAATCACAGATAACTTATTGGTATCACTTAGGGGGCTGGAGACTAAAACATATGAAGAATGATGGCAGGAATTGGCTATAGTTTAATGAAAAGAAGCACTAGGGGTGGCATGATAGCAGTCTTCCAATATCTAAAGGACTGCCAGAAAGACGAGAGGGTCAACCTATTCTCCAAAGAACCTGAGGGCAGGACAAGAAGCAATGGGTGGAAACTAATCAAGGAGAGAAACAACCTAGAACTAAAGAAAAAAAAATCCTGACATTTAGAACAATCACTGGAATGACTTGCCTCCAGAAGTTGTGGATGCTCAAAACTGGAAGCTTTTAAAAAGATACTAGGCAGCCACTTGTCTGAAATTGTATAGGGTTTGCTATTTGAGCACTGGGAGTTGGACTAGAATACCTTGAAGGTCCTTATCAACTCTGTTATTCACTTCTGATATCTATTATCCAGTTATACAAGTTTCTATCTGAATTAGTAGCATATTTTATTTATTTTATTATATTTTTATTCCACTTTTATTGGTTTGTAAGTAACTCAAGGTGGCGAACATGCATAATATTCCTTCCTTATAATAACAATCCTGTAAAATGGATTGGATTGACAGGGAGTGACTGGCCTAAAGTTACCCAGCTAGTTTTCATGCAATGTTTGCAGAGAAAATCTAAAATCTATACAAAATCCTTCCCAGTTACTATGTAGAAATTGGATTTCCTTGTGCTTTCTTTTTATGATAATCAAAATTGTTCTTTATACAGTACATAATATTATGTTAATTCAGGCCCCACACCAAGAAAACTGGAATCCACAATCCTTATGATACAGAATTGAACAAATGTTATATATTGTTACATTTGTTTTTACATTTGTTTATATATTGTTACATTTGTTTTACATTACATGTGAATGGAAAAAGCTTCATAACCCACTTCATTTGGTTTCTAATATTCACTAGAGCCATGATGGTGAACCTATGGCACACGCCCTCTCTGTGGGCACAGGCACCGTCACCAGCTGCTCTTCCGGGTTCAATCAATCGCATGCATGCCAGACAGTTGGTCCGGCGCATGTGCACTGGTCAGCTGCTCTCTTCTGGGCATATATGCAGCGGAACCCAGAAGAGAGCAGCTGTCCGGTGCACATGCATGACGGACCCGCTATCTGGCGTTCCAACAGAAACCGGAAGAGCAGCTGGCCGCCGCACGTATGCGCACCAGCCAGCTGTTTTCTGCTGAGTTCCGGTGTGTGCGCTCCAATTTTCACAGTTGGTGCCAGAAAGGTTAACCATCACTGCACTAGAAGCTTTAAACAGATGTATATGATTTTCATGAGAATTAGATATTAGGCAGTAAGCTCAGACAGAATAATTCTGCATTCATATTAGTTCCCATCTTTGTACAACACTTGCTGTCTGCAACTTCATTTAGCAATTTAGAGGGGCATGGAGTTAGGTAGAATACTGAAATTGCTTGGGACCTTTTAGAATGAATTTGTTCTGAATTTGTTTGATTGTGGGAAACGGACAGAGAAGGAAACTAAGCCTCATAGCTTTTGTGATTTTATATATATATAAAAACAACAAATGATATTTTTCTCTTTTACCTATGTCCCTTGTTATTTCTATCTAGACCTTGAAGGAGTTGCACGAGGTCCTGATGCTTTCACCCTTCTAGAAATGCCAGAGACTCGTAATCAGTTCATTGATGAACTCATGGAGGTAATGATTGATACATTTAGTTTATTCCTTTTGCCTCCAGTCTTTAATGTTGTAAAGCCATCTGTGTCTCACTTTCCTAGTTTCTTAGATTTCCTTGCCTTTCAAGATAAGTGATGTCCAAGATGCCCTAAGATAAATATATCTGGGATTCAATTTTATTTTTTAAAATGGCTCCAATTTCATAGTATTGCCAAATCCTGTGAAATCTATGGCATTCATACAAATCTCACTGGATTTTTTTTAAAAAAGAAGTCACATAGGTTATGAAAAGTTAGAATGTTAGATGATTGTTTTCTTGCACCTATTGGAATATTTTGACAGACCGTGTGATGTTGCATGAGGGTATCTGAAAATGTTAATCTTTGGGTAAAGCATGGAGCATAAAGGTCCCTTTTTGTTCATTATTCTGAAAGAAATTCAAGAATATTGCTTCCCAATTCCTTCTGTATCAACCTCTGAAAAACCCTTTTGTCTTTTCTTATTTTAATCTTCTCATAGCATAATTCTCAGTGAAATGAAAACCCGTGTTTCATCTAATGGAGATGATTTATGCCAAAACAGCTAGGATATGTTTTTACTTGCCAGTCATGTGAATGAGGACTTAGGAATCGGTGCATAAAATCCTGACTTTAAAGTCAAAATGATTTCAACATGCAGTCAGGTACTTGACATCTCTAGTTGAATTTCCAGTTTGCTGGTGGTAGGCGGACTGACAAAATTAAAGGTTAATAGGTTAATAAAAGGTTACCTTTTCCCTTTTCCATCACTCTTTGTGAGATTGTATGCACTGGTTCAATTCTTTTGAACAAAGCAGTGCCCACCCCCAAGATCATAGAACAGAATTTGAGAATGGCAACTTAAGGCAAGCTTAAGTTGAATACTGTTCAACTTAATATTTGAATATTGTTCAAATGTCTGGCAAGAGCATTTTTTTTTCTCCACCATGGAGAAAAAAAATGCATGCAGCAGAGAAAGAGAATGGCATCTTCCACATCTGTCCACCTGTACAGTCACACTGTATCAGTGGTGGGTTGCTACCGGTTTGCCCCGGATCAGGCGAACCAGTAGGTGGGAGGCTCCGTCCACATGTCCGGATGCTTCTGCGCATGCGCAAATGCTTTTGCGCATGTGCAGAAGTGTCGCAAGTGTGAGCGCACAAGTGAACCAGTAGCAAACTAAATTGAAATTCACTGTATGCTTTATTTCTAAGAATTGAACCAAATGTGAAAAACTTCTTATAATAGCAGTGTCTTTGTTAAAAAAATTATTACTTCTCTTTTGCTTTCCCAGCTGGAGATCTTCCTTTCCCAGCGCATTGCTGAGATGAGTGAAGAGGCAGATATTCTATCTGTGAGTCAGTTCCAGCGAGCGCCACCTATCTTGCAAGACCAGACCAAAGAGAGGTTAGAAGCCATGATGGCAGTCATCCAGAATCTAATAGGACAGCTAACGAACCTGAGAATGCAACATCTTTTTATGATCCTTGCTTCTCCAAGGTAGGTAAACTAATGTTTTCACTCCAATCCTGATAATAAGGGTTGGTAAAATTAACTGTGCTTAATGTTCTCACAGTTAAACTTTCGTTGAGATAATAGCTAAATGCAGATCAAATATTTCTATAATCTGGAATTTAGATATCAGTAGAAGTTTTGGTATCATGGGGGGGGAAACAACTTTCTGGTATCCATTGATATTGTTGGGAAAAAATACAATAGGAGAGTCCTGTGTGTTATGGAACTGAATTGTGATTTATATGGCTTTGTGCTTCTGACTCAAATTTTTTAAAAGTCTGCTTTATGGCAAGGGGATTTTTTTCTGATACAAGTGGTACAGGGAGTCCTCATCTTATGACCACAATTGGGACTAGAACTTCTAAGTGAGATGGTTGTTAAGTGAATTATCCCCATTTTAATGACATTTTTGCCATGATTATTAAGTGAATCACCCCAGTTATTAATTGAATCACATCATCATTAAGCGAATCTAGCTTCCCCATTGGTTTTGCTTATCAGAAGCCCACTGGGAAGATCACAAATGGAGATCATGTGATCCAGGGTGCTCTAACACTCATAAATACATGCAAGTTGCAAGTACCCGGATTTTGATCATGTGACCATGGGGATGCTGAAATAATTGTAAGTAAGTCACTTTTTTCAGTGCTGTTGTAACATTGAACAGTAGCTAAACAAATAGTTGTAAATTGAAAACTACCTGTACACCCTCAGACAAATAAAGAATTGGTAAACAGTGTGCCACAATCTCTTACTTGTGTGCATTGCTGTGTATTTTGTTTCGGATAACAAATTGCAGTGCATATGTGACAATCCGTTAACCATATGTACTCTGTTTTCTTGGAAGAGTGGCCGGCATCTTGAGTTTCTGCCAAGTCATGAACTGGAAACAACCTGTGCTGCCAGTTATTCAGCATTAACATATACTTGGCTAGAAATACATTCTGGTGAACTAAGTAGATCTTATATTGGTGTAAACATCTTTATGGTCAAGTTATTAGTTCATTGGATTATCTCAATCAATAGATTAAAATGTTCCATTCCATAAAATGGAAAATGTTTTTCCATTCCAAATACTAAATCAACATTTTATGCATTTCCTCTCCTTCTCCTTTGCTCTCATAGCTACTTCAAAAGAAATTATTCCAGAATAGGTTACTTCTCTAAGACCATCGCCTGCCTTTTTTCAGCTATCAAGTTATTTATTTTATCACTTCTATGAAACAAAACAAAAACAGGACATGGTTCCCACACTTAAATTGAATGGTCTGATGTCCACTGATAGTTTTATGGTGAGACTGATCAGCCAGACTTGTCAAATACTCTGATTCTGAAATATCACAATGATACAATGGATGGGGGTTGTCTACTACTACTGAATTTATTTATCAAAGGTATATAGCCACCTATCTCACCAGACATGACGCTGGGCAGCATACAACAGTGCAATAAAATAATGATATAAAAATGATCAACATAAAAATATGAACCATTGTTATTAAACATTAAAATATTATTTAAAAATAAGGTATGTAAGTCATAAATGGAGAGAGTAAGCATATCAATCACATCATCCTCAATAGGGGAGCCACTTCAAAGTGTTGCTGGTTCCCTGGGATTCCCAAGCCTGATGACATAATCAGGTCTTGAGGGACTTTCTAAACCAGGGGTCTGCAACCTTAAGCACACAAAAGAGCCATTTGGACCTGTTTCCCACAGAAAAGGAAACACCAGGACCCACAAAACCTGGATGGGCATGGCCAACTCAATGCCACTCACTTCCACCAGTCCCATGACACCCCCCCCCACACCAGCCACGCTTACCCAACCGGTCATTAGGACAGGGAACCAGTTGTTAAAAAACACCGGGAATCACAAAACCCTTTGACATTTCTCTCTCTCCCCTCCCTCCCCCCCTCTCCCCCTCTCTCTCCTATCTCTCTCTCCTCTGGCCATTTCTCATCCCCTGCCCTCGCCCTTACTTCTCAGGCCAGGTGAGGAGTGAAAGGTAGGAAAGGGTGAGGGGCGGGGCCAGCCAGTGGTGGGATCACCCGACAGTGAGCCACAGCAGAGGGCCCAAAGAGCCGCATGTGGCTTCGGAGCCCCAGGTTGCTGACCCCTGTTCTAAACAATAAAGGGGATTGAACTTTGGGGAGGTGGGGAGAATGTTCCATAAGGCAAGAAGCCACAGCAGAGGATGTCTATTAATTACACATTGGGTCAATGCATTATTTTATGTTATGTATGTGATGTCATTATATGCATATTGTGTTAAAATAAAAATAATGCAAATATAGCTGCTTTTTTCAGACCATTTCAAATAAAAAATTGTCTGTAATTTTGATGACATCAGAACAGACCAGGGGTGAAATGCTACTGGTCGCACCGCTTCAGGCAAACCGATAGTAATAAAAGCTACCGGTTCGGATGAACCAGTAGTAAAAAAAATGCTACCAATTCATCCAAACCGGTATTTCCGACGATTAGCTGTGCCGCGTGATTTATATTCACTAGAAAGCAGGATTTAGAAATGTGATAAATTAAATCGCGCGGCACAGCTGTTCCCCCCCATTGTTCTATTTGCCTTCTTAAGCCTCCTTTTTCCTTGTGAAGTGTGTGCTTGGCGTGCACCGCACATGCGTGCACCACACATTTGGCATGTACCGTGCATGTGTGCACCGCAAACCTCGGGAGATTTCACCACTGGAACAGACATTTGGCCCATTGAATCCAAAGTCTGGTAAATGGAGGTCCATTAAATTGAGATTTCATTCTCTAAGTGGTTAGGCAAACAGCAGATAATAATTGGTTTGTAGGTATTACATGGATGCCATTTTGATTCAGGTATGTGGACCGAGTGACTGAGCTTCTCCACCAAAAATTGAAACAAGCAAATCTATTGCTCCTGAAGAAGGAGGTAATGGTGCAGAAGCAGAAGGAGGCACTGGAAGAGCAGGCTAATCTGGAGCCAAAACTTGACTTACTTGTAGAGAAAACCAGAGATTTGCAGAAACTGGTGAGTACCCAGGAAGTCATTTGCACAGTTTTTCATGTGATAAGATCTTTAGATCATTTCTGTTTTGTGTAGTTCAGCATACAGTTTATTTCTTGATTCAGTATATGTTACATTTATGCCGTAAATTGCATCTTCCTCCTGTGTCATACTATCCCTGAAAACGTGAAAGAAAATATAAATCAACATCACCTGACATTTTCAGGAAAGCTTTGCAAACAGAAGGTATTCTATTAGACCATGAAGAACAGAAATTTGAAATGCAGTAAGTAAGGATGTTAGTATGTGACTAAGTGTCAGGGATGGCTTCTACTTACCTTTACTACCGGTTCTCAGCGGGGCCGTACGCAAGTGCTCTTCTGCGCATGCGATGTCGGGGTCGGTGGGCAGGGCCTCCCACCGGTTTTACTACCGGTTCTATAGAACCGGTGTAAACAGGGGGCAACCCACCACTGCTAAGTGTGGATGTATAAATGTAAAGTTGAGAATCTGGGAAGTGAAATGCCAGTCTCAGAGCAGTTTTGCCTTCAATATGAAAGATTAATTACTTGGGCTGAAATGACATTTTAAAAAAATAAAAATTCCTTTATGTTTTCTGAAGAAATTATTAGGGTAGTTTGAATTAGAATTTGAATTAACCCTGCCTCATCATTTATTTGTTTATTTATGCACTTATTTATTACTGAAAATTGGCCCTCTCTGAACACATGCTGTTGCCTCTGGAGAAAATATATTTAATCATGATTAACGAATTGATGGCAGGCTGCAAGACCACATGTGCCTTGACTCCTTTGATCTGCCCTTTCACACACAAGTTCTGCCAGATATTTTCATGACCCTTGCTTGTAACAAATATTTGTTTTCCTTTCAGCAGAGTTCTCAGGAGGAAAAGGACAAATTTGGGGGGTGGGAAGTATGTGAAAAATCTTTAGGCTGAATTCAGTTTTCCAACTATTATTTTTTTTAGAAATTACAATTGAATGATTGTACCACAGTGAATAATTTAGACCATTAATCTGACCAGCTTCTTCTGGTCTGTTAAATATAGAAACCTGATATAATAAAAGTTTATATTAGTAGTATGTCTGAGAGTTACTGATGTATACTTGTGCTAATCTATTTTCCACAAAATAAGAATGTAGATAAGTTGTCATTTAGAAATTCATTCTTATATTGCTTTTTTCCCCTTTCCTGAGTTTTATTCAATATGTATTTTAATTATAGTGATACTCAAGACTCCACTAAGATTGCTAGTATTTTCTTTCTCTGTATAGGTTTTGCTGATTTTTATTATATAAATATCCATTATTGCTGAAGATCATTATTAATACAGGTAGCCCTTGACTTTCAACAGTTCGCTTAGGGACCATTGAAATTACAACGGCATTGAAAAAAGGAACATATGAGCATTCTTAAGGAACTTATGGGAACTTTTGACCATGATCCCCATGGTTATGTGATTTATATTTGGATCCTTGACAGCTAACTCTCATTTATGATGGTTGCAGCATACCAGTGTCATGTGATCCCCTTTTACAAACTTCTGATAAGCAAAGTCAGTGGGGAAACCAGATTCACTTAACAACTGTGTTACTAATTTAACAACCGCAGTGATTCACTTAACAAACATGGCAAGAAAAGCCATAAAATGGAGCAATTAACAAATTAACAAATTTTCCACATAGCAGCATAAACTTTGGGCTCAATTGTGCTCGTAAATTGAGGACTACCTGTATATATGTAGGCTCATGGTATGCTGCTCATTAGGGCTGTTCAGTGTTTGAATTTGACTTATAAGAGGTGAATCAGAATATGTGGGAGCATTAAGGCAGTTCCACTTTGAGACCCATTCAAAACAACCATGTCATTGGCCAGGATTGTGCCATTGCAGGAAGCTTTGTTCTAATTCGGAAGCTCATCTTCCAGAGTGAATCCAAACCACTGCATAATTCTGCTTACCAAATCTAAATTCATATGTCCCTCATGATTATTTGAGTTGGAGAATAGTGTTGCACGGTTGAAAGGAAGGGTGGGACATACAAATCGGAGCCTGAGAGATGGCAATTGGTTAAGTATGGCAGCCATAATTTTATGAAAAATTGTGCCATTTTAATTCAGTAGCAATAGGTATACAATTTGTACGTTTAAAATCCAGGATATTTTATAATTGATAGAAGCCTTGTTTCAGATAAAAGCTGACATCTCTAAGCGGTATAATGGTCGACCTGTGAACTTGATGGGTGCCTGCCTTTGATTCTTCCTCCTCAAACATGCCAGAGTCAGCCTTCCAAGCAGCAAAGTGTTAAGCATCACCTCAAATGAAAGAAGAAGAAGATAATTGGGAAAAAGGACAAGTATCAAAAATTGTAATAATTGAGGACAAGGGCTACCACTGACCAAGCTCCAGGAGTTTGGGACCTGTAGTGGAAAAGATGCTCTGATTCCATTTTGTATCAGCTATAAACACTTCTTAATAATTTCAAAAGAGTCAATAAAGCTGATGTTTCAATACGAAATTTCTTGTTTATCTTATGTATTCTCTGGTTGAGGAAGATAAAAACTATCTCCCTGTTATTGTTTCTCTGGAGTACTAATTGCATTTTTAATTTTTCCTTGCTTTCTGAGGAAAATTTTCTGCACCCACTACTTGGCAGCAGGAGTATTCTGTGAATGCCAGTAAGTGATCAGTTTTTTGCTTGATCAAAGAACTGAGGAAAATACTGTAACCATTGTTATCAAGTCATCTGTTATTTCTCTTGCTTAATATCTTTAACAAATAAGTTGCCTGCCTCTATTTGTGTGATATTTAATCAACTTTCAGTTATCCTAAGGAAGAAACTTCTGCGAGTAATATCACTGTCATTGTCCTCTATACTTTTAGACTGCCACTTATTTCAGTGTCTTCACATAAAGTATGAAAGAGCTTGTATCTATGGAAATTCTCCAATCATCCAGGTCATGGTTCTTCCAAAGGTGTTTTCTCCAAAAGGCAACTGGACTACCTTGATTTTTTAAAAAAAACAAACAAAAAACATTTCACTTCTTATCTAAGAAGCTTCTTCAATTCGTATTAAGAACTGAGAAAGCTTCTTGGATGAGAAGTGAAACATTATCCAAAAAACCCCAAGCAAATCCAAGAAGGGCCAGTTCTCTTTTGGAAAAAGTGCCTTTGGGACTATGAAGGAATTTGCCTTCAACTACTTTCAGTTATAAATTCTTAATTTTATAGTTCGAGTTTTGATTGTAGAAAAGAGTTCGGCTGTTATTCAAGTTACTTCCACTTTTCAAGAGACTGCACAGGAAGCAAATGCATTTTGGGTTGCTACATTTATACTTCATGATTCCAGGTGCACACCTAACTCCAAATAGCATCTGTTCATACATACAATGCATCTGGCATACAGGGTGTGCCCTAAACTGTGAGACAAATCCCTAGGTATATACCTTCTATTCCTGCTGTTTCTCTGAAATATTTGCATCAAGTGAAGAGATCAACAGATGTTTTTCTGTCAAGTCTTCCATTTCCATGTTATCCATCTGTGATTCAGCTTTGAATGATAACTAAATGGTACAGTAGCCAGTCACATAGTGAATCAGCCCTTCCCTTTTTTCCGTTCAAAGTTGGCACCCTGGAAGATGCTAAATCAAGTCATCCCTAAGCTGTGGATAGACAGCGATGCCAGCAAGTCACTGTGTGAGTGGCCTCAAGTCTGTGCCCATTGTCTTTTCCCCTGGCAGATGATAAGAGAAGAGTACCAGTACCACCCCTTTTCCCCTTCTTATTTGTTGGGGGTGGGGATGAAGAGAGTGAGATCGTTTTGGGGTGTGGGGGGGAGGTGATTCGATTTTAATTTCATAGGAGAGCAGTTGATTCATTGCTCTTTGTCGGTGGTGTTGACTCTCGTAATGACTTCCCATCAAAATGAAAAGTGGAATGACAGCGTTCATTATTCCTGCTGCTTGTTATCTCAGCAGTGGGGGGAGGGCTACCCCTTCCCCCCCACGCAGCCTTTCAGCCATCCTGGACAGTGAGTGATGGGCCCTATTAATCACCGACCCTGCGGACTCTGGTGGACACACGCTACCCGGCAGAGAAGGAGAGAGAGATAAGGCACCAACAGCCGCTACAATCCATTAACGTCAAGTGGGACTCTGGCCCCTCCTTCATTCTTTGCTTTCACCCTCTTATGGCTATAGATGTGGTTGTCTTGGGATGGGGTGGGGTGGGGAGGAGCGAGAGGGGAAAAGCAAACGGGCTCTACCCTTTTGGACCATCAGCTAGAAACTGAGCAAAGACCTTACTTTTTTCATTAAAGCTCAGTAGCCTTCTGGGTTGTTTAGAGCCAAACCTTGTAATTGGATCGCCATTGCTATGGCTACCCAAAAGGAAAGGTTTCTGTTTTGCCATCTTATTTGCCACCTCCAAGCCCTCTTTTTGTTGACATACCACTCTTAAATTCATTGCCAACTGCAAACACATTCTAACTCTTGCGTGATTGCACCTCTTGGTTGAGGCATTTCACCTGTGCCCAGTCTGGTGACTTACAAATATGTTTGGCAGAATCCCCAAAATTTGCAGCTAAAAATGAATTTCTTGGATAATGTGGAATGATTCCTGTATTGAGGTATGAGTATATGCTGTATTTAAGATAAAAGCCAACTGAACAGAATGGGACACTAGTTTGCAATTGACTAGGCCTATGTGCTCTTATTTTACCTATATTCCTTCAGAAAATTTGCTATACTTTTACTTTATGCTTTTGGAATTTAATTAATTATATTTTGGGGGTTTGTCACATATGTCATTGGCTTAATGCTTTGATGGAGAAATACTAGGAATAATATAAAGTGTAAAAATTGTTTAACAGGTGGTGGTTATTAATATAGACAGCCAAACGTGACCCTAAATACTTCCCTCAAAAATCTTAATTAAGGGAGACTAAAATTAATAGTTTAACATTTTATTGAGTTATAAAATATTGTAAAATACAAAAGTAAATAGAAAAGCAGTGGGGAGCAAAAGGGGGAAGGGAAGTGAGGAAGGATAAGAAAAAAAAGAAAAAAGCATTGACTTCCAACTCTCTTTTGCAGTAAAATAAGGCATGAACATCAAATCACAACTTTTTGCTTTTTCATAATAATATGAACAAGCCATTTCTGTAAAGATCTATCAATCTCCTCAGTAAAACCCAAAATCAAAGTTTCACTCTTTACTACTTCAAGCACAAAATTCAGAAGCGGTCTCCAAGTGGAAACAAAAGTACTTATGTTCTTTTTTTTAATCAAAGTAGTCAATTTTGCCATTTCAGACAAGTCCATCAACTTCTGCAACCATTTGTCCATAGTAGGAATCGAAGTGTCCTTCCATTTTTGTGCATACAATAGTCTTGCTACTGTCAACATATATAATAACAAAGTTTCAATCCCCCCCTCCCCCCAGTTTTTTCCATTAGGCCCAAAAGGAAAAGTTCTGGTTCCATTTTTATCTTTAAAATTTTCTGTATTAAAATATGAATCATATTCCAAAATTCTTGTGCTTTATCGCATGCCCACCATAGATGATAAGAAGTCCCTTCTTCACTTTTACACTTCCAACAATCATTTGTCATACTTTATACATCTTAGATAATTTATCTAGTGTTAAATACCAATGATATCTCATCTTATAGAAATTTACTTTTAGATTATAATTTAATGTAAATTTACCCTTTGTCCACATATTTTCCCATTGTTCAAGCATCACATTATATCCAAAATTCCTTGTCCACTAAATCATACAATGATTTACATGTTCATTTTGGGAGAGACACTAAAATTGCATCATTCAGGAATTACAGATTTGGTGGAGTACATTTATTTATTATTTATTATTTCAATTTGTATACCGCCCTACTCCCGAAGGACTCAGGGCGGTGAACAGCCATAGAATAAAACATATGAATACAAAATTTAAAATAAAATAAAATACATTGAAATTAATTGGAGTGTAGTAGATACAAAAAGAAAACTAATATGTAACAACAACAACAACAATTTACAATTGCACTTATTGTTGGATTTATATTGTTATAATTTCTTTTGTGTTGCAATCCAGCAAAAAGCACCTTTAGCTGTTGTTAAAATAAAAAACTTTGTTTTATTTTTGGATATTACATTTAATGTCAGGTATAATTTGGTGCTAAAATTCCACCATTATAAAAATAAAGACTTTGGCTAGCAGCAGACTTACAAGTCCAAACAGGACTTGTAATTTAAGACTTTATAAATTTAAGACTTAATAAAAATACCTGTTTCTTAAGAGTTTAAGCAGAGATAGAAAACTCCTTTCAATTCCACAGAACTCCAAAATTTAAATTGTATCACCAATTAGATCTTGCGACTCTAATGTGGCAGCTGACTTTAAACATGTCACCATTTGAAATGTCTCATGTATAAAGTATAAACTTTTAACCACATTTAAGAAAATCTTCTCTAGTGTCACAAATACTATTATTCAAGTTCTTCTATTTCTACAAATTGTTACTGTTTGTGGAATACAAAAAAATATATATATTCCAAACATTAAGCAGTAATCCTTTCATTTCAGAGCTGTACCATTAGTACTCTTAATTTTCACTAGCTGTATTAATTTATTAATATTTATCTTGTAATTTGTCTTAGCTCAATTCTTGATTCTCCTCCCTCTTCTGACCAGTTGCATGCCATCCCTATTTTTACTTTCAAATCTCTCAAAAACTAATCTGTGTTCATCTTCAAGTGTACCAGTCTTGAAATATTGAGAAAATTGAGAGATAATCACTGTTCTCTCCAGTTGATCAATAGGAATATGCAAAGAACGGCTTTCAGTTAATGCTTTGCTTTTATCGCCTGGTGGCAATAAAAGTGGCGAAGTATAACTATTTTGCCACTCTTATTGCGTCATCAGATAATCGCCCGGCCGCCCTGTTTAGGGTGACCCGCTCCCTGCTCCACCAGGAAGCGCGGGAGGACCCCTTGGAGGGTAGAGCCGAGGATTTTGTACAGTATCTTTATGACAAAATCGCTCAGATTCGGGAACACCTGGACTCTGACTGGGTAGATTCAGCGGGGAGGACAGAGGCAGGTCTTGTGAGCATTATCTGGGAAGAGTTTGATTCTGTGACGCCCGAAGATGTGGACAGGATACTGGGCAGACTGAGCGCAGCCACATGTTTACTGGACCCGTGTCCCTCCTGGTTTTTGCTCTCGGGAGACCCGAGTCCCTCCTGGTTTTTGCTCTCGGGAGGTTACACGAGGCTGGCTCCAGGGGATTATAAATGCTTCATTGAGTGAGGCTGTCTTCCCTGCCGCCTTGAAAGAGGCGGTGGTGAGGCCTCTCCTCAAGAAGCCTTCCCTGGACCCGGCAGTGTTGGCAAATTATAGTCCAGTCTCCAACCTTCGCTTCGTTGCGAAGGTTGTTGAGAGTGTGGTAGCGCGACAGCTCCCCCAGTACCTGGATGAATCGTCGTATCTGGATCCATTCCAGTCAGGCTTCAGGCCTGGGTACAGCACGGAAACGGCATTGGTCGTGTTGGTTGATGATCTCTGGAGGGCTCGGGACAGGGGTTGTTCCTCTGTCCTGGTCCTATTAGACCTCTCAGCGGCTTTTGATACTATCGACCATGGTATCATGCTACACCGGCTAGAGGAATTAGGGGTGGGGGGCACCGTCCTACGTGGTTCTCCTCCTTTCTCTCTGACTGGTCGCAGTCTGTGTTGACAGGGGGGCAGAGGTCGACCCCGAGGCCCCTTGTATGTGGGGTGCCACAAGGGTCGGTCCTCTCGCCCCTTCTGTTCAACATTTATGTGAAGCCGCTGGGTGAGATCGTCCGTGGTTTCGGGGTGAAGTATCATCAGTACGTTGATGATACTCAGCTGTACATCTCCACCCCGGACCACCCCAATGATGCCCTTGAAGTGATGTCCCGGTGCCTGGAGGCTGTGCGGATCTGGATGGGGAGAAACAGACTCAGGCTCAACCCATCCAAGACCGAGTGGCTGTTGTTTCCGACATCCCGATATAGTCAGTTGGTGCCATCACTGACTATTGGGGGCGAGTCATTGGCCCCCACAGAGAGGGTTCGCAACTTGGGTGTCCTCCTGGACTCACGGCTGTCTTTAGAAGAGCACATGACGGCCGTGGGCAGGGGGACTTTTTATCAGGTCCGCCTGATTTGCCAGTTGCGTCCCTTTCTGGATCGGGACTCGTTAAATACAGTCACTCATGCTCTCGTTACTTCCCGCTTGGACTACTGCAATGCTCTCTACATGGGGCTCCCCTTGAGGAGCACCCGGAGGCTCCAGCTGGTCCAGAATGTGGCCGCGTGGGTGGTTATGGGAGCGATGTGACGCTCCCATGTGACCCCCCCGCCTGCGCGAGCTGCACTGGCTCCCGGTTGTCTTCCGGGTGCGCTTCAAGGTTTTGGTTATCACCTTTAGAGCACTCCATGGCATCGGACTGGGGTATTTACGAGACCGCCTTCTGCTACCAATAGCTTCTCACCGACCAGTACGCTCCCATAGTGAGGGGCTCCTCAGGGTGCCGTCGGCCAAACAGTGTCGACTGGTGGCCCCCAGGGGGAGAGCCTTCTCTGTGGGGGCACCTACCATCTGGAACGAGCTCCCCCCAGAGATACGGAAGATCCCGGACCTGCGCACGTTTCGCCGTGCTCCCAAAACTTTTCTATTTCAGCAAGCTGTCCTGGCCTAACTCCCCTCTTTTAAATTTTTTTAAATTTTTTAATTCGTGATTTTATAAATTGGGTGTTTTAATCTGTGTTTCGGCCAAAATATTTAATAATTTTAAGGGATTTTTAATATTTGTATTATTTGTATTTTATCTTGGCTGTTCACCGCCCTGAGTCTTTCGGGAGTAGGGAGGTATAGAAATTTGATTAAATAAATGAATGAATGAATGAATGAATGAATGAACAAGTGCCGGTCCCAAAGTAAAGAAACTTCTCTTATGCACATTTCAGACAAAAGTAAAAGATAGTACATTGTTTTCTCCACATTTTTGTTCATATCCTATGCACTTCTCTGGTTATACACAGATGATCAGAGCAGTTACAAGAGCAGAAGTAATGATCCGCCAGAACTATTCAATTCAATTCAAATTCAATTCAAATATTTATTGTCAGTGCACAACATATGTACAATGAGATTGGTTGAATTTCCTCAGTGCACTCCAACCCCCCACTAATACAATACAACTCACAGATAGAAAATCCCTAATCCATACAAGATTAAAATCTGGCTGGAAGAAATGATACAACAATGTATTGAATTTAAACCAGAGTTGTTCCTACTGGGTATCTTTTCAGAAAAAATTAGTAAGGAAATGTATATTTGATTATACAAGTAATAACAGCTGTAAGAATTGTGTATGCTCAAAATTGGAAATCAGAGAAAATACCTTTGGAAGAAGAAGTAATAAAAAAATTTTTAGACTGTGCAGAAATGAATAGATTAACTGTGATGATTAAAGATAAGGTGGAATCAGAATATTTTAAAACATGGAATTATTTTTATAGTTGGTTGGAAAAGAGATATAAATGATCGATACTATAATTGTGTACAAATGATGACTATAATATTGATTTAGAAATGAAATGTTAGAATAGTCTGGATGAATGTGAAGATAGTAGAAAGTCATGGAAGATGGAAAAGAAGCCTAGAAGATAACACCAAGGCACCACAGGGAAGGGAGGATTGATGTATTAAATGTTTTTGTGTGTCTTAAAAAAAAATATTAAAAAAAAAAAGAAAATTCCTAACCCAATAAATCATATTAACAACTCCCTAGTCCTATTGCACCAGTGTGAACATGTTACACGTTGCGCCGGCCCTGCAAGTTCATCGTACTACATAGTTAAGATGTTATTTCACATTCAAGAATCTGACAGCCAATGGATAAAAACTTCTTCAGCCTGTTTGTGCGGCTGGCTATGCTTCTATATCTCCTTCCCAATGGTAAGAGGATAAAGAAGTGATGACCAGGGTGTGAGTCATCCCTAAGGATTTTCCTCACTCTTCTAAGGCAGCGATCCCTAGCGATCTCATCTAGTGATATCAGAGGACAGCCCACAATGTTTTGTGCTGAGCTCACCACCCTCTGTAATGTTTTTCTATCCATGGCTGTCAAACCAGCATGCCATACCGTGATGCAATAAGTGAGAACACTTTCTATTGTGGACCGGTAAAAGGAGGTCATCAGTTGATGTTCCACCCTGTTTTTATGCAAGACCCTAAAGAAATGGAGTCTCTGTTGGATTGTGTTGTTTTTCCAGGTAAGGTCTTCGCTGAGATGGACTCTCAGAAATTTAAAGGAGGAAACTCTCTCTACATAGCTCCCCTTGATGTAAAGTGGGACAGGTTCCTCTCTCTTCCTCCGGAAGTCCAACACCATCTCCTTGGTCTTGATGATGTTCATGTGCAGGTTGTTTTTAAAGCACCATGTGGATAGTTTTTGAACCTCCCCCCTGTACACTGTTTCATCTCCACCGAGGTTGCTTAAAAAGACTTTGTGAAATAGAGCCAGGAGATGATTGAGATAAGATTCCCCATCAATATGGAAACAACCTACTCATCAGTTTTATAAAGGTTTTATAAATGTAAATATAAAGACGTTTGCTCTGCCAACAAATATTCGTGCTTGTATGGATCCAGCTAATGTTAATTTATATGGATTCAGAGCTTATTCTAAATGGATGTGGAGATTTCAAATGAAACTACCTTTACCTGAAAATTTACATAGTAACAGTTTTCTTTTCTAAAATAGATCATAATAGCAATACCAATAGCATTTAGACTTATATACCGCTTCACAGTGTTTTAGGGCCCTCTCTAAGCAGTTTACAGAGTCAGCATATTGTCCCCAACAATCTGGGTCCTCATTTTACCAACCCTGGATGGATGGAAGACTGAATCAACCTTGAGTTGGTGAGATTGGAACTACCAAACTGCTGGCAATCGGCAGTCAGCAGAAGTAGCTTTCAGTACTGCATTCTAACCACTGCACCACCATGGCTCATAATATTTTGGCTTTAATCCTGTTACTGTTTTTTGTACATATTTCCATAATCAGGCAGAATTAGCTGCTCCTTCTTTTGACTATACTGTAAACCCAGATATTTAAGTACACTAGCAGTAATTCTATAAATGTATATTACTTATCAAATGCGAAGTGATCTGAAAGGAAAGTTAAGGGAAAACCTTGATTAACGGTTGTGCTGAAAAACCAGATCAATTGTGATAATTGCTTAATGTTTTGTATATTTTTATATCACACTTTCAAGGTATTTCACATACAATGTCTTATATTTCTCTTGACAACTTTTAAATTAGGTCATAATTACTGTGCTTTAGAGTGACATTGTCCCTCTGCAGAGGGAATAAATCAATTTAAAATAATCCAATACATATAGTAGTGACTCCAGAATTCTGATAGTTTTCTAAGATTGGAAAGGGTTTTTTGTTGCCATTATCTAAGGCTCGTTTCATATTTCGGAATCCTAGATGGAAAAAAATGTGCAGACTTTTTCACTGAATAGAATCTGTCTGAGTCACCATCAACATCTGTTGAGGTACTGGAGATGAATGAAGTGGGTAGTTAAAGCAATAGCTAGTACACTAGCGGAAGGAGTTATGAGCTAAATGCCTATTTAGCATTTATAATTTCCAGGTTTCTGTTAATAGTTTAAGAAAACAATAATCTCTGTTAACTTACAATAAAAGTAAATTTAGATCCTTCCTTCCTTCCTTCCTTCCTTCCTTCCTTCCTTCCTTCCTTCCTTCCTTCCTTCCTTCCTTCCCTCCCTCCCTCCCTCCCTCCCTCCCTCTCTCCCATGCATGAAAAGACATGTATGAAAAAGATACTGTTTTACATGGTAGGTATAGCAGTTTTCTTCAAGTCCTTGCCATGGACAAGTCTAGTTCCAGAATCTTTTCTTGGGGGGATGGGGGAGGAGAGAATGTGTGAGATGAGCTGCAATTAAACTCAGGTTAATGATACTAGAGAATACCCCTCAGAAACAGCCATTTCAAAAGCCTGCAGAAACCTCTGGTCCACAATTCAGATGTTAGTAAACCAGATCCATCCTGCGGAACTTACTTGAAATGTACTTTATTTGCAAAGATGCCTGGAGGTATATTAGGCAACTGAAGATAACACAATACACACATAACAATATTTCCAATGATATATCTCTGGGTTCCATGTAGGCGCAGAAGCATTTTTTAAAAAAATACTGTGATAATACCACAAATACCAAAGTTGGACATTTTTATGACTTTTAGAACATTTTTGTATGATTAAAAACTTTCATGATCTGAAATATCTTCAAGTGATAAGAGACCGTAGTCTATGTTTAAGCTTCTAATAAAGAAGAATAAATGCCACAAAGATGCCAATAACAAGGGTTTTTTTTGCTATTACTTGCAAAACATGGAAGTTTTCTAAATTAATTTCTTAGTTTACCTATAATCTCTGGATTTCAGTCACTCACTTGACTTCATTTTGTTCTTTCCCTTAAAGTGACACTTGAGAATGCTTCATACAGAAAAGTAGGGAATAATTTGATGGAAATAATAGAAATTACAGAATCAACAGAAAACCCAATCAAGTGAATGAATTGAAAAAGATCCCACACCTATACCGTCATTTTATCTCTCCCCCCAAGTTGTACACATTATGAGTGCTCCCACAAAGGCAGTCCTTTAGTTTGTAGCTTGTCTATTTGTTTTTCCTTATTTTAAATGTTTTGATTGATTGATTGTTTACATGCCATCAATTCATTGTCATTTCTTAAGCAAATACATATATAGATTTTCTCCCTGATTTAAGTGATAAAATCTGGTTGATTTTTCTCTAGACTTTAGAATAAAAACCATGCCAGACCTGGTTGATAGTTGAATGAGAGTTTGACAATCGATGAACTTGAAAACATTATAGAAAAAAGCAATAAAAATCCTCTTATTATTTTAGTATACTATCCTCTTTTATTCATTAAACATGAAACTCAGTCAACTGAACATTAAAAAATGTGTCACAAATATCATTTACTGGTGCTAATGGTTTCCAACTGTTTTTCCTTATATTCTGCCTTTGTTTTTGTTGTTTTTATAATGTTCTTCGTTTTCACAGCCTGCAGAAATCTTTCTGTGCTTTGGTTCACATCATTCAAACTTCATTTTTCTTCTTCTACAGTTTGATGGATTTGCAATAGCCCTCTGCCCCCTATTCTTCTTGGCAGGTACAACTTGTCGGTGTCACTTCGTGGATGTAAAGTGTGGTACATATTCAAAAGTTTATGCATTTTCCGGTCCAGGTTTTCCAGTTCAGCCACAGTCCAGTTGATGATTCCAGCTAGATAGCGTATCACTGGAACTGCCCATGTATTAATGGCTTTAATTATGTTTCCAGCATTCAGTTTTGATTTTAATATTTTGAGGACTCTCTTGATGTATTCCTTTTGCATTGTCTCTTTGACATTTCCATTCAAGATGTTATCTACTTCCAATATACCTAGGTATTTGTAACCGTCATCCTTTGCTAATGCTTTTATGATGCTTCCATTTCCCAGTTCTAGTCCTTCTATTTTTTCCATTTTTTCTCGCTGCATGGATAGTATAGCACATTTTCCAAATCCAAATCCTCCACCTTCTTAAGATGTACAATGTTCCAAGTAGCACAGTTTTTTTGCAGTTCTGCTGATGTTATTGCAGGAAGCTGCAATTTGTTGATGCATTTTATAAAATTCTTGGACATGGTAGCAAGTGCCCCGATGACAATGGGTATCACTGTTACATGTTTCATCCATAATCGCATAGTTTCAATGGCCAGGTCACAATATTTCGTGATTTTTTCCAGTTCTTTTTCTTCAACTCTGGCATCTCCTGGTACCGTAATGTCAATAAATTGTTTGTTTCAGTTTTCGACAACTGTGATATCTGGCGTGTTGTATTCCAAATGACGATCCGTCTGTATTCAAAAGTCCCACAAGATCTTCACCTTCTCATTTTCTATAACTTTTTCCACTTTATGTTCCCATGATTTTTTGGATACAGGTAAGTCATATTTTTTACATAATGACCAGTGGATTAATTTAACAACTCGGTCATGCCTAGCTTTGTAATCAGTTTGTGTGATTTTGCTGCATTCACATATTAAATGTGAAACAGTTTTGACTTCGTTGTTGCAAATTCGGCAGTTTGGATTGTCAATGGATTTTTATATCTTCGCTTTCATGGCATTAGTTTGCAGTGCTGAGCAGCGAGTATTAAACCTTCCATTTCTTTCTTGATGGTTCCCATCGTAAACCATGCCCATATAAAGTTGTCATCACATTTTCCTTCAATGTTTTTCAAGTGCTGTCCATGCAAAGCTTTGGTTTTCCATCTATTTAATCTGTCATCCAGTTGTTTATTTATTTATTTATTTATTTATTTATTTATTTATTTATTTATTATTTGATTTGATTTGATTTTTATACCGCCCTTCTCCAGCAGGACTCAGGGCGGTGGACAGCCAAAGTAAAAACACAGCATACAAAAATTAAAACAGTTTAAAAGATATTAAATAATGTCGGCCCACAATTTAAAACAACCCAGTTAAAATTAATTTCAAATTAAAACCAAAGGATGGGATCAAGCCAGCCTGGCTAGATGAAATAAGTGAGTTTTATGGGCCCGACAAAAAGTCCAGAGGTCCAGTATCATGCGTATCTCTGGGGGTAGGTTGTTCCAGAGGACGGGTGCCGCCACAGAGAAGGCTCTCCCCCTGGGGGTCACCAGGCGAAATTGTCTGGCCGACGGCACCCTGAGGAGGCCCTATCTGTGCGAGAGTACTAGCCAGTGGGAGGCACTTGGCGGCAGAAGGCGGTCTCGTAAATATCCAGGCCCTAAGCCATGCAGCGCTTTAAAGGTCGTCACCAACACCTTGAAGCGCACCCGGAAGACCACCGGGAGCCAGTGCAGCTCACGCAGGAGAGGTTTCACATGGGAGCGCCCCATCGCTCCTATAATCCCCCGCGCGGCTGCATTCTGGACCAGTTGGAGCCTCCGGGTGCACCCCAAGGGCAGCCCCATGTAGAGAGCATTGCAGTAGTCCAGGTGGGAAGTGACAAGTGCTTGAGTGACCGTGCGTAGGGAGTCCCAATCCAGAAAGAGACGCAACTGGTGTATCAGGCGAGCCTGATAAAAAGCCCCCCTGGCTACGGTCGTCATATGCTCTTCTAAAGACAGCCGTGCGTCCAGGAGGATGCCCAAGTTGCGAGCCCTCTCCGTGGGGACCAATGACTCGCCCCCAATAACAAGAAATGGTGCCAGCTGGCTATATCGGGACGCCGGAAGCCACAGCCACTCAGTCTTGGAAGGGTTGAGTCGGAGCCTGTTTCTCCCCATCCAAGCCCGCACGGCTGCCAGGCACCGGAACATCACTTCAAGGGCATCGTTGAGGTGGCCTGGGGTGGAGATGTACAGCTGGGTGTCATCAGCGTACTGATGGAACTCCACCCCAAAGCCATGGATGATCTCACCCAGCAGCTTTACATAAATGTTGAACAGAAGGGGCAAGAGGACCGACCTTTGCGGCACCCCACAAACAAAGCGCCTTGGGGTGTTGTTGTTGTTGTTGTTGTTGTTGTTGTTGTTGTTATTATTATTATTATTATTATTATTATTATTATTATTATTATTCTAAACTACAGGTTGTCCCAACTTATAATGACAATTGAGTCCAAAATTCCTGTTCTGAGACATTTCTTAAGTGAGTTTTATTAATTCAACATTTCTTGCCACAGTTGTTAAGTGAATCACTGCAATTGATTAAGTTAAGTTATTAAGTTAATAACCTGGTTGTTAAGTGAATCTGGCTTCCCCATTGTCTTTGCTTGTCAGAAGATTGCAAAAGGAGAATCACATGATCCTGGGACACTGCAACAGTCATAAACATGAACCAATTGCTAAGCATCTGAATTTTGATCACATGATTATGGGGACGCTGCAAAGGTTGTCACTGTGAAAAATGGTAATAAGTCACTTTTTTCAGTGCCCTTGTAACTCTGAACGGTCACTAAATGAACTATTGTAAGTCGAGGACTACCTGTACATTTGTATATCATATTATTACCAAGAAAACGTTATGAATATTTTAGTGTTTTATTTTACTTTAGATATCAAAAAGTGCAGTCATTTTTACAGGTTCCATTGTATTTTATATTTTGCTTTGTTTGTTTCATTGTTATATTCTTTACTTGTTTTTTCTCAGGATGTTTTTAATGACCTATGGAAGCTGCATTTTAGAAGTTGTTCTTTATGAGATATGGTGCATTGATTGATTGATTGATTGATTATGCATGTGCTAGTACAATATTGGAAATATTTCCTGCACTATTTTGCAATAAGGTGTTCATAGGAAGGGCATTTCCCAAAATAGAGCATCAATTGAACATACTTCTATACAGAATTATTGGCAGGATTTCATATGGCCTGATATTACTAAATGGAAAATGCTAAAAATGAGCAGGACATTTACAAACATTTACATAGCACATTCACACATCTAGCCTTTTCTCACATTCATATGTTCGCCAGACATCTGTTGCCATGCTTGAACAAAAGCAGTGACCTGAGGAAATGTATTAATTACCATACCTTTATTCAGAATTAATTAATCTAGACTAATTAGCACCCTCTGGACTAATACCAGAATTGTTAATAAGGCATGATAAGAAATTCATCCAAGTATGATATTTTAAAATTTATTTTTAATTGCAAAATGAAAATGAAATAAAAATACAAAATAAGGAATTTTCTGTGTTACTAGTTTTTCATTTCAAAAGTATGAATCCATTCACTTTATATCTCACGTGGAATAACACATGAGGAGTTTTTTATTTTTACAGGTAAAATATTTGAAAACTTTCAATGCTCTAGTTCAGCATTCTGAATCCTGGTTCTCTCTACATATGTTGAACTGTAACTTCCATCTTTCTCTATTCACTTGGTAGCCTTGTTGGTTGGAAAACGTGGGAGATGAACTGAGTGCAGCAGTTCAGAAAGATAGTAAGATTGCCCCTTTTTCTATGTTTGTGTGAAAGAATCATTCATTGGCATCTTTCAGTCTCAAAAGACTCTGGTATCATGCTCTGGAAAGAGGTCCTAAAACAGCATCTAGTGTGACTAAAAAGGCCAATTTGAGAGTGGCATCCCTTCCACACAGAAGGCAGATACAGTCTGTCCCCTGCCCAGCCCCCAGATTTCGCTGGTTCTGGGACTGCTTCTTTGCCTCAGCCTGCTGAACAAGTGTCTCTTCAAATTGGAGAAGGCCATGCTGTGTCTTTAGCCTCCAAGCTGAACGATTGGAGATCAAGGTTTCCCAGTTGTTAATGTCCATTCCCAGGGCCTTTAGGTCCCTCTTGCAGATATCCTTATATCGCAGCTGTGGTCTGCGATATAAACTGTGAAAGAACTGTCACAGATTAACCACTTTACAGATAAAACATAGACATCACCCAATTTAAGAGCAAAACACTTTTGTGAGAAAGAGTGTTCTCACAATTAACAAATTTTATTATTCCAGGATAAATTATTTCTCCATCAAATCTATTATAATCTATTTTGCCAAAGCTTTAACTGAAGATTTGAAAAAATATTTTGCATAGAAGAATATCTGGACTACCACTCTGCTAGATTGTTTCCCAATCACATATATTGACTAGCCATATTGTATATAGATATGCATAAAATATAATTTATCCTCTGTAAATTAATCTAACCTTTTAAATTAAGTGAGCATCACCTCATTTTGATAGCAATGCATTGTGTTTCTCTTTCCCTTGCCCTTAAAAGTTTTATGGGATAAACATGTTCCTGTGTTTTGATATAGAGAGAATAGGGGTACTCTCTTTCAGTGTTCTTTTAAAAAAAATAAAATTTAAATTATATTTTGCAAAAGCTATATTACCCAAGTATGTTCACATTACTTGGGTTTTCAAATGATGCCTTTGAGCACTCATATCCCCACAGCCATTTTTACAGATGTCAAGTAGGTACTCTGCTTTCACTGATTTTTGTAAACAATAAATGGAGAATTTATGGAGAATTGGAGAAATGGAGAATTAATATATTTGAAAAATAATTTGAAAAATAAGGGTTGGCTTTAAAGATAATACTATTTCCAATAATATCTCTCTATAGACTGTGATGTGAACTGTGATGTGGTTGCACTCAGTGCTGGGTTTAATATTCCACCCCCCCCCCAAAAAGACAAAGGTAAGTTAAGGAAGTGGGGGGGAACGTCCTGGGATTTGAGAGGAGATGTACATAACAATTCAGCAGTGATGTTTTAATGATAGGATATTTTCAAATTAGTCAAATCTAGAATGTAATTATTCTATGAGATGGACAAAGTTACTATCCTCTATTATTTTATATTATCATATGCCACAGATGTCACCTGATCTTTCTTGGCAAATAGACACAGATAGAACTTCAAGAGCATATTGCTGGCACTTTCTCAAAATGAGTGCCATGAGAGACTCAGTCATAAAAGCATCCATTTTATTAGAAGGCAAATGTATGACCACCACAGTCATACCACTTCATACCATTCTTTCTTTTTTTTTTTTCCTTTCTTTTGCTGGATAATGTCAAACAAAAGCCCAAACTGAAATTAATCTTCATTTTTCTAACAATGTTTATGGAGTCCATAGGTATTTCAAAATTAAAAATCATGCTAAAACCAGTTTTGAAAAAAGCTGAGTTGAAGCACAGAAGTTGTGTGATGTTAAAAACAGCATTCGTTGGCCAATCACATTGATGACTCAAGATGAAGAGAATACCAAAAATAAAAAGACTAAGTTTATTTTTTTTTAAATCATACTTTGTATAATTCAGACTGGCATTTCAAACACTTCCTGAGGTACATTCAAAGCAGTTTGTTTCCAGATTAATTATATATTTTGATATTTTATTTTGTTGTACAACTGACAATTATTAGTTGTCATTCACCTGTACTAGCCTAATCTTATAATTTATACACCTCTATTAACTTTATTAATTCACTAATTTCAATGAGATTGTGCATGAGAAGTCTCCCGTGGAATTATACTCCTTATTATCTATATGCAGTACAGTCCCATTAAACCTCTGAGTTTAATGAGGCTTATTCTGAGGTAAATGAATACAGGATTATAGCCTTATTTATTTTCTTGACACAGTTTAGCAATATAATCTTCACCCAAAATTGCCCTTGCTGTTTCTTTAATTTAAAAAAGTTTCTTTAAAGGAAGAAATACATACAATTTACACACTCCAAAGCAATACGCATGGACTCGATTTCACCAATACTTTTCATCAAAGTGGATGTCAAGTGAAAATCAGGAAGAGGCAGAAGATATAGAGAAGGAAGTAGAAGAAATGAATCATTAAAATAAAATAAAATCCTACAGGGCATGTTGAACATGTTATTTTCCGGAAAGATGAAAAGTTGGAGGATGTGTGAGGTCTTTATAACTTCACTAGTACTTCAGATTATTATAAACTCCAGACGTGGCAATAACATCATGATCAACTTGCAGGCACAAGCAAACATCAATGTGGTACCCAATCTGTATGCAATGTTGGTTCTGCTTCGACAATCAAGAAACATTCTGTATCATATCTGAAGACAGCAGATTAGTCAGAGGACCAAGGACAACTCTATCATTTACATAACTGTGTCTTCTAGAATCCTGAATGCGCAGGAAGAACTTCCACTAAACCAGCTTTCTTGTGCTATTTTGATTGCTCTTAATTTTTTCAAAAAGACATACAATGACTACTAAGTAAACATAGATAGATGTCTAATATGTTTGAAATGGGGGCCTAAAATGTGAAGGATAAATGTGAAAGGTTTGAGATGATAATAATGTTCAAGTTTGTTTTTTCAAGTAGCCGTGAATGTCACTCTGCCTGTTCATGAAACATGTCTAATCAACTTTTGCAGGCTTTGCATCTGTAACAATTCCTTTGCCCCCAAAGCAGGAGTGCAAAGAATCAGAAACTTCATACTTGCCAGAAACCACCAGAAGGCTGAGGAGGAGGCTGAGCTGAATTTTATATAACTTCAAACAAATAGGATGGGAAGTATGGGAATATATATGGAACTCCTCTGGAGGGTATAGTATGTTGGTTCCCATTTATATTTGTAAACCATTTCCAAATTGGGTGGTATAACATCAAACTTTTCCAAGGTTTTTTGGAGGGAAGTTTAAGAGTGAAGATTGAAACAATTTGCCATTCAGGGACATTTTGTTTACATACTTTTTAAAAAAAACAAGAGAAAACATATAAAAATGAATGTGCTTTGTGTGTCGATATGGGTTATTGGTACTCACCTCTAACTTTATAGGATTGGTGTAACTAGATAATGCAGTATTAAAATCATTTGGACTTATGAAAACTTTATTCAAATACTTTTCTCTCCCTTCATACTCTCCCTTATAAGTCTCACCATGATTATGTATCATTGCTACATTCATATTGACAAACAAAGCAATGGGTTTTCTACTCCCTGTTCTTTATATTGTACTGGGAAATGGAGCATGTACATGTTTGAATGGAGGTTTAGCCATTAAAAAAAAGATGAAAAGTGATTCCGATTTACCACCCTCGTCCATTAATACCCAGTACCTCCGAAATGTCCCTTTTCTTGCAAATGCACCATCCACCCTTCACTACTTCCCCCTTTTTTTACTGGAAAAAAAAGAGCAAAGAAGGAAAGAAAGCGGGGGTGGGGGGAAGCTTTAGCAGTGCAAAGCCATTTGTCAAACATTCCCGTGAGCTCTGCTTGGCTGTTTCTGAAAGGACACGGTGCCACTGCAGGGGAAGGTGAACATGAATAAAAGCACTATGTAAATTGGTGCTTAATCTGTGGAGAAACACCCAGGCTCCAGAGAGCTACTCATCACTCCTCTTAACTGTGATTAACGGATGAATTAAGCAGCACCTTTAACACTTTCTTTACTGGCCAAAAGATGTGCTATATAGAACTGTGCATCCTTTACGAAAGGCCTGTTCTAAAAGTTCTTGGATACCAGCACTATTTAGGGAAATTCTGCCTTGAAGCAAGAGTTGCACCATTTTTTACCCAGTCTGTGCAGAGGATTTGGCTTTTATCAAGTCTGTCAAAGGTTTATACCAACAGTGAAATCCGGCCAGATCTATCCAGCTCGTGCAAACCGGTAGCACCGGCGGCGTGAGGCTCCACCCACTCGCCGGGGCATCATTATGTTCCCAAACCGGTAGCAAGGGAAAGTGGATTTCACTGCTGGTTTATACACTGCACAAGATTAGTCTCAATAGATAGATTGTGCTTCACTGTGCTGTGGGACATGTTATATGAATGAGATCATCATGTTAAGTCCTATAATACAGTTAGCTCATTTCAGAATAGCATGTTATATGAGCTAGTGGCTTAAGATTTAGCATGTTATCTAGATCCAAACACTGAAAAAGGAGGAGATGATGGATTTTATATGTGCATGAATGGATGTTATAAGGCTTACTCTTCAAGTAAGGACATGCCACATTACGAATATATGTTGGGATGTTATCCTTGGGATGTCAGCTCTGATGTAACATGGCTAAACAACTAACTTTGCCCCAGCAAGATTTTTCTATTTGTGCAATTGACAACACTTAATTTTTTTTTATAGTTAATCAAATGGGGGTATCTAAAAATGTAAAACTTTTTCCACTGCAGAAGTGACTTCTATGAATGTGAAAAACTAGGAACATATGTACAAATTCAGGAATGGAATTAAAAGCCCAACTTTTCTATATTCACGATGCCTTTAAGGATAAGAGGTGCCTGACTGAGATAGAGGAGTCAGTACCAACATTCCTTCTCTGGTACCTGCAGTCTCCCTGCCAGACTTTAGTTATTTTTAGATTATTTCAATTTAAAAAACAATGGGAAGCTGGTATGTGCAAAGCAAAGCACCAAGCTGAAGCATCATCTTTATTTACAATAATGCTTCTGCGATTCACATAGGCCTCATAGGCATTCTTGGAAAATAAAAATGGTGGGTGGCTGCAGTGCTTTGTTTGGAAATGTGTCCACCAGAGCAAAAAACAAAAAGACCAAGGTAAGCATGGGTGGAAGAAAACTTTCAGAGAAGCTAAAAAGGGTGGCAGGGAGCAACCTTCTTAATTTGCCTCCTAGTCAATGTGTAGTTTGTGACTGGTCATTTTGTGGGAATGCCCATGACATCTTCTCAAAATTCTAAAATATACCCACCGGTCCAAAAAGACTGCCTATTCCTGGCGTAATGTATCCCGAAGAGAAGGTTCAGGTGTCATCCATCAAAGGTAATGTCACACATTGTAGTTTATTAGCTGATGATCACCCAAGTGAGGAACAACTCAAGTGCACGAATGAGCATCACACCTCATATCTGTCGCTCAAACTCTAAAATCAGGTAATAAATGCCCATAGAAATGGGGTCAAAACAGGCTACCAAGAAGAAAGAAGGAAATGTCACCAAACTTGGAGAAAAAGTTAAATGTTCAGATGTACAGTTATTTTGTTTGTTTGTTTTAAAAGTAAATGAATTACCTTCCTATGATCTACAGATAAATAGGGAAAGGAAGACTGAGCATATTCTATAAACACAAAGCACAGAATGTCACCTGGAAAATAAAAATGGGAAACTGAGGAGAAGCTGTGGTAAACTGATTTAGTTTGCTTTTGTGCAGCCATGCTAAAGAAGAATATGGCAGCCTTGTAGTATCTCTGAATATTTGTCAATTTTGTTGAAGGCTTACTTATTATATCTAAGGGCTCAGCAAAATAGCCTTCTTGCCACTGCTTGAAGGTATCCCACTGTTGGTCAAGGGTAAGGATTGGCAACTGACATATATTTACAACTGTTGCAGTGTCTTGGGATCATGTGATCATCATCTGCGACCTTCCCAGCCAACTTCTGACTAACAAAGTCAATGGGGGAGGCCAGATCTTCTTAACAACTGTGATTCACTTAACAACTGTGGCAAAAAAAAGTAGTAAAATCAGGTATGACTCACTTAACCACTTTCTTCAACAGTGAAAATTCTGGTCCCAATTGTTGTCATAAGTCAAGAATTATATAATGTTAATACTATTATTTTTATGGAAGGAAGAGCCCACAAAGGCAAAAGTGCTCAGAAAAGTCATAATATTGCTCTGTTGCCACTCTATGGATTTCAAAGATCAGCATGCAAAGCAACAGCTACTTCCATTCTAATCTAATAGTGCTAAGTAATAGGGGGGTGGGGGTGGGAGGATGACGCTGATCACCAGATGTAGAAATAAAATGAATACATTGCATTCAGTGACAAAACTCAGATATGTAGTGACAGTTGAATAATCAAAATTGTGCTATGAATAAACATAAATCTCCTCAGAACAAAATTTGAAGAATGGTTTTCAGATCAAGCCAATTTGCCAATTTGCTTATGGGGCTAAATTGGGGAAAACTTTGCCTTTTTACTTTAGGAACAAAATTTTTACTGGGCTCAGAAATAAGCTTCTGTTCTCTCTCTGATTAGCCACTCTGGCTTCCTATCCATGAATAATGGATGGAAAGGAATGATGGAAAGCACATATCAGTGGTGGTTTTCAAAATTTTTTACTACCGGTTCTGTGGGTGTGACTTGGTGGGCGTGGCATGGCTTGGTGGGCATGGCATGGCTTGGTGGGCGTGGCTTGGTGGGTATGGCAGGGGAAGGATACTGTAAAATCTCCATTCCCACTCCACTCCAGGGGAAGGAAACTATAAAATTTCCATTCCCTCCTGATCAACTGGGACTTGGGAGGCAGAGAATAGATGGGGGTGGGGCCATTTTTACTACCGGTTCTCCGAACTACTCAAAATTTCTGCTACCGGTTCTTCAGAACTCGCCAGAACCTGCTGAAACCCGCCTCTGGCACATATCTATACAAAATGTGCATATAGATAAATCTCCACTTGCAATCAAAATTGAGTCCCAAAATTTCCATTCCTAAGCAAGACAATTATTAAGTGAGCTTTGCCCTATTTTTTGCCCCATTGTTAAGTAGATCCCTGCAATTGTTAAATTAGTAATAAGAGAATCTGGATTCCCTATTGTCATTAAACAAATGTTTGTAAATCAAGGGCTACCTGTCTCTTATAGTATCTAGCATTAGTATTTAGTATCTAGATTGCTAGCTAGCTACAATCTCTCAGAGAATCATCTATTCAGCTACTATAAAGCAACTGTAGAAATCAGTGCTAGAATAGAATAGAATAGAATAGAATAGAATAGAATAGAATAGAATAGAACAGAACAGAACAGAACAGAACAGAACAGAATAGAATAACAGTTGGAAGAGACCCGGAGATCTTCTAATCCAATCCTCTGCTTAGGCAGGAAACCCTGTATCATTGCAGATAAATGGTTATCCAATCTCTTCTTAAAAAATTCCAGTGTTGGAGCATTTACAACTTCTGGAGGCAAGTTGTTCCACTGATTAATTGTTTTAACTGTCAGGAAATTTCTCCTTAGTTCTAAATTGCTTCTCTCCTTGGTTAGTTTCCACCAATTGCTTCTTGTCCTACCCTCAGGTGCTTTGGAGAATAGCTTGACTCCCTCTTCTTTGTGGCAGATCCTGAGATATTGGAACACTGCTGTCATGTCACCCCTAGTCCTTTTCATCAAACTAGACATACCCAGTTTCAGCAACCATTCTTTATGTTTTAGCCTCCAGTCCCCTAATCATCTTTGTTGTTCTTCTCTGCACTCTTTCTAGAGTCTCCACATCTTTTTTACATTGGGGCGACCAAAACTGGATGCAGTATTCCAAGTGTGGCCTTACCAAGGCATTATAAATTGGTATTAACACTTCACATGATCTTGATTTTATCCCTCTGTTTATGCAGTCTATAACTGTGTTGGCTTTTTTGGCAGCTACAGCAGACTACTGGCTCATGTTTAAATGATTGTCCACCAGGACTCCAAGATCCTTCTCACAGTTACTAGTATTGAGCAAGGTACCACATATACTGTACCTATGCATTTTGTTTTTCTTGCCTAAATGTAAAACATTACATTTTTCACCATTCATGTTCACAAAATTTCATTTTGTTAATGAATCAGTTAAAATTAAAATATATATTTTCTGTGATATTTCACTTCTTTCCCAAAACCTTCACCTCCCGTTTGTGATAGTGAATGCAAGTTTTCTTCCATGTGTTGTCCTCATGAAATCTTTGATTCCATTTCCATAATCCCTATGTTAACCTGGAAATAACAGAAATATTATTTGTATTTAAATAAGGGGGAACATACATGAATTCATTCAGTAGCTAGATGCAGCAGTTTTTGTTTTGTTGGTACTGTGCCAGAGAGGAAAATTTATGATCATGAATGTTTAGCATGCTAAAGGCTGCATAGTGAAGCACACATTTTTATTGTCACATCATGCATACCCATAACAAGAAGTCTTAAAGTCTGTTACAAATAACCTTTTGTAGACCACAGTCTATTTCATTAGATGCAAGATGTGTATCTCAGATTTCACGAATACAAATATAAATCAGCCTTAATGTTCTGGATGGGAATTACTGGAGCTGAAATTCAGAGTCCTTGAGACAATAGTTTGGAGATCTTTGATACAGATGAATATAATTATATACACAGTTTAAAGAAGAACAGTGGAATAGAATGGTCATTTTTTTAAAAAAAATACAATATATGATAACTAAAGCTTAACTATAAGAAAAATAAGACAATTACATATGTTACTACTGAAATTTTACTGGCAAGTATTCAAAGCAGCTATGAAAACTTAAAAAGCAAAATTTGAACATGACATGTTAAAAAGGCAACTTAAAATGAACAGTAAGTGATAAAATCATTTCTAAAATAACTAAGGGCATATGTTCCATAAACTGGGAGCAACATAAGAACAGTTTATGGTAAACCTTTTGAGCTTGGCATGTCAAAAATTCAGAAAAATGCCTAACTTGATTCAGCTGGCATGTTGTTCTCCTCAGAGAGCAACAAAAGAGAAACAATTGTGCAAGAACAGGGTGTTCTTTTGATAATAGCTGTCAGGTGTTGGTCAATGCTGGCATTTCGCCCAAAATGTTATGATGTCAATGGCTCTCTAGTCATCACTGTGCTTAGAAAGATGGCATCTGATACTGGAGGCATGTCCAGTCTCCTATAGATTTTATCAAGCGGAGAGGTAAATTTAAACTGAAGAAGTAATTCTTCAGGTAATCTGACCCTAAACTGTGTAGGATTTAAAAGATCTGTGTAAGACTTTAAAAATCCTAAAATATCTCTGGCAAAGAAATGGCAGTCAGAGCAGATTTTACACTACTGGCAATACAGGATCCAGTACTGTATTGTATCTTGCAGCATGCGCAACTCCCATACACTTTTCAGAGTTAGTCCATATTGAACATGTTGCAGTGGTTTTCATGGGATATAATCAGGACATGGGGAAATTGAGCAGCTGTGAAAGAACCTCAGTTAGCATACTAACGTAACTGTGCAAAAGTATTCCTTGTCACAGCCACCCAATGACAGTTGAGTAAATAAAGAATACTCTTTGATTACAATATTGATCCTTTGGGGTAGAACAACAGCATCCAAAACACATTGAGCTCTGAATTCTGCCACCTGTAATCTTTTATTTGATGGCATTTTTCTGAAAGTTATTTCAGAAGTTAAGAAATCCTATGGGCAAGACTGTGATATATGTACATATGTGTTTTCAACTACTCAGGGATCATTTGTAAAGGAAGCATCAAGAGAAAGCATGAATGTGCAAAAAATGTTATAAGATCAAAGTGTTTGACTGGGGTCATGGAAAGATGGCTAATGCATTATATAAACAGGAAAGCAATCAATAGTGGGTTTCAAATCCTACCGGTTTGCTTGTCGATGCGTGTGCACTCATGTACGTGCCACTTCTGTGCATGCATAGAGATGTCTAGGCAGGTGGGCAGAGCTTGACACTGCCGCTGCTACAAGTTTGCCCAATCTGGGGCAAACCGGTAGCAACCCACCACTGAAAGCAATAGTTCACTGACCCAAGTTTTTAATTCTGTAGTAGTTAGATTTATCTTCAAATAAATCTGGTCTTGGATGTTAAAATAACTTCTCCATCACCATGTTGGGCAAACAGATGCCCAGGGAATTAACTAATTGTTTTCTGTGATTGAGAAAACATCATAGAGAGGATCAGGAAATCTAAAGAATGTAGTCCTTTTCATAGTTCTTCAGTACACTTCTGATGGCCACATGAGTCAGGTAGTGGGAAAAATCGAAAGGATGGGGTGGGGCATTCTTCCCTGTACCTACCCATGGTATACCCCAGTTATGCTGTTTCTGTGTAGCATGGAGAAAGAAAGAGAGAGAGAGGAAGGGAGGGAGGGAGAGAGAGTGGGGGGGAGAGAGAGATTGTCAGTCAGTCAGTCTATGGAAATTCTCAATCATCCAGGTGTCATGATTGTCCCAAAGGTGCTTTCTTGAAAATGTTTTGCTTGTCACTCTATGATGAGAAGGGATGAGAATTAGAAGCAAAACATTAAAAGAAAAAAACTAAGAAAGTCCAGTTGCCTTATGAAAAGCACCTTTGGGAGAGAGAGAGAGAGAGAGAAAGAGAAGTAGTCCAATAAGTGCCAGCCTACTGTAAAAAATGGCTGCCGCACAAAACTATATCTCCAACCATCATATATTATCTCCTGTTGACACAAAAGTCAAATCAACTGACTGGGAAAGGAGAAGTCTGGATTGTTCATGTCCTGGCAACAAAGACAACATGTGGTGCCTCTAATGCAGCTGCTCAGCACTCACATGGAGAGCTTTCCTCCAATTCTTACTTTGCATGGATGGATTTAATGGAGTGTTTTTCAAACTTGCCAACTTTAAGATGTGTGGACTTCAACTTCTAGCAGGCTGGGAAATTCTGGGAGTTGCCAAGTTTCAAAAACACTGATTTAACACAAAAAACGACATGTCAGAATCCTTCTGACAGGCTCTTTACATTTTTAAATGTAGAAAGTAACACTTTTTGCCTGAAATATAAAGGGATATAGTCAATCAGATACAAGTTTATTAAATTTTATGTGAAATATAAGAAATTGTCTTTCTTATTCAAGGAAATTACCTCAAAGTTCCACTTTTCTATCCTTCCTTTGATTTCAGTACAGTGTGTATAGGAAAACTTTCCTAAGGAACATGTGTTCCTTCCACAAATGCTATCAGCCTATTGACATATGCTAATGTTAGAACTAATACTGTCCATTGCTAGGGAGTGGTTGGATGGGGTTTTTAAAACATGCCAAAATTGCTAACAGGAGGAGTGAAAACCCATTGGAAAAATTTATTATAGTTTCACTAAGATAGAAATGAACTGACACAGCATTATGTAAAACACAAGAAAGATACAGGTAGAATTATTTATCTCAAATGTCCTATTTGTCTGTTGTACAATCCAGCTCTTACTTTCAAGGTTTTAGACAAAAGTTAGAAAATCCCATATGACAGAAATGTATTTACATGCAGAAGGAATTTCCCCAATCTAAGTCTTCGGCATCTGTCATTTGGCCAGAAGAGGTAAGTAGCACTTAGTGGTCAAGGAGCTTGTTTAGCAGTGAAAGATGACAGGCTGTCCATTAAAGTGAAGGAGAAAAGAAAGGATCACATCCCATCTTTTATTGTGTCATATTGTCAATGGGGGGAACTGTAAAGGAAAGCGGGCTTTGACAATTCAGCTTGCTTCTCTCTCCTCCATCTCCCCAATCTATTAAAACATACAGGCCTGTCAGGGTTATTAAAAGACCTTGTCACTCCTCTTTAAAGCAATCATAAATACCTACTGGGTACTGACTGGATTTAGCAGAGAGAGGGAGTGGGCTGCAGGTGCCTTGGCCAATCTCTGCTTGATGACAGAAACTTGTATTGATGCCCAGCTGGCAGTTTGAACAGTGGCTTGGTGCTTCTCTCTGTCTTCTCTGAGGGCTAGGCTGGACTGCCATGAAGTATGCTAAAAGTGTACAGTAGTTAGTCTTTAAAGAGATTGTATACTATGCATGTAAGTGCTTTACTTTGTCCTTTAAAATTTTTCAGGTAGATAAGATGCAAAATTCAAGAGATCAGCAGCACTCTAAGTCACTGTAAGAACGGAACTATGATGTATTTATAAATGAAGTATTTCTGAGCAAGCACAGTTTCTCAATGCTGCTATATTTCATAGCAATCTGGAGTAACAGAAAGTAAACAGGAAAAATGGATTTGAATGTAATGAGATCCCTTTTTGTCATTTTCTTTTAGAGAAAATTGGCAGTAGGGGTGAGCTTGGGGCCTATTTCCACTTGTACTTAACACTGCAACATGGTTTTTATGCCCCATGATTTTCCCCTTATCTTGCCTTCATCCCATTAGTTAGAGAGCCCTAATACATCATTATCTGAACAGGTATAAACCAAAGAAGGCCTGGAACACCTGATCAAGAAAATCAAATGATTTTGATATAGAGAATGTTGGTCTCTTCTGAATATAAAAAAGACCAAGTTCATGACCACTGCAAGGAAGCAGGGCCGGAATAGGCTAACTAGGCTTCAGCCTAGGGCCTCAAGATCAAGAGGGACCTACATTCAAATTGTTAGCAAAATTAAAATTACACTTTCACTATAGGTGAAAGGGCCTCATAAGTGGAATAGCCTAGGGCCTCTTTTCATCTAAATCCGGCCCTGCAAAAAAGAGAAACATCAAAATAGAAATTGACGGTGAAGAGATAGAATACATGGAAAAATTTACCCAACAATAGCCCCAAGGTATGCAAATCTGTTAATCTTGGCCATTGAGCCCTTTCTTTCCCACTGTTTGCCTACTTCTGTTTCTAAACTCATTTTATACCCACTTCCCTACTTTTGACAAATTTCTAGCAGGATAAATGGGAGAGGAGCAGATTTACATCATTTGAGGAGGAAAAGTACTGTGTACTGATACTTTGTCAATTTCTTTATATTTATCACTGCAATCATGTTCCTCTTCCTTTACCTGAAGCAGGAGATGTAGTTGTTCAGCAGCTGGTCAGTTCTCTCCTTCTACTAAATCTAACTAGTAGGATAATCATAATACGGTTTGCCTCCTTTCTCTCTGAGATTATTTCTGTTCATTATTTTGTTTTGCCCAAATTAGACATGACAAAAGGGCAGACAAAACCACTTAGGGAAGCGCAATCAGAATCTGAATTTAGGTCTTCCTCTTCACTACTACAGTTCCCTGATTGATGAGTATCCTTCCTGTTGTTTGGTAATGTGCTGAAATAGGGTAACAGTAAAGTCAGAGCCAAAAACTATTCAGTTTACCTTTAACAAGTAGCACCCTCACAAATTAGCAGTGAGGCAGAACAGGCACAGTAGAAGCAATTACAGATTGGCAATTGGAATAGCAAACTTTATACCAGCTTTGTTCTGTGTCAGTGTAAGATCGGGTGGATAGAAATTTATAGCACTGAATATTGGGCAAAGAGTCTGAAGCCCAGACATGCCACATAATATAATATTAACATGACACGTTCTTTCTTGGTCTTCCCATGCTGCCAGTGCTCATTCTTAAATTGGACAAAGAAGAGTCACCAAATATGGCAATCAGATGACATTCCCTTGCCTATTTTATTTGCTTTTGCACACACACACACACACACACACACACACACACACACACAGAACTCTTCCTCAACTAGATGCTGTGGGAAGAATGGCAAAGCTGTCCATCAGAGCAATTGCTGAGGATGCGAATTTGGTGGCAGGAAGCCATGACACTTTCTCTACAGGAGGGTGAGGATAATGATGGAGAGGTGGAAGTTTGTATCACATATTGCAAAACTGTCTTCACGGTGTTTTTTCAGGAGCAGGGACTGAACCTTTAGTTAATTCACAGTTTCGAGAGATCCACAAAAATTCGGTAGCATCTTGGAAATAAAGAGATATGGTGTTGAGAGTCAGTTAACATTGTATTTGCATTTGCAAAAGGTCTTTGTTTAGCTTTCCACAATTAGTAAAAAGATAATAAATTCTGACAAAAGAATTTGTAATTTAATAAAAGAAATTATGCAAATTTGTACAAATTGAATAATGTATGATATTTATATTACTACACTATACTTTCTTTAGAATTTAGAATACCTTAGTGGAGAAAGTTCATAATATTAGGCCACTATCGCAACTATGAGATAGTTTTGAGTTTTGTCTTTTACATTTTTAAAATTTTATTTGAAAAATATTTCTTAAATTTACTAGCTTTGCTTTTTCAATTAAAACTGTTTTGGCTAGCAGGCATAAGATTGTCTTACATATTAATATTGGGGGAGAATAATAAAAATGAATAGCTATATAACATTCAAGTTGCATTCACATTGATCTTCTTAAATTATAACATTTGTCTCCCTTACTAACCTCAATACATTAACAAAGCATTAATGACCATACTTCATTTCTACTCCAATCTTCCTTTCTGAAAAAACAATAGATACAATATTCTGTGCAAAAAGAGACACACAATGGGTGTGTCTAAAGTTAGGAAAATCAATGGGTTGCTAAAGTTAGTGTAGATCAAGGACTTGGGAGATTTGAACCAAAAACTACAATCAACCATGAGGCTGATTATTGCTTATTTCAGAAAGATGATACAAGAATAAAGCAGTAGTGGAAAAGGAAAGAACCATGTTACATTTTTCTATGTTCCATGAAAAGAACAAGAGTAAATAATTCTGGTAAAAAAAAATTCTTGTGTCACATAAAGGACTGGATGCTCTACTTTTACACACAAAAGCTTTTCAGGTAATATTGACAATCAGGCAGCATCTTTTAGATTACCTGGAGCCAAGTCATCTAATTCAATGACTATTTCACCTAGGCTTTCCTGCAATATTTGCCATATGAAGCAGCTTGTTACCATGCCTCAAAGTTGGCTCAAGTTTTTTTCTCCTAGAAAACCAGAAAATGGCTATATGACTCAAACCTTCCTGGGAAACATGCATAAAAATAGTATTCTAATCTCAAAATATAACTGATCATGATTCAACCACAAAAAGGAGTAGGAAGAATAAATTGCTGTGGTCAACAGAAAACCATTTTATAGCAGGATCCTCATGGATGCCTTGGTCAGCTCTGTGTTATGGATCCACGTCTGTTTCATTTTGAAGCTGATATACTTTGTCAAGTGCCAGAAAGGCAATGTATATTTGTTTCATTTGGGTTGTTTTGGAGGCACTGGAAATAGCAAAAAGCAACTTCATCCCGAAGCAGAGCCAGAGAGTTTCCTGGTTCTCATGGTAACCCCAAGAAACTTGCATCCTGAAGACTATTTTATTCCTATCTATAATAGGCCTTTCTCCTCACATGCAGTGGAACTAATGTAACCCCAGCTGCAGGGCTTGTGAAAGGGACAGTAAAGAAGAAGGTTTCACACAGCCCCTTGTGCCACCTCCTGTGACCCAGCGCCACCATTGCTGGCCCCTGAGGTGCTGCAGCTGCTCCACCTGGGCCTCATCCTTGAGTCAGGAGGTCAAGTAGTGACCTCGGAGAAGCAGGAGAGCAAGGGTCAGAACTTCCCTGACAAGGATCAGTCAGCCCTGGGACTGACAGGAAGAAAAATGAGTCCAAAAGGAAGGGGGTGGTTGAGTGGTGTGTGTTGTGGTAATGGGTAAATAAAAGAGTCTTTGTACATTGGTGTAGGTTGCTGAGAAGCTGTGGGTTTCTGCCTGACCTTTTATCTTGCCTTATGTTCTATTCATCTCATTCATTCATTCATTCATTTTCTCTCTCGCTCTCCTTATATTTTGCAAAATCCTTCCTTCCTTCCTTCCTTCCTTCCTTCCTTCCTTCCTTCCTTCCTTCCTTCCTTCCTTCCTTCCTTCCTTGCTCTTATTATTCTTTCTTCATTTATCTTATCTTAGATGTGATACTGAAATTACTAATTACTATTAGTAATTACTTATTTATTCTTATACTTCTTAAATATGTCTCTATATCATTTCTTATCATCTTCATTTTCCTTTCTAATTTGTCAGTTCCTTATACTTTTCGTCCATCCACTTAATTTTTGGCCCATAGTTTTTCTTTCTGTCCACTCTCTGTACAGATCTTCTCTCCCTCCCTCCCTCCCTCTTTCCCTCCCTCCCTCCCTCCCTGTCATTCTCCTCATCCATAGAGTTGGTAAAATTTTGTTTTTCTCCAACTCACTTTACTATTGTTAATGACAATTAGCAACTACTCAGTGTACATATTATAGAGAGAGAATGTTCTAATAATCTATGCCTCCTTTTTTAATCCAAATACGTCACTTGGAAAGGGAGAGATGCTTTTTTCTGAAAGAAAACTATTTATCTTGTTCTTTTATCAATATAAATGTATGAATTCCCTGCATGATATTTCTTATCTATTGATCTCAAGTGCCAATCAGTGTGAACATTATATGCTGTTGTACATGCTGGTAATGAGAGATAATAATATAAACAATCAGAGATATGTACTATTCACAATAAGGAAAAGAAAATAGTATAGCAAGCCCTTCGTATAGGGTTTATTCAGTCAATAAACTCTTTTGTAATAGCTTACTTTAAAAGAAAGAAAAAAGAAATGGATTATTCTTTCAGGAGATAAGTCTGTCAATGGCCACTGTCAAACTAAAAGTAGAGCCTGTGTATTTAAAAGAAAAATATATGTGATTAACAATTCATGGAACAAGCACAGAGAATGGGATTATTATTTCCATAATGATATGGAAAACTGTAGATCCAAGAGAGTGATACACAACAAGAAAAATCAGATTCAAGGTCTTTCTTCATTTAGACATTTTTATTCATCTATATACTCATCCCCATAAAGCAAATACTGTTTTGGGTGTTTTCAGAGAAAATATATTATCTCAACTGCTTTCCATTTCTATTTATTTCCAACAGATCTATTTCCAACAGATCTCTAAATCCCCAGAAGATTTAGAAGATCTTTCTAACTAATCCCTCCCCCACATGTCTGTTCTTTTCCTTCCATTTTTCAAATTGAGGTGATTAAATTCCTACTTGCCCCCATTCTCTGTTCATTCCGTGACTGAAGATACATGTGTTTTTTTTAAAAGAAAGGAAATCAAGAATTGGTTAAAATACAAGATTTTCAAGGCACTATTTAAGCTGTGGATTTAAAGTGGGAGGGATTCAACAGTCCCTAGGGGCTGAGCCTTTTAGTTCTGCCTCCTTTCCACTCAGATTTCCTTAGTAGACCTTTGAGTGCCTGGAGTAGAAGTGGTCCAAGTCACTCACTTCCTACAGCTATGACTATTATAAGCTGGGTGCTCATTTGCATTCATCTAAGCACCTAGCATTCCATCCTCATTTCTCAGCTCCTTCCAGCCCCCCACCCCCACCCCCTTTCCCCAAATGAACAGCACAGCTTCATGCCGGCAATGCATTATCTTCGCAAGATTGAGGAGCTAATGGAGAAGATCGCTGCCCAGCAAAGCAAAAACTCCCCTCAGAAGACCTGGGAGAGGTTGAGCTATTTGTATTTCCTCAGGAGAGTAATCTCCCCTCTCTCCTTCTCCAACTGGGAGTTGGGTTTTGGTTCCTTGATGCCTGAGAGCAGAATGATGAACAATTCAAACCCTCATTCAACATGGGCCTACAGCACAACTTGTCATAGCTTGGCAGATGGTTGCTACGGTTTACTTTGCATTGATGCTCTCCAAAGAGTATCACAAACACCCTTAGTCTTTCTTACCCCAGGATGTTTCATGTGCTAGAATTTCATTCAATATCTTGTCAGTATACTTTCAGGAAAAACAGTTATAACCTTTTTCTGCCTACTTCCTGCATCTAAGAAATAAGGTATTTTTTGTATATCTGTTCTAGGCTAGCCATCTGTTTGTCTTCAGACAAAACAGTCCTTTGTTTAAAGACATTCTCTATTTAAAAAGCTCAATTTTGCCTAAAGAAGGCAATGATAAAGCCATTTTTAAAGGAATTTTCCTTTAATTACAAGTGCTGGGAAAGTATTAGTACATCTCAAAATATGTTATTTCTGGCTAATGTGATTTAGAAGTTGTTTCATCTGAATTCCATGTACTTCTGGAAGATACTACATTTGCTGGACTATTTCCACTTGAACATTGTCCCCAATGGTCAGAATCACATTCATGCCATCCTATGTTATCCTCACTATTGGTTGCCAAGAAATCTCATTAATTCTTCCAGCTGGCCAGTAGGTGAGCATGAAAATTACCACCCTAGTTTATGATCCACCCCGCCTTGGACTTGGAGTATCATTGGAGGCACTGTGAAGTGAAAGTTAAAAAGATATTGTTAGAAAATAGATATTGTTAAAAAAATTAAGATAGTGGCTAAAACTGTGAGTTGACATTCTGTTTTTTATGTGCATTGAACATAAATGCAAGATTGCATTATTGTGCCTGCTATTTTGATTGTTTTGACCATTTCTTGCAGATAGCCCTAGTTACTACTATGAGAAACTGCCTGCTTTACAGTTCCAAGAAAAATACCATAATCCTATCCTTGCAACATTTTCTTTAGCAGCAGAAGGCATACTGATGGTCAAAACTATCAGCACAAATACCACTCTTACAGTAATAATTACAATACATTAAATAAATAGGTTGAATTTTTCTCTTCCATAACATCAAAATCAGCTACTTCAAGAACTCAGCCAAATGACAGGTCCTTTATTTATTTTGGAAAGATAATCACTCTTGGTCAGCATCTTGAACAGATTTTTGTTTGCAGCACTTTCCCAGCCAGGAGCTCCTGAATTCATAATATAAGCATTTGTGCTGCCAATAATAATATTGTTAGAAAGTATGACAACTAATGAAGGGTTCAGATAAATTGTTTTTTTCTTCTGAAATACCAACATATTTCACATACATCATATGATGCATTCATACAACACTTCTATACATCAACCATTGTTTTATTATCATTTATTTACTTATTTATTACCCACTTTGTTGTACACTACACTCATTCTGTCCTCTGAGTGAGGACAAACACAGTGCTTTTTGGATCCATTTTGTGAAACCAACTCCATGCTAATATTTTTGAAAGTCTTTAAAGTGAGAATGGAACAGATGTTCTGAAATATGAAAATCTTTCATATTTCTACCTTTAACATATACCCAAATTGTTCAAATCATGTGTCTCCCAGACTTATTCCCACCTTTGGGGGGGGGGGAAGTGCTGCCTAAAATTGGCTATTTCCCAAAAAATGTTAGCAGCACAATTTCAGGATACTGGGGATTGGGAAAAAAGGAGTGATGGGAATAACTTGCCACTCCAGGCCTAAACCATGATTTTAACAGTTGTACAATATTAAACTGTACCTGAAACAATTTGTAATATCATAGCAAATCTTTGAGGCAATTCTATTAAATATTATGAAATAAGGGTACTATTAAATAGAATTAAGAGCAAGGCTAATTGTTGATATATTGAATTAAATAAGTATACATCATCATCAAAAGAGTGAGAGAACATAAAATTATTCAGCTCTAAAGGAAAGACCCTTGTTTGGTTACAGATTCTGGCAACAGCATGATGGGAATCACAGCTGAGCTCTCCAGTATTATTTACCATCTGGTTAAGGCATTTAATTTGAATGTAAATTTCATTAGATGTAAGGTCCTATTTTCTGCACCTATTTGTTTTCACTAAATAATCTTTTCTTGTAATTGTTTTTGTTTCTAAATTATTTTAATTTTCTTCAGATCAGAACTGTTGATCATCTACTTGACCAGGATTAGAGGTTAGATTTTATATACAATAAATGTAATAAAACCACATAACTGCTATAATGGTTAGAAAACACAATTCCATTTTGTACACAATTGGCAATAAAGTAGCCCCAAGAATGCTTTAAGTTTAATATTCTATTTATTTTGACTCATTATTAACATCATAACTGGACAACCTACACAAATTATTCCATTTGTGCAGGAATGTTCTTTCTATGAAGCAAAATGCAATGGATCTGGGGTACCATTAAAGAACAATAGAATAAGCCAGCTGAGTCCATATGTCAAACCACCAACTTCTCCTGTATAAGTTCTGAACAGGATCTATACAACACAGAAGTACTCTGCTCTTTCTCCTCCCTTCATTCCAAGATTGTCTGCTTTTTTTGCCTCTTGTTCTATTTGTCCCAGAGGAGCTGAATTGTGTGGTTATATACAACAGCCTGTTATCAGCTAGGCACTGCTGTGGCTTTCTGATAAACCAAAATAAAATACCCAACCCTCTTGAACAAAATCTTGTTAAAGGGCAGCAGGGACAAATGGTTGATCGATTCTGGGACATCCAGTTCTGAATGGCAGATGATGGATGGGAAGAATGTCCTGCATGAGAAGGATGAAAGAGGTCAGTCAGCTGATAGTAGCTGGGAGATTGTCCCTGCTTAGGCAATGTCATTCCCTGTCCGAATCTGGACAGGTGTGCAGATCATTGTATATGCATAGATATTAGTGTAACATAGTTCATGTTTCAGCTCTGGAATCTGTTGCTAAAACAAGCTGCTGGGCTTCAAATCTATACAACAATAAAGGCAAGAAGTGCCTATGAATATACAGAAAGATTTCCCCACCATTTAACCTATTACACAGGTTCTGATTATATAGGACAGATTTAAAGATGAAAGAGTTTACTCATGAATTCTAGAAAATATGTCAGAGTTGAGATGGAAAATTTCTTAGAAACCACATAGTTTTAAAATTCTTCTCCCCCGTCCCCCCATGTCATGAATATGCTTTTCTACATTTATTGCCAATTTTAGACATTCATTGTTCTGGAGGTCCAAAAGGTTGCCCACTCATTTTACATATTTGTTTTTTAAGCTATTCTTTAAACATTGATACTCTTTTAGAAATAGAATGTGCAATAATAATGCATTCCTTCCACTGAACACCAGCTAAGTGAAAGTCCTCCACAATTGCTACCAAATTTAAAAATCTATGATAAAAGGCATGCATATTTGCCAGTCTCTTTAAGCAATCTTCATGTCTGTGCATGTGCAAAATATCTGGAGCTTTCTTATTCTAAGTCACATTATGATTCAGTATTATTCACGCTGGCTCCCAGCATCTTCTCAGGTATTTATACTAGAATATTATGCATGTAAAGCAAATATTGCTGAAGTGCCAATACAAGACTTTTAAATCTTGCTACTGAAGGTGGATTGGTTAAATATGAGATTTTGCTTTGGAATCTCTACTCTTCAGTATCATCAGTGTAATCACTGTTACAAATGTGACTTCTTAAGCATCTAATTAGCAAAGACTGTAGTTAGAGTTAACATTGGACTTCCATGACAGAGTTAATTATTTGACAATGAATATGGTAGATGGCACTACTTTTAATTTAAATTTAATGTAGTATAATTTTTAAAAATTATCAGCACCTCTTGAATTCATCCTGGTTGCAGGCACCAACATACTTCAAAAAAAAGTCATTTGGCTTCTCTAGATAAACTGCTGAGAATTCCAGATGCTACTGCAGCATAAATTGAAGCTTTGTAATCATTTTTCAAAGAAGCATCTTATGTATAACACAGCATAATAATACATTCTAGTCTGTCTAGTTCACTTCTGCACAATTAGGCACAGGCTCTAATTGTGCAAATGTTTACCACTGGATTGTAGAATAGTAATTTAATATCAAATTATCACTAATCAACCTTAGATATCCAGTACTGGCCAGCCACAGTAGCAGCTACATGGCTGGATTTAGACTTTGTGAGACCTTCAAATATGAGAAGTGGTAGAGACTCCATTTGTTAAATGCTAATGAAGAATAGGAGGGCTTACTTTATGGAGACATTCATATATGAAATTATAATAATGCTATAACAAGTTTAAAAAAAAACTATAAAATTTTGAAAGCCCTCTTCAAATTGGAAGGCTCTAAGATGAAGTTATTTAGTTTATGTCTAACTTTGGCTCTAACCAACCATCTTGTCTGGGGGTCATATAAGAGATTAGGGCTTATATGGCACAGTAGATTGTTTTCCTTGTGACAAATAATGAAATAACTATCACCTCTCAATCCATTGTATTGCTTTTTCCTTTTTTGTAATAGTACAAGCGAAGATAATTTAAGTGTCTCTCCCTCATTCTTTGCCATCCTTTTTCACCTCCTTCTTTCCCCAAGCAGAGACAGTTGTTTTAGCAATAAACTGCTAAGACAAAGACAACACAAAATATTTGTGCATATGTCTTGCCAATCTTGTACTTATCTTATGCATCACAGGGGCTGCTTTTTGTAAAAGATGCACTGTACATAGTCATTATATATTATTTTTTTGACTTTCAGTAAAAGAAAAAAAAAGTAAGCATTGATAACAGTTGTAAAACTCCTTTAGGGATTTACACATATGTGTATTGGTGATATACAAGTGCTAGCCAATAGGTGCTTTCCCCTGCTGAATTTACTTTCCCATTCCAGCTGAACTATTGTGAAAATCCACATAACTAATTTTGACAGAATTCTCCCCATGAGAGAAAAACATATGTTTGTCTATAGAACACCAGAAGCACAATCAAATCAACTCCACTCCTTTTAACATTTTACGATTGTCTTTATCCTTGGACAGGCATAAGGAATAGGAAGGGTATTTTTTTTAAATTCCTTTTTAAAAAATGGTAAGTTGCTTTTTCTTCCTTTCTGTGCTAACAAGAATGGGAACTCAGTAAGATAGGCTTGCTCAGTAAGATAGGCTGCTATACACAGTGCTGGCCCCAGAGGAGAAGAAAACTTCACCTGCTCGGAAGCAATTAAATTACCAATTAAGAGCCTTCCATTTGGTTGAGACCTGCCAAGGAACATGCACTATACTCTAATTGCATTCCTGATAACAATTTCACACAATTAGTTGCCCAAACCCAGGATAGCACAATGGGTTTGGGGTCCCACTGCAATCTGGCCATCTGGGTATTCAATTAAGTGTTCCACTCCTATCTACTTTCCCCCCTCCCTCTATATGGGTGAGTGAAAGGTTCTTCTTTCTTTCTTTCTTTCTTTCTTTCTTTCTTTCTTTCTTTCCTTCCTTCCTTCCTTCCTTCCTTCCTTCCTTCCTTTCCCCCCCCCCTCTCTTTCTCAGTTTTGTTTAGAATATTTACCAACTTCTGGTTGTATCCTTTCAAGATTATCAGCAAAGACTATTTTTCCCTAAAGGTTTTTTAAAAGGTATAATTTTTACAGGGGATTTATAAGCATGCTAGCTGCTAAATTAGATGATGTCCGAACCTGATTATATTTCAAAATGAGGAAGAGAGCATGTTATTTCACGCTCCTTTGACATACTTGATAGTGATACCAGAACTACAAGCAAACCTGATTGTATTGCACTGGCTTTATGCCATGTCCATCCCTCACATAGTCTTCTGCAGTCCTTTTTGTACCATAAAAATAACTAATTGTTCCTCTTAATCTGATATTGAATCATGGTGTGCAAATTTTATTATACTTCCCACTCCACCCTGCATTACAAAAAGATGTATTCATGGGACTAGATCAGTCTAGTTTATCATACTTAGATTCTTGGGAGTTGCAGGTGAGTGGGTTACTTATTATTTATTAATAATCTTCAAAATATTCCCCTCGCTATGGAAGACCACATATTTTAGGACAATATATAGAGTCAGGATGGCATATTACTCTTACGTTGTCATAGTAAGGAATTAGTTATTCAAAGAATCCCTAAGTAGAAATCTCACGTTTCTCTTATGATTTTTCCAATATTCAGACTATATTTTATCATTTCTCTTTAATCTGATACAAATTCCACTAATATTGTGTCAGTTGTATGGAATCTGGTTGTGCAAGTATCATAAGATCATATTGGACACTCTCAATAAAATTATTTCCTCACTTATGTCTATATCATTATCTAATTTTTGTAATTTTTTTCTAAATTAAATAGATTAAAAGTATTGATTTCATAAACTGGATTTTTTTCCCTTTTAAAATAAGTATCCATTCTTGGCACTTGGGTATATTAGTATATTTACCCAATGTAGTGGTTCTGGACTATACATGGATCTGTTGCATTTTAACTGTCAACTTTATGCGATGGTAATTCATAAACAATGTTTCTATTTTGTTTTTATAAAAGTACTCATAGTGTTATGCTTTGTACATTTTATACCTGATGAACATTTATTTCTCAAATGGGTAAGTTACAGTACTGAATTAAAAGAAGGAATGAACCAACTTCACATACAAGGAATTGGCTAAATAGTTTTGGACTGTATACAATAATGGTCTTAAGAATGAAGGCGAATATATGTGTCCCAGGATAGTGTTGCAGGATCCAATCTTAGTTGGTCACCGGGACCAGAGGTTTTGTTTTCCTAGCTTTCAGACTCCAGATGTTGGAGACCATCCTCAGAGAACTGTTTTTTTCTCAACAATCTACATCTAAAAAGCTACACACAACAGCCATCATATAAATATTACACATTGAACAGCTCAAAGCACAGAGAAGTTTCCTGAGGATGGGCTCCAGCATGAGTCCGAAAGCTCGGAAGACAAACCTCTGGTCCTGGTAACTGACCAAGATTGGATCCTGCAATAATGGTCTTATCCCCCAATCTTCCCCTTCTATATGGTCACATACATTTCTTGGTTGTAAGAATAGATTTTCCCCATCCACTCTTACATTCTTTCTTCTATGTTCCTAATAGAAAGAATTTAAATAGAAAATATATGAGTTGCTTCCCAAATTAAATATATACAGATTTGTGCATGTGTGTATGTGTGTGTGTGTTAAGCACAATACCTTCCATCTGAAACTCAGGTTATTCATAGTGCTGAAATCAAACTGGTCCTGTAAATTCTAAACTTATTTTTAACTTTAAAAATATAGTTTTCCATTACAAAAGGTTCTCATTCCTAAGTAAATGTGTTTTGAATAAAACATTTTACTTACGAATACAGAACTTATAGAAAGTAATATATTTCAATATAAAATAATGGTACAGATAGTCTCGACTTACAACAGTTCGTTTAGTGACTGTTTGAAGTTATAACGTCACTGAAAAAGTGACCCATGATTGTTTTTCACACTTACAACCATTATAGCATTCCCATGATCATGTGATTAAAATTCAGATGCCTGTCAACTGACTCATATTTATGACAGTTGCAGTGCCTGGGGGTCATGTGATCATCTCTTGCAACCTTTTGCAACCTTCTGACAATGGGGAATCCAGACTCACTTAACAACCATGTTTCTAATTTAACAAATGCTGTGATTTACTTAACAAGAAAGATCGTAAAATGGGGCAAATCTCACATAACAAATGTCTCACTTAGCAACAGAAATTGTGGCTGTAAGTTGAGGACTAAATGTATATATCTCCACCTAACCAGTTAAGTATATTTGTAAGATACCAGTAGCTTCTGCCATGTCTATGACAGGCAAAGAGAATAGTTTGGATTAGTTTGCCACTGTTTCCCATGCTAGCTACTTCCTAGATAGTCACCTGTTAGGTATTTTTTTCCCAGCTACAGTACTGCACAGATGCACATTTTCTATTTCTGGATTGCAGCACACACATGCACAACATTTTGTAAGCTACAGTTTTGATGGAAGAGAAAAAAAATGTGGCAGCTGTAAAATAATCAAATAAATAGAAATTAAAGAAATTAAAAATATTTCCAACATTTAACAACTGCCAATTATATATATTTATAGTTTCCTGTTAAGAAAAAGTTGCTCATATTTAGCAAAACAAAAGCTCACAGAAATGCCTCTATTGCTACAGTACTTCTGGAACTACAGGAGTCAAATCTCATCACTGTCTCTTCCACCTCCTTCTCATCATGGTTTATTTCCATTGCCTCTCATCTTGCCCCCCTGGTAACATTTACTTTCTCTTTGCTTTCTTAAGCATATACAGTGCAGCTGCTTAAAGATCTCTAAATCTCTCTGTTAAACAATACTTAACTGCTCAACAGATGCCCCAGTGCACCTTGGGACAGCTGCATTGCAAAATACAGTCACAGCCATAAAAGCAATTGAAGTCAACATCACTTTGAAAAGTTTATTGTAATGCATATATTCATCACCCACCTTCCAAGTATTTTTTTAATTAGATAGGTAAGGACAATTGGTCCTTATAAGATATAAAATTAAAATTGTGTTCAACAAATATTTACAATTAAGGACACATGAATATGCTTAACTCCTTTACTTATGTCATAAAAAGAGTATTTTGTGCGCTCCTCAATGTCTTTGTAGATCTACAAAGTACTGAATACCATGTGCACTGAATTCAACATTATTTAAAACTATAATAATGAAGTTTCCTCTTCTATCTAATAGAATTTGATTTGGAGAGTTGTGGATAACCTTCATGCAATTTTGCCATGAGAATTGAGATACTTTCAGTGGACAGATCCATTAATTATTTTACTGTGTATTTAAAAACTCCAGGTTCATATCCTTAACCAAGGACCAAAATGCAGTCTGGGGATTGAATGAGATGAGAAAAATGTCTAATGTGTCCCATGATGTCCACACTGCTGAATCCTCCACTCAGTCCATGTAATGATAATATTTAGTGATGGTTACATCTTTTAAGAAAGTACAAGTATGCAAGGATATACAGCGAGTCCTTGACTTGTTTAGTGACTGTGCAAAATTACAGTGGCACTAAAAAATTTGACTTTTGACCGTTTTTCACGACCTTTGCAGCCAGTGATATTTATGACTGTTGCTGTGTCTCAAGGTTATGTGATCACCTTTTGCAACCTTCTCACAAGTAAAGTCAGTGGAGAAGCCAGATTCACTTAACAGTAATGGGTTATTAATTTATCAACTGCAATGATCCACTTTACAACTTTGACAAGGAAGGTTATAAAGTAGAGCAAAACTCACTTAACACATCTCACTTAACAACCAACATTTTGCGCTCAATTGTGGTCGTAAGTTGAGGACTACCTTTATATACAAAGGATATGCATATAAAAAGGTCAAGGTTTCCCCTTTCCAGTTGACTCTAAGGGGTGGTGCTCATCTCCGTTTTCCTAGCCAAGGGAGCCAGCATTCCCTGGTTATGTGACTAAGCATGACTATACAGCAAGCTGCATGAAATGCTGTTACCTTCCCACCAAAGTGATACCTATTTATTTACTTGTTTTCAGATTGGTACGTTGGCAGGAGGTGGGGCAAGAATGAGAGCTCACCCCTTTGTATGATGCTTGGGTCTCAAACTACCAGCCTTCAAGTCAACAAATAAGTTTTGCATTACATTGTAGAGAAAGAAAACTATTTAAAATGATAACTAAAAAATAAGCATGATACCATCTATTTTGGGACTTAGCTGAATCTGCTTTTGGAGTTTGGCCTTTGATATGCCTTCAAGCCAATGGAAATAGGGCACTCCAATTGTACACTTAATCCACATTGAAATACTTCAGTGGGAAATGAAAGAGCACACTGAAACCATCTCAGTTGGCTCTGTTAAAGTTATTGGACAAGTCAGGAGAACTATTATTATTACTCTTTTAATTTTCAGGACTGAGTTTTATAAGTTCAATGTAAGTTCAAGAATGAATTTCTAGATTTAATTAATCTATAGGACCATCAAATAAACCTCAAGACCTACATAGAATGTCAATTAATCAGTATCAACCTTGGCTTCATCAAAGCTGGTCAGTACCTAAGGATTCTATGAGCCAGCATGCAAAGTTAAGCCCACCGTGCATCGGGTTATGAATTAACAAAAATCTCTTTAATCAATGTCTCCACAGCAAGAAAATACCTTGATCATATGCATTCCATCTCCTGAGCCATGCTTTATCTAAATATATGAGGTTTGCAAGAAAAAAAATTGGATGAATGTATAGTAATGGCAAATGGTTAATTGCAAAAAATATAAAGTAATATGCAGGTAAAATATAGCAAATGTTGCATGTCCCAACATAATGGTAAACGTGCATGCAAAAGCTGTTGCAAATGGTCTAAATCAGTGGTGTCAAACTCAAGGCCCAGGAGCCAGATCAGTGAAGGATCGGCTCGTGCCAGTGAAAACGGAGCTCAGGAGGGCTGCGGACGGCCCTCCCAAGTTCCATTTTCCCTGGCAGACGGTTATAGGAGGCAATCACAGGTGAAAACAGAGCTTGGCAGCCCGTTTTCTCTGGCAGACTGCTCAGGCCACCACAGGCATCCCCAACATGAGTGATGATCATGCCCACCTTGGTAATGCTCACCCCAGCCACCTGAGGTCAAACACAACCTTGATGTGACCCTCAATGAAATTGAGTTTGACACCCCTGGTCTAAATCATAGAAGTATGGTAGGCATTGCATGCCAAAACAACTAGACACAGACTATTTTAAACCCTCATGCCATCACTCTGCTGAACACCTAATCATCACAGTACAGTACTGTCTTATATCTAAGGATATTTATCTATGTAGTATGGCTGTATTACTATTATCTTTCTCATCTTTTCTACTACCTTCTCCTCTTGGTACCTTATGATTATATTACTTTATTGTTTATATGTACACTGAGAGATAGTAACAGAATAACAGAGATGGAAGGGACCTTGGAGGTCTTCTAATCCAACCTCTTGCTCAAGCAGGAGACCCTATACCATTCCAGACAAATGGCTGTCCAGTCTCTTCTTAAAAGTCTCCATCATTGATGGAGCACCCACAACTTCTGAAGGCAAGCCACTGGTTAATTATTCTTAGGAAATTTCTCCTTAGTTCTAGGTTGCTTCTCTCCTGGATAGTTGTCATCCAATGTTTCTATTCCTGCATTCTATTGTTTTGGAAAGTAGGTTGACTCCCTTTTCTTTGTGGCAGCACCCCAAATATTAGAATACTGCTATGATGTTACCCCTACTTCTTCTTTTCACTACAGTAGACTAGACAAACCTACAACTGTTCTTCATATATTTTCGCCTCCAACCCTCTAATCATCTTTCTTGCTCTTTTCTGTACTCTTTCCATCTTTTTATAATATGGAGATAATCTGATTTTTTACCATATGGTGATCAAAACTGGATGCAGTATTCCAAGCCTGGTCTTATTAAGACTTTATAAAGCAGTACTAATACTTCATGTGATCTTGATTCTATCCCTCTGTTAATGAAAGCTAGGATTGCATTGGCTTTTTTGGCTGCTTCAACACACTGCTGGCTCATATTTGATTGATTGTCCATTAGGACTCCAAAACCCCTCTCACCATTACTGCTATTGAGTCAGGTTTCCCCCAGTTTATATGTGTACTTTTGGTTTTTCTTATCTAAATGTAAGACTTTACTTTTCTTTACATTGAATTTCATTTTGGTAGATAGGGCCCAGTGTTTAAGTCTGTCGAGATCTATCTAGATCTTGAACCTATCTTCTGGAGTGTCGGCTATTCCTGCCAGTTTAGTGTCAGCTGCAAATCTGATGAGTACCCCTTCTATTCCCTCATCTAAATCATTTATGAAGATGTTGAAGAGCACTGGACCTAAAATAGAACCTTGGGATACTCCACTGCTTCTTTCCTTCTATGTAGATGTAATTCCATTGAGGATTACATGTTGAGTGGGATTTGTCAGCCAGTTACAAATCCATCTTTTTTCCCCACCAGATGGAAACAAATCCATCTGGTGGTGATGCTGCCTATCCCACATTTTTAGCTTAACAAGAAGTAGGTTGTGGTCTACTTTGTTGGATGCCTTACTGAAATCCAATGTGTACTGCCAGTATGTGTACTTATATGTGTATAATCTGAACTTTATGTACTAGAGACAAATTCCTTGTATGTTCAATCACAATTAGCCAATAAAGCTATTCTGTTCTGTTCTGTTCTGTCCTGTTCTGTCCTGTCCTGTCCTGTCTTATTCTATATCTGCATTTGAAAGATTTAAGTGGAGCAAGTATGTGGGAATCTGTATATAATCTGTAAAATTGCATATTGAAACCAGTGATATTTTTAGCTCTGGAGAAGCTAAAATGCTGGAGAAGAAGATCAACTGCAAGTACTTTACCCAGATTGATATTAGATAGAAAGAAAATGACAAAATTATGCTTTAGAGATGAAAGGTAACTTGTGGTAAGAAATCCTTTCCATAAGAAATAAATTACCTTTATGAGCTGCAGAGATATTACAGAGCAACCAAAGGTAGAGGAATTCAGTCAACACCACATATTTCAAAGGAAAATACAGTTTTCTTGGTAGGGAAAATGGTTAGAAAGAGATGATGAAATGTTGATTTAAAAACAAGGCTATTTTGATATTATCAAATTGGCGAATAGACAGGATATTCTGCTAGCTGATTAAAAAAAGATATCCAGAATTATGAGGGTAATGTGCCATATTCTGAATTACTCCACATTTCAAAGTGGGAATTAAAGAGTTTCATTTGTCTGCCTCTATCATCCTGATCCCAATACCACCTAGCAAACATTAGAAATGGACTTTTCCTGGGACAGCCTGTTTTTCCTTCCCTACCTCAGAGTTGCTCAGGTAAGCAGCAAGTAGAGATAGCTCTGCTGAACAATAATTGTGCTTTAATTGCTTCTCCTTTCTGCTCAGCTACCATGCTCAATAATAATTTCTCTGCCTCCTTCCACCCCCCCCCCCCCAAATGTGCAGAAGGCTGGCTGAAGATGCTCTGGATAAAGCAACCGGTCCCTTGCCATCCAATTGTTGTCTCAACTATCAATCAAGTGTGGCAGCTCAAAGAAACGTGCAAGGGTGAGATGGGAAGAATAGGGTTCTGCTTGCATAAACAGCCCCAACCCTCTCTCGCTCGTGTTTCCCCTCCCCCCTCTTCACTAGCCAAAAATATATGGCAAGATGGAGCCTGGCCCATTAATCAAGGCAGCTGGTTGAACAGCCTTTCCCAGTGTTAATAAATACATTTCCCTCCCCTTTATTGGATGCTTGTCCTAATTTGTTTCTCTCTGGATTCTCCCCCCCCCCCACCCTCTCCTCTTTCCAAAAGTGAAATCCTTGCCCATTTCTCCCTCGTCACCCCCCAACTCCCAGCAGCCCTTGAGAAAGCAGATGTTAGGCAGCCCAAACAGAGCCAGGCTGAGGCTGGAGCAGCCCAGTAGGCCTTGGTTGCCATGGCGACTGAGGAGACCGCCTGCTGGCTGCCTTGTGCCTTGTCTTGCTGGCTCAGTGATTATCTCCATCTCAGCAGCCCTCGCCATACGGCCTGGGCTATAATCAAATCCCCTCTGTTCATCCCCTCCAGAGAGCCACACACCGATTTCACTGCTTTCTCCGTGCCCCCACGATCAGAATGCAGATACATGAGCAAGCCTTTTATTAGGAGCCTTTATTACTCTGGAGTTTCCATTCGAGCTGGAGTGGAAATGGCGGGAACAGAGAGGGACAAACCGTAGAAGAGCATGCCCATGTGCTTTACTGTGCATAATTTATTTTCATAGGCATCCAGTGTGGACCTGCCTGAGGAAAGAAGGATGAAGAATGAAGACCTTTCTAGAGATGGACAGTGGAAGATCAGCCCCTGTTTCTGTTCTCTGTTAAGTCTTTCAGCCTGATCGTCTTCAGCCATATCAGACCTAAAATCCATTTTTCTCAACATCAATTCTTTTCTCATGGAGAAAATCTGCCTAGGTGGTTGTTAGGAGTCAAAAATTATTTGATGGCACATAATGAATTAATCAATGCATAATGTATAAGATTAGGAGAGAAAGTCCAACACATCTGGAGGGAGACTCTGGACAGAGGTTGACAGAGGCTTGGTTAGATTTTCCTGTAAAAATCAATTGTTTCTAGGGTTGAAAAGATAAAGTTGTTAAAGATCATCAAGAGGAACCCCATGCCAAATGCAAGATGCTCCCTGTTACAGCATCCACACCAAGTGTCCCTTCAGCTTCTGCTAAAAAGTCTATGAGAGTCCACCACCTTTTAGAACCATCTGGTTCACAATTCACACAATTGAGAATTTCTTTCTAATTTTCTGGCAAAATCCTGTTTCTTAGAATTTGAACATGATAGTTCAAGTTCTATTCTCTGGAGTAACAGAAAATAAATTTACTCTATCTTCTACCTAATAGCCCTTCAAGTACTTGAAGATGGCTGATATATTGCCTTTTAATTATCTTTTCTACACACTAAGCATCCTCATCTCTTTAGCCACTCCACGGAAGAGTTGGCTCAACTTGTTTCCTCTTTAGCGTTTATTCCCTCCAGGAATAAAAAATGTTTTATTGTATATTTTTTCCAACCAGATACCATAGTTAACACTAACCTGCCACAACCTGGTATCCAATATTGATTGATTACTTTACAGTATATATCTGTCTTATCTCTCCATGCTGATTTTATGGAAAGAAAGATAAAGTTCCTGCCTTTCTTACTATAAAAGAATTGGCTTTTATTGGTTCAGTTTATAAAGTATAGCAGGAGTCAGAATGTTGGATGCTATATTGTGTTCACTAAATTGTCACTAAATAATAACAACCTATACATATACATATTGTTTATTTTTATACAATATATAAAAGCTGAAAAACACCTTTGAATCAAGCTCAGTTCTTAATGATCACATTGACCCAAACATACAATGTCTTTTAAGCAAACAAGCAAAACCCCAACATTGGACCAGCAGTCTAATCCCAATGTATTGGTGTAGTAACTAAATACTAATGCTATACAAAAAAACAGTTCTAAATTGGATTACTTTCCACCAACCACTCAAAAATTCCTGGCAATTAGCAGACCATTCTTTGGATCCAAATATTAAACATACATAGTGTGTGTGTGTGTGTGTGTGTGTGTGTGTGTGTGTGTGTGTGTTTGCATTTTTCACATAACCCAGTAGCATTATTCTATGTCGCTATTTATCATAAAATAGCTATTGTTTGATGATACACAATTTAATCTGTATTTTGTGGTAGAAGACTGCTTTAGGTGGTGAGTCTAGACATGCATCTACCTAGATCAAAGCCATCAAACAATATTTTCCCTTTTGCATTGCAAACAAGTAAGACAAAATGTTTTGTGATTACATAAATGCAAATTAGCAAGTCTCCAGCTAACAGAAATGTAATTTCAAGCAGTGACTGCATGGCAATTCTTTTATGATGAGCCGGCTTTAACTCATTTATTATGGGTTCTTGTCATTAGCATTCTCAGAATGTTTGAATGCCTGAGGAAGAAAATCCTCTAGAGCTTTCACCAATCCACTGAAACAACTGACTGGGATCTTTTGCTAAAATGAATAAGAATTTTGCCCTGCACATTTCAGAAGGTCCCAAGCAAAAGACACTGGATTTAATTTTGCTTTGTGGGCCCAAAATAAATACACATGAAAACAAGTGTATCCTGCAACAGCATTCTGAATAGTAATAAAAAGCCAGCTAGCTTTAATAGCGCCTCTTCTGTTATAAACACAAAAGAGTTTATGCTATACTGTTTTTAATGTGCTTACCACCACTAAGCAGCAATTTTATTTTATAAAATATCATTTTGTTTCATATGTGGAAGGACTTATGTTATAAATTCTACCCAATGGCTGACTATTATTGATTAGGGCCAAAGAATTGAAATATTGATGTGAATATTATCAGTGTTTCTATTATATTTCTCAAATTACAAGACACTCACCTTTTTTGGAAACACTTGGAATCCCCAGGGTAGAATGTGGGATGAAAAAGAAACTACTGTCAACATGATACCCCCATCTATGACAGAAGGCTACTCCACCAAAGCTCTCTTTAATTTCACATGTACTTGATGGACCTTTTGTACATTTCTTTCTTGAGTCTATTGACTGTAGCTCTGTCTTTGTCATCCTGTCAGGCAGAGGTTGAAAAAAGGATGGGGGGTGTGTGGCTCTTAGGGCATGGGAGGATGAGGCCGCAAAGAGAAGACTCACATATTAAGTTACAGCAGCAAAGAAAGAAAGAAAACATTCAGCAATACATAGATTGCCTTGGGGTTATTGCCCTCTGTTCCTCTTCAGTCTTTGTTCTTTACATGCTTTTTATATAGAGAGTCTCATAAGTGATGCCAACAGATGTCTTATTGAAATCCCACAGTAGAGCAATCTTTTCAATAATCCACATAAGGATTTTTTTCCCAAATGGGAATAGTAGCAAGTTCTCTCCATTGATCCAGATGGTTCGTTCACTGTATTTTCTGGAGAAAGCCACTATACTCAGCTTTGAAGATATATTCTTGTACAGAAGAACTGATTTGCACAAATGTAGTGCAAGATGCCCCAGGATTGTCTTTGTTACACAATCTATTGTTTGCCATATTTGTCTTTTTACATATTTTATATATATTTTTCTCAGAACAATACTGATAGCATTAGGATATGAAAACTGAGCTGACAATCTATTGCTCTCTGAACAAGACTGCCCATATAAATCTTATGTTAACAATCATCAATATATCTAATATTTCATACCTTTTATACCCAAGAAAAGTGCTCCTATCACTAATAGTCTCACTTTATTTGATACGTTGATCAAAGTATGCAAGGCAGTCAGATCATACTTTAAAATAGAGTTCAGGCAATATGCATGCCAGATCCTTTTGTCTGGTTCCAGAGCTCTTTCAGCTGGGCTGCTGGAGGACAATGGCATCACTGGAAATCAGGATTGTGATGATTCTATGCTACTTTAATGCAGAAAATATAGCATACTGCAGTGTGAAAACCATAAAAAGTGGCTTAATACCATTTTAAAAAATATTCTCCCCAGACAAAAAAAGTAATTGACTCACATTTTACTCACAGAGTTATTTGAAAGATCAAATGTTTTTCTGTCGGTATTTGTGTGTATGAACACTTATTTTGTTCAACATTACTGATTATCAGCCTAGCTACAGTAAATGGCAGCACTCCTGGCTGAAATAGTAAGCAGTTGTATCAAACTTGGTTAATATAGGAAATACAATAGAATGACTGGAAATAAATAAAATGGCAAAATATTTCCATATCATTGCCAAGAAAACTACATGGTTCACTACATGAAGTTAATAGGACTCAAGCTCAACTCAATGAGTCTATATTTACATTTTATCATGGTGTATCATAATTTTTCAGTGGTATTCAATCTTATCAAAAGCTGCTTGCTTTGTTATCCATCTATACATTTTGATAAAGGAAAATGTAATAAGTTTTTTGCACACCCACTGGAACTACCTGAAGATGAAATTATTTTGGATCAGACAAATGGGGGGCGGGGAAATGGGTTAGACTCAGCTTTAAGAGTAAACAAAATTTAGGAACAATATAGACTAGACATGATTAACTTAAACCTTATTCATTTCATTAAGTCTAAATATGGTTAATTATTATGCAAATCACTGTACATTCTGTTTTGTGTTATTTTTATGCAATTGGGTTGGTTAAGATGTTCTTGCCTGCTATACTATATTTTATTCTTGTTTATGTTATTTTTTTTAAAAAAAATGTTAACCATAAAGAGGGGGGCTTTGTGAAGTGGACAAACTTTAAACAGATATAAACAAACAAACAAACACATAAATAGCCTCAAAATATTTATTTTGTTTTCATCATTTTCTAAAAAGGTTCATAATTGTTTTTATAGTTAGATGGCCAGTATAAGCAAATGTATTTCTTATTTTATACTTGGATACACATAGCAAGCTAAACTATAATCCATTTTTTACCAAACATAACTTCTATGTTCACATAACATATATGTCTAAAGAAATGAACCATATTATGGATTGATGTGATGGCCTACTTCACAAAGCATTGTTAAAACAATGGATGCACTGAACCATCAATTGTCAAAATCATTGTAGCCCACCTTAATGTATTTTGCAAATCCAGCAATCAGATGTCTTTTTCTTAGTTTAAATTACTGTTAATAATTAAATAATGTTTTAGCTTAATTATTTGATTTATAGAATTTTATCCCTTTTAAAATTTTAATACTTGTGTTTCTGAAAGTTCCTGTTGGCTGAATTTTATGATGTGATTTTTTAAAAAAACCGCATAAGCTATGTAAATGTGAGTAAATAAAGTATGATTACACCAGATGAAAAATTTATGGAAGCATTCCAAATTTGTCTCTATTCTGCAAACAGCTTCTGAGCTGTGATATTGTAGAAGAGAAACAGTCTTAGCAAAGTGAGAACTTAGCATTTCACCAAGAGTATCTATGGCAAATTGTAACAGTGATTTTTAATGAGCAAACATTAAAAATCAGAAATCAACTGGCAATTCCAGACTATATTTACTTTTTTTACTTATACTGTTTCCCAGAGATTTGAATATCTGCATGTATATGACAATGGAAGAGGAGGGATTTAATTGTAGAAGTCCTGCCAAGAATCTTGTGCCAAAGTGAAGTAGCACTTAAACACTATATATAATAAATCAGATTAACCATTCAGTGAAGAAATAACCTTTCCTCCATTTGATAGAATTTACTATAACTCAGAGATCATTTTAGTGTTCATTCAATTTTACTATTCACAGCTTATTAAACAGTTTGTTTTTTTACCCTTACTTTCAATTTATCTAATTATAGTCTATCTTTATGCTTCTGAATATTTATTAATACTATGCTTTTAATAAGGCTATTAACAATTCTGACATATGTGAGCTTACTTCTGTTAAATATACAGCAATATGCTAGTTAAAGATGTCTCTTCCCTTGCTACATCCAGAATCAATTGTGTTTATAATAATTTGTAATTAATACTGCCACATTATAATTATGCCTTTCGATTTCTAATTTTAATTAAATGGGAATCCTGGTCTGGAAGTTTTATTTGGAGAGAATAAATTTCCTTTTGGCATATTTTTGTGTTTCTTCACTACTACCAGTGATGGGATTCAGCCAGTTTGCACAACTTTGGGAGAGCCGGTTGTTAACTTTCTGAGCAGTTTGGTAAACTGGTTATTGGAAGAAATCATTAGGGCAGAGAACCGGTTGTTAAATTACTTGAATCCCACCACTGACTACTACTATTTGCTTGGTAGTGGCCCAGGGGTCAGTTACACATAATAGTGTGTGTACCAATAAAGGAGAATGTGTGTGTGTGAGAGAGAGATGGGGGGAGAGGGAGAGAGGGAGGGAGGGAATAGGACATGATTTTAAATAAATAACTAAATAAGGTTTTAATTCTTTTCCTGGTATGTCAAAATCCAGATGTCTTCATACTGTTGCTTTTTGGATCATGAATGTGGACACTATTCTCTCAGACTCTCACTTTATTTTATCAACCAATAGTCTTTGGATGCCCTCTGTTGGTAGAAGCCATCATGCATCAGAAAACACCGGTGAACAGGTTTATAAGAAGGGACTTTTCCTTTCTGATATTGTAATCATCAGTATTATTTTATTAATAATTCACATGTCAGTTTTGCCATGTATAAATAAGAAGAGAATTAAGCACATCCAAATAAGTAGATCATGTTACTTTAAAAAATACACTTCATTCTATTTTTAAAATTTTACTGGCAGATCTTAAATTAACTCCTCCTTGTTAAGATAATGTTTTACTTTCTTAATTTCTACACAGCAGAAATACAGAAATAATAAAAAAATTGCAATAACCTATGCTGAATATGATTTGAAAGAAGGATGGCTATGGGAGGAATATTTATACATTTTTCTAGCTTCTCTGCTAAACAAAAATATATTAATTGGAAAACCTCTCAGATATATTTGGGACAGAATACATGAGTTGGATGTAGACATAATAATATCTATGTACATCTAGCTAATAAACTTCTAATTAGCTAAGTTAATGGATCTATTCTAAATATGGCTCTATAGCAAGAATCCAAATAAATTATCATGGGCTGATATCCTTCCATAATCTTTAAGAGGGTTGTCACTGATTTGACAGAAATAGCATTTTCTTTGAAATATGTAGTTATTTCTGTTATCTCATTGTTCCTTTTGACACTTCTTCCCTGAGCCAAATTAATGCAAAATTAGGCAAATCATCTTTGTTCTGATTTTTAATTTTAATTTTCTGTTGTTTTCACAAGTTGAAGCCATATATATTACAAGAAGGGACTATTTCACCAAACTTTCGAAGTTTCTTTGTTATTTCTCTCATTTTTTATAGATACGTTCTTTATAGACTTTTACTTTTACAACATCTTCTGAATTATAGTTAGTAAAGGTCAGTTCTGAATAAAAGAGTAGGGAAATCAGGAGATTCAGGCAGTTCAAATGAGTGTAAAGATTTATTGCAAGCTTAAATTGTCTACAAGAATCTGACCAACTAATGGTCAAGAGAAATAAGCGAGAGATAAGGTGGTTGGACTTAGATCTCTCGCAGGCCCATAGGGACTTGTGATTTATGACTTATGATGCATTTGACTTCTCCCTTGGGCTCAGCCTTGTCATCTCCTACAGTAATTCCCTATTTCCCATTTAGCTACCCACCTTCCAACTCCCATGTCAATGCATGTAATAAGCATAAAATCCCATGTGTTAAATAAATCACCTATAATTATTATTTTTGCATTAAATGATCTGAAAGAAGGAAGGAAGGAAAGAAGAAAGAAAGAAAGAAAGAAAGAAAGAAAGAAAGAAAGAAAGAAAGAAAGAAAGAAAGGAGGGAGGGAGGGAGGAGGGAGGGAGGGAAGGAAGAAAATCCATGTAGCATTAAGGAAATGTTTTTCCTCCCTCTTTTGTTTATGAGTTGAGAACTGTGAAAGTTCTCTTTCTTTCACGAGACCATCCCCCTGAGCACCAGTTCGTAGTTTTCAACAAATAAAAGAATAATAGTTGTGTTTGTCTAAATCTTCCTATGACCTTCACTTTTAAAAAGCCATTTAAAATTAAATTTTGTTTTTCTCCCTCCCTAAAACCTTAATAACTACTAAGTATTTTATGTACATCATATGATAAAAACAATAGCTTTTAGCAAAAATTGCTGGCCAAGAGAGTTCTTCAGTAGAAATTACTTAACTTAGGAGCTAGGAGGGGCAGGATTTCAAGCTCATGGCATTTTGCTATAGGTTGGTGGTTAAATAAATATGATTTGAAAGAGTGAAAAATTGCATTTAATTCTATATAAAGTCAAATATGAACTTAAATATTGTGATGTCTCCAAGACTGAAACCTTTCCTTTCATCTCCCTTCCTACAAAAGAAATCAGAAATGAGGGCCACATGTATTGCTAGATATTGCTAAGCTGCTTAAAGAAAGGAGATCTAAGCATGAATTGTTTCTAAAGCCACCAGATCTTTAAAGACTGTGATTTGCTGCTCGGGCTGCCCAATTTAATATGGAGATATAAAATGTTTGCCTATACATTGTAATCACTGTTTTACCTAGGCTTTGTCATGGTGCAATCAAGTCTAATACGTATACTCTGGTTTCTCTTCAGATCGTATAAATCTTTCGCCTTTTACGTCTCATTTCCATCATGTAACAGGGTTGGGCCATGCCTCCAGTCCCTAGATTTTATAAATTAATTTTATAATTGTTGGTTGTATTTTTATTCTATTCATTTTAAGTATCAGCCACTCAGAGTCACATACCGGTATATAAGATGGGTGGCCATATAATGTGTGAAATAAATAAATCTGTCTATAGAAATCTGTTCTTACTTATATTGATTTGATTTGTTAATCTGGAGTGTATATTACACCAGTGCTGAAAAGAAAAAAAAAGTCTGATTAAACAATGGGAAAACTACATCAAGAAAAACCACAAGGGAAATGAATTGGCAAAGGCTAATATGCTTCACATGGAGGCTGAAGACAGAATAAAGCATGGGGTCATTGCTCTCACCTTGATTCTTTGAAGAACTTCATCCATTGATTTGAGACCCTGTCTTGGGAACATGCATCAGAAATGTGTGAGGGGGAGGAAGTGAGGGATACGTGAATAATGCTACTGATTTTCTCAAGGGGGCATAAATTGCTTAATTAATTATCAGGCTTTTTTGGTAGGCATAGCCCAGATGTAATGTTAGCCAGTCATTAGGATAGCTATCCATTACAGCTTTACCAAGGACCAACCCATGAAAAGAATTCTTTCAAACAATTAGCCAATGGTAAATGTCTAAATTGAAGGTAGAAAGTACAAAACTAAAGAGTCTGTTAGAGATAATTTATTTGTTGATTTCTTTAGTATTGAATTTGCAAAAACAAATTGAAAGGAAAGACCACTTTTTTTTAACTTTCAAAGACTAAGGAAATTCTTATTCTGTTTTCAGAATCCATGCCAATTTCAGTTATTTTTCAGAATTCAATTGTTTGGAAATGAAAACTTTGCAAAATCTGAAATTAAATTGCATTTAGTTATTTATTTTGTGCATATTATCTGTCTCGGGAACTGAATAAAAAGCTATACACACAAATATATAACTTGCTAAAATATGTTAACTGTGAAATCCTATATTCATGCACATGTAAGTCCAGTTTATCTCAAAGGAATTCATTTATGAGCAAAGATGTATTATTGCATTGCTGGAAAAGTTACAGTTCAAATGTTGATAACAATAGGATACACTAAGGGTTTACTCTGAAAGGCGAATTTAGATTTTTGAGAGAAAATATTGTAGTTTTTGGGGATAGGGTTCTAAAATAAAACTTCCCAAAAAAATTCTTCAAATTTAGACAAGGATAATTTACATTTAGTCTAAACTCATATAATACGATTTGGTAGCAATACAAAATTCATTTAGAAGATTTTTGATAATATTTGATTGGATACAAAATAGTCTTGAGAAGAACTTTTAAAATATCCTTACTGCTTCTGTGGATGTCATGGAATGATTTAATACACTTTCATGGCAACTTGGCAAATTATATGAACTCCAAAATATGGTTCTGGAAAATTTTGGCCGAGAAAGTTGAAGAATGGGTTTTAAATACAACATTCAGTAGTTTTCAGAAATGCACCTCTCAGAAATGAAAAAAGAGGTTGCATCTCCAAAAAGTTCTTTCTTTTATATGAGATGTGGCCCAGGAATTAAAAATGTGATGCCAATAAAGGAGAATATTTGTAGCTCAGGATTGAAATGAGGGATCCTTTGGGCTCTCTGAGCGAGCTAGAGAGCACCAAGGACTCCTAAAAGTGTGATATTTTGTCATAGTTTTTATAATAAGGTATAATTATTTTGGACTGAAGGGCAATATCCTAATTAAAAATTATTCTTGAAACACTGTAATACATTTCTTTGCACAATGTATTTTAGTGAATACATGCCATGCTATACAGGCTTATTCTGGGGGAAGATTGGCAAATGAATTAAATAGTAAGCATTGTAAGCTTTTATTGTAAGAAGGTGCATGTAGCAAATCATACTGTAAATGTCAGAAATTGGAGACTGTCAGCATTCTCCAGCAAATGCAGTCAATCCTACCTCCAGGAATTGTCAACATTCACCCAGTAATTGTTTTTCCAGCAAATGCTGACAGTGCCAATAATCTCATGTTTTTGATGTTTGCTGTTAATATAGTGCTTGACACCTAATTATTTTATATGACATGTTGCATTTCTATACCACCTAAGAGCAAAAGCTCTTTGACCTTTACACAAGTAAAGGTAAGCAATGTACAGCACTCAAATACAACATCACAATGTAAAGTCTAAAAAGAATAATTATAGAGTAATTCAAATAAAGTTCACAACCAAAAATAATATAAGTGTGTGGCTTTGATGCCATTTGCAGATTTCAAAAAAGGAAACATGTTAATTCTTCCGTGGTGTTTGAGACTGTAGTTGAAGTTAAGAAAGATGCAGCAGATACATTATCCAAATATTTTTCATAGTATGAACTGTCAACTGACTCTTCTTCAGCCAGCTGTCTCCTACTTGCCATCAAAGGAAAACAGATTAACTGTATACTTTGTTTCTTGGGTTTATCTATTAACTCTTTAACTATTTAATTCGACTTTATTTCTGCTTTTTAAATCTTGTATGTATGTATTTTATTGTTGGCTGTTCACCGCCCTGAGTCCTTCGGGAGTAGGGCGATCTATAAATCAAATAAAAGTAAAGTAAAAAAAAAGTAAACTCAAGTTATACAGAATAATTGCTACAACCTGTTTTGGAGCTCACAATTACAACTAGTTATTGTACACCCTCACCCACACCCTCCATATGGTTTTTATCTGGCAAATGCTGTAGGATGTCTGTGGAGAGAGCAATATGTGATTTTTAAAGAACAGGAAAGAAAAATACAATGCATATATCACATATATGCAGTTATAAACATTGTGCAATCAGTACACAATTAAGAATTATCTTTTTAATATTGGTTGACTTTCACGATAGGCCACAAATGTGGAGATCAAAATTGGGGAAAGGAATACCCTCCAGGTATGTTAGACTACAACATGTATCATCCCTAATGATGACTTACATCTATCAATAGATTATCCGGTCTCTTTGCAAGATGTCCTAGAACACAGGTGTCAAACTCATGGCATCACATTGCTGCCACATGACATTTTGTGACTTTTCCCCCTTCATAGATGTGGGGTTGACATGGCCTGCATGTGACACATCCAGCTCATGGGCCGCCAGTTTGACATCCCTGCCCTAGAATAATCCCTAGTTCAAAATCTTTTCCTCCCCTCACAGGAATATACATCAAGTGTATTTATAGACATTACATCATTTTGCCTCAATTAAATTATAGAATAATTTATAGTAAGAGTATAGATTATATCTTTATTGGAAATATAAAAAATGTAAATTTTTCATCAGACAAAATAGTCATGAAAAGAAGGGGCTGATCACCATTCTTAATAAAGCTTTAAGAAGAATCTGAATGCTTCCACATGATATTCTTGTCTTTAATAAAGGTCTTACCTCATTATTGATTTTGGATTTCCCCACTACACCTTGGATATCAACATGGCTGTCTTGTTGAAAACCATACTGTGTCTATGTGCAGTTTAGATGGGTGATCTTTAAAAAGTCAAGCAAAATCAGATGAGATTTAGACCTGCAAATTAGATTGGAAAGTTAAAAGGAAGAAGGTATCTTAGAAAGCAACAGCAAGCATTTACAGTATGTACTGTTGCCAAGACACTTGAACATGTAATCATTAGGACTCAAGCTAAAGGAATAATTTACTGTTCATGGATTGTATATATATAATGCATGTTTTTAAAACAAAAGTGTTGTTGCAAACTTCTTAGAAAGATTGTGGGGAGCATAATTATGTAAATATTCAAAATGTTACAATAGATATTAGTAGTACAGTAGTATTGATTACGTTTCTCTATATCCTTTTATTTTTTAATTTTCTTGAATAGACTTGCTAATTCATGTTAGATGTGACTGAAGAACTTCAAATAATCCTTGAGTGGTTTTAAAACTATCTGCTATGAGTTCATCTTAATAAATCAAATCAAATCAAAATTTTATTTATGATCCAAGACCAAAAACCTCCTTGATAAAACTTCCACAACTTACTTTCAAACTGTAGTAATAACATTGTAGACAAATTGCATGCTTTTTTCTCCATTCTTGAGCCCTTAACAAGAGTAGAAGACAAAGGGAATCAACCATAATATATGGCATTAAGTTGGTGTGAATGGGTTTTAATTGTTTTTAATGTTTTAATTTTTAATGTTTTTATATATGGTTTTTAAATGCATTGTAAGCCGCCTTGAGTCTTCGGAGAAAGGCGGCATACAATTTGAACAAACAAACAAACAAACAAACAAATAAAGTTGTCAAGATGATCCCTTCATCTTCTGATAGCTCTGGTTGATTCCCTTTTCTTCCTCATCAATAGAATAGAAGTATGTGAATGCCTGACAGTCAAAAATAATTTGATCTGGTTTGAGTCACAGTGCTTGAAGAGGACTGGGAAACAGATGTGCTAGAAGAAAGTGTAGGTTATTTTTTGAGGATGGAACTAAGACTAGTTGCAGCGGGTGGAAAAATTGATCATAATTCAAAGGCCAGCAGAGGGCATATTGCTATAGAGATCCAGTCATCACCACCCAAGTCTAAGCTTGAGGAAATCTCCTAAAACTTTGTATCTCATTTCCCATTGGTTTCTAAACTAAAATAAGCAATATACTTTAGCTGGATTTAATACTGGCTTCAGAGTAGTTAGAGGTTGCTATATGATTTGCACTTACTTATAATCAATATTTTCTTTCTCTCCTGATATTAATTTTGAAGAAATACTACTATTCTTCACAAATATTTGCTGGTAATGAGTAAATGCTTCAGTATTACATGTTGGGCATTTGACTTATGAATAGTTTTGACATAGTGGATATTTAAGTCTTAAAGATTAAAGTGAGAGATTTGATGAAAATTATGTCAAGCTTTCTCCATAACTGGCTATGAGTTTTAGTCCTGTGGAGCAGCACAATCCAAAGACTGAATTGTAGCTTTTTTTTAGCTGCACATACTTCTGTCTCAAATAATGAGACTTCTATCATGATTAACCTATCCTCATTGCTTTCTTTGGAATGCAACTACAAATAATTTAGTTCACATCAAATCCATTATGGATAGATATTAGAACAGACCATTCATGCTTCATTTCCAACCAGGTTTCTGAACAGAATGGCCATATGTGTGTGAGAGTGATTTTAAAGAATGAAGTGCAGTACTGATAGAGATATCACACAAGTGAAAATTAGTTTCCTGCTATCTGCTGCCTGCTGAGGATTTGCTTTTGCTTGCAATTATACTGTATTTTTATATTTATAAAGGAATCAAATATTACAATGCTCACAAAACATTCTAAATTTTTCTGGTACCAAATAATTCTGTTCTTGGTAGAAAGCATATAAAAGCACATGTTAAAAATGGTGTGTCTACAGAGGAAGAGAGAACTGTAGGGAGGAAATGAAACTTTTGGAAGTAGAATATGGCCTGTATGATAGAAGGAAGAAAGTTTGTACAGTGCCTTGGTAGTACAGTGGTCTAAGGCACCCTGTTATTAAGCTGGTTATTAAGACTAGCTGCCTGCAATTACTGCAGATTCGAATCTCGCCAAGACTAAAGGTTGACAGCCTTCCATCCTTTCTAAGGTAGGTAAATTGAGGACCCAGTTGTGGGGGCAATAAGCTGACTTTGTATAAATATACAAAAGTATGAAGGCTATTGCTGAGCACATTGTAAGCCGCCCTGAGTCTCCGGAGAAGGATGGCATATAAATCAAATTAAAAAAAAAAAGTTATTTGCAAATCCACTTCAAATTCAAATGTGCTGAAATATATCAGACTTTCACAGCCTTGTGTCCCTCAGATATATTGGATGTAATCCCCATATTTTTCAACTACTAGACCAAAAATAATTCCACAAAAAAACAGAGGGGATTACAGTGTTGCTGAGCAATTCTATAGGAAAGCCTTTTTTCCTCAACAATTACCTTATATCAAAAGGAGCTTGGAACACTTTTTTTAAAAAACTTCATTATTTCAATCCTCTCCTCAGAAGTATGCTTTAGTTTAAGACAATGTAGATGCTCTTCCCTGGCTATGAATGCTCAGTTGTCCCTTAAATACAGCAATGCAGGTTGCTCATAGTGAAAAGAAAATATTGTGTGTTTATTCAAAACCATTGTTTTTAAAATGTTCCAGAGGATAATGCTTAGCCATGTGCATCTTTTGGTTCTAAGTCAGAAGGAACTCCTGTAACTTTGATATTTGTCATACAGAATGCCATGGACTCTTGGTTCTAGAAGAGGCTCTAAAAATTTCTGAAACTCCAGTCTAATGAACACTGCTGAAAAATTTTAAGCAATTTCAACAAAGTATTATCAGCTTTTGCCAGTAGGTGGAGATGCAAGATCACAAATTATTCTCAATGCCTCCCAAACTAAAACAATTTAGAATGAATTCTAAGAAAAAGGAACTGGGGGAGGGAAGGGAGAGAGAAAAGTGAGCAATGCTAATCAATAAAGATAATAAAAGTGCTTCTTATGATTAATATTCTTTACATTGAGAGGAAATGTAATATTATAACAAATTCCTCTGTAAGAAAAGGGCAATTGAGAAAGGGGTATGAAATTATGATACTTAAATAAATGTAAGGTGCTTCCAGTTTTTTGCACTTCAGCTTTATCATTCACAGTGATGATAAAATAGAATAAAATGCAAACAAGGAAAATTACATCCATTTTAATAATATCAACTGAAACTTAAAAGCAATCAAAGATAATTAAAAGTAAGCTTATTGAAACACTGTACAACTTAAAACACTAAAATATCTCTAAAATGCTTAATAATAACACTAAGACTAGAGACTAAAGGTATAAAAAACAAAGAGTACGGAAAAATCAATACATAAAAAAAATTATTAGTAAATTGACCCATGCCCAGTATGCTTAATTATTTCTTTGTTAATGTCAATTGCTGCCAGGCAAAATATAGCAATTTTGTATGTAATATGGTTCCTTATCTGAGAGGAGAAAAGGGACTCATTATGATCTATAACATGTGTTAATAAGGGAAGAAAGTTTCTTGACTGCACTGATAATAGCAGCAGTACCAAAACACAAGTGTGATGATCTAAATAGTATTTGTGTTGCTAAAATAAGGAATCAGATTGTTGGGGGCAATATGAATATAATGCTTACATTGTAAACTGCCCAGAGAATACTATAAAGCACTATGGAGTGGTATGTAAATCTAAATGTTATTGCTACATGAGTAGGCTGTCATACTCTTGGGGACTTTGATAAATCTCCCATTAAGAGGGAAGAGGGAAAAATGACCTAAGAAGGGGATTTTGCTGTGCAGGGAAGTTAAAAAGATTCCTGGTTCCCATCTTATAGAACCGTGATGGTGAACCTATGACATGTGTGCCAGAGGTGGAACGCAGTGCCCTCTCTGATGGCACACAAGCAGTCACCCCAGTTCAGGTCCGCTGTGCATGCGCGCACACCTCCCACTGACCAGCTGGTTTTCGGGTCTCTGCCACACCTGCACAGGGGGTGAGGCGCATGCACGGGGCAGAGAGCGCATGCAGGGGGGTGGGGTGCATGCATGAGGGCCACGCACACATTGCATTTTGGGGGTTCAGGTGCACACACTTTGGGCACTTGGTCCTGAAAAGGTTAGCCATCACTGTTATACAAGCTGTAAAGTGTGCTGGAATATAGATGACTTTGTTCTGGAATTCCATATCTCAGGCCCTTTGTCAAATGCTTCCTTTAGCTTGAGTATATTCCCAAAAAAGCAGATGCTCAAATGGCAGGTTATAATGAGTACATTTTCCCATTGTTGCTGTGATGGTTGAAATTACTGTGTTAGGACTAATGGAGTCAGTCTTGATGGGAAAAAGTGGCATTTGAGCCAATATGTAAATATTAGCAGCCATATTCTCATCTCCATTTTTTGTGGTCCTACTTCCCTTCAATAGGTGTTCCAGCCCAATTCCTTCCTAGTATTCCCCGCAGATTTTTCTGCACTTATTTATTTCATAAAAAAAAAAATCCTCCCGTATTTTAATCTGCTGATTTAATGAGGTAGCAAGTGAATTGATGCTGATAATCATTTATTTTTAAAAGCATTCCAAGTTCCTAGCAAAAATGACTAAAGGGCTACTGGACATCTCAGCAACTGAAGACTCTGATATCTGCTGCAGATGTCCTCTTAGGCTGTGGCAGAAAATATTGCCAGTATTTTCCTGCATTAAGAGGTTAAAAAGTAGCATATTGGGGCTTGTTTAAAATGGTTAATCCCCAAAGATTTACTTACAAAAACTGAAAAAATACACCTAAAAGAATAAAGGGAGGGAGAATTGTTTTTTGGGAATAAAATCATCTGCTTTTGGAGGGAATAAATCTGTTTACATTTGTTTTAATAACCCAGTGATTTTTGAAAGGGGAAAATATTTTCTTCAGTCTGTTCCTCATACCTCATCCTGTCATAAACACACAAATAAATATTTATTTTCCCCTCATCATCTCCTCATGGCTTTGTCTTCATCTCAAGCCTAGCCTATGAGTAAGAAGTTATCCTTGGCTGGGCTGGTGTTAAAGTAGTATTTTTGCCTTATTCAACCACCATCCAAGGTGATTGTCAAGATTTGTCTTTGTCACGCATTATCTTAGAGGGAAGTTAGGTGATTCAGTGACTTCAAACAGAGGCACTACCGAGGATAGAGTTCTGATAGCAAATTTCATGCCAGTATAATTGTCTGCCAATTCAAGGATGGCTGGGTAGCAGTTTCATTCGGCAATGGAGAAAGGCCCTTTGTGTGCTTCCAGATGGATAGCTCTTCATGCTGCTAATCAAAATATATTGTGCAGCTAGTCTGTCTTTTTCTACTTAATCAATTTTTCCAGGGCAAGATGTGCTTGGCTCTAGCAAGCATGTATCTTTGGAGAGTGCCATTTACATCCCACATGTCATCAAAATTAAATTTCAGTGTGCTTTACAGCAGGCACAGAAGAGATATTCCATCCTGGGTAGAGAAGAAACTAATCTGCATTTTAAACAATAATATTAAAAAATAATCGGATCAACAGGTGGGTCAGTCATACTTTCTATAAAAGAAAATTCAAACATAAGAAAGAAAAACGTTTCCTTAGAGCATCCTTCTCTAGCTTGAGTGCCCTTCAGATGTGTATATTAACTTCCAGAATTTTCCAGCTACCATGGTCAGTGTTAAAATTTTTTGAAGTTGAAGTCCATACATCTGGAAGGTGTCCAAAAAAGAAAGACTACCATTGAGACTGGGAAGAAGGCACCTGAGATTGCCCTCTTACTGGATGATGAATTTTTCTCATCACTGGAGGGCAAAATCTAAGGTACCTATTCTGAGGTCCCTAAAATATTCTCACGAGCACCATAGAATTGTGGTAAAAATAATATAGTTTTAAATATGAAAATACTCCATGAATGGGTAAATAAATCAATGTTTCCCAATCTAAAGCTCTCAAATGTATCGTATTACTGTTCCCATAGATCCCAGCCAGTATAACCAGTGGGAATCCTATATAACTTTTCCAGTGCATCTGCAGGAGGCCAGGTTAGTAAATTTTGATATTTGACTTACAGTATTTTTAGTGTTGGTCACTTCCCTTGGCCTCACCAAAGGTAAATCTAACCAGTATAACCATTACAGACTAGGTTTAAACAGTTTCCCTCTACAGGATTGGACTAGATGGTTATTGTGCTCCTTTCCAACTTTACAATCCTACGATGTTAAGATCTGAAATCCAACGAGAAACTGATGGATTGGGCAAATCTGGCATTCATTAACCTATGAAGGTATGGATCCTTTATAAAAGCAAAATCTCATTGTTACATAAACAAATTGGAAATAATGGGGGATGGATGTTATGGGACTTCAGTGTAATTTCATCCCAGAAGAAGTCAGGCTAAGAAAATAGAGCTGATAATTTATAGCAGTTTTAGAGGTGTCAGTGCAAAAATATTTTAAAAACAGTAAAATGCAGAGGGATCTTCCAGAATGTGTGCTTAGCAACATGAAATTGAATAAGTCCCATGCTGGTTGCTTGATGCCATCACTGCATGCTCCCCGTCATGCTCTATCCAATTCTCTTCCTTTTATAATTGTAAAGTTTTGGTAAACTCTTATTTTGAACCAGCAAGCCTCAGGACAGAGGAGGAACAATTTGAAATGTCTTGTGCAGGACACTCTGCAGAGCCATTCCAGGGTGTAGTTGGCTCACCTTACTTCCAAGCCTCTGATACCTGCACAGGAAAAGAACTCTAAATATTGATTAGTCATAAGAGGGGGCATGCTGCAGTAGTGGGTTTCAATTTCGGCCGCTACCAGTTCGCTCGTGAGTGTGCATGCAACATTTCTGTGCATGCGCAGAGATGTCCAGGTGGATGGACGGAGCCTCCCGCTGCTGCTGCTACTGGTTCACCTGATCTGGGGCAAACCGGTAGCAACCCACCACTGGTATGCTGTCCTGGTGAACCAACAAGAGGTTTACAATAGAGGAGAATATATGTAGCTTGGAACCGAACTGTGAAGTCCTTGGTGCTGTCTGATCTTGGTTGTTTGCTTGCAGACATTTAACAGATATTTAATAGATTAACAGAGTTGGAAGGGATCTTATAGGTCATCTAGTCCAACCCCACCCCCCACTCAAGCAGAAGACCCTATACCATTTCTGACAAATGGTAGTCCAATCTTTTCTTGAAAGTCCCAAGTGATGAAGCTCCCACAACTTCCGAAGGCAAGCTGTTCCATTGGTTGATTGTTCTCACTGTCAGAAAGTTCCTCCTCATTTCTAGGTTGAATCTCTCTTGGTCAGTTTCCATCCATTATTCCTTGTCTGGCCTTCAGGTGCTTTGGAAAACAGTTTGACCCCCTCCTCTCTGTGGTAGCCCCTCAAATATTGGAACATTGTTATCATGTCTCCCCTGATCTGTCTCTTCACTAGACTAGCCATGCCCAGTTCATGTAACCGTTCTTCATGTTTTAATCTCCAGTCCCCTAATCACCCTGGTTGCTCTCCTCTGCACTTTTTCTAGTCTCAATATCTTTTTTAAGGTGTATAGTGACCAAAACTAGATGCAGTACTCTAGGTGTGGTCTTACTAGGGCTTTATAGAGTAGTATTAGTACCTCACTTGATTTTGATTGTATCCCCGTTAATGCAATTTAGAAATGAATTGGCTGTTTAAGCTGCCACTGCACACTGCTGGCTCATATTTAGCTGATTATCCACTAAGACTCCAAGATCCCTCTCACAGTCACTGCTATTGAGTCAGGTTCCCCCCAGTTTATATGTGTGCTTTTGATTTTTCTTATCTAGGTGTAAGGCTTTACTTTTCACTACATTGAATTTCATTTTGTTAGATAGGGCCCAGTGTTCAAGTCTGTCAAGATCCATCTGGATCTTGAGCCTATCTTCTAGGGCATTAGCTATTCCTGCCAGCTTAGTATCATCTGCAAATTTGGTGAATTCCTCTTCTATTCCCTCATCTAAGTCATTTATGAAGATATTGAAGAGTACTAGGCCTAAGACGGAACCTTGTGGCATCCCACTGCTTACTTGTCTCCATGTAGACTTAGACTCATTAAGGACTACTTGTTGAGTTAAGTTTGTCAGCCAGTTGCAAATCCATCTGATGGTGAAGCTATCTATCCCACTTTTTTCTAACTTACAAAAAGGTAGGTTGTGGTCTACTTTGTCAAATGCCTTGCTGAAGTCTAAGTATATTATGTTGACAGTATTTCGCTGGCCTACTAATTTAGTGACTAAATTAGTCATCATGTTGACTACCATATTTTCCGGCGTATAAGATGACTTTTTAACACATGAAAATCTTCTTAAAAGTCAGGGGTCGTTTTATATGCCGGGTGTCGTTCTCCTGTAACCAGGCAGACCAGCCCGAAAGGCTCCGACGAGCCTTAAATGGCTCTGACGAGCCAAGCTCTGACCATCCCAACTGAGTTGCCTGCTAATCAGGCAACTCATCTGGGATCGCCAGAGCCATGTAAAAGAAAAAAAGTTTTCCCCCTCCAGCTTGCTTACCTTAGCTGCTAGTCGCAACGCTTGCCTTGCTTCGCTTGCCTGAATCCATTCCATCAGCAAGCAACTCCCTGCCTGCAATCAAGCAGGCAGGGAGTTGTGGACTTCAACTCCCAGAATTCCTTAGCCAGCAAAGCAAAGCTGGCTGAGGAATTCTGGGAGTTGAAGTCTACAAGACTTAAAGTTGCCAAGGTTGGAGACCCCTGTTCTATTGGGTAAGTTTTTTCCCCCTTTGGGAGCTTTAAAAAAAATAGTTAATTGGAGGGGTATTTTTAGTTGTTCTTTTTTAGACCTAGCTATTTAAAGTTTAGGAAGTTTTAAATTTAGTTTTCATATAAAAAATAAAAAATAAAATAAAATAAAATAAAATATTTGTGCAGCTTTCTGAGATTTAGTTTGTTTCTGTAGTGTTTCACTCTAACTACACAAACACACAAAATCTCACAAAGCTGTATGTGGAATTTTGTGTAAAGTATGAAAGTTGGGTTTTGGGGCTTTTTGTGGCTGTGTGAGGTTCCTGCTTGTTGTAGGAGCCATTTTGGGTCTAGCACAGCTGCTTTTACATTGTGGGTGAGCCAGTGTGATGTTTTTTAATTTTTATTTGGTGTGCGTTGGAAGAGGGGTAGTCTTATACGGCGAGTATAGCCCAAACCCTATATTTTAACAGGAAAAGTCGGGGGTCGTCTTATACGCCAAGTCGTCTTATACGCCGGAAAATACGGTAAATCTATTTTTAACAAATCCCGTGCTGACTGCTAGTTATTACTTTACTCGTTTCTAGGTGTTGGCAGATTTGTTTTTTTATTATCTTTTCCAGTATCTTCCTGGGTATTGATATTAGGCTGACTGGTCTGTAGTTTCCTGGGTCTGTTTTTTTTCCTTTTTTAAGATGGGAACCACATCAGTTCTTTCTAGTCCTCTGGTAGTTCCCTGGTGTCCCAGGATTTTTGAAAGATGTGGTGCAATGGTTCTGAGATGACATCTGCCAGCTCTTTTAGAACTCTGGGATGTAATCCATCAGGTCCTGATGATTTTTATTCATCAAGATGAGATAAGTGTTCTCTTACTATTTTTTTTGCTTATTTTAACTTTTATTTTCACTCTGTTTTTTAGTGTTATGTTTCTGTATAACATGTTTTCTAGATAACATGTTAACTTCATTTAGATAAAATGTTCAGTTTACAGTTGTATTTTGTTTTCCTTTTGAAGAATTTGAAAAAAAAAGATAAAAATGAGAAATTCTTCATTGGCCTGCAGAGAACTAAATCACCTGAAATATTTCTGAGTCAGGAACACAAATTTTGACTGGCTGATATCTATAGATCCATCACCTTTCTATAAGCCCAACCTATCTCACTGTATTATTTAGGGGTGGGGGGATTGAAGAAGGAATGCTACACATGCCACCTTGAGCTTCTTAACACAAGGCAGATGTAACCCTAATAAATAAATGAACAGGTTTGATCCTATGACATATAATAACATTAAATAGTGAGAATGGACTATTTATCCTGTTTGGTTTTATTTTTGGTATTCAGAAGTCTTGGGTGATGGAAAGAAAAGGTGAGTTGTCTGAAAGTGCTTTTAAAACACACCTGTTTTTATGTTTCACATTTAACCTACTGCTATATTTAGTCTAAACATCACTTCTCTCGGTCCTGAAGACATGATGAAGAAATGTAGAATCAGGCCAAACTGCAAATTTCTTCTAATATCATTTTGAAATTGGAGATTGAGCCCCATGCATTTTGGAACACTATTCCAGCAATTCTAGGTGCTTCTTGACAAGGATTTTCCTTTACATTTTTTCTTTGCCCTCACGGTTTCCTTTGCCCTCACAGATTTCCAGTTTGTTTGTTGTCCCTCTGGTTCATGTATAACCTCCATCTATGGCCACATTTCTGATAAATATTATGATGTGATCAACTTTGAAAAAATTAAAGAGGTTATCTATAACAAGTTCTCCCAACTGATCTGATTAGCCATCACATAGCATTGCAAGGTTTTCATTCTTTGGGGAAACAAAGTAATGTGAGAAACTGAAAATGTTCCCAGACAATATTTGGGATATTTTATTTTAATAAGGACCACTTAATTTGTTCTTTGGCAGATTGCAGCACCTACAAAGAAGCAAAATGAGAAAAATATGAGAACCAGTCCTTTTATCTGACATTCTGCCCAAAGAACAGGCATAACTCTTCTACTTCTTTTGCAGAAAATCTCCTGCCAACTTTGTTGACCCATCTCTTATGCAAAAGAGTGTTCAACCATGCTAAAATTCATCTGGAAGTTTCGCCTGGGTGTTTTTTTTCATTTAACTGCATCAAGACAAATGTGCCACTATGAGAGATTAGGACTCCAGCTCTGCTCTCTTTAATCATGGGAGCTCTATTTCAGTGTATCTGAAGAGCATCAGGTTGGAAAAGTCTGATGTAGGTCAACATCAGGCAAGGGCTGTCACTTCATAGGATGTACTATGGATAAGGCCAGTTATGCTTTGCTCAGCATTCAGTTTGTTAATGAAAATGGGATTACTCATTTCAGCACTACATTATTTGCTGCCATTGCTTTGCTCTTAAAAAAAAATCTATTGATGAGATTTGTTCTTAAATGTTTGGTTTGATACTGTCCTCAGGCCGTAATTTGAAAGGCATTATAAAAATAGTTCAATAAACCAGCCAGCCATTCAGCATGTTCACTTTTATGAACTCTGCAGACAACAGGATTAAATTGTTGACTAAGATTGGCAAATTGCCAGCTAGAGAACCAAATTGCTACCAAAACATTCCTGCCCAGCACCTGATGATATTGTCCAGAAAGACCCTCTCTCCTCCCAAAACCCAGCCTTCCTCAATACATAAACTTAATCCTGGTGAACCTTTATGCAAATTAAGTTTTTGAGTTTTTTAAAAATCAAGCCTGTGAAAGGGGAAAACATTTTAGAAATATTGAAATAATTCCCTAGATCCGTGATAGCAAACCTATGGCACGTGACATATTGGTGGGCACGTAAGCTCAGCTTCAGTGTGCATGCGGGTGCCAGCCAGCCGATTTTCAGGCCTTCTGGGCACACCAGAAGTAGGGAAACAGGCTGTTTCCTGCTTCCGGAGGGCCTCGGGGGTTGGTGAGGAAGGCCCGTTTTTCTCTCTCCCCAGGCTTGAGACCCTTTCTAGGAGTCTGGGGAGAGCAAAAAATGGGCCTTCTGGTCCCACTAGAAGTTGGCAAACAGGCCATTTTTGGCCTCCGGAGGGCCTTTTTTTTTGGGGGGGGAGGCCATTTTCACCTTCCCCAGGTTCCTAGAAAGGCTCTGGAGCCTGGGAGAACAAAAAACAGGCCTTCCGGTCCCACCGGGCCATTGCATGTGGGGGTGGGGTGCATAGAATTACGGGTATGGGCACGCGTACGCACAACACCCCCCCCTGCTTCCCCCGCTCCTGGCACACGATGGCAAAAAGGTTAGCCATCACTGCCCTAGATCCATGATGGCAACCCTATGGCATACTCTCTCTGCTGGCACACACACTGTCCCCCCAGGTCAGGTCTCCGTGGCGTTTCTTTCATGAGCTTCTGTTTCCCTGCAAACGACGAAACAGAAGCTCATGAAAGAAAAAGATCTTACCTCTTGCCATGCTGCCGGTGTTGGGATGGCCCACCTGCCGCTGGCCAGCTAGTCTTTGGGTCTCTGCTGCACATGTGCGTATGTTCACATATGTGCACGTTCATGCATGTCAGTGCATGCACACATTCACATGTCCATGCATGCGCACATTTGTGCATGTATGCGCACCTTTCATTTTGGGCATGCACACGCACAGTTTGGGCACTTGGTGCCTAAAAGGTTCACCATTGCTGCCCTAGATTATCTGACCCTAAGTCTTCCTATTCTGAACACTAGATGGCAGACACCTCTTTTAAATTAACAACACTGACCAGAAGGAAAGTTCATTAAATGAAAAAGTAGGTTTGAGTCAATTGCAATATTCTGTGGATAAAAAGATATTTTGACACACTGCCTACAGTTATGCTATTCTTTTTAGTTGTTCATTTATATATTAAATCTTGATGATAAAATTTAGTCTTGATCCAAAAGCTGATGATTTAAATGATTTATTTTACATGATCCCAAGCAGCTCCAAGAAAAGGTTCTTAATACAAGCCTACAGCAGTGTTTTCTGGCCCAGAGGAAGAGAAAGAGCTCTGGAGCTTGCACTGAGCTTAAGAAACCAGGACACAATGTTCGATTCATTTACTTTTTGATTCTTTTATTCATGATTAGCCCACCCTTGTAGGAGATTATCTCAGGACAGGTAACAAATCTAGTCTGCTTGTATCAAATAGCTTTGACAAAACCACTACACATCTAAACATAATACTGGAGGAGTTCTTAAATGGGATGTAATCCAAATTAATTTTAAATAATTTCATAATCCCTTGATTTCTGCAAAACTGAACACATTGAGCATTTTTTCAGGGAAAGAAAACACTTTCAAAGAGCTTGTTTTGTTTTGTTTGTTTGTTCAATTGTTTGTTCGTTTGTTCGGGCTAATTGAGATTTTAATTGGTTTAATATTTCACTCTATCTTCCTGATGAATTCTGGGAAATGTACTTCTATGAAGAAAGCTCTGATTATTAAACAGAAATTTTTTCTATTCTACCAAATTACAGTTTACAGGTAATGCCCAGGTTACGAAAATTCCCTTAGCAAACATTAAAAGTTACGTGATAAGCTCCCCTTAGCATTTACAAACAAATCCCAAAATTCCGAATGTTGCAGCACCACAGCAGTTGTTCGCTCTTATGAACGACCACAGAGGCTCTGCAACATTCACCCCACCTATTTCCCCCCCCCCCCCCCATCAGCCGGGTCTTCAAAAGCACTTCACCTGTGGAGACTCTCTTATCATGCAAAGATCTCCTCTTGCGGTTTCTTTGCCTGCTTCATTGCTTCAGGCTTTCAGTGCATTCACAAAGAACAGAGGTCTAACGTACCATGAGATCATGCAAGATCAGTAGCGCGAGATCTCGTGTTACTGATTTCATGTGATCTCACACTTTAGGCCTCTATTTTCTGCGAACTGAGGCCTGGATGTTTGCAAATATAGGTAAGGCTTTGGTACTTTAGGCCTTTCCTCCATTTCCCATTTCATTGCCAGGAGATTATGTTCCTGTAGGCTTTGGCAGACCTTTGCAAAAAGCCTTTGTTGGCACCAGTGGAGCTTGGAGGAGCGGACACCTCCCTCTGAAGCTCTGTTCCTACCAGCAAAGGCTTTTTGCAAAGGGCTGCCAAAGCCTACAAGGACACAATGCTCAAGTGCTTTGCTGACGAGAAAGGAGATCTGGAGGGGCATGTGTCCCTCCAGGCCTCCTTTTTCATCACCGAAGACAAACTCAAGCAGTTTGCTGGCGAGAAAGGAGGCCCAGAAGGGCACATGCGGACCTCCGGGCCCCCTTTTTCATAGCAGAAGGCTTCTTCAAGCTCTAGCGAGAAAGGAGGAAGCAGGCAAAGAAACAGGCTGGAGAAGAGACAGATCTTTATAAGCTAAGTCACCCGGCGCAGCAGGATGGAGGGGAGCATTTGTGGAGATCCCAGAGGAAGGAAAGTGAGGTATCTCTGGGCCAGGAGACGCCGTGGGTGATCTAATCTAGGTGGCCTATTTCATCACTGGCCCCTCCATAGCCTTTCCCACCCAGAGATATCTCATGTGCATTTAATGAACCATGCATTCGATTAGCAAATGCTTGGGCGAAAGCAGGGAGTGATCCGGGGTGAAATGCTCCCGGTTCGGACCGGCTCGTGTGAGTAGGTAGCGATGGTGGTGGGCAGTTCGGAGAACTGGTAGCAAAAATCCCTGCCCCTGCCCCCCATGCCCTGCTGAGCCACGTGATCATCAGAGCCTTTTTTTTTTAAATGGCTCTGACGAGCCAAGCTCTGACGATCCCAGCTCAGTTGCCTGCTAATCGGTAGCAAAAATCCCTGCTTCTCCCCGCCCCCCTCAGCTTGCTTACCTTAGCTGCTGGTCATAACGCCTTGCTGTAATCCCTGCAATCCATTGCATCAGCAAGCAACTGAATCTCCCTGCCTGCAATCAAGCAGGCAGGGAGTTGTGGACTTCAACTCCAAGAATTCCTCAGCCAGCAAAGCAAAGCTGGCTGAGGAATTCTGGGAGTTGAAGTCTACAAGTCTTAAAGTTGCCAAGGTTAGAGGTCCCTGTTCTATTAGGTAAGTTTTTTTCCCCTTTGGAAGCTTTAAAAAAATAGTTAATTGGGGTTCTTTTTAGTTGTTCTTTTTTTAGACCTAGCCATTTAAAGTTTAGGAAGTTTTAATTTTAGCTGCTTTTATATAAAAATTAAATTAAAATAAAATAAAATAAAATAATATTTGTGCAGCTTTCTGAGATTTAGTGTGTTTCTGTAGTGTTTCACTCTAACTACACAAGTACACAAAATCTCACAAAGCTATATGTGGAATTTTGTATGTGTAAAGTGTGAAAATTGGTTTTTTGGGCTTTTTGTGGCTATGTGATGTTCCTGCTTGTTGCAGGGGCCATTTTGGGTCTAGCACAGCTGCCTTTATATTGTGGGTGAGCCAGTTGTGTTGTGTTGTATTTTGTAGATTAAAAAAGGGCAAAGAAGTGACATTGACTTGGCCACGCCCACCTGACCAACAAGCCACGCCCTCCCATTCACCTTACCATCAAGCCCCACCCACTAAATAAGCCACACTGACAGAACCGGTAGCAAAAATTGTTAGATTTCATCCCTGGAGTGATCTCGTTCAAGATACTAGATTCACTCCTACGAGTCCTCAGGTTACAAATGGAATGGACAGGCTCCACTTCATTAGTAACTCTAGGACTACCTGTAATTACAATTAATGGATACATAATCCATTTCAAAGTGTTGTCTGCAGCTGAGCTGAAGTTGTGGTTAGATATACTGCATAAAAACTACTTTTCCTCAGAAATATATTTGCCTCCCTATATTTTGGCATTTATTCAGAAGAAATATTATCTCAGTTATTGATGGCAGAAAACATTGACTTACCGTAGTTTTGATTTGGCTTTCTGATATTGTAAATTGCAAAGCCTGATTAATTACATAGATTGCTAACTTGGGCATTCAGAGAATCGCAAAAGGGCCAATGAAAATTATATATTACAACATTATGACTTAAGTAGTGTTCAATATAAGGTTTTAAATACAAAAATCACAAAATTTTCATTGAGACACCATGATATACCTATTGTTTTTGCTCTATTGCAATGTGTCCTAAATGCATATGATTACTAGAGAGCCTATTCAAAGCAACAATACTTCCTGCTATCATTTATTAGGTTTCATAATATTTTGAAATGTACTTCCTTTATAATAACTAGATAAGCATTATCCTGGTTGCATAATCCCTGGCTATTTTGTCCCAATGCTGCAGAGTAGAGAAATAAGCAGTTACAAAGGATTTATGAATAATATGCATGTGAAATTAGTGCAAGGAAATATAAGAAACTTAAACTGTCCTGAACAAGGTTTTATTTTACTGTGAAAAATATCACAGATAATTTAAAAAGATAAGCAAGATCAGGCCTGATTGATATCTCTATATCAGACCATCAGGAAATTACTTAGGCCAGTGATGGCTAGCCTTTTCTGGACTGAGTGCCCAAAGTGTGCATCAAACCCACAAAATGCAATGTGCGAGTGGCCTCTCCTGCACATGCCCCATCCCTCATGCATGCGCACTCAGGCCCCCTGCATGTGCCCCGCCCCCCGCATGCGCAGCAGAGATCCGACAACCAGCTGGCCATCAGGAGGCATGCGCACATGCGCGGCGGAGCTGAATTGGGGCGATGGCATGCGTGCTCACAGAGAGGGCGCTGTGCGCCATAGGTTTGCCATCACGGTTTTAGGCTATTAGATGCATCAAAAAGCATCCCAAAATAAAGTATCTAATGACATTTGTGTTGTTGTCAAGAAAACAGCATAGATTATCTGTGTCACCTCCAGGAGCTGGGGGTCTTTACTTGAGGGAATCTTTACTTTTTTACCTCACACAATACAGAAGTCCAACTTACAACCATTCATTTAATGTGCATTTGAAGTTACAATATTGAAAAAAAAAAGACTTATGACTGGTCCTCGTACTATTGACCGTCACAGCATTCTTATGTTGACATGATCAAAATTTGGCCCCTTTGACATCTGGCATATAATTACAACAATTGCAGCATCCTGGGTCACATGGTCACCATCTGCAACTTTCCAGCAGGCTTCCAACAAGCAAAATAAAAGACGGAAGCTGGATTCACTTAATGACCACTTATGGTCATTAAGATTCACTTAACCATGCAGTGATTTGCTTAGCAACCAAAAAAGGCTATAAAAGTGGGTGTGAGTCACTTAACAAAATACCTTGTTTAGCAATGGAAATTCTGATACCAATTGTGGTCATCAGTCAAGAACTATCTAGACTAAGAGTCACTCACTTTTTCTAAACTAATGTCCTTTTTGATATTTTGGGACCTCAGGTCCTGGAATGAGTAAACCATAGTATTAGAATAACAGCTTGTAACATGGGGGATGGGGAGAAGTGTGATGTCTATGTGTGTACAATTCCCAATATATAAAATATATTTCTATTTCTAATAGAATAATGTCTATTTACAGATAAGCAACTTGAAGCAACAGAAAAAAGAGTGATATTTGGCTTCATGTTTAGTATCTTATAATATCTCTGAACACAAGATCATGGCTAGTTAACTTAATAAATGCAGGCAATGTGCAAAGGCATATATAAGAACCTTGCTTTTATAATTTTATAAGGATGAAACAAGGAAACTGAGCACACGTCTCTGATTATTTTCTAGTTTTTTTCACTTGAAAATTTTCAGATTCATGTTATAAAGGCAAGCAATATTTGTAATAGGTTTCATACAAAATGGCAATGTCAGGGTTCCAAGGAACACCCCCAACGAAATAAAGCTCTGAGGCCTGAGGTTCCTCAAAGTTCCAATTTATTAGAGATGTCATGTTGGCACATCTGGGAAAACATGAATCTGAAAGCTTCCAGGTTTCCCCCACCCACCTAAGAGTTCACAGCCCTGCCCCACACCCACAGGTTCATCACATTGTCCAATCAACTTTTCACACTCCACCTGATACAATCTTCATGCACTCTGCATCAGATGTGAGCAAAAGTCCTTGAGTACGGAATGTTGTTATGACTAACTTTCTATTGCGCCAACAACAACTTCCTCCCAACTTCCCCAGCTAAAATATATGGCAGTTTAGAAGCAAAAAAGAAAATTGTCTTCCAAAACTGACAAGCAAAAGGTATAGATCCTAATAAATGGTTGGTTATTCAAATGATGCTTCATTCTTTACTAAACTAAGTCAGCATTGTCCATGCAGAACATGGAAGTATTAACAGGTTTATGGACATCTCAAGTATGGCAAAACTACACGTAGTCCTTGATTTAAGACTACAATTGAGCCCAAAATTTCTGTTGGTAAGTGAGACATTTGTTAAGTAAGTTTTGCCCCATTTTATGACCTTTCTTGACACAGTTGTTAAATGAACAACTGCAGTTGTTAAATTAGTAACACGGTTGTTAAGTGAATCTGGCTTCCTCATTGACTTTGCTTATCAGAAGTTTGCCAAAAGTGATCAGATGACCTAGGACACTGGGTAACCATCATAAGTATGAGTCAGTTGCCAAGCCATCTCAATTTTGACCACATGATCATAGGGATGCTGCAATGATCATAAGTGTGAAAGACAGTGTAAGTCACTTTTTTCAATGCCACTGTAACTTTGAACTGTCACTAATTGAACTTTTGTAAGTCTAGGACTACGTGTGCCTATTTTTTTAAGAAAACGAACACAGAGGATAGAATATTTAAATGAAAATGGAACACAGCACTGTTATCTTTTAAAAAGACATTTCCTGGCTGAGCTCCAGGGAACATAATTCAGGTAGTGACATTTTGCCACAGATTCCACTTATCTGGCTAATCCATCCAACTCTATCACATTTGAGAAAGCAATGTCTGCAGAAGCCAAACTTCAGATGATTCGAGCAGTCTTACCTGAGTGACACTGTGCTCTGCTAAAGAGCTGTCATCCACCTAAAATAGGAAAAGAGATTCAGATAGTTAAGGAAGATAAAGATTAGCCAGGAGAGAGATAAATAGAATGCTGATAGCTAAGTCAAGAAATCTATAAAAATAAATAAGGCTTATTTAAAAAGGAGAGAGTCTTGACTAAATGGATTTGAGGGGGAGAAAAGACACAAAGCCAATATATATTGACAATTCAGCACACAAATAATGAATTTGAGAAGCAAATTGCTAATGACGCAAAGACAAAGAGATGGTTCTTGATTTAGTCATAGAATTTTTTCCATTTAGAGTTAGTCATACTTAGAGTATATCCATTAAAATCAATGACTTCTGAATTATTAATGATTATCTTATATCCTACTGAGTCCAATGAGTCTAGTCTAAATATGCCTAAATCTGGAGCCAATCTCATAAAATTGTCTTGTAGTATGCAATATAATATCCAACTAGATAGCAATGTCTAACCAACTTTGGTTGATTTTGAAAAGCTAAGCAGGTGGGATCTGATTAATACTTATATGGAAATCCATCAGGAAATGCCCCTAGGAAAGATTCAAGGATGTCTGCCTCCGTGGAATAATTTTGTTTGTGGGAATGTGCCTCAGAGACTTCCAAGTTTCACTTCCAAGTTTTCAGAGACAGAAATTCTGTTCAGAAGGGGAATATCCACCACCAGAAAACCTCTTCTGACTCATCCAGGGCTGCTAAGTCATGTTCATTCTAATTTGTCATCAGAGGGAATTGAAATTAAGCATGCTAGGAAAGAAACCACAGCTTCTCTGGATTTAATGCTTTCCAAACCCAGTGGGGAGATTTGTATGATACAGAGATGGCCTATAGGATTTCTCTTTCTCACATGAAAACAAAAACCCCTATATCTATTGTTTGTTGCTGAAGCCACATCAGCAAGCATGCAAATATATGAGAGATTCAAATAACAAGAGCCTCTGGGGTAAATTCTAGGAAGGTTGTGCTCATATATGAGAAGAAATAAAGATTGTGAAATTGTATGGACAAAGGCTATAAAGATGGACATCTTAAGCAATGATCAATTAAATCAGATGGAATATAAATATAACTTATACTAATTGATAATTTGCAAATTAATTATCTGGGGAAAGAGTATCCTGACAAATATTTTTAAAATCCTCAGATGAAACAGTTGGGTCATCTAAAACTAATATGCAGAATTAAAGTCAAATCTTCTTCAAGTCAAGTTTGACTCCTGATGACTTCCTATGTACCCTCGACAACTAGAAGAAATGGTTTATTATTATTATTTTCAAATTTTTCTGTTAATTTTCAAGAACAAAATGAGCCTATTATTGCCATAGTAATAATAAAATTACCTTTGGGAAAAGTTAAAACTTACCAGAAGAAAAATGAAGCATACTAAAATGAATATCCTACAAATAAATGAATATGAGTAATCCAGAATGGATAATTTTAAATCAGATGATAAATCAGATGATTACATGATACATGGTATATTTGATCAAGGTTAGAACAAGATACGTTTATTATTTCTGACAAGCTCTTATGGACTTTCTATTAACACAGAATAGAAAACATAATACTTTATAGGTAGGATAGGGAATAGAAAAATAAATGTTTGTAACATTAGAGGGGTAAAGAGTCACTAAATTTTTTATACTTGCGATGAAGATTGAAAGTCTGTTCTTTATGGACTATATATTGCATTATTCAGGTCATGATACATACAGTATGGCAATAAGAATGTAGAACTAAATATAAGTTTTCATTGTGAAGAAGGAAAAGATAAGGAAAGAAAATCAACCAAGATGGTCAACAAATAGAGAAAAACAATAAAAAAACCACGAAAGGTTTTTTTTTCTTCAAAAAAAGATCAGAGCAATCAGGACGTTTTCCATATAATGGGACACAAGAATAATCCTCAACAAGATCTATTAGAGGCAAAAGAAGTTAAAGAAAGTTAAAGAAAGATGGGAATAATAATACTAACCTATCAATTCCCATAAATACTATTATGAATGGGATTACACAATGAAAGATAAACTATTTCAGGAAATAACTCTAATAGAACCAGAGGTAAGGAAAAAAGACCAATAATCATATAGAAAGGCACCACATTACCCAATGAATTGTTTTAAACTGCAAAGAAAAGGCTAAAGAGCTACAAACTATCTAAACAAATGTAGAACAAGATTGTATGGGGCTCCTTGGTGCTCTATGACTTTTGTTTTCTTCAGACCTTTCATTACCCAAATTAGGTAACATCCTAATGAAATACCTGCAAGAAAACATCCAAACTCAGATAACATCTATGACCCCTCATTTCAACCCTGAACTACAAATTTTCTTTGTTATAAAGTTGTGCAGTTTGGAGACTGAAAAATGCAGTATATGTAATAAAGGGTAGTATGTGTATTGATTTATAAAGTACAAAAAATGTTCAGGTTATCAAACATGCTAGTTCTTCATACAAGCAAAATTACTTTGATTTTTTAATATTTCATATTAACCAAGATTTTTTCACTTCATATTTTTATTTTCTTAATGAGAGATTCTAAGTATTTGCTTCTTCTAACAAAGTCATATCATTTGACCATTTGAAATAGTGTTTTAACCTCTAATTTTAATTCTGGCTGTTAGTTCTTCAAATTCTGATATTTTTATAATGTATTTGTTTTTCAAGTGATGCAAATTTGGAGAAAATATTCTTGTCCACCTTCTCTATTCTTATTTTTACTATTTTTACCGCTGTGAACTGGTAGTAAAGGTAAGTGGAACCCACCTCTGTTGTGTATTGTTGTGGTTGAACCTAAAGTAGTCATTGACAGGTAGGACATTGTGAAAGATAATTTTATGTACTACACTTAAGTCAGACCAAAGTCGGCATAGTTCTAAGTTGTCTAAGTCCAAAATTTGAAGTCTGTTGGCGTAAGGTATTTTATTGCGGCTAGAGGAATGGAGGACTCTTCTTGTAAAATATCTCTGTACTCTTTCAATTGTATTTATATCCGATATGCAGTGCGGGTTCCAGACAGATGAGCCTTATTCGAGAATTAGTATAGCAAATGTTTTGTATGTTCTAGTTAGTAGTACAATATTACCAGAGAAGAAGCTACGCAAGATTAGGTTAACAACTCTTAATGCCTTTTTGGCAATGTTGTTACAGTGGGCTTTGGTACTTAGATTACAATGTCTCTTCTGCCCCAGGCCAGAATGGGACAAATTGCTGCAGTCTGCTCACCACTTCCAGCTTGCCACCGCCAACTTCTCTTTACCAACTCATCACTGCCAAGTTGCCACAGAGGAGCTCCACATGATTAACTCACCAAGGGAACAACTCACCATGGGCAATCAGAGTGAGAGATGGACAGGTGGGCAAGTGAGCAGATGAGCAGAACACAGAGCAGTGGCCATGGGCTTCCCATTTTCACACACACACACATACACATGCCGCTGCTGCTGCCACCACTGCCACAGCTGCTGCTGTGCCAAGGTCCAGGCCAAAGAGGCCAGGCACACTGATGATGGTGGAGTGTGTGAAAATGGGATGCCCCTGCCCCACTCCTTGCTGCCTGCCACTACCCACCACTGCCACTGTTGCCATTTCTTCAGGCTGGAGCTCAAAATGGTGATGGCAAGGGTTATGAAAATGGGAAGCACCACCACTCTGCGCTCTGCCCACTCCCTCACTTTCCTGCCTGTCCGGCTCTCCCTCCAGCCACCCACAATGAACTGTCCCTATGCCGAGCTGGCCATGTGGAACTGTGGTGACTTGGGTGGTAGTGAGTCGGCAGAGGTAACTTGGCAATGGAGAGCTGGCTGTGCAGATTTGTCCTAGATCTGTTCCAGGCACTCTAGCTGTTCTTGAAGTAGATCTAAGTTCCTAATCACTGCAAACTTTCTTCAGAGGAATCATCAGAAATTTTCAGATAGCTTTTAATTTTTTTATGCCTTTGAATAAGTGGTGACTCCCGTTGACTGCCTGGATTAGTCCTTGCAGTTTTTCTAGCTTGTTGCTTTAAGAACTGTACTATATTGGCACTCCACATGCTTATTACCTGTAATATATTTCATATTCTGGCATTATATTAAGTCTTGCTGTGGTCAATAAAATAAAGGTAAACCTCTGTAAATTTTTTTGTTTCTTCATTATTTGTCTTATGTTAACTATCTGATCTCATATTTTTCTACCATTTCTTAAACTTGTGTTTTTATTTGACATTTTCACATACAAGTCACCAAGCCTATCAAACAGATTCCCATAATATATAATAGGCTAGGAATCAATCTGAAATATGTTTTGGGTTAGAATTTTAAAAAGAACATAGAATATCATCAGAGTTGGAAGGGACCTTGTTTTTTGGTCCGCCAGCAGCCTGCGGAGTTGGCAGCAGAGTCGGACAGTGAGGAGGCTGGGGAGGACCATGGGCCAGTCCTGGAGTCTGGGGAAGGCTTGGACGAGGGCTCTGCATTGGAGGCAGAAAAAGGGCCATCTGGGAGGTATGTGCTGCCTCCAGAGCCGGACCTCAGCGAGGCAGAGGAACAGGGGGAGACTGTTCCCAGTGCGCGCATGCGCAGAGCTGCCAGAAGGCAAGAACAGCTAAAACAAAAGGGACGACTCGAGAGTAGGGCTGGGACATGATTGGCCCCTCCCATAAGACTTAAAAGAAGAGCAAAGTCACGTGGGCCTTTGCAAGAAGCAACGTTTGTTCATTCAGTTCAGCTTAAAGCCTGAAGCTCTGTTTGATTCTGGACTCTGTGTGGTTTTGCCAAATTAGGTCCTTGGCAGCATGTCAAGGGAGATAAAGGTGGGTGATTATCCCAAAGGACTTCTCCTGAAGGACTCTTTATAACTAATTGGGACTCATCTGTGAGTGAACAGAATTCACAGCTGTTGCAATAAAAGAGGTTTTTGGGACTACTTGTGTGTTTTAATGACTCAGGAAGCCTCGGTCAGAACACCTTGGAGGTCCTCTAGTCCAACACCCTGCTCAAGCAGGAGACCCTGTATCCATGTTCGAAAACCTAGGGAATGCGTGCCAGAAGCGGCACGCAGAACCATCCCGTGAGGGATAAGCAGCCTCAGTGGCTCCTCGTCCACATTCCTGTACAGACATGTGCGCCGGTCAGCTTGGCTTCATGAATGTGGGATCGCCGAAACCCAGAAGAGCAACATTCCTTCGCACATGTGCGAGCAGGCACCTGAACTTCTGGGTTTACATCACACGCATGCGCGACAACCAGCTTTTTGTTGGGCGCGGGTCTGTGCCAGAAACCGGAGGTTCGGGTGCTGACTCGCGCATGTGCGATGGAACGCTGGTCTTCCAAGTTTCGACGCTCCCGCATGTGTGAAGGCCAGCAAGGCAGGTGGATGGTTTCGCGTTCCAATTCCAGTACGCAGGCGAGCATGCTGTGATATAAAAAGTTAGCCATCACTGCCCTATACCATTTCAGACAAATAGCTATTCAGTCTCTTCTTAAAAACTCCAGTGATAGAGCATCCACAACTTCTGAAGGCGAGCCATTCCACCGGTTGATCGTTCTCACTGTCAGGAAATTTCTCCTTAGTTCTAGGTTGCTTCTCTTCTTGGTTAGTTTCCATCCATTGCTTCTTGTCTTGCCTTCTAGTGCTTTGGAAAATATGTTCACCCCTTCTTGTTTGTAGTAGCCTCTCAAATATTAGAACACTACTATCATAACACCCCTAGTCCTTCTTTTTACTAGACCAGACTTAACCAGTTCAATGTTTTGGCCTCCAGCTCCCTAATCATCTTTGTTGTTCTTTGCATTCCAGAATCTCAACATCTTTTTATATCATAGTAACCAAAACTGGATGCAGTATTCCAAGTGTGGTCTTACCAAAGCCTTATAAAGTATAACATGTGATCTTGATTCTATTCCTCTGTTAACGCAGTTCAAGATTACATTGGCTTTTTTGGCAGCTGCAGCACACTTCCGGCTCAAATGTAAGAATTTGTCTACTAGCACTCCAAGATCCCTCTCACAGTTACTGATATTGAGTCAAGTTTCACCTAATCTGTACTTGATCCCAGAGCAACTCTGAGGCTTGCTCTGAGATCTCCCCAAGATCAATGTATTTTAGAATTATTTGCTGGACATGTCTCAAATTCTCTCTGATAAAAGAAAATGCTAGCAACCACCAGCTTTTTACAGAGTAGAATTGCACCAGGGCCCATAAATTGGAAACCTACTGTGGGTAGTTTAGTTTGCACCCATTCCCAGTCAATTCTTATAACTAGATCAGTGTGAACACGCACGTAACTCAGTTTAGCCAGCAAAAATGTAGGTTGATGGGTATTTATTAAGTATCAGCAAGCATTAAGGAGTAAAGTGGCAAAATGGGACAAAAAGCAGGCAAAAACAGGGAGAGATATGAACAAAAGCAAGAGCTTACATGATCTAAGAAATTAAGTACAACAAAAAGCATCAAAGATTTTTAGAGTCACTAGAAACAATAATTAGCATGGATAGTCCAAAGGAAGCCACTTTTGGTGTTTCCAATTTTAACCCTTTTATAGACAGTTTCTGCTTTGTCTGCAATTCTTATACCTCCCAGGTTGCCCTTGGATAATGTAGTTGGGATTAGTTCTTTTCTCTTAAAATTTAGGAACAGTTTGTGCAGCCTTTTAAGTTCTCTGCATGCTTGCTCTGCAGCACAAATTTAGTCTCTATAGATAACAGGGCTATTTATGAGAAAAATAAGTTCCCAAAGGAATATTGATCAAATTAACATCAAATCAAAACATAAAAGATTGTGGAGAATTTATTTTCCTCACATATTAAGTTTGTTTTTAACTCTTATATATAAACCACTGCTAAACAGAGATAAAAGAGGGACACCAGGAGATCCTTCCTCTATTCTGCATTTAAAGAGACAGCTTGGCAGACAGTGATGGTGCATTTAAAACCCCACAGAGAAAAGATCCCATTTAATGTGTCTTGTAATATTTGAAGTGATCAAAAAGACCAACACTTTTCTTTCAAGGCAATAATTCCAATCACTTATAATAATAATAAACTGAGCAGTTATTCCATACTTTGGGCTTGTGAAGGGCTATATCTCTGGACAATCATAAATGAGGTCCAAGGTAAATATTTCAGCTCAGCCATTCAACATGCCACACTTAACATGCTTAAAGGGAACTGATGTCTTACTTCTGCTTCCCACTTTGGAAGATGTTTCAATATTTGTACAACTTTTCCGATATAATTTCACTGTGATCCGAATTGCTGGTGATATAATCAAAGAGAATGAAGCCATAAGCTGCAGGCTCCGGATTTGTCTGAGATGGAAAGAGTTTTATGAGTAAAGTAAGTTGGAATAAAAGCAAGGATGATGCAAGAATCACCAAAGAGTAAGAAATTTAAAAAAAATAGAAAAGGGCAGTAGACTCACTCTAAAATTCAGCTTCTGGATGACTTGCTGGGAATCACTTTCCATAATCACACTAGAATTTTAAAAAAGAAAGAAATTATACATCTTAGGAAAAAGAATTTTCAGTCTTGTTCATAACACTAAAAAATCCTGCAAATGACAGTAAGAGTTATCAGATATGTTTCTTGTGTACTCATTAACAGTGATCACCTCGCATAGAAAGAGGCATTGTTCCATTGAAGCAATTTTTCTTCTAATGCAATATTTTGTGTAGATTTTTAGGGTTAAAATGCCATAAGAACCAGTTAAGTCAGTGCTGATGCCTGTTATGAGATTTCCTGGTCAGCTTTCAGATATTTATTTTGTGGTTTTAAATTTTTTATTCTAAATTTTATTCTGATCTTCCTACCTGTTTTGCAAAAGTGTGAGCATAGTCACTGCCTTTCTGTATGAGATATTCCTCAGTATTTATCTTTATTTCTTCCCCCTTTCTTGTCTGATTTCAGTAGTCTTGTCTCCTACTGAAGTGAATTTTCCTTTGCTTATAAATCTCAGTCTGAACAATTTATATCCCAGGGTAAGCAGTTCTCATCCTTAAGCCACATTCAGCCTTCAATCTAATTGCATGTAACTTCTTTCACATTCCAACTGAAATGTCCCCTTTTTGAAGAATCATCCACACAATTGGGAAGAATGGAAATATTTAAAAAAGGCTTACCACATCTGCTTCTACCCTGGTTTTGACCTTACTACAGTAGCTATAGTTCTGCCTATCACCAGCATCTCCCACCTTACATTAACACTATGGGCCTGAAGCCCTTGTCAGCATATACTTTTACCTAGAACAAAGATTGCTGAACTCAAAAGAAATTTGCTTCTGATTACAAATGTAGATAATCACTCTCTGTCTCAAGAAAGCGATAAGCCCAATTCAGAAGTAAATAAAGACAAATTTTGAAATGTGAATTTAAGGTATCCCTTATTTTTACTATTCAACTGGCTTTCTTAATGTGACATACATACATAGTATGTCTCAACTACTTTAAATCAGTATGATTTATTTATTTATCAAATTTATATGCCTTCTTTTCATGGTTCAAGGTGATTCTGAGCAGTTTATGAATCATGGAAATTATTTTTATATCCTGATTAAAATTTGAGAGTAATATGATTAGCTAGTTTGCCAAGATTTGCTAAATGTATTTTATAGCAGAAAGAGATTTTGAATAATATTGTATTTAAACTGTACGATATTGTGCACTACACATAGAGTTCACTGTATTATACATACTTACGGTATTTTTCGAAGTATAAGGCGCTTGGAAATATAAGACACACCTAGCTTTTGCGGAGGAAAACACAGGGAAAAAAAATCTGCCTCTGCCTTTGCCGCTGCCTCCCAGCAATTTACCTCCTTGCAGCAAAAAGCAAACAGCCTGGTCAGCTTCAGCACAGCCTGATTTAGCACAAGCAGCTGATTGGTGGTTGGGAATACCGCCTATCAGCTGTTCCAGGCCGCGGGAATCGCCACTGCCCATTGCCATGGCCCATCGCTGCTGCCACCTATCGCTACCTCCGCATGTCCCATTTTTCGCTTCTGCACCCCATTTTCAGCCTCTGCACACCTGTTTTTGGCCTCCGTTCATCCCATTTTTGGCCTGTTCCAGGTGGCAGGGATAGCTGCCACCTCCGCCTATCCCTGCCACCTGGAACAGGCCAAAAATGGGATGCACGGATGCCAAAAATGGGGCACATGGAGGCCAAAAATAGGGTGCGCAGAGGCAGCAATAGGCGGCAGCAGCGATGTGTGGCAACAGGCATGGGGATCCCTGCAGCCTGGAACAGCTAATAGGCAGTATTCCAGGAGGCCAATCCAACTGTCAATCAGGCTGTGCTAAATCAGGCTGTGCTGAAGCTAACCAGGCCGTTTGTGTTTGCTGCAAGGAGGTAAACTGCTGGGAGGCAGAGGCCGAAGGGTGGGGGCTGGTGATGGGCGGTGCTTCAGCAACATTCGCTGTATAAGACACACAGTCATTTCCATCCACTTTTGGGGGGGAGAGGGTAAAGTGCATCTTATACACTGAAAAATACGGTAAATCCAAGATTGTATTTAAAGAACACCAGGTAGTGTTGGTATGAAATGTATTTTATTGTAGTTTTTCTCTGTGAGTCTTTGCATATAATGTTTTTCCTTCCACAGAAATCTCACCCTCCATCAACAATCTCATCCACTACAAGGAATACCCCATCCATGTTTTCTATCAGAATTCGCTTCTCCACATTCTTTCTAGATAAAAGAGAAAATGACAGCAATGTTAATTCTAGGATGCATTATCTACATTTGCTTTCCATGATTTCCTGACCTCTACATTCCCCAGGATTTCTAAAGACAAAAGATCTTTAAAATAAAGAATTCTCCTTGTCAAATTACAACTTCCAGAATTCACTGGAAGAAACCAGGATAAAAATTATGCGATAAAATTATATAGATTGGTAAAATAGATGCTTCCCAAAGGAAAATAGGTTATTTTTTTAAAAAAAACCCTATGAAAACATAAAATGTTTCTGAAAACGGGCACTTCTTTCCAAAGATAATATTGGTTATAAATCATTGTTTAATTCAGGAGTTAAGTATGGGAATTCCATGGCCTAAGTGATTGTTTAGTTGGGGATATTCTTTTTTACAACACCTAGCTTTGGTTTGTTTGTTGCCAATGATTTGGACCATGTGGTCTAAATTTTGAGAAATTGCAGTAGCAAATAGAGCTTTGATCCCAGTAGATCTTAGTTAGAGTATCTAGAGAGTAGAGGTCAAAGACTGGATTCTATTCCCTGGATTTTGATATATGGTACTCTGGTAGAATGCAATCTTTTTTTGCATTTCAATACCCAGGTGATACACTATTCAATCTCTTCTGAAATATGTACCATACATCTCTCCGTAATGAACTTTTGCCTTCCAGAAATAGCTTCCAAGAGAATTCAAAATAGCAAAGAATGACTTTTTAAAAAGTCAATGATATCCACTTGTTAAAAGCACTTCTTAAAAGGCTTTGAAAACAAATACAAAGGCCTTTATTTTGTGTCAACATTATAGATAAATCTTTACAGGTGAGATATTCCAAAGTTGAGATATCAGTGTCAAAAATAGCAATTAACTCTCTGGTTGCTACTTATTGTACTTTTATTAAAGTTCCTGAAGAAGAACCTCAGATATTATTCTCTATGTAGACACCAATCAGATAGTGATTACATATGTACTTCTATGCAATGGAAGGCCAATAATGGAGAGCATAATTCAGAGGACAAGTTGCTTACAAGGAACTCCTTTGGGGAAAATATACTGTAATGTCAATTCAACACAGCCAAGGTTAGGTTAGAAGTGATCATTTTCAATAGCCCACCCAGAATTACTTAAGATTGATAGCCATATAAATCTTTTAAAAAAACAAAAAATAGCACTATTAAAATGCCAGAGGAACCCAAGAAAACTATATTTCTTGGGAGATTTGATTTTCTTAAGAGCTTGCAATTTGGCTTGCATGCTTAGACTAACCAAAATCCTTCCTTCTAAAGACAATGTTTCTTGCCATGTACCAGGTCACTACAGGCAGCAATGTGCAACTGGGATTATCCATATATATTCATACACATAAAGGTTATGGCAGGGGTGAAATCCAAATTTTTTTCCCTACCAGTTCTGTGGGTGTGGCTTGGCACGGGAAGGATATTGCAAAATCTCCATTCCCACCCCACTCCAGGGGAAGGATACTGCAAAATCTCCATTCCCACCCACTCCAGGGGAAGGATAGTGCAAAATCTCCATTCCCATCCCACTCTGGGGCCAGCCAGAGGTGCTATTTGCCAGTTCTCTGAACTACTCAAAATTTCCGCTACCGGTTCTCCAGAACCTATCAGAACCTGCTGGATTTCACCCCTGGGTTATGGATAGGTTCAATCAGTTCTGATAATTTCTGCTCTCCAGTCTATAACTTCAGTGCTTGATAAAGTGATCCTTAATGCCCAACAGAAGCAACAAAGGTAACTCACCGCAGCATATGATTGAGGGATTCAAAGAGACAGGAAAGAACTGACATCAGCATTAACTGGAAAAAAAATAGGATTCGAAAAGAAACTCTTATCAATAACAGTCAATATCTGGCCTAAGCATATATTTCTGCCTAAGTACTGTTCTTCAGAAATCAATCGGAAGCAGAATCAAATTGTGGTTTCCACAAGGTTCTTTCACCTAGCAACATACTAGCTTTCTGCACAAAAATTATTTTGTGTAAATCATTATTTGGGATCCCGTCCAATCAAGATGAGTCTCAGAAGCTCAATCAGAAGCTTCCTCCCTGTAGTTTATTTATTTCTTTGCTTCTTATTTAACCTTGTCTTGCCAAAGAAATAAATTTTGGGAAAAGGAAGCATGCACCAAATAGAAACTAAATACAAATATGAAATCTAGAATATTATTTTGCCACTTCTTCCTCATTTGCCTATGGTTTAAAAATTATTTTTAAAGGACACATTACCTCATTTTCATGGGAACTCCCAACCACATAAAAAAAAAGATCAATACTGCTTTTATAAACTATAGTTAAGCCTTCTAAGAAAGCAATCTCACCTGTGGGGGAAAAAGAGAAAGAGAAAATTATATCAACATTGTGTTCAAAGTATCTAAAAACTGAGAGACTGATGATTTGCTGTATCTTATTTTGGCTGTACCCTTCTAACATCTGCATAATTTAAGTATTGTGATTCAAAAGGAAGCTTTCCATTGACCCTAGCCATTATTGATATGGTTTTAAAAAAACAAAACCTTTCAAATTTGAGTTACTGGCAACGAGACCTACAATTAATTTGGTAACAGTAGAATTGTGCCTGTTATGAAAATAATTCAGAATTCTGTGATTTGGAAATTATCCAACCATGAATGCAGCCTCTTTCTGCTACTTGTTAATGCAGTCCTTTTTTTCTATCTTCAAGTCCTGCCTGAAAAAAAACCCCTTTTTTTTAATTTAAAAAATTTAAGAATTGGGTTAACTTTAATAAATCAACTCCTTCAAACAATTGCCCTTTCTCAGGTTTGCAGAGAAGTCTCAGAAAAGATTGGCTGATTTAGTGAATAGCAGAGACATGCTGTGTTCATGTCTGTATAAGGTTCAAAGCAGTGATCCCTAACTTTTTCAACCTGATGGCCTGGATGTGGGGGGAGGGAATGGTTCCATGTGAATGGTAATCATATGCGTGAGCTCAAGTGCCCACCATTCACACAAGTGGAACTGTGCATGTCTTGCCTGTCACTTGCGCAGCCTGGTTCTGAATGGACAGTGACCCACTAGTGGGCTGTAGACTGGGGTTTGGGGACCCGTGGTCTAAAACACTGAATTTTGAATCATTCTCAAAGCATTCCCAATCCTAAACTTAGGTGAAAAATATGTTTGCCCTCATGATCACAATCAAATGTTGCCCCTGAGGGTTTTTTCTGTAAGGTATAATGCCCTGGGTATGTAAGTTTATGAAAGAGGCCTTTTAAACCCATTTCACACACTGCTTGATTCTTTGTTTCTGCTAGACTGCGTTCATATGACAGGTTTAATCCCAAACTCAGATTAACAAAACATATTGCTACAATTGCATACATGCCATGCCCTTAAATGAACCATATTTAGTTTATCATAAAAGGGTGTTCATTCAATAGGCTAAGGATTTCTCATAAACTCTGAACCACAAACTGCACAACTTCATTTTAGCCTACTCAAGTGTGTTGCATAAGTGTATTCTGTATGCTCTTTGTTATCCCTGGCTGCTTGAAATACATTTTGTGACACAGGAAGGAGATCAGAAGTGCTAAATCAAGGGTTTCTGTTCAGCAGGCCAAATGGTCCAGTTGCTAAGTTTGAGATATATTTTTACTCACTTTCTGTCTTATGAGTTTTGTTGAAGACATTTCTCTCAAAGCTCTTCTGTTCTTTTATTGATGAAAATGTGTTGTCGTAATACTGTGGACAGCCAGAAGAGGAGATTTAAAATAGGGTTGAAACAACAGAGGGATGGAAAATGATTGGCAAATTGGAGTTATGTTTATCCAAGACCGTCATACTTCTTAAATCAGTGGAGAGAACTTTGGCCCAACAAATGTTGTTGATTATAGTTTCCATCATTCCTCATCATTGGCTGTGTTGATTATGGAAAATGGGATACCACAGCCTTCCAAAAACATTCAGGTGAAAATAAATGTAAAAAATACAGAATTTCATCATATATAATTTCTTCTTCTTATGGCCTTTAATAATGCAACATGTTTATCACCTATCTTCTTTTTTCCTAATGTTCTCTTATTTGTTCTCTTCCCGTACTTGGCTTAAATTGCGTTTTAACTGCCATCTCATTCCTTTCTAAGTTCATCTCTGTGATTCTCTCTAACTTGTAATCTTTGCACTGGTAAATTTAGGTGCTAAATTGAGTTATGGGAGTGTGTGTGTGTGTGTGTGATAAATAAAGTGGACATACATTTTGAAGATTTCTTTAATAGGGTCTTGATATCTGTGACCTAAATTCTGGCCTCAAGAGCACCACTGCACGCACATAGGCTTCTCTCCAGGATGATACAAATCATGATTAATTAGGATTTCCATCCTCAGAGACAACACCCCAGTGTCTGGAATAGTCTATAGTTGTTGACAACTCCTAATTGGCTTTGGCTGGTTTTGTCAGGATGAATAGTGTTGATAGTGGTTAATTCTTGATAGGAGTTCATCAGGAAATTAAGAACTACAAATAGTCCTCGAATTACAAGTGCAACTGGGAGTAGAATTTTCACCATAAATCAGGTGAGACCCAATTTTATTACAATTTTTACAGTGGTCAAGCAAATTGCTGTGGACAATAAACTAATCAAGCTTTCTCAATGGGTATTTTTTTTGACAGAAATTGGTAAAAAAATCACAGTTCTGCAAGATGCTACAACCAATTGTAAGTGCAAACTGGTTATCAAGTGCCAAAATGCAATCATGTTAAAATTGTTAAACAATGCTTTAAACAAATGTTCATAAATTGAGGACTATACTGGGAGTTAAAAAAAAATCTGAGAGAAAGACATTAGCAAACTCTCTCCCTATTGGTACCAAAGAAAGTATATTGACCTGTCCATCTCACCAACAGCTGTGTCTAATTTGAAGGAGTTCTTAATCTTTATTTTAGACTGATGATGATCAAACTCCAGATGGGGCCAGTAGCACCAATGATAGATAGCAATTGGCATAGATCATTATAGGTACTGAACAATGAGTAAGATCTATAATTTGACTTCTTATAAAGCAATTGCCTATATTCGGTTCCCTACCTAATCAATGCAGACAGCCAAACTTATCATGATTACTTAAAATAAAGATAACTTATTCAAGTGGCTTATTTACCTGTACTTTCAGTGGAGTTAATCAACAGTTGCTTTAGATAATTATTTTATATTTTAATTATTGGTATTTTATCCTTGGTGACAAAATCACTCTAGATGAAAGATAGTGAATGACTGATATTAACAGTAATAACAATTACAATAATGATAATGGAGATTCCAGCCTTAAGTTGTGATCCCTGTTGGAATACGTGAAACTGATTTCAAAGTAAAATCATTCATCTACTTATTCTATAGGATGGCTAGAATTTAAGAACTTCAATATATCCTCAAAAACCTTATTGTTTATATGTGATCTGGCAGCAATTCTGCTCCCTTGGCCTCCAAAACTATGTAGCAGAAAATGCAGAATAAGAGTGACTAGTAGATTACTTTTATTCCAAAGAACTGCTTGGACAATTGGGGTTTTTATAATAGGAAGTAGACAGCTGAGGCAGCTGGGACGCTTAATGGAGCTTTATAAAAACAGCATTGAGGGGGAAATGAATTGAATGAGGCATAAGTGATAAATTGGGAGTGAAAATGTTTTGCCTGTCAGACTACTATAGTGCAGGGATACTGACCAAAGCTGACATATAAGAGAGCGAAAAATCTTCCTATTGTAAGGAACAATTGGCAGAAATCATAAGATATTTGGCTGCAACAGCAAAAATGGTTTAAAAAGAGTAGATAGTGAGGAATTCTCTTGGATAATTTCAGACGCCCACAGAATGACACTCAAAATGCATTTTTTGTAAACACAATATTATATAGATATATGGAAATAGAGGGGTGAAATTATAAACTACATATATGCAAAGAGGGTAATCCTAGGAATTAAACAGCCACTTTGGTCCAGTGATGAATTGCTAGTCTTTAGTTATGAAAGCTGGTGGGATGAAATTGGGTCATTCTCAAACACTCTCGCTTAGCCCAATCCACCTCAGAGGGTTGTTGTGGAGAAAATAGGAGAAGGAAGGAGTGGAAGTCAAAAGAAGGAAATCATATTCTCCACCTTAGACAGTTTTCTTAACTCTCCCTAACCTTCGGTTTATCAAACCTTCAATAAGTAAGCAAAATGTCAAATAAAATTGCTGGAAGTATCTTACCTTAGCCAAAAGTCGCTGCCCAAAGCTGTCCAAGATGAAAATTGCTTTAATGGTATACAGAGATGGTTCCTAAGATCAACATTAATTGGTTTTATTTTACTGCAAGATTCAGAAAACAAAATAATTAAACAAATAAATTGGAAAGAGAGGCACTAAGAAAGGAGAATGTTTGTATTTCAGGGTTGAAATGAGGGGTCTGTGGTGTTCTCTGAACATGGTTATTTTCTTGCAGAGGTTTCATTTCCCATGGTAGGCAACATCACCAATGCTGCTAGGGAGTGGAATTTGTTCTCAATTTATACTCTAATGGCTTGTCCTGTCAGTGTTCATGGGAGTGGTTTTGTGGTGGTTTTTGTGGTGTGTGTGTGGGGGGATGGGCTATTTACTGTTGGGTTTGTTTGGCAATTCCTTGATTGGAGTATTGTTCACTTCTTGACTGTTGCTCTGATGTCAATCTTGGTATTAACCTATGCTCATCTGGGTGTTGATTGCTGGTGAAGAGGTATTTTGGCCCTTTTAACTTGTTGATAGTTTCTTTTGCACAGAATGTAGATGTTATGTCTATGAGTCTATTGATGGTTGATTTGTCAGAGTGTCAAGATTCCAGGAGTTCTCTAGCACTTTTTAATTTGGCTTGATTTAAGATGATCACAATTTCCCAGTTAAAATTATGGTTAAGTCTGTCCATTTTGTGTGAAAATTAATGCGTTTTCATCATGTCTTGTGCTAGTTGGTTTTCATGGATGCGTTCTCCTAGTCTTCTGCCCATTTCCCCTATGTAGTGGCTGTTGCAATCATTACACTGAATGTTTTAGATGACTCTTTTTTTTTTTCCTTCTAGGGCTGTTTGGTCTTTTGGCTTACTTACGATGTTTTGGAGGGCTTTATTTGGTTTGTGTCCTACATCAATGCCATGTAGTTGTAATAGTCTGTTGATGATTTCTGAGATGTTTTTGATGTGTGGCAGTGTTATGCTTCTTACACTTGGGTTGTTTGTGGTATATTAGGTTGGTGGTATATTGAGTGGGTGAAAGTGAAGTCCCTGACATTCAACATCTGTTCAACAGGCTTTTTTGAAACTGTTCTTTGCATTATTTCAAATAATATTTCTACATATCTACAGTTAACATGCTTAATTCTCATCACAACCTATCATTTTTTAAAATTTCTGTACTAATGTTCTGGATTCTATTACATTTCTAATCAAACCAAAAGCACAATAGGAAGGTATCAATAGGCTGGGAGAAAAGCTTCCTTCTTTTCTCCCAGCCAGTAAACACCAAAACCTGAATAGCATTATCCATATAGAAACATTTTTGCTACTATTGTAAATTAGTTTAAGTATATGCCAATATGTAGCAAATTTTACATTACAAGGATTCTGTCTTGACAGCATAATAAGCAAACATCAAATCAGAATTTGCTCAAGATAGTTAACAGTGCAAATGTGTATAAATTATTTCAATATATATTTTTCCCTTTGGGTCTCCTTCCCTTCACAATCCTATCCACCCCTACTCTGGGTAATGCTTTAGGTCAAATTGTTGTTTTCCTCAGCTCCCCCCTCACTCCACCTGTAGTCCCAAGGACTCAACCCAATGAAAATCAGGCAACTGTTAAGACCACTTCATTCTGTTTCTATCCCTTTCAGGAAAATGTTTCCTTCCAGTATCCCAGTACTCTTTTTTCTGCCTGGCCGAACGCGTGCCAAAACTTTAGAGACCGAAGTTCTTACGTAGGCATTTGTTGTGATGCCTTCCCCCTCCCCCGTGGCGCCCGCCTTCCTTGCAGCTGCTTCCCCAACCGCTTACCAGTATCAGACCAGAGGGGATTTCCATGGCTCCAGACGGCACTCCGCCGGCGCGATCCGTACCTCCACCTCCTCCTCCACCGGATCCCCTAGCAGCGTTCCCGAGGTGGTCGTGCTGACGTGGCCGGGCCTCTGCTTTTCTCATCTCGGGTCGCTCAACGCCAGAGCTCAGTTCAGATCAACTGAACTGCTCCGCCCCATTCGAGCATTGGGTGGGCTGCAACGCTCCCCCCCACCCCGCCTTCCCGGCCTCTAAGTATAGAATGAAGGACCACTTCTTAAAATGTCCACGCAGGGAAGAAGGGGCGGAAGAGAGGGGCGGGAAGTGTGGGAAGCGAAATTCTGCCAATCTGTAGTGAGAAGAAAAAGGGCAGCCAAGGATTTGATAGAAACATAGAAAACCGACAGCAGGAAAAGACTCGCTGAGGCTTTTGTTTGTTTTTGTTTTCGATATTTTTATTTATTAATTTTAATTATTATTTTTATTTATTATTTTATTTTGGACGATGGACATTTGTTTATCCCAAGTATGTTTAAACTAAGTTACTGAGGATTGACCCACTACTTCCACTGAAAGTTGTTTCCAAGCTTCCACTGTGAAGTAATACTTTTAAAAGATAAGTCTTCTCAGTTTGAGGTTATGCCAGTGTTTTTGATATTTGCTTAATATTGAAAGCACTGCCTTCTAGAACCCTATTCACACCCTTAATATATTTAAAGGTTTTAATCCTGTCACCCCTTTTCCCTGCTGTGCGGCTGTACCTATTCAGTTCCTCCAATCTCTCCGGTTACATTTTGTCCCTCAGACATTGCACCATTTTTGTTGCTCATCTTTGTACTTGCTCAGTCATATCAATATATTTTTATAAGTGAGGTCTCCAGAACTGGAGACTGTATTCCAAATGGCATCTGATTAAAGTCCTATATAGTGGAATTAGGACCTCCTTTTTCCTGCAGGAAACATGTGTTCCTGTAGTGACATATCCTTGAATTTTGTTTGCCTTCACAACTGGCCACACAGTTTACTGACTTTGCAGTCATCTGCTATGAGCAGATCATTTTAGTTTTTCAGGAGATGGAAATCCTTCCTTCCTTCCCTCCCTCCCTTCCCAGGATCTGAAAAATGGGAAAATATTTCTCAACTCATGATCTTTGCCATTATTCAAAATACTTTGGGTAGAAACCCACAGCGTCACATATAGGCACTATGGAAGGATTGGACAGCCGTCTGATGGTCCCTGGATTATCAGCCCATTTCTATTTTTCTCTTCTTTCCTCCCACTCCTGATATCTATAGTTCTTTCTTTCTTTCTTTCTCTTTCTTTCTTTCTTTCCTTCCTTCCTTCCTTCCTTCCTTCCTTCCTTCCGCCTTTCCTTTCCTTTCCTTTCCATAACTTTGTAAGATGTGTCAGGTAATAGTTTCACATTGCAGATGGCTAGAAATTGAATAAAATGGGTATATTTCAGACCATGATATATATTTATGGCAGAAGACAGATTTTATAAGAGCAGTTTAGAATTTAATGTTCTTTTCTTAGCTTTGTGTCCATTTGGTGAGAAATAAGCCATAGAATTTCAGTAGAGATTGCAGCATTTCTTTTCAATCATGTACAGGTAGTCCTCGAATTATGACCACAATGGAATCCAAAATTTATGTTGCTAAGTGAGAAATTTGTTAGATGAGTTTTTTTTAAATATACTTTATTGATTTAAAAAAAATTTTTTTTAAAAAAAAACATCAAATCTCTGTTAACATCTGAGGTGTTGTGTAATTACATATTTACGTTATATACATTATATACATATCGAATATATTCGAATCTACCATTATTGAAAATAGACGTATCCTTACAATCTCATTCTATTATTCCACCATTTGTACCACCTTTCCCATACTGCCTTGAATTTTGAATTCGCATCATTGTTAAGAACTTGTTAATTTTGCCATTTCTGCGCATTCTAGGATTTTGTTTATTATTATCACCTCTGGAGGGGTTTGTTTGTCCTTCCAGTATTTTGCAAAGATTAACCTGGCCGTTGTTATGACATGTATTATAAGATGTATCTTATCCTTAGAAAGTCCATCTCCAATCATTCCTAATAAAAGGATTTCAGGGGATAATTTTATATCTTCTTCCACTATTTCTCGTAACCAGTTTCGTGTTTTTGTCCAAAACTTTTTTGTCTCGGGGCAGGACCACCACATATGAAAGAAGGTGCCAACCTCCTTTCCACACTTCCAACAGATGAGATGTTAGATGAGTTTTGCTCCCATTTTACGACTTTTCCTGCCACATCTGTTAAGTAAATCACTGCAGTTGTTAAATTAATAACAGTTGTTAAGTGAATCTGGCTTCCCCATTGATCTTCCTTGTCAGAAAGTTACAAAAGCTGATCCCATGACCTCAGGACACTGCAACTGTCATAAATATGAACCACTTATCAAGCATCCAAATGTAAATCCCATGACAATGAGGATGCTACAATGGTCATAAGTGTGAAAAATGGTCATAAATCACTTTTTTCAGGGTTGTTGTAACTTTGAATGGCCACTAGATGAACTGTTTTAAGTCCCTTAGCCATTAGGGAAAAGGCAAATAAAGGAGAAGGATTTTCACCCCAGCCTGTGTTTGACTGTGATGTGGCCAATTATTAGTAAAATAAATTCCTGTTTTTCTTGTCTCTTTTTAAGATGTACTGTACTGTAATTTAAACAGCAATAAGGCTTTCCTATCTCGTATATTTCTTATTAAATCTAGATGTAGTGAATGTATTAATAGTTGAGCTAAATCCATACTCTTCATAGAAGACATCTGTTTATAGCTTTTGATTTTTTAAAATGTTTTTTTCTTTCAGTATTCATATTCTAATGTTCAAAAATACATTCTCTAAGAATTGAACTAAAATCTCCATTTCAATCATCATTTTGTTATGAGAAAAATGTTTTCTGGGCACTTTGGGGTGTTTTTTTTTCCCAATTGATGGTAGACTGTGCTAAAATTCTAAATTTGAACAACTATGAGACTACAGAGCTCTTTTCATCCTTAATTTTATATTGTCCACAGCAAAATTCTCCTAATGAGATTTGGGGGGCCCAGTCACAGTTTTCCCCATTCTGAAACATATGATTATAAATATCTATATATCTAATTTATGTTTGATTAATATTATAGCGGAAAGGAATTATAATACTGAGCATGAAGATTCGTTCTCCAAGCTTGTGGATTGATTTCCAAATGTTTTGCTACCAACCTAGATAACATCCTCAGCAGAGTTTAGAGTTTAAGATGTTACCTAGCCTGGTAATGAAATGTTTGGAAACCAACCCACAAGCTCTGAGAATGAACCTTCACCCTCATCCTACACCCAAGCTACAGATATTTGCCACTATTTTAAATTATAATACTTTTAAGATAGGTCTGTCTCTCTATGTGGGATACTTGATCCAGTATTGTTAAAGTATAATACTATAGAAGAAAAAAATTGAGAAAATGATAAATGTTCTAACATAACCCATTTAAAGATGTCCTACAGATTACAATGTAAAAGGTTGAAATCCCGTCTAAAAGTACCATCTTTAAATCAGTCCTGAGTCTGATGGCATCCATGTGGTTTTCATAGCAATATGAGTTTGCTACTGACTTCTTTTGAGATGATTTTGAGATGGCAAATGGATTTTATAATTGTGTCTAATGGTGCCATTAGTGTTGGGATAATTGGTACAGACCTGTTCCTCACAGATCAGATAGTCTGAAATTCGCTTCTTAATGTACAGTATTTAGGAAACAGAGGTGTTGTGTTGTTACTTGGTACAACATAGGTGGGATAAGGTAGGAAAAGAATAGAAAGAAGGAACTGGAATGAATTTGGGGAGAAAGGGATGGGAAGAAAGGCTGGAGCACACTATATTTAAGGGAGTATCACTTTAGTATCACTTCATCCTTAGCAGTACTGCTTCTATCTGGTACTGAAAAGGCCCAGAGCTAGAAAATCCAGCCATTATTTCTCAGAAAACAAACCTCTTTCTGAAGGAAGAAATGTGAGAAAGTCTGGATCACATAGAAAGCAGATTATTGAAGAAATAAATTGCACTACGTTTACAGAGTCTCTTTCCCTCTGCTACAGTTGTATACTTGGCTAATGAATTTGGGCATTCCACTAGAAATTATAGTTGATGAATGAATCTCCGCTATGACATAATCCATAATGCATACTCCCAACACAAATATCTTCAGCTAGTACTTTCTAAGTGTTTTGGATTTCAGCTCCCTATAATTCCAAATCCTGAACAGCATTTTCTAAAACTAAAGATTACGTATATAGATGATAGCAGTTGGAGAAGACTACCCAAAATTCTTGGCTATATAGCCAAGTACAATACATGTCCTTTATGCTTTGTGAAGCATACTCAGTAAAATGATTGTTGCTGTTATTCAGTCACTAAGTCATATCTGACTCTTCGTGACCCCATGGACCACAGCATGCCAGGCCACCCTGTCTTCCATTGTCTCCCAGAGTTTCTCAAATTCATGTTAATTGCATTGATAACACTATCTAACCACCTTATCCTCTGTCGGCTCTTTCCCCTTTTGCCTTCAATCTTGCCCAAAATCAGAGTCTTTTCCAATGACTCCTCTCTTCTCATTAAGTGGCCAAAGTATTTGCATTTCAGCTTCAGTATCTGTCCTTCCAAAAAGACAAACATGACACAACCTAATAATAGAAAAGCCAAGGTGTGCATTTAACTAGGTTTGTGAGCGCAGCCAAATCATAACAGATACATTTAACTGCCTTAGTTTCTTTGAGTGGCTATGTCCAAGTACTGCTGGATTATAATTTTATCCATTTTTAAAATTTTGTTCATCTTCAGGTAAAGCTGTATTCTAGTTCATTCGTAAGATGTGCATCTTTGGTACTGTACAGCACCTCCTTTATTGTTTGGGACAATATCTAATCAATATGTTAATGACTAGTTCATCTGAAAAGGGTCCAGATGCTTCGCTACTAATTGCTTCCATGGAAGGGAATACTAAGTACCTATGAAAAGTTGTTGAGGATAAACAGGCTACTGGAAAAGTTTCAATTAGTGCATAAAGGGGGCAATTAATTAACTTGGATTCTTCACCAAAGTCCTGTGGAAGTTAAGAAAAGGGGAGCTTTGAAAGGACTTTAGTTAATTCTGACAGGCTTTGTACATCTAGACAGCTCTCTCTATTTCAGCATTGTAACCTGTCTTGAATTTGTAATAGCATTTAGCACTGCCACTTAGTACAGTTAAAAAAAAAATGTTGGGTTAGATCTATATACCCATTATACCTTCCACCAGTATGATGATTATCTTACTCTTGAACATAATGCACAATTTCTTCCTACTGATGCTATTTTTCTTTAAAAATATATTTTCAATCACTTTTATGGGGAATATTTTGAACTATTGTGACTTTTGTCTCCAGCAAGTTCAACACATTCCATATTGCATTAATACTTTCATTCTTATTTCTGGAAATTCCTGGGAACACATGGAAATTGTATATTGTATTGTATACTATTTATGGAGTAATAAGCTAAATCCAGATTGGAATTTATCTTATTACTCCATAAACTGGACTATATCATGAAAATAACTGCATGATTATAATATGATACTGACTAGAATATGGAAAGGCAATCTGGAAGGAAGCTTTGGTAGCCAAAGTGGGCTAATGATGCAAAGTGGCTGGGGTGAACTTTGATGGTAATTCTTAGCTTTATAATTATGTTGACATTATTATTAGTCCTATATTGCTTTTTTATTTGTTTCATGTTCACACTAGTGATAAACTGTACTACCAATATTCAGTAACAATGATTTGAGGAGGCTATAAAGGCCACTTGATCATGGCATCCGGCCCTCTCAATACCTGGTAAATAGATGGGGAAGAAATGGAGGTAGTGACAGATTTTATTTTCCTGGGCTCCAATATCACTGCAGATGGGGACTGCAGCCAAGAAATTAAAAGACGATTGCCCCTGGGGAGGAAAGCTATGGCAAATCTAGATAGCTCACTAAAAAGCAGAGACATCACCCTGCCAACAAAAATGTGTATAGTCAAGGCTATGGTTTTCCCAGTTGCAATTTATGGCTCTGAAAGTTGGACCATGAGAAAGACTGAGCGCCAAAGAATTGAGGCCTTTGAAATATGGTGCTGGAGAAAGCTCCTGCGAGTCCCTTGGACTGCAAGGCAATAAAACCGGTCAGTGCTAAAGGAGATCAACCCTGACTGCTCTTTAGAAGGCCAGATCCTGAAGATGCAATTCAAATACTTTGGCCACCTAATGATAAGGAAGGACTCACTGTAGAAGAGACTAATGCTGGGAAAGATTGAGGGCAAAAGAAGAAGAGGATGACAGAGAACGCAGTGGCTGGATGGAGTCACTGAAGCAAAAGGCGTGAGCTGAAATGGACTCCAGAGGATGGTAGAGGACAGGAAGGCCTGGAGGAATGTTGTCCATGGGGTCGCAATGGGTTGGATACAACTTCGCAACTAACAACAACAACAACAATAAAGGCCATAAAGAACAGCCCTTGGCTTGCTCACTTTTGGACTACAGGTCTCTTAGCACTAAAAGAAGGATACAATAGAGAAGTGTTCCTGATTTCTGCTGCCCCATGGGATTTTGATTAGGAAAACATTGAATGAAAGAACAAATGCATAAATCTCTTCATATTTAGAGAAATAAAATTGCACCGAAAGAACAAAACTAAAATATAACTACCTAGTATTTGCAAATGTGGTACACTAGATTCACCAACCAGGGCTTTTTTAGAAATATCTCACCAGATTTTCTTCTAAACCCAACTTTGCAGAATTACCAACAATAACTTTACTAGCTGAGAATTCTGGAAATTAAAGTTCAAAAATCTCAAAAGCACTCAGGATGAGGAAGGCTGGATACTGGATATTGTGCTGCAGGATTTCTATATGCTTGCTGAGCAGGTATGTAATGCTCAGTAAACTTTGGTTACTTAGGACACATTGACAAGGATGCAAAAGTGGCATGTAGTAATAGTATTAAATTCTTAATTTTAACTATGTGACTCTTATTTCAGATGCAGATATTTATATCCAGATGTGGACAGTTTTCTTGTTATACACTTCAGTGATCAGAACAGGATAGTTTCACTGCTTTTCATTTGATGCAGCCTAATCATACTGGAATGAAGGCAATAACAAGTTTTATTTTCTTGAGCTCCAAGATCATTGCAGGCACCAACTGCAGCCATGAAATTAAAAAATGTTTGCTCCTTGGGAGAAAAGTTATGACAAACCCAGAGAGCATATTAAAAAGCAGAGACATCACCTTGCTGACAAAGATCTGTGTAGTCAAAACTATGGTTTTCCAAGTAGTACTGTATGGCTGTGAGAGTTGGTCCATGAGGAAGGCTGCGTGCTGAAGAATCGATGCTTTCAAACTCTGGTGTTGGAGAAGACTCTTGAGAGTCCCTTGGACTGCAAGGAGATCAAATCAGTCAACCCTAAGGAAATAAATCCTGACTGTCCTTAAAAAGGACATATAGTGAAGCTGAAAGTTCAAATAATTTGGCTCCTAAATGAGAAGAGGGAACATATTGGAAAAGACCCTGATGTTGGAAGAAATTGAAGACAGATGGAGAAGGGGATGGCAGAAGATGAGATGGTTAGATAGTGTATCATACCCAATGCAGACTCAGGGAGATAGTGGAGGACAGGGGGGCCTGGTGTGTTATAGTCTATGAGGTCACAAACAGTCGGATACAATTTAGTGATTGGACAAACTCAAATTGGGAGTGTGACCCAATGCATTCAGTTTAACTAAAATCTACATACTTTGTCAATAATCACCAAGGCATTTTGCCTCATAACAATCAATAATATACTTTTATTTGTCAGAGACCTAGAGACAGACATTACTATAGCTCAATAAAAACCTGAAGAAAGTCACAAGCTCCAGAGGCAGAGCTGAAAAGTCCTTCCTGAAACCTTGGAGATTTATTGTGAGTCACTATTGATAATGAAATGGATGAAGTGGACCAAGAGCCCTGATTTTTAAAATGGCTATTTCAGATATAATTAAAATTTTAATTGTCCTTCGATTGTTCCTTTTTAAAAATAGCCTTGAAATAGCAGCATAAGCCTATATCATTTGGTACCACTGAAGCTTTTATGAAATGCCAGGAATAAACTTTCCTTGAGCTTTTCAACATATGAAGTAGAAGTGTGCTAATGAGAAGCTGAACCAATAGTATATAGGATAATGAATTGGATATACTGTCAATTAGGATGAAGAGGACTAACAAACAAACAAACAAATCTCATTTAATAGAAAATATCTAGTCGAAACTAGACAAAGAATATCTAGTTGAAACTAGATCTCAAATGTTGAAACTAGATTTCAAATGATGTCGCGGTGAGATCGGACACAAGAAGTGGATCTCTGTGTTCCTGTGCCGAATTCTCCCTGCTGGTGAGCTCCGAAAGGAGCCAGCCGCCCTGTAGGGGTGGTGAAGCAAAGAGGGGTGCCCTGTGAGGTCGCGGAGACTTGCAGCTCTCCTGTCTGACCCAGGGTTCTTTTTCCCTCTTAGCCATGGTGAGGAGAAGAGGCAGCTGAAAGATGGCTGCCATGAAGCTGGGACAACCAAGGAACAACAAAGACTGGCGTTGGAGCGAAGTAGGTGAACAGTGATTGGAACTTGGGGAGAGGATTCCTTTTTACTTTAAACCTAACCCCAAGGAACAATTTAGAACTATCTGCTCAGAATTGCTTGTTAAAGCGGCGATTAAGCATTCTGAGAAAAATACCAGACTGAAAGGAAAAGATCTAAAGAGAGAAAACAATACATTTCTAAAAATACAGAAGATTGTACTCTTAAACTGGGAAGACGTGGTAATGGGAAGGCATTTTAAAATGCTGGAAATTTTTATTTAAAAAACTTATCCTGTTTCAATAATTGAATTACAATTAAAATTACGATCAAAATAAAAATGAGACTGACTAATGGCAACATTGAAATTTAAATTGAGAGCACCACCTGCTGGTGAAAGGAAAGTATACAAGTCTGAGAATACTTATATGAAGGATTGTGAAAACATCTGGGTTATATCCAGTGGTGGGTTGCCCCTGGTTCAGACCGGTTTGCAAGAACCAGTAGTAAAACTGGCAGGAGGTGCCACCCACCATCCCGGATGTCATCATCAGCAATCTGCGCATGCGCAGAAGCAAGGTGCACATGCGAGTGAAGCAAGCGCACACAATCTCATTGTGAACCGGTAGTAAAGGTAAGTAGAACCCCCCCTGGTTATATCTAACTATCCCATGACTACTAGAGACTCAAATATGAGAACAAGGAAGTTATTTAATTAAAGTGACCCCTGAAAGTTATGCTAGAAGATTGAACCTGTAAAAGAGATGTAAAGAGGCTTTTGGTAACTCTTGGGACTATTTAAATGGAACTGATTGATTTCCTATGGGATACAAAGAGCTGTGATCAGTGTACTTCTTGAAGGGCAATTTTAGGTCTGAATAAAAGATTCTTGGACTGCTGGATAAAAGTGGAATTTTTTAAAAAAACAAAACAAAATAAGATGCAAAAGGAAGAAATGAGTGGCATTTTGAAGGAGATGGTGTTGATTTTCCAAAGCACAAAGGATATAATGGAGAAAGGGTTTAAGGAGATTATGGAAAAAATGGAAAATACTATACATGGGATAATGAGTAAAGATCTAGATGCTCAGAAAAGGGAGGAGCCAAGAGAAGGAATGGAGGAAAAGATAGAACTGAAGAATCAGCGAACAAAAGAAGACGAGGAGATAATAATAAAAATAACAGTGACTGATGAATTAAACCAGGGGAAAACAAATTTTAAGAGAGTTGAAAAGAGATTTGGAGATACAGGAAGATACTTTTGAATGGGAAATAGGAGTTTGGGCAGATACTTTGGAAGCTAGGCAGTGGAAAAGGGTAGAGATGGGAGAAATACTTAGATTGTATAGTCAAGAAGTAGATCCAGACAAAGATAAAGATCCAAGAAAGGAATATGGGTGGCAAGTCCAAAAAAAGCATAGCAACTAAAGTACTGAAGCTGGCAAGAGATGACGGTTAAAAAAGAAAGGGATTCTCTTTGATGTTTTGATTTCCTTTTCTTTTTTTCTTTCTTTCCCTTCTCTTTTAGAATGGTGTGGCATGATTAGAAGTTAGTTAGAAATAAGAGAAGGGGGAAATATTTGTATATACATACCTCTATATAATGGAATGAAAGTAACAATAAAATGGGAAAACTAGAGATTCAATGATGGTATTATTAAGTATGTTTTAATAATAGTAACTGGCATTAATAAAATGTGACTGGCATTGCAATAATATTATTATTATTAAGTATGTTTTAATAATAGTAACTGGCATTAATAAAATGTGACTGGCATTGCAATAATATATTGAAACACTAAGCAATTAAATAATGAAAGAATAAATTTTAATATAAACATGTGCATTACTAACAGAATTATATAGATTTGAGGATTGTAAAGAATACGATTAGAATAATTTTATATGCCTAAATAATATTGGGATTGGTATTAGAATTGTGTATTGAAACATCGAATAATGAAATAATGAATGATTGTATCTTAATACAAATAGATGTAAAGAGTGAAATATGGAAGTTTAGTTAAAAATGAACATGATTCAAAGTTCCAAAATGGGCGATGTTGGATAGAAAGAAAACGTCTTTTAATAAAAGGGTAACATGTTTAGAAGTTAGAATAGAGATAGAAATAAGAGAAAGGAGGAATATCAGGGTATACATCTTTACATAAAACAAAAGCAGTAATAAGAGGGAAGCTTAGAAATTGAATGGAGGTATTATTATATCCCTAGTGCCGCATAACAGGGTGAGCTCCCATTACTTGTCCCAGCTTCTGCCAACCTAGCAGTTCGAAAATACATAAAAAATGCAAGTAGAAAAATAGGGACCCTATTTGGTGGGAAGGCAAGTGTTCCATGCACTTTTGGCATTTAGTCATGCTGGCCACATTACCACGGAGACATCTTCGGACAGCGCTGGCTCTTTGGCTTTGAAACAGAGATGAGCACTGCCCCATAGAGTCAGGGGCGACAAGCACATATGTGCGAGGGGAACCTTTACCTTTAATTTATTATTATGTATGATCAAATAATATGGTGAATGGCATTAAATCAATATCCTGCGCGAGCTGCACTGGCTCCCAGTGGTCATCCGGGTGCGCTTCAAGGTGTTGGTTACCACCTTTAAAGCGCTCCATGGCATAGGACCTAGTTATCTTCGAGACCGCCTTCTGCCACCAACAATCTCCCATCGACCCGTGCACTCCCACAGAGAGGGCCTCCTCGGGGTGCCATCAGCCAAGCAATGCAGGTTGGTGACCCCCAGGGGGAGGGCCTTCTCTGTGGGGGTTCCCACCCTCTGGAATCAACTGCCCCCAGAGATAAGGAGAATCCAAGACCTTCGTGCCTTCCGTCGTTCCCTTAAAACTTTCCTTTTTCAACAAGCCGGGCTGGCCTAACAAATCCTTTTAAATGATTTTAAATGATTTTAAATTCGTTTGTCTTTTTAAATTTTGGGCCAAATTGAGATATTTCCTTTTAATCTGTTCTTAATCTATGTATTATGTATTATGTATTTGTGTGTTTTTACTTGGCTGTACACCGCCCTGAGTCCCTAGGGAGAAGGGCGGTATATAAATTTGAAGTAAAATAAAAAAAAAATTAAAAAATATATATAAAAATATGGAATAATTAACTAATGATAAACCACAACTTAATATAAATATGTATTATTATTAGAAACATATAAGTTGGTTGAATGTATTAACTATTATTAATTTTACTAGTTTTGTTTGTATTAGAATGTATGACACCCAGGTGCCACACTGTTCATGCATTGATATGTATATGTAAAATAAAATAAAGAATTTATTAAAAATGTTTTCTGAATTAACTAGAACTATGTACCAAGTTTCTCCAAAAAACAACCCACCTTGAAAAGAAGCCCTATCAAGTTTTTATGTGCATGTGATCAAGTTAAACTCCATCCACAAAATTAACCCTAAGTAAGACCCTCCCACTCCAGGATGCAGGGGGTAGGGTGAGGCATACAGGTAAAAAATAAGCTAGGGTGGGGATGGCGGGTGGAGCTGCCCTACTTACCAGGCCTCGCACACGATACCTGCTTTGCCTTCTCTAGAGCTCTATTATCGGCAAAAGGCTTTCTGGAAGGCATCTGAAGGCAAAACGAGGCCAGGGCAATGTGAGTGAGTGGTGGCAAGCAGCCGCAGAAGAAGTGGGCCAGCAGTGGGCTCCTGCTGGGCAGGGCTGTCGGTGCCACCACCGCGAGGTTAGTCAATAATTAGAACTCTCCAAAAAGAAGGTCTAGCCATTTTTTTCGGGTGTCAAAAGAAAATAAGACTCGGTTTTCTTTTTGGAGAAACCCAGTAATATGAATCTGATTTGTGTTAGTACAGGATATAGTCAGTCTGCAATAATACAATATCACTTGTGCAGCAGGCTACGTATAGAATAGACCTACCAGTAAAAAAAACTTCATTTAAAACATCACATTTAACGAATTCAAATATTTGTCCAGTTTTAAAATATATAACCTCCAATAGGCATCTATAAAGTATTTTTGAAAGGGGGAAATCACTGCCCTGAACTGCCAAAGAATTAAAATTAAAATCATGGCCTCCCAAAGGCTGCTGTCTTCTGATTTACAAAGGAACAGATACAATATTACATTGACATTGATCTCCTACTTGTTTTTAAAAAGGAGCTAACACTTTACCTAGATTTTTTTCATGTCTGCGTGACATGGGAAGAGTGTACAAATACTTATCACCTCCAATGTCATATATTACTGCCACTTCTTTCCCTCCTGCTTAAAAGCTTTCTGGAAGGTCAGGTTGTTCTTATAAGTAAAACTGGAATGTGGTGGAAGAGATGCCGAAAATATTTGGTTTTGGCAACCGTGGTGCTCTCTGAGCTTGGTTGTTTGCTTGCAGACATTTCATTATCTGACTAGGACTAGGTAATAATATCTAATGATAGTAATATCATTAGTGCTATCAAGTGCATATTTATTTCCTGACCCTTCTTAAAATAAGGATCCAGGTCATAGGCAATTCCTTCCCCCTTTCCTTCTAGCTAGCAGCACATTCACATTTCATTCCACATTTTCTAAAAAGTACCTGAAATGTACTTTGGTAATAGCACAGTATTATATTTTCTATCACCAGAAGAAATCCAAAGGGCAGCACTATCAAGTGCAGTTTATTTCTTTGAGCAATGCAACTCATATGTGGACATTTTTCTTGTCAGTTTGTAAACACTGGATTGTTCCAAAAAGTTAACTAATAGAGCAGCAGATGTATCAATATTTTAATGATTGGTTGGTATTATTGGGTTGGGATCTCTGCTTAAAAGTTGCAAAAAACAGTGCATCACATCAATGGGAAACCTGCAGGAAGCAGAATCTTTGCTAGTATGGAGCTATCACCATCATATCCAAAATGTAAAGGCAAGACAAGTCATAATTAAAACAAGTGTGAATATAAAAGCCATAATTTTGTGGTAGTATTGCAAGGAAAGGTGACTACACTGATACCTATACGTTAGCCTAACTTATTATAACGCTGATCTCCGAAAGAGTGCAGTCTGAGAGGCCTACAAAAATTGACTATTCATATAGTGAAGCATTCCTAAGCCATAAGGTCTAAAATATAGGAAACACACACACACACTGCAGATGGAAATGTAGCACATGTGTGGTAACTATCTCCACATTTGTAATCAAATTAGGCAAACATTAATGGACAGCAATATGACTGAAAAAGAGGAGCAAGAAAACCAAGGATCTTTAAAGGTACTGCCCTGCTGCTCCCGTATTGCATGTCAGTACACATTAAGGTTACATATGTTTTGATTAATTCATCTTTGGTGTACTCCCATACTTGGCTTTAAATGCTGAAATGGCTGATACCCACATCGCCTTTTTGATTTTCTGGAGGCACCATTCTACACAACATGCTGGAGGGGGGCTTCTTTCGTTTTTGCTCACAGATGCAATTTTGGCCCACACCTGCATTTTGAGGCTTCCAGAGCACCCAAATTCTGCTATTAAAAATAAGTATAAAAATGCCAGTTTTTCATTACTATTTCTCTCCTTAATACAGTAAAATTACAGCATAAATGCCACAAGAGTTTTAATATATTTATCTTGCCTTTAAAAATCTTCAACCTTCAAAAAAGCAGAAACAATTCCTTTTGAAGGCAGAAAATATTTTCTTCCCTGTTGCCGACAGCTGAAAAACTTGTCTGACTCATTTAGGGTTTCACCAAAAACCTGTTTAGAGAAAGTAAAATTGCAAGGAGGGTGTGAAAGAGATATGAAGTCATTTGCTATACTCTTTTAAGTTACCAAACAAGCATTTTCAGATGCCTCATTTCTAAAGAAAAAGATCCTTTACCACTTTAACCCAATTAATAGCTTTGTCAAGCCGTTTACGCCTATGTTTATGTGGGCACAGCCTTACCCAACACACCTGTTCAGGCAGTTGGCTCTTTCTCTCTTCAAACACAGCATTAAATTACAGTATTAAATAGATCTCGTGATGCAATGGGTTTCAAAATGAATACCACAAACACATACTTGATACAAGATATGCCAAGGTTGATCATTCACTTCTCAATTGAGGCTACTTTTTTGAGATAATTTATAATAAACTAACTATTCTTTAATGTTTCTGGCTGTTTGTTCAAAAATGTTTTTTGCTTTTGTTTGTTTTCAAAGTTTGAAAATATTGAGGATTTCTGGACTGATATTTCTGAAGTATTTCTAGTTTTCTAGTTTTAAGTTTTGTAGTAAAGAACTGCTAACCCTTCAGACAAAGTAAATTAGGTGTTGCATATTTATAGAATCATCATACTGTAGTTAATATGTTAGTAAATAACAGATACTTCTCACATAAGTTAAACATTGAAAAACAAATTCTCAGTTTCTGTCACAATTGATTACTGATAAGGTTCAAACTGATTTACCTTTAACAAAATGTATATGATTTGTAAGAGTTCAGTACAAATAGAACAATAATATACTACATGGCTGGCTGTAAAAGAAACAGAAAGTGTCATTATTATTTTTTTACTGAAAGAAAATGGGAAAGGTATGTCTTTGTAGAATTCAACTTTGTAGAATTCAAAATGAGCACATGGAAATGAGTTCAACAGGTCATCATCATACAGCTGTATTTCAAGGGTGCTTCAGCTTCAGCTAAATTTCCATCTCTCACTTAGTCTAAAATTCTGATTGAAAAACTGTTTATGTGATCTTCCTTTAAATGAAAAACTGTAAAATTAATCCTTAAATTGGCAAGGTCAACTTGTTTACAGATTGTATAGATTCTATGTCTACAATTTTTACATTACATTAAATTTAGGTGCTTACCTAATACATATGATTTAGAAGTTAGGGTTACTATATGGATATTTATTACATTTTTTTCTTTTTTTTCTGTACTGTACTGGTTGCTGACTTTAATAAAGTATTCCTACCTAATCAACTCACAATCAGTTTGTAGGGATTAGGTAACAAACAATTAACTAGTGACGTCAAGATTTGGAGTCATACAGTCTCCAACAATGCCCTTAGCACATACAATATTTTTCTCAAGGAGAAAAATACCTTTTAAATTCATCCAATAATTCCAAATTTGGGACAAGCTGTCAAAGGCACATAACAGTGGGGTGATGGGTGTTTCAATAGAGAGTTGAAGGAACTGGCATATGTCTCATAATGATATGAGAAATGAAAAATAGTAATTATAATTACGCCATTACTTTATCTTAAAGGACAGATATTAGCTAATGTTTGGTGGCCTAACATATTAATTCAGAGATTATAGGTGTTCCCAGATTAAAATTGTGTAACTCCCTTGTCTCATTCTCACGTTTTAGGAGTGAAGAGTTGTACAGGAATAGACATTTATTTTGCAGTTGTTTATAAAGTTAAATGTTAACAAATAGAGGTAGTCCTCGACTTACAACAGTTCATTTAATGACTGTTTGAAGTTACAACAGGATTGAAAAAAGGGATTTATGACCATTTCTCACCTTACAACCACTGCAGGATCCCAATGGTCATGTAATCAAAATTCAGATGCTTGGCAACTGGTTCATACTTATGGGTAACTAACTTATCTACTGCAATGATTCATTTAACAAGAAAAGGCAAGAAAGGTCGTAAAATGGGACAAAACTCACTGAACAAATGTCTCACTTAACAACAGAAATCTTGAGCTCAATTGTAGTCATAAGTCAAGGACTACCTGTATGAATGTATTTATATACGGTGTGTGCATATTATTCTTGATCTGCCCTTCTTGCTGAGGATTACACTTCTTTTTCAGTTTTTTGCCAGGAGACATGCTGCAAAATATGAGTTAAACAAAAAGTAAGTTTGATTTAATTTACATTAAATTTGATGAAATATTCCTCATATAAATAATACATTTCTCTTCTACGGTACTAAAAGTTATAGTTCCGTAACAATTTTTGAAAATATACTATGTCAAAACTTGAGAGGGGGAGGGGGAATTTTTTAATTTAAATATGAAAAACGTATTTGATATCTTTATTTCTGGTTGGGATGCAGACAGAACAATTTTGAATGAAGGGTTTACTTATACTTTCTTTTTTAGTGCTTTTTTTAAAAAACAGTGCATTACTCAGTTTTGAGATCCCAGTGGTGATCATAATAAAACATATTATATGTTTTATTATTGTTGGATTTCAATGGGGAAAAATCAGTAACTGTGGTATATCCCAAATTACAAATTGTAGATGACCAAGCTGAGCCAGAGGGTGGGATCAAATCCATCATCAGTTTGGAGTCTCTACCCATCCCTAAGAGATGTAAGTCCAGCCCTCTTGAAGTCCATTAAGTCTTCTCTGGCACCGATGTGAGTTAACCATTAGGTCAATTCAGATTCTTGTGTATAGGTAGCATGAAATAAGCTTGAAGTACTTTTGAATTCTATTCTGGCTCCTGACAAATAAGTTCCCGAGTGCTGAAAGCTATATTAGCAAAACCCACACTTCTAACATATTGGAAATGGAAATGGAAATGTGGAAGTGTAAATAGAAGTAGCTGCTCATGCTTGCTGTGCTACCATCATCACATTCTGATTGTAAAGAACATTTAGAATATAAAATGATTTTTACATGTTCAATTTTCTACCTTATTATATTCAGCATACCTGAGCATATTTTTGATGAATTTCAAGTTTAAGAGGAGTAAAGGAAGATAAATCGTTACACAGATAAATAAAATGTCACCAAACCTGAATTATCTGCAGCGACTTAAAAATTATACATAATACAATCTATTAAATGTAAAATTACGTTGTAGATATGATTTCAGAACGAGCAAAGAAGTATTCACCAAAACTTCCAAAGTAGTACCGAATGTTTAAAATCCATACATGAACAGGAACTTCTGAAGACGTCACTTGGTTGTCAATGGCAACACTCTCAATATGGCGCCATTTCGCAAGGGTAATAGGCCCGTCATTAGGCGGTTATACGATTACGTAATCGGGTGGGGAATGGTAAAGAAACTAACTGCAGCTTTGGAGCCTAGAGTCCAAAGATAATGGCAAGAGGCGATTACATTATCGAGCGACAATTGGTTGTTTCCTCTGTCAATCAAATCATCTGGTTCAAGGAGCTAAGCGAACATTAAACGGATTGGGTAATTTATGTTGTCAATCAACGAGCACCGTAGCCGGCCCTCTAACCATCGTGATTGGCTTTCCCTCTTGACGGTTTTTTTTTTTTTGCCTCTGTTAACATTTTTATCTGTGTGGATTCTGACTGGCCGTTAAGCTGTCAGTCGCTGTGAGGTTCGTGGTTAGGAAATAATGTTTACTTTCTGAGTGGACAAACAAGCTGTCATTCATCACAATCGTTAAAAACGATTGGGCAAAGCTACACAGAAGGCAGGAAGCCTTGTGGTAGCAGTCGAATGCCGCTGTATGGGCTTAACACCGGCATTGAGGCAAGGCCTCCTGAAGGTAACCGTGCGTGCTGGACGGTGATCGCTGGACAGGGAAGGTATACAGATGAAATGATGGATTTCTACGACGGGAAGTTGATGGAGAAAGCCTAAGTGGGGAAAGGATAAAGGGGAGGAGTGCTGGAGAATAAAAGAAAGGATTGCATACTTGGGGGTGGGGGTGAAATCTGGGGAGAAAAGAGGTGGGGGGGGTGACCCAGAGAGACAGCCTGCAATATATATATAGTGGGGTCGGGGGGGAGGAGAATTGAGAGGCGTTGGCGGGGATGGTTGAGAAGAAGATGGAGGTAAAAAACACGAGACGAAAGACGGGAGGGCCAGGTAAAGGAGGGGGCTGGGAAGAACAGGACTGAACGAATAATATGAATCGAAGAAAGGCGACTGCGGGGGAAACGGGGATCAGATGCAGGCTGGGCAGAAACGAGGTGGGGTTTTGAGTCCAGATGAGCCTCGTGGAAGGAAAGAGATGAGTGGAAGGAGGGCCAGGAGGGAAGAAGGTAAATGAGTTCAGGCGTGGGTGGGCTGTGGAAAGAGCGAATAGATGGGGTAATACCGGTATAAGGAATTTAAAGGGCACTAGGTGGACTGGGAGAGAATTTAAAAAATGGGAAAAGTTAGGAGGTAAAAAGTTAACCTGAGAAAGTGAGGATCGGGGAAGTGCTTTCCCCTTCTTGTAAGAGAAATTCGATAAGGGGATGTGGATAGGCAGGATTTGCTGAAAAACGAAATGGGGGAGGGGGTTTTTGAGTGGGTGAGGCACTCCTAGAACATAAGAAACGGAATGAGGTTGGTCCTATAGAAGTAGAAATGGAGTAAAACCAGATAGTGGAGGAAATGCAAGCCTAGCAAAAGTAATGGGTGGGGAATTGTTTCTAGAATAGAAGCAGTTTGACATTTAATTGTATTCTCATGCCTGTATGTAGTAAATGGATGTGTTGCAGGCCAAGAGCTGTTCTGTTTAATTAAAAGAACATTTGCATAGTATTATTCTGTGACTTAATAATTAGCTTGTGGGAGTTAGCAATCCTGACCTATTTTTTTCAGGGTTCTTATATTTGAAATCCGAGACTTTTGGGAAGTAGACAAAAAAAAAAAAAGAGAAATGTTGGATTATATAAAATCTTAAGAAAATATATATACCAGATCATGGATTAATTAATTAAGGGAAAAAATCTTGCCTGTTGATCTCTTGTTTAGAATCTCATTAAATGAGTTGCACTCCCTACTGGATAGGAAAATAATGCTTTTGAAACGAGATAATGTTAACTTTTGTATATCACATTATAAAGAGATATTATTTTAAAAATGACAGCTAAAGTAAAAAGCTTTACTTTTGTTGGAGTTGTACTTCCTCATTGTTCTGTGTACTGTAAATAGGACAAAGTTCAGGCTCTTGTGTGAAAAGATTTGTGGTAGAATTCTCTAAATTCTCTCTTATGTCATTAGCTTGCATTTTGAAGAGTTTAAATTTTTAATTGAGATTGTAGTGAGAGTCCAGAAAGTCTTCGCGATTGAGAAAGTAGGATTAATGAGGGAACATAAGAAAGAAACTGTCTGGTGGAGAATTTTGGCTCTCATGTCTTTCAAAACAACTACTACTTAGAAATCAGGCGTCTCTGATGGAAATAGAAAAAGGTGCTGAAATATGATAGTAGAAGCATAGATTGGATTAGTCTGTGTATATGGTTGCTGTTCTCAATAGATCAAGGTATGGCTTTTGGAATTCTTATATTCTATTTAATTTGAAATGGGAGCAGAGGATGCAATAGTTGTGATGTAGATTTTAAAAACAATTTCAAATTAATTGAAGGAAAAAATGTATTGAAAAGCTCAAGACACAAAAGCCAAAAAATCCATCTCATGGCTTTATATTTAATTCTAAAAATTTGAGCTAGCAATGTTTTCTGATAATATATGTAGAATTATTGTGATGGGATATTGATCTTCTTTATCCTCATATTTCTAACTTTTATCAGAAAATGGTTTTATATGTTTTCAATGTTTAATTCATTTTGATATATGCACTTTAATGGCAATTTAATATTGAGTGTACAGAGATTTTATTGCTTGAAGCTTGCTGTACACTTACATATGAAAGTATAAGTATAAGTAAAGTATTTGATTGTAAATGCCATCTTATCCATAATTTTCATTGGATAGATAATTGGGGAAATGAAAGAAGCTCTATTTTTCCCAAATAAGTTCTAAAATATAAATGAATCTGCCAAATACTGACCTGCCAGCAGTTATATCTCCTCTTCCAAGGAGGAAGGCAACATATGCTTTCTATAAATATTGACAATCAAACTGATTGAGAATCAGAATGCTCAATGATCGGGAATTAGGGAAAAAGATGGGCAGAGGTCACTGGGAATACCTGTAGGTATTAGTAATGCAAGAGTGTAGAATCACAAGCCCTGGCAATTCCTGGAGTAAGGAAAAGAGCTAAAAGAATCTGAATAGCTAAAGCAAAGATCCATGCATATATTAGAAGCTATACTCTTTATTAAATCCAGTAATTTCTTCAGTGGGCATGAAGTTATAGGCATGACTTGGGAGAAATAGTTGCAGACATAGCTCTTGTGCTGATAAATTGCAACATCCCTAATGCTCAAAATGAATTTAAAGTCCTTTTAAATTACTCAGAAATTTATGCTGAATGAAGGCATAATCAGCAAATTTAAACATCACCTGTACAGTAAGGTCTCAGTGGTGAGAGAATAAAAGGAGGCAAGCACCAGTATTGTTTGGAGTGTTGATATTTGGTTCTTGCTGGGTAATTAGATACCAGAAGCCAAATTGATATTTCCTTGAACTGTTCTCCCCCCACCCATCTTATGTTCAGATGTGTCTGATTCTCAGAGACTGTCTGGACAAGTCCTTGTAGCTTTCTTGGCAAAGTTTTCCAGAAATGGTTTGCCATTGCCTCTTTCCTAGGGCTAAGAGAAAATGACTATCCCAAGGTCATCCAGTTGCCTTTGTACCTAACACAGGACTAGAACTCCAGGTCTCCTGGTTTCTAGCCTAATGCCTTAACTACTAAACTAAATTGGTTCCCCCATAAGCTGTAGGATAATGCTAAATTATTTGGCTTTTTTGGTCATATTTTTTGTTAAATTAAATGTGCAGTCTGCATCATATTTCTAGTCTGTACAAAATAAAAAAGTCTTGAACTGATTTAAAATACGGTGCCTTTTAATGTCTCTGTTTGATTTTTTTGGGTGTGTTTCAGTTTCTGATGAAACTTGCAGCAAGCAGCAGAAAAGTCTTCCCTATTCTGGAACCCTGTACTCTTTAACTGCTCCTTCAGGAAGGCTTTTCGAGAGAAAGGAAGAAAGAGGGGAAGATCAAACTTGCAGCTGTTCTAGAAAACTTGTTCCATCTTGCAGTTACAAAGATTCAAGGAAGTTGCTGTGTGGATTCATTAAGGCAGTAAGTCACACAAGTTAATATGCTTTGTTTCATTGTAAAACAATTTTGTGTTCTGAATAAGCTGCTCCAGAATAAAAGTCCACTTAATGACAGTTTTTTATTCTGGAGATTTCTTAAATTTATTCATAATCTGAATTCATTTAGATTTTCCTTTAAAATGGAATATTTTAAAGGAAACTATACAACATTTGTTGTATAGTATATAGAATGATATCTCACTAGAGATATTGGAATATTATTACATTTATTCTAAATATACTTTTTCTTTCTAGAAATGCTTTCTCTGAAGAAATATTTTACTGAAGGACTCATTCAGTTCACCATTCTTCTCAGCTTGATCGGAGTGAGAGTGGATGTAGATACTTACCTAAATTCACATCTCCCTCCTTTGCGGGAGATCTTTCTGGGCCAGAGCTCTGCATACACTCAAACACAGTTTCATAACCTTCGGAACACCCTAGATGGCTATGTTATACATCCCAAAAGTGTAGATCTGGACTACTATTTTACAGCTCGACGGCTTCTCAACCAAGTTAGGGCCTTGGACAGGTTTCAGGTGCCCACCACTGAAGTCAGTGCTTGGCTGGTACATCGCGATCCTGAAGGTTCTGTCTCTGGTGCCCAACCCAATACAGGCATTTCCCTTGAGAATGGCAGTAGCTTGCAAAATGGAACTGCTTCAGACAATGTAGTCAGAGAAAATGCAATGGAACAAGCATATAATGAAGAGTTGGAAGACTTAGGTGCAGTGGCTCCTCCACTAAATGGTGATCTAACTAAAGAGGTATGTATAGCAATATTCTATGGGATAAGCTAAGAGAAAGAAAATAATTGTTTGAGGATCTCTGTAACTTTCATTAATAAATATACTGATTATTGCCAATATTTAACATTTCTTTGATAAGAGTGAAATAACAGTATTAGTAATCTATGTTGATACATGGTGTATATCCAAAAGTCACACCTCAAAAACAATTTATTATATAAAATACATTAAATGTTGCTATTTTCTTCTAAACCAATGGTTCCCAAACTTTTTCCTTCATTACCCAAAGCTACTTTTTAGAAAGTTGAATTTTGAGGACAGGTCATAAGTCCCTTTGTTCAGCATCATCATAACCTTGAATGGTTACTGAATGCTTGGTTGTGACTCAAGGACTATCTGAATTAAAAACACAATTCACTGATCTTTATATTATTTCAGCAAATTACCATTGATAATTTCATTGATTATCATCTTAATAGGAATACTTTGGGAGATTTTTGATTATTTTTGATACACATAACCATTTTTTGTGATAAGAAATGAGTCAAGCAAAAGAAAAATACAAAGAAAAACTCTTAATCCAATTTTGGGTAAATTATATGGATTTGAGAAATGTTCTAAACATTTTCTTATTCGTTTGATAAATGACCTTTGAACATTTCTAAGTACCATAACATTTTCTTTTTAGGAAAGGAATACAATAATCCTATGAGGCATCATTTTTGGTACACCTTGGATATGTTACCTTAGGTTAAATGTTTTATTTTGTCTTTTAGTTTTGTTAAATACTTTTTTAGATGGAGGCATCTCAGTTAATAATATCACCTGCTTCATTTGTAATAATAGATAATTTGATTGCATGTATTAAGTTGGTGATGAGTTAATCAATTTTAAATTCTTTCCAAGGAATTTTTCTAGTTATGTATTTAAGAAAGCGAATGCTTTATATTCTTACTAAGCAATAAAAACTATTATTTGCAGTTTTCTCCTTTTTTCTCTTTCTGCTGTCCTATGTTATTTACTTTATAAGGGTCTGTTCTGGTTTGCTTTGTTTGTACTGTACTTGTGTTTTATTTAGTGATGAGTTCAGTTATTTACATGGATGCTGAAGTCTTTCTCAAACACATGGTGATATAGAACTACTTCCAGACCATCCTTAATCCCTGGTAGTTTATGTTGCAAGTTGACTGTGTTACTAGAGCTGGTATCTAGGCTGGGGTTGGGGGGGTGTTGAAGCAGCTGTTGTGACTATCTTCCTCTCTTGTCATGTTGCCTCATCTCTTTCATAGGCAAATATAGAGTAAAGATTTCAGAAGTTTTGCCCTTGAGAATATAAAAACGACATAAAAGTGACATTTGCTTTGCATGGGAGGCTTTCAGTTGAAGTAAAAGTAAGTCAGTAGCAAGCTGAGAGAATCATTTTGTTATGAAAATATAAATACTGTATTTTTTAGAACAAGAAATCAAGCCACTTTTGTGGATCTTTCAACCCTCATGTCTTAAAGGCACTTAAATCTAAAATGGCAATAATAAATGCCATTTTAATAAAATTTAAAATTTAAAAATGAGATAATCCTTCCCAAGTATAATTATGAGGTTGACTAATATGAAAAGTTGTCTAGACTAAAGGTCATTTAAAAAGAGAAATTTTGAGTTCAGTTGTGGTCGTAAGTCAAAAACTATTTGTATTGGGGTTGTTATGTTTTTACAGATTTGAAGCCAAGATATTTGATAGCCCTTGATCATGAATCTGAAAATGAATACTTGTTTGCCATTCTAAATTCATAAGGCCTGCAAAATATGATAAAAGTGGTAAAGATGAATTTGTTAAAGCTCATCTGATTTAGATTTCCATCAAACTCTGATTGATATGAAAAGTCTAACATTTGATTTAGTGATAAACCTGCTTAGGAGCTCCTCCTCTGGAATTATGCTGTCATAAATAAAGTATATTTCCATGATTTAGTTTGAAGTTATCACTGATTATAGCGCAATGGCGTTTTAGATTAGTACAAACTAGAGAATGAATCTGTGGTTCATTTTGACATATAGGACAACAAAAAGTTAGTATACTAACTAGTATTGGTATACTATACTTTTATAGCTAAGTATTTAAGTGGTATACTTAAGTATTTAAGTATTTAAGCTAAGTGGTCCTTACTGGTCCTTTCATTCTCTTAGACTGCTCATCCTTTTATGGCAGTTATGTACAGGCACTGTAATTTTTCAGAAGCAGTTGAGCATTTGATCTGTAACCTTATGCAGTATAATATGTATTATGGCAAACAACTAAAAAGTGGTTTTCCTTAGAATAAATTCATGACAAACTTGAGCTCTATATATAACTGTTAAGAATTTCTATAATAAATTATTTAATATACAGTACATGCTGATAAGATTCTTTTTTGTTTGCTTACTAGCCAAAGGAATTAATTTTATATGCTTCTGTATTGGAATCTAGATACAGGGAATACAAATCTATAGGGCAGTGATATGGGCATAATATTTAGATTCAGTGAGGCAATATATTGCTCTCTTTTCAGGAGTGCAGAAGACTAAAAATACATGTAGTTTGGAGTATAAATAGATAATTTAAAAAATTATGAGATGGAAGATTGGATTCAGTTCAATCTTAATCAGGAACTCCCTGAAAATATAACATGGAATTCAAAATAGATGACTTAATACATTTATTCTTGAGCTCTGGCTGTTTTGTATATACAGACTACATATAAATGAACAGAAATTCTGTGGAGGAAATAAGTTACTTAGAAAAGCTTTCTAAAATATATACATCTTCAACTGGATGCTTGCCTGATGGTTGTACATTTTTTATTTTTAATATGTATTTATATTTTTATAATATATCCTATCAGAATCTGAGAATACATATAAAACTAACAGAATGTGCTAATCCTGTACATAATTAGTTTTTATACAATATTTATCAATTATGTTTTCCACATCTTTCAAGTTTATTACTGAAATTATTATTCTTGTATAATGGATTGGCACTTTGCCAATATAAGCAATCTCTTTTCAGTCCAGTGAACAGGATATCTTTTTAAAAGTAGAGGTGAAATGAGTGCAGTGGGTTATCCATCCAACAAAACTTAATGGTGAGGCATGAATTCTTGAACTTTTAAAATACAATTGGCCATAGTCCCCAGAACCCCATCTTTTTTTCTGCCCATTGGAGTATCATTGAATTTCAGTGACATCACTGAAAATTTTGCAGTGTCCTGCAACATTTGATACCTGAAAAACAGGAATTTTGTTTACATAACCCCTCCCTCCCAAATCAAAACAAAACTCTTAACACCCTTGAATTGCCTGAAGAACCAAGATGAACATGTCCCTTATTCTTTGGGGTAATTTGCATCCTCTGCTTCATGGCCTAGATATGAAATGTGGGCCTCAATTATCATTGAGGAGAAGGGCGGCATATAAATCAAATTTAAAAAAAAATCAGAATGGTGTCATAGTTTTAATAAGCTCTATCATGAAATTACTGTTATAGGAATTAGATGTATTTGAATTTGTTTTTATTTATTCAATTTGTATTCCACTGCAGCCTCACAATTTACAGAAGTTTTTAAGGAGTTGGGTACTGCTTTAGATAAAAAAGGTCAAGTATTCACTTAGCTTTGAAACTAACATTTGTAGCTTGTCTAAATTGGCTAAATTCACAGGCTTTTACTACAATTTGTTTAGTTCTAAAAGAATGTATTATGTGAATTCAGCCATTTATGGCTTATTAAACAAACAATTGCGTAACATATTGGGTAAACCTAACTCGGCTTAATTGATAGTTGTGAGGGGGAATGCAGGATATGTCAATAACCAATAGATTATTGTTATAAGAACAATGGAATAGAGCTATGCTGTTTCTATCTGAGAGTATAAATCTACTGTGTGGCTTTAGACTTTCTCTTGCTTCCTCTTAAAATGTCGGGGAATAGGAAAAGTTACCCACCTCACAGGATATTATTGAATCTATTTATATATAGAACATTCTTACTATAAAAATGGTTAGACTGCAGTAAAAAGGGCTTCTGGATAAAAGAACCCACCCCAATATAGATCTGAGTTTTAGGACTTTGATGACTGTTGTATTATTACAAAGTACTAGGCGTGAATGCTGGGATTATTTTGGGGTAAATCTAAAGTGTTCTTTTTCTTTTTCTTCCCCCAAATTCATACAGCTTCCAAATGCATTCTAATATGTGTATTTTAAAAACTCATTTTTAGTATATTTTCTTTACTATTGGATTTAGTAAATTGAGGGTTTTAAGTGCTTAGTCTGGACAGAAAGGAATTAATTCTAATCCAAATAGGACAGGTAAGCATTATTCAGGCCTTAGAACATTTTTTTTCCTTACAGTTTCCAAGGAAAAGTCTATCTCTTACAATAACCACATAGGTATTCCTGAAGACATTGCTAGATGGGATGGTTTATTGCCATGATGGGGAACCTATGGCACAGGTGCTGGAAGTGACATGCAGAGCCATCTCTCCGGGCACGCCAGCCGTCGCCTGTTGCTCTTCCAGGTTCTGGCGCACACATGCCTGCTCGTCTTCACATGCGCAGTAGCGCTGGAAACCAGAAGAGCAGCTTCCTGGCATGCATGTGCGCACCGGGAAACAGCTTCTGGTTTCTGGCGTGCACACGCACGCTGGCCAACTGGTCTTTGAAAACTGGAAGACAAGGTGACAGGTGTGCACACATGCACACTGGGGAAGCTGCTCTTCCGGTTTCCAACACTTCCCCGCGCATGGACACACAAATTGATGTCAGGTTTAATTGTTTTATTTCTGATTGCTATTTGAAAATCGAAAAAAATAATTTCCTGTTGACAGTTGAAAATTAATTTCTGCACTGTTATAAAAAACTTTAGTAGTTTTTAGTCTATAAATTGAAAAAAGTATAATTCCTTTTAAGAATTTTAAATCACAAATAACATATCTAGAGGGGAACAGGGTCTGTTAGCATATATATATGTATGTATGTATGTATGTATGTATGTATGTATGTGTGTGTATTCTTATTTTCTTACTCTTCGTAGGATTTTTGTGTGTTTTTTCTTTTAGCCAGGTTTTTTTTTAGCCAGTATATTAGGTGTCTAGTATCATCCTTTCTAACTAACATTTTTTTTAATTAAAAGGCATAAGCTTTCCAAGTTCACCAAAGCTTTTACCTTTTGATAGAATTTGTTAGCTGGAAAAGGAGCTTCCAAACTTCTGACTTTTATAACAATAGGTGTTCACCATTATGAAACTTTTAAAAATTATTTATTAAATTTAATATGCTAATGCCTTCTTGTAGCTTTTTTGAAACTTACAATAATTTTTTATAGTTTGGATTTTTCTAAAGTAGAGCTCCATAGCATTTCCTGGAATTTATCAGTTCTAGAATTTCCATCCAGTATTTCATGCTCTCCACTAGACCATTTTTTCCTAACAAGGTACAGTCTCTTTATTTAACTATCTAGGCATATTCCCATAGTTCCCTTGGAAATATGCAAATACCTATTTGCTGGCAAAATAAACTTTATTTTAAAACGGCCTTTCAATTTTTTTCTGGAGAATACTGAAACACATAAGAATACTGAAACACATGAAAACATTGCATTATTAACATAGAGGGTACCTGCCATTCTAGCTATTTTGGGGCAAGAGGTAAAGAATAGTATGAGGAGCCTATTTTTTTTTATTTCACATAATAAAAAATGGTAAAGAAGTTCCTGCAAAATTTACTCTGCTAGTTGTTGCCAACTATAGGGGGCAGTGCTCATCTTTGTTTCAAGTCCATTGAGTCAACACTGCCCAAAGACGTTTCTATGGTCATGTGGCCAGTCTGATGTCACGGAGTGCTGTTACCTTCCCACCAAAGTGGTACCTATTTATCTACTTGCATTTTAAACATATTGAACATCATAGTTCTTTTTAAATGTCATAGGCATAAAACTATCCCTAAAATTAATTGTAGCTATGTTTTAAATTAAATTATTGACAAAAAAAATGCCACATGCCAATTCAGTTTTCAGTGTTTCTGCTGCTGGATAAAGTAGGCATCTATTTCTTAGCAACCATAATGCAATATGATATTGTATTTACTTTTATATCTTGGCTAACATTTCTTTACAATGGAGGAGATTAAACTGCAGTAAATGGCTGCCTTCCATTATGTCTTCACTCAGTGATTGTTCTGCTTTATCTTAATCTAGAATCTAGAATTTAAGAACAAATGAGCTTTTCCTAGTTATTAAGGATATGTTTCTCCTATGTTTCCTTGGTATTCAGAATTTGTTAGACCACTATCTGCCCTGAGTTTGGTAGTTAGTGCTACTTACCAGTAGTTATTATTTCCCATCCTTTAGGGACTCATATAGAAAACATTATTTAGCTAGAAGTATAGCTCTGGAAAGTATTATTAAAGCTTAATTAAAATGTGAATTCTCTATTACATAATATCTTTTTTTATTTTGTTTGGAGGTGGTTATACATGTTATAATAAATCCTCACACATGCACATTTACTTAAAGTTCTTAATTTTTTTTTTTTACTTGACATTTTCTATGAGGAAGAACTAGACTAAGGTTCCTTTTCCCATTAGCGACTTATAATGACTAGAGTAGTTCTATTGTTGAGATCACGTCCGGTCCACAAATCGTTTGATTACTAGTTCACAATGATTTAAGTACAGAATTCAAGAGTGTGTAGAATCGTTTATAGCAATTTGCCATTAGGTAAGTTAATAAGTAAGAATCAAGCTCGTTTATCATATTAAAAACTTTAAATATTGATATGTAATGTTTGTTCAAAGTGTCTTGTAGCTATTTAATACAGGACATTGCTAGTTTATTCATATCTTTTGATTTACTTATAATTGCAGAATGAGGAAAAGTTAGTGTAATAGCGATTCTCTATATTAATTGCCTATACACATGCTTTTAATGAACAACAGGTACAGTTTTTGTAATTCTTTTTTTCCTATGATGTTTGTTCTGCTTGGATTTATTAAAATTTAACAGTTATGTCTGTTAAATTCAACAATAACAATTATATTTTGTATGCCTTTTTAAATTTTATTTTTCTAATTCATTGTTATTATATATAAATACAAAGTCTTTATGTTCATAATGGATTGAAAAATTTTAAAAAACCTGGTCTTTAACAACAGATAGTTTGAGAAGCACTTTTCTAGAGTTACCCAGGTGTAACAAAGCCTACTGTTATTACTATTATATCAGCACAACAATGGTTGGCTATTTCTAGAAAATGCTATAAGTGGGAAAATAGCTATGCTTTGCAGTTTTGTAAATGCAGAAAATGTATGCAACTGCTTTCTGTATATTATTTAGATATTCTTAAACTAAGGAAAGTTTATGAACCTATGAATTTCCAGTTATTATTAACTCAATTTTTTCTATCAGCCTTGATTTTAAGTAAAGAAATTAAATCATGTTCCAAGATTACATTCTGCATTTCCTTCCAACGGTTCTCTGGAACATACCTTTGTGGGACTCTGTGTTCCTGCTTCTCTTCAGACACTTGAGTCATTCCCTTAAACTTGCTGCCTCTCTAATTGGCATCTTTGTTTTACTGTTTCTGGACTTGTTTTTTCAGTCCTGCTTCAGCTTTCATATGCTTATATCCTCATTGTTTCTGTGTGTCCTGGGATTGGGTGATTAAAAAACTAGGAAGTTACAGCTGCCCATTAAAAGGGATGGGTTTTTTTTAAAAAAATTAAGTGATGGGAATAGGGTTAGCTTAAAAGGTATTTATGTGTATGAGTCTAAAGACTTGATGCTGCTGCTCAGAGGTGGGTTTCACATAATTTTACTACCGATTTATTGAGCACCAAAAATGGGAGCGCATGCCTTCCACACATGGACGCGGCCTTCCGCACATGCACTTTTCTTGTGCGTGCAGCTTGCATGCATGTGCGCAGCTTAGAAAATGTGGCTAAATAGGACGGCATAGCACCGGGGCAGGTGCCTAACCCCCAGCTCCACCACAGGTCGCCACTACCGGTTCACCTGAACCTGTCCAAACCGGCTGAATACCACCACTGTTGCTAATACCTCTAAGAACCAGTGCAATATTTCTCTGGCTTTGTCTTTTGGATTTTAATATATAAATATATATATATATATATACCTTATACCTTTTACCTTTTATACTTTTGTAGGGTGAATATTACAGGTGGCTTGTTCTTCCAGAAAGCTTATTATTTTAATTATACTGTAATATTTCTACAACAAGGGATAAAAATAAATGTCTAGCTCAGGCAACATGTGATGAGAATGGCTAGAGTTTGTGTTGTCTTACAGTAGCCTTCCTCATTTCAAGTCTGTCTCTATTTGGACAGCCTAGATTGTAAACATCAGCAATTGAGAATATCCTGATTTATTTTTTTTTTTGTCTCATGTGTCCCTGCTCTTTCCAACATTTAAAAATTAATGAAGTTTAAGTAACATATCCTAATATACAGACAGAGATTTTTTGAGACCACAGTTGAACTTCTTCATGATCTTGTGATGATGTCTAGAACGACTTTGAACAAGGTCAAGCTGTTTAGCATAGAATTAGGATGATAAACTAGGATGCAAAGAATTGAGACTGAAATATATTAAAATACATTTAGTAAAGGAAAGCACAAATCTTTAAAACATTACATTTCCAATAATAAAACATATATGATTGAGCAAGAATGCAGTTTAGCATCGTTTAATGTTTCAGTTTGATACTACAGTGATGCTTTTACTATAGGTCTTATTTTAGGAATTTTTAGGGATTGTCATGGTTTGACATTGTTGAGCAGCTGTAACTTTTCTGTGGGATTAGACTTTACCAACAAGCCAGCCTGCTGTCTATCCATCCTTCACTGCCATGTAACAACATTTGTCATACCATTTTCTTATTTGTTGATTGTTTGTTATTATTTGCTTATTCCCATGATACTATTTTGCATTTCTTTTTTACGACAAGAATGGCAAAAACTTTTGCCACCAAGTTCTGTCAGGAAGAAATAGAAGAAACTGTATCTGCATCAACAAGTCATGTAGGTCCTCTAGGTATCTTTCTATTTTGCCTCCTCCAAAACCTAGAAGCAACTCTGCCTCCTTTCCATATGGAATACAGTAGTTGTTTTTGCTGATCTTGCTGTGCAGCTTTGATCCAACTGTACCTCTTTCCTTTTGCTTGAGACTTCAATTTTAATAGTCAAGTTCTCTATTAATACAATGTTTCCATTTGATGTATGTCTCAAGAACTCTAGATCGGCAGGCCCCAACCTTTTGGGCACCAGGGACCAGTTCCATGGAGGGAAGTTTTTCTGTGGACCAGGAGAGCTTTGTTTCCCATGCTGCCTGGATCCAGCGTTTGTGGGGATGGGGTTTTGCTCCCTTGCACGGCAGAAGTTGGGGACCCTTGCTGTAGGCTGTATAGCTTATACAGCTAGACTTTGCTTAACCATTCATTCAGTGACTGATCAAAGTTATGCAGGTGATGAATGAAGTAGTTACGACTGGTCTTCAAAGTTACAGCTGTTGTAGCCCCATGGTCACATGTTCAAAATTCAGATGTTCGGCAGCCTACCCAGGCTTAAAAGCCTTGTAAAGGGCCAGAAGTTGCTTTGCCCATGGGGGGAAGAAGATGGTATCAATGAGAGGAAAATGATGGTGATAGTCAATAGGATGGTAGGACTAGGCAAAAAAGTGCAGGATGGCTGAAAAGGCAGAGATGGGTGGGAAATAAGCAGGCTGAGGATTTGAAGCAGAGGCGAGCATGGCAAGTAGGTCAGAAATTTGATGTCCTTGCCTAAATACCAGTGTGGTTTGGACCTAACAACTGTAACCAGAACTATTGAAACTGCTGATGCTAAGCACTGTGGTATATGATGTTTCACCTAACAACTGCTTTAGTGATGGAGTGATCCCAACTCCTAATTGGGAGTGTTAACCAAGGACATGGTTTTTACAAAAACGGTGCCATATCTCAAGGAGTATGATACTGTGACACATTTTTTATTAAAGTGTTATTACTGTTTCTACACGTGAAAGTCATGAGTTGTACAATAGCTTGAGGCTAAATTGTGAAAATATTTTATTATTACCATCTGTTGCATCTGATTGAAAAGAGGGCTCTATGTTTGAACTTTGAAGGAGCCAAATCCTGACGTAAGCTTTTGACAAGCTGTCAGAATATAATGTGAAGTACTAGCTGAAATGTTGAACTAATTCTAAAAAAACCCTCAGTTTTGATTTGGTAGAGTTTGGGTTTTTTTGCTTTTATTTTTACTACTATTTTGTTAAATGTACTTTTTCCTATAGTAACAGATTAATCTTTCTGTGATCATTTAAATAATATTCCCCTGTTGTTGGAAAGTATATGATTTGTCCTGGATGCAGACAGACTATGTTGAATATAGGTCCAGTAGTCCCGGAAGGTTTCTTGAAACAATATTTTAAAAACTGATGCCCAGGATAAAACTTGAATTGAAAAGAATTGTTTTTCATACAGAAAGAATACTTCTTAAAGATTAATTATTCTGTATTTACTAATGTAGCCTGTAGTTTATGTGTTGCTAAAGTATAAAGGCCAGAAACTCAGAATTGATATTCGGATAAGTAACTATGGAAAGAGATATAAATGAGAACAACTAATTATTAAATTAAATAGGCTGAAGATATACTATGTCAGCATCTTCCTCTTTACTAAGACCTCTTTGAAAGCGGAGGTCAGCTTCAATAGCTGACATGATTGTGACTTTCAAAAGCTCTTTTTGTCAAAGAAGAGGCTTTCTTATTCTCAGTCCAATACACAGTTCTTTTTTTTTTGTTTTTTTGTTTTTTACAAGCTAGAAGATGTCCTAATTATCTAGTTGCCCTAATCTAGTGGCCTAACTTGAGACAACACAAAAACAAAAATGCATTGCTGCACTATAGGATTTATTGATATTCAGCCATATTGGAAAACACTCATACTTAGAGCTGTATTTATTGTGGAAGAACACCTTATAGCTGGGAAAAATGCATTATTCTTGGAATCTAACATCTAGCAAAGTATAGCATTAATTTCTGCTAAGATTCCTATATTGAACCAAACAAAGCCTCTCTTTCATGTCTGCAAAGCTAGTGTTGTAAATGTGGTGCAATCATAATAACTTGTGAACAGATGGAATTTATAAACTGAATCTTCAGTGGTGGAAAGCTTTTGGTCGACATTTTCTTTCTTTTCCTAAAAATAAGAAAATTTCATTTAATGTATGGTGTTTATTCTAGTATGCATTTCTTGTATCTGGTGACTTCTCCACCTGTCTTCCAGTGATGTCTCATTCATTATTAGTGGAATTGGAAGAAAATTACTTGAGTAAAAAGAGAGATTGCACTTCTTATTCCATTATTTTATATCTGTTTTCTGAAAGCTGTAAATCAGAAACTAAAATTCCAGGGTAATTATTGATTGGGGGGATTTGGGGGGAGAAGGGGGCTCTAATCCTGATTTATAGGGTCAAAAAGTTCCTTGTAAGTTGATTTTCATCTCTTACCTGTATAAAACACTCTACTTTGTTGCCTGCCACTCTTCTGCTTCTTTTGGAGAGTGAATGAAATCTCAGTTGATGAGAAAGAGAGAACTTTGGGTAATCTCCGAGGGAGAGAGAGAAAATATTCAGATCTATCTGGAAAGGCTTCTTTAATGTTGTTCCCCCTGCACCATCACAACCATCATTGCCTGATTTGGGTGGGGCATCCAGGCATGGGAGCTTTTCAAGGAGACAGAGACCTGAATGCTGCTGCAGCTCCCAGGGCGGCTTGGGTGGGGTGGAAGCTTAAAAAGCAATTGGCTGTGTGCTTTGCATCCTAGGTGACGAATGCAAGGAGGAGCACTTTCTCCTGCATCCTCAGCAGGGACCAGAGGCAAGGGATTGGTTCTTTCTGCAACCTAGGTAACCAGCACAGGGCGGAGTCTGGCTCCCTCTGCATCCTCCGCGGTGACCTGGGGGAGGGGACTCCCTCCGGCTGCAGCCTAGGTAACGGGCGTGTGTGGGGGTGTTGTCTCAGTCTCACTGCAGCCACAGCACAACACATGGGGTGGGGATTCCATCTCTGCAGCTTGGGCATTGAGCAGGGGGTGGGGATTTGACGGAACTCCTCTCTTTAAACGACAAGCAGAAGAGAGCTGAGGATTGGATCTCATGCTGGAGTGAGGGGAGGGAGGAGGACTGGCTATAGCACAGCACCTGTGGGTCACATGCTGGAAAGGAGGGGGGCTTTCAAACAATTTGGGGGCAGATAGCAAGCTTGCCAAAAAAAAAAAGAGCAACTGCTAACTGAAACTGGAGATGTCTGTCCGGCACTCAGCTCGGGTCACCCAGCTCTGCCTGCCCGGAATCTACGCTCTACATAAACCATGATCTGGGTGGACAGCTCTGGGAGCGGCAGCTGGGGACATGAGAAAGGTATCCTTTCTTTTTAACTCTTTTCTCATCCCTCACGCCTGTCTGCCGCTTGCTTTTATGATAGATTCAGGCCAGATAAAGCTCAGGTACAATGTACTGGAAAGATGTGCAGTAGGAAAGAATGTGCCATACATTGGCTGAGGGATAGATTGGAAAATATCATACATATATGAGGAAGAGGTATAATCATGGCTTGAATCCTTAATTTATGTGGATTTTAGTTTCAATGATGCTTTAGTTATAGAAAGAAAATTATGTTGATGATTATGTATTTTGTGCCAGTGATTTTCACAGGAGGAGGAGGGAGATTAACAGAATTCTAAAATAAGAATACTTGTAAGAGGGAGCAGGCAATTGAGAAAAATAGATAGTGTTGGAAATTAAGAATGTCTTTGACCCATGGGGTGTTGTGGCCTGCTTTACAATGGAAGTTGGGGTGAGCAAAGGTTGTACCTTATGAAGCATTATCAGGTCTTTCCAACCATACTGCCCAATCACTTCCAAATACTCATAGTCTGGAAGTAACTAGAATAGGCATACATTTGGATTAGGATCTTCAATTTGAAGAAATTGTTGGTGAAAGGGTTAAAGGAGAGGGAAAGATTGTTTTGTCTAAAAAATCTATTTGCATTGAATGTTCCATGGAAGAAAGCTTGTTCTTTTGCAGTTAGGGAGGGAATTATTTAAATTAATTTGAATGAATGACAGATAAGGAGAAGAAGAAGAAAATATCCAAATGCATGTTTATGATCAGTTAGGCCATGAAAAAACAATTGAGTCTTTTGAAGCTGAAAATGCTGAAAGTCTAGGGAGATCTAGGGCAATCAGTCTGAGGTTGGAAAGAGGAGCTAGCAGTTGCAGAACAGTCTGTTTGTAAATTAGTTCTGAAATACTAAACCAATGATTTGAGTGAATACTAGAATGATTAAATTAAGATAGAAATATTAGAAACAAGCTTATTCTGAATTATTGCTTATATAGATAGATGGAATAATCAGTGCTTTGAAATTGGGTGGACAAATCAGAAATACTGTAATATTGCTGTATTTTATATCCCCTGGTATTCTGAAATGAAGGGTGATTTAATTTGTTATGTTCCTGTCTGGAACAAGGAGAAATAACTTGAAATGAGTACACTTGCCATCCCTAATCTGAGACTTCTTTGCTACTTATGTATTATATAGGGATAATGATAATTCGATGTGATTTTCACTGGAAATGGAAATGTAGAAGGGTGGAGCCCCAAGTGCTGACCATCAGCCCCATTCAGCCAGAAGGTTTGTTTGCAATATTAAAAAAAAAAAAAAAATCCCGAAGAATGGGAAGGCATTTCTGGATGAAAGGAACATCCTGCTGCAGTATGTGAATGAATATAGCTTTGGGTGATCTTTGCTTTGTAGTAGAAGAATTTGTAGGATATTGTAGGGCATGGGATGAAAAAGAAAATTTTAAGGTATGATAAATCTTGTTTAAAGTCTGATGTAGAGGAGGCCTGTTCACTGCTTTATGGTTAGAAGCAGGCAGATTTTTTAGAGTGCATTCATCAGAGTGATTGTTTTCAGTTTAAAGGACTGGTTAAGGTAGGCAACTCAGCTGTGTGGAGCTGAGGGAGCTGGCAAGGCATAGGACGCATGGCAAGCCGGGTTCTCAAGTTGCATCAGGTGGCTGAAAATGCAGAGAATCTCCACCCCTTTATGCAAATAGACAGAATGGCACCACAGGCTGATGCAAGCCCGCTATGGAGCAGCAATCCGGAATGACAATTGGCCCTCCCTCTCTCTCACCCAGCCAGCCGTCTGAGCAGTTAAAGCTGCAGACTCCTGCCTGGACAGAGAGAACATTACTGCGTAGCATGGGCAGGGAGGAGGAGACAGCTCAGTTGCTGTCCATGGAGTCCCTTGTTTGGGCCCTGGAGCAGCCCCTTTGCAGAGCCACTCTTGGCAAGCTCCCTGTGCAGGATGGCTGTAGGGGGGGGGGAAATGTCTGGAGCATCACGGCAGCAGAGATGGTCGAGGGAAGGATCAGGGGAGGAGGGACCACACCCCATTCAGAATGAAGGGCGGCACTTAGAGGTGAGTGGGGTCAAATGATGGTGTGGGGCCTATGTCACAGAATGGATGAAGTTATGGTGGTCCTTTGGGTATAGAAGCTGGAGGCATTTGTCCTGGAAGTTTTGTAGGAGAGGTCATCTTCCTGAATAAGTCTTTTTGATGAAGAGAGACAGTCGTGTTTCTTTCTCCCTGTTTTTTTCTTTTAGGATATAGATTTAATTGATATCCTGTGGAGACAGGATATTGACCTTGGTGCTGGACGTGAAATTTTTGACTACAGCCACCGCCAGAAAGAAAACGACGTGGATAAAGAACCAAGTAACGGTGAAGAATGTGGGGATGGCTGGAGGAACAGAGGGGACAGCAGCATCGCTGACAGAACTGAGGTAGTGGATGGCGAGACAGGGGAGAGCTTCCCTGCGCAGGTAAAAACACCCTGATGGGGAAGCACAGATTTCTCTCCTACCATATTCTACTCCATACCTGTCCAGTAAAGAAGATTGCAACCTGTAGTTCAGTTCATTTTCCGAGAAGTAGGCTGTCTACCATATTTTTCTTTTGGGTGCTATTGTTATATCTTCTCAAATTATTTATGTGTTTTAATGTGCTTACACACTAAACTAAACTGAGCTTTTTATTTTTAAATAAATTATATATATAAATAAATAAACTTGGAACCTTATTAGTTGGACCTCAGTGGATGGATATATATATATATATGTGTGTGTGTGTGTGTGTGTGTGTGTGTGTGTGTGTGTGTGTTTCTGCCGAAGCACCTCATCTACCCCAATATGGGAGGGAGCATCCTGCTTCCCTTTCGCCTTTCAGCTCCAATCCAGGAGCCCTCAAGCAGTCGCATTCATGATAAAACATTTTATACCAAATTTATATTTGGTAGCAAATATAAATTTGATATACACCCACACCCACACCCACATATATATATAAACACATACATACATACATACATACGCATATATGTACATATGCATATACGTACATACACACATATATGCACGTGCACATACACACACACACACGGAACCTTAGTTGGACCTCAGTGGATGGAGATATGTGTGTGTGTGTGTACACACACACACACCCATCCACTGAGATCCAACTAATAAGGTTCCGTGTGTTTGTGTGTGTGTGTGTGTATATGTGAGTATATGTATGTATGTGTGTGTGCCCCAGCATGTGGGAGGAAGCGTACTGCATCCCTTTTGCCTTTCAGCTCCAATCCAGGAGCCCTCAAGCAGTCGCATTCATGACAAGCCATTTTATACCAGAACCATTATAAAACCATTTTATACTTGTGGCTCAGAGGTTAATACAACTGGCTAACATGCAGGCAGCCCAAGTTCAAATCCAAGTAAAGGTATAGCTAGTTGATGAGAGCTAAATAGCTTGAAATAGATCTGTATTGGTCTCCCTTTATTTTTTTATCAGTGAAATATAAATTTGATACACACACACACACACACACACACACACACACACACACACACAATCTTATTAGTTGGACCTCAGTGGATGGATATATATATATGTGTGTGTTTGTGTGAACACACACACACACAGACAGACACGGGACCTTATTAGTTGGACCTCAATGGATAGAGGATAGAGGCTACAGGGAGTTTGTTGCCCAAATTCTTGTGATCTGTATATCCAGTCTGCTGACTGTCAAGTTCAGTCTTTCCAATATCTTCTTCTGCTTCATATGCAGGGAAGAGAATAGCCCTCAAGAGGGCAGAATAGGCTCTGTTTCAATGATACTTAAGGTCTCAGCTGCACTGTTCTTTTGGGAAGCAGGCATTGAGAACAATTTTCTGCTGCACTTTTTGTAGGTTTCATCTAACAAGAAGTACAGGTAGACCTTGATTTACAACAGTTTGTTTAGTGGCTGTTTGAAGTTACAACAGCACTGAAAAAAGTGATTTATGATCATTTTTCATGCTTATGATCATAGCAGCATTCCCCGTGGCCATATGATTTACACTCAGATGCTTAACAACTGATTCATATTTATGACAGTTGCAGTGTCCTGGATCATTTGATCACCTTTGTGATCAAATGACCTTCTGATGAGCAAAGTCAGTGGGGAAGCCAGATTCACTTAACGACATTGTTACTAATTTAACAACTGCGGTGATTCACTTAACAGTTGTGGGAAGAAAAGTCATAAAATGGGGCAAAACTCACGTAATAAATGTTTCACTTAGCAATATAAATTTTGGGCTCAATTGTGGTCGAATGTAAGTTGAAGACTGCCTGTAAATGGAAGTTTTATCTTAATTGTAGCACTTAACTTTTTCTACAATTCGTTTGCTGCTTCTGTTTTTTACTGGGATAGGTTATGAGATATAAGTACTTGAGATGGGCATGAAATATAGATAGTTCTTGACTTAAAACAGTTCATTTAGTGACCGTTTGAAGTTACAACGGCACTGAAAAAAGTGACTTATGACCAGTTTTCACACTTATGACCATTGCAGCATTCCCTGTAATCACGTGATTTACATTTGAATACTTGACAACTGACTCACATTTATGACAGTTCCTAGGGTCACGTAATCCCTTTTGTGATCTTCTGACAAGCAAAGTCAATGGAGAAACCTAATTCACTTAACAACCATGTGACTATTTAAGAACTGCAGTGATTTATTTAACAAACTGGGTGGGAAAAGTTGTAAAATGGGGCAAAACTCACTTAACAAATTTCTCATTTAACAACATAAATTTGGGGCTCAGTTGTGCTCATAAGTTGAAAACTACCTATACAAATTGGACAGGCCACGTGAAATTCTGCCTTTTGGATTAACTATATATTTAATGTTTGTTGAGAATAATAATTTTTGAGCAGATGATGCTGTTTTGGACTCGGATGGAACACCTTAAGCCACAGCTTTGCACATGGCCACATATGGGGTTTTTTCCACCTGTCCTCCAGAGTATCTTCTGACTAAAATTGCACAGAGCCACTTTGTGTGTAATATGGGTGGTCTCCAAATTTGATATATAAATGTGACTAAAAATGATTATGTAATTCATTGACATTTTAAGAGAGAAGACCTAAAAACTATAAACTCTAAAAGACACATGACAGTTAAACCATATTTGCCATCAACCTTGCAATTCCCTGAAAGCAAAAAATTCTTTTTCTATTCAGTTGAAATCGTCACCACTGAAGCTTCTGATAACAAAAATTAAAAAGCAGATTCTGCATACCAAAACATTGGCCACTCTGTCCCTGGTTTAGTTTAGATATCACATACTAAGGGTCAGGAAAAAAAGGAAAAATAACATAAATATTAAACACTAGAAAACCACAGGAATAGATTATCTTCATAGTCTGGCCTTGTGTCAGTAAAACGGCCGTTATATTGTTTTTTTTCCTAGGCGCCTGGGGTGGAGGATCAGACAACCTTGTCTTTGGAGGAGTGTCTTAGATTGCTGGAGGCTACATTTCCTTTTGGAGAAAATTCAGAGGTACATATTTTCACTTTGGAAGTAGAGCTGAACAGTTTGGTTGCCTACCGCAATGCTGTGCCTTCTAGATATATCAGATTTCAACTCCAGTAATTTTCAATCGGCAGCAATGGTAAGTGGAATTGTGGTAGCTGGGACCCAACACATCTGGAGGGCATCAGTTGGAGAAAGTTAGCTTAGTGTTCACTCTATTTGTCAGTTCCAGTGATCATTCCAATTTAACAATAGACTGAGTTTCCATCTCATGTCCTTGCAATAACCTTATGCGATAGGCAAGTCTGTTATGCTTTGAGAAGAATAGAATGTTTTGAATAATCAAGGAATTTGCTCACCCACTAACCTAAATGCCTTGTCTGTTTTAAAATGATGGCATTGTATGTCTTGCAAATTGAATCCTCTTTCTCTCCCCCCCCCCCCTTTGCATGGCCTTATTCTAGTGTAGTCTTAGGGAGGTTAATAGAATACAGACTGAATCTCACTTATTTTCACTGTTTCATGAGGTTCTCTAAGAACTTCTTTGCTAAACTTTATCCTTTATTCCAATCTCTTCACATGATTTCTATGTAGGAATATAATGTATAATATCTTGAGCTACTATTTATTCATGTCTTTATATAAGTGCTAAATATATTTAAGTAAATAATAAATCTTGGGCAAGAGAAGGGATTGCTCTAGCATGTGACAAAAGAACCTCTAAATTTCATACACTGAAACGAAAGAAAAATGATTTATTACTGTTTTAACACCACCTAAAACTTTATTCATTCACTCTGCTGTTTTGTTTTAGTTTCCAGCTGCAGATGTTCCCAGCCTAGCTGACTCTCTGCCTAACGAAAGTGGGCCTTCTGTCGTGTCAGACGGGCTCCTGTCTCCCCTTCTGACAGAGACAGAGCTGCCCTTTGATCTGGAGCAGCAGTGGCAGGACCTCATGTCTATCATGGAAACACAGGTGAGGAAGGCAGTTTCTTCATGTGTTGGTTTCTCCAGGACAATATAATCTCCTATGCTTGCTGGATTTAGCACTGTTCTTTGTCCTGCTTGCATCAGTTTGCCACAACCTATAGCAGTGATGGTGAACCTTTTAGAGACCAAGTGCCCAAACTGCAACCCAAAACCCACTTATTTATTGCAAAGTGCCAACACAGCAATTTACTCTGAATAATGAAATTTTACTACCTAAAATAATGATAAACAAGGCAGAGTTCAGCTAATTGTTCTAAGAAAAATGTGATAATGCACTTCTATGGCCCTTCATTTTTTTGTCTGCTTTTGAAATATTATGTTTAGCAACAATAAAAAAGAAAAACTTTTGTAATATCATTTCTCTTTCCCTCCCCCTCCCTCCCTCCCTCCCTCTCTTTCTTTCCCACCCTCCCTCTTTTTTTCTCTCTCTCTCTTTGCCTCCCTCCCTCTCCATCTCTCTCTTTCCCTCCATCTCTCTCTTTCACTCCCCACTCTGTCTCCCTCCCCTCTCTCTTTCCCTCCTTTTCTCTTTCTCTTTCTTTCTTTCTCTCTTTCCCTCCCTCCCTCTTTCTCTCTCTGTCTCTGTCTCTCTCTCTCTTCCCCGTCTCTGCCTCTCTCTGTTTCTCTCTCACCCTCCCCATCTCTCCTTCCTCCCTCCCTTTCTCTCTGTCTCTCTTTCCCTCCCCCTCTCTGCCTCTCTCTGCCTCTCTCTCTCTCTTTTCCTCCCTCCCTCTCTTTCCCTCTCAGCCCCCCCCCCCCCCCCGTCTCTCCTGGTGGGGGGAAGGAACCTCTGAACTGGTGCTGGGTGGTGGGAATCTGACATTCGGAGGCTGATGAGCCCAGGAGCAGCACACCCATGCTCAGCTGGTCTGCGGAGAGCCAAAGACCAGCTGGCCGGCGGGGAGGCATTGCATCCCAACACTGGAAGATCTGCAGGAAGAGCAACTGACATCCGGGATGCGAGAGCAAGCCAAGACAACGCAGGGTCATATTGTGGCTCTGCGTCCTAATGGGCTCAAGGGGAAGGGAACCCCATCTCCCCCATTGTGAAGCATGCTAAATTTCACTGTGCTGCACAAAGTGCTTCAAGAGCAGTGGGCAGGCCATGGAGAAAGAAACAGCAAATGTACTATGACGAAGGCGGAATGCTGTTTCACACATTTTTTTAGTCCCATAAACTTTTGTTTCCCTGCAAACGAAGGCAAGAAACGTGACAGAGAAACGCGACGGAGCTGGGCTGGGGTGATGGTGCGTATACCCACAGAGTGGCCGATGAGTGCCACCTCTGGCACATGTGCCATAGGTTTGCCACCATTGACCTATAGGTATAGTCCTAGAAATGGAAGAAAGTTGGATCTTCCCATAACATAGTTCTAGGCTTCAGTTTGGATCAGAGAATTAATATTGCTATTGATTTGATGTTGTTTTGCAAGGCTTCAGTCAAATGTAAAACAGAACATTTTATTTTCTTTGTAGTATCTGTAGTGCAGAGCACTTTCTTTACTCTTGCTAGGACTTTTTTTCCTGTAGCATTTGATAGGACAATAGAATGGAACACTCATCACAAAAAGGATAAAAGCAAAATTCTGTACAGTTTAACTTTCTTAAAACTATCTTGTTGAATGTATTCATCAAAATCAGAAAAATGAGTGGCACTAAACAATTGCCAGCAAGACAGTGAAACAGACACTTCCAAACCATTTGTTAGAGAGGAAATCCAAACAATCTTCAGGATTCTAATAATTCATAATTCTAGGAATAAATCCTTCATATGCACAACCATGCAGCTTGCCTGTACTTAAATTGTATCATATAGCGTTTGTTCTTGCCAGGATTTCAAAAAAAAAAAAAAAATATCTGGCAGTAATGGATGATTTCCCTGAATTTCTTTTAAAATTTCTTTAATTTCTAGAACATACTAATGTGTTTAGATCAAATAGCTACTGGTCTGGCAGCAGCATGATCAATAACATTGTGCTAGATGTTTAGGTTTTGCCCAGGAATCTCCTAGTAGCAGTGTTTCATTTATATAACAGGTAATTAACCCCTCTCCTCCCACTTTTTTATTTTGCCAAAAACTTGGTGGCTAGAGGGGAAAATTGGGTAGGATGTGCATTTGTATGTAGAAAATATCTTGAGGAAAAACAATAGCTAGGTCTTCCTAGATGCTTTCTTGATTATTAGAGGGCAGTAACTAATAAGATGGTTATTTAAGAACATGATATTTACTTTCTGTTTGTTTACAGTAAACTCCATATCTGAGTTTTCTGTCCATTTAAGTGGATGATGTATACAGGTAATCCTTGGGTTATGAGCATTCCCTTAGCAAACATTCGACGTTACGCGATAAGTGCTCCCTAGTGTTTATGAACAAACACTATGAATTTTGTGAACAATGAACTATGAACAAACACCCGAAACTATGAATTTTGCAGCACAACGGCAGTTGTTTGCCCTTATGAACAAACACAGAGGCTCTGCAACATTCGTCCTGCACTTTGTTGGCCAGTACGGAGCTTCAGAGGGCCTGACCTGCTCCATCGATGCCCCATTTAGGTCTGTGCAGGCCTCACCCAGCACTTTGCAGGCCAAAATGGAGATTCGGAGAGCCTCTGATGCTCCATTTAGGCCTGCGCAGGCCTCACCTGGCATTTTTCTGGCCAAAACAGAGCTTCGGAGGGGCGGGCCTGCCCATCTAACATTCTGTTGTGGTGTGTGCATGCCTTGCCTGGCACTTTGTCAGCCAAAACGGAGCTTCAGATGGGTGGACCTGTCCCTCCAAACCTCCATTTTGGCCTGCAAAGTGCCATGTGAGGCCTACGCAGGCCTAAATGGAGCGTCGGTGGGGCCAGCTAGGCCCTCTGAAGCTCCATTTTGGCCAACAAAGTGCAGGATGAATGTTGCAGAGTCTCTGCGTTTGTTTGTAAGGGCAAACAACTGCCGTGGTGCTGCATGATTCATAGTTTGGGACTTATTCATAAACACTAGGGTGGTTATCCTAAGCTCCATTTACTTGGCAAAGTACTGGGCGAGGCCTCTGCAGGCCTAAATGGAGTGTCAGATGGGTGGGCCAGGCCCTCTGAAGCTCTGTTTTGGCCGGCAAAGTGCCAGGAAAGACCTGCACAGACCTAAACAGAGCATCAGAGGGGCATACATGGCTGGGAGGCTGGAGAAGAGATAGCTTGCTAGATCTTCGCACACTAAGTGATCTGGTGTGACAAGTTGGGCGGAAGCAATTGTGGGGAATATGAGGTATTTCAGTGGGTCGGGGGGACCCTGGGTGGTCTAAAGCAGGTGACCTGTTCCATCACTAGGCCCCCTTAGGGCCTTCCCCACCCTGAAATACCTCATGTGCACTTAACAAACCATGCATTTGATTAGTGAATATATGGGCAAAAGGAGGGAGTGATTCTGTTCAAGGTACAAGATTCACTCCCACGAATCTTTGGGTTACAAATGGAATGGGCAGACTCCATTCCATTTGTAACTCGAGGACTACCTGTACATGTTTCCAGGCCAATGTGCTAAGATTCTAGTTTGGAATTAAATCCAATATACTCCCCCTACTATGTTCTATGCCCCAAGCTCTGGGAGATGGGAGGGTCCACTGGATCAGATTTTATCTCTATGTTAGGTATTGTAACACAGGACCCGGCAGCGTTAGCAAACTATTGTCCAGTCTCCAACCTTTGCTTTGTGGCGAAGGTTGTTGAGAGTGTGGTGGTGCGACAGCTTCCCCAGTACCTGGATGAAATGGTTTATTTGGATCCGTTCCAGTTGGGCTTCAGGCCTGGGTACAGCATGGAAACGGCATTGGTCACATTGGTTGATGATCTCTGGAGGGCTCCGGACAGGGGTTGTTTCTCTGTCCTGGTCCTATTAGATCTCTCAGCGGCTTTTGATACCATCGACCAATGGTATCATGCTGCACCAGTTGGAAGAGTTGGGGGTAGGGGTCACTGTGTTGCGGTTGTTCTCCTCCTTTCTCTCCGACCGGTCACAGTCTGTGTTGGCAGGGGGGCAGAGGTTGACCCTGAGGTGCCTTATATGTGGGGTGCCACAGGGGTTGGTCCTCTCGCCCCTTCTGTTCAACATTTATGTGAAACCACTGGGTGAGATCATCCGTGGTTTTGGGGTGAAGTACCATCAGTACGCTGATGATACTCAGCTGTACATCTCCACCCCGGACCACCCCAATGATACCCTTGAAGTGATATCCCAGTGCCTGGAGGCCATGTGGATCTGGATGGGGAGAAACAGATTCAGGCTCAACCCATCCAAGACCGAGTGGCTGTGGTTTCTGGCATCCCAATATAGTCAGTTGGTGCCATCATTGACTATTGGAGGCGAGTCGTTGGCCTCCACGGAGAGGGCTCGCAACTTGGGTGTCCTCCTGGATTCACGGCTGTCTTTAGAAGAGCATTTGATGGCTGTGGCGGGAGGACTTTCTATCAGGTCTGCCTGATCCGCTAGTTGCATCCCTTTCTGGATCGGGACTCCTTACGCACGGTCACTCATGCCCTCGTCACCTCCCGCCTGGACTACTGTAATGCTCTCTACATGGGGCTCCCCTTGAGGACCACCCGGAGGCTCCAACTGGTTCAGACTGCGGCCACGCAGGTGGTTATGGGAGCGACATGGCGTTCCCATGTAACACCTCTCCTGCGCGAGCTGCACTGGCTCCCGGTGGTCTTCCGGGTGCGCTTCAAGATTTTGGTTACCACCTTTAGAGCGCTCCATAGCTTAGGACCTGGGTACTTATGGGACCGGCTTCTGCCACCAGTAGCCTCTCACCGGCCAGTACGCTCACATACAGAGGGGCTCCTCAGGGTGTTGTCGGCCAAACAGTGTCGACTGGCAGCCCCCCGAGGGAGAGCCTTCTCTGAGGGGACACCTGCCATCTGGAATGATCTCCCCCCGGAGATATGAAGGATCCTGGATTTACGCACCTTCCGCCGTGCCCTCAAGACCTTTTTATTTCAACAGGTGGCCCGGCCTAACTTTCCTTTTAATTGTAAATTGTAAATTTGTTTTAAAACATTAGGGGTGTTTTAATTTGTTTTGGGCCAAATTATTTAATGGGTTTTTATATTGTCTTTTAAATTTTGTAGTTTGTGTGTTTTATTTTTTTGGCTGTTCACCGCCCTGAGTCCTTCGGGAGTAGGGCGGTATATAAATCCAAAAAATAAAATAAAATAAAAATAAAATAAAATTGTAAGCAATGGGGTAAATTTGATCCACCAATAATATCCATTCTGCTAATGGAAACATAATCCATTGTTGCTTTTTTCTTGGACTCTTTATATTTTATGATGTTGATCGAATTGGACAATATTGAGACCTGCAGAATCTTAACAGTCTCTTTTTCTTTTGCAGAGCATGGAGGTAAATAGCACTATAGCTGTAGAAAGTCTATACAACAACCCAAATTCAGATCTTTTGACAGCCAACTACAGCCTTGCTCCATCTACCCCTATTAACCAGAATGTCAGCCTGCATCAGGCATCGCTAGCTGGCTGCACACAAGATTTTCCTTCCCTATTCAGCTCTGAAATTGAAAGTCCCTCAGTGGCTGGAGGCTCAGCTTTGCTGCAGCTGGTTCCTGATAACTCCACTGGCTTCAACACCACATTTGGCTCTACCAACCTAAGTGGAATTTTTTTTCCTCCTCAGCTAAACTGCACTTCAAATGAAACATCTGGGCCTGAACTCCCAGACCCTCTTGGAGGGCTTCTTGATGAAGCCATGTTGGATGAGATTAGTTTAATGGATTTGGCTATTGAAGAAGGATTCAACCCAGTGCAGGCATCCCGCTTGGAAGAGGAATTTGATTCAGACTCAGGGCTCTCTCTCGACTCAAGTCACAGCCCTGCTTCTCTCAGCAGCTCAGAAGCATCATCATCCTCTTCTGCCTCTTCCTCCTTTTCTGAGGAGGGAGCTGTGGGCTACAATTCTGATACTGAAAATGTGGACTTTGAAGATGCAGAAGGAGCTGTTGGGTATCAGCCAGAATATAGCAAGTTCTGTCGGATGAGCTACCAGAATCCTCCTCAGTTGCAGTACCTGCCTTATCTTGAGCATGTGGGTCACAATCACACATATAACATGGCCCCCAGGACCTTAGACACTGATGAGTCCCAGCGAGCTAGTGTGGGAAAGAAGAGTTCCAAAGAAAAGCAAGCAGATTTTCTAGATAAGCAGATGAGTAGAGATGAACATAGAGCCAGAGCCATGAAGATTCCTTTTCCCAATGAAAAGATCATCAATTTGCCAGTAGAGGAATTCAATGAACTCCTGTCCAAGTATCAGTTAAGTGAAGCACAGCTGAGTCTAATCCGTGACATTCGCAGAAGGGGTAAGAATAAGATGGCAGCCCAGAATTGTCGTAAAAGAAAACTGGACACTATCCTCAATCTGGAGCGGGATGTAGATGATTTGCAGAGAGACAAATCAAAGCTCCTCAGGGAGAAGGTGGAATTCCTCAGGTCCATCCGCCAAATGAAGCAAAAGATGCAGACCCTTTACCAGGAGGTATTTGGCCGTCTGCGTGATGAGAATGGCCAGCCCTATTCTCCAAATCAATATGCTCTACAGCATGCCAGTAATGGCAGTGTTATTCTAATACCACGTTCCTTGGCTGACCAGCAGGGACGGCGTCAAGAGAGGAAACAGAAAGACAGGAGGAAGTGAAAAATGATGAATATCATTTGGAAAGCATAAAACTTGCTGAATCTGCAACTTCAAGAAGGGCTGAGCCCAGAAGAATTTGGAGGAACTTTCATGCCTTCTTATCCAATATATCTTCTCAAACCATGATAGCTGCCAGCCAGTGTATAGGAGCAGACTGCTGGGCAGGGGGCCTACAAGTCTTGTGAGGCGGAATGGCAAAGCATGTTGGGAAAGACCTGTGCTTCCAAAAGCCTCAAACCAATTGAACATTATGAGAGTGTGAATTAGCTGGCATAATGTGTGTTTGCAGGGGGGAGGGGGGAAATATCAGCAGAGGATAAAAAAATTGAATTGTTAAGGCTGGCTTTTTGTAAAGGAAGAAATGTTAAATGGATAGCTTGAGAAGACCTAAGTATTTTTTTCCTTTGAATTCACAAGTCTTGGATATTTCAGGTAACTGGTTGGATTTTTTAAAACTAATTTGACATCAATTATATGCAGTTCAAAACCATGCCTAAATCTGAATACTTAGCCATGATTTCTTCGTAAATCTTTATGTACTTAACTACAGAGGGAGCACAGAAAATTGTACTAGAGAAAAGAAACATTTCCTTCAAGCTGAAAGTAAGAATTTCCCCCTCAAGGAATTTATATGTACTACCATTTTGTACTTCAGCAATTACCACAATCATTTGGCAGGGTAGGAGTGGAAAGTGTTAATAGGATTACTATAGAAATGCATCTTTATCATCCCTTACCAATTGAATACTTCGTTAAAGATGTTACTTGCCCCCAGTGAGGAGCCAGCATTAATTCTGGGCCAATATCAAGATGCATTACAACATGATGGTGCATGGTAAAATTGCATGCTATAAAGCTGTCTTTTCCCATTGATTGGCTTAGAGAGACTGCTTTGGGTGAAGGGAAGTGTAGGGCCAAAAGTATAGATCTTCATTTGACTAGAGTCTACAAGGTGTATGACCATCACCATTTGGTCTACACCACAGCGGGTTTTGCTTCTATTAAGTGGGCATGCTGTGTTAAAAGCCATCTACAGCAAGCCTCTTTTTGAATGGGCACTTTGATTTTAATTTATTATGTTTTTAGAACTCTAGGTTCCTATATTGTTTCCTCTCCCCTGTAGGGCTATAGAATGAACTTAATAGTATGCATGTAGGATAGAAGGGTGATACTTCCCCCGAAGATCAAAGCTACTGAAAGTTTTTTCTGCCATAAAGACTCAAAATGTGTTAACGGTGATTCCACAGCTGGCTTCCCTTCTGTCCTTGGATGTCATTCCAACTTCCCCCTTCCTCCATTGAAAAAAAATAAATAAGGCGAAGGGTGAGGGTAGTGCCTTGAACACAGCTAGCCTCAAGCTCTGAGGCCATCCCCGAAGCTGTTAACTTGCAGTATAGCACAGCTGGAAGTATTACTGACTTGACCAGCAACTGTAGAGCTAAATGGCTTTGGTTTTTTTCCAGCCACTCAGTCCTGTGTATGTGATGATATGTGATGGAATAACACTGAAATGGGCATCCTCCTGAGGATTGTAGATGGAGTGCATTGGTTTAAATGGTATAAAGCAATGTTTGCAAACATTAGGTTTTTTTTGAAGGCCAAGACCTTTTCCAGAAAAAACATGAGAGTGGATACTAAGCATATGTATGAAGCCTTCTCCATTTCTCATGCTTTTGGAATTAAGAGCATGAAATTTGAAGCACAAAATGTGTTGGAGCTGTGAGTAGTTGGATGGGTAGGATGGAGCCCTGTTGTGTGCATGTGTTAATTTATTTCTGAGGTTTTATTCTGAATGGTTTCTACTATGAGCTATTGGGAAAGTGAGGAGAGTGTGAGCACAGGACAAAAATAAAATGGCTTATTCACTATTTGAACATTGTTTTGTGTGTCTTCTTTACCTAGGACTAAACCTAATGTATATATTTATAGCAATGCTCTTATTACTCTTCTGTAGGCTGATGAAACTCTGCTGCCTTAAATTATAGTCACAGTAAATGCACAGATAGCTATTAGCTGTGATAATAGGAGTGCATTAGTGGTTATTAAAACTTTCCTTTTGTGAAACTAATCTTGTATGCTTTCAAGACCATGAATGAAGAATCTTATGGTTAGTTTTGTGTAAGTATATATAGTCAAACCCCCTACAGATTGATTTATTTTTCTTTAACTAATTCTGTAAAACAGTGTGTACCACTTTCTCACATTTGTAGAAAGAAGCAAATTTTAACTGGAGCAATTGATTGAAAAACCTCTTGGGAAAATTATATAAAGGGAATTCAGCAGAGGTTTCATATGTTTGAGTTTAAACATCAGACAAACAAGCTATGTTATGTCAAATGTTATGAGATAGAACAATGCATTGCCATAAGGTAGTGTTCGTTAAGGAAACTTTGTGTAGTAAGTAGTAATATTGTTAAGTAGTATTGTACATAATTCCCCCCAAATAGCTGAAATTATATGGAATAGTATCTGGATAATCAGATACTGATAGTTTTGTTAACCAAATGAATCATATTGGATTAATTAATACCTGCACATAAAATTAGTAACTATCTTACATTTAATAGAACTGCAGTTCAGACTTTCAACCAGCTGGTATAGTGCAGCATTGCTTCTGATTATGATATGGAGGCACAAGAAAAGAATACCTATTTGAAAACATCTACTATAGTAATTGGGCTACAGCAATATGTATTGTGGGGGAAAGGGGATTTTTCAGTAAGATATTTGGGCCTCTTCTTTAGAATGTTTCATCTAGTGAGGTTCTCAACATTTTCTTCACCACTGATCCCTTTTAAATACCTTTTGTGGCCAGACCATGGCCATGGCCCTCCAAGACTTAATTCAAAATGGTAACATTTCTCCAAGTCTTTGCAAACCTGTAATGACATTGCAGATCCCCCAAGGGTCTACGGACCATAGGCTGATCTAGTGAATTTACTTTCATGTGAATTCCGTTTGCAAAAATTAATGAATTATAATTTGGTACTCTAAAAAAATCTGAGCTAGCCAAGAACTGGATGTCCTGTCTTGGATTGTTTAAAAAAATTATCACAAAATGTTCATGGTACAACAAGCCATTAGAACAAGCCATTTTCAGAATGTATTTGAAGTAAAATTTATTGTAAAAGTAGCCCACATATGGTACATTCCTGGCTTCTAGCTTTGTTTTGCACTAAAAATAGTGTTGTTCCTGGAATAATGTATCCAGGGATATGCTGAATGTGCAATACTTCCTTCTCCAATGTTAACCGTGTTCCCTATAGACAACTAGATCACAACTTCCAGTTTGATTCCATTAGCTGGGGTCATCCATTTTCAATTCAGTTTGTATCTTCACTAGCATGTTGTCAGACAACTTATTGTGTAGAAAACAAAATATTAAAAAGCTTTTAGCATAGATTTGCTGAATTGTAATGCAATTTACCCATGGTTAGGTCCTGGAGAAGTCGGATGTTCCCATGTCTTAACATACACTTTACAGGTGTATTATCTCATTTAACCCCATTAATGTTCGTGTCACTTATAGAACAAGTTCAGTAGGCACGAAGAACTGTTCCAATATTAACATTCTGTTCTCTTGTTCAGTTTTTTGCATGACAGCAAGCTAGCAAAGATGTGCTTTGGATACAAATTTGCAAGTCCCCCAGGACTTGGGCAGGCTCTGATTTCTCTACTGCCATTTAAGAAAAAAAGATACAAAAAGAAATCTTACTAATGCTTTAAGATTATGGTTTTTCCTTGCTTGCTTACTAGCTTTCCAGTTCATTGAGGTGGTGGTGGTTATAAGTAGCATATTAAGCTGTGTGTAAGAGCCTTAGTTTTCCCCAGAGAAAATGCAGAAGTTAGTAATTAAAATAAAAGGTAACGTAAATTAATACAAAAAGAAAAAAACTCAGACGGGCATTACAACACTCACATATTAGTTATACATGGGTAATATAGCTACCCATGTCCCCAAAATAAGACCAGGTCTTATATTAACTTTTGCTCCAAAAGATGCATTAGGGCTTATTTTCCAGTTAGGTCTTATTTTCAGGGAAACATGTTAATTAGGGCATCTGTTGGAACCTTCACACATAGTGCTAAATGTGTCCCATCTGACTGGCAATCTTAACAGGCTTATTTTTGGGGTAGAGCTTACATTACGAGCATCCTGAAAAATGCTAGGGCTTATTTTCCAGTTGGGTCTTATTTTCAGGGAAACAGGATACTACTTAACTAATTAGAAGCAAGGATGAGAAATGGCTTAAATGTCTTAGCTTTAAGATGTTTAAGATGTGCCATTTGTAGTACACTAAACAGGATATTTTGTCACTCCATATCTTACTATAGTAACAGGACATAATACATGATGTATACTTTACAATGTCATGAACAAATTTAAAGCGATGTATGTTCCCCTAAATTCTAGATTCATGTCCCATTATGTAATATTTGCAAGGAAGACCTTGCCTAGAGGGAAAAGAAAAAGAAAGATCAGGATTATAAATCTAAAATTTTATTAAGACAGAGAGACAGGTCATTATGAAGTTAAAACCAAACACTTAAGTTTTAGACATTTTCACAGAAGCCTACACATGCTGTATCTTAAAAAAGATTTGTACAATACAATTCTACGTACATACTGCTCTGTGAAGGAGTTGGTGGCTTACTAGGAATTGAGCAAAGTCATTGGTAAAATTATGTCCTTTGTAAAAACAGAAGTCTTGTTAAAATTGAAATTGCTGGGCAAGACAAAGAAATAATTAATGCCCAAGTCTGACAGAAAATGTTTACAGAATATTCTGTAACTTATTTGTGCTGTAGAAAGTTTTTCTTTTGATTTCTTCTCGATGCCACTCATTTAGATTCTCAAGTTCACATACATACAGGAAAGTTAAAAAATAGTAATTCTGTGGGAGAAGAAATTAGAAAGATGCATACAAGAAAACTTATTTAGAACAAGGTGTTGCCAGATCAACTACAGGGTCTAAATTTTCATCTTTTCTAATTTTAGATGCAATGATAATTCTTGTATTAGCAGTCTCAACTGTTAATTTTAACATTTAAGACATTTTTGCTCCAGCATTTCAAAACCGAGTAATCTTACTCAATTAAGAGTAACTTAATTTAATTGCAATAAGATGCAGTTTTTTTTAAAAAAATGACTCTGGCTATAGAATACTGTGAACCACTCTTTGTCTCAAGTCAGTTGGAACATACCTACACTTCCCACCCCAACAATACACAAATAATATCCAAAAAAGGCATGAAACCTACACATACATGCTAAAAAGGCAGTTAACACTATTTGAGAAAAAGGTTGCAAATTTCAGGTGATCTTTAGGGAACATGCCACCTCCACTTGCTGTTTCTGTTGGTGGCCTTCATTCTTCCAATCAAGGTGACAGATTATGAATATATATGTTATATGAATATATATGTTTTATACATATACATATATATATAAACATAAACACACTGTCATAGGGAGAAATCTTGTCCTGTTTCTACAGAGGGCATCCTCCTCAGCCAAGAGTTTCTTCACTTCTCCCTTATGTTCAAACCCACAGTCTGGTATTTTAATACAAAAGTCAGCCAAAGGAGGAATGAGGACAGAAGGACAAGCAGATTAATTCTTGTCATCCTTCTTATCATCGTCCTCTGAGGGATAAGAGTGCCATGTGAGCCTTTCCTCATAAAATGAGATGACCACTTGTGGACACTTGATGTTAGCTTCCTTAGCAGGAACCAGATCAGCTTCATCTGAGTTTTTCCTATATAATCAAGAGAAAAATTTTTTAACATTTAATATCACTGGGAATGATAAAGATCTATTCGTGTTAAAATCCTTTTTTAAAATATAGATGGTCATCATGCCGTGTCATCTAAATGATAATCGATGCAATGTATTGTCTAAAGTTGTAACATATCAATGTCAATGTTTTCTGGCAGCAAGTACAACCATTTTTATTTCCCCCCTCTAATTTAAAAGATAACTCACTGGATATTGTATAATTGTAGGGAACGATGAGCATCCCATTAAAGTGCAACAACATTATGACATCATACTTCAACCTCTGATGGGCAAGATATGTGCAGCTGTAACTGTCTTTTTAGACCACAGAAGTAAATTGTGACCCTCAGATGGCAAACGTAAAGATTATTTGGACTTTTATTGGGTTTTCAGCATGGCTATCAATGAGAGTTGCTAGAAACTGTACAAGTAGTTCTTGACTTATGGCCACAATTGAGCCTGGAATTAAAGTTGTTAAATAGTTGAGGTCATAAATTAAGATATCATGTGATCAGATTCAAACTTACAACTCCTTTTTTTAATGGTGGTCATTAGGCAAACAGTTATTAAGCAAATCCATTTTCCCCAATGGGCACTTTTTCTGGAAACCAAAACTAAATACCTCGTTTTTGCCATGGTTGTTAAGCTAATTACTGCAGTTATTAAGTGAATTGTGGTCATTAAGTGAATCTGGCTTCTCCCACTGACTTTGCTTGTCAAAAGCCAATTGGGAAGGTCGCAAATGGTGATCACATCACTCCTGATCAATGCAATTGTCATTTATACATGCTAGTTGCCAAGTCCCAAAATCTTGATTGTGTGACCATGGAGATACTGCAATGTGAGAACCAATCATAAAAGTGGGAACCGACCATAAGTCACTTTTTTTAACCACTTTGAACAGTCATTAAATGAATGACTGATAGTCGAGGACTACTTGTATAGATAAAGTACACAAAAAAATAGTACCATCCACAGACTATGCACCTTATTTTAATGCTAAACAAGCAAACTAATTCAGGACAGCATAGAGGCAAATAAGTTTATATGCCATTCCAATTGTCAACCAACTCAAGAGCTTAGATTCTGCCAGGGGCAAACAAGATTACAACAATAAAAATCTCAGTAATGTTAGGGCAAGTCAAATGTGGGGAGGAACAATGGAAAAGATCTGCCTCTGAGAAGATATGTCACAATAAATAACTTTTTTTTTTTTTAAAAGAGGAAATCCAGAAGGAAGCCTATCTTCCTGATCTAACTGGGCAGGTGGAAATCATTAGGAACAGATAGCCCCATAGTTTTAAAACTCTGAAGTATAAAGTGACAATTTGCACCTTGAAAGTAATCAGATGGTGGTGATTACATGGGCATGCTAGAATAACTTGAGCTGTTATTCTGCTTCTTTTTGGATCAGATAAACTGCCTTCTCAAAGGCAGTCCAGATGGAAATCCATGGCAATAATCCAAACAGAGGGGACTAATTTTGGTATAGTGAGTATGGCCTTATCCAGAACCAGAGATGGAATCAGATTGCTTCCAAACTCATAGCCACTGTCTTGCTGGGATTTAGCTTTTAGCTTGAATTTATTCTTCCTGATCTACAGTCTGACATTACATCACAGCATTTCCTCAACATTTATACATCATATTTCTATTTGAAGATGTGCAATGAGAGCTTCAAAAATTAAAGAACTAATTTACCATTTCATTAGGAACATGAGCTCCCCACTGGAATCTGTGGCACCAATAATCCGTTCTGGCTCAAACCCTCTTGCAAACCCTCGAGGCTTTTCAGCCTAAATAGCAAAATAGAAATGTTAATATTGCTGCTTTTAGAGTTTAGCACAAACAGATCAAGCACTGAATTTAATATGGACCCATCAGATAAGACAAGACATTACTTCCAGAAAATGGCTTCTGCTATACTCTAGAAATGAGGGAATCCTAAATTAAGAATTAGGAGCTCTGGTGGCTCAGCAGTCTAAAGCACTGTTATTAACATCCACTTACATCTGCTGCCTGCAATTACTGCAAGTTCAAATCTCACCAGGTTGACTCAGCCTTCCATCCTTTCTAAGGTAGGTAAAATGAGGATCCAGATTATGGGGGCAATAAACTGACTTTGTATAAATATACAAAAGTATGAAGGCTATTGCTTAATACATTGTAAGCCACCCTGAGTCGCCGGAGAAAGCTTTTAGGGATATATCCACAATTACACGGGAAGAAACCGTGTATATATGTTTTCTCAGGTTTTCGCGGGTGTTTGTATGTAGGTCTTTGGTTATTCGGGTCTTCTCCCACGTAAAATTGGAAGTGTCTTGGCGACGTTTCGACGAATGAGACTTCGTCGAAACGTTGCCAAGACACTTCCAATTTTACGTGGGAGAAGACCCGAATAACCAAAGACCTACATACACACACACACACACACACACACATACACACACTATTAAACTATGGAATTTATATTGCTCAAAACTGTTTGATTTCATGAACCCTAATCTCATGTAATTTTAAGGACAGACCTTTAAAAAAATTAAATAAAGTTGAGCTGTTATTTCTATGAATTGATTTCTTCCTTAATGGCAGCTAGCAGAGATTGTGCATTCTTTGAAATTCTAGGCACTAATGAAACAATGGATTATAGATAAATATTAATGGGATAAAAACCCTACATTTTATTGCAATTAAAGTTTTACAGCTATAAATTGGAAGTTTAGCTATACTCCCAAGGATGAATGGGGAAAAATCTAAGTATAAACAGAAAAAACCACAAAAGGATGTAAAAACTGAAATAAAAATGCTAAGTACCTAAAAGAATATTAAACAAGATAAAGCAATCAATCTGGGGGAATGAATAAAGTTCTTCAAAATTACAAGCAGCAAAAGTTATTTTAAGATATTTATGCATCTCAAAGATGTATATTGTATACCTGACCTGTAAACTAGAATTAAAATGTTTAAAATGTCTATCTCTTTTTTTTTCTTTAACTATAAAGAAATAGTCTCTTTAACATAAGAAATCTTGAGTGGATCACATGTTGAAGGAATCTGTCTTACCTCTTCTCTTTTTTTCTTTGGTCTGCTTTCTTCTCCCCTATCCTCAGAATCTGACTCAGCCTTGCGCTTGCTTCCCTCTGATTTGTCAGTTTCATGTGCTGTTTTCTGGGATTGCAGGAATTCTGCAATTAGGTCAGGACAATCGAGATTCTCCTCTGGCTCCCATGTATTATCGTCACTGCAATGCAGCCAAAATACCAAAGTTTGTAACTATCATTTTTATATTTCTATCATATATAATCAGAAAAACATACTTGACTGATTATGAGACCTGGAAATTCTTGGCATAATTTAAGAGCAACTTTCAATAAATGGAAAAGTATTAAATCTATAGTGCTTGCACAAGCCTTATATTTGAAATCTGTTGTAATTGCTGACATTTTTACGAGTACATAAAAAAACTTTTCCTATACATAAGCAAGTTACAAAACCTGGGAATATGGCTTAATTTGAACTAAAGCAGAAGAAATGTTGCATGATATACACAGGATATATAATGACAAACAGAACCAAAATACCAGGATTTCAGTGGTTTTGTTATTCTGTGTGAGTCTTGGTTTTGTGAAGTGAGAATTAAAATACGGATTATTTGGGGTGGGGGTGGGGCGGATAGCAAGCTCAAGCTTCTGAGGATTAATAACTAATGCAGAAGTTTTTCATTTTCCTCATTACTAATAAATACATAGTTCAGGTAAAGCTCTTGGAAGGCAAGCAGTTTTGGATAGCCCATGTATACAAGTGCCCCTCAGAGAAGGCATAACGTATGGCAGGGACAGTAAATACATCCCTGGAACAACATATAGAAACATCTACATATGTCACCAACCTAACTAAAATGTAAGCAAAAAACTGTCCAAATCAGAAAGTACTTTTTGGGGAAAAGCAATATACATCTGATTTTTAAATACATTGTTATCCTGCAGGAATGTATAGTTCATATTACCATATCTTTTCCTAAAGTGTCACATTTACCTGAAGTCTGCCAAAAGGTATAACTAAGATAACATAAACAAATATAAAATGTTTTTAAAAACAGTGGGATAGATTTTAAAGCTCAATCTACCAGTTGAAGTACCATACTTTTCGGAGTATGAGACGTACTCCCCCCCCCCCCCCCCCCACTAAAAGTGGGTGAAAATTATGGTGTGTCTTATACACTGAATGTTGCCGAAGTCCTCCCCACCCACCTCCACGTGTCATGTTTTTGGCCTCCATTCATTGCATTTTTGGCCTGTTCCAGGCAGTGGGGATTGCCACCACCGCTGATCCCCATCTGGAACCGGCCAAAAATGCAACACATGGAGACCAAAAATGCATTGATTGGCGATGTGCTGTGGCAATCCCCGCAGCCTGGAACAGGTCTAAAACGGAGCAGGTGAAGGCCAAAAACGTGATGGGTGGAGGCCAAAAATGTGATGCGCGGAAGCAGTGATGGGCTCTGGTGATCTCCACAGCCCTGATTGCCAGTATTCCAGGAGGCTGATCCAACCACCAATCAATTGCTCGTGCTAAATCAGACTGTGATAACATGCTGAAACTGATCACGCTGTTTGCTGCAAGGATGCTAGCCAGATGAATACCGATGGGTGCTGGTAGGCAGAATTTGTTTTTCTTGTTTTCCTCCCCAAAAACTAATGTGCATCTTAGAATAGAATAGAACAGAATTTTTTATTGGCCAAGTGTGATTGGACACACAAGGAATTTTTCTTGGTGCATATGCTCTCAGTGTACATAAAAGAAAAGATACGTTCATCAAGAATTATAAAATACAATACTTAATGATAGTAGTAGGGTACAAATGATACAAGCAACAAAATTACAATCATGTAGTCATAAGTGGAAGATGAGTGGTGGGAACGATGAGAAGATTAATAGTAGTGCAGACTTAGTAAATAGTTTGACAGTGTTGAGGGAATTATTTGTTTAGCAGAGTGATGGCATTTGGGAAAAAACTTATACTCCGAAAAATACAGTACATTACCACAAGGTAAGATTTTTTAAAAGTTAAACTGGATTTTTAAAAAGCCATCATTCAAGGTCTGAAAAACTGGTCAGCTGATCTTTCCTTTCAACAGAACTACAAAATAAAGGAAAGTAGCCTTACTCTGAAAAGCCTTTCCACTTGAGCAGGTATTCCACTTTCCCTTTCATTACCCGCCTATCAAGAACTTTCTCCACCACGTATTCCTCCTCTTCCTCTTCCAAGACCTCCTCCACTTTCTTCTTGTTTTGCTTTTTTCCCATTGTGCTCGCCAGCTTTGCAGTTTAAAGGAGGCTGTTGCAGAAAATGAAAGAGACATCAGGAATTAAAATGCTGATTGGAAATCTTTTGGAACTACATCAGCAATACTAAATAGAAGTTGCTGTATTCTTTTCTACCCAGTGTTCAACCATAAAACAATAATGGAAAAAAATAAACCCAAAGATGCTTACATGGATAGAAATACAATCACAAGAATACACATGAAATATGTAAGTCCTATCAATATCTATAAATATCCACATAATAGCAATAGCAGCTAGCACCTACAGTCTTTACAGCACTCTCTGGACAGTTTACAATGTCAGCATATTACCCCCAACATTCTGGGCCCTCATTTTACCAACCTCAAAAGGATGAAAAGCTGAATTAACCTTGAGCCCTTCAGGATCAAACTCCAGGCTATGGGCAGAGTTAGCCTGCAATACAGGATTCTGACCACTAGGACACAAACCCAAGCCTTGCTGAATGGCATTCATATGTCCATTATCTGTGATGATTCAATTCAATAACATAGTCTTTTTAATTAATAGAACATCCAGATCAACTCTGGGATCTGATTTTACCAGAATGGCACACGCAACCTAAGATAGCAGTTACAGACAGATAACTATAACAAGTTCTATGCAACTTAAGTTTTTATTCCAAGAACAGAATACACTGCAGGAAACAGAGCATTATGTTTCAACTTTAAATTTCTCAGAATGAATCTTTATGTTTCAAGCAAGAAATATTAGCCATCACATTCTCTTTTCTACTCTCAGAAAAACCAACAGGTTCTCTACATATGATAGAACAATAGTTTGATAAGAACAGAGGAAGATAACATTATCAAGTAGTAGGAACAGCATAAGTGCATCCAGCAAGCAAGCTAGATTAAACAGCTTGTGTCTCTTGGAAATGAAGAATTACAGTCTACTGGAAAAAGAAAAGGCCTCCTGCAGGCAAAGCATGTCACAGCAGGAGGATACACTTGTCTCAGTTGGGGTCTGATAAAAACAGACAAAAGCACAGCTAGGATTTAGAAAAGGGTCTAGTTTGTAATGAAGAATGGTTGGCTAGGGAGATGCCTATGAACAGGGGCTGAGAAGGAAGGGAAATTTCTAAACACATTTTACTAAGCTTAAACTGGCTTCCAAATGGTGGGAGCTCTAGTTTTGAGCTATTCTGAGTATAGTATGGGTTCTTAACATTCTTGGCACACCAACAAATCTTTTTTCTGTCTGTACTTGGTCTTTTCAATTTGTAAACTTGAAGCCAGTGTCTTTTTTTTTTTTAATATGAGAGTTCCTTTCATACATTTCTATTTGAAAAGCAGAATAAAATATACATGATTAAAATAAGTAAATTACGGAGCTACATCAAAACTACCGTATTTTTTGGACTATAAGATGCACCTACCTTTTGGGGAGGAAAACAAGAAAAAAAAAATCTGCCTCTGCCTCCCAGCAATTTGCCTCCTTGCAACAAACAGCAAAGTAAGCTTCAGTACAGCCTGATTTAGCGCAAGCAGTTGATTGGATAGGCCTCCAGGAATACAACCTATCAGCTGTTCCAGGCTGTGGGAATTACTGTACGCCCCATTTTCGGCTGTTCCAGGCAGAGGGGATTGCCGCCGCCTATCCCCGCCACCTGGAACGGGCCGAAAATGGGGCACGCGGAGATGGCAATAGGTGGTGGTGGCGATCCGCACAGCCTGGAACAGCTGATAGGCGGTATTCTGGGAGGCAGATTCAACCGCCAATTGGCTTCTCTTGCTAAAGCTGACCAGTCTGTTTGCTGCAAGGAGGCAAATTGCTGGGAGGCAGAAGCTGGCGGGTGGGCGTTTGGCAACATTCGCTCTATACGATACACAGACATTTCCACCCACTTTTTGGGGGGGGGGGAAGTGCATCTTATACACCAAAAAATACAATAATTCAAATTAATGGCAATTAAGTGAAAACAGAATTAACTTTCTACAGTACTTGCATATGGATTTAACTGAGAGAATCCAAATTTCCTTGAATTAAGGCTTATTTCTATTTCTATCATATCCATATCCCCCTCAAACAGGAAAGGGAAGAACATACAATTTTATATAGATTTTAATAGTCTTATATGATGCCAAAACTCAGAATAGTTCAAAGGCATAATGAGATGGATATCCTAGAAAGCAATTAAGTTCTTGGAAAAAAGATATATCTTAAGTGAAATACAGGGAACAGCAGGCAAGCATTTGATTTATCCCCCCTTCAAATACTACAAACTGATTCAAATCTGAAACTGTATGCTCAATTACATTCATTCTAATAATCAAGAATTTGTACAAGATGAGATTTGAGTATTATTTGTCTTTTCCAACAAGTATATATTCCTTATTGGCTTTAAGTATTGATATTTTTTAAAATGGAATTCTATGAAATTCTCACTGTCAGACGCAATCAATGAAATTGGACTCAGGAAGGGCCTAATTTAGCAGGTTTATGTTCCACCAGTATAAGAATGTATCCAGACTACCTGACTTCTCTTAAGAATTAGATATGGTTCCATGAAATTCAAGGAGGGTTAGGTTTATCTCTTGAAGCTGTACAAGGACTCAAGGCTAGTTCCTTGGTTAATCACTCCTCTCTGCTGGCTCCAAGTTCATCTTTGATTATTCTAATGTGATTGTGCTTTTCAAGGACTCATGTTATATTTATAAAAACAAATTTATCTTTCTTTTAACAGTGATATGCCACATACCTTTCAATCAAAAATGCTGTTAACCAGAAGGAGCATAATTGTACAGAAAGAAAGATGTAAAAATATTTTTTCCTTACTTAGCTTCCATTTTCTCATCTGCCTCCTCCAGATTCTTGAATGAGGAAGAAAAGCTCAAGGAGGATTCAAGTTGACAAATGGGCTATTTCAAGTTGACAAACGGGAGGGCCTCCAGAGGTATGTGGAAGGCTGTTTTTGCCCTCCCCAAGGTCCTAGAAAGGCTCTGGAGCCTGGGGAGAAAAATGGGCCTACTAGACCCAATGGGCCATTGCATGCCAGGAGCAGGGGGGGAGTGCACACATGCGTGAAGCACATAGAATTATGGGTATGGGCACACGTGTGCACAATCCCCCCCCACTCCTGGCACGCAATGGCAAAAAGGTTAGCCATCAGTGCCATAGGGTATGTATGTTGGCAAAACTTCCTCCTCCCAATATATTTCATCTTAGCGTTACAAAAACAGTATTTTAATTATTTCCCTTTTTGGCTTCAACTATAGCCTTTTATTATGAAATTATCCTTTCTACATGTTTTATTATCTCTCTTCTTTATATCCATTTGCTACCTTACAATTCTCTAATAAATTAATTTCCTTACCACCAAAGCCATATACCTCAAAATGCATTGAGGTTATTTGATCAATACATATAACTGAAAAAGCAATTAATTTCCTTATTCATATACAGGTAGACCTTGACTTATGACCACAATTGAGCCCAAAATTTATGTTGCTAAGTGAGACAGTTAAATGAGTTCTTTTCCATTTTATGACCTTTCTTGCCACAGTTAAGTGAATCACTGCAGTTTTTAAGTTAGTTACAGAGCTGTAAAGTGAATTTGGCTTTCCTATTGACTCACAAAAGGTGACCACATGATCCCGGCACATGGCAACTGTCATAAATATGAACCAGTTGCCAAGCATCTGAATTTTGATCACATGACCAAAGAGATGCTGCAACGGTTGTATGTGTGAAAAACAGTCATAAGTCACTCTTTTCAATGCCACTGCAACTTTGAATGGTCACTAAGAAAATGGCTGCAAGTCGAGGACTACCTGTAATAGAAACTGAACAAAAGCAAAAATGCATAGTTCAAGTAGGTAGTATTTAAGGCATCAAGACAATCGAAGTAAGTATGTAAATAACTCTAAAAATGGATAATTAAGTCAAATATTTGCAATTTATTTTCAAAATAAATAATGATTGCTATATCAAGGTTATAACAATTCAACAAAGCTTAGGCTTCATATAATTTCAGAATGTGCAGTATGTGGAGTTCATTTTTTTTATTATTATGGGGGGAGCCCTACAAATCGTTTAGTAATTTCACTTTCATGACCCTACATTGCACCACAATTAAATCCCCATTAGATATTCAATGCAAACATATTTTCATTTAATTACTATCCTAAAAATTTTCTTTTCACCAATCTCAAAAATATTGCCAGATGTATCAAGACCTGGTTATAGTATCTGGGCAGTTAAATAGAAAAGTGAAGAGGAAATGGGCTTAATATTTATTGTTAATATAACAATGAAGTCATTTTCAATTATTAAGTTTCTAAGCATAAAATGCATTAAATACTGCATATTGGTAAGAGGTTACTAGTTCTTGGTCCATACTATTAAGCCATAAACAATTATATTGGATAATGAGTGATCTGTTTTCCTTGCTTGTTTTTTGCAGAGAAAAGTGCTGTAATCTTTCATAAGGATATCAGTTCTAATGGACTATGTGTATATTAACCTAAGTTTTCATTTGAAACCTGGCTATGTTAAGAGGAAAAAAAGATTAACTCATAACAAAGCAAGAGAGCAACTAATGAATTGGATTAAACTTCTGCAGGCTGACAGAGTTCAAAGTGAGGTATTTATAGAATTCCTGTGTATCTGGAATGTGAATATCACTTTTTCTTTGGTAGTTCAAATTGATACACATAATACAGATAATCCTTGACTATTTCATTTATTTGATGAGTATTTGAAATTACAATGGCATTGAAAATGGCGATATGACACGTTTACACACTTACGACCATTGCTGCATCCCATGGTCACATGATCAAAACTTAGGTACTGGATAACACAGACGGTACTTAAAACCAAGGACTATGACTTAGCAACTATAGTCAGCCAATCACACAACCTGAAATCAGACCAGGACTCAGAAAGGAATTTAAAGGCCAGCGCTCACCCAGACAAGCACACTCCAAAGTGCAGTGAAGATGTCTCCTCAAATGGGGACAAAATGTTTGCAACCAAATTGTCAAACTTGGAGCTCAAACCAACAACGCAACTGGATAACTGCCATATACTATGATAGTTTTATTGCCATGTAATCACCATTTGTAATTTTCCTGGCTCATTTCCAACAAGCAAATTTCATGGGGGAAGCCAGATTCACTTAACCATATGATTCACTTAATAACTCATAATTCACTTACAGCTTAACAACTGTGGCAAAAAAGGTTATAAAATGGAACACCACTCACTTAATTGCTAGCAATGGAAATTTTGGGCTCAACTGTGATTCTAAGTTGAGGACTACTTGTACCCTCACCCCGTTTTATTTTCACATCCTGATCAAGGTCAGTAACTATCAAGTCCTGACCAAGGTCAGTAACTATCTACCCAATGAATGTTGACTTGAACCTGGGTCTCTCTGGTTCTTGTCCAACCTTCTTAACCATAACACATTATATTCAAGTTCATACTGTTACATTTGCAATTTAGTGTTTCATGGTTTATTATACTGTAAACTAACCTTGTGAACATGAATTAGTACTGAAATCCCAGGAGCAAGTACTTACTATCAGGAGCAGCAAAATGATTGAGTGTTCAATGAAGGGCTCCTGAAACAATTGAGCAGGGTTGCAGATACTGCTCTTATCAGCATCACTGACAGTGTCTGTTTAACTCTTTGGATCTGCATACCTAGGTGCATTAAACATACATCAATGTGGTAAACGAATAGAGTATTAAACCTGAACTGGGGAAACCTAGGCTCAAGTCAGGTAAGAATATTACAAGTTACCTTAAGCCAGTTAATATGGTACATGTTTGCCTGATCTGTACTGATGATAAAGTATGATAAAACCAAACTCCTGACAAAAATGTAATAAAAAAATACAAGTTGGTATTTTCCAACATAACTTATCACAAACACTTAATATATCCTAAGTGTAGCTCCATAAATGTATTTTTAATAATATTCCATCATCACAAATAAATTGCATATCAATTTTTTAAGGCATAGACCTGAAGGTTTTTTTCCACCAATTCTTTCAAGATCTACTCACTTCTTGCGAACCAGCAATAAGTGGCTTGACTGTGCTCTAAATAACATCATGTATTCATTGAACAGATTCTTCTCACTATCAATAGCTTTTGGGAATGTCTGGGGCTATGCAAGTCTCCATAGTGTGCATGTTATCTCCTACCAATCTTAAGGTCAAAAAATCTGACTTGATTCCTGAGGATACAAATCTACTCCGTCCCTGCTTATATTTCTGTCCAATAAAAAAAAAGAAGCCTCCAAAGAACTCCCTAATTTTCTTTTGGAGCATCTTTCTCAGTCAGAAAGACTGCATTCTCCGCCCCCCACCCCCATAATCAAGTGTGTATCTATTTGGAACCCTACATTTTCATCTTCTCCCTACCCCACCATTCCCTAACTTTTTTACATAACCCCCTCCATTTCACCGATATGAAGCACACATATCTAGCATTTCCAATTACACATTCAATGTTTGTTTTCTGAAAAGCACGTCCCACAAATGATAACCTGTACAGTCCTCCAACACCCATCCACCCCCCACCCCGCCCCAAAACCCGCCTGTTATATTTTACGGTACATTCGGCCTGTCTGAATACAGTCGTATACATACCTCATCTGCCTTACTCAGCCTATGCTACTTCTTCAGGCAAAGTGCCCCCCATACTCAGTCGCGTATCAGTTGCTTGTCCTTCCCCCTTAAGGCCAAATTAGGCTTCTGATCTCAGCCCACTCCTAATTCCCATACTATATTTTCCGTTTCTTTTTTTCCCTTTCCCCCCCCTCACCCCGTCCGCGGAAGACCGTTGCGAATCCTGCAAGATCTCGAGATCTCCAGCCCACCCCCAATATGGCCGCTTCACCCTCATAAACCGCGCGCCAGTTATCTGGGAGCCCTCCACCCTGTGCCCTTCTCCCTTCTTTACCTTGGTTAGCCCCGCCAAGAACCCTCGAGTGGAAATGTAAAGATTAAAAACAAGCACGGAGAAGCAGAGGAGCCTCGCCTGCAGCAGTCGCAAAAGCAGCCCTGCTTTGGAAGTAAGAGAGTAACGGTTGGGAAAAGGGCCTCCCGCGTTCGATCCGCCTCCGCCAAACAAAAGAGCGCTGAAACCCCTCTAACCCGCCGAGATCCAATGCGCATGCTCTCTGCAACTCTACGCCCCCCCTTTTTTTCAAGCCTCTCGAAGCTATCCTAGCCCGCGGCATCCTGGGACCGGATGTTGTTTTTTCCTACCCTGCTCATAGACTTAATCTAAATCAGTCCACAGATCTTTCTTTTTTTTTTTGAAGGAAAAACGAGATTTGTTCATGAAAACAAAGAATTTTAGCCAACTACGGCTAATCAGGTTCAACATATTACCTTTCCCAAAGAGCAGATTTTTGTTTCATTACACTGTTGTAATGATTTTGTTTTTAATAGTGTTTAAATTTTAATAGTTTCATCTTATACAATTTGATTCTACTAGAGTTTAGTTCGGAGAAAAATGTTCTTACTGCAGCCTTAATAAAGCTAGTAGTTGTAGTAAGCAGTGGAAGAAAAGCCTTGTGCTGCAATTAAGCCCTGCAAACATATCTGAAATTATTTCTGAAACGAAATAATTATTTCCCGAGGAATGGTTTTTATAAAATGATTTTTTGTAGAAATTCAAAACAATATTCTATTGGCGTATGATAATGTATCACATCTATAACAGCAGGAATATTTTTTAAAAAGAAATATTAAAACAACTTTTTTTTCCCACATTAAAAACCTCTGAAATTATTGAGCTATCTTTTTCATATGAAAACAAATCAAACATATAACAATTATAGGACTCGGAAGCAGTAATGCAATAACTAGAAATGCAATCCAAAATATGGATTAGAAGAGAAAACAAATATAACTCAATTAACTTGAAAGTGAGGTGTAATCCTCAAGGGACTTTAATTGGCCCAGTAAGGGTTCAAAAAGGGGTACGGCAGAGTTGCATCCTGTCCCCCTCCCTTTTTAGCTTCTATATTAACCCCCTGATTGATCTACATCCTCCTAACCTAGCACAACACAAAATTCCGATTCTCCTATATGCCAATGATGCTGCTTTTATTTCACAAACTCCCATAGGACTGAAGAGCATAATTAGGGCAACACTTGGCTATTGTAGACAGAACAAGTTGGTCCTTAACTTTGATAAATCAAAAAATTTAGTTTTTGCTAAAAGACCCAGCCAATACTCCTAGAAAATTGAAGGACATAGATTGGAACAGGTTAGGACATTTAGATACCTTGGGGTGGTTTTCCATTCACAAGGGAAATAGAAGGCACACCTGAAGCATTCATTGCAAGCAGCCAATAGGTTCTCAAATGCAATTAAACATTTATTTTATACAGGCAGAGGTCAATTAGTACCTGCTGCCTTAAAACTTTTTGACGCCAAAATATTGGTGTCAATTCTTTATGGGGCACCATTAGGAATCCTTGCAAAGAAAGACTTCTAGAAACCATACAAACCAAATTCCTGTGAGCCATCTTAGCTGTATCCAAAGGAATTTCAAATGCCCAGTTAAGAATTGAGACAGGTATGCCTCAAATTCAGGTAAGAGCCTGGAAGATGATGATCATTTATTGGCTAAAAATGCATTTCTTTCCAGAGGGACTGTCCCCACTAGTGTTGACTGACAACTTTCCCTCCCCTTGGAAACAGGCGATAGACCATAAACTAGGCTCTTATGGGCTCTCATTGGAATTCTTAATGTCCCTTGGCTTTGACAAAGCAAAGCAAGTAGTAATTGATAGAATGAAGGACATAGAGTTCCAAGAACTAAATAGGTTGCCTCTCCACAATAGGGACAGAATCAAACAGGGTGTGTGGAAATCAGCAAGATATCTAAATTATCTTTTCTTTCCAAAACAAAGAATAGCTTTCTTCAGTGCCAGATTTAATATTCTCCCCTCACCATGTATCCAGGGTAGATATAAAAGAACACCAATAGCAGAACAGGTGTATATGTGGTAAAAGAGAAGTCGAGGATATCTCACATGTTTTACTGTACTGTGAGTTATATAGAGTTTTTAGGTCAGTATATATTCTCCCCTTACTAGACAGATTGTCAGGGAGGGCCTTTTATGTAGGCTTTCTCCTCCAAGACTCAAACTCGGCTACCACGTGTGCAATGGCAAAATTCTGTGTTGCTGCAATGTCCACAAGAAAAAAATTGGTTACAGAATTATAGCTGTCAACTTGTGCCAATTTTTTGGTGATATCTATAACAATTTCTCGGGAAAAATATTTACTCACATATTTATCGGCTCTCCACTCACGTAAATTAGGGAGTGACCCTAATGGTTTGAGATCATGTATTTTCTTAACAGGGATGTTATTATCCACTATTAATGTCAGTTTTATTATTTTAATATATTGTATGTCTATTGCTAGTCAATGACCATAATAAAATTCTGTTCTGTTCTGTTCTGTTCTGTTCTGTTCTGTTCTGTTCTGTTCTGTTCTATTCTATTCTCAATTAACCACAAAGAATCAAATTCACAATAAAAGGGGGAAAACTACTTTTCTTCTAAATGCTTATCAGCAAAGAAAGCAACAACATACTACAAACTCAAGTCTCCTGGAAAAACAACAGCACATAAATCAAAGCCTCCCACAAACTAGTAGTCCTATAACACTTTTATTTAGTTAGTTCATTTATAAAATTTATACGTCCACTCATCTCATAAGAAGTAACTGGATGGAATAAAGCAAAAAATGTATGAAAGCAATAAACATGTCAAATCAAATCATATTGAACATACAAGTGATTTGATCAGCAATGATGCTACCTCAGAATCTCACGGGATTCCCTGAGATCGTGAAGCCTGATGATATAAAAAGAACTATGAAAAATCCCTACTCAGGTAAGTTATAGCAAAATACAGTACATCAGAATTACAATAAGTAGAGCAACAACATAAGGGATCTGTCAACATAATAGATACTCTCAGAACTTCATCAAAAATTAATATCACTCAATTGAAATAGCACAACCATCTCAGTTTACCAAAGGACTGCAATTTCAAAGACCACCACCAGGTTACTAGAATAACTACGCCAATAAATCCATGGAGTATATTCTAGGCCAGTGATGGCTAACCTTTTTGCCATTGCATGCCAGGAAGGGGGGCGAGGGAGGTTCGCGTGCACGTGTGCACGTACCCATAATTCTATGCGCCCCGCCCCGCTCCTGCACATGCGACCCCCCTCCCCCCACTCCTGGCACGCGATGGCCCAGTAGGCCCGTTTTTCTTTCTCACCTGGCTCCAGATCCTCTCTATGCATCTGGGAAGGGCAAAAACAGCCTTCCCCACCCCTTGGAGGCCCTCCAGAGGCCCAACATGGCCCATTTTCCAAGTTTTGGTTGGACAGGAAATGACTTTTTTGCTGTCCCCAGCCTCCAGAGACTCCTGGAGAGGCTGAGAGCTGAGCTGGTGTGCCAGGTGACATGGCTCCGCATGCCACCTGTGGCACGCGTGCCATAGGTTCGCCATCACAGTTCTAGGCCATGGATGGCAAAACTTTTGGGCTTGGCATGTTAAAAATTCAGAAAATGCCTAATTAGATTCTGCTGGTGTGTCACCTCCCACCTCTGAATAAATGATATATATATAAATCATCTACATATTGATTTGTTTAAAAAATACACTCCAGTCATATGTGGTTTTATATATTATGTAAAGAAACTGATTCTGGGCGGGTCTAAAGGCCACACAAGAGCACAGTTTTCTCATGCAACTTCTGGAGTTAGAAGTAGAAGTTTTGAAACCAGCCAGAATGAAAAACATAAGAGAATTCCTAGAAGTCTGGCACTCCAACTATGCTGCAAGCAACAGCATAAGACTTAAACTCTTATCTATGAATTTATCAAAAGATATTCACATATAAATTAACTGGCATGCAGGGAACTCACATATAAATTCATTGGCATATAAACTACCTGCCACACAGGGAACTCATCCACTCTATCATGAACATAACTGACATAACAGAAATATATACACAATCTTGCCAATCAAGGAAATGTATTTCCTTACATCACTTCCATTGCTGATATTACCTAACATGGCAATGGAATTTTGCAACCTAGAAACCTAGCTCAGAGAACTCTAACAGCACAACATGCCAATCTTGAGCTACACATTATTCTTTACTGTGGCAATTTTTGAGTTCTCATTTTCTTTTTTTTAATAGTCAACAGTTGCATAAACTCATGCTGAATAAATATAAAAATACAGCTGTGGTTTTTCTTTGGAATTGTTAAATTAAGTTGTAATATTCAAATACTCAATTTTCTTTTAGGCAACAACCATTTTAGCAATGGATATGATTAGAATTTTACAGTCCTCCCAATTTAGATGTTTTAAGGGTGAAAAGTTTTTTGGGGAAAAAATTATCCACTTGTTAATCCAGTTTGTTTATGGAGGACTTTTTATTCTAGGACTGGATAAGCCTATTTCTAAGAAAGTAGTCAGCTTCCAAATAAGGGGTATCATTATTGCAGAAGAATCTAACATTAGATATGCAATATCCTCATAATAAAAAAAATCAGACAAATTAAAAGTTCACTAAGCTGGGGCTGGGGGGAATATACACAAATATAGAAGAGTTGGAACTGTGAGAGGGATCTAGGTGTCCTAGTAACCACCACTTAAGTATGAGCCAGAAGCAACTGCAACTGCCAAAAAGGCTAATGCAGTCCTAGGCTGCATCAACAAAGTGGTAGTTTCAGGATCATGTCAGGTGATAATACCACTTTATACTGCACTGGTCAGACCAAGCTTGGAATGCTGCATCCCATGCTGATCACCATGATACAAAAAATGTGTTGGGACTCTAGAAAAAGTGAGAGAAAAGCAACAAAGATGAAAAATGTCTGGAAGCTAAACCATATGATGAACGAGGGAATAGGTATATGTAGTCCAACAAAGTGAAAGACTAGGGGTGATATCATAACAGTTTTCACAGAGAAGTGTGGATCAACCTATTCTCCAAGGCAGCTGGGGGCAGAACAAAATCATTAAGAGAGATCCTACTTAGAACTAAACAGAAATTTCCTGACAGTGGGAACAATTTTACTGATTTACTGATTGGTTGGTTGGTTGGTTGGTTGGCTGACTTATTTGTCACCATTGCACCTCATTGTGATTCTAGGCGGCATGTAAACATTAATCTGTAGAACGGCTTACCTCCAGAATTTTGGATGCTACATCTTTGGAGGTTTTCAAGGAGAGACTGGATAGCCATTTGTTTGGATCATTAGACCAAACTGCTCTTCATTGTCTCTTGGGCAAACTTAACATCTAGGAGAGATGGGAAAATATGTGTGGGTTCATAGTAATAGCTCCAAGAATAACTTTGTCCAAGAATAACCCTGTCCAAGAATAAACTTGTCCAAGAAAAATGTCAATTTCCTTTAAACTTAAACAATGAAACTTCCTCAAGGTAACAGGATAAGGCCATGCAAAAATAGGGTTTGCCCAACAGAGTCCAACAGAGCAGATCTGTACAATATGTAGAAGAGCAAGCAACTGAAAATGCAAAATCCTGTTAAAAACAGAACAAAAATATGGTCAAATAGAAAAGGTGCTGCTGATGACAATATTTGATGTGGAGGATTTTCAGTTATATCCTTACACGAAATAAAAGTGAAATCAAAGGCCAGTTGAGATAATTATGAGAAAACTTCTTATTATACCATAATAACTTCATCATTGAGATCTGATATTGTAATGGAAAAGCTCTTACTTTAGTAAGTCACACCTACCTATTCTCACTGGGGATCAGGAGTTCAAGAAGATCAGGTGAATTGTTTTTATGAAGTACATCTCACTGCAAAACAACAAAACAACAAAATTACAAAACTAGCGTACTTTCATAGCACGATGTACCTCCAAGTGCATACACAAATATTTTTCAAAGCCTGGTCTGCAAATAAAAGCCAAAGGCCTGTAAATGTAAGGAATATCATAGTAGTTAAGGCTATCTTGCCTATTGTGGGCAAAAAAAATATCATTCTGCAAGAGTTCTATGGAAAAACATCATGAGTCACATGAACCTGACAGTAATTTTTGGCAAGCTTGAGAGTGTTTCTATTGACATGAAAAGAGCACATTATTGAAAATTTATATGGAAAAGTGTAAAATCTATAATTCTTGTGATAAGAGTTAAGAGAAGGAGTCCTTAAAATTACATAAATTTCTCATTACGCAGAGATTGGCATAGGTCTATCTACCTTTAAACAACTGCAGTAACTATATAAAGAATTATTCCAGCTTCAGAAAAATCAATATAGAATAAATGAGCAAAGAACTGATCTGGATAGTAAAGACACTTGTCCAGGTATGACATCTCTCCCCCCCACATTTTTAAATACCAACAGCTCTCAATGTAAAAGTGATAAATTCAGGCAATTATGACAGCCATGGCAAGTTGACCATTTTCCTGCCTTCCAAACAATTCTATAAAGCAATGGGAAAATAAAATAAACAGTTAAAACAGGAAGAACCTGGGCATAACTTTAGGGCCCAATCCCTAATTATTTCTCCTGGCTCATCAAAATATCCCATCATGAGAAAGCCAAATTCAGTACAAGGCTTTATAGGATGCAATCTAAATTTTATTACCAATTTGCAGAAATTTGCTAATGCCTAAAAAGGAAAGTGCAGAGGAAGGATAGTTGGTAACTCAAGGAGGCAAATGGAACATAGTAAGGTTCAGTCTGAATCTTAATTCTTGACATGGGTTCTCCTACATGGATAATTGAAAGATATAACCACAAAACTTGACTCATTTTGAATAGTTACTAAGTTCTTAGTCCCAGATCCTGACTCATTTTGAAGACATAATATTCTCTAACAGTCACAACCATTTTCATTAGCCCTGTGTGTCAGAGTGTGTACAGTGTGACTATTTTGAGACAATCCAGGAGCAAAATACAGTAAACAGGGGTTTGTCTTTCAAAAGGCGGTTTATCTACAAGGAATATATACATACACATACCAGGCAAAGTCAGGCAATAAATCATTAACTACAGCACGGAAGCACACAGGAGAGAGACGCCCTCACAGGGCCTCTCTTATATATACAGCCTCTTAAACAGTAATGGGATCCTTCTGGTTTAACAACTAATTCAGTGATCACATACTGCACATGTGCGCGCAATTCAACAAAAAATCACCTTCCACATTAGTGCTAGGGAATTAGCTGAGGTGCGGCAACTAATCAGCTGCATAGATAAAGGTAAGTAAAGCGCAGGGGCTGGCGGGCTGGTTCAGCTGATTGTTGGAGCTACCAGTTTGCCCAAACCAGTCTTAACAGGTACAATCCCATCCCTACTCTTAAAGTCATATCAGCCAAAAAACCTTGTTGACTCATTCCCTGACTTATATCATTGTAGCAGCTGGTCAGCTCTTACAAGTATTTCCCTGACACTGTGGCTTGGAGAAACAGAGGGATACAGTAAATTCTAGACAAAGGAAGGTTAGGTTAATTTTCAAATCATGAAGAGTCAGAATGTTTCTTATCAAGGAAAAGGACAAGAATAAAAAGTGTCTGGATACAGCTGAATTTGGAGACATTTGCAATACTGCAAGGATTTTCTAATCAAGTGTAGGATATGGGGTAGGGATGGCTTTAAGTAAACTGGTTTGGAGGAATAGATCAAAGGAATACGATCAGTTTTACTTACATATTTCAAACTATTTTATCTACTACATGGTACAGTAGTACAGATAAATTAGATTTTGTTGTTTCCTTTCAATTCATAATCAAAATGTCATGTAGCTCAAACAGTTGCTTTCTGGTTATCATTCTTATGACCTCAAATTTCTCCTTCAATAAATTGTTGACTCTTGAGTATCATCCTATAATTTTGAGTGTCATTTTATTAGTATTTTGAGTAGTTTGAATACTTCCCAGTATTGCTCTTTTTGGTATTAGAATATACATTTCTATTTCCCAGTCTTTTGACTACTGCTGGTTTACTATATCTGCTCACAAAATGCATGGAATAGTTTAATATTTGTAAGACTTTAAATGATGGTGTTGGTAATTTATCTCAGAGCCGAGGTGGCCCAGTAGTTAAGAGTGCAGTACTGCAGGCTACTTCAGCTGACTGCTAGATGCAGTTCAGCAATTCAAATCTCACTGGTTCAAGGTTGACTCAGCCTTCCATCTTTCCAATGTGGGTAAAATGTGGACCCAGATTGTTGGGGGCAATATGCCAACTCTGTAAACTGCTTAGAGAGGGCTGTAAAAGCACTATGAAGTGGTATATAAGTCTAAGTGCCATTGCTATTGCTATTATCAATCTTGCAGTTTACTGTTAGCAATGTATTTTAAGACTTATTTAGCTCCACTTTCCAAAAGTGCTATAGGATCTATTCTGGGTTGAGCTCTCAGACTCATGCTAGAGCCCATCTTCATCCCCCCACTCCTCTGAAGATAGTCTCCAGCATGAGTCCAAAAGCTTGTGTTGGAAGAAATGTCCACCTGGGTTCAGTTCCAAGTGGGGAGAAAGACAAAGAGAGATCTAATCTGGAAGTAAGGAGAAATTGTCTGACAGTGAGAGCAATTAATCAGTGGAATAGCTTGCCTCCCTGGGTGTAGGTGCTTCATCAACTAAGGTTTTTAAAGAATAGATTGGACAGCCCTTTAATTCACATAGTATAAGGTTCCTACCTTAAGAAAGGGGTTGGATTAGAAGACCTCTGAAGGTCCCTTCCAACCCTATGATTCAAATATATTCTTTCACTGACTTTATGATAACCATAGATAATAGATCAATTTGTTATGGAAGAATATATTTTAAATAGTCATGGGTGGCTACCGTTAATAAAGTTATTATCATCATTGCACCTATTAACAATCCATTCACCTCACTCCTTGTTCTTCTTCCTTTCCATCCCATTCAATCTCATGAATGTGTGTCTATCATTTTAAACAAGCATGCGCAACCTGCAGCCCACATGTGGCCCTGGACAGCTAGTAATGCGGCCCCTCAAGATATAACAATAAAGGAATTTTGTTATTTATATACATTCACTGTATTATATAAGTGGCCCGAGACAATTCCTCTTAATCTGACCTAGGCAAGCCAAAAGGTTGGACACCCATGTCTTAAACTATTATAATATTTCACACATCTAATAAAGTTGGTTTATAGACTACAAAAGGTTATGCTGTAATGTATTCAAAGATAGCCTTGAATCAAAATAAATTATTGTAACTACTACATTACATTACTCTTACAATTAATAGGAAATAATGCTAGAACTGAAGTTTGGAATAAATTGAAAATCCTCAAAAAGAAAATTATCAATTAAAGTGACTTTATAATAGAATGCTTTTGATTGTGAGATTTGGGGACTAGGATGCAGAATTCAGACCATTCCAGTTACATTTCTAAAACAAATTGTATGCCTTTTATTTGAAATAGGATCCAACATACCAAATCACTCCTATGAGCATTTACAGATAATGTTTTTTTCCTTCATGCATAGTCACGACATGCACTATATTTTGCTAGTGACTCCTATATAAATATACCCCTGTGTTCATTCTAAAGTAAAATGTTTTCTTATGCATTATATAGAAATCAGTTTATTTCAATTCAGTCTATGTTTAAGTGCCAGCTTTCTTTCTTTTTTTAAGATTAGGAATTACATGAAAGAATTACATGCCATGCAGGGAACTGAGTGGGTTGGCAGAATAACTATGCTCAGCTCCTCTCTAAATAAGAGAGTTGCTGAGAAGAATGCTTCCAACATAAAATATAGCTCCCTTCTCCCATGAAAACATTTCCCAATAGCCTAGGAAAACAATATAAAAATGTACGCAGGCAGTTGCAGTGTTTATTAAGAAGCCTGATTTAAATGGCCACTTGCTCTGTTATTCATTTTACTACATTTCCTTCTCTAATACACGGGGAAGCAAGTTTATTCCTTGCTTCCTTTGATTGACATTTACTCAGAAATCTTGACTATTTTCCACAGCATTTACTTTCATTTACTATAAGGATATAGGTTTGCTGTTTAATAAGAGCATACATTCCTGTAGATGTTTATATTCCAAATCCAATTTCTTCAATCCTAACAAAATTGGGATGGTAGATTTTCTATTTGTATCGAGCGCTACAAAGTATGATTTTAATATCGACTAGCAGGGAAAGTGGAAGATAAACAGGATTTAATTCTGTAGGCCAAGAAATGGGAAAACAGCAAAATGGAAAACACTCAAGCAGGTATATTTAGTAACTTAGCAAAATCCTAAACGTGGATTAATAAGATTCAAGAAAACCAAAACACAGAGATGAAAGTTTATTCGTACAAGTTACTACCTTTGGCTCAGAATCGGAACTACGTTTCCCAACAGCCCCTGCGGCTTTTATCTTTAAACGGAAGCTAGGTCATTGGAAAGATGATTTTAAAAAAACTATGAGAGGAAGCCAGCAGTGGAGCTTGGGTTGTCTTAAAGGGGACGCATCTAATTCAGAAGCTTTGGTAAGAAAAGCGGGAAGGTTGCAAAAAGTAAGAGGAAATCTGGTTGCAGGTTCCAGGATCTGAAACACAAGAATTAGCACAGTAATTCCCATTATTTGTTTTAAGAAAATGCAGAAATAGCGAGGGAGGAAAAAAAAGTGTGGAGAACGTGAGTAAAGAAAGGCTGTTCCCGACGAAACGAGGCGGCAGCAACAGAGCGAATATAAAAGTGGTTGTCAGTGCAGGTGGTGCCTTTTGGAGAGAATCCAGAGCATGTATGTCGACAGTTTAGCACATAGGACAGATGGGCTATAGGGAAGGGTGTGTTGGAGAGGTGATGGTTATGGGGGTGGCTATCTTAAGCCGACAAGCGCAAAGAAGTATCATTGAGTGGCAGAAACCTAGTTTCACACTTGGACACAGCTTTCTTCAAACAGGTCGTGTCGGCTGGCATTGATGGGGCTGCTGCAGCCCAGTATGCCTGAAGGGGAAAAGTTGTCCCACTATTTGCTACTAAGCAGCCCTTTTTCCTGCTGGGGACTAAAGTTCGCCAGGACGAGTGGGTGGGGTTACTCAGAGGGCCCTGACGGTGGCTTTTCCGCAAAAAGGCGGTGGGCATTGCATGGGCTTCCCTTCTTTTTCCTGGCAGACAGATGGCCCTAGGAAAGCTTTCCCCCTGCCCTCCTCTTGAAACTAATCCCACTCACGGGTGGGGTCCACCTGTTGGTGACAGAGTGGAGGAGGAAAAGGCCAGGATGGAAATAACTGTACATAGGCAGGAAGGGACTCCCCGGGTCCTGCTGGAAAGGGCAGAAAATTTTCCAGAAATCCAATCTGTTTATTTTGGTGTTCAGAAAAGGCAACAGCTGATTGTTCTCAGATTCTGGGAAGCTGCCACTAACAGGCAATTGAAAGGGGTCATTTGTCTCAAAAACAGACAGTTTATGTTCCTGGAAGTTGGAAGACTGATGGGTAAATGCCTAACTTTTGGTGGGAGCAATCAGCAGGGATCCTTGGGTTCTCTTTTTATCAAGCATTGTGGGGTAGGGCACACAATGCCCAAAGTGAATAAAAAGAACTCTAAACCAGTTTGTTATAGGTATTAGCAGTGCAGTGTGAATTCCTTCCCCTTCATCTAACTGCCAGGATGTGTTAACATCTTGGCTAATATTGTCCTGAGGGAAGTCAGTGAGCATCTACTAAAACTCACATTTGAACAAAGGGCATGTTTTCCCCTAATTGCTGGTTGGATCATTGTAGGCCAAGAAATGGAAAAATAACAACCTGGAAAGGGCTGGTTTATGCTCTCAATGAGATATATTTAGTAACTGGGTTCTTACAACCAAAATCCTAAACTACGAAGTGTCCTCGACTTATCACCACAATTGAGCCCATAATTTCCATTGCTAAGCAAGACAAGTTGTTAAGTGAACTTTGCACCATTTTTTGAACTTTCTTGCCATAGTTGTGAAGTGAATCATTGTAGTTGTTACATTAATAACATGGTGGTTAAGTGAATCTAGCTTCCCCATTGACTTTGTTTGTCAGAAGGTCACAAAAGGTGATCACATGACTCATACACATTGCAAATGTCAAACATATGACAGTTGATACATGTCTTAATTTTTATCATGTGGGAATGCCGCAACAGTCATAAGTGTGAAATATGGTCATAAGTTCCTTTTTCAATGCTGTTATAACTTCAAACTGTGACTAAATGAATAGTTGTAAGTGAACAAACTATAGTTATATTCACATTGCATACTGTTGTTTCCAGCCAGGTGAACCATATAGAGGTATAGGGAGATGGCGCAGTTTGCATAACACATTGCAACAGGAGTTGAGTTTCTACAATATCTTGTGCCATATCTTTCCTGTTCTATTTCAGCTTAATACATCTTACTGAACAAATCCAGGCAATAAAGGTAAATGGAAGCTGAAGCTAGGGAGGGCTTTCTAAAAAGAATGCTGAATTCCATTCCTTGTGTGAATTTTGATTTGCATTTTTGACCTCTAATAGGAAGTTGGGGGGCATTTGTTGTTTTTTTCAGTAATTAAAGGAAACCTGTGTTTGGCTAGATGCTTCTTTTTTCTTCAGCTTTGGAAATGAATTGATATTGAAGAAGGTATGCAGAGATCCAATAGAAGTAGTGTAATTGTAAAGATGACATATTATGGTCATACTGGAAGTACCATATTTTTCGGAGTATAAGACACACTTTTTCCCCTTCTAAAAGAGGGTGGAAATGTTTGTGTGTCTAATACAGTGTTTCCCAAACTTGACCCTTTGAAGATGTATGGACTTCAACTCCCAGAATTCCTCAACCAGGCATACTGGTTGGGGAATTCTGGGAATTGAAGTCCATGCATCTTAAAATAGCCACGTTTGGGAAACACTGGTCTAATACACTAAATATAGCCATTTTTAGCCTCCCAAAAGCCCGCCCCGCGGGTCCTATTTTTGCCAAAAACAGGCCCATTTTTTGCAAAAATGGGATGCACAGAAGGTTTGGGAGGCCTGCAGAGTGCTCCTGGGGGCTGGGGAAGGCAAAAACGGACCTGTTTTTCACGAGTCACGTTTTTGTCGTCCCCAGCCCCCAGGAGCACTCTGCAGGCCTCCCAAACCCTCTGTGTGCCCCATTTTTGCCAAAATGGGCCCGTTTTTCACAAAAATGGGGAATGCAGAGCAGGGGTGAAATGCTCCCGGTTCGGACCGGCTCGGGCGAGTAGGTAGCGATGGCGGCGGGCAGTTCGGAGAACTGGTAGCAAAAATCCCTGCCCCCGACCCCATGCCCAGCTGAGCCCCGCGATTATCAGAGCCTTTTTTTTCTTTTAAATGGCTCTGAGAGCCCAGCTCTGACAATCTCAGCTGTTGCCTGCTAATTGGTAGCAAAAATCCCTCCCCGTCTCCCCCTCAGTTTGCTTACCTTAGCTGCTGGTCGCAACACCTTGCTGTAATCCCTGCAATCCATTGCATCAGCAAGCAACTGAATCTCTCTGCCTGCAATCAAGCAGGCAGAGAGTTGTGGACTTCAACTCCCAGAATTCCTCAGCCAGCAAAAGAAAGCTGGCTGAGGAATTCTGGGAGTTGAAGTCTACAAGTCTTAAAGTTGCCAAGGTTGGATACCCATGTTCTATTGGGTAAGTTTTTTTCCCCTTTGGGAGTTTTTAAAAAAATAGTTAATTGGGGTTTTTTTTTTAGTTGTTCTTTTTTTAGACCTAGCCGTTTAAAGTTTAGGAAATTTTAAATTTAGCTGCTTTTATATAAAAAGAAAATGAAATAAAATAATATTTGTGCAGCTTTCTGAGATTTTGTGTATTTCTGTAGTGTTTCATTCCAACTACACAAACACACAAAATCTCACAAAGCTGTATACGGAATTTTGTGTGTGTAAAGTGTGAAAGTTGGTTTTTTGGACTTTTTGTGGCTGTGTGAGTTCCTGCTTGTTGCAGGGACCATTTTTGGTCTAGCACAGCTGCTTTTACATTGTGGGTGAGCCAGTTGTGTTGTGTTCTGTTGTGTGTGTGTAAAGTGTGAAAGTTGTTTTTTTGGGCTTTTTGTGGCTGTGTGTTCCTGCTTGTTGCAGGGGCCATTTTGGGTCTAGCACAGCTGCTTTTATATTGTGGGTGAGCCAGTTGTGTTGTGTTGTGTTTTGTAGGTTAAAAAAGGGCAAAGAAGTGACATTGACTTGGCCATGCCCACCTGACCAACAAGCCACGCCCTCTCAGTCACCTTACCACCAAGCCATGCCCACTAATTAAGCCCTGCCCACAGAACCGGTAGCAAAAAATTTTAGATTTCACCCCTGAGGCAGAGGGTTTGGGAGGCCAAAAACGGGGCGTGCAGAGGGTTTGGGTGGCCTGCAGAGTGCTCCTTGGGGCTGGGGAGGGCAAAAACGCTATGTGTGAAAACAGGCCTGTTTTGGCTTCCCAAACCCACCATGCATCACGTTTTTGCCCTCTAGGGCCCCCAGGAGTACTCTGCAGGCCACCCAAACCCTCTGCCCGCCCCATTTTTGCAAAAAACTAAATATAATAATATTCAACTAAATCAATTACAAGACAGTATATTGTAAGACAGTAGTGGGTTTCACTTACCTTTGCTACCGGTTCAGAATCGGGAACGCTCATGGCGCTTCTGCGCATGCGCAGAGCGTCCATGATAATGTCCAGGCGGGTGGATGGAGCCTCCCGCCACCGCCACTACCGGTTCGCCCGTTAGATGTTTTTGGAGTCTCAAGTCCATACATTATTTTGTTGCCTACTTAAAACATTTGAATGAAAAGGTAAATTTCAGGAAGAGGGTACAGAAAATAAACTTGTGTAATTTCCCCCCCCCCCCCAAGATTCCGTAAAAGGGTTGGTGGACCTCAAGTAAGAACTCCTTCTTTAAGCCAAGCCCACATTTTTAGGCCAGTGGAAGTACTTGAAGCTTTTGAGTGCATGTCAGGGACACACTCAGAAAGATCGTTGTGGTTTGCATTTGGCTAAACAGAAAATACCTGTTTTTCAGAAGGCAAAACTGGTGAGGTTGCTTTCCATCAGGCATTCTTCTCTCTCAAGTTTCTCTCTATTACTTTAGCCTACCCTGTTTGCTTATTTGTTTTGGATACTCTCATTCAAGCAAAGAGCCGTGCAGTGCTGGGCTCCCCCCCCCATCTCTCTCTCTCTCTCTTTTATATTTTATAAACAATTTTCTGAGATCTATGTGGGACTGCAATGCATGGTTGGAAAGAAATTATGTTTTAGCCTGGTGCACTGCTTTGCATCCAATTTATATAGTTTAATTAAAATAACATAAAAAATAATATTGGCTGAGGCAAGGAGATTTGCAGGTGCAAAGAAAACAGTCTACAGGCAGATTGGCACTGACAGCCCAAGCTTTAAGCTGCCTTTTCAAACTGGTACTTTACATGTGGATTTCAACTTCTCTAATTCCCAGGCAGGAAGGCCAACAGGCTGCTGGCTGGTAATTAGGAGAACTGGAAGTCCAGCACATCAGAAGGGAAATGGTTGTGAGAAGGCTGGTTTAAGTTCTTATCTGCAGCTTGGGGATTAAATCTTCATGTATCTCCCTCATTCTTTATTTTGGGGAGCTCATGTTTCCCATAATATCATTTCTGTCAGCATTGTCTTTATTGGCAGAGAATACTTGAAAATAAAATTGGTCAGTTTGTCCTACTTAATAGTCCAACTGGGAGATTAGATGGCATAATGAAGTATTTTGCAAGTCAATTGAAGGGCAGAACAACCTAATTTGCACTTAACTGAGGGTACAGGAAAAATAAAAGTCCCTTTTAGTTAACCTTAGGAAGCTATTTACTGGCTTTAAAGTATTTTATGTTTTGTCTATTTAAATACAGCATACCAATTTCTGATCTGGGGAATTCTAAAGAATTGATGCTCTTGAGAAAGTTAACACCAGAAGTCCTGTTCTGCATAGCTATATTGACTTGGATAATGGAGAACACCACACTGGGGAACATACAGCGCAGTGTTTCTCAACCTCAACAACTTTTAAGATGTGTGAACTTCAACTCCCAGAATTCTAGGAGTTGAAGTTTATGTGTCAAGTCTGAAAAACAAGAATATAAAAATTTTTTCTAATTCAAGAGTATGTAACTGGATGCCCTCCCTATATGTAAAAAAAATTACAAGGTTTTTTGGCATTGATTGGACTGGCTGGGGGTGTTGGAAGAAATGTCCACCCGGGTTCAGTTCCAAGTGGGAAGAAAGACACTGGAAATATGGAGACTATTTGGAAAGATGGTTTAATGGTGGACAGGACCACATGGTTTGAGGTCCTAGGCAATTGAGCACATGGATAAGAGAGAGAGAGATTTATACCCTCTCTGGGACCTGCCTTGGAGCTTCCTGTTCCTGTGTAAGAAATGTATTCTGATTGATTGTCAGACTTCAATGGGGCCATCTTTGTAGGTTGTCTTGAGTTCCAGGCTTGGTTGAATCTTGCTGGGTAATGTAATGAGGCTTTGGGCAATTCCTATTATGGCTTAATGGTTTTGTCCTGGTTTGGATCTTGAGTGAGGGCTAATCCTATCATGTCATGAGGGTGAAGGTCTTTTGTTTTGTAGATAGACTGGCTCAGTCTTTTGTCTTGTAAATAAGTTGGCACCAGTCTTTTTGGGGCTATTAACAAAGGTGGGGGCTGCTTTCCAAGAACATGTTTCTCCTTTTCTCATCCAAGGGGGTATAATATCCTGCCTTTTTAATATTTCCTATAAAAATTCATCCTTCTAGGAGAAGGGTGGGTGCTAACTTCCTACAGGGTGTTCAAAACCTAGGAAGGGCTCCTACCAGCCTACCCCTACTTTGATCAATCAGGTTTCCCAGGCAACTTGTACAATCTCTTTAGAAATATTTTCAACTTTTCAATAATACCCAATGACCTATGTTTCTAAATAATGTCAAAAGGCACTATTTAATGGCCAATCCAGATCTAAATGTACCTAGATAGTGAGGACTGAAAATGGCTTCTGTATAATCCTAATATGAGGGCTTGGAATCACTTTAATGCTCAATAGCGCTACTACTAAATTTGGGACCCCTTTGTTATTCCTCTTTATTTATTTTAAAGAAGGAAATACTGGTAGGAGCAAAGAATAACAACTCCTGCTCATTTTTCCCATCTGGAACAGTGAAGAAGGACAAGTGAATGGGTAGTGATGACAGCAGCAATAAGGGGAGAAGGCCCATGCAAGCCATTTTGCCTAATCCAAATCCCTGCCCCATCCCAAAACCCTCCTGAGTTCAGCTCTATCTCTATGTTCTTCAGACACACGTAACTATAGTTAAATGTGTTTTTTTCCCAGCTCAAATGGTAAGAAAACACATCAGTATTAAATCTCCCATGAGATCTAATAGCATTGGGGTTTGTTGTTGTTGTTGTTGTTATTATTATTATTATTATTATTATTATTATTATTATTATTAATTGAATTTCTATACCGCCATATTGTATCTTTCAGGCTCACAGGGAAACGGATTCCAAATGCTGCTACTTCCACCATGTAGGATATTAACCAGAAGGAAGCAATTTTTACCTGCTGCAGCACTCTTGTGGTATGCTTTTCTCACTACTCTTATGGATGAACATCTTAAAACTATATGTGGTTGCCACTGAATTTCAGTAGAAAGAATGAGGTTTAGCACCAACAATGCATGTATTTTGTACATCCAAGGATTAAAAACAAAACCCAAATATGTCAGAAAGTAAGCAAGGGCACTGCTAATCGAGATTATGATTTAACAGTAATTTTTCCTGAACTTTGTGCTGAGAATCCCAAGGCAAGGCTGATAAGGATCATGCAATGAAGCCAAGTATAGGACGACTTAAGATAAACATGGGCATGCATAGTTTTTTTCAATTTTTCTCAATGGGATGCTTATGGTTTTTCCTTTACTTTTTTTTAGAGTCATAAAGTCATGAATTATTGGGTCTGGGGTGGGAATGTCCACCCCATTCCTTATCCCCTTAAATGCCAGAATTCAAGTTAAAGCAAATTCTGTTAAGCTTAATTTAGCCAACTTTATGTTTTGCTTTCTTATTTGTATGGCTGAATAAATGAGGATTAGGATTTGTGTGTACTCCTGCAATCTTTTGAATCAGATGCAAAAAAATGTATGGAATACATGTTGACGCTTGCTTGCATTGGAAAATGTCTCCTTAACAAACTCCCCTTGTATCTGTCAAGCTAGAACAAGTGGTTGCATTCTTCTTGGTCTTTAGAAATGAAAGCATTAAGATGTTGAGACTGAATCTGTTTCTGGAGAACTACTGGGTTTATGGAGGATGCTCAAGTTAGTTTTGGGCTCTATCAAATTCTGTCGTGAAAAAAATCTTGGCCTTGCAAGACTGAATTGAATTATTCAGATTGAAACAATTATTTTCTTTTTGTAGGTAATTGTAGGTTATCCTAATAGCATTGTTTCCTCTCTCTCTTCTACCCCATCCCAACCTCCCTCCCTTCTTCCCAATTTATCTTGAAATACACCACGCATCTCTCTTAGACCTTATCTCTTCGCTTATCTTCCTAACTTAATCTGTTCTTCAGTGCTCTATTGTCTTCCAAAGTAGCAACAAATTAGATGCAGACATTGCTATCTGGCTTTCCAATTACTATAAAAAAGAAGGAAATGTAGGAAAGTGGAGTGAATATAGAAAAATATTATTTTAGAACATAAGAGGAAGATTGTGGTCCTCTGCATATTTGTGATTTCAATTTTCACTACACCCAGTCAGGTTGGCCAATGGTAAAGAATGCTGGGAGTTGTTGCTCAGCAACCTTTGAATTGGCACAAGTTTTCTCTGCCTGATTCATAACTGGCCAGGCAGTTTTCTTCTGACCTGCCAAAAGAATTTTATATGTACTAAACCCAAGTTTGGCCCATTCACTCAATGGATTGAAGATCTGAGGGCACTTGCCACCCATGAATGGATTGCTGATAGACATTCTAGGATCAGTTATAATGAAATATGGAACTCATTTGCATAAAATACAGTAAGTTAGAAAATGATATTATACAATGTATTAAAAATTTATGTGTGCTTAATAAAACTTACATTAAATAAGTATATATAAAATTGTAAGTTAATTGCTACATTTTTTCATATTAGGCACATTTTTATATGTAGTTGTGTAAGTATTTGCATTATAACTATCTTTGTGTTTTTCTCTTTTCTTTTTTTTAAAACAGTAAAAATTAAATTAAAAAAAAAAAGCCCAAAGTGAAATTCCCTTGTTCCTGTCCTTGTTTCAATAAAAGCAGGTAAGCTAACTCTTTAGTGGACAGCTTTGGAATATAACCTGAATACAGCTTTGTTCTTCTGTTCTAGAAACTAATGTTTATCTGAAATATTCCATTTACTCTCCATTCCTCCATCTCCAGAGCAGGATCTGATTTTATTTAATAAATAGGTGGATGAAATGCAGATAGTTCATGGATAATTCATGCTCTGATATTAATTGTATGCCCTTTCTCTCCCCCCCCCCCCCCACAGATGTTTCTCTCTTAAATTGTGAAAGTAATATGTTGGAATATCAAGAACAAGAGGTAAGACTATTGGTATTAGCAGACATGACCATACGAGCTATTTTCTATTTCACCCATTCTGAAAATATCTGCAGTCAGTCTCCAAGAAGGAAGATAGTTTTTAACAGCCTCCAAGTTTGATTGAATATGGTGAAATAATAGAGGCTAAAACAATATTGGCAAAGGTTGCTCCAAAATGTGAGGACACTTTATTTCCAAGCATTGTTTCCTACTTTATAGTCATGCTTAAAACAAGTAATTTGGAATATGAAAACTTCTGTGCAGATCCATAGAAAAGTTTCAGGATCTATAGCTTAAGTCAGAATCTATAAAAGCTCCTCCCACCTACACTTACATATATGTGCACTGATTTATATGGTGGCAGAAAGCTGATCATGCAAATGCCCCTGGAGAAAAAGTACCTAAATATACATGAGACCATGGTGAGATATTTTGAATAAGACATGTTGTTTAGCCTGAATGCCATCCTCATAGCATGTATTTATATCTCTCTGGCTGTCTTTTTACCACAGACACGAGGACAGAAACTTACACAACGATTCGTTCTCTCACAACGATTGCCCACAGCTCAACTTCACCCTAAGTTTTGAATATCCAAAATAAATATAGTTGAACAAATTATGCTTTGTGTACTTTAGCCAAGCTTTCCTTATCCACTCATCCTTTATATGTGCTTGACTTGCAACTTTCAGAAGGTGGCTAAGCATTTTGTTCTGAAGCGTACAAGTTTGGTGATGGCTGGACTGAACACTGCATTATTCCTCTCTTTTATCCCTGAGGCAATAGATCAAGTCCTGTTTCCTTGTTCCTCAATTCTTCCAAATGAAATGAAGCAGGGACATAATAACATTAGTATTTATATTCTGATTGATAATAAAAACAGATATAATTGCAGTCCTTTGTAATATGGTGGGCCATCTGGTTATAGTACTGGGCATATATGTTTAAGATTCAAGAACTTCATCTTCATGTAATAATTTAATTAATTTGTGGTTAGCTGTGTTTAGCTTGCATAAGTTTAATTAGGCTAGGTGTGGCCCTGTAAATATTCTTCTCTCTGATCATTGGCCTTTCTGGCTGGGTTAGGATGGGTTTGGAGTCCTAATGATATCTAAAAAAGTCATAGATTCCCCATAATAACTATTTGAAAAGCATAATCGTGTTTATCAAATAGTTATTAAACTTCATATATTTATTTCTTTTTTCCAATGCTTGAGAAATCTGCCTGAGTCTTTTTACAGCCTTTTGATCTTAATATAGTAAAGCTTTTGTACAATCATAATGAGCTTCTGTTTATGCATTTAATTCTTTTGGCTGAAAAAGGGGGGAATCTCTCTGATTTAAGCCCTAACATTTAGAGAAGTGTTACAAATTAAGTGGACTCTAAAGATGTATTTTTTCCCTCTGGGTCTGAACCCAGGAGCTGACTACTGTGCGTGTCCAAGATCCTCGCATACAAAATGAGGGCTCATGGAATTCTTATGTGGATTACAAAATATTTCTCCATGTAAGTATAGAAACACTGGCAAAAAACAGCAGTAAGTAACAGAACAGTTTAACATAGTTGGAAGAGACCTTTTGAGGTCTTCTAGTCCAACCATCTGCACAAGCAGGAGACCCTGTAGCAATCCACACAAGTAGCTATCCAGTGGTGGGATTCAAATAATTTAACAACTGGTTCGCCCGGTGTCGGGTTCGCTGTTGTGGGAGGCGTGGTCCATCCCCATCCTCCAGCTCCACCACACATGGGACGAGCCTCCACCAATGGCTAACTTGACCTGGGCAAACCAGTTGTTAAATTACACCCCACCACCCCACCCCACTATTGAAGTGGATCATGAGTGCTACGCTGCAATGGAGAAACGGGAAATGGAGTGGCTGGCACAAGGGAAGGAGGAGCAGGGAAAAGAAAGAGGGAAAGTGGCATCCTTCTTCCTTTGGCTGGCTGCTCCGTTTCCTGTTTCTCCATTGTAGTGTTGCGCTGTAGAGCTTGCCCCACCCACCACACCCAAATGCCCTCGTTTCCCCCAAGCATTTCTTTGCCTATCTGATTTCCAGGTCCGTTGCATTTCTCCGTCACATTTCTTGTGCAGGAAAACAAGTTTATGGGACTAAAAAAAAGTTCAATCAATCAATTCCAACTTCACGAGATCTTTTTTTTTCCATGAGAAGTTGGAATTGATTGATTTTTTTTTTTTTTACTCCCACAAACTTTTGTTTCCTGCACGCAACAGCGAGAAACGCGATGGAGAAATGCAACGGACCTGGAAATCAGGTAGGCAGAGAAATGCTTGGGGGAAGTGAGGGCATCTGGGTGCTGAGATGGGCCCATCTCCAGCAGTGCCCAGGCCCACTGGAGGAAAGGCTGGCATCTACTGGCACTTAAATGCAGCGGCATTCCAGCTCTGGCTGGGAAGGGGCAGCCAGCATGGGCGCTGCAGGCAGGATGCCCATTCACTTCAGCACCCTCCCCGACCCACTGATGCTCCGCTGGTGTTTTGGCCCTGGGCTGCCGCCTTATGTGCAAGCCGTGCCCCCACTGCCTGAAACAGTTTTCAACTGAGTAATGTGATTGAAGGTTTCTGCCGCTCCTCTCTTGGACTTTTGGGGAGGGGTTTTTTCCCCCCCACCTAGAAGGAAGTTGAACGAAAACCAGACGTGTCCTGGAAAACAGATTTTCTGGAACACGTCTAACCGGTTCACCAAACTCAGCAAAAAATTAACTATCAGTTGTACCGAACTGGTGCTAACCAGATGAATCCCACTACTGTATCTCTCTAAAAAACCTGCAGGGATGAAGGTCTCACAACTTTTGAAGGGAAGCTGGTTAATTGTTCTCATTGTAAGGAAATTTCTCCTTAGTTCTAGATTATGTCTCTCTTTGATGAAAAAATATTTTCTTGCATGCTTTGCAGAGCACCAGATATGAAACAAACAGCTGCTATTGATATGGGGAAAAACTTGTGCTTGATTTTTTACTTCTGTGGAAAAGTCATCCTATTACCTGTGACTTACTTACTGCAGAAGTAGCAAAAAACAGTGGGAACTCCCCATTATTCTTTCTTTCTGCAAACTGTTGTACTTTACAAGCATGGGAAAATTGCTTCTCTTTAGAGCAACTTTTAAAATGTGTAGCATTCAGCTTCCAGAAGAGAAAGAATTCTGGGAGTTGAAGTTCCCACATTTTAACATTGCTGAGGCCAGGGAGACAGTCATTTTTGACCCATTTCTTTTTCCACCCATTTGGTAGAGAAATGCCTACTTGAGGTATACTGCTATGCCTACTTGAGATATACTGCAACTATTTTCCTTGGTTCCCCCTGAAAATCATAAAACTGATATTTTCTGGCATTTTTTGGATGCGTGAACCACTGAGCCATGGTGGTTCACGCATCCAATACAGTATTGTATTGGATGTGTGAATACATTATTGCAGGCTAACTCTGCTTACGTAGCCAGGAGTTCAATTCCTTCAATTCTGATTGATTTAAAATTGACTCAGCCTTCCATCCTTCTGAGGTCAGTAAAGGTACAATGAGGACCCAGATTTTTGGGGGCAATATGTTGACCCTGTAAATGCTAAGAGAGTGCTGTAAAGTGCTGTGAAGTGGTATATAAATCTAAGTGCTATTGCTGTTGTTATTTAATGACTAACTAGGAACCATGACACAGGGAATGGGGCTTGATGCAGACTACCCCATTGTCTTCTGAATGAGCTTTAAAGGAAGAGAAGTCAATATGCTTAGTTTCAGTGTAGACAGAGAAGCTGGCTAGCCTTAGGGGTAGAAACAGGGATTGGACTATTAGTCCCTCATGCAGTTAAAGAAGAATGGGAGACAATACAGGTACTCCTGGATTTTCGACCACAATTGAGCCCCAAATTTCTGTTGCTAAGCAAGACAAGTTGTTAAGTAAGTTTTGCCGCATTTTATGACCTTTCCTGTCACAGTTGTTAAGTGAATCATTGCAGTTTTTAAGTTAGTAATACGGTCGTTAAATGAATCTTGCTTCCCCCTTGACTTCGCTTGTCAGAAGGTTATAAAAGGTGATCTCTTGAACCAGCAACATTGCAGCCATCATAAATACATGCCACTTGCCGAGCATCTGAATTTTGATTGCATGATCATGGTTATGTCATAAGTGTGAAAAATAGTAATAAGTCACTATTTTCAGTGCCATTGTAACTTTGAATGGTCAATAAATGAATGGTTTTAAGTCAAGGACTATCTGTATTGTTATGTTCCAGTGAACTTCCCTACAGCATCTGACTGACTGGAATAGACAGAACTTTGGTTTCATGGACCTTTCCTTGAATTATTATTAGAAATTGCAACCAACTTTAATCTATTGTTTCCCCACTTCTTACATTGCACAATATGAAACTCTCTGAAAATCAAATTAAAAAGAAAGAGTAAAACATGACAAGAAGAGAATCATGATGTAACTTTAAAGAGGAAGACAGGCAATGCATGTATTTGTAACTGATATAAACAAAACTGAAAGCTACTTTTATACTTTTTTCTTTTTCTTTATTCACCAGTTTTCTTTACTCGTTTTTCTTAAATTTGTATTCCTTTTATTACTGCATAAAAATCTTAAATAAAAATCAATTAAAAAAGGAAAATCAAATGATTTTTTTTAAAAAAAAGACTCTTAATCAAAATTCACTCTTAAAACCAAAACATGCTATGATAAAAGATGTTTATCATAGCAATTCTCTATTAACACAGCAGCCAGCAGAGGGAGCCAGTATAGAAAAGGATTTGGAGAGAAAAAAAAAAAAACAGGTGGGATAAACCTTGTATCAACAACAATCTTTCTTCTTATTCTACAGACTAATAGTAAAGCTTTCACAGCCAAGACATCTTGTGTGCGCAGACGATATCGTGAGTTTGTGTGGTTAAAGAAACAGCTCCAAAAAAATGCTGGCTTGGTGTAAGTGTGAGATTGTGTTTTTTTAATAGTGACCTAAACCAGGGGTCTGCAATCTTAAACACACAAGGAGCCATTTGGACCCATTTCCCACAGAAAACACTGGGAGCCACAAAACCCTTCCCGTGCCTGATTATTTCTTGAGCGGCCACAAAACTACATTCCAATGTAGTTGGAATTAAACATTCTGTTTTCTTCTGAAACTTCTGAAGTTTCTTCTGAAACTTTTCTTGGATTTATCTATGGTTGGCCTACCGGGGGTTGAAGAGCTCAATAAATCATGTGCCAGGCAGGTGTCGCACACTGGTGGTTGTGACACATATTTTGAGCGACGGAGCCGCAGCAGAGGGATGAAAGAGCCACATGCGGCTCCAGAGCCACAGGTTGCTGACCCCTGGTCTAAACCATCAAAGGACATTTGCACATCATTTGAAAATATTTCAGTGATAAAACGAATATAATTTTTTGCACTGATGCTAACGCTGACACTTTTAAACTTACCTTAGAAATGTCAATGTTGAAAATATGCTTGAATACATATATAATTATGTATTAAAACTGAATAGACCTTAGCAAAGAGCTGTAGCTCATTGTCAGAGTACATGATCTGCATATAGACAGAGGTAGAGTCAATTTCTGAGGTGAAAATTTAGTAAATTGAGGTCTTTCTGGAGGACTATTGGCAATCCAAAAGATAATGATGGTTTTATATTTTGGATTTTACTTTTCATTTTATGCATTTCCAAGAAAGCTTAATGAGCTTGTTGATTTTATTGCAAAATGCAATTTATAAACTTTCAGGGGAGAAGATCCCTAACCTTGACCTATCATCTTGGAACTATCACCAGAAACCTTTTCATAAGCCCATCATATGGATATAGCACAATACTGTTTGAAGGTACTGCTTTGAGCTTGCAGAGGATTTGAATTTTTGCAGAGAGAACTGTTAATTATCCAGAAGTCCAGCTCTTGGAGAAGATACATTCTTCTTCGTCAGCATTGCTGCGGAATTAAATTAGCTTCACTGTAGGCTCCAAACCTTGATGGAAATAGGCTTTTAATAGAATGGTAACACCTATTTTAGTGAAGAACAAGCCCATGGAGTAGCAGAAGATTGCTAATTACTTTTTATTGTGGATGCATCCTCAAGGAGAGATATATTTTTATATGTATGTAAACCTGTCCCTCATATCCTCTAGGCCTGTCCCAGAACTTCCAGGGAAATCTACTTTCTTCGCAGGCAACACTGATGAATTCATTGAGAAACGAAGACAAGGATTGCAACAGTTCTTGGAGAAGTGAGTGGAAACTGGGGAACAGGATTATTATTGGAGATAGAAGGTTTTCTGGATCCCACCCGATTAGAATTTATCATCAAGTTTATAATGGTGGCAGAACGATAACATAATCAAGATAGTTTCAATTTATGTGAACAACCAAATTTATAGCTTGGTTGTTTTGTTTTTTTTTAAAAGAGCAAAATAAAAAATATGACAAGAAAAAGTTGACATATAGGTAGAAAATCTTGGAAAACCCAAAGCCTGTCAAAAAAGACAAATCTCAAATATAGTTCAATGGTCCTGGCAAATTTCCTAGGAATCTCCTAGGAGTGATATTGATCTCCCTTCTGCAGCTGTTGGAACAAATCAATAATTGACAGTATTCCCATTACAGTGGCAGAAAGCTTTGATGCCACAGCAGCTCTACTATTAGGACTCTAACAATGGTGAGAAAAGCATGCCAGTGTGGATGGAGAAAGCCATAGATTTGCTACAAAAACTTCTTTCCTTTCCTTCAGTACAGGAAGAATTATATGTAGCACTATAGTTGGCACATTCTTTCCCCCTCTCAATGGAAACATTGCAGTGGAAATGAACAAAGGCTGGCCAAGGCTGCCAGCAGATTGTTTAAAAAAGAAAGGTGGGGGTGGGGGTGTTTCTTCTACTGTAGATTCTCACTTCTGACCTTGAGAGTCACTCTGTCTATAAGAACCTCAGTTGTGCTTCAGCAGGAAAGGTATTAAGACCTTAAGTAAAAAGTATTGTTTCTTAAGATCTGATTGTTGTAGCGTTTGTGCTTAGAATTTCCAATTTTTCTATTCATATTCTAGGACAGTACAGAATGTTGTACTCCTTTCAGATAGTCAGCTGCACCTTTTCCTACAAAGCCAGCTCTCTGTACCGGAAATTGAAGCTTATGTGCAGGGTCGAGGCCCTATGAGTGTCACTGATGCCATTCTCCACTATGCCAGGTCCAACTGTGGTTGGATCCAAGAGGACAGTCATTCAGCTTTGCTGGCTGTGCATGACTTTGGCAACAGGTGAGTGGAATGGATGTAATGGTCCAGAAGACAGTAATCACAATTTCTTTTCCAGATGTTTTGTACTTCCTGTCTTCTATGCTTGCCCATGGCTTCTCTCTCTTTTTATCAGTCCTTGTTTGCAAGATCTCTAATACAGATTGTGCTAGAGCTGTAGAAATAAAGCTTTCCAGATTCCAAAATCAGTTCTGGAGGGAACACTTAGATATGGGACTTTAACTTCTCTATAATAATGTCAGTTGCATGGAAATGACAGGGGCATAGGTATGAATGAGATGGGGAAGTATGTGCTTGGAGTATGATTACATGTACAATCTGAGCTTTGGAATGTGCATGTATGCTAGGGCTCAAAACACAGCAATAAATGTGAATGTAGAGCCAAAAGGATTAACCACAGACATTTGGTGCTGAATCCAACAGCTAATCTCCTCTTTCTCTTAACCCACCTAATAGGAAATGGAAGTGGGAGATCACTACTTGGCTGGAAATTCGTTGTTTATCTGTTCAACTGTTGACTTTCTGTTTGTCATGTCTGCCGTGTCTGTCTGTCTTTCTCTCACACTGGTTATTTCCTTCTTAACGAAGAATCACTTCTAGAACTTTTGATTAAGCAGTTATGACAGTCAGGTATTATTTTGGCAGATATGTGATTTTTTTTAGCAGAAAAAGCTCCCAATTTCTCACTTTTTTGTACCATAATTTATGGCAGCATTTTCTTCTTTGATTCTATGGAATTTTAATGGAATTTCCAAATACATTCAGATTTGATTATGATTTGTATCCAGTCCATAAGGAAAAATATATCATCATTCTTTTTTATTCCATGTCCCAAGTTTTATTTGCATGTAGAATTTGGAGTAGCAGATGTTAAAATCACATTTTGTCACATTGTCTAGTATCCTAGCATCTATTATCTTTTAAGGGATTCTTATATATATATCTGTTAAATGTGGTAGTTTGTTTCTGTAAGAAACTGAGTTAGTTATGCATGGTGAAGACAGTTTTAGATATGTGTTTACCGTCCAGACATTTCAGTAGTTGCATCAAATTATAGCACAAACAACAAACTTTTTATTTATTTTTATTTTTTATTTAATTTGATTTATATGCCGCCCTTCTCCGGAGACTCAGGGCGGCTTACAATGTGCTAAGCAATGTGCTAAGCGGCTTACAATGTGCTAAGCAAACTTCGGACAACATCCTTTTCTATCTCCTCAAGATGTTACCTTCATCTGATTCCCCAGCCCATACCTGTTGTCCTTAACTATATCATTGTTAAATTAGTACTTTCCCCCTTATCCTGATAGATGTTTTGCCATGGATACAATCTAATGTGCTTTATTAATCATTCTGTGACACAGCCAGGGAACCTCTAGCTTGAAACCTATTGGCCACTTAGGTTGTTGTGGTTATGTCAACTTTCCTATTAGATCTGTACACTACTGTTAGTATGTTCTGATTTAAGCAGTTCTTACCAACCTGATCTCTTCCAGTATTCCCCTGGAACTGAGCAGATATAGTGCTATTGCAGAAGAAAATATAGATCATTATATGGCACATTATTCTGGCATTGATATTGGTGCCATCTCAGAAACTGGGGCATAACACTTGGACATCAGAAAAAAGCTCATAGACCTCTGGTCATGGTTCTAGACCATGAAACTCTGAACAGTAGAATTCTGGGAATGAATCAGCAGCTTTAAATTAAATATTTCTTTCTTTCTCTATTGTTCTCAACTCTCCTGGTATGCGCTCAAGTTTTGATGAAGAAAGCCAATTTGTCCAAAGCTCCGTAGAACCACTCTCTCATTGGAGTGATGTCAGCATAGATGGCAACAAATTGGAGAGTCCGTGTTCTGAGGAAGATGGCCATGAACCAACAGGACTGCTACAGGCTGGTTCCACAGCATCAAGTCACCACAGCAACAATTAGCGAGAATAAAAAAGCCCATTCAGGATGTGCTTTGGAGCTCAGCATAAACTTTTGCCACTTTGTTTAAAATTATTTGGATTATTAGAACTCCAGGCGGAAGTGTTTGGAGTATTCCTAGTGGCTTGGGTGTGAACAAGCCTGGACCAGTGAAATGTTTGAACAATTAGAATGGAAGCTTATGAATGCAGAAGTAGTTTTCCAGTGTGCTTTTTTCTGTTCTTCCATCTTGATCCATCCTCAAGTCTTCCTCAACTTTTTGTATATTTTGACAAATTATCCTGTGTAGGAAAGTGCTCTGGCTTGTTGACTATGTTCTCTTCCCTCATCTTCCATATCTATAACTGATAATGCTTGTTGCAAAACCCCAGCTGTCTTTTGTAGGTGTATCAAAACTATTTGCCTGTAGTACAACTTCTTTTTAAGATGGTGCCAGAAGGCCCACTTGCTTGCCATGAATGCCAAATCCACATCTGGGTTCTTTGGTAGATATACACAGCTGGGACAAATGGCCAGACTCCCTCCCCAATTCATTATTGCTGGTGCTGCTAAGAGGAGCATGTTATAAATATACAAGATAAATGAGGAATGATAGTCTGTATTCTTCTTAGTTGTTAGGTGCACATCCTGGGAAGAGTCATTCTTGCTATATTTCATTGCTTTGACACATCACACAATTCGACAAGGCGACAGTAATAAACCCCATCTAATATACTAAATAAGAATTGTACTTGTCTGCCTTTAAGTCCTCTTATTAGTATCATTGTTATAGCAGCAGCAAAACAGCAATTCTGTAAGTATAGATATTTTAGTTTGCAGATTTCTTACTTGACTTGTTTGATCTTTGAGCAAAATAACAGAATTGAAATCAACGGACTTCGAAGAGCCTGGAAGAGTCTGCAAGAGCCTGCTTGAAATGTTTCAGTCCTTTCCTTTTTCTTCCCTTCCCCCTGCATTTCCACACACTACACAATAGATGCTAAATATCAGGCCTATGTTATCTCTCACCCAGTTTTTGTCTTTTAAACTGGGCAGAGAAACAGGAATAAGACAATTTTTGCCACAAGTAAATATTTATCCTAAGGGCAGTGGCTTTTTTGTTTGTTTGTTTGTTTAACTAAAGTACTTGAAGGGGGTTTTTTGTCTTCTTTGTGTTCCCTTCTCTTGTGATGACAATCTTAACAAATGTACATGACAGCAGAACAATTCTTACTTAAAAAGAACTAGTACATTGCCTATTCTTCTCTTCCCACTCTACCTTGTGATTGTCATTTTTAATTTGAATTTTACTTTTATTACAGAACACACAAAGGAACAATACTTAAAGCTCTAGGAAAAACTAAGTAAAACAAATAAATAAAATAAAAAATTTAAAAAATGGCCTGTTTTTATGTATGTGTGAAATATACAGTACACATGCATAAACCCACACAAACCATTTCACTGAATGGTTGCCATATTTTATAATTATCCATAGTTTAAATATAAACTATTAGATATAGCTCATATCTAAACTGCTTGCAAATCAGTAAGTGATTTGCTTGTAAAATATTAATCCTGTAGACTTCTAAATTGTTGGGACCATATATTTATTTTTCCAATGCTGAAATCTTTTAATATAAACAGAGAATCTACTTTCTTTATATGCATAAGAATATGGTTCAAAATGAATATCCGGAAATATTAAATCTTGACTCAAAATTGACTTAATACATGTTTCTTTCCCCAATGGAACCTTTATAGGACCCTGTATAAACATATATTTAATCAAAGCATTGATTTCACTGCTGTTCCTGTCATTGGAGGATTTACTCAAGCTTCTTCAATGTTTGTGATGAGGACCTGGGGAGAAAATGAATCACCTTTTCTTTCATGATATTACAGTTTGTAGAGTAAGAATAAAGTAAACCCATACTAGAATTGCCTTTAGTTGATGTTTCTCAGTATGTAGATCATCAAGAAAACTGCAACAGGTTGTAAAATGGTAATATTCAGCAGCAGTTTCCGCAGTTGTATCCATAACGTACTGTCATAAAATTACAACATGCCAATCCTATGATAAGTGCATTATGCTTATAAGAAATCCCTGAATTTATTTTTTAAAAGAACACATCCTGTTCGCAAACCAGCTATGCTTCTTTCTCACATCAAACTTGATCCAAGTTCATCTTGTCAGCCAAGAGTTGCCAAATTCATTTGGAATCAATATTTCAGATTCAGATTCTCTGCTGCCTGTAAATATGTGCATGTTACACTCTCATATATACAGTATATGTGGGTATATGCTTGCCAAAAGCCCCACTCTTATAAAATGGCATGGTCAGGACAAGGAATGTTACCATAATTACTAATTAAAATTAACTAAGATAAGCTACCATATTAATACAATTAACTGATAGCCAGTTTGGTCTAGTGCCATGATGGCGAACCTATGGCACACGTGCTGGAAGTGGCACGCAGAGCCATCTTTCCGGGCGCACCAGCTGTCGCCTGTTTCTCTTCTAGGGTCCTAGTTGGTCTTTGCGTGTTCATGGGTGCCAGAAACCAGAAGACCAGGTGACCGGTGTCCATGTCACGCCGCAAATTGGAAACTCAGCTTCCTGGTGCGCACATGCGTGCCGGTGAACTGCTCTTCCGTTTTCTTGTGCTCCCACACATGCATGCCAGAGAGCTGCTCTTCTGGTTTCCTGTGCTTCTCCCCGTGTGCATGCACACTCCTGTTTCAGCATTCGGTCTAGTGGTTCAGGCAAAAAGAAACGGGGGGACCATAAGATCTAGTTGAATTTAGGCAGAAAGTCAGCTGGGTGACTGGGTCAGTTAGACTGTCTCAGCCCAACTCACTTCAGAGGGTTGTTGTGAGAAAAATGGGAGGAGGAAGGGTGTGTTGGATATGTTTGCTGCTTTGACTTATTTGTAAAAATAAAGGGATACAAATAAATAACAGATCCCACATTTCAACTATTCTCACATAGAGAAACATATAGTTGCATATGTACACCCATATGTGCCTTTCTTCTAGCAAAATATGGAAAACCTGGGAAAAAAAGATGTAGCTGATATAAGAGGAAAAAAAAGGATATGTTATGAAGAAACGAAAAAAAGTGAAGCAGAAAACTAGATGAGTTTGAAGAATCATAACCAACTGAAAGAAAATAGAAAAGCTCCCTTTTCAGGCAGGATTAAATTCACCACACAAATAGCCCTTTTCAAGCCTCAAGTAATCTTTAGGCTAAACATCAAAAACAGGCATGTGTTATCCTATCTAATGGATGCATTTAGGGCTAATTCTTTGTTTTCAATCACATCTGTTATCAGAGAATGTAAGGCTTGTATTATCCGTAAACATGGCACATTTCTTTCCTGAAGACAAACAAAATACACTATTAGTTTCATCAAGGATTGTTTTGGACAGACACACCCACATTCACACACAAATGAGTTCTTGTGCTACAATAGATTGACTTGAAGTAGCTAAGACCCAATAGACAATATCATATCTCCTTCCTATTCTAAAAATGCAAATCTTTGCATTTGCTAGAAGTGGCACCTTCAGTCAATGTGATTGAGGGATGCCATATTCCTTTGAGCTGGCCCTGATACTAAGGCAATATTTTTCTCCTCAGATGACTTTGTTACCTCAAAGATAATTTGTTGGAAACTCTGTGATGGTCAAAATTAAAGCAACCATTAATTGGAGATACAAAAAAAAATTGGATATCTTCCTGCTTCATCTCTACTAAGGGAAGATATGTGTTTCTAGCAGGGAATACTTAGGTAACAATTATCACTTAATTGTTACATAAGAACTTTGTAGGTGGTCACCCACTTCAGCCTTACAAAATGTAAGTTTCCTACAATGGACTTTCCCATTGCTTATGGAATAGTAGATTTTGATATAGATGAGGATAGCATATGGGCCAAAGCGGAGTATGCAGGCTTATTTTGTGTTTGGAACTTGCACCAGATAAGATTCAGTTTTGCTTGATGATGGGACCAATGGAGTATAGAGATTCAAAATTGGAAAGCTTTCTAAATCTGTTTTCTCAAGGTGCTGGACTACGAACTATGAAATTTCTAACCAGCATACTAGCTGGGAATTTAGGGAAACATAGTCCAAATATACTGCTGTATCTTGTGGGGTATTGTGTTAGAAGGATATGTACAAAACAATACTGGAATTTGGAACTCAATATGTTTTGAAAGTATCAGAATGTGATTCTGGTTGTCAATCTCCTCAGATTGTAGTTCTACATTTCGGGGGCATTTTGGACCTCTGTTGCATAAGGGACTAAGCCAAGCACACAGGTGGAGGGCACGGGAAGAAGACTTTGAAACCTATGGAGGAACATTCTCAAAATGTCAAAAGAAGTTCACTTTAAAGAAAAACTCAAAAGAGAACAAGCCTCTTCTCACTAGCCAGATGCTCACTAATGACAGCTACTCTGCTGATTGGCCAGGCTGCCTCATGAATATTGATGGGAACGCATGATCCAAATGGCACAGCTGTGCAACCACCTGCCCTTGCCAGCTTAGCTTTCGAAGCTTCCAGAGAGTTGCTTGGAGCTTTTGGGAGATTTGATTTCCCACCCTCTTGAAAACTCCACACCAATCTTCTTGTCCTCTTTTGACTGAAGCCGTCCTTTCTTTTCTGGTTAGGAGAGATGTAAGGAGGTGATAACCAGAGGAGTCAATGCAATTTAAACAATTTTACTTTTATCCAAGTTCAGTTTTTACATTTATTTCCAGTATGAGATAGTATATAGAATCAGGACATATAAAAAGATGATTGCCTTTATTCAACTAACATTTGACTTGCTCCAAACTGTGTGGACTATTTCTTCTAATACATTCTGCAAAATGAAATAACAACAACTGATGGAGGCACATAAGGTAGTATTAATCTCAAGGTGCAAGTGTTAATGTTTATGTTTGAACATTCCCATTAGTTTTTTTTAAAAAAGCAGCTACTGGTATACTGTATAAATCTAAGATAGCAAGACAAGATAGCAAGTATAAATCTAAGATAGCAAGACAAGGACTGTTAGGAGAGCTGTATTCAGTTTGATCTCTTCTCCATTGGAGTTCTTTTCTAATGCAAGGGGGTATAATACAGTGCAGCCCAGTTGCAGGTTTTAGCTCAGAATTTCTACTTCTCCTCCTTAGCCAATGGCCCATAATATCTCCAGGTTATCACAATGCAATGGAAGCCAGGACTTACTCAGCAAGAAGAGAGCCCTATAGGTATTTTACAAATAGGGTTATTTGTAGACAGACTACTCACATGGAGTAGTCTGTCCATTACTATTAAAGTGGATCAATAAGTGGAGTAATTAGAACCTGCCTCTCTCTGAACACCAATTTTTGATGTCAAATAAAAGAGGTTCAATTCTTTCCTAATCTGGGGACTTTCATTTGTATCAGGATTTCATCCTCATAATGTTGCTTTGGAATCACAGTGCTAGTAATATCTTCCAGAGGCATTGCCTAGCTACAGTTGTGTTATCTGATTTTAAAATAATGCTATATATGCTCTGTATTAAAGTCAGTGGAATTTTTTCCCTTACAGTTGGGAGCTGGCTAGAGTCCCTCTATACTGAGCTGGCTAGAAAGTCTTTCTTTTTAATTTTTGCTCAGAGAAATGATAACATGACTCTGCTGTGCTTGGACAAGGCTTTGTTAGCCTGACCCTTCACAAAGGATCCTAGGAGCAAGATTCAGTCATGCTGAGCTTCTGATTTGTTCATCCTTGGCTTATATCATTCAATGTGCAAGAAGAAAATCTCCAATTCTTCTTAACTTCCAATCATATACAAATTCTGAAAGTATGAATTTTATTTCTCAGTAGTTTTGCAAACAAGTTGTCCTGTTAAAATACCACTGAACATATGCAGAATTGTAATCTGTTACTTTCATCACATAGTACAAATGTGTGGCATTTCATGAGTTAAAAAGAAAAAAAAACATGATTCCCTGCTGGAGTAAGAGCAATATCAACATCTGCATGCTTTATTTTTAGGTTTAAGCTGATTTAATCTTCCTGCTGCCCTGGGATCCATTTATTAGGCTCCCTGCAAAGGACTAATGGCTTGGCAGTTCTTTTATTCATAATGAGTTCTTAGCTCAAGTGCTGGTCTGTCTTTCCCTTTTTTAGGCCTTTACTTGATCATTCTTACGCAGTTTCAAATTTCAGAGGCTAAAAATGATAGCTTGGAGCTGAGAATCTTCTTTGAATCCTTGATTATATAAGGAAAGAGGAAATAGAATTGCACATGCTCAGGTGATTCTAATTTCTGCTGGGTTCTTCTAAGAGAAACTCTTGGAAGGATGTTCCATATCTGAAAGCCGGTTTTCTTCATTCACCTTCCTACCTCAAAAGGTGCTAAGAAGCCTCATTGAAGGGTTGCCTTTTCCTGACTGATTGTTTCAAACTATGATTTTCTGGGTGTGTAAAGATAACACTCCCCACAACAACAAGCTGATAGCTGGATCTAGTGTTGGAGACATGAACATCTCCCCCAGCTTGTTTCTTTCTCTTTTTTTCCCCTGCTGTTGGCTGGATTTCTGACAGAGCATCATTAAGGCTCCCCAAGTCTCTCTGCCTTCTGCTCCATTCCAAGTTTCTCTTGGCAGTCGTTTGCCCTTTTGTTGTTGTTGTTGTTTTAAAATAGAGAAAGTGATTTCTGCTGCGCCTGCCAGCAGCCTGGAATTTCAGGGTGGTGATTAGGGGAAAAAAGAGGGGAAAAGGGAGGGAAAGAAGGAGGGAGGGAGGTTGAGTGCTGTGCTATAACAGGCTCATTAAGCTCAGGGTGGCAGGGTGGCAGCTGTGGATCGAGATGTGGGCAGCCATCTGAGACGCCGAGAGAAAAAGAGATGCATCTCTCCATCAAGGCCTGGACATGAATCCTGTGCTTTGATGCTCCATGGGCAGCTCCTGCCAGGGAGTGAGAGAAACCACCAGACTTGGTTTCAACCAAGATTTTGGTCAGAACTTTCCAGCACCAGAATCTGCCACAGCTCACCTGGATTGGGATGTTTTCATTTGATATTTTCTTTGACAACATTTTGTTTCATGTTTTGCCTTTTCCTAATACCAACCTCTGCTGTTTGGATCTGAGATACTAATGCAGAGTTGAGCCCAGCCGACAGCATCAAATGCAGCCTTCTGAAAATTTAGGTGCATCACAGAGAGATTTCTAAAAAACTCAGTTGCAACACAAAGGGGCAAATTAATAAATGCATCATTATAGAGTAATTAATTCATATGTTAACTCAAATAATTTCAGTTCTGAGTAAACTGGCATTTTTTGTGTGTGTGCAACCCTACTCTAAAATAAAATATGCTAGGAACATAATTAACTCTAAAGATACTTAAACCTAAACATAAATGTGAATGTGGCACTTTCCCCCACAGAGGCCACTAAAGTTGCAAAATAATGAAGATTCCATTCAGCATGTGCAGAGTGCATTTTTTTCATGGCCAGATATATATAGTCTGGGACACAGAGAAAGAGTTTTCAAGCTCAGGAATATGCTTTCCAAAGAAAGATATTTTTATAGTTGTTTTTTTTAATGTGCTTTCGTAACTATCTGGGATATATTGGTATATAGAAAATAGCCACCATAGTCTCCATTTTTATACTAAGAAATCCAAGCTCCAAATACTTGGAATACTCTCTCAGACTTGGGGCCAGAGACCCATTCCACTTTCAAGGGGAATTCTTTATTCTTCAGTCATGTCCTAATATGTAATTTCCCAAGGGAATGAAATTCCCTCTCCAAATAGGTTGCAATTCTAGAAATAAAAATGTTAATTTATACATTTTATTGATGATTAGTCTCTACTGAGGTCTTAAGGCTAAGAGTAAAATGGTGCCTTGAGGTGCCTTGAACTACCTTGCTGGGTTATTGTAAGGATTACTAAACTGCTTTAAATGTGTTAATGTTTAATTGCAATGAGACATCAATAGCAATACACAGGGTTATCCTCTTTGGTGTCATTTCCAGTCAGCAGCAATCAATTATAAGTTATATTGCATTGGAGAAACCTGGCAGATTATTTTACCACTAGAAGAACTGAACGTTACTTAAGATCACCAGTCAATATTCATCTGGACGTTTGTGGCACCAGCTACCTGAATGGACTTGGGTCCCCTTATATTAGTGAGAGAAACAAAGGCCACCAAACTGCCAGGTCTTGTTGGGATTCCTCTTTTGCCAAGTATTCATTCTCAAGCAGGAAACAACTAGGGGCACAAGGCCTGGAAAGCATGTTCCTGCAGTTTTTCTTGAAACTCTTCTCCTGATGAATATCTTTAACACATTTTGTAAAGAGAGTCTTACTGGAGTTTGAGCATAGCTATTGTCATAGAGTGATCTCAAAGGGATTAAAGTAGTCCATTGTAGTGTGTGGATATTGCGTGTATAAAATGGGATGGGGTAGGACAAAGTGAGATGGCTTTAATTCTTGGCCAATTACATGCTTCCTGGTTTTTGTCTTTGACACAAGATACAACAGAAGTATAGAGAACAAAGGAGATCTGGACTCATTTCTCACATCAACTATGAACTTGCTTGATCAGGGTTGGAAAACCTGTGGCCCTTACTCTAATTTTCAAATTCCATTGTGAGTAATCAGCTCAGACCTCTGGCAATAACCATCTGTCTCTCCCTGGCAACTGTCTAAGTGGGGAGAAAAAGGACAAGTGGGGAGGAGGGAATAGCAGAAGTCAAAAGGGGAAAGGAAGAAAGAAGTGGTTCTATTCATTGTCAGCTTTAGCCCTGGCAGAGTTCTGTAATTGGAAAGTGACTCTTAATCGAAATGGGTTTTCCATTTCCTCATCAGAGGCTTTAAGATGACAAGGCCATCAGGTTGGGCCAAAAATCTCTGTTCCACACTCTATAGAATAATAAAGACCTCACCTCCAACTCATCAGGGTTGATTGGCCATGGTGTAAGAGATGTAATTTTAAGTTTACTCCAAAGTTGTTCAATTACTAAAATAAGTTTCCTTCCCTTCCAACCACAGTTGCCCTTTTGCACTTGCAATATGAGAACAATAATCTAATCACCATGTAAAACTGGATTAATTAATGAGAAACACTTTGAAGGCTCTAATGGGCTATATATGTGGAACCAAGCAAGGCTGCCATTCAAATCCAAGTCTGACTTTGGAACCTGTGAGTTATTTAAAGTACAGCTGTGCAAGTACAGCCAAAATGAGGAAGAAATGGTTTTTTAAATGCTTTTTCTTCAGGGGTTGGAGAGTGGAGATTGTTTGGAATCCTTTAAACCAGGGGTGTCAAACTTGCATCGTCATGGTGTCGTCATATGATGTATCGTGACTTTTTCTCCCTTCGCTAAATGGAGCATGGGCATGGCCATCTGGCCCGTGGGCCGCAAGTTTAACAGCCCTGCTTTAAACCAAAATCAAGACAGGTTCTTCTTGTATTGAAAGGGTCTGGGAGACTATTAGATCCAACAGATCCATGACCCTTCACCAGCACATTTCCTTTGCCTTTTAGTGCCTTCCAGCTTGCTGAATTTGGAAGCTGAAAAGAAGGAGACAATGGGTGATATACTTTCCTCTCCTAAGATCACAATCCCTTCAAGTCAGATATTTTTCCCAGGGAAAATGCAAGAAAAAAAAATCATGGGTGAAATCAATTGCATCCTTAAATATTCTTGAACATTATCAGAATGGAAATTGTAGCAGGAGGACAGAATCCCCTGATCATCTACTTCTCTTTACTGGAAGCTATTGAGAATCAAGGCAGCTTAGCATTCATATTCTTTTATCACTTTGAGGCAGTCCTTTCCAACTGGGTGGCCTCCTGATGTATCAGGACCAATACACCGGGAAGACACCAGTTGAAAAATGGGGAATGTAGCAGCATGTGGAGTGGAATATGGCATATTTGCACTGTATGCACAAGAAGATACTAACATATAGTTACTTTATTTTGGAAATAGGAAATTTTGTTCCAGGTTCGAATAAACTGGGACAACTCTCCCATTTATTTCAGTGGCACCAGTGTAGGAAAACTTCTCAGGGCACCATGACCTTTATTTTTTCCTCTGCTGGGAACACAGTTTTGAAAGAGAGCAAACAATTTGTGGCAAGCAGTGATCCCTGCTTCCTGTGAGCTGAGAGGTTCAAATGTGTCTTCCCAATTAAAGCACATCTGTTCAAAATGAACTGGAGAGGGCTGCTGCTGGTAGAGCTGCTGTCTCTTTAAAGAGCCCTTGTAGTGACTGATGAGGGTTAGAGAGAGAGAGAGAGAGAGCCCAGCAGGTCCTGATGAAACACTCATCACACAGCTAGAAAATGACTGTAATTATGAGTTGGTCCCTGCAGAAGAATGAACTCCAAGTTTTGTAATAACCCCGCCAGGTGCTTTTCTCTCTCTCCATGCCCAAGTGGTCTCAGTGACAGCAAAATGTGTCTTGCAGAAAGTGCAGGCAAAGTCTTATAATGCAGGGTAAGTCCATTTCAGCCATTCTTTCTGGAGGATGGAGTCATTTGGCCCACAAGGTCATGACTAGGTCTACACAAACCAGAACTTAAGAATGATCATAACATTTCAGACCCAAAGAACAACCCCAGCCCGGTGCTCTGTTTCTCAACTGACCAACCAAATGTCTTCGGAAACACATAGACCCTTCTAGTCTGGGACATGGGGGATGTTGGCCAAGCATTTCATTCTCAAAGACACATTCTCATTGCACATGTGCAATATTTATAACACTATAAAAGACTGTTCATAGATGAATCTGCCTTTAAAAATTCTTACTAAATAAATGACCATCAAATATAATATCACTAGATTGCACAAGCTGATCATTCAATGATGGCTAACCCTAAAAACAAATATCTTTGATTTAGGACTACTTAATAACCAAAGTTTTGATGGCACTGAAAAAAGTGACTCACAATTGATCTTTGCACGTGTGACAGTTGCAGCATCTGCAAAACTCATGATGAAAATTTGGGGGCTTGGCAACTGACAAGTATTTATGAGACTTCTTGGCATTTTTAGCCTCAGAAATAATATTGAAATTGCAAAGTATCTCACTCATCAGGACATTCACTCTGACTTTCAGTAGGCTTTCTACTTATTGTTCTGTTTGGGTCTACTTTATATTAACTATATGTATGATTGCTTTGTAATTACATTGGCTCCAAGGAACTCTGGACATTTTATGAGGCAGGGGTAGGTTCTAAAATTTTTACTACTGGTTCTGTGGGCATGGCTTATTTTGTAGGCGTGGTTTGATCGTCATGTGACAATTCTTTAGGATTTAGCAGAGATACTGGTCTACCAGGCTTTTAACTGCTTGCAGAGCCATACTGGTCTATCCATTTGTTTTTGGAACATTCCAGTCTACCTATTTGTTTTTGGAGCGCACCGGTCTATCACCATACTGCCTTTTACCACTGATCAGCTGTAGGGTGGCCCTTTGAAGTGCCGTGGCAAGAGTTTAAACAGTTTTTTTCCTTCTAGCCGATCAGCTGGGACTCGGGAGGCAGCGAATAGATTGGAGGCGGGGCCAAGCAGAGGTGGTATTTATCGGTTCTCTGAACTACTCAAAATTTCCACTACTGGTTCGCAAGAACCGGGGAGAACCAGTAGCAACCCACCACTGATATGAGGCTAACCTAGAGGAATATTTGTAAAACTATATGTCTATTCAAGTATTCTAGATTGTATTCTAGTATTATCTCTGTATGTTTAAATTATAAACAATGCTGCTTATTGCAAGTATGATTCATCTTATGCATAAGAGAAAGGAGGACCCTGAATGCTGAAGTTACACACATTTTTAGAAAAAGTGCAGAGCAGAACCTAAAATAATAGCGCAGTGATGTGAGTGTCTATGGAATTCAGTCTGTTGCAAGGAGGGGAAGAAGTTAAGAGAACAGGACTGAACAAATAACTGGAATCTTGAATGGTAGCATTGGATCCTGCAATCTTTTGCTGTAGCAGTCACTTCTACACACATATATAAACAAAACATAAGTATCATTTCATCTGAATCAAATATGGCAGTTCACTTTCCAAACGTAGGCTCTTGGTATTTGTGAAGATTCCAAGTCATCCAGGTCATAGTTGTCTCAAAAGTGCTTTTTTCAAAAGGCAAACGGACTGTTTTTTCCTTGAAGAACAAGAAGTTTTTTGCTTTTCAACCAAGAAACTTAATCAGTTGTGATGGGGTGGGGGGAGGGAGTGAAAGGATTGGTACTAACAGTTGAGACTGGATGGAGGCAGGAGGGGAACCGGTTCGCTGAGTGCACGCTTTGCACACATGCACAGTTTCCATAAAATTAAACTTCCGCATTGCAAACAAGGAAAGGAGCAAAGAAAACAGCTGAGGAGGGCCAATCCAATCTGCTGCCCCCAATCAGCTGAGCTTCAGAGGCAGAAATAAAGGTTAGTATAACCCGGGGGCAGGCGGGCCCACTTTCACAGCAACAGAAAACTGGTTCGCTCTCAGCAGGAAGTGGGAACTATCAGTTCAGCCAAACTGGTCCGAACCGATAGAATCCCACCACTTGATGGAGGGGGGTTAGAAGGATAGTTTCTGACATGGTGGTAGTTCTTATCATCCACCTATCATCCATCTATGCATTTGTCCATCTGTCTGTCTGTCTATCATGTCTCCATCCTTCTTCTACCTCTATCATCTTATCTATCATCTATGTATCTCTGCTGATTAATACCATTGGTTAATATTTGAGTGAAACAAATGTGCTTTAGCTGCTCCTTTTCCCAATTAATGTGATCTGAGCCACCAAGAATGCAAATTTGCACATGGGCAAAGTACAAATTTGCCATGCATTTCAACTAACGTATGCAAACTATACTTAGTTTGCAGCTTTTTGTATTTTGTATACTGGATTTGTTAACCCAGAACTCAAAAATACAGTACTTTATTTAGCTTCTGTTAATTATTTTCCAGGTACCATGATCCCTGGGGAGTGTGGAATGCCCCCCTCCCATTCTTTTCCAGTGGGAATTCAGATACCTTAGCTGAGCAGTTAGCTACCGCCATCTTGTGGCTTTCATGACCTATATACCTGGAAAACAGAGACAGGCCAGCTTGGGGATTGTCTGTGTGACAGATACTTTTCACACCCATAACTCTGCTTTCCCAGTTCAAACGCAATTCAATAAAGTACATATTGCCAGATTCAAAATTAGACAGGTAAGGAACTGTCCCCTTTATAATCTCAGTTGTCACAGATTAGCACCCATAGCTACTGCAACAATGGACTTCCACAGCCATTGTGCCAGACTCTGTGTTTCCAGACTGCCATTGCAGAGCCTTCTCTGTGTCCCCAGCTGAACTACATAGCAGTGTGCCTTCTTAAAACAAGAAAGACTACCATATATCTAGATGTAGGGAGGGAAAAATACCTAAGGCATCTGTAACCTATTTAGATCTTGCATTCATGCATAACTATGTGTGGACTTAGAGCTAGAATGAGAAAGTTAGAGGCAACAGTGAAGAAAAGTAGTGTCTTCGGGCACATAGTACATATCTTTTATTACCAAATACGTGCAGCTAATCTTTACCCATAATGGTTGGATTTCCATGGGATAGAATACGACTTCTAAACAAACTGGGAATCCCAGTTTTATTTTTAGAAAATAAACCTGATAGGAACTGGCTGCAATTATATTTTGCACGCGGCCAGATTACTTCAGGGTTTCATTTGATTTTGGAATAAAAAACAGAAGGTTTAACAAAATTATATTTTTGTCCAAGCATTTACTTATTTATTAATCTAGCAATAAAAAAAAAAAGCAATGGATTGTCACATCCATTGAGGATGTTTGCCTTCACTGTTTGCCTCAAATTGTGTATACCACAGTTTATTCAAACATCTTGCCTTGAACTCGCAATTATGAGTTGCAGATCTGGAAGATCCATTTAAGTGACATAAAACAGGGGTCTCCAACCTGTGGGCCATGGCACACTACCTGGGTGTGGCCTATTCGCAACTGGGCTGCGTGGGTGGCGGGCCAGTGTGTGTGTAGCCCCACTTACACCACTGGCAAGTGCCAGTGCTCACAGCCATATTCACGCAAGCGGTGCAACAAGGGCTTCTCCCTTGCGTGAGTGTAGTTGCGTGTGCATGCGTGCCAGTCCACTGCTCATGCAGCCCAGTTCCTCTCTCCTCCTCCAGCCGAGCAACCAAGCAATCAGTTCCCAATGCTCCAGAAACAGAGAGGTGAGAGTAGGTTGAGGGAATGAGTGTATCCTATTCAGCTTCGCTGACTCACCGAGGCTGCCTGCGCAAGACACCCACTCTGCTTTTGGAGTGTTGGGCAGCCTCAATGAATCTGAAGGAGGATGAGACCATGCTCCTAAACGCTTCTCTTCTCTGTGCCAAAAGCTTTTATAAATGGATGAAAGGCGTTGGGGGAGCGATCTTGCGCTACTTCAGACCTTCTGTCCCTTTACAAAAGCTTTTGGCATGGAGAAGCCTGAAGGAGCTGAGACTGCGCCCCAAAGCATTTTCTTCTCTCTGATGTGAATGGAACTGCGTGTGCGCTGCCCCCCCTCACGCAACTCGGTTTCGCTCTACCTCCACAGCCGAGCCACCAAACTGCAAAGTTGGGGGACCACTGACATAAAAGATATAGAGAAAAAGTTAACTCTTTGCTTCCATCTAGTGATGGTTCAGATTTTTACAGTCCAATTCTGCTAAGCCTGAGAGCTATGATTTGCTTGGGGTGAACATCAGAAGTAACCATGTCTGCTGCAGAGAAGAAAAAAAAATCTCTCTGGATATGTATGTATATATGAGAGAAAGCATGACGTATATGCATAAATTCCTTTGAAGGTCAGGCAGTTAACTGTAAGGCAGTGATAGTTACCATATTTTTCAGACTATAAGATGCACATTAGCTTTAGAGGAGGAAAACAAGAAAAGAAAATTCTGCCTATGCCTCCCAGCATCCATCCGGTATTCATCTGGCTAGCGTCCCTGCAGCAAACAGGAAACAGTGTGGTCAGCTTCAGCACTTTATCGCCACTGCCTGTTTGCCGCCGCCGCCTGTTACTCGCCACAGCCCATTCGCCACTGTGGCCCATTCATCCATTCGCTGCCATGGCCCATTCACCACTTCGGCCCGTTTGCCGCCGTGGCCCTTTTGCCGCCGCATCCCGTTTGCCACTGCGGCCCATTCACCGCCGCTTAGTGCCACCTGTTTGCTGTCTTCTATCCGCCGGTGATTGTGATCAGTAGCAAATGGGTGGGGGTAAAAAGACGACGGGAAATGGGCAGTGGTGATAGGTGGCAGCAGCAATTCCCACCACCTTGAACAGCTGATTGGCGCTGCACCAACCCCTCCCCCCGTCCACAATATTCGCTCTATAAGACGCACAGACATTTTTTGGGGGGGAGAGAAGTGTGTCCTATAGTCCGAAAAATACAGTATGTAGAGGATAGCCTCTCTGCCATACAGTGCAAACTTGTCAATATTTCAAAATTTCACAAAAATATTTTTTCCTGACACTATGAGATGTGTGTTTGGTGGAAATTGAAAAAAGAATTTACCAGCTATGGTCAGATTCTGGAATTCCTTATCAAGAGAGGTTGATTTACTGTATTTCAGTATTTTTCAAACTTGGCAGTTTTAAGACGTGTGGACCTCAGCTCCCAGAATTCTCCAGCCAGCATGAAATACATAAAATCCATACATAAAATTCCAAAGCATGCTGTTGGGGAATTGTGGGCATTGAAATTGATTCATTTTAAAGTTTCCAAGTTTGAAAAACACTACTTCACTTTTATATAAATTGATGTTTCACCCATTTAACTCCTTTATTTTTTCTGCTGTGCTATGTTTGTAACTTGCATTTTAATGTTAATATTATTTTAACTAAGCTATTTTATTTTTATATATATTTCAATTATTTAAAATTAAAATTTTAAATTATTAAGAAAATGTAAAAGGTAAAATTATTTCTGATGTTACACTTTTATTTTGAATTTTACTGTTATTATCTTAGATACATTTACAGAAAGATAAGAGTACATGTGTAAACTGAATAATAAACGGCATAAGGAATAACAACACTAAAAAAACTTTTTTTCAGTTTAAGAACTGTGTATCATCAACAATTACATCCAATTTTACGGGCAGGAAAATGTTGACTATAGTTTTATTCTAAAGATTCTGTTGAATTTTTAAAAAACCAAACATACACCCAAGCAGATTGCCTTTAAACTTTGTTCGTACTTATATTTATTGAAAATGACCCTGAGCATTTCTCTGATCTGAATTAAATTTCTTCCTTTTCAGTCATTGTATTTGGGTATTTTATTCTAATAATTATATTCACTGCTGGTGTGTTGTGGCCCTTGGCTACAATAAAAATTGACCAGCTGATTAAAAAGCAACACTTCAGCATAATAAACACTTTCCAGTCTAAAAGTGACAGTCGTATTTATTCTGGAATATCAGCAAGACATCCTTTAGACTTTTTGATAGTTCTGAGAAAACAGACTCTTCCTTCCAAAATGATTGTGACAAATCAGAAGTACAGTATACAGCCTGATGACTGTAGGCTGTGACTAAAATTCCAGGAGAATGAAAAAACACAATGGCTAAAGTTTAAGGGACAAAAGCGCTGGGACAGAGGATTTATGGATTCAACTTCTGCAGGTGTGCATCTGTTTCTTGCGAATAGCCAAGAGGTCCCAGGAATTATCTTCATTGTGATGACAAAGCAAAGAGATGGAAAGAGAAATGCACATAATCTAGGAATAAATGTAAAATTAATTTGAATATTCATTTGCGAAGAACAAATATATAATATGGAAAAGGAATTCATAACAGGTAGGTTGATCATTCATGGTCTTTCTCATACATTTAGCTGAGGGGTGGGTTCTACTTACCTTTACTACTGATTCGCAACAGGAAGTTTCTGCGCATGCGCAGATCACGGATGATGACATCTGGGGCGGTGGGCGGGGCCTCCTGCTGGTTTTACTACCGGTTCTTGCAAACCGGTCTGAACCGGGGGGCAACCCACCACTGATTTAGCCCATGACTGTAGTTATGTTTCACCTTGCATAAGTTTCTAACCCACATAGATCTGTTGTTTTTCTGGAAAAATATATCTGGTTTTAAATGTGTTTAGTGGCCCTTTGAAGGAACAACAGAACCTTGTTTTTAAAAAATAGACTAGCACTCTCTTCATAAAAAAAAGTTTATCTAAAGCATGAAAGGGGACTGCATACTACCATCTATTTGTTACCAGTTTGGTAAAAAATCACTGATCTTCTGATAAGGGGCTTTACTTAGCCTTGCTAGTTAATAGTTTCATTACCTTCTGCAGCTGGTGGGCAATTTTGCTTACTGCACAGGTGAGGGGCACACTTCAAAAACCGGCGCTACCGGTTTGCTTGTGGGTGCACTCACTCGCAAGCGTGCGTATAATTCTGCACATGCACAGAAGCATCCGGGTGAGTGGGCGGAGCCTCCGGCCACCACCGCTACCGGTTCACCCAATCCAGGATGAACCGGTAGCAATCCACCATTGAGACAGACCTATATCTCATTTCTGGTTGCCATGAACCTCGGGTCAAATCTGGGCTTCATGGTCAAGTCAGGACCTTTTTGTTTTTTATTTTAATGGCAGTTGTAGGGGATGAGCATTGTTATAGGTGAGCCAGTCCCAATATTGCACAAATTCTCCTTGGTCATTCACTAGTTCTGCTGGAGATGTGGAGAGAAATCTCCTTCATCCACTTGTACTGCGCTGATGCATATGTCCAGCTGACCCCTCTAGAACATTTTTATTTCATGCACAGATTCTGATCAAACTTTTCCATGCAGATGTAAATATAATTCTGGAGATTGTAACATTCTCTCTGATGTATGGACTGCCATATCTGAAATCGTGGCTAAACCAGTGGTGGGATTCAGCCAGTTCACACCACTTCGGGAGAACTGGTAGTTAACTTTCTGAGCAGTTTGGTGAACTAGTTGTTGGAAGAAATCATTAGGGCAGAGAACCGGTTGTTAAATTACTTGAATCCCACCACTGGGCTAAACCCTTTCACTCTAGATACCCATCCATAGTCACCCAACCCTGTCCCATTTTACATTAAAAATGCAGTTAGTGGGGTATTTTTTTTCTGTTGGCAAGTGACTCTTAAGTGTGAGAAGAAATGAAACTGGAGAATTCACAAGTCGTTGACCTTTAATTGTAAGCACAGAACACGCCTCATTGTTGAGACTCCTTAAAATTTGGTCATGGGGGGCAGTGCAAAGCATGTATCAACATTATTTTCTGCTGTCTAGAGCAGGGGTCCCCAACCTCCAGGCCATGGCCAGCTACTGGGCCTTAAGCCATTTGGAACTGGGCCACAGAAGTGACAGGCGAGCATATGTGCATGCTCCATTTGCTTGAGCAGTGAGCATGTGTTCCCACCACTCACGTAAATGAAGTTGCATGTGCGCAGATGCTTCTCGGCAGCTCATGCAGAATCATTCCCTCTCCCCTTCCTGTTGGTCTGGAAACCTAGAAAGATTGGGGAACTCTATACGACAGGAAGAATGTACGTGAAAGCAGATATGAGGTAGAGTCCTAAGGTAGTGGTCTGAATTCTTAGGCTAGCAAATTGAGAACAGAGAGAAGAACTTACGATCCTATGCCACAGTCAATTCTACAGAACCCTCTCTTGTCCAGAAACATTACAGATCCCAATTGCCAGTATTAATTATAGTATCCCTGTCACAGGTTGAGCACATTCAATAACATTTTTAATGGACCTTTGAAACTGCTATTCTTTATGTCTCCCTATTTTTTAATGTATTTTTTAGAATTATTGCAGAGTCAATTATTCTATCTTCGGGCCACAAAAGTGCAACAAACCAATGTAACATAAAAACAAAAGGCACATGGTCATGACCCAATGCAAATCCTGCCTTTGTGTACTTGTATCCCAACATCTGACATGATTCATGTTTTGTCTCTTGCCCTCTTCCATCCACTGTGGACACTGATACTTGAGTGTCTCTTGGGACTTACTAGACTCTTTTCAGGTCTATCTCAATACTCAATTATTTCTCCAAACATGGGGACTTTCTGACTCTCTTCTGCAAAGAAAAGAGGCCAGAAGATGGAGCCAGAGACAATATTCCTCCTGGTTTAATTCAAACTGAAACTGAAAAACAGTAAGAGGTTATGGCTTTTCCATGTTCGGATTCTGGCCTTCCCTCCTGGACTGGAAAAAATTGTTCTTAATAATGCAAAGCCAAAGAAATCAAAGTTCAACTGAACCATAACTGACTAAAATTTAGGTCCAGAATTTCTTTTCAGTGCCAAGATTTGGATCTGGATTGTGCAATACAGTAAGTGTGCTTATTCTTCTGAGCATGGATAGCATTCTTTTCTTATCTATCAGCCATTCCAGAATATCTGGAATTATGGCCCGAACTTCCACTTCAGGGTAATTTTCAGCACTTGGTAAGTATACAATCTCCCTTCTAATCATGACTTAAGAACTGTCTCTTTTATAAAGCAATTGTAGACATATCTGAATTTTCTAGAAGACATATGTGATTAGGAAGGTGATCAATCACTTATATTGAGCCAGTTTCTATTAATGAGAATAGAGGCAAGTTTTTAGATTTACATGGTGCTCTTCGCTAGACCTGATTAATCAGGGTCAGTTCTTTAGTTGACAGTCAATAATTTGCTCCTTCTAAGTAGAACAAGTCTTTTTAAAAAAGAAACAAAGTGTTTTCTCTCAGTAGTGGAAGACAATGTTATTGTAACTCCGCAGTATCTAAGGAATCTTGAAACCAGATTGTCAACAGAAAACAGATGTGCAACTGGCTAGCCTTAATTCATTAATTCCTTATCAAATGTCCACCATTCTAGGCCACTTCTTTTCTCTGGGTCATGTTTCTTACAAACATAGTTTACTATTAGCACCACCTCTTGGTAGTTATTAAAACATTATACTATGTCTTTCAAGTCTCTTAAGCGTTGTTCACTTTACTGTAAAGTACCTGAGGGAAGACTGAAAGCTGATGAAGCATTAATAGCTTTGGCAAGAGAATGTTTAGTAACCAGCTAAAGACAGAGGCACAGTATTTACATTGCCGATACCAGAATGCAGAGATAAAGCCTAAATAGCTAATTTAATCATTCCTTCTGTGAGGCTATATGTTCTACTGTATGCATTCTATATTGCCTTACTTTGAAAAAGATAAGGCAGACACTACTATTAAAGGATTTCAGATCCTATTACATGCTGCAAAGGTATGGTCATACTACATATTACAAATACAGACCTACAATTATTATATGCTTATAAATTATGAACCACTGGGGAGGGAGGTTGAAATTCAAGTGACACCACAACATAATTTATGAAGGAATCATACTCAATGGTCACATGCTCTGCATCTAGAAAATCCAAATTCAGTCTTAACCAAATTGAGCTAGAAAATTCTGGAAAGCTACCATCAGACAATATATTGTATACAATATATTGGTCTAATTGGGTTAGGAATGCTGTTATATACTAATCATTTCCAGGGAGTGAAGGAGTATATTTTGATTATTAACAGCATTTTCCCACTAGGATTCTGTGGGCGTATATGAATTTTCATTGGAATTACAGTCTAGTACAAAGTGTTTAAAGAACTGCCTTCTACCCACATTGAGGTCCTGATTTTAGGACAGCAGTGGTAGTTAATGAAATGTGAAGTTTGGGTCTGAAAAAACTATTGGATCCATGGAACAGTTCACTGGAAAATTCTAGTGCTTCAAAGAGATAAATGGAACTTGTGACAGAGCATGGAAAGCATCTTGCAAAGGAGAATCATCCAGAACGACATGATCAAAGCTGAAGCATAGCACTCTAAGCACTGCTTTCCTTATTTTCCTTACCTTGTTGTGCTGTTCCTCATTCTTCCAAATCATAGGCAGGCATGAGATGGTTACTTGGGACAATTCCTACCACGTTGTTCAGCTCTCCGACCCACCAACCGTACATGTTATATTCCTGGAAAGAAAGCACCAGTAGCACTCATGAAATAATGGAATATAGGGACTTGATGGATAGGGGTAAGATTTCTGTCTCTGGCACAGATCATTGTATGCATACTTCTTTCCTCCACCTGTCTTTTTAATAGAATTTTTAAAATTTTTAAATAGGCCAAAATATTATCCATTTCCATATATATTGTCTAAATATGGGGATAATAGAATAACAAAGTTGGAAGGGACCTTGGAGGTCTTCTAGTCCAACAACCTGCTTAGGCAGGAAGCCCTACACCACTTCAGACAAATGGTTATCCAACATCTTCTTAAAAATTTCCAGTGTTGGAGCATTCACAACTTCTGGAGGCAAGTTGTTACACTGATTAATTGTTCTAACTGTCAGGAAATTTCTCCTTAGTTCTAAGTTGCTTCTCTCCTTGATTAGTTTCCATCCATTGCTTCTTGTCCTACCCTCAGGTGCTTTGGAGAATAGCTTGACTCCCTCTTCTTTGTGGCAGCCCCTGAGATATTGGAACACTGCTATCATGTCTCCCCTAGTCCTTCTCTTCTTTAAACTAGACATACCCAGTTCCTGCAACTGTTCTTCATATGTTTTAGCCTCCAGCACCCAAATCATCTTTGTTGCACTTCTCTGCACTCTTTCTAGAGTCTCCACATCTTTTTTACTTTGTGGTGACCAAATGGATGGGAAAAAATCATGTCAAAGGGTTGTTTGGATTGTGTATTGCTTTTACTGCCAGAACTCCCTAAGAGGCTTACTGGAGAATGATTTTTCTAGGCTTTCTCCTCAGGTCTGAAATAAACTAACCAATGATATTTTAACAATGTTTAGTGCCTTTGAATCAGCATTGCCTTCTGGCAATTGTCTGGACTCATCCTACAGTTTTCGTGGAAAACTGTATTTTCTATGAAATTTCCAAAAATGGTTTGCCATTGCCTGTTTCCTAGAGCTGAGAGAGAATGACTGGCTGAAAGTCATCTGGCTGCTATGGGCCAAAGGATTAGAATTCATGTTCTCCTGGTTTCTAGCCTGGTGTCTTAACCATTAGGCCAAACTGGCTTTCTAGGTTATGATTTACACAACAGCAAACATAAATTCCTTCAAAGGGAATATAACAGGAATGATATCACCAGAGTTAGTTTTAGCCATGGCCTCCAGCCAAAGTCCATTTATATGTAGTCAATTTTATATATCAGATTCAGAAGCATATATTTGGAAATTTTCATTTTCGAAAAAAAGGGCAATTCTTCAAATAATAAAAGAGCAAAATGGAATAAGTTTACATTACCACCAGATCATAAATAATGCTTTTCTTAGAGCATAGTACTGCAAGTTAATTGTCCTGTATAGATAAAATTATCTGCACACAGAGTAAGCATGTTAGGGAAACAATATAAACCAGACTATAACCTGATATACTAGTTTTCTATGAGAAAAGAACTTTTCAGAAATCCAACCATACATTCCTCCACCTGCAGGCTAAGAGAACAGAATGTAAAATCATATATACTGTTCTATGGCCAAAGTCCCAAGTAAAGAAATACTCTATTTGGGATGGCCTTTTCATTTGTGGCATTTTTCCACTGGATTTCTTCCTGCCTATGAAAATATATTCCTAAAAATTGCTGGTTAATGGTGAAATTATGCTGCTCTGCAATTTGCTCCTTGAATAGCTACAATGATATTTGACATAATGGTCAATATGAGAGTTCATCTGAGCATGTTCAGAGGGTTTCCTCTTCAGATCCATCTCCCTCATACAGGTAGTACAAATGAAACACCAAAAGAAAAGAATGTTTCCACACAAGTTTTATTTCACCAGTCACTAGCATAAACATTATGGGTTGTTTCTAGGCATCTTGGCTTTGCACCGCCCTGAGTCCTATTTGGAGAAGGGCGGTATAGAAATTTAATTAATTAATAAATAAATAAATAATAAATATGTTCGTCACTTGTTGATTCATAACATGGCAACCAACTTGGCAAATGAGTCATTACAGATTAATTGGCACAGATACACACATCTTTCATCTCACCTGATGTTCTTTCAGGCATGATGCTTTTCAGCTAAGTCTATTCGCACATTCTACTCCAGTCACCAGACTTTAATCATGAACCAACCCATGTGTGTGTAAGTGAAATCCAAGATTGGAGTCGCAGAAAAAAGGTAATGGAACTATATGGCTGGATGGCAAAGCAAAGATTAAGACCCAATCCATTTTCCATACATTGCCTTGGCCCGAGCACCGTGAGGTATTTTAAAACAATTTCAGCTTTGATGGATTGCTGGGGAGCTGGCGATTGCTCATAATCAAGAAAGGAAGAATGGAATGCAAATGAGCACAAGCCGAGAACCATCGGCACTGGTGCTTTATTTCCCTGCACTGTGCCAAAAAGAATTAAAACAACATTAAACTCCCAGCAATAATGTTTAAGCTCTCGTTTCCAAGTGCCAAATTGCACCGCTCTGGATCATACAGATGTTCGTTAATTATGCTAATTTTTATTAAACTATTAAAATGGAGGAAGTTGCACTGGCAGAGCCCCGGCCCGAGGTGAACCCTGTCTTGCGTCTGGAGGTGCTTATTTGCCAGCTCCCCTTAATAAGCTGCTGATGCTGGAGGTTTGTGCTTTGCTTAGCGAGGGGAAAATTTTTGTGTGTGGGGGAGATGGAGAGGATTACTTCTTCAGCAGAAAACTGTCAAGGAAAAGTCTAGCACTGTTAGCGAGATCTGAGGCATTAGCAATCTGTTGTGTCCTTACCATAAGGGGCAGATGAGGCAATGTTCTAGAGTGCTCCCATCCAAGGAACTCTAAGGAAGCCAGTTCTGTTGGTCTCTTCTTGTGAAATCTGGTGCCTCCCGGAGTCTCTGCCTCATGTAGTGTTGATCAGGGCTGATAAAATTACCTCTGTCTTCTTCTAAGTCAGGCAGAAAGACCACTTACTTTCTCTGGCAACTGGCCACCCATATTAACTTAAGACAGTGTGGTGGAGGTGGCCAATTTTCACTTCTAGCAAATGTAGCTCAGGGAAATCAAATTCTCCACCCTCTCAATGTGGCTTTAATAGTGCATCAAGATCAAAACAGAGTATTGAGAAATCATCTCCCTCCCTCATAGAGGGAGGAAGGAAGAATAGAAGTCAGCAAAAATATTGAGAAGCAGTACCAAATGGCTGGCTCAGTCTACTATTTACATTTTGCAGTATGTCCACGAATGGTACTATATTCATGGCATTATGAAAATTATGGCAACTGAGCTCTGTTCAGAGTGCTGTATTAGATTGCTTTTAAAGGAAGGCTCAGAATTAGATTACTCCTGCATCCTTATGAGGAATTGTAATCCCAACAGTTGCATAAAGTTTCAGCTCTTTGTTAATTTTGGAAGTCCTTGCTGTAGGAAGTTCAGCAACAATGAGCAGACCTATTGTTGTGCAGATCCCTTCCCCTCTCCCCCTTCTTTTCATAATCACTTGAAAAAGCATTCAGTAGGAAAGATTATGTGACTTTAATGTGTTAATTGTTTTGAATGGTGATACAGTCTGAAAAGAAGAACAAGGGCTTTGGCAAGTGTATGAAACAGAATTCTTGCTCACATCCTTTCCTTGAGGCAGTAAATCCTGATCAAAAGACCTCACTCCCAGATTTATTTTTAGGAAAGGAGAGAAAAAGAGTAACTTTAAAGCCATTACATAAATTTACAGATTGCATAATCAAATTGAGGGATAAGAAAAAAGAGAAGGAAAAATGTTATATTTTGGCTCCGAGACGGGACTACATGCATTTTCATCTACCCTGAGTATATAGAAGAATGAGAGAGTATATTAGCAAGTGAACATTCAATTATCTCAAGATAAGCATAGCCCCAAGGTGATATACCCTCCAATTTAAAATAAATTCCAAAAACATGTAAGGAACGTAATAATTAAAAACACAATTTGTCTTCGCAAGCCCTGTGGACCTGAGTTTCTAAATTCCATGTGAGCATCAAAATGGGAAGGGCACATCTCTCTCTCTCTCTCTCTCTCTCTCTCTCTCTCTCTCTCTCTCTCATTCCCTCTCCCCCCCTGCCCCCCCTACATTATTTCATACTGGAGTTCCACATGTGCAGATTTGGAAAAATTTATGTTGGTGAGACCAATCAATAAAATGACATCTAGAACTATAAGAAAAAGCATAGGATATGATCCAAAGTAAAAGATAATTGAGAAACATCATGGATAAAATATCCTTATCTTACAGACTTCCCTGTTACTATTTTACTGCTTTTCTACAGCATCCTGGGTGTCCTTTGCATATCTCCTGTCTCAATATCTGGACTCTCTCTTCCATGCCAGGAGAAAATGCCTTAGCAAGCAGGTAGCAGCGGGGGGTTGAAGGAGTGAGACTAGGAGGAAACAGCAGGCAGCTCTCATAAGCTGGAAAAGAGAATGAAGACCCCTGCTACAAAACTGCTTGCTTTTAATTTCCGTCTGCCCCCATCCCCACTGTTTCCCTATTTGTGAAACGTTCTGCATGATAGCTCAGCAACTACCCAGATGACCACTGAGATGTCCTTAAAGGGCAGGACAGATGCATTTTCAGAACTGCAGGCATACTTAGCTTCTATATAAATAAAACAGGTGCCAGGGCTCAAGTGTAAACTATCCTCGATTGACTGGGAAGCCTCTCTATACATACAGCTGCAGCTGTCTGTTGCAGTAATTCAATGGTCATGGGAACTCTGCTAATCTCCCTATACTCAGTCAGACTATGAATCTATCTATTCCATTGCTGTGCATTCTCAGTGGCAAATAGACCTTTCCAACAAGACTTCTTCTCTAGATTGCTTCCTGATATGAAAACTCTGGTTCTTATGATTTTCCACTGAGCTAACTCTCTGTAAACTTGCGTTGGTTAAGACTAGTTCAAATATTAGATACAGGCAAAAGAAAGTCATTATTTGAAGCAATGCTTTAATTGATGATAAATTGTTGTATTATATGCTTTGCTATAGCACTCTTATAACAGCTTCTAACTCTCACAACTGGAAAGAACATTGTTTCTCCTCTATTTTTTTCTAATCTAATTTCTTTGGAAGGATTCTATAGAGAGTTTCATATCAATAGTAAGTAGAGCTGAAACAAATGGTAAATGGATTTAGTGCTAAAAGTTGGAATCAGTTGGATTCATACAACATGTTTAATGTTATTATTGAAGTAATCCATTTTGTGCAAAATGCACTTGGCAATAAGCTAACCAAATGGCCTTGGTTTACACTATACACTGAGCCTTGAATAAGTTTAGAAAGTTGTGTGAATGCAATTCTAGAGTTTTAATTGACCCAGAGAAGTATGTTATGCTGTCTTGAATTCTCTTTAGGTCAGGCTACAGGCCCGACATTGTGACTACAGCCATTTTCTGTTACTTTTTATTCCGTACTATTTGTAATATTCTTATTTCCCCTATCTTCTTCCATCTCCATATCTGCAATAGCATATCTAACAAACCTGGAAACATAGAAGCAAAAAGAAGACAATTAAAGGTGAAAGTTGGACCACCGCAGACAAGATTCTTAAATCCAGGGAAGGGAATGTGTAATAGCAGAAAAAAAAAAGAAAAACTTCCAACTCTCTCTTTTTCCCTTCCTCTCTTCCTAGTTTTCCATGGTTTTTTTTCTTTGTATTTTAAACTAATAAAAAAGTTAAAATGGAGAATGAAACCCAAAGTAACTCCACCTTAATCATGGAAAGTATATGTCGATCTGAAACATCAATTTGGCAGACATTTAAGATTCTGTTACATTACTCTACTAGCAATAAAGATGTTTCCATAAACCCAAGCAGTTCTGGTTTCTTCTTCCTAATCTCACAGGGCTTGACAACAACTATCTAGGATGCTAAAAGAGATACTTGTTGCCATAACAAGGGCTTGCAGAGAAGCATTAAATTACGCTGTGGTGGCGAATTGGCTGCCTTCCATATAATATATGATTGGATTGATTACCTGACTATAGTCAGGTATGCTACTTCCTATAATCTTGAATATTTTTTTAAAGATATAGTCATCATAGAAACTTCTGCCTAAGAGTTGGGTGGAAGAGTTTGTACTGTATATGATTCTTACAGGTATGATAACTAACAAAAAGAATATTATTTACAGCATTTCAAGTTTAGTGACATACTGCAAGATTGTTGTTGATAAGAACTTACAACCAAGGAGTAGGAAATGTGGCTAGAGTAGAAAATAGTAACCAAACATCTGAAAGAATGTTTGAAAAGAAAAAAAACAATGCAAAGGTAAAGTGGAATTTAACAAATGCCTGCAATCAATGCTCTTAAAAACATTCTTCCCAAGATAAGTAGGCACTGATCCTGTGGAAATTAAAAAAAACAGGCACAAAATAAAAATAAAAATAAAAATCAGCAAGCTCCCTCCTCTAACTTGTATTAAAATTAATCACATGACCTCCTGATGTCATCACATTGCATGGTTCATTTTGTTGATAATGTGATTGGAAGAAACATACAATGCAAACAGATCAGTTACATTTTATGATACATTAAGAAGAAGACAAGAAGAATTTAGCAAAGTGTACTCTGTGGATTAGCAGCTCTCTGTTCCAGTGCCTGATTCTGACTTCTATTTTAAGAGAAAGTAGCACGGCATATGATCAAAATTATTCTTTCTTTAGATACCTTGCATATTCTGTAACTGAACTTTGGCATTAAAAGTAGGTTCTGAGACTGATACATTCTAGTTCCCAATTAAATCAGGGGAGAGATTACAAGTTTAGGAGCCTGTGCCTTTTCTCTGTAGTGTTATATTCTGTTTTTTTTGGGGGGGGGGATAAAAGAGGAGCTGGCTCCACAGGCCATCTTGCCAATGCTGAGCTTGCACTATTTGCTCTTCAGCTCCACTTTAGCTCTAGTTACAGTCCAAGCTTCTCATAAACAACCCCAATCCTTCTTTGGTGATGCAGTTAATCAGCTCCAGTCACTCACAGAAGATCAATGGCGGGATGACGGATGTCTGAGGAGAAAAGCCAAAATCAATCACTGGCTTATCGGTATATGATTGCTTGGACCCATTATTAGTGCCCGAGTGTCGTACATTATTGTTAGTAAAATGGAGTCCTCTAATTCATAGGTGAGCTGTGACATGCATTATTGGAAGGTTATGTGACATAGGAGGGTTTTATATTGCGTCGCTGCAGACATCTGTTTACCTCAAAAATTGGCCCATGGCCATAAGCCAACTCAGAATAAAATTTAGGGCTTCTCATTGGAAACAAAGAAACCTGAGCTTGTTTGCTAATTTTTAGAAATTAAAGAAAGGTGGATTGTCTTCCCAGAACCGTCAATAACAGCCCCACTTTTCCTGGATATTTCCATGACATTCACATTTTTCAAAAGGGAAACTTCACAGCTCCCTGTATTATATTCTTCTTGCAGTATTGCTCAATATCTCCCTGCTAAGATTGTAATGTCACTTTGCCTTATAGAAAGCTATAATATGATGCCAAGAAGCTGAATTTTTTCCCATTGAAATTTGTTATCTTTAATCTTAGAGTAGGTATGCTCAAAACAGATTTATCAATGAATCTTGAAACAGTGACATGGAAGTAGTAGATGAACTGAAAGTCTTGGTCTAATCCTGGAGCCAATAAAAGACCTCCACTTCTTAAATAATCTTTCCTTCTACTAGGCCAAATTAGCTACTTTCAGCAAATTACTATATGGCATTGACATAACCTGACATCTTTTTTTTTTTTTTTGTCAAGACCTTCCTTATCAGGTTATCTTCATTTAATCTCCAAGCATTCGTGAAGCAATCTAAAGACATCCTTAACTGCCTTGATATTAAAATAGTGTTTTCTCCCTTAAGTAAGTTATAGCAAATTTGCTTGCTGTGGGCGCAATCTGATGGGCTCCACCCTTTGTTCATATAGTAGTTAAATAATATCTAACGGGTGGAAGCAGCCCAGCACCTATTAGCTACCTTAGATGATATGACCATGCACCTTCCCCCCTCTTTCTTGTGCTGTCTTTCAATGATATTCTACTTTGGGCAGTGGAAAGATCTGCTTCTTTCAAACTGGGCTCTTCCCTTGAATTTTCCAGGCCTCAAGTTCACCTTCATTTTAAAAATCTGGGGGAGTTTAAACAACAGTTGACCATTGACAGATTGTTGTTTTTTTTGAGGGGGCGGGATTGTTACACAGTGAAACAGGATAGAGTGAGTGGCTGTTCTCTCTGTACTGCTAGATGCCTAGTGTTCAGGCTGGTTTTGAATGTGGGTTTAGCACACTTCTGAAAAAGTACTAAATCCATATTCCAAAACAACCAACCTGATATCAAAATTCTTGCAGAAAACATTAGAATGTCATTAAAATGTCAGCCAATCTGTCAACCTACTCCCCAATCCCAGACCCACACCAGGGAGAGCGACTGGTAGATGTTTTCCCAATAGCTGATGATATCTGGTAGAATAAAGGGAAAATAAAGGGAAACAAGGTCTCTTGCCTTGGGCATGAGGTTAGATTAGAATCATTAGAAGACTCGAAGGTCTCTCTGCCCTAAGATTAGTGTTTACTAATTAGTGTATTATGAACAAATCCTATAGAGAATTTATAAACTGTTTACTAACTTAGTAACTTGTTAAATTTATATGGAAATAATTTATCTTGATTTCAACAGATTGTTTAGGAAGAATTTATATGATGTTTGGTTTAGTAAACTAATTGGATGTAGATTAAATGATGGTTTGAAAGAAGAAATTAAAACTATTCAAAAAGATATCATTATCTTCTCACTTAATGAAGAACATTTCTGAATTAGATGCTTCAGAACTTTGCTCAAAATCTAGCACTTTTCAATATTTTTATCAATGACTTCCTAATTCTAGATTGATCAAAGATCAAAACTGAACATTGATGAGAGAAGACTCAAAGTACATAGAATTAGGTTACATATTTTATATTTATACAGATATTTTCCATAGAAGAAAAGAAAATATGCTATGCAATAATTAATCATTATCAAATTAATCATTATCAAATGAGGCACCAAAGCTGCAAAAAGAAGTACATATGGACCTGGAGTTGGTTTACATCTATCTTAAATAAAGAAGTGTAACTTAAAGGTAAAGGTTCTCCTGACTTTAGGAGGTGGTGCTCATCTCTGTTTCAAAGCTGAAGAGCCAGCGCTGTCAGAAGACGTCTCCGTGGTCATGTGGCCGGCATGACTAAATGCCAAAGGTGCATGGAACACTGTTACCTTCCCACCAAAGATGGTCCCTATTTTTCTACTTGCATTTTGAACCGCTAGGTTGGCAGAAGCTGGGACAAGTAACGGGAGCTAACCTCATTACGAGGCACTATGGATTCGAACTACTGAACTACCAACCTTTCGATCAACAAGCTCAGCATCTTAGCCACTGAGCCACCATGTCCTTAAGTGTAGATGATACAAATTGAAAGAGATAGACTAATGCCTCAGAAGATTAAATCTAATATAATTCAAGTTAACTTTATAGAATAGTAAACTGGGATGAAACTAAAGATAAATAAATGATATTTAGGAGGGAAACGAGTAACCACAACATAAAATGAACTAGAGGATGGGAGACACTCTGGCTTCACAAACAAAATATATGAACAAAACTTCAGGATTGTGACTGATCACAATTGGAAAACACATCAGTTATGAAATTATCTTCAAAAATGCTGGATTTTTTGACTATATTAGTAAACAATGGATTCTCATTTAATATAATTCAGTGTTCCCTTCTACTGGCTCAGCACAGATGAGTACAGAATCTAGTTCTTGGTGTTTATTTTAAAATAAGATATAGAGAAATAGAGATGGGTTCAACAGAGATGGTATGTAGGAAAACTGAAATAAAAACTCAAGAGGAAATTAGGTATGTTTTAACCTGCAGAAGAGAAAGGTTAGGGTTAGGGTTAAGGATCAGTGTTCTCTCTTGCCATTGAGTACACTGAACGTGCTTAAGTTATAGGGTGAGAATTCAAACTGAACACTAGGTGAAGCTAATAGTAATTAAGGATACATTACAAGTATACACAAGAAACATTAGCCAAAAGGGTAATGGGCTCTAGCTTAGTGTAGATGTTTATATAGGATAAACAACATCTATTGTAGCTCAGCAATTCCAGGTTTCCTGAATAGATTGAACTATCAGCCTTTCTTAGCTGTTGTCTTAAAGATACATTGGACCAACTCCTACGATTTCAGCCACCAAGGCATAACTTTTAATCCAACTCGATAAGAGGTATACACTTCTTGGTCTATAAGCCCTCTCTATCTTTGACTATATAATATTGAATGCTGTCTTCGTTTTGCTGTCTAATATGGAAGAAAATTAATATAGGTTCTTTTTGTACTCAGGATTTGTCTAATCTTTGGGATCAGGGATTTAGTTACCCTTCCAGATCGGTATTCAATTTATTAGTGTTTGGCAGTCACTTACAGTAATGGAAGAACAGGGCAATTGGCCTATTTAAATCTGGTGGTTTAATACAGTGGAAAATATTTTCTTTCATTCTTGAGCTTGTTCTGACATACAGTCAACCTTAGATTTTTCTCTTCCTCTATTTTATTCCAGTTGCTGAAGGTTCCAGTCTTGATAATTCATCTTAATTTTACTTCAATAATACCATGTAGGAAGAAAGGGGGAGAAGGAAATGATTCCATCTGTGCTTTGGATCACATGCCATTCTTTCTTTCTCAAGAACACCAATGTATCAAAAGGGGTGTGCTATTTCTAAGAACTGGAAAAAGGCAAAATATATGTAGGGTGCTTATAGATCAAGACCCATTCCATTAAAAAAAAAAAAGCAGAAATATGTATGTACCGTAATCCAAGTTTGTAATGGTTATAACTATGCCTTTAATTTTAATTTCAAACTTACTGTAAATAGGCTTTGGGATTGCTTTCCCTTTTGCGCTAAAATACTGCAGAATATTTATTTATTTGTATCCCACCTTTATTATTTTTCCAAATAACTCAAGGTTGCAGACATATCCAGCACAGCTTCCTATTATTTTCTACACAAGAACAACAACAACATTTATGTGAAGCCGCTGGGTGAGATCATCCGTGGATTTGGGGTGCGATGCCATCTGTACGCTGATGATATTCAGCTGTACATTTCCACCCCAGACCACCCCAATGATGCCCTTGAAGTGATGTCCCGGTGCCTGGAGGCCGTGCGGGTCTGGATGGGGAGGAACAGGCTTTGACTCAACCCTTCCAAGACTGAGTGGCTGTGGATGCCAGCGTCCCGATATAGCCAGCTGGTGCCATCGCTGGCTATTGGGGGTGAGTCATTGGCCCCCACGGAGAGGGCTTGTAACTTGGGTGTCCTCCTGGATGCACCGCTGTCTTTAGAAGAGCATATGACGGCCGTGGCCAGGGGGGCGTTCTATCAGGTTCGCCTGATACGCCAGTTGCGGAGGAAGTTGAAGTAGTCATTGACAGGTAGGACATTGTAGCAGATAATTTTATGTACTACGCTTAGGTCAGACCGAAGGAGGTCTTTCCTTGTGTAAATCAGAATTAAAATGAATGTTCCTCTCTATATCATTGCTTCACAGGATGCTCAAAACCTTATAATTAGCTTTAAGAGAGAGAGGCAAAATAAGCAGTTTATTTCCAGGAGTTGTGACCTCAGAGATTGTCTTCTTACCAGGAGGCAAGGCCTTCTCAGCTGCCTGATTTTTGCTGCTTCCATTCATTTCAGGACAGCTCTTCATTGTACCTCATTTATTAGTGCAAACAAGTACATTAATTATATTTTCATCTCAGACATCACAACAATATGAGCTGGGTTATGTGAAAAAATATGGATGCAAAGCTTCCTGTAAAATGTGGCCTGGATCGCTTTCAGCATAACCAGTCTCCTCTTTCTTCACACACCTGTTCTCAGTTAAAGTTTGACCTGTTCTTCAGGCTAATGTTTCTCAATCTCAGCAACTTTAATACGATACTTGTTGGGGAATTCTGGGAGTTGAAGTCTACCCCTATTAGGTTGCTGAGGTTGTTTATTCTCGTCATTTAGAGCAGCAGTTTTTGGGCACCATGGACCAATTTTTCCACAGATTTTGTTCATTTGCCCACTGCTCACCTCCAGCTGTGTAGTCCAGTTTCTAACTGGACTACAGGGACAGGTACCAGTCTGTGGCCTGGGGATTGAGGATCTCTGATTTAGAGGAGCAGGGAAAATAATCTCAGGAGAAGTATAATTTATAGCTTAAACTTTTCTAAATCTTGGGTGGAGATAGGGAATGGGGAGGGGAAGTCTATACTATTATTATTATTAAATTTATTGGCCGCCCATCTTACCACAGGGTAACTCTGGGTGGATTACAATATTAAAAAAGATAAAATTATCTAAATAAAATGCAACAAAAATACAAAGTACAATACACAGCCTTAGCCAAAAGATGGAGACGGAGGAGGGATCTGTTTATTAATCTATCAATGTGACCCCCATAGAGCAGTATAGTACTGCTAAAGAACATATGAATCAAAAGCTAAAGTCTTGATGAATTTTAAGTCCACATCTACCATTTTCAAACTTGTTTTCCTTCTTAAAATTCCTAAAGCCAAAAGCATAACAAAGAAATTGCATTAAAATATTTATTTATGTCTGTAAAAATTGAGAATTTGCCTAAGATTGCTGATGCTCTGTTACACTATTAGAGCAGCATTCCCTAACTTTTCCGGCTTTGTGGACCAGCAGGGTTGGGATGGTGTGAGCAGCAGGTGAGTGTGCATGAGCAGCTTCATTTGCACAAGTGCAAGTGCAGCAGCGCAGGCACACTCACCCACTACTTCCGTGGCCCAGTTTTAAACGGGTCAAGGCCCAGTAGTGGGCCATGGCTTGGGGTTAGGGACCCCTGTGTTAAATTACAAATCAAAAGGGATTTAGTAGCACTTTTTCAGACTAATCAATTGTATTAAATAGCATATGCTTTCATGAGTTACAGTTCATGAAAGTTTATGCCTTTTAATTAAATTGGTTACTGAAGTGCTAACTGAGTCCTGCTTTTTGGCTACTGTAGACTAACACAGCTGTCTTCCTATAGGGTTAAATCACTAGTATGTACAATGTTTTCTTTAAAACTATTCACTTTCAAGTATTTTCTTTTGTTAATCTTTTCCTCTAACTTCTACATGGAGAATTCATGAAAGAATCATAGGTTGAATAGTTTCATATGCTTGCCTTAAAATCTGGATTTATCAGCTAAATTCTTTAATTTACTCTGAAGAATGTTTTAATTTATTTTTTTAACAAAAAGCAGTGGCAGTTTCACCTTAATAAAATCCCAGAGAGGGTGAACATTCATGTTAATGTGATTATGGTCAGGTGGACAGATGTTTAGTTTTGCTGTCTTAAAAGGAAGAGGTACCTGATCATTTTGGTTATGATTATGACCCCAATGTTATAATTCTACAGTCAAATTGTACTAATTTTGATTTATACAAAATACTTTGCAATCCTAATATTATTTGCCCCTCAAAACACCAATGACAATGAACCTGAACTGAATTCAGAGACAATAGCTATGGTTGCAGCACTCCTCCTCCTCCTCCTCTCCCTCCGCCCATTTCCCAGAGCCAATGGAATTGCAAAATCACATGACACGGTTATATTAATATTTATTCCATAAAAATGTGGCTGCTTCGTACCACTCTGCTGCACTGTTTTGACCGCAGTGCCAACCCTCAGGCACCACAACACAATTTGGAAACCATGTGACGGAAATGTTTAATCTGTGCAGCCCATCTGTGCTGCGTATTTTTCCACATCTCCCCGAGAGAGGCGCCTCTGAATCTCCACACCGCCTTTAATATTCTCCTAAATCATTCCCCCCATTGCACTTTAAGGGCCATTGCTACAATTTCACAGGTTCATAGAAAGTGCACTGAGGAGGGAGGAGGATGTTCTTGGGGTGGGAAGAGAACCTGAGGTAACAGGGCATTAGTTGCTGGGATTCTTTTCATATATATTCTTTGGATAACTCTTGCTCATGCCTCATGCCATTTGGAAAAGGCAGTGGGAACTTACCCTTAATAAGGACATCAAGCTGCAGGCTGCAGGAAGGTTGTGTCAGTGCAAGCTGATTGGGAATGTGGGGAAACATGATTTCCTAGGAGCCTAGCTATAATCAGCCTTCCAATTTCAGGGCATGGGACAATGGTCTGCCCTTTGGTTTTCAGTAGGAATGTCTGTGATCAACAGATTTGGCAGTTCCCACTAAGTATATGAAAAAGATGAATGTGATTTTGCAATGGGGGAGGGGTGCTTTTTCCACTGCTGCCCAAGGCAGACATTCTTGGAGCAATTTGCTTATATGAGCCTCATAAGCATCCATGTATCAAATGAGCACATAGGTCTTCAATATAGCCAAATGTGTGAGACATAACAGTATTCACTGAATTAATAAAGCAATGATTGTCTTATAGGGAACTCCTCCTGTTCCAAATCTGATCTCTAAGAATAGCTAGTTCTCATACCCAACAGAATATTCAAAGATTTCAGCTAGTTCTGGATCTTGAATTGAGGTAGATCTTATGGAAATTTCTAAATGTCTTCACAAGACAAGAAAAACTATCAAATCTATTTAATGTAAAGCTCTATTATATATAAGATAAACAGAAAGATAAGTGCAAATATAATAATTTCTAACCTTACAGAAAAGCCTATATCCACACAATAGCCAAATCAATGACCTAAAAGGTTGACTTGACCAATACCCTTACAGATATTTGTATAAGATCCCCAGATGCAGTACTTGAGCTCTTCAGAGATACTGTAGAACCCAAATGATAATAAAAGTAATAAATTTCTATATATAACAGCACTTACCTAACCTTTAGAAGTAGAGAGTATTGCAACATATAAAGTTTGGACATAATTATATGATATTAAATTATAGCTCCGAAAATAGACTTCTAAAAGCAAACTACTGAAATGCACCACATTTTAAATATAATAATATCTTGGCTTCTGAAATTTTGCTATTGGAAAATTCCTATAACTATCAGGAGTTGCTCAGGCTTTGATAAGTCTTGAAAGGTAAATCTAGACATATGGAGAAAACTGGGCAAATGACTTCTGTAAATTCACTCCCTGAATTTTAGAAACTGAGTGGCTCTAGTGATCATAAAGACCTCACCCCTGAGACATTTGGTAGAAGAGTGACAACTGGGCATGCAGGAATAAAGCTTTTCAGATCAAAAGTTACATCTTCAAAATATATCCAATAAAATCAAGGGAACCTGACATTATTTTCACTCTTCAAACTGGTACGAACAGTTTAAATCTGACCTGTATTTATCCTACTGCAGTCACTCACAAACACTGTCAGAACAATCCAGGTAAACAACAGGGAGCACAAAGAATGACATATAACTGAGACCTTCCATCTACAGCCAGGTAATAAAAATTTCATATGTGGCTTTGGATCTTTTAAAAAAAACCCATGAAGAGTTGATATTTGGCTAAGAGTTCTCCTTCGGCTCAATATAGGGGTACCTTCATCTGCATTAATCAAATTATGAAGCTATCTCTATTGGAAATGAGAAGAGCATGGGAAGAGCATTGTGTTTTCTGTTCCATTTTCTTAACCAGACCTCAACATGATACTAGTCTTTCATTCAAATTTCAGCCAATTCAACTTTTGATTCTATTCCTTCTGAACTCATCTTTCAGCTAAAAGTTCCAGATATTTTTATACATGCATATTTTGCTTGTGGGCATATTTGCCTGATGGCTGTTTCAATCTTATAGTAGCATGACTGAAGTTCCAGACACACGACAAGGGGTTTGTGTAAAGATTGGACTAATGAAATGATATATAATGGTTGCTCATAAACACACAACTGAAAATATCATTTTATGACAATATGGCGGTTTTTAGAATGAGTACCATAATTTTTAGAAGTAAAGGATTTTCAGTTCCAAAATCCATACTGTAGTTGTTAGAAACTTGAAATAATACTTCTATTTATGATTTTTTAAAAAATCAAATCTTATTCAAGTTTGGCCCCTCAACATTGTAACATATGACTGTCCATATTCATTTTTGATCAGACGATGATATCCTCATCTTTTGATTTGATAAAGCCTAAATTTCATCTGTAAATTATTGCTTCTTACTTTGTAAAGCATTTAGACCAAATGTGAATTTTTAACAGGCATACAATTCAAGGCCCCCCGAGGTATCAGGAATGACCTGGACATGAACTTAAAATTTTAATTTGTCCTTCACAGTCTCCCTGATTTTCCCATATAGTTGTCTTGTTTTGAATTTGCCCACAGCTGCAACTAATGATTATTGAGGATCTATATCTTAGTATGTGTATCCTGTTGTGTGTGAGAAAAGTGTGCTTGGTGAAAGAAAGTATATGTGGTGAAGACAGAAATTAATCAAACAAGTCAAACACCAAATTTAAACAAATCAAGTATAGAGTAGTTCTAAAGAAAGCCACTGATTTTGATGAAGGTATTAATCTTTGCTACTGAATTTGTAGAATTATCTAATCTGTGGGCTTTGAAACTCAGAAAATAATTAATATAAACCTAGGATTTTCTGACTTTCTAACCTTTTTGAATTTCCTGAGAAAGACAGATGATCTTAAACCTGCTTGGGTAAGGAATCTAATGATGCACTCCATGGCTGTCCCTCTACATTCATGGAAATGTTCAGGAATTAAAGGAGAAACAAACAAAAGTAACAAAATATATTTTCAGGGCTGCCCTCCTGTTAGAGAGACTTCAGACAATGTTTCCTGGAGCAGTAACAGACTGGATTTCTTAAAATCCTTTCTTCAAATCAAGTCTTCTTTCCTTCTATCCTCTGTTAGGTAGAAGATAAAGAGTCACCACCAGTGTTGAGATTAAATTCAACTGGCCAGATCTGGAAATAAGTAAGAGAACTTTTCCCCTTCTGCTCAGGCACCAAGGTGTCTTCAATTGACTTTTTTCAAGAGGCCTAAGCATCCTCTTTTCTGCTATCCTTAATCCCTCCCTTCCACTACTTACCTGAGTATTGTAAGGGAATCAAGGAGGACGGGATTGAAAATCATGAACAATCTTTAGTATTACTCATTACCTTCCAATATTCCAGGTTATTGCCTGATCTTGCCAACTATTGCCACTGCCAATGAACTAGCAGCTTTTGGGATAGCAATGAGTCTCAGAGGAAAAAAAGCACGCTGAAATAATTTACTCTTGAGAGATTTTAATACCTCATTTTGAAACTCAAAGGGTAAAAAAAAAACATTCTAGTGGTATATATTGAAAAGGAATGAATAAATCAAGTTAAGAGGTGTGATTGTTTCAAGAAATCCTCTCCCTGTGTGTGTGTTTAGGTGCCTGTATATGTAAACGTGTATCTAGGAGATGTAAGGGGGAAATTGGACACATTCTGGTTTGCCAAGATATTCAGGCGGAGACTGATGCTGTTTGTTACATCATCAGTTCAACAGAGGTGTTGCTATAGCAGCTGCTTATAGCTTCATTTCCTGGATACCCCCCAGGGGGGTGTCACAGCCGGATCCACCTGCTCTTTTACCCTACCCTCGGTGGGGTCATCTTAAGGTCGCCAAAATAAATGAACGTCGTTGCTAATGATCTGTTTGCTGGCTGTTTATTCTCCGGGAGTGTCAGGGGCGCTCACATTTAGTAAACTCATTATGGGTCCAATTAGACTTCACCATTGCTAGATATTTAACTCTTTTTTCCTTTTAAATTAGCATTTTAATAACATTCTATCCAGCAAGGATGGGTGGAGGGGCACAGGGAACAAAATGACCGTTTTTCACGGACAAAAACTTCTTTAGCTGTAGGTGGAACTTTAATAGCAGATCTGTGAAGGTGGCATAGGAACAGGTCCATGTTCCATAAACACACACACACACACACACACACACACAGACCACCATTGTGCCAGGAAAGAAATGACAGAGAGTGTATGGGGGTGGGGGGTGAGGGTGGAAGGAGCTAAAGGAAACATTTCTATTTGCTTTATCACACACTCGATTTCCTAAATTTGTTCAGCAGCCAATTATTTTCAGCGTTAACGTCTTGAGCTGCTCGCATCTGATGAAAATGAGCAGCCATCAGATTTAAACTTTGGAAGTGACCTGTGAAGGGGTTTGGAATAATTACGTAAAGGACTTAATTTATTTTAGATTCCCCTGGCTGGAAGAACCATCCAAAAGAAAAAAGAAAAGTAAGAAGGGTGGAAAAATTAAAAGAATCCAACGCTGATTAGATGATTAGAATTATAAAAATATCTCTTGAATAGAACCCCCCAGAGAGCTACTTCTTTTAAAAAGGTCACTCCAATTATTTTCTTGTCTTTTCATTCTTTGAGAATTACTCCCTACGTGGAGTAATTTTTCCACCCTCCCCACTTTGATCAATTGGTCAATTTTGCAACTGAAAGGGTGACAAAGCATGTAGAATAAGGGGATCACACCCATTCGTTTTCAACAAGGATCAGTGACTGTTTTTAAAATGTCAGGATTTTGTATAGACAGACATAACATTCATTTGTAGCACACTATCCTATGTTTGTTTATGAAGAAATGAGCAGCACTTTGTCAACAGAACTTACTCCTAAGTACCGTAAATGTTCTTGGGAAAGCTCCTAAGAAAAGGATCATGGAGGAACCTATTGTTTCTGGCTGTGGCATGCTGTATTTGTAGGGTTCAAGCAAATGAGGAGGCTGCCTTAGGCAAGAGAAAATAGATGGCATGGGGGGGGGAAGTTACCATCTGTTTCCTTCTACTGAAGCTATCTCTGCCACCCTGCTTCTTCTGAGCCGTATAAGTTATCAACTCAGATAAAAAAGGGGTTGGGTTCTGCTCTGTCAGAGGTACTGACCTACGAGTCAGTCAGAGAGCAGATGGTACCGAGAAATAAAGACCACTCTCTTTCATCTCATGCAGCTAATCGTCTAGGTCTGACTCCGTGTCTGAGGAGGTTCTTTTTTTTTTTTAGGCATCATGCCTTCTTCTAAGAATTAAATCTACCAGTAATTATTTTAAACAGTATTATAAACCAGAACCATCCAGAAGTTGTGAATGCTCCAAAACTGGAAGTGTTAAAGAAGCGATTGGACAACAATTTGTCTGAAATGGCATAGGGTTTCCTGCCTGAGCAGGGGGTTGGACTAGAAGACCTCTAAGGTCCCTTCCAACTCTGCTATTCTATTCTATTCAACTATTTATGAGTCTATGAACTCATGCCATGCCCTTTTTTGTTTCAAAGGCTCAAATTATCACTCCTTGTCTCTTGATCACCATACATGGCTATTTATTAATTTATTCATAATACACTGCTATGAAACAGCAGTTTAAACATATGAGACAGTCCCATAAATTTTAAAGTTGGTAGTACAGTTTGTGGGTGGAATCTGACCTGAAAATAACAGCTTACTGACCAGACCCACATCTCTGATGCTTCTTTTCTTTCACTCCCAGCATTCACTACTAAGTGTTAAGTCTACTGTGAAACATTTGAAGCTACCTGCAGAATTCTATAAGCATGCATCATTTTTTTTATAAAAGTATATCTGTGACTATCTGAAAAAGCATGCAGAGAACTGATTTGAATAATAGAGAAATAATTTATATAGTGCTTCCTTGATGCAACAGCATGCATATTACTTTAACAAAGGATGCTGCTTCTGAATACTTCCCTAGGTTTTTGTTAAATACTTCTTAACAATTAAATCGAGAGCATCAAGCAAAAGAACTTGACTGGTGCTCTTCCTGCAGGAATTGTTTTGCATTCATGTATGTAGAGAATAGCACTAAACATGAGATTCTCTAATGACTGGTTAATTTGGTACAGTCCTCTACATAATTCTTCCTTCCTCTTTTTATCAGCAATATATTATTATTTCCAGATTATAGAAAGGAGAATGGCATTAGAGCATTTTCATCTGATAATATTTCATATCATATCAGAAGTTCAAAACACATGCTTCAATCCAGTTACTTGATGATGATCCATGCTAGTGAAATCAAGAACCTGGAATGCCTCATCAGTGTAAAATCTGATTACTAGAATAATTATTTTCTCCATGACTTATTGTTGCCATTTATATACAGCTAAAACAAAACCAAAATAGTAGCAGATTTCAGAAAATTTGCACATTTAGAAATGACTATTAAAATTTAAATAAAAATATGATACAATATATCCTTAACTCCTTGCCTACTTAGTTTTCCTTAGAACAGTTTGGTGTTCATGGGCATTCTACAGCCCTCATTTTTACTTTCTTTTAATTATTTATTTCTTAAAATTCGGCTTGGCAGGTAGATAATAGAAAGAATTATAAAAAGAGAATGCATTCTTGGTTTCCTCAAGCTGTCAATATTAATGAAGAGTATTTTGGTTTATCCTTGTGGGGATCAATGTTTATTTTAACATGTTCGATTAATGGCATATGAACTGCGTCTGAAAACAAGGATTTTGCCGGACGCCAAGACTGAACTAGAGGTTTCTGGTACACTGCTTCCACTCTTAGCCACAATAATTTGCCAACTTATTTTTCAGTCTGTGTTATATAACACTGCAAGTCTGTCTGCCTGCATCAGCATGTGGGCTGCATGGATAGAATTTGTGCATTCTGCTGCCACAAGGCCCTAGCCAAAGGTTGATGAAAAGTAATGCTAGGAGCCACAATAATGTTCAATTATAGTTGTCACCAGGACTATAACTATTCTGCTGATATACTATGGGCAATTTCATATTAAAGGTGCAATGCTGCCATTTTCTCTAAAATCTGTATCACTTAGAATATATAACTGTATCATTATCCGAATTTGGAATTCCAAATGTAAATTTGTAGATCGATAGAGCTGTTTGGAAATGCCTTCTTGCTCACCCCCTTTTTTTGAATGAATACCACTTTTCATCTCCAATATTAACTTAGGAAAAAACAAAAAGCTATGCATAAAATCTGCCTGCCTGCCTGCCTGCCTATCTACCTACCTACCTATCTATGATGGATTTAATTGGCTAATAACTGTACTATCACCACCTTTTCTGTAAGTTCCAGTGCTGTTTTGTCTACTTTCTTTCCACATTAACACATGTATAAATAACTGCACTTTCCTCAAATATTTGTCATATAACTATGATGTCAAGAAGAAGCTGGGCTTTCATTGTGGGTTAACAATCAGCACATCATGAACCATATATTACAACAATCTACATACACAAATACATATTAATTCAAATCCAAAATTATTTTGATAATTTGGATAAACAGTTTTTGTTAAATAATTGATAATCACTTTTTGATCAACTAAAAATAACGATTCATCTGAAGATTTTCCTGTGATAATATGGGAAGAGTAGTATTTGGATTTTTCACCATAGTTATAATATCTCCAGCAATTCTAAAGGCATTATTCCATACTTACTAAAATTACCTTTGAACAGGATCCCTACTCACATGTTACCCAAGAGAGAATGTTGATTTGTATATAATATAAGATATAGAAACTGAAAATATATACTATAATGTAAATACAAATCAGTACATCATGGGGAATACTCTGATCAGGTGACCTGTGTACCTGCTACTCCATCTGCTATCCAGTTACTGACCACTGATTTATCAATTTCAAGTTATTTTTCTCTTTTTTCATGGCTCTTTATTACTAAACTGCATTTGAGCCAGAGACTTCTTTAAATAAATAAATAAAACGGGTTTTTCTTCTTATAGTCATTTAAGTGCAATTGTTGTATAACAATGATACATATCTATCACCACCACCCCTTGACATATGCAACTAAATAAATATTAATATCATGAAAAAGCCAAAGTATATATATATATTGGTGAACTTGGAGTATATTCAAAGTATTCTTCTGTATGTATTGAAGACACTGCTTCATCTATCATTGAAAATATCTGTGAAATAAATTGAGCTTCAATATGGATTAATTTCTGGGAATGATAATTTTAAAAGCTCACCAGGAAGACCAAATTGGATACATTAAGCTAGACTGCAAACCTGAGAAGGGCCTATATTTTATTTACTTACAAAAGTCAGAAAAGAGATAAATATATAATAAAACATAAATAAATAAAACATGTGTAATAGAAAACAGTCCAGCTATAAGTTCTTTAAAGCAGTAGTATTTCAAAGACAGAACTACTTCACTAAATTCAAATATACTGCAACTGAACCAGAAATAAATCTTGAATGCAGCTGATGTCATGGGATCACACTGGATCTGCTTTCAAACTGGCATAGAACCCTCATGTGGAAGTGCCCTTAATTTTTTAAATGCTACTAAAGGCATAGTAATTGGCATAGCAAATTAAGAGTAGCATAGGCACAGTAAAGTAAAGGCACAGTAGTAGTAGTAGTAGTAGTAGTAGTAGTAAAGGCACAGTAGTAATATTTCCGCATTTGTAGGTCCTAGCTCTATCTATTTGGATCTCTTGCACTGTAGTCTTCAAACAGTATTGCTATTGCTGTTCTACCTCACTGAGATTGAAGATTTAAGTCTTTTTATGGTTTCTATTGTATTTCACCCAGACTTCCAGTTACCATTTCTTCCATCTCTAGATGGAACTACAAAAACTCCTACCTCCTCCTAAGGCTAGAAAAAAATCATTCCATGTTGACATTGTTGGAACAGATGGGCAATTAGTGCAGCACACAGATATCCATATTTCTATATTCCTATAAGTCAATTTTCCAAACATGACATTGCTTTAACCACTTTTTTCCTATTCACATTAAAAAAAATTAAATTTGGCCCAAGTGGCTTTTTAAGTATGATTTTTAGCATATTGAAATTTGAATTATTTCAGGATATGTAAACATTAATTACTTCAGGGAAATCTAGAAAACTGAGCTGGGTGCAGGCCTTCTGTGGAGAAACTGTAATAATGAAAAAATTGCAGCTCCCCCACCCCCCCAAGATAAATTTTCAAAATTATGCTGGAACTTTTAATTCAAACACAAATACTGATTTGTAGATATTCTCTATACACCATACAATGTATGTTGTCATTCAGTAGATCACTACTCATTATAATGTAGAAAAACAGTAATTTTCTAAAAAGGTAGAAAACAAGGGCCAAGTTTATATATTATAATGAAAATTACATTAACATTCCACTTCTTTCCCGAAATAGTTGGGATCTTCTGTTACCTAAAAAAAGGAGGTGAAAGCATATGAAAAGAGGAAAAATAAGAAAACAACTGCACAATAATATTTTCTACATCTTACAGATTTATATGGTCCTATCCATAGTAGCTTTATTATAAATCAGCAGAACTTGAAACTGGAAAAAAAATATTTCAACCCCATTAATTTCAAGATTCCTTTAAATATTAGTATAGGGCTCTTTTCCCTTGATTGTGAAAAACTGCTCTACAATAATTTACCAACAGTTCAGTCTGTGGTATAGTGGTAGCAGGTATAAAATGCACGCATTACATAGCTGTTATGCGTATCTATGACACAATATATACACATGTTTATGAGAGAGTTAAGAAGAATAACTCTAACAGTACTAATTAACAAATTGTCAGATAATGATAAAAGTAGGGATGAAAAAAGGAATGGAAAGGAGCAAAAGAGAAGGGAATAGCAGAAGGTATTGACATACAAGGGAATATCATGGGACCAAAAGTTAGGCATGCTTAAATTATTTATGATCCTTCTACATGTAAGAACAAATTTAATGGGAAATATTGTTAAGTTCCTGTTTAAGGACAAATACTTATGTGCTATATGTTTAGAACTCCATTCTCTGGCCTATTGTATCATTTTTTTTATCAAAGACCTGCTGGGGTAGGGCAAGTTCAAAACAAACTTACTTTTCTTTTCTTTCTTTTTTTTTTTTTGATATATATAATTGTATTTATAGTTTTTTCTTTAATATACATGAGTGCTTGGTGAACAGTGTCTTGTCTGGGTCAATTTACTTCAAACATAATACTAATAACAATGATAATATTATTTAGGTATACATGATAATAATCTTTCAATGTCTAAAATTTATGTATTGGACAAATTTACTTTTCAATTACAGCTCTACAAGCCAATACTTCTGAGATAACAGCAATGGTAACAGTTGAATATTAGGCTTCTGAAGCCCTTTTCTGAAAAATGTGAATTCTTTATGCTCCTTTCCCAGCTTGATGTCCTCCAATAGTTTTATATCTGAGACAAGCTGGGGTTATGATGCTAGAAATGCCCAAAATGTATGATACTATATTTAATCTCATTTCAGTTAGAACAAAAAGTTCTAACAGAAAGAGCGGATGCTAGCATAAGTATCCAGAAATGTTCCAAGCACCCTATTTCTCTTTGTCTTTTAGCTTTAAAGAGAGTCTTACCAAAATCCAGATGTTCATAATTTCAAAGATGAGGTATTCTGATGCAACACTTTGATCCTTGTGGCCTAGACACATAGGATACTCCCATTATAGTTTTTCCCCAACAGCCCACACATCAGATTAAGACTACAGAGTCAAAAACATTCTCATGGGTAACTCACTAACCATGAGAAGTAAGCCATCTGACTTTTTTTGAACTCACATGTTTATGCATAATAATCTATCATCTGGAAATAACTTCACATTTTCCTTCCCTTACATTCAGTCATTCAGTCATATGTCAACATTGTCCTATACAATAGGTATTCTCATCATATTTCCCAGGATTCTGTAAATCCAATGAAAGAGGAAAAAATAGGAGTACTCCCCAATTCTTTGCAGCTTTTCCCTTCTGAAAATCACGATGATTCAGTTGCACAAGGAAGAACTCAAGGACAATTTGAGGAGTGGCAAAGGAAACAGAGCAAAGAAAAAACAAAAATAACCTTTTGGGGGGGTCTTTTTTTGACAGCAGTAGTTATTTTTTTGTATCAGCTCAGCTGCACCTTCAAAACTGTCATTTCATTAAAAAAATCGACAGCACAAGCTATAATTTGGAGATAGCAATAGCAGGATATATCTAGATTCGTTATGCTAGTTTAATTAAATACTGCATTATGGCTTGTGACAACTTCATTGCTAAAGCACAAATGAATGTGGAATTAAAGTGTTAGTTAGGCTTTCAGTATCATAATATTTGGGGATCTTTTTTGTTTTGTCTCTTCATATATTCTTTTTCCTTTTTTATTCCTCACCCTCCATCTTTCAGTTTAACAAAGAAAAGAGCCATAAAATCAAGATGTTTGTTCATTTATAGATGGAGTAGGCAAGGGAAAAAGAAAAGGGAAAAGAAAGGAAGAAAAGAAAAAGATACGTTATAATCATACAACTCTACCACAAACTCTCTTCTGCGGATTCTCTGATAGCAGGAAGAATTCCTTTGATGGGAAAGTGTTTGAATATTAATTGTGTTTGTGACTCTTATCTTTCAGACCCGGCTCCTTGTAAATGATAGTTCTCACGGCTGTGGGATTTAGCTTCCTTTGTGTAGCATTTAATAGCCAGCTTTTAATTTTTTTTCAACTGTTGATTCGTTACCACTTTGACACAATAGCAGCTCTTGAAAGTTCATACAAATTTTATTCTTGATTATAGCAAATGAAGCGAAAGCAGTTTCTCCAGTATCAGCTGCCCCTTCTATTCCCCCCCCCCCCCACCTTTGACTACACCAGTAAACTTGAAAAGAGTTATGGGGCTAAGGCAAACTTATTTTATTCCCAGAAATGTAACCCCCGATCCCATCAATCTATTTGCTTCTCTGCTAATGAAAAGCCAAGGCCGTATGTGACATTTCGTGGCACCAACCACTTTAAATGTTACTGACATCAATCGGGTTTTTAAATGTTACTTGCATCTCATACGGATCAGGAAATGGTTTTATAATTATCTCCTGCTCTCTAAACGCACGGAGAGATTTTCACATTGTTGTTCTTTTAAGAATTTCTTGATCACAGCCAAATTAAATAACAATATATATTTATATTCTGAAGCTATAAGAGATTGATTAAATAAATAAATAATTTTATAAGAAAGCAAGTTTTGTGACTATGCACAGGCAGCTCTGGTAGGTTAAAAAAAGAGATTCTAAAAGATGGTTTTAAAATATTTTTGCACTATTGTAATTAGAAAATAACAGGTTACTGCAAAATAAATATCAGAAGAAATTATCAAGCAAATGTGAGATTTTTCTGGCTAAAGATTGGGCGGAAACAGTGTTGCACATGTTTCTGAACTAGTATCTTAAACAAAAACATTTATTTCTACCGGTATCATCTTCCTAAGAAATAATCAGCATGACTAATTAGTGACATTTCTATTGTCAATTTAGAATATAGTCCTCTTTGCTCCTCATAACCAACCTGGGAAGATTAGTAAAGTATTTAGAACTAAATCTTTGTCTAATAAAAGCAAAGTTGGTTCTAGCCAAGAGCTTGTTATAAACCTGCTTTTGGAAAATGAAAGGAATGTCACATTTAAAGACACACATTTCCTTGATAATATATTCAAATGGAAATGCATTGAATCCTCTACATACACTAGCATAACTAATAAATTTGCAATATTTCAGCCTCAACAGCCTACAATGATTCGTTTTAAAGATTTATGTGATAAAAAATTACTCAGAGATGAATGGAGTTTATTCTGTGCCAGATTGGGAGGTATAAGGAATTAAACTACTATCTTTAGCAGTGCATTTATTATTACCTCTGACAAAGAATAAAGACTTTTACAGGGTCCATGATAAATTTCTGCATAAAACAAACAGGGTGGTGGAATTGCATACATGCAACTACACATATATTATATCTAAATATTGCATTAACACAAGAAAATTGTGCATGGTTTTGCATTTGAAATACAAAACTAAAGATTACCTACCACAATGAAGAAGAAAATTTAGAAATGAACTGACTGAAATAAAAGTATTTTATTATACAGTATAAGGCACTATTATATTCTAGAAGAGTTCTTTAAATGAAAGATTGTGTCTAGAAATAACATGCAATCCTTACAATATCTGGATATTAAGATCTTTGTGTGTTATTAGAAAAGGATAATAGAGTAGACACAATTTGGCATAGTTTTAGCCATCTGAGATCAATTATAAATTACAATTCCATCTTCTCTGGAGACAGGAGGAAAACTTCAGAGAAAGTCACATCATTAATTTTCTGGATTCTGGTATTCTATTCCAACTCAAAGGAGATGGGGTTTAGGAAGTAAAAAAAAAGGACAAACCACTTCTTAAACACATATCTTACTCATTAGGAGGCAGAGATTTCCTCAATATGTCAGACCTATAAATATCTCACCCAGCCATCCTTAATGGTAACTAAAATCTGTTACTTCACTGCCTCATGATAGGGCCATCCTGACCTAGAGTTCATACTTGAAGATCATAGATGGGAGATTAGTTTTAATAGGCTTTAAGCCCTCTGTCAAAGCCAAATAATAAAGGATGGATTTTCCCCGAGATTTTCTGTGCTTCTTATTAGTGAAATGGGGACTACAATCCAAATTAATGATTATAAAAGCAGGTGGTAGTAATTTCTCCATATTAATTAATATACAATATCATTTGCATGTGTATTGTATAGCTTTGTTGCTTATTATTTGAATGCCAATGAAATATTCAGTATATCCAAGATAGCTGAAAGTATAGGTTTTGACATCAGTATGAAAGAGATAGAAGCTATGTGAGTCCTTGAAAATGGAGAATCCATGTTTTTATCCATGTTTTTCTCTGATTACAACTATATCATGCAGTTCAAAAATATGAAGTAATCTTCAGAAAATATTCAAAAATATAGTTGTAATCAGAGAAAAACATGGATTAAAAACATGGATTCTCCATTTTTTCAATGCTCTTCCTTTCATGTTAAATTGGGATGGGGACGACGACCAGGGCCACATCTGTAAAAATGCAAAGCTAGTGAAGGGTGTTTCTTCTGGATCAGTTAACATGTATGGAGTAAACAGCATTCCTCTTCTTAAATATAGTGGAATAATCTGACAATTTGGGAGGCAAAAATAATAATAAGAATGCTTATATTTTTCAGAAGAATAGTCAATTTTCATGGCATAAAACAAAACCGGAGTTAAAGGGAAAGAAGGGGATTTCAATGTTATAGACAGATATTAATTTTAGAATGCCACACCCATAGGATATCAATGGGTTATTACTGGGGTGGGATTACATTATTTCATCTTTGCCCAACCTGGCACTACATAACCTTTATGTCCTTATAGAAAACTATATATGTGTAGAAAATTACATGGGAGAAATGAATCGTCTGGGGGGTTTATTTCTGGATGGTTGGTTCTTGTCTGAGGGTGAAGATGAAGGGGGCTGTGATAGGGGAAGCTCTCTGAAGGGGGGAACATGGGTGGGGAAATAGCCTTAAGCCTGAATTTGACCGGTGTATGACCGTTGCCTTCTAGCTGACCTCAGAATCTATTCCCAAGCATTTCTGATTCTATAGTCTCCTGTCCCCATGGGGGTTATTAATGGAAAAAAACCCCAACATCTTAGCCATCTTTTCATTGCAATGCAGCTTATTAATAATGACACGATGGGAGAAGAAGGAAAGGTAGAAGGAAGAGGAAATATATGTGGGTTTTTAAAGCCACTTGCCAAAATGGTCTGAGTTGAAATGAAGGTTCATAGCATCATCTGATCGTTCTTTCACTCCTGCCTTTTTCCCTTTTTCTCTTTGCATCTAACTCCCCACATTCCCACAAAAAGACCACTAGATGTCACCCGCCTCCTCCTTTCACTTCATGGAAATAGGATTGTACTTTAAAGCAACAGTTCAGAATTAATAACACTGGAATGTTTTGTTTGTCTTATCACTTCCAACAGAGAGATAGAGATAGATAGATAGATAGATAGATAGATAGATAGATAGATAGATAGATAGATAGATAGATTTATTTTGAAATAATTATTCAAATATAAAAATCTTCTATCTTGATTTATGGGGTAGGGAAAAAGGATGCTCCATGATTGAGAATGACTGGCATTCTCTGAGTTCATTAAACTGGTGCCCTCTAGTGTTGAATTACAGTTCCCCTCATCCCCGGCCAGTGTGGTTGTTACTAGAGATGATAGGAATAGTCTGAATATCATAATTAGATTTTATCTGTTGTTTTCCTTTTACATTTTAGATATATCAGATTCACAATTTTGCCATGGAAAATTGTCTCCAAATACAAACACTTGAGTTTCTTAAATAATACTACTTCCTTAATTTTTGATGGCTGGCTGAGGATTTTAAAAAATGAGAGTGGCCTGGACAACAATCAGGAGCCTTCCAATATATGATATACAGAATTATACAATGGGAAAAGAGATGAAGGCCAAACCATCTGCTTGCCACAAAACATAATGACCCATTTATCAGTCTCTGGCCATTCTAAAGATTACTTAACAAAATGTAGCCTGCTACTTCTCAGAATTCTGGTGGAATAAAATAATCTCCTTTGACACATTAAACAGCACTCCAGAACATCACATTCTAGATCCAGGGTGTCAAACTCACAGTGTCATAGTGTCATCACGTGACGTATCAGGATTTTCCCCCCTTTGCTAAACCGGTTGGGGACGGGACCAGCATGTGATGCATCCGGGCTGCGGGCTTGACACTCCTGTTTTATAACCGTTCAAGCAAGCCATTCAACATTTTACAAAGATATTCAAAATAGAGCTTTCAGGGTCACAAGCCATCCTGATTTGTGAAGAACATCTTCTTGACTACAAAATTCCCAGTCACTCCACTCTGAACATGCACAAAATACGTGATTGAAAACTATTCTATATATGATATCAAGCAAAGTACAACTAGGCATTGGCATAGAATTGCAATCACCCCTGACACCCAGATTCATTTAACTATGTACTTTAGGATACATAGTTAAAAAGAAAACATACTTAGAAGTGTATTCATGGTGGATCCCATCAGCCATTGATAGTATCCCAACTAGTGACAAAGACTGTTTTCTAAAGTCATCCAAATATCATAAAATAATGATAATGAAGATGAACTTACATTGTCTCAATGATGGCTATAAGAACTGGGGAATTATGGGAGAATATAATTGCTTTGTTCTGATTTTTATTATTTTTTAAAAATGGCCGCAGGAAGTTATAATACTTACCTAATTTCATCTGATCTTGAAAATTTAAATAAAGTATGATTTAGTATCTGGATGGGAGACCATCAGGAAATACCAGAGCTGTGAGCTAAACTGGGAAGGGTGTTTGGGAGTTAAGGGGTGGCAAACAGAAGAAAGCAATAGTAACAAAATGCTGCCAAGAAAACTACAGGGATCTATTTGTAATTCCCAGGATTTGAGCTCTCTACAATTCTGAGGGCTTGGCTGAAGTCAATTGCATGTGATATTAATAAATTCCTTAGACATAGGTACACTGGATACCTGTAGGGAAATCATTGCTTGCCTAATTCATGAGCCTCATCACTCTGTGCCAGTAATACTCTGGTTCCTTTCTAGTTCATAATCCTTGTAATAGATGCCAGACATTGATATCTGAATGAGTGATTTGCAAAGCGTTATTGAACTCCCCAAAAGATATAGAAATGAACACTTATAGCAATATATCAAACTGTTGTTCTAATGTAAAACTACCTGGAGGAATGCAGAGCAGGTCATAGTTGTACTAAGCAACTCTTAATGCAATGCAGTTGTAAGCAGTGTAAGGAGAAAATGAAAGAGATGGTTCTTTAAAGAAAAAAAATCAGGGACATCTGGTAACACCAGGCCAAGCCTAGCTGCCAACACTGGCAAGCTTTGCTACAAGCCCCCAGTGTCATTTAAAAGCACCTGAGAATGCAAGCTGACTCAAGTTGTTGAGCATAACCACTGACTGTTCTGTTAATGGTGCTAGTGAGGAGCTCCAGAACAGCATTATCAATGGCACAAGAGATATGCTGATGGCTTAACACCTCCAGCTTGGCTGTGCTCAGTGAAATTGTCCAGGTTTTAATGCTGGAATCTCAGCAATAAAAAGGAATGAATAACATTATTTAAAGGGGAAAAATATCAAACCAAAACTGAAGCACATGATATTGTCAAGCATTTGCAGGGCATGCCTTTCTTAAAACAAGCAATATAATTCTGAGATCTTAAGGACCACATTAGGTAAAAATGCTAGGAGTTCCTTATAAAGGCTGGGTTTTACAAAGGATACCTACAGTAATTATATACCTATTAGGAAATGTTGAGCCAAAGACAGTTTTGTCAAAAGACTATGACCCAAACTGAAGCAAAATCCATTTTATGTCATACAACCTGCCTGAAATGCCACTAATTGGGAATCTTAAAAAGCAAATATCTACTCCAAACTCCAAGCATAGGAGATTGCTTTGCTCCTTCCTGCCCATGCAGTCCAACTTTTAAATTGTTCAACAGCTAACATGTCCTAATTTTCTGCTGAGATATTTTCCAGTGATCAAGAGCCTAGATGAATCACAGAGACTCAAATGTACCCTACTGTATAAGGAAAGTTTTTTCTACTGATCTTAAGCTATTTTTCTCAAGTTATTTGAGGCCTTTGATAAGTAGTATCTAAGAGATTGTGTGATTATAACCACAGAGATCTAATAGGGATAAAGTTTAAAGATAGAGTATACATTTAAAGCCTAATTAATGTACTTTCCCCTTCTCATCATGGCAATCATGAGAAAAGCTGCAAATTTATGAGAAGGAGGGAGGGATTCACTTAGAATAACTTAAAGGGAAAGCTATTTCACCAGATTTGTTGCAGAAAATGCTTGGGCAATATGGCAAAAGAAATGACTTTAATGGTTGCCAATACTTTTAAACAGGAAATAGAAATAGGATTTGTAAAAAAGATAGGAAAGAAGAAGTCAGTAAGGTTGAAGAATCTGTAGGACAATTGGTTGGAGATCTAAGACAAATTACTAACATAGTGGAAGTTTTGGGAAGTAAGACAGAAGCAATTCCTTAAAAAACATGGAGAAGATATAAAACAAAAGCTTGTTAAGCCTATCTAATTTCCTGGGTTGTGGGGGAAGATGACATTGTGGCGGAGACTGATAATGTTTATATGATTAATACGTATTTTGCAAAATTAAGAAGGATTCCAAAAGATCCTTGTGCATTTTGTTAGGAAAAATAATAGATATCAAGTGTGCAGCAACATTTTAATACTAGATTGGGGATTGATAAAGTGATTGTTCTTAAGTAAATTCCAACTACAATACTGTATAAGTGAAAAGAGATTGTTTTCCTGATAAACTTAAGCAGAAGATATTATCTGGATGAGAAAAGGGATTTTTTTCCTTTTAAACTGACTCTCTGCAGAAAACAAGAGATATTTTTGGGGAAATTTAAAGAATTGGAGGAAATACAACGGAAGTGACAATGACAGAATACAATTAAACAAATGCTACAACAGATACAATAAAACACTGAAGAGAATTCCACATTGGGGGCAATAGGGATTGACTTTTTAAAGTATGAAAATGAAAAAAAAAATCATTATTTGAAAAAGTTAAAACTTTGGGATTTACTTACAAAAACATGAATTAGAAAAAAAGATATAAAATATTCAAATCACAAAAATCTATATCAAATAGCTTATGAATGATTTCTTTTATTTGTATAAGTGCTATATAAGTGATATTAGAAGTATTATGTTTAAGAAATAAGGTTTTATATATGGGGGGTTAAGAATTTTTTTTTTTAGGGGGTGTTAGTTTGATGATTGGTTATGCAATTTAGTTTATTGTTAAAGGTCAATAGAAATACCTTGTGTTCTGCTCTGGGAAGTCGGGGAGGGGGAGGGGGGTTGGGAGGGAGGGTTGTGGGGAAATTGTGTTTGTTTTAAAACTTTTTCAATAAAAAAAAAAATCTGGCTGACGAATTTATTTCAACAGGAATGAAACAGAAGAAGTTGTTTGTATATAAATCGTCATCTATATCCAAAACTCATATTGACTGATGATCATGGCAGATATGTTGGAGTGGACATTAATCTACAAGGGACTAAGAATTTGATATTAGGAATTTATGTACACTATCAAGATTAAATAATATTTTATAAGGAACATGGACAAATTATTGGATTTTCTGCATGAAAATTGGTGTTTCCTGTGAGATTGCAGTGAGATTGCTTCCCCACAAAAAGGATAGAACTTTGGAGAATTTTTTTAAAAAAATATACAAGATACATTGTGAGAAAAAAAAATAAAATATGCATGGTAAATTACCATTTTTTAAATTTAATGAAATTTGTAATTTGTTGAGGTATGGAAATATAAAAATTGTGGTTTTTGTGAAAGACATAATATCTTTTTCAAGAATAGATATGATTTGAATATAGATGCTATTAATAAGCGTAGATACCAAATACAATTTTGGATCACAATGCAGTGACTTTAACTTTCAAAAGGTATAATGGCTCTTTTAGGTGGAGACTGAATATGAAGCTTTTAAAGGAAATTATAATATAATATAAAATAAAAACTCTTAACAATCAGAAAATTATCAAAACCCTTGCAGCTACATTCTAATTTTGCATTTTCTATGTCAATAATGCAAAATTAAAATCATCATTATAAGGAGATACATTGTTTATGTCACATTAACGTAGACAAATGACATCCAGATATTGGGTGGAAAAAGTCAATATATTTCAGGATTTGAATACTTACGTTATTTTTTATTTAAAGATTTATTTTACAAAATAAGTAATAATGCATTATTATTTTATTATTCCCATATTTTTTGCCAAATATAACTTTTATATTTTATACCTTGATTTGCCTTTATTCCACTATTTGATTTGCCAATAGATTCCACTATTTAGTGGAAATGCAAACATTTAAGGATCAGAGGCCTTGGGAAATATTTTTCCTACTTCTCCTCAAATATTCAATATTGGACTGGATTCAGATTTAGTTAGAATGGATCCTAGCAAACTTAGTTGCTATTTTTTTTTTATTCTAAAAAATGGCTACATTTGGACTAATCTCCTTTTTAGATACAGATGCATAATGTTTAAAAGGATGTTGGTATGATGTCCCTACCAATTCTCATGCCAATGATTCACATACCAATTCTTATGTAACATCATGTTCAGTTAACTGAACTGCAAGATAACTGCAAGATGATGTTGACTAAACTGCACGTTATATGCAGGGAACAAAAATGCCAAGACCCTTTTCAATCTGAAAACCTGCATCAATTGCAGAGAAACTAAGTAAGGGCAGGGGGTACTAAAATTCCACCCCTTCCCAATGCTTTTTCTCAACAGGATTATTTTTGAGTTTAAAAAGGACTATTAAAACATTTGCTGCACATTTTCATTCAGTTTTCACTAATACGGAGCCTTTCAGATACTTCGAATATACTGTATACAATTTCTAGGATATTTAAAATATAAATTCCACATATTTAGAGGCACCAAGTTGGGAAAAGCTGATACTGTGTAAAGACTCCCTTGTCAAATAGCCATTTGGTGGCTAAGCAGGAATCATTGATATGAAAAACAACTCATGTTATTGGGAAAAAGATCACATTATTGTATGCACAGAAAAGTGCATACAAAGCACAGAATTTGAATCTTCATATCTCTATCTTGTTTATTGAATTTAGTATTGTGGGATGCAATTTCAAATTTCAGCAGTAGAACAGCTTGTTATTTTTATTATTATTTGATTGGGTTTACCTTAATGCTGAAAAGAAAGAGTCTATCTTCCATAAAATCTAAAGTTATAGTAAATATACGAGGTTAATTTAGTCAGCCCCCCCCTTGCTCTATACCATAATTGAACAAGTCTTTCCTATTTGCTGTTGAATCATAGCCAACTAAGCCTCCCCCCTTCTTTCCCATCCCAAAATCACATCTCCCCACGGCTGATGCATGAAATGTCAGACAGGACCTTAGCAGCAGACACATGCATTCCAAATAACACCAGATGGATTTTTATATTAGCTACTATTTCATGTTCAAGGCACAGCAACCGTACTGCGTTTTTTTTAAAAGAAAAGAAAAGAAAAAGCAAGCCTCGGCGCCTCTGCCACACTTGCTTCGGCAAGATTAATTTTGCAAAATTAATTGGGACAAGATTGAGAAGGAAATTAAAATGCAGCTGAGTGAACAGGCTTTTCAAACACCTTTTTCTCTTCTTCTCCCAACCCACTTGCTTGCCACCCTCAGCAACCCTGCCAAGCTTTATTTTACCTTTGCTTCTTCAATAATCATAGGTGAGCACTATTGCCTCATAAAATCTTTTTTGAAAGGAAAACACCCAGGAGCACTTGGTTATTCCCAAACAGGAGGTGATAGAGCTCCATTCAATGAAATCAAAACCAGTCATATTCTTGGGTGCTAAGAGAAGAAAGGCAGGAAGGCAACAGGAAGATCTGCAGTGTCTACTTCTCAACCTTGGCAAGTTTTAAATGGGTGAACTTCAACTCTCATAACTTTCCAGTCAGTTTGTTGAAGTCCACCATCTTAAAGTTTCCAAGGCTGAGAAACATTGATCTACATGATAAAAATGTCTTCCTTAGAGCATTAATAGCAGAGCATTACATTTAATAGGCAAGTTAATATTATAAATATGGAAGGGTTTAAGAGTGCATTTTGTGATAGCATATTCTTGAAAATACATTTTGAAAACAAGATGAACCTGATTATTAAAAAGCCGTCATTTCATTATTCATCCCCTGGAATTGTAAGAACTGGAAAATTGTTAAAATATTTCCAATAAATAGTTGCACGGAAGCCAAATAATAAGAAGCATTCATATTGATATTAATGAATTTAAGATGTACTTCATCCTCACAAAAGATTAGAAAGAATTCTGTCCTCTGTTACAATATTTTCAATAAAACTTAAATGATCATCCTATTTTAAAATTGAGTAGCTTTGAGAAACTATCCTTTTTCATTTAAAAAAAATGTGTTTCCGAAGTATAATATTTTTTGCTGCAAGAAAAAAAAGATCAAAAATCATTGTCAACTGTGGCTTCTGGGCAAAATTCCATATTTGCATTTGAGCACTTTCCTATAAAGTATTATAGAGAAATTTGGCTTATGTGATATGTTGATTTTTTTGTGTGTGAGGTGGTATTTGCTGTAAAATTTCATCAAAATGAAATTTTTATCAAAATGAAATTAATGTCCCCCGGACAATCTGGCTGCAATATAAGGGAAAGCATGTAAAGAACAAAAAGTACAACCATACTCTTGCATTTTTAACTTCGGATGCCACTGTGCTAGCACTCAAAATGGTGAGTATCTTTATGCACTGTAACTCAGTTATTGGCCTGTCGCTTTGCTGTTGTGGATTGCGTACATTAAAGAAGAATTCCATTGTGGAATGTTTATATTTTTTGCTATTTTATGCAACATCATTTCAAGGGTTCCTCCAGGATTAAGAAAGTTTATAGAGAAATGTCATATGACCAAAATTTTGCAGCTACATGGGGAGAAAGCAAATCTCAGTTTTTTTATCTCTTTATTTTTACTTCATAACTAAATGTTATGAAATATACTTCATACACTATATAGTACAAGGAAGAGAAAGTAGAATAGGCTTTTGAATGATTACAGAAGTTGGGTCACTCCATTATTGAGCATATCACTTTGTTCTTCCCCATTCCCAGCAAAATACAAAGTCAATATATTATACAATATAAGTCCCAGGAACCATACAAAATAAGAAAAAATAAACTTCTATGAAGCTTGCATTTTAATTTTAGCATAGAAAATGTATAACCCAATTGCCTCGATAGTGCTCTGTAACCACATGGCTGCGCTGAAATTTGTTTCAAATAATTGTTCTTATAAATGGGACATCTTTAAGGTGCTAGCAAGTATTGGTCTATATTACAGTATTAGAAAGGGCTTGAGGAAGACAACCTAGACTGTGGTAGTAGCATGTTTGTATCTTCATGAACTAACCTTCAAGACCAATCCTAAATCATTAGGACCCAAAAAGACTTAAGTTTCAGTTCAGAAGTAAGTCTTTCTTGTGTAGACTCAGCTCTGAAGTTCCTACTCTTTTCTTTGATTGCTCTGATATAAGCAATTACATAGGAAGTCAGGTTTTTGTCATCTGATATCCAGCTTCTTGGAGCTAGATCCTTACTTAGGGTGCATTCATCATTTGCATATCTGTGGTAAAGAAAGTACTTTGTATTCCTACCAATTCTTCATCCTAGACTTCTGCAGTTTCGTGCTCCTATCTCACATCTGACCAGTGATGGGATTCAGCCAGTTCGCACCACTTCGGGAAAACCAGTTGTTAACATTCTGAGCAGTTTGGTGAACTGGTTGTTGGAAGAAATCATTAGGGCAGAGAACCGGTTGTTAAATTATTTGAATCCCACCACTGCATCTGACCAAGCAGCTCAATTAACTATGGGATTCTTGAGTGATAAAACACATGCTCAGCCTGTTATAGAGACAAACTATTGCAAGGCATATTTACATGAAACAAAAGAAGAACTTCCAGGAGAAACTTTCTGAACTAGAGAGGAGATTTGGGTGTAGAAAGGAGAACAGAAAGACATGGGTGTTTTTATTACATAGAACTGCAGTTTTCAATATATTCTAGTTTCAAAAATTTTCCATAATGATTATTGAGAGTCCATAGCAGGACTTGTGTATTGCAGATATTACTCATTTTTACATATTTTACAGCATCCTCATGGGATAAAACCACTAGCTGCAGTCAAATAAGAACGTTGAATCCTAGAATATAATTTTCCTTTTTGACATCCTCCTTACATTGGTCAACCTAGCCATTGATGAATATATTCCTCCACAAACTACATGTGTTCTCTTTCATACCTCCCTTTCTTCAACATCCTAAATGCATTAATATTTATTTAAAGATTTTAAAACAAGGCAATAGTAAAACCAGTTACTTCTTTCTCTACTGCCATACTAAACTCTGTCATTTTGTAACTTAGACACCTTCCCCTCCACTGGAATCCACGTCTGTTTAGAGTTTAAAATGGTAACTGAACAGTATTGTTTGTGCAGCAAGTTTATTAGCAAAGCTAATAAATTAGAAGAATGTCATGGGCAGCTGATGCAATATTTATGCCATCCAAAAATTATTGGAATTATCTCAGGCACTTTAAAATTAAATTGCATCACAGTTTGACTGCCTGTTCAGAACAGCTGAAATCACAACCTGCTCTCATATAGTTTGGATATGCCCTTTGTTTATCTTGGTTTCGGGGGTTTTGGCACAAAAATATATATAGTAAAATTGCTGTAGGTTCTTGGGAGATTCCAAGCTCCATGCCAATTTGGTCTTGGTGATCCAAATATATGGCACACAGTAATATAGGACTTCAGAGAAGTTGAAATGTAATTGGAAGATAGATGACATAGATATTTTCTTCTGCCATGATCAGATCACTTTCTTTTCAAATTACAGACAAAGTTCCCTTGAAATTCTGCAAGATCCATTAGGGGACACCATTTTCAGTAGTTCCAATCCTGCCTTATGAGTTGCCCTACTTGGTGGTGCTGTGAGAATAGCAATTGGGCTTTTGCAAGATCTAATGTGGAGTTCTCCAGAGTTTGATACTCTCACCTGTATTTAATCATTCACCAGTCGAAAAAATCATTTGCTGATTCAAGATGAAAGATCATTAGTATGATGATAATGCCCAATTATATATTGCTAGATTGAGGTGGAGATGCTGTGGAAGTCATGCATTGGTACCTGGAGAAGGTCAGGATATTACTGGGACAAATCAAGACAACTAAAACTAAACTGAAATTACGCTACTTGCTTCTAATAAACAGGACAGCATTTTTTTAGAATTGACCCAGTAATTACTCTTGACATGGTAGTGTTCCCAGCTAAGGAGTTGGTATATGATCTGGGAGTCCTTCAGCTGAATTAGCAGGTGGAAATTGTGGTGGTGGTGGGAAGGGGATTTGCTCAGCTCTAGCTGCTGCATCATTAACACCCCTACTTTAATCAAGATGACTCATGCCCTGATTATCACAGCCAGACACTATAATGTATTCTATATGGGACTGCATTTAGAGATGGTTCCAAATGACTCCTGAAGGGACAAATCAATTAGTGTAGAATTCAATGTATTCACTGTATTTAGTGTATTCACTGAAATGGCTCCTGATTGACTTTCAGGTTTAATTCAAAGCATTTATCATCTTTTTAAGGATCTTCATAGCACTGCTTCATATTACATCATGCAACATCTACCTGACCAGTATGAACACCTAGAGGGTGTCTGTTGACAGCCTCTCACTCTGTGACAGCTGAGAGAGATGGGTCTCATCAAAGGCCTCCTCAATGGTAACTCTAACTCTTTGGATCTGGAAGTGAGAATGGACTCCATCTCTGCTAGTATTTAGAAAGGCAATTAAAACCAGGTATTCTAGCAGGTATTCAGCTCCTAGTTTGTCCTGATGTATTTCTTTATAGTTATTTGTTTGGACATTATATTGTGATTTTAACTATATGTAGTGATTGTGTTACTTGCCTCCTAGCTGATTTCAATAACTTATGAATAAGACAAATAAATACATAAATAATAGCACTTACCTTACTAATAATGTATATCAAATCTCCCCTTTGAAAGGAAAGTTCATCTGGGTGGGCCCCTGTGCAGTCCCACAGGCTTTGATAATAATTTGCATAACACCTTATGAATCCTAAGAGAGAAATTTTATTGAAAAAGTTCTCAAACAGTTTCTGAATTCCATTCAAGGGATTGACAGAAATACAGACAAACAAACAGAATTATAGTTTAAATCATTTTGTTTAAAATGCATACACACACACACACACACACTGTAGTCTTCGACTACACAATTGAGCCCAAATTTCCATTGCTAAGCAAGATAGTTAAATGAATTTTTACCCATTTTATGATCTTTCTTACCACAGTTGTTAAAAGAATCACTGAAGTTGTTAAGTTAGTAACATAGTTATTAAATGAATCTAGCTTACCCATTGACTTTGCATCTCAGAAGGTCGCAAAAGGCGACCACATGAGCCCAGGATACTGCTACAGTCATCGATACATCCAGTTGCCAAGCATCTGAATTTTGATCACATGACCATAGGGATGCTGCAATGGTCGTAAGTGTGAAAAATGGTCTAAGTCACTTTTATATATAAGTGACATACACACACATGCACACATACACGATTGATAGTGAAGATCAATCAAAGTTATTCTAATTATTGGATAGGCTTTACAAGTATTTTTTTTTAAATGTAGGATGAATGATAAGAATATATCAATGAAAATAGCTTTCTCTTCAACTCTAGGCAAGAAGATTACATATGGGTCTCAATACCAATAGGTATTTTCCACAGCTAAAATATTGAAATTATATGCATTTGTCCATCCCTATTTATCAGACTTTTTCTGCAGGTTTTCATGTTTATCTATGCTATAAGGCTAGGAAACTATTTTTAAAAAAATTAAACAATTCTTAAACAATGAATTGCCCTTACTTAATACCAAATATATGCTATCATGAATTGGCAGTTTTCAGGATCATTTTATTTGGCATGCTAGTAATATTTATATGATTATCTGTCTATGCAAGACTCCATCTTAATTGTCCAGCTCAACATTTAGGGCTTAGATACCACAGATAAAAGTTCATGGACCCTTTTAAATTTCAATATTCCTGTAAAAAGATAACTTATAACATGATGTATTTTCCACACTACCCCTCAGCAGCAATAATTGCTTCTAATAACAGTTGATCAGTCCTCCCCTTTCGCTCAGGGGAACATTGGCTATTCCACCTTTCAGAAAAGCTAAAGACTGCTGGTGGGCTTCCTCATATGAATGGCCTCCTTTAGCTTTTCACAGCATTTCTATAGGATTAAGGTCATGACTTTGATTTGGCCATTCTGTTAAGTATTGAATAGGTAGACACAGGAACCAATCAGGAGCCAGTAGCCAGAGTGGGAAAATTAAACGTGCGTCAGTGGCTGAAGCCGCAGACAACTCCGGTTTAAAAAGGGCTGCCACGGCTCACCTTCCCATTACTGTTATTGGAACTGAATAAACCTGTAACTTGCTGAATGTGTCCTATGTCCTCTGTCTGAACCCACTATTCAACAATTCCAAAAATTAATTTTCTTCTGCTTTACTTATACTTTGGTTGTATGATTTGACTCATTGTCTTGCTGCATAATCCACTTTCTCTTGAGCTTCGTTTTCTGGACAGATATCCTGACATTTTCCTGTAGAAATTGCTGGTATAATTCGAAATCGATAACTTCTAAATCCATAATGTTGGCAAACTGTCCTGGTCCAGAAACAGCAAAGCAGTACAAAACCACCACCATATATCGCAGATTGGAGAAAGTTCCTATGCTGGAAGGCAAGATTTGCCTTTTGCCAAACAATGCTTATCATTCAAGTCAAAAAGTTCTATTTTGGTCTCATATATCCACAGAATACTCTTCCAATAGCCTTCTGGCTCTTAATATTCTTTTTTGGAGAGTTGCGGCTTTCTCCTTGCATTTGTGCCACACACACCATTGTAATTCTGGATTCTGTTGAAGGTGGAGTTATGGACACTGAGATTCACCAATGCAAGGGACACCTTTAGTTTCTTAAACATTACCCTGGGATTCTTTGAAATGTTCTGAGTATTCTGGCTTGCTCTTGATGTGATTTTGGTTAACCAATCACTTCTGGGAGGGTGGCAATGGTGTTTAATATATTCCATTTATATACAGATTTGCCTGACAGTGAACTAGTAGAGTCCAAATACTTTGGAAAGAGGAAAAAGTCAGGTGACTATAAGCAACTTTTTTTTTTTTTTTTGAGGTCCTGAGAAATTTATTTAGTTCGAGCCATAACACACTTCTACATATTTATGTTGGGAAGATCAGACTTGATAGTGCATCCAGAATTCTGTTCTTTAAATAAGGCAGGTCCTTCCTTGATTGAAACATTTAATTTTCTCTTCAAAATGAAGAGCCTTGGTAGTACAGGGGTTTAAGGCACCCTGTTATTAAGCTGGTTATTAAGACCAGCTGCCTGCAATTACTGCAGGGTTCGAATCTCGCCAAGGCTCAAGGTTGACTCAGCCTTCCATCCTTTCTAAGGTAGGTAAATTGAGGACCCAGTTGTGGGGGCAATAAGCTGACTTTGTATAAAAATATACAAAAGGATGAAGGCTATTGCTGAGCACATTGTAAGCCGCCCTGAGTCTTCGGAGAAGGGCGGCATATAAATCAAATTAAAAAAAAAATGAATTAATAATACTAGAGGTTTATATACTTTTGCCACACCCAAACAGGAAGCTTTGGATTATCTCCTCAATAAATAAATTGACAAGTACAATATTTTTTATTCATCTGCTTAATTGGGTCCTCTTCAGTTTTAGGATTTGTGTGAATAACAGATCATGTTTTTGATCATTTTCAAAATTCAAAGGGTTCACAATTTTTTAAGCACTGCTGTAACTGTCCACTGGAGCCACAACATGGGGGAAGACAGAAAGGACATTACCCATTTTGAATTAGAAGAAAGGAATGTCCTGATAAGAAAATGTTTAGATGAATAAAACCACATACATCATCATAATATGCAAGAACGATTTGTAGAGATGGTACTCTACAGACAGAACACAAATCTTGGTAATAGTTGGAAAGAAAATAGATCTGCTACTTTTGTGTGAGATAAAAGAGCTTATTCAGGTAGTCCTCATTTAGTGACTGCCTCATACAGTAACCATGATGAAAAAGTAACCTTACGACTATTCCTTCATTTATGACCTTCGCAAATCTGTAGAGCAAAGAAAAGCTGAAGTAAGACCTTAAAAGAGGTGGTGGTGAGGCCCCTCCTCAAGAAGCCCTCCCTGGACCTGGCTGTACTAGCAAACTACCATCCGGTCTCCAAACTTCATTTTGTGGCGAAGGTTGTTGAGACTGTGGTAGCACTACGGCTTCCCCAGCACCTGGATGAAGCTGTCTATCTAGACCCGTACCAGCTGAGCTTCAGGCAGGGGTACAGTACAGAAACGGCATTGGTCCCATTGGTGGATGATTTCTGGAGGGCTCAGGACAGGGGTTGCTCCTCTGTCCTAGTCCTATTAGATCTCTCAGTGGCTTTTGATACCATCGACCATGGTATCATGCTGCAGCGGTTGAGGGGGTTAGGAATAGGAGGCACCGTGCTGCGGTGGTTCTCCTCCTTTCTCTCCGACCGCTCGCAGTTTGTGTTGGCAGGGGGGCAAAGGTTGACCTTGAGGCACCTCACTTGGGGAGTGCCGCAAGGGTCGGTCCTCTTGCACCTTCTGTTCAACATTTATGTGAAGCCGCTGGGTGAGATCATCCATGGTTTTGGGGTGAGAGTCCATCAATACGCTGATGACACCCAGCTGTACATCTCCACCCCAGACCACCCCAATGATGCCCTTGATGTGATGTCCCACTGCCTGGAGGCCATGCGGGTCTGGATGGGGAGAAATAGGCTCAGGTTCAACCCTTCCAAGACCAAATGGCTGTGGCTCCTGGCATCCTGGTATAGTCAGCTGGTGCCATCGCTGAATATTGCGGGTGAATCTTTGCCCCCCACAGAGAGGGCTCGCAATCTGGGTGTCCTTCTGGATGCACGGTTGTCTTTAGAAGAGCATATGACGGCCATGACCAGGGGGGCTTTTTATCAAGTTCGCCTGATACGCCAGTTGCGGCCCTTTCTGGATCGGGACGCCTTGCATATGGTCACTCATGCCCTTGTCACGTCCCGTCTGGACTACTGCAATGCTCTCTACATGGGGCTCCCCTTGAAGAGCACTCGGAGGCTCCAACTGGTCCAGAATGTGGCCGCGCAGGTGGTTATGGGCACGACTCGTTGCGCGACTCATTGCACGACTCGTTGCGCAAGCTGCACTGGCTTCCAGTGGTCTTCCGGGTGTGATTCAAGGTGTTGGTTACCACCTTTAAAGCGCTCCAAGGATCCGGGTACTTGCGAGACCGACTTCTGCCACCAATAACCTCCTACCGGCCAGTCTGCTCACACAGAGAGGGACTCCTCAGGGTGCCATAGGCCAAGCAATGTTGGCTGGCAACACCCAGGGGGAGAGCCTTCTCTGTGGGAGCTCCTACCCTTTGGAACGAACTGCCCCCGGAAATACGCAAGATCTCTGACCTCCGCGTGTTTCACTGTGCCCTTAAGACCCCACTGTTTCGCCAGGCAGGGCTAACTATGTCATTATTTTAAATTGGGAGTTTTAAATTGGGGGTTTTAATCCGGGCTGAAATTGTGTAATATTTTTAATAATTTTAAATTTTGATATTTGTATATTTTTTGTTTTAAAATGGCTGTACACTTCCCCGAGTCCTTCGGGAGAGGGGCGGTATAGAAATAAAATTATTATTATTATTATTATTATTATTATTATTATTATTATTATTATTATTATTATTATTATTATTATTATTATTATCATCATCATAGTTTCATTTAGCAACCATTTTGCTTAATGGGCAATTCTAATTATGGTCACCAAATGAGGACTACCTGTACTGAAAGCCAAGTAAAGGTGCAATATTTCTTGACTTACAGCAAGCAGTAAGCATAAGCGTATTACTACTAACAATTAAGCCAGATATTGTTGGATTTTGGTTCCTAGATGATTATGCAACACAGAATTAGATGTACAGCCTGAATACAACTATAGCATATCTCCAAAATGAGTTCTCTGCTATTCTATATCATACACTTGCCACAACTGCTAAATTGTCCAAGATATTTTGACTCCATTCTGAAGGTTCATTCTTAATTGAATCATTCCCAAGTATAATATTCTCATGCCGATCATTACCAATATAGTTATGAATAAAAAAACAGAGGGCATTAATTTTATCCCTATATAAATTGAGATGAATGATTTAGAATGGTTGGGAGCATATATTGTGGCATAGAGGTATGTATATACCAGTTCCTAATTCAGGCATCTTATACACAGTTATCAGAATGTCTGAGAGGAATACGAAAAACAAAATGATTATAATAATTTACTTATATAGTGTCCTTCCCTTCACTTACTGTGATTTATGAATATATAGTAAAAACAATAAAAGCATATTAGAAACCATTATAGTAATTTTTAAAGCAATGTTAGGAAGAAGGAAAAATCTAATCCAACACTGTAGTGTTTATTTTAAGAAAAAATGATGTTTTATAGAATATTGGAAAGACCAATACCTCTTTTCTTCCTTTCCCTTGTTCCCAGCTGGATTTGTTTTCTTTGTTTATTTGTTTTATGCCTTATGTTGTTACTGTTAAAAAATATTTTTAGCAAATTGTAAACTGTCCAGAGTCGCCAGGAGTCAGGTGGCATATATATTTAATATATTATGGTCCATCACACAGTCAGTGGAATGGCTTGCCTTTAGAAATTGTGGATGCTCCATCACTGGAGGTTTTTAAAAAGAGATTGAACAGCGGTTTGTCCAGAATGGTATAGGATCTCCTGCTTGGGCAGGGGGTTGGACTAGAAGATCTCTGAGGTGCCTTCCAACTCTGTTATTCTGTTAACCACAATTTATCATATGAGGATGTTTCCTGAACTATGAGCAAATGCAGCACCCAGAACTGCAGGAAATTCAAGCAGCTCCACCTAAGTGTTTTTTTCCTGAACTGGATATGTAGGTTCTGGCAGAGAAAGAATCAGGTGGTCTGGTGGGGAAGAGGGACTGAGGGCAGAGAGCAGGTGGACAGGAATGGTCCAGGAAACAGGCTTTCCGCTTTCAGCCTAAAGTCTCAAGGAAAAAGCTGGGGAAGGAAGGTTCCCTCCCTATGCACTCTGGAAGGACAAGTTTCCCTTTGAAGATGTCTAGAAGCAGTAATTGAGAAGGTCAAGTTCCCAGTAAACAGACCTTCACTGCTCTCCCTTCCTTTTGGCATGCAATTCTTCTCTCTCTAATTTCTGGTTTTTCCATGGGTTTCTGTCAACTTTCTTGTCTCTCACTTGATTTCATGACCTCTTTCTTGTTTGCTTTCCTAGTTCCATGGCAGTTCTTTTGCTGCTTGAGTTTTCTGTTGACTCCTGGTAGCTTCATGGATAGAGCAACAGTATAATTACGTTGGTAACAATATAGAAATGTTTTGCCATTGTCTTCTTCCAGGATTTTTACAACTTCTCATCCTATGGGTAACCTAAGTAACCTATAGTCCTGAAGTTTCCTGGTGGTTTCTCTTCCAAGTATTAATTGGTAGGGCTGTCCAGTGCTTTTGATTCAAATATTTTGGAGAGCACAAGAGTATGAATGTAAACCTTTTCCAAAATTCCTTAAAATCTTTGAATTCAAAGGACTGCAAAGGGCCACTAATGTGTGTTAGTTGATAAAATTTCATAGATAGAGAAGCAACAATGCATCTTGCTTTCCTTAGAATCTGTGGGAAAGAAATTATGACTCATACAATAATATATTACAATGTTTTAAATATCTTCCAGAAAGAGACATTCCTATGTTTTATTATGTATTGGAGTTTACTTATTATATTTGATTCTAGAAGATGACTCTAATAAGGCTTAAATTTAGACACACCTAGCATCTATCAATACTGAATATGATTCATGATTGAAAAATATATTGACACTAGCATCAATAAGGTCAATTGATTGTACACTTTTTAGTTCAATAGAAATATCGTTTAAAAATTCCTGGCTGACAGACTTTGTACACATATTTTAGCAACAATCCCATGGTAAAACTGGGCAACCAATTGCTTTGGGGGAAGTGGCACGGTATAGCACCTATTTATATATAAAGGATATAGTGTATTTACCTTTATTTCCAGCATTTTCCCTGTCATCCTGAGCAAACACGTTGAAGTCCTCATCTACAATAATAAGTGACATGAATATAAAATGTCTACTGGCAGACTAATTGTGCCACAAAACGTATCATCATTTACATTGCAGAAAAAGTATACATTTTTCTCCCAATTATAATCCATGTACATTTGTCAGGATGGCAGTTAATAACCCCACCCCCAAAAGAAGAATCTGGGAAAGACTATAAGACAGTATTTTGTGAGAATCCTGCCCTAGTTTCTAATAGAAATGAAACTTTCCCATGGCAAAAGTTTTTCTCTCTCTATGGGCTATTTGTGATTTTTGTTCACTGCACAACCAGTAAGGTGACATAGAAGGAGTGATTGGAAGCCGCTTTAGTAAATGAAGGGAATTGCTGGCCAATATAAATTAATCCTCAGCAGCTAAAAGATGAGGATGCTCATGAGTCAGTTTGAAGAGTGGCTGTCAGGAGCTGCCTAAAATGCCATATAACGTTACTTAAAATACCTACTTGTAATAAGAAATGTGTATTAAGATATAAAATTCAAATACGGTAGAAATAATGCTTTTGTTAGAATCATATCAAAATACATCCTGTTTGCATATTCCCATTAAGAAAGAAAGGGTGCATATCAGGTTTGTCTAGAAACTCTTTTAAAAAGCATGTAAAACTTTATTTTTTTTGTTTCCCAGCAGTACACAAATATTGGCCAGATTGAAGAGTTCAGTCTACCTCCCACAAAATAGTTTTTGCATGGTATGATGTATTTTTGTTACTTTTGAAAGAAAGATGATTGTAAATATTTTACTAAGTACTTGTTGCCACCATAACATCCCATTCCTCTATACTATAAAATATGACAGATTAGAATAAAGGAAGGTGATTAGAAAAAGGGTATGAGAAGAAAAGATTAAATCTCAGTCACAGCACAGAACTAATAACTAACAAGGTCCATCCTATCCTCCCTCCCCAAATCTTTGCCATTAGCTATTTTAAAATCCTTCTTGGTGCTATTATTCATGTAGTCTGCATGAATACTGTATTCTCACTGTATTCTTCCTGGTTTTAAAACAGTTTTGCTCAATCTGATGTTTTCAAATGTTTTGAGCCACAGCTGCCAAATATCCAAACAACAATGTTTTTTGGCTGCCACAGAAGCCTCAACACATACTCTATGTAGGAGTTCAGGTTGGAAAAGCTGTTTTAAAATGTTGCAAAATGTTGCAAAATGCTCATATGGAATCACTCCAAAGGAGGATTAACTAGGATCTAGATGGCATCTATATAGCTGTACATAAACTGATATTTGTTTATCATAAACAAGCAGCACTGTATTTGTGTGAAATATAATCACAGCAAAAATACTAATTGCATTTTCACATTTTACTGATTTTAGGAATCTTGCAACCTTTCTAATGACCCTAAAGTTAGAATGAGACATACCCTGCTGTTTACCAATGCAGATATGTTCAAACAATATAATCATATTATGACCAAATTGAAAGAATACCTTCTTTAATTTCTTCATAATGTAAGGATTAAGAGTGCAGCTGTGAACTGTACTAGTATCTAATTTATGTTTTACTATGATTTCATTATAATTAGCACTTAGGTAGACAATTTTAAAGACTTGAGTGTGTTGAAACAATTTATTTCTGACCAGCTGAGTTCATACAACACAATCAGGTTTGATAAAAGACTAGATATAGGAGATGACCAGGATGAGCCTGAGGGAAAGGTCAAGCATGTTATAAGTCTCTAGTCCCTTTGTGCCCACAAGCTCTAAGTGCAGCCAACCTTGAATTCCATAGACTTTTATCCAGGAGTGAAATGCTCCCAGTTCTGACTGGCTCGGGTGAGTAGGTAGCGATGGTGGCGGGCAGTTCGGAGAACCGGTAGCAAAAATCCCTTCCCTCCCAGCCTCCAGCTTGTTTACCTTCGCCCTTCGGACTGAATCCTGAGCCGCTGGTTGCAACGCCTGCCTTGCGTCACTTGCTATAATCTCTGCAATCCATTGCATCAGCAAGCAACTGAATTTCCCTGCCTGCAATCAAGCTCATTGGTGAGCAGCTCTATCTGCCTGCCTGCCTGCCTGCCTGCCTGTAAGTTTTTTTCCCCTTTGGGAGCTTAAAAAAATAGTTAATTGGAGTTTTTTTAGTTGTTCTTTTTTTAGACCTAGCCATTTAAAGTTTAGGAAGTTTTAAATTTAGCTGCTTTTATATAAAAATAAAAATAAAATAAAATAATATTTGTGCAGCTTTCTGAGATTTTGTGTGTTTCTGTAGTGTTTCACTCTAACTACACAAACACACAAAATCTCACAAAGCTGTATGTGGAATTTTGTGTGTGTAAAGTGTGAAAGTTGATTTTTTGGACTTTTTGTGTGGCTGTGTGAAGTTCCTGCTTGTTGCAGGGGCCATTTTGGGTCTAGCACAGCTGCTTTTACATTGTGGGCGAGCCAGTTGTGTTGTGTTGTGTTGTGTGTGTGTAAAGTGTGAAAGTTGGTTTTTTGGGCTTTTTTGGCTGTGTGAGGTTCCTGCTTGTTGCAGGGGCCATCTTGGGTCTAGCACAGCTGCTTTTACATTGTGAAAGCCAGTTGTGTTTTGTTGTGTTGTATTTTGTAAGTTAAAAAAGGGCAAAGAAGTGAAGTTGACTTGGCCACGCCCACCTGACCACCAAGTTACACCCACCCAGTCACCTGACCACCAAGCCACACCCACTAATTAAGCCTCGCCCGGTAGCGAAAAATTTTAGATTTCACCCCTGCTTTTATCTACAGCCAATTTGCTCTGACCATTAGCAATTCAAATTCTTGTGGAGGGCTTAAGATTGCAATAAAACTATAAATTCATTTAAACTGCCTGGACTCCTGATTTTCTGCGCTTGACACTTGTAGCTTTATTTGCACAACATGCTAAATTAGGTTAGTGTTAATTTTGGTCAGTTTTTTAAAAATAATTTAGAATGGTAAACTCCTGCTCCAGTCCTGCTCTGTTGCCTTATAGTGCAGGATATATGTGGATGTTCTAAAGCCAAAGCAAGCAAGTATCAGCAATGGGTAGCAGCAATACACAAAGATGCTAGATATGAATGATCATTGTATTATAGATGGCAAAGGTATAATATCATTTTGTATGGGAGAAGGCAATGGTAAACCACTTCTGTATTTTATCAAGAAAAACATATGAGTAGACCAGATAAAACGATTGAAAATATTGGTGCTTTAATGCTCAACAAGCTCAGGAACTTTCAAAGTATAAATGAGGTTTATGAGGCACCTAGGTTAAAGTCTTTGGGGCATCTAGTTCCTGATGTTGTCACCCAGGAAAATAAGACCTAATTCTGCAATTCTAGAATTACAGTGGGCCTGTAAAATGTAAGAAGCATGAACATAAGGAAATTCAATTCAATGAAAGATGGAATGAACTGACTAAAAATTAACATCTTAGGAATTGGTAAATTGAAATAGACTGGAATTGGATACTTTCTACCAGAAGATTATACTACATATTACTCGGGATGCAAAAACAAAGAAGGAATGGCATTACTTTCATAGTCAGGAAGGGTAAAACAACTAGGGTACTACACAGCACTTGGCAGAATGCAATTAGACTGTGCAGACAACTCTTTAATATGATGATTATTCAACTTTATGTTCCAACCACTGATGCAAAAGAGAAGGATGACAAATATTATATATAAATGTTGATTTAAATTGCATAGAACATGCAAGCAAGACCTGTAGCTTGTGGCTGGAGATGAGAATGCCAAAGTTGGACATGCTAAGGAGGAACATTTAGTTGGACTAAATGGCTTAAAAAACGATATAATGATTTATTAATTGCTACAATCCAGTGATTTCTTCATTGCTAAAACAGCTTTCCAACAACAAAAATAAAGTATGTGGACATCACCAGGTGGAGCAAACAACCAGGTCTACATGTGAAGTGTTCGAGATAACTACTTTATTATGTTCTATCTATAATGCAAGAATCTCCCTAGATAAGGTCCCATGCAATTTAGAGGAGGTCAGGTATAAATCTCTTGTGGCTGTGCAAGAAAACTATCTTCCTTCTTGATTCCTCTTCATTGCCTAGCTTGGAATGACCCAACATCACACTCCCCACATCATCTACCATGTCATGTTCATTGTCTGGGATCTCACAGGAACTTGGGAGGGTGGGTGGGAGCAATGCCAACTCAAAGGAGTTCCCTCCCCCGAGTCTGAAGACTATTTCCAGCCAGGCAGTGCATCCTGCAAAACATCCAGATAGTTTGAGAATTCCTCCCTGCTTTCCCTCAGGAACTGAAATCCAGAAGATGAAAGTCATGTCTCATCTGCTCCAACGCTTCCCTCTAGAGGTTCCTCCTCTGCCTAATTAACTCTTTCATTCACTGATTCCCTCTTAGGCTCTGAGATGGAATTCGCGACTGGAAGTTTAGAAGGTCTTGGCTTGTCTGGGAATCTTTGGTAAATCTTTGCTACACTAATTCAGGAGCATGCACAATATATTGCACATACCTGGCATTTTCCCATGAAAGTTCTGGATAGCATTTCCAGTGAATCAAATACTATACGCCTTTACTCTGTCTCCTTGAATTCAATATTTCTTTTACCTTGAACTCTTTCTTGCCTTGAACAATCAGTGTGTTTGGGCATGAGTGTGTTAATGGCACTCATTGTTAATGGTGATCATAAAAGGCTTGGTGGCATCTCTCTGACTAGCAATGAATGATAGAAAACTGGGTGGATCTCCGTAGATGGTGCCAATTTCAAGCAAAAAGCCACAGTATTTACACACTGTAGAACCTTAAAGGAACTCAAACTTTGATCACATTTTTCTAGGATCTAATAGAAGCCAAAAATTTGATCAACAATCACACTTTGTTTCCTTCAGCAACTGCTGTACTTCTTGCTACAGCCAGGTGCATGGACTTTCCCTCTCCTGAATCAGCTGTGGATGGCATGAGGGAGGGGAAACTTCACAAAACAAGATCTAGGCTCGTTTGATTATCCTGCAGTTCCTTCAATTGGAGTCTATATATACACATAGTTAGTACAATTGTTCCAGATTTCGTGGAATTCTTTGCCTAACCAGCACAGTCAGTATGCGGACCTTGCCTGAACTGGTCAATCAAGGATGCTTCATTCCAATCCACATCTACCAACAACAACTTGAAATCAATATATAAAGCCTCGCCCTTCTGTTGCCTTGCTTGAGCTACCAATCTCATGGCTGGTTGTCACATATTGTGGAAGTGTTCTTGGTAGTTCCTTGATAAGGCTGTTGTTTACTGTTATATTGTTCATCTGTATTGTTTCTTGATTGGGGTACTGTTTACTTGATTGTTGGTCTAGTGTTAATCTTAGTGTTAATATCTGCTCATATGGATGTTGATTGCTAGTGAAGAAATGTTTGGTCTTTCCTAAACACCCAGAGGTGGGTTCACCCCACCTAGACCCTTAGCTTACAAAAGAAAATGCTAAACTAGAATGTAGGAAGTAGTAAAACGCACACAGGCAAGGAAGTGGGAGGTGACAAGTGAAGACTGACAGCAGATGACTATCAGTCATATGTCACAAGCTAAGGGGATCAGCAAATTCTAATGGGATTTCTGGAGCTTGGCTTGGGAGCTTAACTGGTGTTCTCAAAAGCAACACTCTAAGAGCAGAGATTGAAGTTTGACCTGGAGATTGGCAACAACTAGAAGAGAGCAAATGTACTGAAACTGTCCCACTCCAGTTTGGAAAAAGGAAATATAGTTGTATGCTACCTTGTAGACTGTAAGTCTTTTTGTTTAAACTGAATATTAACAGACTGAGTATGAGGGGAGTGGTGGCCTAGCCATGAAGATGCTTGCCTCCTACTTGGAGGCAAGCATTCAATCCACTTTAGCAGCAGATGTTTCTCCCTTAGGGCGCAAAAAAAAAATCTGCTGTGATCTCCGCATAGGCGTCAGCCAGTAAACACTCAGATCTAGTTGCTCCAATTCTATCCCTAATAGGATTGTAAAAGGGGAGTTTTATTAACAGATTGAGTATAAAGGACAATTAAAGATATAATGTGGCAACATCACCTTGTAAAGCCTAGAAGGATGGAATTGACCCAGAACAATAGCCTGTTTTTGAGGAAGGTGAATACTGAAATAAATCATTGAGTATAGATTTGCTATACTGTGTGAGGGTTCTTTATAAGTTTGAGATTCTTGTTCTATAAGTGAAGTTTACAACTTCATTTGGCATTCTATAGGTATATCCATGTTGTTTTCTTGGCAGAAGTATAGTAATCTTTCCTACTGCCCTTTTTGGGGATTTTTTTTTTCAACTTCTCAGTCTAATTTATAACCCTGGAATTTCCTTTTGATCTCTCACACAAGAATTCAAATTTCAATTAGTACCCACCAAACCTTTTTCAATGGCAGCTGGGTATTGTCACTAGCTATTCTTATGTCAGAGGGATGCGATGGCTAAGATGCTGAATTTGTCGATATAAAGGTCGGCAGTTCAGCGGTTCGAATTCCTAGTGCTGTGTAACAGGGTGAGCTCCCGTTACTTGTCCCAGCTTCTGCCAACCTAGCAGTTCGAAAGCACATAAAAATGCAAGTAGAAAAATAGGGACCACCTTGGGTGGGGAAGGTAACAGCTTTCCATGCACCTTTGCCAGCCACATGACCATGGAGATGTCTTCAGACAGTGCTGGCTCTTCAGCTTTGAAATGAAGATGAGAACTGCCCCCTAGAGTCGGGAACGACTAGCACATATGTGGAAGGGGAACCTTTACCTTTACTTTTATTCTTATGTCAATTAACTACAAGGAATAGGTCAGTGATGGTAGAAGCCCCATGATAACTGGCCTTTCTGTCAAATTAACAGAGAATCTTGCAGTTGTAAAATAGCTGTTATAGTAAAGTTTCAGGGAAAGTATCAAATGGCAATAGATTTAACTAAGCTGAAGGAGTGGACTCTTTCTTATTCTCTTACCACAACTATTAAGTTATTGTTAGCACCACCAATCCTTAGAAATAAAGTAATCCAGTAGATCAGATAAAATGTAATTTCAGTGTTGTGGCTTCTGTCAAAACTTATTTTTTCACAATCAAGATAGCTTTGCAGCAATGAAAATTGCCAGTTCTAAGATGTCTGATTTTGGTTAGATGACATTGGGGGGCTAAACTCCCACACATATTTCATCTCCTAACCATATGATACTTGACATTTTTCATGTAATCAGCCAGTCATTTCAGATGTTAGCACAACTACCTGTGTACAATAAAAAAATTTGGGTGGCAATATTTTAAAGTAATAACAGTGAAATCAGGCTATAATCCAATACTGTCCAGCAATAGCAGCCTATATAAGCAAAGTGTAACAATATAAAAGAGGAAAAGGGTGGTCATATTTTAACCGTGCCCCATAAACCTATCAATTGTTATTTAAGACAGTAATAGCAATCACTTGTTATAGCATCGTAAATTTACATGGCACTTTATAAGTATAACACAGGCAGGAAAGCTTCCTTAGCTTTGACAAGTATCTCCGGTCTCACTAAAGAAAAGACAATGAACGAAACATGCTGTCAGGACATGATGGAGGCCAGGGGAAGAGGAAAAGGGAGGGAGGAGGAGAGGGATGTTTGGGCGGCAAGACAGACTTAGCAGAAGGGCAGTTCGGATTCCAAAAGGAAGTGAAGGTTAAGAGACGAACAAAAAAACCCAAAGGTCAAACAAAAGTATTAATTTTTTTGCAGTGCACGTAATCACTCTGAAAGCTAATTATTTCTTATTAGCCTGTCAAATTGTAGCCAAAGATTTTATTATTTCTCTCCTTCACCAATTTTTAATTAAATGGCAATGCATAGCAGTAATTACATAAGCCCAAGAAAATATTATTTGGCAAAAGGAAATGATAACTTATAGGTTGCTGTGCTTTAGCATCACTCAGCTTGAGCCTTGATTTTCCTTTGAAAATGAAGATTAGATTTTGAGTTGTCATAGCCAGCAGCAACAGAGAGTATTCTTTATCAAATCATTGTAGAAAGCTGCTGATTTTAGTGATCATTCTGCTCATCAGGGGCAATGAACCTGTTGAGGACCAGTTTGGTGTAGCAGTTATGGTACCAAGCTAGAAACTGGGAGACCATTAGATCTAGTCCCGCTTTAGGCATGAAAACTGGGAGTTTTTGAGCCAATCACTCTCTCACATCAGGGCTGGGTTCTACTTACCTTTACTACTGGTTCGCAATGGGAGTGCACATGCGTGCTTGCTTTGCTCATGTACACGCGCTTCTGCACGAGTGCAGATCATACCTTATGACATCCGGCTGGGTGGGCGGAGCCTCCCGCCGCTTTTACTACCGGTTCTCAAGAACTGGACAGAACCGGGAGCAACCCACCACTGTTTCACACCCCATGGGAAGGAGCCAATGGCAAACCACTTCTGAAATCATGACAAGAAAACTGCAGGAATTTGTCCAGTCAGTCAACGGTAGTCAAAAACTGACCGAAAAGTGGGTACATGCTGCACATGTATATAATAAACTCAATAGAGATATCTTTAGGATCTCTAAGCTCAGCTTACTGGAGAAAAATAACAGCAGACATTATTACTTGTAAAAATATAAAGAAGGTAAACCATCTTCACATTATTGTGGGGAAATTTTTTCTCAATCCAGAAGATTTTGAAAGGTATCTTTTCAACTTTAATTAGGGTGCTATTTGATGTCAACCATCATCTCTGTTTTTGGCTGTCACAGTGCAACCAATCATTCTAGGAACCTTTTGATCTATGTGCTCACATGAGACACAGAAGACTGAAAATCGGTCCAGAATGGCTACATTTTTGGCTTTTCAGTAGATATTGAAAGTGACTTTTGACACTGAAGGCTATCATTCATGCTTTTCTGTCTATATCCTGTTACATATGTCCATACTTCTGTACCATACTGATGTATCTACATGAGATGGGGAATGGCATTGGCATAAAGGAAGCCATTTTATCAGCTTATGAGTTTTAAAACATAAAATTGCACTAACATACTTTTCGATTAAAAGCATTTTTTAAAAAAAATAAAGTCTATAAATTATTAGTACTATATACAAAATCAACATAAAACATTAAAGGGAAGAGTAAAGTGGTACTGAAAGGGTACTTAATTTTTGAGCCATCTTTTAATTGCATTAAAATACTTTTTCATAGGAACATTCTTGTGTAGATATTAAATACCTTTTTAAAAGAAAAATAGCACAGATTTAAAAAAAATAAAACATTTTTAGAATGAGTAACTAGAAAAGTAATACTAAAAGTAAACTGATACATAGTACTATAGACAAAATTGCCCAAAATTTCATTTTATCGGTCAAAACATGCTTCTTTCAAAAAGGGGAAAAGATCTTATAAGAGCTGCTTTAGTGCACAATCCTAACCCCTTATCCTGCATTCTTCACTATTCTTTATGTGTGTGTATGTGTGCATACATACGGACATGCATATGTGTGTGGGCAAGTAATACGTATCTAGTGGCGCAGGAAATAAAATGAAGATCTCAAAATTAATCAGATATATATCCTCTTATATCAACTACAACTTGGATATATTGAGAAAAGCATCTTTATTTTATGCATTGTTTACAAAATGTTATGCTACAATGTAGTTTATTTTGACTTGCTATGTAAGTCATTATGGTTTGCAAATATAGTTCATTGCTGAAAATGTTATCTGAACTCAACCAACAATTATTAATTCACTGTATCACAGATAGGCAAATAATGGAATAGCAAATGTAGGAATTCAACCATTTCTTTTACTTTGGCTAACCAGGTGGAAAAGAAGCTATGTAGTAGCCTAATTAATTTACTTATGTTCCAGTCAGAAGTTTGAACAATTTAATAGATATTTCCAGCTTATCTTTGTTGTTTTAAGGACCGGAAACCTGTTTTGTTTTTGTTTTTAAAGGCAGTACCCTAATAGGATTCTGAATTTTCCTTTTAATTGGAAATCTAATACTTTTCGGGCCTAGATCTCTTTTCTGCAAAGGAAAGGAATATCTGACAGGTTATTTAGATAGAAAACCAGCCAGCTATGAAAATATTATTTTTTTCTGATATCCTATCTGCAGAGAGTACTAGACAACCTGCCATGCTTCAATTTTTGGAAGTCAAAGCTTTTTTCTTCCTTACCATGACTTTGTCTAGGGCACAGCTGTCTCTTCCCCTCCATTCAAATCAATGCAAACATGGTCAGGCTATCCCTTTGTGAATTCAGAATTGAATCTGAAGTTGTAGGGTCAAAGAAAGCAGCTCTGACTGCCCTGCTCCACCCTTGCTATTAGACGGGAAAGTGGCACCAAAGATCTTTTCTAAATAAATCAGTCTTGATTGTAGAGCTCAAGCCAATGAGGAGACAAATCTCATTAGCATTGATTTTAAAATAAATTATTGAGAGTGCTTTCCCCATCCCACTTCTCTACTCTGTGAATCTGCAAAGAAAAACTCTAATCTGCTTACCGTGATTAGTAAAAGGAAAAAAGGAGGGGGAAATCCGAAAATAATGGAACAATCAATTAATATTGCTCCAGAGAATACTTTGTGAAAAAGAAATGAAACATTTAGGATTATTCCTGCCTCACTGCACTTTTAGCTGTTGATTGGAGTTAGAGTTAGAGTTAGACTTTGACGGAAGCAAAAATGTTGCTTCTGGTACCTCCTCCCCCTCCTTGTACCTTACACCCCAATTTTCTTACAGGGATTTCAGAAGGTAGAAGACACTGTGCAGGCTTCCTAGAACACCTGCTCCAGAAGATCTTTATCAGAGAAGCAGAAGACAGCTAAGCATTTTTTATTCATGTTTCAAAATGTTTATGATTATTCACCAGGAATCTGTGGTTCAGTATATGGAATTCCTTAGCTTAGAACGCCTTATTGCAAATCTCACCATTTGTTTTCAAAATATCAAACACTTCTGAAATGCATTCCTTCACTCCTCCCTGATCCAATTTACTTTTTAAATATAGCAAAAACAAATCTTTGCACTTCAGCCCAGATCCCTATTTTTGCAGACCCAGAATGTACTCCAAATGTATAACGAATGTTCGCTTCCCACCGTTTTGAAGCAGGAAATGTGCAGAAAAACTGTAACCTAATAATAAAATATATTTTGTATATTTAAAATCAAAGATTCCCAAATCTTGTCTTAAAATCAAGTGAAGAAAAGAACTAAACCATGTCAATATTAACGCCATTTCCTGCCTACTGCGTTGCTCTCAGATTCCTAAAAGCATTAAGAATGACTCATCATCAACAAGGCCAGAACGGTTATACTCAATGAGCAGTAAACTAATTGTAATCCTAATGCCTTTTTTGCCAATGTAACAAGAAATTTGCCTCAGTTCATATTGTTTTAATTCATCTTACAGATAATGTCCCACTGGATTCTGTTCCCACTTTTCAACATGTCCTCTTTGTACATTTTTCATGTATGTTCTGTGTTTTACATCATGTCCTTTCTCTGTGAAATTCAAGGCAATTAACACAAATATCTGAGAAGTATTTGTAGAGACCTAACTGGCAAGAAACAAACTAGGCAGTTTTGGCCATTCTTTTAAAACTCAACAATTTCTCATAATCTTCAGTCATTATGGCTGATGATACTGATAGGGAGTTGTAGTTCAATTCCTTTGAATGGCTTTTGTTTGGCAAAGGCTTAATATTTTACACCAATAGAGCCTTTTTCAATTAGAAATGTACTGATTGCATACAAGATGTCATAACATGCATACAAGACTTCAATATGATTTAAAGCATCACTGAAATTCAAACACTGTTATAAAAATACTAATTTTAAAAGTCTGAAATTGTTCAAAATGCAGGATGCCTTATTTAGTAACTTCAGTATACAGTGATTTCCTCAAGGTCTTTTATGGACAGGGCTTGTTCATATGGTACTGTCCCCATCCTGGTGTTCCCAATATTTCCTATATATGCACAGAAGAGATTCACAGGCGATAGCAACAATCCACTTTTGATAAGTACCAAGAAGTTAAATAAAGTAATCCTGAATCTCACCCAGGGCACTAGAGAAGTGGCTACACAGATTGGAAAATTGATGGAAAAGGGGACTCAGTTATTAGTGCTTGGTAGCTGCCCAAAGTATAATCAACTGATACTGAATCAGATTGTGGGACACTTCCAGAGCCAAAAGGACATTGTTTACAAATTTACAATGAGTCTTGGACAGAATATTCCCTCTTTGGGGTCCTTCGGGTCAATAACCAAAGTCAAAAGCAAAACAAGCAAAAAATACCATCCTGTTAATCAAGCAAAGGAACAATGCCAGGCACTTAATATTTACACTAGGCTTTGGAAACTATTTGATGGATTCCATGTTATACTGGGTCCTGAAAATGGTCCAAAAATGTGAGAATATATAATTCTTCCAAATAGAGGTAGTATAGCTTGTTTTCCTCAATTTTACAAGAAAGGTGGGGGAAAAAGCATTTGCATTTCCCATATCTGTAAAACAAATGGAAATACTTGGCTCATTCAGAGGTTTTATCTAGCCTGCCAACCACAGGATCAAATACTAAATAGACAGTCTCAGAAAGAACACTGAATTAGGTCTCAGGATAAAAAGGTTTGTAACTTAAACCCTAGAATCTCTGGCACTTTGCTAGAAAATACTGACCCAAGTCCCCCCCCCCTCCCCCAAATCAACATCAGTGCAGTATGTATTTTGTCCTATTTTACTCCCAGTCCGGCAGCTCAAATTGCTTGGCAGAGCTGTGTAGCAGAGTGAACTCCAGACATTCCCCCAAGGAGACTCCTGTGTCTCACTTTTTTCTCTGCTTTACTGGAAATGGAATGCTTCCCCCCCCCCCCCATTTTAGGTTGCTGTGCTAACCACATTAGCAAAGCCTTCCTAATGGGTCTATAGTAGTTTGCTATGTCTAAGTCCCCAGCCCCAAAAGCAGCCATATTTTGCTAAAAAAACACCCAATATATTTATCTTCTTTTTGGAAATAGAAGAAGGATAGTAGAAAGATAATTTTATTTATTATAATTGGTTAGATTTATTTGCCACCTTACCTCCAGAAGCTCCAGGCAAGATACATATCAATCCTTTCTCCATTTTTTTCCTCTATTAAAACAATCCTATAAAAGTACTTCCTCTGCACCCAACCAGGTCTTGATAATGCATGCCAGATTGGGCCCTCTCATCCATAATTACATTAAAGATGTAATCCATTGATGGAAGGCCTTAAACTACAAACTGATCTGCCATTCAGCAACAGGTGACAAAAACGAGGGCTCATTGAAGCTCCAATGCCCAGATCTTGAAGCAGAGCATAAGGACATGAAATGTGTCCTCAATCCCAAAATCATGTTTCATGTTTCACCAAAATTTCTCATGCCCATCAGCATTGTGATGTCTCTCCCTGCCCTCTACTCTCTTACAAAAGTCATCCAGCAGGATTTTGGGAGGAATGTGTCCTCTCCAGTACAATTAGTATGCTAGATTTGCCCTGTTCTCTTCCTTCTTCTATGCCATTAATTGTATTGATTGACTGAATTATGAGAACAAGATCTACTATATTATTCATTTCTATAGGCTGTTCTCCCTATCTCTCTCAATATGTGAGGGTATGTATTTACATGTTGAAGAATAGGTTAAAAATGCTACAAGAAAAGTTTTATTTTTTTTTAAGCCACAGGTCAAATTCTAAATCTTTAGATTCAGGTCTTTTTGGCTCAAACTGAGCTTCTGTGATATATCTGTATATTATGATGATATTGGTCAGCCTTTGGGCTAGTTCAGTGATTGTAACATCAATTGATGGTTTGCATTTTTAAATAAAATGGATCAAGACATCTAGTGCCAGAACTAGAATATTCATTCTACTTCATGCACCACATATTCTACTATAAAGCATTTAGGGATGATAAGTGAGTAATCCAGCAATGAGAAATCAAGCTTTGGACTTTGTCTCTGTGTGTCCCAGGTCTGTATTGATGCAATAAAACACCATAAACTATACGAAAACAGACCTAAATCACCAATAGAGCACTTGCTGTGTGTGTATGCAGAAATCGCTGGCTTTTCCTGCTAAAAGAATCAATTTGTAAGTAGTAAGAAAACTATTAATTGGGCATTTTGTGAAAAAGCAGTCAATTTCAAAAGTGATTTTCCAAAAGGCCATTTGACTTTTTTGAGAGTCCAGTTGCCTTTTGGAAAAACACCTTTAGGATAACCATGATCTATATGATTGAAAATCTCTATAGATATTCAGTCAAACTAACACATGAATAGATAGAAAAGTAGGATGGGTTAGACCAACTAGGCTAAAATGTGGATGGGCAATTAGTGATTGAACATATTGGGAAAACTGAGCCATAGTCTGAGCATGTTCAATGAGTTAGAACATGACATGAAGCTTAATATGTTTGTTTGCTTATTATAGTTTATTTTGTTGCTATGAAAATAGTTGTGATTTGTTAACCCAGATTTAAGCTTTAGCATGTAGTATGATGCGGATAAAATTGTAAAGCAGTCCTGTGTTTCCATGAACCAAATCCTGGACTCAACATTCATTAAAGATGAACATGCATTTTTATTAGCAATGCCTAGAATATTGAATTTGGATGAAAATAAACAAACCATCTTTAAGAATCCATTCAGCCATGCAGTAACTTAAGGTTACTATCATCCAGTCTTATTTAATTAAGAATGTTGTTAGGAGAAAATGACACAAGATTTGTTCAATGCCCTGATATTAATGGTTTTCTTCCCTTTTACGACCATAATTTTGAGCTAATGTTTAGATCTGTATCACAAAGTGCAACTTCCAAACTGTTCTAGGCCTTTGTGAAGGCTACCAGTGATTTGGGGCCTGCTTCAATATAGTTTTATTGCATCAACAGAGACAAAGTCCAAGGCTTGATTTCTCATTGCTGGATTACTCACTTATCTAACCTAGATGCCTTACAGTAGAATATGTGGTGCATGAAGTAGAATAAATATTGTAGTTCTGACACTGGATGTCTTGATTCAGAAATGTGGCTTGGATTATTTGTTTGAGATATCATCTTGGCCTACATGCAAATGGCACCAGGAATGTAGGCTTTATTGATGTGAGAAATCAAAGGTGCAACTCTCCAGAAACTCAGGCAGAGTTTCTTTTGTATCCAATCAATTTGAATAGAGGTACTTTTTAACCTACATATGATTCAATTGCTCTATGATTTTTTTTTCAAGATAGGATAAAAAGGCTTTTCTTTTGTATAGTACTGTATATTCAACTGTACTGTACTGTACTGCCTTTTCACTATTATTAATTTCATTTCAATACTGCCCTCTTAATGATTCAGGGCAACCTTTATTAAAAATTTAAAGTGTTTATTAAAAACAAGGAAGCTGTATATTAAATTAGTCTAAAACTGCTAAATATTATGAAAAGCCAGGCTGAAACATAAGTCTTTACTGCTTTCTTGAAGATCTCAAAAGATGGTAGTCTCTGGAAAGCTGCATGAAATATCTTTCATTACCTTGGGAAGATCTGAAAAGACCTAGCCAAAATCTTCATCAGAGAAGCCAGTGGCTCCCCAAAGACAAACTCTCCTTAATAAAAACTAAGGAATGTCACAAAAATGGTATTCTTCCAGATAACTTGGATCTAAACTTTTTTTGGTATGTGCATGCTGTATCCAGGCTCCCCTCCCAGTATACAGATGCAGCTGTGCTCTGATTGGCTGTTTGTATTCAGGCACTACTATATAAGGAGCTGTCAAAGGCTGATAGCTGCTGCTCCTGTTAGCCGAGCAGCCATTGCTGGTCGCAATGCTAGCAAACCTGTTAGAACAATGTTAGTGAAATAAATCCTGTTAGCTTTTACCTTAACCTGTCTTGCCTCAGTCTGTTTGTCCCTAACAGGGACATAACAGTGCAGAAGTTTGAAACAGAAATATTTCGAATTTCAAACACCTTACTTCAAACAATGTTTCTAGTCTGAGCAGTTACTCTAAGCTTATTAAAAGAGTTCTGACACAATTCTAGGTCAGGGGTCAGCAACCAGCGGCTCTGGAGCTGCATGTAGCTCTTTCATCCCTCTGTCACCGGTCGGTGCCACAATTTTGAGAGGAGCTTCCAGTTGGGGGTGGGGGAAGCAGGTGTGCCAGGAGGAGACTCTATGGCAAGGGGCGGGTTTTCTGGTCAGCTCCACAATCAATAAGGCTTTTGGTTAGGACTGGTAGAGGAAAAAGGACATCGCACTAGGAGGAGACTCTATGGTGGGGGAACCGGACTTCCGGTCAGCTCCAGAATTGAACGGGGGGTTTCCGGTTAGGACCTTTGTGGCTCTTTGAGTATTTAAGATTGCCGACCTCTGTTCTAAGTATTCTGAAAGTATGTCCAAGTCAGAAATAGGGCTATTTTGACTTTGAAACACTTCTGAAATAGTTAGGATTTCTGGTAAGTCAGCATAACATAATTTGAATATGAAGTTTTGAGTTCAAAATGTTTCATATTCAAAACATTTTGCACATCTCTACAATTTAGGTTTTAAAAGTGAAAAACAGTACTTTATATTTTGCTTGAAACCTATGTACAGCCAGATCCAATATTTAAGAACATGCACAGTATCGTATAAGTAGCCCCAAGGATAAAACTGGCTTCCACATTTTGATTTAACTGGAGTTTCAAATTACATACAAGAGCAACCCTATATAAAATGCACTGCAGTAGTCTATTATTGTAGTTAACACTGTTGCAGCACTGTTTTAATTGATGTTAGCTAGTCAGGCTCTAGCTGCACTGCAGTTGATTAAAATAATGGAATCTAAGACAAAGTGCAGCATTTCAGCTGAAACCATGATATTGTAATTAAATGCCAGGCTTTCCCAGTTGCATGCCTCAAAAATTCATAATGGGTGGAGACTTTCTGGAAGAAATTCAGTTACGCTTCTCTTCTGGAAGATACAATCACGAAAGTGTTAACTGGTCTAGTATCTACTTGGATATTGAAAAAAATGATTTACCCTCTATAAAAATGCTGGGCAAAAATGACAGAAACAAACTGTCACCAGTTCAGAGAAACCTTTCCATTTATCAATGTAGATCCCACTTGCTTCGCTCTTGCTTAAGTACAGAACAGTTTAAAGATATGAACTTCATTATATAAACTGCTCAGTTCATACAATTCCTGCCAGAAAAATAGAATCACATAAGAACTCCAATCTTTTTGGTAAAGACAGCTCTATATTGGAAGTGAGAGACAAGAAAACATGAAAACATATATGTCACAGTATTTTTGATTTTAAAGAACACAACAGATACAGTACAGATAGAGCTTGTAATTTACAGCTATCCAGTAAGGCTCACATGTTGATTAATTGTATGAAATCAATTCAAATAGGAAATAGGGGTGGGAATTATGACAGTTTGAACATGGCTATAGGTGAAAATTAATTGCAGAAAACCATTTATTTTTAAGATAAACGGGGTGGGGCTGTTGAAGAATAAACAATCCAGAGGTGTGGATGGGATGGCCTAATAGTTAAGATAATTATAGGGATCCAGATCTGGGTAGCTGTGGGACAGCCTACTCTTAATTACATATTGTCCTTCTTCTGGAAATAGTTTCTCTTGGCATTCTGAATATCTTTCCTTTTGTCATTAAGAAAACCAGTAAAATTTTGCTACCGATTCCAGTTGGCATGAAAGGCTGGGATATTTTAATGTTGTTTCATAGATGTTGGAATAATTGTTTAATATAGCTAATGTTCCTAGTCTTTATATAGGTAGTTACATTTTATTTTTATTATTGAAATCATGTCTATTTTTAAAATTATGTATGTTGGCGATATATACGCTACTAATCATTATTTCATCACCTCAATCATCATCACAGTGTTTTTTAACCTTAACCACTTTAAGATGGGTAGATTCCAATTCAGAAGATGAAGTCACTTGAGAGTGAGATGGGTGGCATATTAAAAAATGAAACAAAACAAAAGAAACAAGACTTCCCAGAATTCCCTAGCTAACCGACACACACAAATGCATACACAGATATACATATATGGCTTTAAAATCATACCTAAAAGATAACTCATTACTGGAGAGAGGTATTGTGACCCGTCAGCAGCCTGTGCAAATTGTAGCTGATTCTGACAACATGGAGGCTGGTGAGAACAACTTTAGTTCACTGTCCTTCATGTCTGGATTCTCTGCAAATTGCTTTTGGGCTTTCTGCCATCCTTAGTAAGATTGTGATTACTTTATCTTTGGTTTCTTGTAGGCTGTTAAGAAAGTTTATTAACAGCCTTTGTTTTGAAAAAGACTGAGTTATTTTAGTAAATTAAGTTTTGTACAAACTTTGTGTGTGCTGTGTTCTTTGGGGTCCATAGCTGGGGCAGAACAGATATTGGGTTGGGTTTTACAAAGTTTGATGCTGGGTATCAACAATGGAAGCTTAGATTTCAAGTTATAGGAATTAATTTATTTGTTGTAAATTAGAATTGATTTAATAAATTTCAATTTATTCTATCTTGAAAAAATAACCTTGATTGATTACTGTGCCCAGTGCTGGACAATCATTTTAAAATGTTTTAAACACCTTAAGAGATAGTAAACAAGAATAATAATGAAAGTAGAAAGTAAGCCATGTGAAGAGAGACTGAAGGAGCTGGAAGCATGCATAGCTCTGAGAAGACTTGAAGAGGTATATGATAGCACTCAGATACCTGAAAAAAAATAAGCCATCACCTAACATCCCAGAATGTAGAACACAGAATGATGGCTTTAAATTATAACAAGGCTATAAATTACAGCAAGGCTAATCCCATTTTAATATTATAAAACAGTTCTTAATAAGATCAGTTTGACCGCATGTTGAATTATCTAGAACTGTAATGGGCTTTCTTTTATTGGAAGTCTTTGAACTGGAGGCCAGATTGCCATGTATCTGTGATGTTTTAAATTGGGTTCTTACACTTAGTAGATTAAGACTCAGTGGCAAAAATATTCCCTTTCAAATACATTTCAAATATCCTATAATGAGATATTGGAATAAACTGGAACCTTGTACATTCAAGGCATGTGGTTTGTTACTACACTATGATCTCTTTCATACCAACCTCCAGTATACAAACCCAACACATTTATATTATTCTCAGTTTTAAGGTTAACACTAGATAATCCATGCCCTGCTGAGAGATATTTCCTTACCTAAATAGAGAAGGAGAATGACCACTGCTGGGCAAAAAAGCAGTGGGAATGGGAGCAATTTCCATCTTCCTACTAACTTCTTCATTAAGTTTCCTTATGGACAGTTGGCAAGGAATATTGGAAATATTAATCTTCCTTTCTCCCTCTCTTCCTTCCTCAAATTTCTGCTAGTTTTCCCATTTACTTTCAATGCAAGAAGAAGTCAGCAGGAAGTTGCAATTCCAAGGCTAGCAGCCAGGTAGGTGGTTGCTCTTAGTTGGGAAGGAAGTGGGGGTGTGTGGGGAACCAGGGGTCAAAAATGATACATGGGTGTCTGCAAGAGGTGCCGTGTGAATTGGAAAGGCTATGTGGGTGTGCACCAGAGATGCTGTGGAGGTCAAGGAGAGCATGGGATATGGTTTAGATCACCAATGGTAGTCCGGGGATCCATGAGAGGTGCTGTGCAGGTCAGATAGGGTGCACAGAAGCAGCATGGGAGAAGAAGAATACATGGGAGTTACCTGGGTGTATGGGAAAGGTGCCATGCCAAGTGGGGATGGCATGCCAGGAGTGATGTGGGTTGAGAAGGATGCCTAGGAGTGCTTGGTAATGTGCAAGAGGTGCTGTGCAGGTCAGGGACAGCAAATGAAGCAATGGCACAGTTTGGGAAGGGTGTATGGAGGTTATCAAAGAAGTGCTCATAATCAGAGAATGTTTATGGTGAGTAGTGTGGGTTGGAAAGAATTCATGGGGACAAACAAGAGATGTCAGATATGGGTCACAGAAGGTGTATGGGGGGCAGTGTGGATCTGGGTGGATACATAGGGATATGCAAAAGATGCTGCATGATCAGGCAGGAGGGCAGTGGAGAATGGAGAGTGTGCTTGAGGTGGCACAGATAGGAGAACTAGTGAGGGGGTGGCATGGACCAGGAAGGGAGTGTCATGGTTGCTTCCTTTTTTCTTCCTTTCTTGTTCCTCTTTCCTTTACCCTTCTCTTCCCTATCTTATCCAGTAAGGAGGTAAGTGGGTGGGAAAGCGAGCAAGGGAATGTGAGACCAGTTGGGAAACTGTCAAAAAACATTGAAAATAAAGTTCATGTAATCACAGCAATAGCCCAGCACTGCAGCACTAGCCACTAGCCCTGAAGTAGCTACAACTTCCCCAAATTTCATTCCCTTTTGAGTCATAGGTCCCAGATTTTGGATACATTTTGTATCCAAGCTAGCTCTCTTGAAGAACCAGGATTAAAAAATGGTTGCCATATGATGCACCATTCCATCCAATTAAAGATCATGATGAAAGTTTTAGCAGTATATAAATAAGGCAGGCTTTTCAAGCAGTCTCTGAAACTCATTGCCACAGGATTTTGAAATTGTCACCATTCAAGAGCTGCATGGATACAGAGAACAGCAGACTGAAAAAGTACCCAGATAAAATCTACTTGCTTAGTATTTGCTGGCTATGACGAGGGGCTAAATAGAGCCTGGAAATTACCATCCTACCATGAATGTACCTGGTTAGCCATCAGAAGAAAGGATGAAATTTGAAATGTACCATTGGTCTGATCTATCGCAGGAACCCCAAAAACTCATCAGATACATTTTTATTTGTTTCTGGGGTTGTATGGCATGCTTTTTATTATGCAAATAAAATTCTCAGTTGTGTTTGAGTGTTTTTTTAAGAATGGAACAGAATGAACTGCTTAGAAGAAGGAGAGAGTCAGAAAGATAATTTCCTCAGCAAGTCATCGTCGCTAATGAAGTTTTACAAAAACAGATACAACCAAGGAAAAATAAAATTTCACAGGTGATAAATTTTTCCAATTTCCGAGGCAGAATTCGATAGGATTGTTAAATTAAGAGTGAAGGTGTCTGTTAGGAAGCAACGAACAATGATGGGTAATTTTATAGAGTGGAAAATTGAATCAAATTGCAACATTAAAACACAGCTCCTTGGAGGATCTGCCCCAAATGCAGGCCTACTTCAGTATATCAGTTGGCGACTTGGGGGAAGGGATATACTGTATGAATGGAAGAACTGTGCAGTTGTACACACCATGGACATATGGCTTCACAATATCTTTAGAATCTGCAAGTTGAAGAGAGGGGTGGATAGGATACCAAACAAAGTGGGGTGAGGAGAAGGATGAGAAATCTTCTTCAATCAGATCATGGGAGGGATTTAATTTGCCACAACTACCAGACCTTCTTTAAACCTAAAACTGAGCTGGCATGTATGAGAGATTAACAAACTGAGTGCTTCTGAGCATCTTTGGAATATTTTATTTTTAAAGTTGAACTAGGTTATCTCGTCCCAGTAAATGATTGTGTAAATAAAGTAAATTGATTGTGAAATAAAGATTGATGTGAAATGTTATTATCCACAGTTTTATCCTCCACATGCATATACAGTATAGCTGATGTGAAAGTCCATGCATGAGCTTGACAATCAGATGGTTGATTGTTTTACACAATGGTATTCTTGGAGATGTCAGGTTTGCTACTACTTATTAACTCTAGAGTACACTTTTTAGGAAGGTAGGTTTACAGGTACTGAATTATTAAATAATTGTTTGATCTATCAGTTAGATTTCTGACCTCGGAAAGTGTGGATTCTATAAAAAAAGCAGGGGAAGAAGAGTCTATGTTTTTATTTATCAAATCTCACTGAGATCATTCCTGAATTTAAAATACCATATTTTTCGGAGTATAAGACGCACCAGAGTATAAGACGCATCTTAGGTTTTGGGGAGGAAAAAAAAAAGCTGATTGGTGGGTGGATCGGCCTCCCGGAATATCTCCAATCAGCTGTTCCCAGATGTGAATTTTAGCAACAGGTTTGTTGGTTGTGAGCTCTGTGTCTTGCTTTTTTTTCAGCATCTGAAATTTCTGAAACACTTCTGAAAAACTTTTTTTTCTGCCTCTGAAAGCGTCCGAAACAGAGCTTTAGAAAAAACCCCCCTGAAACTTCATTTTTTTCTGAAGTGCTGTTTCAGAGGCTTTTTTTTCTGAAGCTTCCTTTCAGAGGATTTTTTTTCCTGAAGCTCTGTTTGGAGGCTTTTTTTCTGAGGCTTCATTTCTGAGGCTTTTTTCAGCCTCTGAAACCTCCATTTGAGAGGCTGGGCAGGGCTACATTCGGAGTATAAAACGCACCCAGATTTTCACCCTCTTTTTTGGGGGAAAAAGGTTCAACTTATACTCCGAAAAATATGGTAGCTAGTACTTCCATAGAATGCATAGAAATTTTCAAACTGAGGACCCTAACTAAGGAATTAAATAAATAAATAAACTATTGATTAGACATTTTTATCTTATAAGAATGAACCAAGAATAATGTAAGAATAGAAAATCAAGTTCATAATAATTTTTGTATTTCCAACGGTGGTTCATAACTTAAAGACTCAAATACAGGATGGAAGTAACCAATTTCTTTTCCAGAATCTTTCTTCTGAAGTTTGCATCAGATGGTAAACTAATACCTTGGGAAAAAATGTTTTTCCTATGTTGCAATCATTAAAAAACTCTGGCAAAGATATTGTAAAGTGCCTGGCCTGCCTTTTAACATAGTTTGGTATTTAGATATTAATATTTATGCAAAATTGGAAAATCCTAACCCATGAGGAATAGAATACTCAAAGGACAAAAGTCTACTGTCCTTTATTAATTATCTTTTGCACTAGGATCAGGGAAAGAATTCTCTCTGAAAGATTTTCTAAAGCTTTTTCTATCTTGTCTTCTTTGGATGCTGATAGCACTTAGAATCTCTCTTTCCCTTTTTTCTAGTCATGACCTCGGGGAGAGGGAGAAAACCCTCTGAGAAATATGAGACATTGAAAAGGAGCTAGATGAAGAAGATAATAATCTATCACTTTTACATGAATCAGTATTCAGAAAAGCATGGTTCCTATCCATCTCACCATTCTCTGGTATTCAATTCAGAGATGCAGTACTCTTGTGAACTTTATGGCAGTGACTCTGCATCATGTCTGAAGGATTGGGAATGACAGAAAGGAATGCTGCCAAGGCTTGAAAGCTAGTCCCTGGATCTCAGAAATGAGGTTGCCAGATTCTTTATCCTTATCAAATTGCTATTTTTGCCCAGAATATTTGTCTGAGGAGGCCATGGAGTTTAGCAATGTATGGCTTGGGTTTCTCTTTTTAAGTATGTGCAGTGATTTGTATACCAGATACTTTAGACTTTGCAAAGAGTTTGTAGGTACAAGGAGTCTGGATCCATTACAACCCTAGCCAAAAAAATAAATAAATTCAATTCTCATATGGTTGCTGTCTTTCTTATTTTTTTATTTCAATAAATATCTTTACAAAGAAGAAGTTATAACCGCCAAGAAGCTTCAAAATAGACTTTCCACAGTGATCCTGGAGTCCTCATATAGGAATAGTAAGGTATTTCATAAATGAAGAACATGTCTAGACCTTTTGTGTGACTGTGTTACATGGACAAGAAAAGATATGAGCATGTATGGAAAGGTAAGTTCTTTCTATATGCAGAATGAAACTGATATGCAGATTATCCTGCATCAAAACACTAAGAAATCCCAATCAGACTGGTGGAACAAATTTGCCGTTCTCCATGTCCCCTGGACAGAATGATGATTTAGTCTGGATTACTAATCCTATTGTCTCAGATTGGCCCCCTCATTTTAACAGTGAGAAAAGTGAATGAACATTCCTATGAATTTGGTTGTGTGCTGATTAGCATGAATGAACCTATCATTATGATTTCACCTTATAGCCTAATGAGTAATAAGGGAATTGATGAAGTAGTTTTAATGACAGGGAATGTTTTTCTTAATGACCTAGAAATCTCTCTCTCTTGCATTTGAAATGTAACAGCGACCAGAAGAAGCAGAAGGGGCAGAGGAATGATTTATAACAAGTTTTGAGACAGAAGAGGCAAAAAGCTCTGCTTGCAGGCTCAAATAGTTGCTCTCTTTATTTAATTGATGTATGATCAATAGTTTTGTTGCCTAATTTAGCAACTTATTATTTTAAATAAATTCTCCTCACACAATGTGAAAACAAAGATTGTAAAGGTAACTTTCTCCCTTTTAAGAAAATTAACTCCTGTATTATTCTTCAGACTTTTTTACTGCCTTGGCTTCTACACTGCCTTTGCTTATAAAGACATTACTCATTTGTACAGATAGATCTATGTTTCTATGTGTTGCTTACCCCAAGAGTTCCATTTATTTTTTGAGTCCACCAGATATTGATACAAATAAACTTCACAGAATTCAGTATCTCATGAATCTCAGCTTTCAAAATCCCTAATCTGAAACCTTTTTTTTCCAATCAGTTTTCAAGTGATATTGAATTTGTGTGAGGACGAAGTACACTTCCCTGCTCTGGAACAACACAGTCTTTCCAGAGGCCTCCCAAAGAACAGCTAAGCCTTAGTATTAATATTTTGGCACTGATACCATATGAACCCCATCCTGCCAATCATATGATACCAACACTGGGAATTTAAGAACATGACCTAACCTTGTAACAATACTTTTTTTTATCCTTGAACAGGGACATGCTCTTTCAGCCCAGAAATTTACATTAACATTGAGCAGCCCTCTCTCAAAAGAGGAGGAAGAATAAGATACCACCTATCTCCTGTCTACAATGCAGTCCTTTCAACAGTTTCAAGAAGATTCAACCCCTATTTGCACTCTGATACGTGTGACCCTGAAGGCACAAATAAACCCCCAAGTGGCTTCAAGAGCTCTCAGAGTGCTAATGACCAGATGACTGCAAAGAAATATGATCCTTCCAACCCTCTCCCCCCATCCTGTCAGAACTAATCTTTCCATCAGCGGTACCATCATGCCAGAACCAATGAAGCTTCTTGGATGAGAAGCAAAACGTCTTCTCAAAAAACTAAACAAAACAAAATAAACAGTACAGTTGCCTTTTGAAAAAGCACCTTTGAGACATAGTGATAATACATGTTGGGTTTTGAAAGATAATAGAGATTTGCTGCCATGATGGGAAAGCATTGGAGGCTTTTCAGTGCAATTATTTATATTTGTAAGCCTTTATATTTCTGCACTGAAAAGCATTTCCTCAATTTACCTATGGTATGTTTTTGCAAAGCAGTGGATAAACATTCATGCAGAAATACATGAACTGCAGGAGAAGGAATATTTTAACGATTTACTTTTTGTTTTAATAAACAGAGGGAGGGGATGCTTGTTTTTGGAATGAATTGAGTGGAACTTGTGATTGGGATGAGATACTCAATTTTTGGCTGAAAAAACTGCCTTATTTTATTTGCGTAAGACAAGCACCAACTGGCTGACAGCTCTTTACTCTAGACATGCCAACATAGAAGTATAGACATGTTTGTAGCTCTTGATATCTGATCTGCAAATAGTCAAAACAATTTTAGATGTATTTTACAAATGGGAGATTGAAAGTTTGTTTCATAGAATCCTCCTGATTATACTTCTGTTTTCATGCTGTATGCTGAAAATAACATAAAACTGAAAGGATCAATAGGTTCAGGAAACTAGAATGCACCAAAGTTAAACCTGGTGGCAAGTAGTCATTGTCAGCATATAGTTTAGGTGTATTAGGCCCAGAATTTGTAGAAAAGCCTGTCATATATAAAATGAAGAGCAGAGAAAATAATCTGATGATATATGTCATTCTGTCCTTTCAAATAATCTAATTATTCTTCCAGCCAATTGAGATAATTCATACATATTTCTAATCTGACTTTTTTTTTTACTGACTTTCAATTGCAAATTGGTATAAGCCTGGTATTTTGTATAAATTAGTTTGAGTAAAATATTTCATTGACAAAAGAGTTATACGGGTTCTTTAAAATATAAGTAAACTTAGTTGTTTCCAAAGTACTGCCCTACAAATGTGTTAAAACTAAGACTTCCAGTATTCCTAAATTGAATGGCTCACCTGGAAGAACTTCATAAATGCCCTCTTTGCCCTGCATCATGGTCCCCTCTTTTTCCAGGTCCAAAGTGGAATCCTGATTAAATGTTACACTTGGAGTATCAAAACTCTCTATGTCATCATAGGCCTCTTCTTTATCAGTATTATGATAGTCCTTTTCTTTCTCTTCTTCCTCTTCCTCTTCCTCCTCCTCCTCCTCTTCTTCCTCACAGGGGATAATGAAGGAGTTCATATCTGAAAGATAAAAAAGAAGAAAAAATAACCTATGAAAAGAGAGAGGGAGGGAGGGGGAGAGAGAGAGAGAGGGAGAGAGGGAGAGAGACAGGGAAAGAGAGAGAGAGCTAAGAATCTACCATGTACTTGGCAGATTCAATAACATTACTACTTGCTTGCTAAAAATAAGGTTAGCAATGGTCCTCTGGAATTTCATCAGGTGGCCAAATCCATGCACAATCATAAAGAAAAACAAAAGGATACAACTTTCATCCCCCCATAACAATCAAAATAAATGTTCTGAAAGGAAGTAACTTAACTCTAACAGCCTAGTAGACCACACTCTGCTGAGATCCTTATTCCCATTACAGTATTGCAAATTCATGAAGACACATAAAACTTTAAAAATGTAATAAAACAACCTCTGCTATGCATATAGTACACATACCACACAATCAGTGGCGCGCTGCAGCTGACTTGTTCTGGTTCATGAAATTGTTATATTTTCTGAATTTTGCAACCCAGTTGAAAGCAGAGTTCAACCATGGTGCCCAGTGCACTGATTAGCTGTTTGGCAGTTTCTGATGTGGCATGGTAGCAACAGTAAAGCCAGCAGAGTTACTTGTTATAAATTTATTAACATAGCATGAAATGTTAACATGCCATCTCCTATTATATTTATACATTTGTGGGTTGAAACTAGAACTAACTATGCAATTCAGTGCAAGGGAATCCCATAACAGATAAGAGAGTCTTAAATATTAATGCAGATACACCTTGAATCTATAATTCTCACAGGCAGGGTATTAGGAGGATATTATTCAGAGTATCTATAAACATAACAACCTATAAATGAAATTTGGTCCCCTCATCAATGAATTCTTAGAGTGAAAAATGTAGATTACTAACAAAAACAACAAAGCAATAATAATTTTTATTTTCTATTGTAGTACCTTAAATAGCATTCACAATACGGGCTTTGCATCCTGACCAGCAGAGGACGCTTTGAGAGCATGCATTGTTTATAACTCAGAAAATGTCTTTACCAAAGTGGAAATGTGATTTTAGGTATTGATTAATCCATCCCACACACTAAGTTTCACTATTATCAGGTTGGTTTATATGCCTAAAAGGTATCCAGGAAGTTGGGAGGAATAAACCCTGAAAAAAAGTACAAAATAAAATAAAACAAAAACAAGAGAATAAATAAAACAAAACAAGAGAAGATGTGGATTTCGAGTAAATTTGTCTCAGTTCAGATGACAAGATCATAGATCTGGAATTTTTAATCATGTCTAAAAAAAAACAACTAAATACATATCTATCAATATTGAAAGTGGATTAAGGCTTATATACATTTCCTTTAAACAAGGAAAAATGTGGGAGAAATATCTTTAATCATTATCCACATCTTGAACATTAAACTATGATCAAAATGTGCTAACGTGTATATCATGATTTGGATATGAAGGTGTACTTTTAGAAGCTCATTGCTTTTCTACCATAGTTATCCTTGCCTGTGCTTTAAAAAAACCTCTTCTTCTTAGTTATGTATTCTTTAAACTTCTCTCTGTATTTCTTCAGCAAAACCTAAATTTCCCTAAATTCATTTTGTTTATAGTTTCCACACATCACCTGGTTTTCTTTTCTTTTAAGTATGTTTATTGGGCAGGTACTATCATATTTAGCCATGTAACAACCTGCTGCAACTTCAATAACTACCAAATATTGCCATTTGATTGGTGAAGGTTCAAATTATCCTCATGTTCACTGCAAGAATAAAGAGGTCAGAAGACTAGGTGCATTGCACATCAATGTATTCATTACCAAATTCTTCCATGTAATAGGAAACCCTGAATGAGCCATACTAAGAAGACCTCCAGAGCAACCTGTATATCTCACAATAGCGTGTAAATGTAGGGGAGAACAATACTGTATGTATGTGGGGATAAAATACTGGATTTTATCCAAAAACATCTGATTGAAATCTGTTCATCATTAAACTTCTTACATAACTTTGGGTCAATCAGGATTTCTCTACTTAGATGATGTATTTTTTAAGGATAAATGGGATTATCTTTGATGTTAGTCTTTAGTTGACAAAAGCCTCAAAATTAGTAAGGAAACTCTTAGAACAAAGTCACCCAATTTGGAGGTTTTGACTAAATTTGCCTTAATTTTTCTGTGACTTGCAGGCAAGCTTATTACTGTGTTTTTATGATTGTTCTGAATGAGTTCAAGATATCTATTGAAAAATAGATCCATAACGAAGATTCTTAGAAGTGTATGCAGTTGTTTTTGTATGATGATAGGGAATCTATTTTAAACACAGACACATATCCAAACTTCTTAGCTTTTTAAGCTCACTGGTCACACAATTCTACCTAAACAATTTCTGGCATGATCATTTTATGCAAATTAGAACTGTAAGTGGAAAGGGAGATATCAAATTCTCACCCTAGTTTTAGAAAAGGCCAAGGAACAAGAACAATTACTGCTAATTGCTCAATAATTGAGAAAACCAAAGAATACAAAAAAGTTAACATGTACTTTGCTAATTACAGAAAGCTCTTCAGTCATGTTGACCATGTGGAATAAGTTTTTAAAATATCATTGTCCTCATGTGAAATCTATATATAGTTAGGAACCCACAGTCCTGACAGAATATGGCAAAAAGATTGGCTTTAGGTAAAAAAATAAGTGAGTGAAGGCTGTATATTCTCTATTCATTCAATGTGTATGCTGAATGTATATTGAAAGAGGTTGAACTGGAAGAAGATGAACAAGATTTTGAATTTGGAGTATTTATATGGAGATTAGGAAAAACATATTCTGCCAATAACTGCTAGGTATCCAGGCCATTCCTCACTATCAATCTTCAGTGGCTGCTTAAGGATGAACAGTCCATAATTATCATGTATGTATCCTAATGTGCAAGCTAAAAGTTGGAGATATGACTGTAATGATGCAACTTATTATCATATATGGTGGACTTGTAAAAAAATCAAAGCATTTTGGATAAAGATTTGGTGGGTGATGCAGAATATTTTTTAAAAAAGATTGAAATTTACTCCGCATTTGTTTTTACTGGGTATAACTACGGACTGTACAGTTGTAGAGACTAAACTGATTTTGAACTTGATAACAGCAGCACGATTGTTGATAGCACAACATTGGAAGAAGGACTTTTTGCCTACTATTGATGACTGGATATTGAAAGTAACTAATTTAGCTGAAATGGCTAAAATTTCAGCATATTTGAAGGATCACACACAAGAAAGGTATATACAGGACTGGAGAAGATGGATTGATTATATTCAAAATAAGTATCAGACTAAAAAATATCAAATAGCTTATGAATGATTCTTTTTAACTGTATAAGCGCTATATAAGTGATATTAGAAGTATTATGTCTAAGAAGTAGGATTTTATCCATGGGGGGTTAAGAATTTTTTTTTTAGGGCGTGTTAGTTTAATGGTTGGTTAAGCAATTTAGTTTATTGTTAAAAGTTTATAGAAATACCTTGTGTTCTGCTCTGGGAAGTTGGGGAGGGGGAGGGGGGTTGGGTGGGAGGGTTGTGGGAAAACTGTGGATTTTTTTTCACCAATAAAACTTTTTCAATAAAAAAAAACCATAGAAATGGTGGTAGACTTTAGGAGAAACCCTCCCATACTACCACCTCTTACAATACTAGACAACTTAAATTTCTAGGTTCTATCATATCTCAAGACCTAACATGAAAAACGTCATCAAAAAAGCATAACAAAGAATGTTCTTTCTGTCCTATCTTAGGAAGCTCAAACTGCCCAAGGAGCTGCTGATACAGTTCTACAGAGGAATTATTGAGTCTGTCATCTGCACCTCTATAACTGTCTGGTTTGGTTCTGCAACCCAACAAGACAGACAAAGAGTTCAGAGGATAATTAGAACTGCAGAAAAAACAGTTACTACCAACCTGCCTTCCATTGAGGATCTGTATACTTCACAAGTCAAAAAATAGGCTGTGAAAATATTTACAGACCTCTCGCATCCTGGACATAAATGGTTTCAAACTCCTACCCTCAAAACAACACTATAGAGCAGTGCACACTAGAACAACTAGACACAAGAACAGTTTTTTTCCCGAACACCATCTCTCTGCTATACAAATAATTCCCTCAACAGAATCAAACTATTCACTAAGTCTGCATTACTATTACTATTAATCTTCTCATTGTTCCTATTACCCATCTCCTTCCACTTATGACTGTATGACTGTAACTTGTTGCTGTATCCTTACGATTTATATTGATTGTTTCCTAGTATGATCTGACTGCTTATTTGTACCCAATGACTATCATTAAGTTTTGTACCTTATGATTCTTAACAAATGTATATTTTCTTTTTATGTACACTGAGAGCATATGTACCAAAGACAAATTCCTTGTGTGTCCAATCACACTCAGCCAATAAAGAATTCTATCTATTCTATCTATCTATCTATCTATCTATCTATCTATCTATCTATCTATCTATAAGACAATAGTAGGGGAACTAATCAAATTTGCAGACCACACCAAGCTGGGGAAATTGGCAACACCTTGGAAGATAGACTCAAGATTTAGAAGACTTTGACAGCTTTGGGCCTTATCCAATAAGATGCAATTCAGTGGTGAGAAAAGTAAGGTCCTCCATTTCGGCAGGAAAAAACAAATTGTTGTGATCCACCAGCAGCCTGTGGAGCCAGTAGCAGAGTTGGACAGTGAGGAGGCTGGGGAGGAACATGGGCCAGTCCTGGAGTCTGGGGAAGGCTCAGATGAGTGCTCTGCATCGGAGGCAGAGATGGGGACAGGGTCATCTGGGAGTTTTGTGCCAACTCCGGAACCTTCAGAATCTGGACATCAGAGAGGCAGAGGAACAGGGGGAGCCTATTCCTAGTGCGCACATGTGCAGAGCTGCCAGAAAGCAAGAACAGTTAAAACAAAAGGGACGACTCAGGAGTAAGGCTTGGAGATGATTGGCCCCTCCCATAAAACATAAAGGAAGAACAAAGGCATGTGGGCCTTTTCAGGAAGCAACGTTGTGGATGGTGTTGGTTTGCACTTTGAAGTTCTGTTTTTGACTCTGTGTTTCTATGTGGCCTTGCCAAGATAATTGCCAATTAGGTCTTTGGCAGCATGTCAAAGAAGATAAAGGTGGATGTTTATCCAAAGGACTGCGGCAGACTTCTGTTGGACTATTCATAAACTCTTGGTGATTCAGCACCTGCTGTGAATGAAAGGAATTCACAGCCATTAAAATAAAAAAAGGAGTTTTGGGACTAATTGTGTGCTTTTTACTATTATCAGGAAGCCTAGGTCAGAATAGAAATGCACAGAGTAGAACGCTGGGTACCTGGGTACCTAGTAGTAATTGAGAGAAGGATCTAAGTGTCCTAAAGGACCATAGGACTCATAAGTATGAGCCAGCAGTTTGCTGCAGCTGCAAAAAAAGTCAATGCAGTCTGCATCAATAGAGTGAAAGCATCAAGAATACAGAAGGTATATCACTGCACTATACTGCATTACTGAGGCCACAGTTGGAATACAGTGTCCAGATCTAGTCACCACAACACAACAAAGATGCTGCGGCCTTAGAAAGAGTGCAAAGAAGAGCAACAAGGATGACAAAGGTCTGGAGGCTAAACCATATGATGAATGGTTAAGGGAACTAGCCTAACAAAAAGAGATTAGGGGTGACATGATAGCTATCTTCCAATACTTCAGGCGCTAATACAGAGAAAAGGGAATTGACTTATTCTTCAAAGCACCTGAGGGCAGAACAAAAAACAATGGGTAGAAGCTCGTTAAAGACAGATCCAACCTGGAACTAAGCAAAAGTTTCCCGAAAGTGTGTGTGAAACATTAATAGCTTGTTTCCCGGATTTGTGGGTGCTCTATTGCTGGAGATTTTTAAGAAAAGGATTGGACAGCCATTTGTCCAGGATTGAATAAGCAGTCTAACCTCTGCCTTGGACAAGGGGTTAGACTAAAAGGTCTCTACTTTTCTACTCCTATGATTCTATGATTCTAAGGTATACAGTACCTGATACATTAACTGAAGTTTGTGGAACTGAGGTATGCTCAAGAGGATACCCTTCATTCAGGATAGAAATAATCTGTTGATAAATAAGTTGAGAGCCATGGAAGGGAAAGTGATGACAAACAATATGTGGCAGAGAAAGAAAGTCCTGTTGATTTGATTGGTATCCATAAATGCAGCATGCCTATATCTGAAGGAAGAATAAGGGCATGAATTTTGAAAAAGATAGGTACAGTATTATAATACTGGCAACACTTATGTGGAAAATCTTGATAATAATAATCATAAAAATAAATAGCTCTTGAAATCCTGTGGAATGCTGGAGATAAATGGAAATGGTCTTGTAATCATTGGGTGTAAGAGTGGCAAGCATAACTTTGACTGGAGAAGAATCTTTAAATATCTCCTTCAAAAATCTCCGAGGGAGATGGGTGATTAAGAAATATGAAATATAAACAAACAAACAAATGAATAAAATAAAGAAGAACATTGCAAAGTTGTTACCAGTTTGGACTCTACCAGTATCCACCTCCAGGACTGATATAAAAGCGGGTATCTTCAGAGAAGGCAGAGATATAGGAGAGTGAGAACATATATTGTCAAAAGTCCAAAAGAACAGGATAGATATGTTCATACTTGTGACACTGAGTATGAATGTCTGCTTTTTCCTTTCACATTCACTTGAAGAACATTTAGGAGATTATTTCTTCTCCTTCCACTTTGTGAAAACTGAAGAGAATGACTAATCCCCAAATTGGTGGATTAGCTAAGGCTATTGATGTCCATAATTGATTGATAAATATGTAATTGATTCATTGATTAATTCTTAGAATTAAAGTATGGGTTTGACCCTTCCTAAGGGACTCACCTTTCAGCAGAAATGTGATATGATCGACCCAGTCTGTAGCTTCTGCAGGATTAGCAGCTGTGAACTGCAAAAGAAATAAAAAATCAGAATACCAAATACATAGAAATAGTTCTTGATTTATGACTATAATTGAGCCCAAAATTTCTGTTGCTAAGCAAGACATTTGTTAGGTAAATTTTGCCCCATTTCACAACTTTTCTTGCTACAGTTGTTAAGCAAATCACTGCAGTTCCTAAATTAGTAATATGGTTGTAAAATGAATCTGGCTTCCCCATTGACTTTGTCATAAAAGGGGATCACATGACTCAAAGACACTAAAACCATCATAAACACAAGTAAAGTGTCTGAATTTTGATCATGTGGCTGCTACAGTGGTCCTAAGTGTGAAAAACGGTAATTAGTCACATTTTTCAGTGCCGTTGTAACTTCAAATTATCACTAAATGAACTGTTGTAAATTGAGGACTACCTGTATCCATCCATCCATCCATCCATCCATCCATCCATCCATCCATCCATAAGTCATTATTAAGAATAAATTCAGAACAGCATGCAACAATAATATATATTATTCCTTAGGATCATTTGAAATGCAGTAGGGTTTTTTAGGACAGTTTACCCATTCAGTTGCTAAATCAGTGAACAATAAGAAAGGTAATGAATAGGCAAGTAAGCCTTATTCTGTAATCTTTTTGTCTGGATAAATATCAGAATGTCTTTCATTTCCACCACTGTTCACTTCTTCTCATTCTGTGTAAAATAATTTCCTCCCTTTTTTAAAAAATGTGATTCTTACATTTGTTCACTTATTTTAAAAATCTAAATAGACTCATTGAGGAATGAGGAATTGAACTTTTCTGCACGTCCGAATTTATTTTGGAATCCCAGAAACAGGGGTGGGTTTCACTTACCTTTGCTACCAGTTCGCTCGTCAGGGGTGGGTTCTAAATTTTTTTACTACTGGTTCTGTGGGCGTGGCTTATTTTGTGGGTGTGGCTTAGAGGTCATGTGACTAGGTGGGCATGGCTAGCTGGTCAGAGTCATTTCTGGAAGGGCCTTCCACTTACGACCAGTCCTCACACTTACGACCCAACTCATTTGTTTGCTTTTAACACTGATCAGCTGTAGGACGGCCTTTTGAAGTTCCGCGGCAAGAGTTTAAACAGTTTTTTTTCCCTCTAGTCATCAGCTGGGACTCAGGAGGCACAATAGATTGGGGGTGAGACCAAATAAAAGGTAAGAATAACGTGGGTAGGTGGGGGGGGTGGAAGGGCGGGGGGGAGAACTGTCACCGCTACCGGCTCGGCCGAACCAGACCAAACTGGGAGGAACCCACCACTGTCGCTCATGCATGTGCAGATTGTATTTGATGATGTCTGGGCAGGTGGGCGGAGCCTCCTGTCACCGCTGCTACCAGTTTGCAACCCACCACTGCCCAGAACCGGTAGCAACCCACCACTGCCCAGAAAGCACACATTTTTTGATCACCTCATGAAATTCACATTATTCACATAGACCATATTAGTATTTTTTAAATTATCATAAAAGGGTATACCACTTTTCTAAGAAGAGGCTGTCCACATATATATTGAAAAGAAACAAAACAATGGAGAATGTGTAATGACTGGAGATACATCAGATTAAATTGCAAACTCTGTCACAGGAGTACACAGGTGTGGGAATAGCCCGGATCCGGCCCGCAGGGTGCTTAGATCTGGCCTGCAGAGCCGCTCTGGAAGGATGGGTCTGCCATGCCTCTGCCAGAAAAAATGGAGCTAGTGGGGGCCACAGGCGGAGATCTGTTTTCACTGGCAATGGGCTGCAGGAGGCTGTCGCAGCCAAAAACGGAGCTTGGGAGCCTGTTTTCGCTGGCAGAGTGCTTGGCCCACCACAGGTGCCCCCAACATGAGTGAAGTTGAGCTGGCTACACCCACTCCACCCTCCCAAAGTCAAACACAACGCTGAGGTGACCCTCAATATAATTGAGTTCGACACCCCTGCTCTAGGGTAATTATTTCACTCTCCTAATGAGGCAGAGAATATTTTGCTTCAATATCACATTGGTGTAAAAAGCTTGCTCAAGATCACTGAAAGAAGGGTCAGAAGAATAGCTAATCAGGGAGAAAAGGTATGGGAATAAGAAGCAGCAATCTATTAGAACTAAAGAACAAGATCTGGTTCACTTTAGATATTTTGAACAGCCCTGAATCTCAATTAATTTTACCGGGTGGGATTTTCACATGTTGATTGGGTTGTATCAACTTCAAACTCAGCATAAATTAATCCATATTAGCTCTGAAGCAGCAATGTTTAGGCCCCTTCCACTTTTATAAATGCCAGGATAAGTTAAATTGAGCAGAATGAGAAAAAAAATAGTGCAGGGGGATTACAGTAGTTTTTAGTTTGGTTTTTAATTCTACATATTTTAATATAAGTGTTGAACATATATTAGTAGAAAGAAAGAGGGATATCCCATTCCCTTAACAAAAAATTGCATATTGTGCACAGGAGAATATAGGACTCATGCCGAGAGCCAGAATTTCCCAGAACAAGAGCACTGGTTATGTCAACAACTATCAGACAGCACCAAGCCTGAGGAATGTAAAGCAAGGCATTTGTTGAATCATGGGAAAGGGAGCAAATGGGTTTAAATGGATATAAAAAGGAACTGTATCTCACACTGACAGAGGGCAATCAACTCTATAAAACTGCTTCATAAGTAATAGCAGTAATAGTAGTTGATTATTCTTGATTGTTCTTATAACCATGTCAAATGAAATAATTCCAGGATAAAATAGGTTAAAAATACAGCAATGAAATATATATGTGGTAAACATAAAGAATCATAATGAAAGTTTTTGTCGTGGCATGCCATGCTGACTTTCTAGCTAAATTCTGTGGCAAGCATTACAGAGCAGCTGAAAAACATTTTAAGCTTTATACTGTATAGCAAAATATTCTTTAAGTCAGGATATTAGAATTTTACAACTAACTAAAATAAATGGATGGCTAAATAAACAGATAGAGAGTGCTATTTGTAAAATTCTACTTGGATGGACCTCTATAAACATGATCAACGACAAAGGAAGCCCAAACATTTCACTGAGTATTTTCTGAAATACAGAATATAGAATGTTATCTTTCCCCTCATTAAACACATATTGTGATTAAATTTCGTGATGAAAACTCTTCCTACAGTTCATGTTGGCAGAAAGAACACTTTCCATGTCTGTTAATCATACCTCATAGGTTCGTTTACCAGGAGAAGTCAATTCAAAGCAGCAATCTCTTCGGGAATCCTTGCGTAGATAGGGAGCCAACTGAGCATGGTAGTTCTCAATAGCAAATATGCCTTTTGGGTGTTTGCCTGTTCAATAGCAATAGCAATGATGAGTCATTATTGGTATTCAACACAGGACCCTAAGGTCTTCAAGATTCCTTATATTTATTTTTTACTTATTTTATTTATTATTAAATTTTATGCCAGCCATATCATTATCCAAAGTGACTTTGGGCAGCTTATAGAATGATGACTGAACAATGGATAGCAGAGAAGAATTTAATCATTCTTTTATTCCTGCCATAGAGGCAGTCCTTGCTTTACAATTACAACTGAGCCCAAAACTTCTGTTGTTAAGTGAGTTTTGCCCCATTTTATGACCTTTCTTGCCACAACTGTTAAATGAATCACTGCAGTTGTTAAGTTAGTAACCTGGCTGTTAAGTGAAACTGCTTTCCCCATTGACTTTGCTTGTCAGAAGCTCGCAAAAGGGGATCACATAACTTTGAGACACAGCTATGGTCATAATATGAACCAGTTGCCAAGCATCTGAATTTTTATCATATGATCATGGGGTTGCTGCAAAGTAGCATAACTGTAAAAAACTGTCAAAAGTCACATTTTTCAGTGCCGTTGTAACTTTGAATGGTCACTAAATGAACTGTTGTAAGTCAAGGACTACCTATACTCCTTTAAAGTGCATTTTATTTTATGAATTACTTGAGCCCCATTAGAACGATACATGTTTCCTTTATTATATTTTCATCTGAATATGAGCTTGATGTTCAAATGCATTGGCATTAATTGTTTAATTTAAAATGTTGTTGAAAAGGTATTTTTGATTTTGGATGTACAATATTCTGGATATATCAAAGAACTATGTGGAACTCTGATTTAGGACCAATATTCATGTTACAACTGCCCTGCAGAATAAGCTTTTAATTGATCTATGTCTGATGAACTGATCTGTGTGCAAGGATTTTCATTTTAGATTTTCTTCATTCTGGCATCAACAACCCTTCCTCTCAAGTTTGCAACAGCTTGGAAAAAATTGAACAGAAATAACTCTCCACTTCTGAACAGCTGCTGGATGAAGCAATTTAAAGCTGTCTCCATATGGCAGACTTGACATATGCATTTGCTTCAAGCTAATATGCAGGAGGGTGATAAAAAGGGAGGATCATTCCACAGGATCCATGTTGCAGGATCAGAAGGCAGATTCTGCCCTCACTCAAAAGTACTCCCTGCCCTCCCAATTAAGTCATTGATTAGGACTGCGGGAAGATGCTGTTTTATTAAAGCACATCTATTTTAGTGGGGAAGGGGTTTTGGTTGCTATAGGAAGGATTATTTTATGATATCACACCAGTGGATAGATGAAATATTTCAAGCCCCTCCCCATTTTACAGGTGCTATGAACCCTTTCTTTTTTACTTCCTACCCAAAATTATCAGAAAATCACTAATGTACAGTGATTAGCCATTTAATATTGACATTGTGATCTCACAGGAACAAAATAACAGTTGGGATGATATGATTGTCCATTAGTGATTCAGGAGAACTACAGAGGTAGAATAGAAAGCAGGCGTAGACATTCATGAAACATATTCTTATGAGGGAGAGACAAATATCCAAGTTCCACCGTTTGGTGAAAAGATAAGTAAAACAGAAACATAGAACTTTTGCTAAAAGAAGACTATTTTTACAGAAATTGCTATCTATATCTAGCCAGGATTTTGCAACAGATTATTGATATATGTTTCTATGTGATACTGAATTTCTTTTTTCTTTGTGCAATGTATGAAATTGGATGCTCAACTCACAGTGTGAATTTGTATTAAATACTTCAGGCTGGATGCCAAAAATACATTTTTCTCTGTAGAATTTCCTTGTAACTGATAACATTAATTTGATATTCTCTTTCATCACCTTATGCAGCAGACCGTCACTATATTGTTGCTTAACTGGAGTACTGTATTTTTTTCCAAATTTTTTATATTTGTTTTTCTAAGTTACTGGCTGTTTCTCTCATGACTTGAGCACCACCGTAAATTATCTTTTTCCGAAAATGAATGTTTGGATTTTAATAGGTAAAGTTAAAGTCAATGTGAAGTTTAAAAAATATTTTTCCATTTTATTTCTAAAATTTTGATTTAGTTCATTTCTTCTGAAATTATTCTGTCTCCGCTCCCCACCCCAAAAGGAAGTGATGAATCCTCTAGCTACATTTTTCTATGTTACATGAGTAGGAGGTTGTGCCATAGGCATTATAATGACCACTAAGGCAGCGCAGTATGAGTGATCTCTCTCACACACACTGGGGTTGTGGGCTGGATGTGGTGCCTCCAGTGGCAGCAGGAACTCCTAAACTGCTACACCAAAAGACGGTGTTGGATTCTGAGATATGAGTTTTGAGACTTCCAAACACCAGCCTTATAGATTCAGTCACCTGATACACACGCATTTTGTTCCTGTGATGTCAATAATATTAGCTTCTGAGAATTAAATGCATTCTTGTTCCATCACCCTCTTCCATACTCCTTTTCTCAGACAAACTACAGTGTGTTTGGGAACATGGGGACTGGCTTTATGGATATGCACTTGTATGCAGGTATATATACCTACAGTTTCCTAGATGCAGCATCTGTCATCTCAAGAATTATGGTAGAAAAAGACACATCACCAGTTCAGAAAGTCCAACACAATCCTTTCTTGGTCTATTCTCTCTCTCTTCCCCCCCACACACACTTTCTCCCTCTCTCTCTCCCTCCCTTCCTCTCCCTCCCTCCTCTTTATGTTTGTGTATACACACACACACATATACATGCATACATATACTGCATATTTAACCTACATTCAATTTTTCTGCATAGTAGCACAATGAAATCGGAGCCCATCTATCTAACCCATGCTAAAGTCATTTGGAAGTATTAGCCTGTTTATATGCATCTGATCGAGCATAACTGAAAAATATTTATACATGCTGACACACAAGATTATATATGGACATTTAGGGGAGGATTAAAACCCATCTGACAACTAATGGGGGAAAAATGGAGTCTATTTTATATACACAGGGCCTTGTGTCTCTATTTCTCCTTTTCTCTCATCTTTAACTGACAAGGGTGTTAGAATTCAACCAGGCAGTTTTCTTTGTCTTAAGGCTGCCTCTAATGGCATTATCCCACATTGTATGGTGGCTAATTCATCACCCAGCTAAAAGAGCCAATATGATGTAATGCTTCTTCTGTTGCATTTGGATCAGGAATATCCATATTCAACTTCCAACTGGTTGTAAACTTTAGTGGATATTTCCCTCCCCTCAATTTTACATGATTTATAGGAGATTTAACAATTTGATTTTCATCCCCCTGGGTTCCTTGTGGGTAGAACTGCTTTAATGTTTGTAATAAATGCAGAAAATATCAGAGAATAAATGAGCTACAATGTAAAAATGAATTTTGGACAACAGTATTTCTTTTACCGTTGTCTTCTCCAGTTGATCCACTGGAGATTTAGGACCACTCATGAGCACGGTCTCCTAAAAAGAGAACAGCTTTTTTTTAACCTCAGTTCAAAGGATGCAGTGAAGGAACAGAAAGCATGGGTGTGGTATCACCTACTTTTTTCATTTGCATAATAGTAGAAAGCTGTATTGTCAAGAACACACCATCTCCTTTGCCACTCGGAACCAAAGATTTTGGAGTCTGTGAAAAAGAAAGGAGGTGGAATGAGTAAGGATTCTGTATTTCTGAAAAGGCTGGAATATCAATCACAATTATTTCTAGTATTAATACATATTGCTCCAAGGCATTTCGTGTACACAAGATACTTTTTTTGTCTGTTTACTGCAGTCTTTTCCAATCTGAAAAAAATATGCTGGACTTCAACAATTCCCAGTTTACATAACACTTGACAAGTCATGTAGATAAGCCTTTCCATAGACTTGTGGCACTTTCTATATGTTTTAAAGCTGAAAACATCTGGAAAGCTCTCATTGAGGACCTATTCGCTGAATATTTTAATTAATTTGGCAGGGGTTAAATCTTATTCCAAAGTATAAAAAATGTGGTCACTTTCTCTAATTTCCAGGGCCCACTGATTTATTTGCCTCTTGTGCCAAATAGGTAAGTGACATTTGATAAAGCATGGAATATCCTTTTCTATGTATTGTTACAATTATTTAAAGAATAAGAAATTCCAGGGATAATGATATCTGTTTAATTCTCCCCTTTTTTCCTTTCTCTCTTTGCTGCTCTCTTTCTCTGCTCAATATGGTTTCTATTAACACCTTATCTTCATCTAACCGAAGGAATGGCAAATTGATGGACTGATGCAAGCAGGATATTTTGATACATTTTAAATTATTTTCTAGACTTTGGCTTCCATTAAGAGTATGTCTATAGACTTGGTATATGATGACATGTGACAACAAGAGAAAAATCTGTTTAATACATGGTATTAAACATACAATAATAATCATACTGAAATGGGTAGAAGCAAATGCAATAACTTCTATCAATTGATGTTGTACTTTGCGTTATGTACTTCTCTCAGCACCAAATGTCTGCATGAAAAGTTAACCATAATTTTTGCTCAGAGGGTTACAAATTTTAAAGCATGGACAACATAGGAATACAGAAATGTGAATTCATAAATCAACAACAGTTGATTTTAATAATGGTAAGGATCTTACTTATGCCAAGGGATCTTACGCCTTAAAAACTTTCTGAAAACTTCAGCTGATGCAAAATGCAAAAGCACAAGCAGTTTCTGTTTGTTTTTTTTTTAAAAATTTGATTTATATGCCGCCCTTCTCCGAAGACTCAGGGCGGCTTACAATGTGCTCAGCAATAGCCTTCATCCTTTTGTATATTTATACAAAGTCAGCTTATTGCCCCCACAACTGGGTCCTCATTTCACCTACCTTAGAAAGGATGGAAGGCTGAGTCAACCTTGAGCCTTGGCGAGATTCGAACCCTGCAGTAATTGCAGGCAGCTGGTCTTAATAACAGGGTGCCTTAAACCCCTGTACCACCAAGGCTGTTGGGTGAATTGCATTAGTTACCAGCTTATTCTGGGTCCAATTCAAGGTGCTGGTGTTGACCTTTAAAGCTCTACCATGGCAAGGGACAAGGCCATTTTGAGGGACTGCCTCTTGCTAATTTCATCTGCCTCACCAAATCCAACAGAATCATCATATTACCGATTCTCTCATCCAGGGAGCTTCATTTGGCAACCTCTAGATGGCAGGCTTTTTCTCCTTTGTGGATCTTCTCCCCACAAAGATTAGGTCGACCTCACCATTCCTGAGCTTTCAAAGATCCTTCAAAACCTGGTTATGCCAGCAGGCCTGAGGACCCCAAGGGTAAGGTGACCAGACGTCCCGCTTTTGGCGGGACAGTCCCGCTTTTGAGCAATTTGTCCCGCGTCCCGCGGCGTTTTAAAAAAGTCCCGATTTTTCATTCTGCCTCCTGGTTCCGGCTGCCTCCTGAATCCCCGCTGATGGCTAGAGGGAAAAAACCTGTTTAAACTCTTGCCGCGGGGCTTCAAAGGGCCGCCCTACGTTAATTAGCTCGGCTTCCCCCTCTCAGCTGATTTGCACAGGGCTCTGCTCTTGCTAAATTGCTCAGTTTTTTTTTCCTCTTTGTGCAAACCAAGCTCAAAACGAAACCGAAAGTAAAACAGGCTGTTGGCTTTGCGGTTTGCTTGCAAGGTTGGAAAATTAGGCAGCAGATTTATTTTCCTTTTCCTCACCAAAAAAGGTAAGTGCAAACAATGGAAAATTATTTAGGGCAAAAGAGGATCAAGATTTTAAAACACAAAAGAAAAAAAAGCTCTTTTTAACTAGGGAATTGTAATAATTGAGATATTATTAATTGTATACTGTGTTGAAAGCAGAAATGGTTAAGTTGTGGTTTGGAGGAATATATGGGGGAAATTATTTGGTTTATTATTATTGGTAAGTATAATTAATTGATTTGTAAGAAATTGGATTGCATGGAAATAATTGGAATATTCATGTTCATATTGATTAATATACAAAAAAGATAGTTATATAACTAATTGATTTATATTAAAATGTTGAATTTGTATTAAACAACTGTATTACATAATTACATAATTAACCAATGTGAGGATGGATATAAAAATAGATGACAATGGGAAGGGGTATAAAATAGAATAGAAGGGAAAAATTGAATTTGATTAAGATTAGAGATGAGGATGAAGGGTAAAATTGTTTTTTTAAAAAAATAGATGAGGAATAAATATGGCAAAAAGGAAATATAGAAATTGTAAATTTAATTGAAATGACTAAACACTGTTTAAATTTGTGAACCAGCCAAATATTCTGTTCAAAGAAAATACATTGTATGTATGTGTGTTTCTAATTATTGCTATTTATTCATATTTGTTCTCTTTTATTCTTTAAAGTTTAACAATTCATTCTTTATCTTAATATCTTTATATTTGTTTGGGGTTGGCTTTCTTCCCTTTCATCTTTTTTATTGTACAGCAATCTTTCTCCTCAAACCTACCACCTCTCTTTTCTTTCCTTCTTACTTTCTCTTCCCCCCCTCTTCTTCTCCTCCCTACTTCCTCTTCCTTTCTCCTTCTCCTCCTCTCTTCCTCGTCACTCCTACTCTAATTTCCCTTCCCTTCCTTCATCCCTCTCTATTACTGTATCCTTTTATGCATATGGACTACTCAGAGGGCTGAAAAAGTTATTTTTGACTGGTCCTCGCACTTTTGACCAGTCCTCGAACTTACGACTGTCCTCACATTTTACGTTTTTTGCCCTATCTTGTCATCATGGTGAAGAGAAGCGGTTGTGAAATGAGTGACATGGTTGTTAAGAATGCTGCACGGGCATAAATGTGAGGATGGTCATAAGTGTGAGGACCAGTCAAAAGTGTGAGGACCTGTCAGAAATGACTTTTCAGCCCTCTGAGTAGTCCCTATACATACAGCCATGGACACCCGGTCACATGACCAGCTAGCCACGCCCACCCAGTCACATGGCCTCCAAGCCACGCCCACACAATAAGCCACCCCCACAATGGTGTCCCTCTTACCAATGTTAAAATCTGTTCACCTTACCCTATACACATAGCCATGGCCACCCGGTCACATGACCAGCTAGCCACGCCCACCCAGTCACATGACCAGCTAGCCACGCCCACAAAATAAGCCACGCCCACAATGTCCCTCTTTACCAATGTTAAAATCTGGTCACCTTACCCAAGGGCCAGATGAACTTGTGAGGTGACTCCCTTATTATTAACATCCTTCCATCTACTACTTTATTTTCTTATTTAGTTCTGATTAACAAACTAGAACCAAGGAGAAATTTCCTGACAGTTAGAACAATGAATCAGTGGGATGGCTTACCTTCTGAAGTTGTGAGTGCTCTAAAACTGGAGGATTTTAAGAAGAGATTGGACAACCATTTGTCTGAAATGGTATAGGGTCTCCTGCTTGAGCAGAGAGTTGGACTTGAAGACCTCCAAGATCCATTCCAACCAGAGGTGGGTTTCAGCAGGTTCTGACCAGTTCTGGAGAACCGGTAGCAGAAATTTTGAGTAGTTCGGAGAACCGGTAGTAAAAATTCTGACTGGCCCCACCCCCATCTATTCTCTGCCTCCCAATTCCCAGCTGATTGGGAGGAAATGGGGAATTTGCAGGAATCTTCCCCTGGAGTGGGGTGGGAATGGAGATTTTACAGTATCCTTCCCCTGCCATGCCCACCAAACCACGCTCACCAAGCCATGCCACACCCACCAAGCCACACCCACAGAACCAGTAGTAAAAAAAATTTGAAACCCACCACTGATTCCAACCCTGTTATTTTGTGATATTTTATAGTTCTCAATGTTTTAACTTATAATAGATTTAGGTAACAATTGTTTTATATTTATTGTTTTATTGGGGTGTTATCAACCACCCAGTGTAATTTTCCATGAGATAAGTAGCCATATTGATTTGATTAATAAATACACAAATAAATAAATAATCAATTAGTAGATGTTCACCTTTAGCTCTCTTTTCCAAATAGCCTTGTTTTAAAACGATTCCTTGATCTTCAGTAGCCTTCTGTATATTGTTCTCATCTAAAAATAATAATAATAATAAAAATTGACAACTATCCCAAGACGGAACACATTTGCTTTTGTTGTAACTAGCCCAGAGAGCTATGGCTACTGAGCCATTCAAAATTTTTTACTAAATAAAAATAAAAAATAAAAAAGCCAGTATGTACTGTATGTTATATCTATTCTTGATTACTACCAAATTCACAAAGCTTAAATGATGAGGCTGGTAATTACTTTCATGACAGTAACATAACAGTAAGGTTCATATTGGTTATATTGATAAGCTGTGTGAGTTCTTGCAGTGCAACACAAGATAGATTTATACACTGGAAAAAAAATATCTATTTCTGATTAAAATAAAAGAGAAAGAGGGAGAAAATTTTGACACAATGTGATGATTAGCCAGTACAATATCATTGTGCATGAACACTATTGAAAATGCAAAGCTTTGTGCTTAAAGTTCAGGTCTGAGATTAGAGCTGACCAGTTGGTTTACAAGTTCTCATGATGGAATGATTAACCCATATAATGCTGCAGACAGCTACATCACTGCCCTAAAGACTGAATTTCTGACCTTTGTTTGCCATAATCTCCAAAGAAAACTTTCAGTGCAGACTAATGATTGGGAGGGAAGGGGAACAAATTCTATAATTGATTCCTCTTTGCACTAGTCAACTAATTTTTCAAGCTGATGTCAAGATAGATATGAGAAAGCCAGCATAGTTAAAATGGTATTTAAGTCAGCAATGAGTTTAAAAAATACTTCTTTTCTTATTAGCTTAGAAACATACTATCTGGCTCACTTGCCTCTATGGAACTCAGGCTTGAAAAACGCAAGAGCATCTATGAAAATCAGGCTTGAATTGATTATACTTCAGAATTTCTGCTAAATTAAACTAGTCAGTTTTTATGCTTTATTTTCTTTAAAAATCACACATATTTTTAATAAATGCACCTTTAACGAGAGTTGCTAAATTAGAAATTTTCGATGCATAATAACTCAGAATCTCATCTAGTCATACAATAAACCACTCATTTTTGTGGCAAAACTGGTAGCGTTAACAGAACCTACTTTCAGAAAGATGGTGTACAAGTGCTGCCTTAAGCACCAACAAATGGATTCAATGAAAGCCCATTGAAGACATATTGGTTCACCAAGGCATTTGTAGAATAACAATTGCTCCAGGGCAAGTTTTTTTTTCCCCCAATTGCCTTTTTAATTGCTTTTTTTAAAAAAAGAATCTTGTTTTAATTTTTGAATTTTTATTGATTCTTAGGATTGTTGGTTTTATTGTTGATGGTTACATTTAAGATTCTTTTAATTGTTCTTTGTAAACTGCTTTGGGCAGTTTGGGAGGAAGAGTAGTAAAGAAATAGTATAGAAATATATTGTTTACAGCTTTAAAAGAGATTTGGTGTCATATAAAATTAGATTTGTCATCAGTGTTTTTCTCAATCCACTCTTAGGCTCAGTACAATCTCCTAGCATGAAATGTGGATAACTTCCAGAAGTGGTAGATTCTTATATAAATTCCAGTATGAGATTTTACTTGCTTATTCCAATCATAAATGGTCCAAATGCCAAGGATAAACAAGATGTGACAAATTATTAATATATCAATAATCTATTGTGTATAAGTACTATTAAATGGAAAAGGAAGCATGTCAGTGATGGGATTCAATTTTTTTAACAACAGGTTCTGTGGGTGTGGCTTAGTTGGGGTGTGGCTTGGCAATCATGTGACTGGGTGGGTGTAGCTAGCTGGTCACGTGACTGTGTAGGCGTGGCTAGCTGGTCATGTGACCGGGTGAGCGTGGCTATGTGCATAGGGACTACTCAGAGGGCTGAAAAAAGTCATTTCTGACTGGGCCTCGCACTTTTGACCGGTCCTCACACTTATGACCATCCTCACATTTATGCTCGTGTAGCTTTCTTAACAACCATGTCACTCATTTCACTGCTTCTCTTCACCACGGTGACAAGATAGGGCAAAAACGTAAAATGTGAGGACAGTCGTAAGTTTGAGGACTGGTCAAAAGTGTGAGGACCAATCAAAAATAACTTTTTCAGCCCTCTGAGTAGTCCATATGCACAAAAGGACTACCCAGAGGGCTGAAAAAAGTGATTTCTGACAGGTCCTCGCACTTTTGACCGGTCTTTGCACTTATAACTGGTCATCATTTATGCCCATTGTAGCATTCTTAACAACCATGTCGCTCATTTCACAACTGCTTCTCTTCACCATGGTGACAAGATAGGGCAAAAACGTAAAATGTGAGGACAATCGTAAGTTCGAGGACTGGTCAAAAGTGCGAGGACCAGTCAGAAATAACTTTTTCAGCCCTCTGAGTAGTCCATATGCATAAAAGGATACAGCAATAGAGAGGGATGAAGGAAGGGAAGGGAAATTAGAGTAGGAGGGAGGGTAAGAGAGGGAGGAAGAGAGGAGGAGAAGGAGAAAGGAAGAGGAAGTAGGGAGGAGAAGAAGAGGGGGAGGAAGAGAAAGTAAGAAGGAAAGAAAAGAGAGAGGTGGTAGGTTTGAGGAGAAAGATTGCTGTACAATAAAAAAGATGAAAGGGAAGAAAGCCAACCCCAAACAAATATAAAGATATTAAGATAAAGAATGAATTGTTAAACTTTAAAGAATAAAAGAGAATAAATATGAATAAATAGCAATAATTAGAAACACACATACAAACATACAATGTATTTTCTTTGAACAGAGTATTTGGCCGGTTCACAAATTTAAACAGTGTTTAGTCATTTCAATTAAATTTACAATTTCTATATTTCCTTTTTGCCATATTTATTCCTCATCTATTTTTGTAAAAAACCAATATTACCCTTCATCCTCATCTCTAATCTTAATCAAATTCAATTTTTCCCTTCTATTCTATATTATACCCCTTCCCATTGTCATCTATTTTTATATCCATCCTCACATTGATTAATTATGTAATATTAGTTGTTTAATATAAATTCAACATTTTAATATAAATCAATTAGTTATATAACAACCTTTTTTGTATATTAATCAATATGAACATGAATATTCCAATTATTTCCATGCAATCCAATTTCTTACAAATCAATTAATTATATTTACCAATAATAATAAACCAAATAATTTCCCCCATATATTCCTCCAAACCACAACTTAACCATTTCTGCTTTCAGAAATATACAATTAATAGTATCTCAATTATTACAATTTCCTAGTTAAATAGAGCTTTTTTTCTTTTGTGTTTTAAAATCTTGAACTCTCCTCTTTTTCCCTAAATTTCCTATTGTTTGCACCTACCTTTTTTGGTGAGGAAAAAGAAAAGAAATCTGCCTGCCTAATTTTCCAATCTTGCAGCAACAGCAAAGTAGTTTCAGTTTCGTTTTTCAGCATAGCTAGAGGAAAAAAATCTGCTCCAGGACTCTTTGCAAGGAAGCAGCAGAGCCCTGAGCAAAACAGCTGAGACAAATCAGCTGAGAGTCAGGAGCCGATCTAATCAAGGGCTAATTAGCCTATTAGCCCTTTGAAGCCCCGCAGCAAGAATTTAAACAGTTTTTTTCCCTCGAGCCATCAGCTGGGACTCAGGAGGCAGCAATAGATTGGGAGTGGGCGGAGTAAGCGAACGGCCGGCGATCCAACAGCAGAGAGTGAGGATGAGTGAAGGCATGGGGGGGGCGAGAGAGGGTTTGGCGACCCCTGTGAAATGGCCGTTTGACCCCCAAAGGGGTCGCGACCCCCAGGTTGAGAACCGCTGGTTTAATGCTCTGGAAGTTTTTGTCTCCCAGGCAAGAAGCAGCAGGGGACAGAAGCAGCAGCCACTGACTTGCAGACCACATGGAGCCGTTCACATGTTCTTCGGCAAGCTGCTCTCTTGCGTCCAGAGCCGGTGGGGAACCATGTGGCAGCCCACATGGATCCCAGGCAGCGGAACTCAGGCTAGGGAAAGGGTGGGCAATTGTGGCTCTTTTACAACCTGTGGCCTTCAACTTCCAGAATTCCTGAGACAGCAAAGCTGTCTCAGGAATTCTGGGAGTTGAAGACCACAGGTTGTAAAAGAGCCACAATTGCCTACCCCTGGCTAGGGTAGGCTGGTGCCGCGCAGGTGGGAGGCGGAGCGGGGCGAGGGGCGGGCGAGCCAGCAATTTAACAAACGGTTCGGTGTGCTGTGGGCCAGTAAATTCCAAAAAATACCGAACCGTTTGTTAAATTGCTGGCTCGCTCGCCCCATTTATTGGCAATAAATAGTAGTGCAGAGGGGCGGGGCAAGGGGTGGGGCGAGCCAGCAATTTAACAAAGGGTTCGGCCGAACCCCCTAGAACCGGTAGAATCCCACCACTGAAGCATGTGTATGAAAATCTGATGACTCAACTATGCAGGGCCACATGAAGGCCTCTGTTTTAAGGATCAGGAGCAACACAGACTAAGATTTCTAAATAATCCCAGTTCCTATCATTCTATCCCACTTTCTGCAAAAAGGCAGAACATTTTCAGACAGCTTATGCATTACAGGAAAAAATTATTTATTAAATTTCTATGTCGCCCATTTCATTGATATAGCAACTCTGTATGTTCGTCTCATTTGATTCTTCTGGGTCTTTCTGTAAAAAGGACCCTACCCTGACCCTGAAATAAATCAGGAAAAGATTCATAGTTAACTACATAAATGAGAATTGCTGAGGATGTATTTCATGTGAGTTCTATATCTGTTGTTCCAAAACACTTCAGTTTCAGATATTTGAGTATTTCAGTAGTAAAGATGACACCCTATAGTATATCTTCTGAGGTGAAATTACAAGAAATTGCGGCACTGAAAATAAGAATCAAATAAATTCTGGCATTAATATCAGGCTGGTTTTGAACTTTGGATATTTAATCAAACAAATATAACCTCATTTCAAGATGCATCATATTGTGGATGTACTGAACCCGGCCTTGATTTTCAGGCATTCTCACTAGAGATTTACGTTCACCCACTCAGATATTTACATAACCTGTTGCCTCCTCTGCTTATATTTCTTGCTAATTAGCAGAAAACTAGAAACACAGAGTCAGTGAATTCTTTCAATTTTTCTGTGAGAATTCAGAGAAAAAACAGGGCCCATTCTTGATGTCTCTGGTGACATGATCTATGATGAATGATTTGAGGATCCCTAGAAGGTTGCAAAGAAGGCAGATATCTGGCTCATGGTACATGTGTACCATGAGTGTATTGCCTCTCAGAATTTACTGTGAGATTTCAAACAGTTTCATGCAGTCCAGTCATCTCTAGAATATTTTAGAGATACCCACATAATAATTGATCTTTTAAAGATATGTATTTATTAAAATTTTGTATATAGTAAAAATCAAACCTAAAGTTAAAAAAAAGGCTCAAGAGAAATGAAAGAAACTAAAGAAATATATATTTCCAACTTTGTCTTCAACAGATATTGAAGAATTGTCTTTTCTCCTATTTAACTATTTTAAAAATCTTTTCAGCTCCTTGTTTATTTTTCATCTTTTTCAATCATTAAATCCAAAAATCATTTCTCTTTTTTCTTCTTATAGCACAAAGTCCATATAAGGTTCCAGTCTTTTAAACAGCATTTGTTTCCTTCCTGGTCCCATAGGTCAGTTTTGCCATTTCTACCTGTTCTCACATTTTGCTATCCATTCCTCCATTATGGCAATTTCAATACTCTTTCACCTGTGAGGAATGCCAGACAAACTATCAACAATAAGCAACAATATTGTGTCTATAAACAGGGAGCAAAGTCCACATTCACTACCACTGATGTTGTTATCTAATTCAGTATATTTGCAAGCTAACAACCAAGTTCAGAGAGCAGCAAGGCTGCCGCTTGTTTTATATTCTTTAAATCTTTAAAGTGCTAGTTAGCTTTTATTTTATTTTGAGATGTGGTTTTACTCAGTAGGTAATTTTTCAGGTAATTTTTTGTTTTATAATAGTTTTAATTAAAGTGTTAGTAAACAAATAAAACAAAAACTAATAAAGAGCAGAGGCAGGCAGGGAGGGAGAGAGGAAGGAAGGAAGGAAGGAAGGAAGGAAGGAAAAAGTGCAGAAAGAATAAAAAAGGAAAAAAATAGAATTTTATTTGCAGCAATAATAAGTACATTTACAAATTTCTCTCTTATTGTACGTTTACAAAAAGCCCTCACCTTTTTATATTATCCATTTTTTCCCTACTCATCAAAACCACTAATGAAAAGTGTGTTTTTCTGTTTCATAGAAAAAGTCTTAGGATTTCCAGTCAATCATAAATGTGAATATTATTTTTTCTCTCTTCAAAAAGGTTCATTAACCTTCTCTGTAAGTTCCATCATCTTTATCAACCATTTCTCTGTGTTGGTATAATTGAGACTTTCCATTTCTGAGCATTTAATAGCCTTGGTGCAATTGCCATATATAAAAACAAAGTTCCGTGACTTTTTCTAGCTCTTGTCCCTTAGTCCCACACAAAAAGTTTATGGTTTCAGTTGTACTTTAACCTTTAACATTTTCTGAATTAATTATTTTGGCCTTTTTACATGTCCACCAAACATGATGAAATGTCTCTTCATGTTGTACACATTTCCAGCAAAAATTTCCAAGTACCTTTATTCTAAACAATTTCTCTGTGGACAAATATCAAGGATACATTATCTTATAAAAATTCTCTTTAAGCATTCCTGCCAGATTGATTATGCCACTCATAGGTCAGAGTCTCTCTGCCAAAGAGCATTTTACTTTCCAGGAGGCTGGCTGAAAAAGTCTCTCCCAAAATCCAAGCAAGATTTTGGCACAGACCATTTGCCGCATGGGGTATTTGCAACCGACCTCCAGAGATTGCCCAATGACACAAACTCCTGCTTGAATTTTCAGATGGAATTCCTTTCCATGAAGGGCAGACGAACTGCAGCACTGGACTGGAGGAAAGAATCTTTGCTCTTTGGCTCTATCTGCTTAACAACTGCAATGCGGAAAGCAGGGATTGCAGTTGTTGAGCAAGGTTGTCATTTGGGCATTTCACTTGATTACTGGAATGACATCCGAACTAAATTCCAGACTTAATTGTGGTTGTACGTCAAAGACTACATATATGCAAAAAATTAAAGCAATAAATGTATACTCATCATACTACATGATACTGTAAAGAAAAATGGCCAAAGAAATGATCATTATATCAGTGGTGAAATCTAAAAATTTTCCCAACCGGTTCTGTAGGCATGGCTTGGTGGGGGGTTCCTGTGATTGAGTGAGTGTGATTAACTTGATGCCACTCATAGTCATGCCCACTCAAATGACCACACCCCCATCAAGCCACGCCCACAGAACCTGGTAGGGAAAAAATTTAATTTCTATTTTCTATTCTAAAATCCTATTTTTCCCTGTCGCAAGATACCTGCAGCTGCAGCCTCTTTTTTCAGTGTGCCTGGAGCTGAAAGATGCAGCGGCTGCAGGTTCTTGTAGTGAAACTTACCGGAGCTCCCCTTCTTAAAAGCGTGGGGAGATGGCTGCACTTGGAAGGGGCTGCCGCTTCTCTCCCTCCCTGCCTGGCTTCCTGAAGCAATCCCACCACTGTTCGCTTTCATTTCATGGCAGGAGAAGGAAGAAAGTCAACGGCGGTGCCGTAGCACATGTATATATGCATGTGGAGCAGCCCATTGACATCCATGGCCAGCCTGCCCTCATGGACCACCGCCGCAGCACTGCAGTTTGCTTTCATCAGCCACAGCTGGCAACAGTGTGCATTTAAGAAGGGGAGCATCTTGCATGTGCTGCGCCGCCACTGTTCGCTTCCTTTCTTCTCCTGCTGTGAAGTGAAAGCGAACAGTGGTGGGTTGCTTTGGGAGGGCAGGCGGACGTGTGCACACTGTGAAGCCAAGTGAGGAGGGAGAGCAGCAGCAGCAGTGACCCCTTCCAAGTGCAGCGCATGGAGGCGAAGGCTGCCAAGTGTGTGTGGTGTGCCTGTTGCTGCAGAGGCACTGTGATTGCTCAGCCAGGGTGGCCTCAGCGGGGACTGCATTTGCCTCTCCATCCACACCATATCCCTCTCTGGCCGGTCATGTGACTATAAATGCGGCAACCTGCTCTTCAGCAACATGAAGGGCTACCCACACTGGCCTGACTGAGTAAGCACCACTGCCCAGGCCAAAGTGAAAGTGCTGCGGGCTCCGCGATAGCATGGCCGGGCCTGGCCCTCTTCCCACACGGGGAGCTGTCGCCCTACTGGCTGCCGGAGGCTTCTGCACCTCTCGCTCCGGTTCTTCACTGGATGGAAGTGGCACTGCGGCCAAGCCTCTTTCCCCCAGAGCACTGGACCCTACAGGCCAAGTTCCTGGAGTGGTACTAGCAGTAAAGGAGAGCAGGCAGGTGGCTGGGTGGGAAGCCAGTAGACTGCTTTGGAGCCCCAAGCCCTGTGGAGTCAGCACAGGAGGCACTCAGGCCCAGGCGGAAGGCGACCTTTTCTGCAGCATTCCCCTCCCCTCTTTGGCTCACCCTGTCTGGGGGGCTCTGCCTTTGCAGAAATGGGCTGGGCACATGTGCAGCAGCCCAGGGATGTCCGCTTGTCCTCCTGGAACATCACTGCTGCCACTCTCAGCCCCAGCTCAGCATCTGCGTTTCCACCAAGGGCCACCTGCCAACTCACTGGCTGGGCTGGATGCCAACCTCAGAAGGCAAACAGGCCTTGGGGATCACTGGGAAGGCTGCATGGAAGGCAGGGAAGCATGGCAGGCTGCACAGAAGGGAGTAGGCTGCTAGCTCCCTTTCCTGCAGCCCTGCCATGCTTGCCTGCCTTCCACACGGCCTTCCACTTGCTTGCCTCGACAAGCTGCTATGGGGATTCCGGGAAGGCCACATGAAAGACAGGCAAGCATGGCAGGGCTGCAGGCCGCGGGCCAGTTTGGGGGCATGGCCAGCCAGCGGCTGCTACTGGTTCGGCAAACCAGCCTCAATCTCCAGTAATGGTTCGCCCGAAGTGGTCTGAACCGGTAGCATTTCACTCCTGTATTATATGAGACTCTCATTGATAGAATCTTTGGTTTCTTATACAATAGCAAATATCCTATTGTCCTCAATTTGGAGTTGTGTTTAGAAACTAGATTTGCTTGCATTACTTATATGCTTAATCAATCATTTTCCTCTTCAGAGGTAAAGAAACTAATTCTGTAGTATATGAACATATGCAAGACTAAATTCAAAATGATAAATACATTTTTCCTTTTTTCTTCTTTTTCATTGCAAATAAGAGTTTTAAAAATAACAAAAATACTCAGAACACAAGAATTCCTGGTTTTAGAATGAATTGCTAATTAATATTTATTTCCACATGTAAAGCTGCATCCTTGTCCAGGAAAAAAAATTACAAACTCAAGCCTGTTAACCTTCAGGAAGTCTTTGAAGACTTGGCATTGGGGCCAGAATGTTTGAAGAGTTTGTCCTAAGAGGTGTTTTGTTGTTGTTGATTTCTGGTTGCTTTGATATGGGGCATTTTGTAATACTGCTTTAGTTGCTGTATGCAGCATGGAATTATGGTTTTATGAGTTGGGCAGACCTTTAAGTAAATAAATAATCAGAATTAACAACAGATTCTAATGGCTGTTTTGATTTATTACACCTTGGCTTGTTCACATGGCATATGATATATTCTCCGATTTCTAAAATCCATTCTTCCCAAAGTATATTTATGACAGCTTTCATAGCAATTGTGATTTTCAAGTTATATGTGCTGGAAGGTAAGAGGAAATTTTAACTGGGGAAAGGAGAGGGGGGAAAAGGAAATAGAGTCAATATAATAAATAACTTTGAAGTAGGAAAGCAAAATATAATAAAATGAATATCAAGGGGGAAACACAAGGTAGAAAATATTAACTTTTAATAATTTATTTAAGTGGAACTAAAGAGACCAGGCAAATGTTTAGACCAAGAGAGCTATATACTTATGAGATCATGAAAGAAAAAAGATAAGAAACAGCAGTAGAAATAAGAAATTTAATAATATGAGAAAGATGAGAAAATACAAACTCATGGAGAGGTTTGAAGGTTCACATAAAGTGTTCAAATTTAACGCAGATTAACAATGAAACAAAAACTGTATTGGTATAATATTTTTGTTTCTTCATATTTTAAAGGAGAACTGTTTAGAAAGAAGAGAAACAAGATCACCCTTGGGAAGAGATGAAAATATATGGGCCTTTTCTTTTCTTTTTTACAATTGAGAAAAGAATTCCATTTTCAAAGCTAACACACAAGACATCAAGGCCACTTCCATATCTCAGAATTTCTGTTCTCCTATCCCTAAGAAAGATTATAAAGTGAATTTGTCACCATCTTTACATTAATCAAACTCAGTGAAAATATGAGTATAAACCAATCAATGATTTTTTTAACTGACAAAAAGTAATGTAGCAATAAAATAGAATATAGATTAAATTCAGGTTAAATTGTTTATATTCTCTGAGCTTGCTTGTTTGCTGGCAGGCATTTTGTTATCTGACTAGGTAACTTATGCTGAAGAAGTTATTAGTCAGATATTCTGTATACAGAAATACAGTGAAAGCTCAGTTTGCCAGTGATAGAATGAATTTGGCTTAGAATCAGAATACTCTCTGATTTAAACAGCAGTTGTGAACAAGGGACATTCTTTCTACTGAATGCCTGTTAAAATAAAGGTTTTCATGAAAATTAAATAGGTAGTCACACCTTTCATTCATGTTACTATGATGGGGATCTTTGATATAAAAAGAAGTATACAAACCATCTTGGTATAATTTCTTTATTATTTTTCAAGTCTCTAAAAGTAAAAGATAGCATTCTGGCGGAAGTCAGAGAGACTAGGACGCAAGAGACAATGTGAATCTTGCCATCAAGAAAACAGATCATTTGCAAACCTAGCAGACCTAAAGCATTGAAAGAAAAGCACAAGCTTTGCATCTTTATCAAACAAACAGCAGCGGACCCGAGAAACCCACAAACACACACCTTATTTATTCTTAAAACCAATTAACTTCACGCAATAACACAGGTCTGCAGCTGTTTCCAAATTTATTCAAAGCCCTCATATAAAAATTAGATAACAGAGAAAAGGGGAAAGGGGAGGGAACAGAAACAAAAAATATTTTAATTAAAAAAGAAAAGCAAAATCACAAGAGAAGCTGGGTCAAACAAGAAAATGTAAGAAATTCTGATAAAACGAAGAAAAGAGAAATGGGGGTGGGGAAGAATGAATTATAGAAAATGGTGAATAAAATTTTGGACAAAATAAAAAGGATGAATAAAGAATTAAGAAAACAAGGTGAAAAAATAAATTAAAAATATAAAATTTTGAGAATGAGAAGATGGAGAACAGAATTAACAGAGAAGATGTTTACAATGCTATCTATAGCAAATTAGAGTGAAATCAAAATGACATGTACATGTTGGTATCATCAATTTCACCATTTGCATGATGACATTGTTAATCATATAATATTATTTGCCTATGGATATGAAATAAAAAAGCATGACTTAAAAAATAATGACATTCCCACATAGTATATTCAGCTTTTCTGAAATAGAATAGAAACTGCATAAATAGCACAAAGAAAAAACAAGCATAGATTGTGTAGCAAAAAAGTAGTAATTAGCCATTGAAACATAATTATAAAAGAAAACGGAAGGTAAAGTTTAGGGATCTGACTGGCAAACGAACTTTAAGAATATAGTGGTTTGGTGCGTGTCCTATGGTAATGAAAAAGGAAATGATGATGATTATGATGAAACCTTGCCAAAGGTATTAATAAAGCAAGCTTGTGAAACTTTCAAAATTACTTCGGAACTTGTTAGAGTGATCAAAAGAACCAGCATCACCTTCCCCGATGCTAGAGGGTAATAAATTCTACCTTCTGGAGCATGATGCCAATTGATTAGAAAGGATACCAGAATTGTGTTGGAAACCTGGCACTGCTCCACGTACTACCTAATTTATAGTGAATCAATCCTCCCCTCCCCCATAACTATATAAAAGTGCTACTGAGCATGTCCCCAGTGGCCATTTTCCTAGCTTTTAAAGTATGAATCCTTTACCAGAAGGGGTTCCTTCTTGTTTTGCTAAGCAGTCTCTCTTAATATGCCAATTCATCCATGTTGTCAAATTTTTCCTTCCCTATTCTTTTCTTCCTTCACTGAACTATTTTCATTTTAGAGTTTTATGACTCTGGAAAACTCTGGGGGTGGACATAAATCCTTGCAAATGTGTCTCAAGGTGAGCATGAGGCACAACTGCAGCCGCCAAACATAAGAGTTCATTTGTGCAAATTCCCCCAGACTACCCCATGCTCAGCTCTTTTATTAGAGAGATAGGAACTTTTCTTTCTCCCCAAGCAAGATATATAATGCTTAATTCTATTTTCATAACTAAGGATTTCCTGAGACGTGTAAGTCACTGCCTATATTCAGGATTGAACATTAGAGCCATGGAAAGAAAAGTGTGAAAAATTCTGGAAACTGCTCTCTTTACAGGGAAACTAAGCATGAGAACAAATGACTTTTGTAAAGTGGAGCTGAAAATGTCCAACTGGTCAGTGACTTTGTTGCAAGTTTCAGATTTTTATACTAAATGAATAAAAAAATTCCCCACTTTCTATATATGTCTCTCTTGCCACTGATTAAATCACTGCTATTACAGTATTCTCACCAAATATCAAACTAATGCAGGCTTTATAAGAGGAACAATTTGATTAAAAATCATGAGTTTGACTGGATATCTTCTTGCAAGGTCATAGCAGGTACAGAACAGAAAGGTGGGATGTTAGAAAAATTATTTTAAAAAGAAAGCTGAAATAATGGGCTGGAAAATGAGGACTTCAAGCCAATTAAAGCATCCAAGTATGGAACAAAAAAAGGAGAGGCTGACCAATTTTCATTCAGATTTGTTCTCAGTAATCTTCTGATGCAAGACAATAGATTTCTAATATAGAATTAACCTAATATATATGTATTATAATATTATATATCCAGGTTCAGATTTGTGATCATAATCACAATGAACTATTAATAATATAGGAACTAAATAAGTATTTCCCAACCAATGGCTTTCAGATGTGCAAAACCTTACCTCTCAATGAAAAGCAGTTTCGTCTAGATATGATGACAATTTGAAGTCAACCTTCAATTGTCTTTGTTTCTATTATCTTTGAAATAAGCAAAGGGACTCATGCCTTGTTGAGGCAATAACATAACCGATCAGTTCTTCCTCTAACAAGCCCATGGATAATCCCCCTCCCCCAAAGAACTCACTCTTGCTACTGACTCAGTACCAATCAGTACCAATGAAGAAATTGCCTCATTCAACATGCATTCAAGAAAATAAATTGCTAGCACCCTGCCTTTCCATGTAATTAGTAAATGTTGGGAAGCATTTTTTTTCCATTTGCAAAATAATTAAATATTTCAAATTAATTAATTAGTTGGAAAAAGCAATTGTTACAGAGTCACAAGGAAACAGCATTGATTTAGGAAGGATAGTTTGGATAATATTTTTTAATTAAGCACTTTTCACAATAGTTTTAAATATAGTTGCAGGTTGTAGTATAATTAATACTATAACTCTTGAATTAATATTTCCCTTCCCCCAAGGATTCAGTCATCCCCTAAATTTTCCTACCCATGTTGGGGAAGGCACAGAGATGCAGGTCTGTTCCATCATCAATCTTTCTATTTGCCAATCATTCAACATGTCAGTTGCTGAGAGCACTGTCCTCATACTTTACAGTGCTGTGAAATGAAAAAGAAAAAAAAAACCTTTCATATTTCTTCACAAAATAAGCCCTCCCTCCCTCTCTCTTACACAAACACACACACACCCATTTTTGGCTATAGATATTTGTGAATATTTACTGAGATTTGGCAAATACATGGTTGCAGATGGTTATAAATTATATACATTAATAAATTTCATTGAGAAGCCTCAAAAATTTTCTGTTCACATGATATGAACATTTCAAAATGTTTAAAAGAATCTCATACAAACTCTTTTTTCACTGTCTGTGTAAACTATAAGCCTAAACTGCTAGACTGTTCATGGTGAGATACTTTATAAAACAATTGGTGATAAGTAGGAAGCATTAGCACGAGGATCGCCTTGTTTCCTGCCCTATTTTGTAGGAACTGTGTGTTCATTACAAGGTATTACAAGCATTATTAAAAGTTATACTGCAATGCTAGTTCAGACCTAGCTGTATCATTTCATTTTGTTCCCAAACTTTCTGAGCAGGTGTTGGGAAGACTTCTTTTACAAGAAGTCAAGACTGGACAATGGCCTTCAGATGTTAGCCAGCTCAGCCTGATGTTTGCACAAATCACAACAGAGCACTGTACAATATTACTAGAGGCCCACTCCCAAGCAGAAACCCACCCTGCTCCACAATTAAAACAAAACAATTTTGGATTTCTGTCAACATTGACCAAGCTCAAACTCAGTCTCAGCCTCTTTTGGCTTCCCTCTTGGAAGGACCAGGTTTGCATTACTGCCGACTACTTTATTGAATTCTATCCCCATGCCCCTTGTGTTGAGGCCTGCAAATTTAAATGTCGTTTTGCAGCACACATTTATAATTACCATAGCAGGCCTGGGACATGGAGAGAAATCTGCCACTATGAATATTAACATTAATGTGCCCAATGCCAGCTTGCCGATCCCGCTGGCAGGAGTATAAAAATGCTTGAGTTAAACTTTTATTTAGATGTTAAAAGATTCCGAGCCTCAGCAGGGGTGACAGAGGCAGCCCCTGTGCGTTCCTATCACTGCTTGTGCTCGAATTGAATTACACCAGGGGGAAGGCAGGGAGCTGACAGTGAGTTGCCATGCTTATTTAATCTCATTTACTATCAGTACATTGTCAGCATGGGGTTTCCCCTTGTCTCCATTCCTAGAAATAAGCTGCAGAAAAATGGTCTAGACTCATTCCTTTTGCAAAAGCGAACAATTAGAATTTTGCTTAATCAAAAGGCAGATATCAGCTGGTCATTTAATGTAATAGTTGCTCACTTTCATTCTCTTTCTCTATGTATCTTAACTGCAGAATGGTTTCCAGTTAGGCACCAGTGCTCTCTGATATTTTTCTTTTTATATGCCATCACTCTGCAAAGTCACTGGATGATATAACAAGTTGCCATTGCTCCATCTATCCTAGTTTATAAGATCATTGATAAGGAGTAAGTACTTTTTAGATGCAAAAAGCTCTAAACAATTCATAGTGAAACAAATTTTAGTCTTTAGTGAAAAGCTGGTGTGGAATCTTAACAAACTGCAGAACATTTCTTAATAGTTTCCACAAATTTGTCTGTAGGGGCTCTTCCTCGTGGTTGCATTAATGTGTGTTCCTTTAGTGCTTGAGTTGGCAGAAAACTATGCCAGCATAATTTGCACTGTCCCCATGGCCAAACTCTAATCTACCTCAGTAATGAGGCTTTTGAGTGGTCCTATCCTCATAGCTTTACTGTGGTACAATTTAAGGGCAGTAATTGGTGGATTCCCCTAACTTCTTTTTCCCTCTCACCTATCACTAGCTAGTAGGGAAAAATACACTAACTATTCTCCTTTTGTGAGGTAAATAGGCTTGGCTCTTGGTGGGCTATGCCTAGAACAAAGGCTTTAGTCACTCATTTGCCTGAATTCTGTCCAGTAATCTTTTCACTTAGGACTTGGGTTATCTCTGTTCAGAAAATCTAATAATTCTCTGGCAGATAATAGTGGCCCTCTGACTTTATCTCTAAAAATAGCCTGGCTGACATGGAAGAGGTTGAAAGATAAAGCAGAAGGGAACTTTAACAGCACATCAAGATAACTCCCTCCCAGTTCAGACCTGGCCAGGTCTCTGCAACACCTACCTATCAGCCAATTTTGGACAGGGCTTTACCTAGCTAGAAGGAACAACTATCATCACTCTTGTCAATTTCATCCCAACTTAAACATATCCCAAATATATAAGAGTTGCAAAGAAATAGTAGGGAATGTACTACAGCATATAGTATATTATCCTATGAAGTAAGCAAAGTGGTACTGGAATAGACAACATGTCACTTCTCCATGAAAGAAAGGGAAACAGTAGGAAGCATGGTTGCATGAAGGATCTTGACAGCAGAAGTAGGGAAAAACCTGCAATATATTCTTTTGGGAGAAAACCAGAGACATCTACTTTCCAAGTTTAAATTGACTAATAGCCCCTTTTTTTCCAAACAAGTCATAAGTCTCTTTAAAGATTGCTGACCCTGTACTTAATAAGAAGTCTATAATCTCCCAGTATGTATAAGGAGTCAATACAGTGTCCGCCTGGTGTTCTGTGATGTGGAAGTCAAGCAATATGCTAGCAGTTGCTTCTATGGAAATGAGATATTCAGTCTCTCCTGCAGTTCATGCAAAATGGCCGAGGAAAACAGTGCCCAGTGACTGAAGAGAAAGGAATGTCACAGCAACCACAGGAAGATTAGAACTATAATTTATTGAGATGGGCTCTAGTAGCAAAATCTCACAAGCCTGATTGTGCTTCACCTTCCTTCCCTGTTAGAACTCAGTGAATTAGAAAGGATTTTTCTCGAGTCTCTCCTTAATACTATTTTGCTTCTCAAGATTTGTTTTACCCCTCTTTATGTAATAATTTCCTTAAATTCTTCTCTATGGTTCTCTACAACAGAACAACGAGAACACAACAGCTGCCAGTCCCTGACTACAACTTAACCAAGATTATAAATAAAGCTTTTGTTCTGCCCCAGCTATGGACCCCAAAGAATGCAGCACACACAAAGTCTGTACAAAACTTAATTTACTAAAATAACTCAGTCTTTCTCAAACAAAGGCTGTTAATAAACTTTCTTAACAGCCTACAAGAAACCAAAAATAAAGTAATCACAATCTTACTATTGTTGGCAGAAAGCCAAGAAGCAATTTGCAGAGAATCCAGACGCGAAGGAGAATGAAATAAAGTTGTTGCCTACAAATTGCTTCAGTTGGCATTCTTCCTTAAATAGGCTAAGGGAGTGGCTAATTAGCCCCAAGCCTTACTCTCGAGGAGACCTCCTCCTGAGGAGCCACTCCTGCCTTTGGCAGCTCTGTGTGCCCATGCATTGAGAAGAGGTTCCTCCTCTTCATCCTCTTCACTTAAAGGAACTTCTGGAGGTTCTGAAGGCCCTGGCTGAGTCCCTGCCTCTGGCACCACATCTTCTCCAGTCTCCTCATTGTCTGATTCGAGTGCCAGCTGCACAAGCTGTTGGTGCAGCACCACACCAGCCTCCTCATTGTCAGAATCAGCTACAATTTGCGCAGGCTGCTGACGGGCCACAACAGCTTCATGGATCACTTTTTTTGGTGGAACGTGTGTTATTAAATGATGAAAAACATTATTTTAAAATTGAAATAGTTATGGATGAATTTAGGCATGTAGTTGGTTGGAAATGACAAAAAGATTGCAAAACATCTCTGAAACTGTTAGCACAGCATATTTGTTCCACAATTAAGAGGATATGAAGAAGAACATTAAGAAAGTGAAAGGACAGATCACCAAATGATGAAAGCTACAACTTTCTTCCCATAGTCATAAACCTTTATTCTTGGAATATTTGTTATAATGTTCTTCCCCCCACCTGTTTTTTTTTTTTAATTAGTTAATGCCATAGATGGCAAGTCAAGCTCAGCCCAACAGAAATGAGTGTTTTAAGGAATGGTCTTTCAGCTAAATCATGAGGAATTGCCCCTCTTGATCCCTATTGTCCTTTAACATTGGTATCTGCTGAGCAGCTACATCTGTGAATAGAACCTAGTGGAAAGATATTTTTTAAATAAATGTTCTGAGTATTGGTAATCTTATTCAGTTGGGTTTTCTGCAAAATATTCTAAATTTAATAGAAAGCAACCCTTGAGCCAGATCATTAGATTCAGTATTCAGTATTGCCCATAATATGAATGTGTTGGGTAATGCACGCACTTTTCTCACAATTCTTCAAAATAGATCTAATTATTATTGCAAAAACCTATAATTCATATAAACTCTAATCACATGACCAATGATAAGAGATTATGGGAACTATCATTCAAATGAGCTACAGTAAAAAGTTCTATGTTACCTGTTTCTGCTCTATATTACCATTGGCTCAGTCCCCTACTTTATATACTATAGAAAAATATTGCTGATTTTTAGGTTTTCTTTTGCATTTGCAATAGGGTGAAAAAACTGAAATGTCATAGTTTTTTAAAACAAAAGATACAGCATTTCAACCACAAGGTATTATTCTTCTCCCAAAGAAATCTTATCATCATATTTAACAGAAGCAATTTTATATTAGTCAATATAAAACTCAGTAAGAGCTTAGGAGCATTTTCTTCTGAGAACTTGAGAACATTTTTCTTTAAGATGATGGGACTATTTTAAAAACAATTTATTTTCAAGAAAAAGACCTCTGTTTGTGGTATGTCCATGGTACACATGTATTAGATAGGTTTGCCATTTTATGGATCATCCTCACATATCCTAATTGTATCATGAGAATGCCCTAATAAACGTTATGCCATGTCTTCATACTATTGTATTTAAACTCACATTTCCATAATCATGGTAAAAACAATCATTTTGATTCCCATGTACAGTGATTATTTTTTATGTCATGTCCACAGGATGATCCTTTCTTTTCATCCCCATTCCTGCTGAGGAATTTTGAGTTGTCATTAGCCGTTCAGTTGAAATTGACATTTTAATGCTTTTTCTCTATCCCCGGTGCTGTTTTTGACATGGGTACAATCTAACATACTTCATCAACAACTGGTTACATGTTGAGAACTGGAATCTGTTCAGCTCCTATTGGCCACTCTAGACTGCTCTGTGCATGCTTCTTGGGTTACTATGAGTAGCCACCGACATCTGGCTTCCACAAAGGCATCTGTCCATATAATGCATAACTGGTAGTTTTTGAAGCATTCGTCAAGTCTAACGCAGGCTTCTAATAAACAGGACTTCATATTCTTTTGAAAAAAAACCAATGAAACCTATTTTGTAAACACAGATTTAGCACTTTTTTAAAAGAATGCTAGATCTGTGTTAAAAAAGCAGAGTCCTTGTTCTCTTGAGACAGTACTAGTCTTGAGAAAGTCTATTTAAACTGGGAAAGAAAGTTCAGATAGCTATGGATTGCTAATTTGGTCACCATTGATACATTAACAATAAATATTGCTGCTATCAACAAGCAATTTTGTGTACTTTTTTTTTACTTTTTACTGTTTTAAATGCCTGTAAGGAGGTGGCACAATTTTGTGAACTCCATTGTGGTTCTATGGCTGTCCACATGAGGATGAAACTTTCTTCTTATTGATTTCTCCCTCCTGCCTAGAAGTCATGAGGAATCTGGGTGTATATCAACAGAAAACATCTCTTTAAATCATGAACAACATGTTGCAATAGCATGGTTAAGCACCTTTGTGTGACTATATAACAGCATAGTGTGGAAAAACCCGTTCTCTGTCAAGGGTGATTAATCCTAAAACACCACATTCTCCCTTGGTTCTGCTACTTTACTGACACTGCACATGAGTGAATCATTGCCCTTCATTCCAAAAAAAAGAATATTGTGTTTCCCCTAGATATTAAGATCTATCTACCTCTCAGCCTTCCATACTTCTGTGGTTGATAAAATGAGGACCCAGATTGTTGGGGGCAATATGCTTACTCTATAAACTGCCTAGAGAGGGCTATAAAGACTGTGAAGCGGTATATAAGTAAGTCAGTGGTGAAATCTATAATTTGTTACTACCGGTTCTATGGGCATGGCTTGGTGGGGGGTGGGGGTAATGTGACTGGGTGGGCGTGGCCAATTTTTTTTTCTTTTAAAACCATTTTTTACATGTAAAACCATGTAAAAAAATGCTTTCAAAAGGCTCTGACGATCCCAGCTGAGTTGCCTGATCGGCAGAGGGTTTTTAAAAAACCCTCTGACAATCGTCAGAGCTTGGATCATCAGAGCCATTTAAAAGAAAAAAACTTTTTTTCTTTTAAATGGCTCTGACGATCCAAGCTGAGTTGCCTGATTGGCAGGCAACTCAGCTGGAATCGTCAGAGCTTGGTTCGTCAGAGGCATTTAAAAGAAAAAAAGCCTCTGATGATCGCGTGGCTCAGCTGGGCATGGGGGGTGGGGGCAGGGATTTTTGCTACCGGTTCTCCGAACTGCCCACCACAATCGCTACCTACTCGCCGGAGCTGGTCCAAACCGGGAGCATTTCACCCCTGGCCTAAGTGCTATTTCTATCTATCTATCTATCTATCTATCTATCTATCTATCTATCTATCTATCTATCTATCTATCTATCTATCTATCCCCCTCCTCTCTTTCATACATGTAGACCCTATATATGTATGTATGTATGTATGTATGTGTGTGTGTGTGTGTGTGTGTGTATGTATGTATGTATGTATGTATGTATAGACAAATGGCATATTTTGAGAATATTTATTACAGGTATAGGCTACAGCTATATTACAGATTCCTACAGCTATATTACTATGTATCATGACTTTAAACCAAAAAGGAGCTGTGATTGGATATGACCAAGTTATGAGTCAGAGAATCCTCAAGTTTCTTATATCAGTATAAACAATTGGATTTCCAATCTTTTATATAATTCTCTGAGGCATCTAATAAGAATGAAAGATTTTTTTTCTGATAAGTCAGAAGAGGTATACAGGTAGTCCTTGACTTACAACAGTTCATGTAGTGACCATTCAAAGTTACAAAGGCACTTTAAAAAGTGACTTATGACTATTTTTCACCCATTTTTCACCCATATTTCACACATATACCTTTCACATGTGTTGCAGCATCCCCATGGTCATGTGATTTACATTTGGATGCTTGACAACTGACTCACATTTATGACGGTTGCAGTGTCCTGGGTCAGGGGGTTACCTTTTAAAACCTTCTGACAAGCAAAGTCATTGGGGAAACCAGATTGACTTAACAATTGTTACTAATTTAACTACTGCAGTGATTCACTTAACAAATGTGGCATGAAAAGTCATAAAATTGGACAAAACTCATTTAACAAATTTCTCACTTAGCAACATAAATTTTGGACTCAATTGTGGTTGTAAGTTGACAACTACCTGTATTTTCCATTGCTTAAAACTCAGACCCATTGATTTTCCAAAACTGAATATTGCAGTTCTTCATTTCACCTTTCACATATCTTACCAATGTTAACTTTCACTCCATTTTTAAAATTTCATATAAAATGTAAACTTTTATGCAGTATTTCTTAGAGATCCCAGGAGTCTAAAATTGTTAGAGTATCTGGACCACTATTTTTTTCTTACATATTTTAACTATATATAGTGCTAAATGGATTGGTCAGATTAGTCATTATCAGTATATAACCTTTCAAATATTACGACTTAAATAGCTATTACGACTTAAATAATTTAAAGTGTTTATCCCTTGCTTGGTTTGGTTTTTAAGAATCCCAATGAGTTGTGTTCTTTTTTCTCCACTTCTGCATTTTTCCTTTCCTTTTTCTATACCCCCAAGCATGTGTGGAAGTTGAAAAAGAAAGGATTCAGTTGGTTTTCAACTAGATGAGATTATATATAGAAAATATAAGCCAATTTGCCTATCAAATGACTATCATTTGCACAGTAGCAGTATTTACCTTACCCAGTAACTTTTCCCCCTCCTCTTTTAAATTAAGATCCCTTGGGCATTTGATAAGTTTTTACTGGTTGATGTTTTCACTCTTGTTATTATTTTTGGATGGCAATATTCCATACTACTTTAGATGCATTAGACATCAAGGGAGAAAAAGGGACTGGAAGAAGAGATATAACCGAGTAACAGAGTTGGAAGCAGTGGTGGGTTGTTACCGGTTTGCCCCAAACGAACCGGTAGTGGCAATGGCGGGAGGCTCTGCCCACTTGCCCAGGAGCTTCTGCATATGCGCAGAAGCTTCAGCGCATGCTTAGAAGTGTCATGTGCAGGTGTGAATGCGCACACACCCACGAGCGAACCAGTAGTGATGGGTTTTGAAACCTGCCCCTGGTTGGAAGGGATGTTGGATATCTTCTAGTCCAACCCCCTGCTCAAGAAAAGATCCTTTACCATAATACTTTCGAAATTACAAAATCAAAAATTCTAAAAATTTTGATATTAGCTCCACTAATTCTGAATTAATTATATTTAGAATAGAACTATTTAAATAAATATAAATAAACTAAGTAGTTGTTCATGGCTAATCTAAACTCTGATTTCAGTGAATCTATGATCTGTCTGAGTTCAGTCATCTAATTTGGGTTAAAAAAACCCTTCATTTTATAAATGAAGGCTAAGCACTCTTGTTTTGCTGTATGCTTGATAATGTTTTCCACCAATTTATTTGGGACAGTAACTGGTGAGTTGGTAAATCCTTATATGATTTTTAAAAAGTTTTTTATTTCATTGGCTACTTTCCAATATTCTAATAAGAAAGTTGATTGTAATAATTTTACAAAACCCAAGTTTCTCCATTTGTTATTTATCAGTAAGGTCTTACAACCCTTGCTTTGTCATCTGTATTTTGTATTACTCTTCAGCTGAATAATACTAAAAAAGTTTTAAGTATTACTACTATCCCCTTACTTACTGCAGAAACTCTTCACGGAGAAGAGAAAACAAGATAAAAAAAATATTTCAGAGAAGAAATAATGGCAGGAAGTAGTTGAGAAATTTAATACAATTGTCAGCATATGGATCTCCTCAAATTGATCCTACATAAAATTAATTTTATTGCATTGTTCACTGGAGTAAATAAGAAAAGTGTATGTGAAGGGATTAAGCAGAAATATTTTATGTGGACATTTTTGTAAGAAGCTAGTAAGCAAAAATTCAGAAAGTGTGGGCATCAACAGGAAGCTAACTACATTGTGTCAATGCTGGAGCAGCAATCAATGGCAGCAAATCAATTGGGGAAGAGTTATTCAGCTGATGGAATTATTGCCTAAATGAGGTCATTTGCATTTCGAAAAGTAGGTTCAAATATTTTATTTATTTTTACAAAATTATATATCAAAAAATTCCCAATAAATTACAGACACACAACAATTTTAAGGCTTCTGTTGTGCAGATTCAACATATCTGATTACAACACACCACATATCACTAGCATTATAGTACCTACTGATTACTTGGTAACCTGAAACAGCAAAACAAGCTGTGTGATATTCTGTACCATAGAATATCAGCTGCTTTGATAATAATTCTTTCTGCTTAGAAAATTCTGGATGCTGTAGTTTTATGAAAGGGCTATGGATCTGCCTAAGTTTTTAGCACAGGAAGGCTATTAGGTTAAACAAATGAAACACATATAATATGTTCTCTGAAAAATATCTGCAACTGTCTGCAATAATCCATGCCTTCTTATAAACCTGTCATGTATCCACACAACTTTTCAAAGAGACCCTCTGTTCTTTTGCAGCTGGTAAGTAGTACAAGTAGTCCTTGACTTACAACAGTTCATTTAGGACCGTTTGAAGTTACAATGATCATTTATCACACTTAAGACTATTGCAGCATCCCCATGGTCATGTGATCAAATCCAGACACTTGGCAACTGACTCATATTTATGACAGTTGTTGTGTCCCAGGGTCACGTGATGACCTTTTGGGACCTTCTGACTAGCAAAGTCAATAGGGAAGTCAGATTCATTTAATAATTGTGTGACTAACTTAACAACTGCAGTGGTTTACTTAACAACTGTGGCAAGAAAAGTCGTAAAATGGGGCAAAACTCACTTAACAAATGTCTCACTTAGCAACATAAATTTTGGGCTCAATGGTGGTCGTAAGTCAAGGACTACCTGTATTTTGCATTATGAAACTATAATTCCTTTGGTATTATTACTTTCTATATTTCTAGTCTTTAAATAACAACTGAGGAAACGAAGATCATACATCTTCAAATGATGGCTAAATTCGGAACTATAATTTGTGTCCTGTCAGTTAATGTACCTTAGGAACCTGATTGGACAATTTGAGCCAACTGCAACTTTTCAAAAGAAGCTCATGTGCAGAGTGTTGCAATTAGTGTTGCAGTAGTTGAGATATAATTGTTGCATATTAACTAACTCAGAAAAGGACACAAATTGTGCACTTGATGGTATAAAAGTATTCCTTGATATAAATGCCACTAGCAACAGTTAAGGTTAAGAAATATTTCCAGTTTACAAAGCCCCTTTTTCAGGGGTTATGAAATCCTACAAAAACAAGCTTAATCTTAATCTCTAAGGCTTTTTTTAAAATTTACCAATAGTACCTCTGTGTTGTATGGATTTAACTTTGGCTTTCTCTTTCATTGAGCCCATTATCTAATTTAAGCAACATTCAAGGATACCAATTCCTTTCTTTGAACTGCATAGTCCATCGGTGAAACATCTGAGGCAGCTCGGAAGTTCATGGCTTCCATGACGGCCATGGACCTGACCCAGTTAGTTCATGGCCCTACTCACACGGGGGGACACACTCTGGACTTGATTTTTGTATCTGACCAGTGGTTGAATGGCCTAGATATAGGGGATATAGTCATCGAACCCTTGTCATGGTCAGACCATTCTCTCCTTAGGCTTGACTTTCTGTCCGCTACACCCCACCGCAGGGAGGCGGAACTGATTAAATGGTTCCGCCCCAGGCGCCTGATGGATCCTCAAAGATGCTTAGAGAGTAGTTGGAGAGCCAGTCATTCCGAATCTGACCAAACACTAGTGAGGTCATATATTAAGACCTACTTAGTGGCGATAGCAGCGGCAAAATATAACTATTTTTCCCGCTATTATTGCATCAGCAGATAATCGCCCAGCTGCTTTGTTTAGGGTGACCTGCTCCCTCCTCCATCTGGGAGCACGAGAAGACCCCTTGCAAGGTCGAGCTGAGGATTTTGCACAATATCTCACAATAAAATCGCTCAAATTCGGGAAGACTTGGACGCTGACTGGGTAAGTTCAGATGAAGTGATGGAGGCGAGTCTTGAGGATGTTATTTGGGATGAGTTTGACCCTGTGACCCCTGAAGACGTGGACAGGTTACTGGGGAAGTTGAACGCAACCACATGTTTATTGGACCCATGTCCCTCCTGGTTGGTACTGGCTTCCCGAGAGGTTACACGAGGCTGGCTCCAGAGGATTATAAACGCTTCTCTGTGTAAGGGTTTCTTGCCTTCCGCCTTGAAAGAGGCAGTGGTGAGGCCCCTCCTCAAGAAGCCCTCTCTGGACCCAGCTATTCTAGCAAACTACCGTCCTGTCTCCAACCTTTGCTTTGTGGCAAAAGTTGTTGAGAGTGTGGTGGCACAGCAACTCCCGCAGTACCTGGATGAAACTGTCTATTTAGATCCATTCCAGTCCGGCTTCAGGCCTGGTTACAGCACTGAAACGGCACTGATCGCATTGGTTGATGATCTCTGGAGAGCTCGAGATAAGGGTTGCTCCTCTATCCTGGTTCTATTAGATCTCTCAGCGGCTTTTGGCACCATTGACCATAGTATCTTGCTGCGCCGGCTGGAGGGGCTGGGAGTGGGAGGCACTGTTCTAAGGTGGTTCTCTCCCTATTTCTCTGACCGGTCACAGTCTGTGTTGGCAGGAGGGCAGAGGTCGACTTCAAGACACCTTATTTGTGGGGTGCCCCAGGGGTCAATCCTCTCACCTCTTCTGTTCAACATTTATGTGAAACCACTGGGTGAGCTCATCCACGGTTTTGGGGTGCAGTACCATCTTTACGCTGATGATACTCAGCTGTACATCTCCACCCCAGAACACCCCAATGATGCCCTTGCAGTGATGTCCCGGTGCCTCGAAGCCGTGCGGATCTGGATGGGGAGAAACAGGCTCCGACTCAACCCTTCCAAGACCAAGTGGCTGTGGCTGCCAGCGTCCCGATATAGCCAGCTGATACCATCACTAACTATTGGGAGCAAGTCATTGGCCCCCACGGAGAGGGCTTGCAACTTAGGTGTCCTCCTGGACACGCGGATATCTTTAGAAGAATATATGACAGCCGTGGCCAGGGGAGCTTTCTATCAGGTTCGCCTGATTCGCCAGTTGCGACCCTTTCTAGATCAGGACTCCTTACGCACAGTCACTCATGCCCTCATAACTTCCCGTCTGGACTACTGTAATGCTCTCTACTTGGGGCCCCCCTTGAGGTGTACACGGAGGCTCCAACTGGTCCAGAATGCAGCTGCGCAGGTGATATTGGAAGCGACATGGCGCTCACATGTAACACCTCTCCTATGCGAGCTGCACTGGCTCCTGGTGGTCTTCCGAGTGCGCTTCAAGGTGTTGGTTCTTACCTTTAAAGTGCTCCATGGCTTAGGACCTGGGTACCTACGAGACCACCTTCTGCAACCGATAACCTCCCACCAACCAGCACGCTCCCACAGAGTGGGCCTCCTCAGGGTGCCGTCACTAAAGCAATGTCGACTGGTAGTTCCCAGAGAAAGAGCCTTTTCTGTGGGGGCACCTACCCTTTGGAACAGGTTACCCCCAGGGATATGAATGATCCCAGATCTTCGTACTTTCCGTCGTGCACTGAAGACCTTTCTATTTCACCAAGCCGGGCTGGCATAATTCTCTTCTAATTGTTCTAAATCTTTATGCCAAAGATTCTTAACCAATGAACCAAATTGGCTTAATCATCTTATATTCATATTTTATACATATGTTATTTTAACTGTTCACCACCCTGAGTCCTTCGGGAGGTGAGGTGAGAAATCACAGATATTCCATCCTAATCAAGTGTGCACACTTGATTGTCTCAACATTCCATTCTCTTTAACTCTGAGATTCTTAGCAGCTTAACTTTCCAAATACATTTTCCTTTTGTTAAGAATTTATCTCTCTGGCTAAAAATGTATCCATGAATCAATTCCTTCAGATTTCCTGCCACTCAATCCCTATATATATATATATATATATATATATATATATATATATATATATCTGCTTTTCTTTTATTCAGAATCTTTCTTTCAAAGTAGCACCTAGTGATCATTTGGCCATTTCTTCTCAGTGTTGTGCTCTTTTATTTGGGGAAAAATCCATGACAGTTTTGGTGTCAGAGGAGGATCAAAGTGATCTTTTCTGGTGAGTTCTGACTGCAGTTGTGACCATGTTATTGAAAGCTTTCTTTAGCCTTCTTTCTGGAAGGACAATAACTTTCAGACTGTCAAGGTTCAGTGATGACCTCAGTTTCCTATAATGCCAAGTGCAGTGTTTCTCAATCTCAGCAACTTTAACATGTGTGGACTTCAACATTTAGAATTTCCCAGCCAGCATGATTTATTTCAAAGTGTGGTATACTTCACTTCAAAAACACTTCAGAAGTTTTTGTTCGTTTAGCTTGATATGTATAAATGAACCTACCCTGCAACACAAAATGAAAGAAGATGAAAGGAATAAAAAAAGAACAATCAGGACACTCAAACAGAATATGGTTTGTCTGGTTCTGACAATTTCCACCACGTGACTTAGCAACTCCAATTTAAAAGTTCTGCTCTGATCTGTCTGATCCACCCAAAATTTACAAAATGTTGTTGAAGCTGAATCTATGTGAATATGTGAATATTGTATGATTCAATGGGCAAAAATGATTGATTATAATACAATGCTTGAGCAGTGTAAAAAGCATGTGAACAGGAGTCCCTAACTCCATGGCCATGGCCACTCCACTTGTGCAAATGGAGATGTGCGTGCAGGTACTGCTTGTGCTAAACCATCCCCACCACCACTACCACCGCTGCCAGGCTGCAAAGCCGGAAAGATTCAGGACTGCTGGACTAAAAGATTGAAAGTTACACTGAATTGCAACCTTAAAGAAAACCTATAAGATGTATGTGATGCCTGATAAATTGTCAAAGATGTATACAGGGTGTTGTCTATGGAGCTTCTCAGTCATCCAGGTCATGGTTGTCCCAAAGGTGTTTTTTTCAAGAGGCAACTGGACTTTCTGGTTTTTCTTCGCTTATGAAAAATGAACGTCTTCAAAGAAAAACCAGAAAGTCCAGTTGCCTCTTGAAAAAAAGCACCTTTGGGATATACAGGGTGTTTCAAATGTTTGTTGGAAATGTTACTGTAAAGAAGGTGCTTTTTAATCACATGTGGCAGACTTGCAAAAAAGTTTCAGGCCAGATTTATGCTTTAATTCAAAAGATTCTTGAAATAAATATACAATCATAATTTGTTTTTTGGATTATAGGATAAACAACTGAAAAATAATTGAGCTTTATATATACAAGAATTTAATAGGCACAAAAATGGAAAGAAGTGTCAGTGGAAGAATGGATTGAAAAAGTGATGGAATTGACAGAGATGGCAAAGTTAACTGTTTTAATAAGGGAAAGGATGTAATTAGCTTTGTTTTTCCATCTGGAAACCACTTCTGGATTTTCTGCTTAAAATTTGATAATTGGTTTTTGATGATTAATAGGTTCTCTATAAGTAAATAGTTGAGATTATAATTTTGCTATGTAATTTATTGTCCCTTAAAAAGTTGCAATCACTGCCTTTTTTCTTTCCCTTTTCCTCACTCTTTTCTCTTCCTCTTTTCCCTCTACCTTTTTTCCTTGTTTTTATTTTCATGTGAATTTTATATTAAGAAAAAAACATTTAATGCAAAAATAATATTTAAAAAGTTCTGCTCTGATCTATCTGCCCTGATGGTGTGAATTTTTATTGACAATGTTAAGAATATACTGAGAATCAAGCTTTTTATTCCAGTGATGTATATATTTCATTTCTTCTGCTTTTCTCCTAACATAACATTATGTCAGCTGTTGAACACACCATGTTATTGGGCAACATGATTTACTATGTTAAAAGGCAAGCCCTATATCACTCATAATGAAAGATTAAAGTTAATGCATCATAAGTGAGGAATTTATTACCATTAACTCCGATAAACAGTTATAAAACACCCGTCCTTTCCTGTCTAGAAGACATGGGACTTCATTAAGCTCAACTTACTTTGCTCAATCTTCACTAGACTGGTTATATGCACTCTCAAACTGGTCACCATTTATTGTTAAATTAGACTGGCTCATTTTCCAAAGGAGAGAGGCAGGTTCAAAGAGCCTTCCCCCTACCTCTTTATTCATTTTGTTCTGCAGGCAGCTTGGAGCAGATGGATGGGAGAGACAGGTTCACGTGACATACGTCTTGCTGGGTTTATTTAAACTCTCTTGAAATATATGTTTAGCAAAAGCTGGCTTTGCCTTGGCCTTAGGCCATTATTCAAAGAGGGTTGATGTATAAATGATAACATATGGGCAAGCTGTGCAATGACACGACTGATGTCTTTTTGCTGAACATTTGCTAAGACCATCTGAAAGTTCAAGATTTGGGATTGTTGGTACCTAGGGACACAACCCTCAACCACTATAGGATGCCCCCAAAACAGAAGATACTCTACCAAATTTCCATCAGTAATTTTTTATTCTGAATTGATTCACATCCTCTCAACACTCATTGCATTGCTTAGGAATCTTATATTTCAGTCCTATGCATTGTGATGCTTGCTACACGCAGTATTTTTGCCTTCTAATTTAAGACTGTACATAATACAGATATCCATTACCAATTGGAGGCTCCTTGTAGGTAAATTTAGTAAATCAGTAGCTCCATAAAAGAGAGGCAAAGAGAAGCATTATATAGGGTAACTTGGACCAGGCCCTTGCTCTCAATCAGTGCTTCTGATTCCTACATCCAGCTTCTAGGCTCATTCCTTAGGCAATGACCAATGTTCTCACCAAAAAACAAAACAACAAAAAAGATTTTTCAGCCAGACTAGGCAAACACGGCTACAAATCTCACGTAATTGCACACAAAAAACTCTTCCTAATATACCGCTCTTCTTCTTCCTCCTCTCTGCAAAAAAACCCAGCATGCATTTGTGTTTGACTTCCGTCTCCTAGAAGTTCATTGGCATTTGCGTAAGTTATCCATTTCCTTCCTCCATTTTATAAATTACACTATTCTTCCAATTCAGCTTCTTTCAATATATTGTATATACTGCATATAGGCCAGGGGTGGGTTCTACTTACCTTTACTACCGGTTCACAACAGGAGCGCACACACATGTTCGCTTCGCTCGCACGCACATGCTTTGGCACATGAGCAGATCATCCATTATGACACCCGGGTGGGCGGGCAGAGCCTTCCACTGCTTTTACTATTGGTTCACAAGAACCGGACAGAACCCGGAGCAAGCCACCACTAATATAGGCTGCCTAAACAAGGGGAGAGTATACAGCCTTATCTCAACTGGAGCTTTGCCAATTTGGAGCTAATCTGTTCTGAAATGTTTTATCAAGTTTGGAACCTCTTTCTGAGTTCAGAGATCTTTTGGAAAACTTTTCTTCTTTTTCTGTATCTATTTCACTCTTTAATGTATGTATAAGTTTTTGTAATGCTGCTTTTTGTCTCTACTCTGCATTTTTTTGTTTATTTATTTATGTTATTTATTTTATTAGATTTTTATACCGCCCTTCTCCCAACTGGACTCAGGGTGGTGAACAGCCAAGAATAAAAACATCACATAAAAATTTTAATTTTTTAAAAAAAGAATTAAACAAATTTTGGCTCAATAAATTTAAAACACCCCAACTAAAATCAAATTAACAATTAAAAATATCTAACGGGGTGGGTGGGTGGGTGGGTTAAGCCAGCCTGGCTTGATGAAATAAAAAAGTTTTAAGGGCACAGCGAAAAGCATGGAGATCTGGGATCCTACGCAGGTCATTCCAAAGGACAGGTGCTGCCACAGAAAAGGCCCTCCCCCTGGGGGTCACCAGCCAACATTGTCTGGCGATGGCACCCTGAGGAATCCCTCTCTGTGGGAGTGTACTGGCCAGTGGGAGGCTATTGGTGGCAGAAGGCGGTCCCGTAAATACCCAGGCCCTAAGCCATGGAGCGCTTTAAAGGTGATAACCAACACCTTGAAGTGCACCCGGAAGATTACTGGAAGCCAGTGCAGCTCGCGCAGGACGGGTGTCACATGGGAGTGCCCCATCGCTCCCATAATCCTCCGCGCGGCTGCATTCTGTACCAGTTGGAGCCTCCGGGTGCTCCTCAAGGGGAACCCCATGTAGAGAGCATTACAGTAGTCCAGGTGAAATTTTTTTGTTAAATTCCTTTCTTTGTCTTATCTCTTCTTAATAATTCCCACAGCTTGTTTTGGTATTTTCCTCCTTAAGATTTTTAAATTTGGGATTCCAGTCTCCAATTATAAGCAACAAACCTTGCTTGCATGTTCTCTCAGTTTCAAACTGAATTTGATTATAAAAATATCCTCTTCTTCTGTGTCAATGGTTGGACCATACACCTGGATAATTGTCATATTAAAGGGATATCCATGAAATCTAATTAATACTCTAAAAGTTTCTCAGCTCTTCAGTAGCATGTTGAGTGTTGAGGCTCTCAATATCAATCACTGTATTATCAAACATTTTATATTTTCTGTCCATTTATTTTTCTTGATAAAAATACAGGAATACTATATTGCCTTCCCCTGGCAGCATATTCCAATTATCTATATTCAGCATATTTCTATATTACTACTGAGCAATATAGATTCTTGTTAACTTTATCTGTGCAGCTGGGTTGACCTACAGGCCTTGAGGGATCTTCCTGAGAATATATATTTTTGGCATACATTCCTAGAATTCTTCACTCATTCCTCTCAGGAACACTCTCCCCCACAGCACAACTTGGGGAGGATGTATTCTAAAGATATATGCTTAAAAGGACTCTAATAATCAAGTTTATTGAGTATCTGCTATTCCAGTTCATGTTTTTCCTTGAAGAATCTGTATTTCACTTCCTTGAAATGCTTTGTGCTTCATCATTACCAATCGTAATTGAAGCACCTTGTCAGAGTTCAGTGGATTGTGGCTATCTTATGACCTTACATGCCACACTCATAGACTTTCTTTACATATACCTTAATCTCTACCACAAAATCACATTGCTTGTACAAAATATAATCATAGTGAAACTTGAACAGTTGGAATTTTTAGGATTCTTATTGGCCGCTTTGGCTGCATCCATTGTTCATACAATTAGATCTCAATTTTCAAATATGCTTCCACAGTTGAGATTAATACACCTCTAGCAGAATGATTAGGAAAACCCAGCCAATTAGAAAGTTGACAGAAAGTCCTATCAGAAATCTTCCAAATATACATATGTGAAGGAAAAATGCTTTTCAAGCCAACTATGGCAATTGAGATTTGAGTTGAGACATTTTTCCTCTAGGCTTTAACAACTGACTAGGATGCAGAGGTAGATATAGTTACATTTTGACTGTGGAAAATATCTCACCTTTCAAATTGATGTCAGGAAGAATTCAAGTGAATCTCAAATATGCATGCAGCATTTGTGAGATTTCTGACCACCTACCTACATTATACACTTTCTGAAGTTTGCATGTAGTCTTTTATTAATTCCTTATGATTGCCCTATTGCCCCTGTTGTTTCCAACCTGGACCCATCTCTACCCTAGTAGTTGGAAACAGGATATCAACAGTTGAAGGGCATGTGGGAAGTTGACAAAGGAAGAAGCATCCTAGAAAGAGATCCATATTTTCATATAGCAAACTGCACATTCCCTTTACTCCCTAGTTATTGTTCAGGCCAAATCCAGATTTCTAGATTTGGATTTGCTTTCAATATTTCACTAGAAGCCCCAAACCAGTGACGGCAAGTTCCAAAATTCAGTTTCAATCTTTGTACTCTCTTTATAGTTTTCCAGAATGACACCTATTGATTTAGAACCTTTTACATTTAGTTTATTTCTTCTCTCCTATCCAAATCATTTTATACTGTTTAATTTATTGCAATTAATTCCTATTGGACATGGTGGAAGACCAAAGTTCAAGATGAAGACAAGATTGGTCAGAGGCAAAGTTAAAAGGCACAACTAGCAATATGCCATTTGTCACATAGAAACATTGGTAACATGAAGATACATATGTGTCATCTGGCCTTGTCTTTCCAGACATATGTCTCAAGTGACCTCTTCCATTTAAGACATATTGACTCTATTCTGTCCCTCCTTAAGGGATATGCTGAGCACTGCAAAGGACATGAAAGATGCCTGTATCTGACCTCACCTCTTCACTGAGTCATGGATAGGAATATAAATATTTATACTTCTTTTCACAGAGCTGAATCTCAATAAACTTTGTAAGAAGACAGAAAATATTAACAAAGTTTAGAAATAGCTTTCTTTGCTTTTAACTGTGAAAAAACAGAATACATTAAAAACAGCTTTCCCATAGCAACTGTATTTTTGTTTAACACTCTACCTTGGAAAGTTTTAGGCTCACTGAATTAGAAACATTACTTTCTGATATATGAGCAGGTTTGATGGGAATTCATCTTTACCGGAAGACCTTTTTCTTAATGTCACATTTGTTTGGAATTAGCTGATGGTATATCCCAAAGGAAATAAATCTATTTCTTTGTAACATCAACATACTATGCATATATTCCTCGTGCTATTCCTTTTTGGGGTAAGCAGCAGACAAAAGAATGTAAAGATAGGAGATAACAGAAAAGAAAAACTAGCTAAAATTGTTTTTAGCAGTACTACGGTATTTATTATACCTTTCCATATTTATTCTTGCAACTATGTTTGTTCCATTCTTGTATCTCCCATGTTTTTACACTTTTTTATGTATTGTCTTAAATTCTTTTTTTGAAAGAATTCCCCCAGGATTTCATCATGTCTCACTATCCATAATATTTTCAGTCTTCTCCTAGAGAAGAGTCCCTTTACTCTTACTTCATATATTTGTTCTATAATTCAATCTTCATTATCAAACTGTCTCAAGATATTTTTTTCACGGCATTCATTCATTTTTAGTTCAGTCTGCACCCATTTTGACATATACATTCTTGACCCTATCTCTTTGCATTTTATCAAGCATGATTCTTAATTTATCACCTTTGTATTTAACTATTTTCATGTTTTTCCTAATATACCCAGCTCTCACTTCCTTGTAATAAAATGCATAAAGCATGTTCTTATATATACCCATATTTAATTACTTGAATCAAACTAGGTAATGATGGATGATAATGATGATCATGAAGATGTTTTCAATTTATAAGGTCACCTGATCAAAAATGACTCAAGGCATTGATGTACAGATTATTAAAAACATCACAATAAACAAAATAATGAAATAACAGTAATAACAATATATTGGGAAAATATATAGAAAAAGAACATTCTCCCAAAATAAGAATAGTCAGTGTTAACTATATCTTTGAGGTGGGGGGGGAATGCAGTGACAAAAAATCCTTGCCAGAGTCCTACTAGATGCAATTATTTAGTTGATAGGATTTGGAACATGCTTATCCTACCAGATTTTATAGGATAAGCAGAGAGAGTTGACAAAACTCTCACTCATCAGACCAGTGAAAGACCACTTGAGAATTACAACTGACACAGAATGTGCCTGCATGAATGGTTAGGGAAACATCTTGGTTGTCTGGAACTTCCAGTTCATTAGCTGCACTGATTATAGTTGGTTTCTGGATGCAATTCAAAAGTTGCAAACAAGGATTTTTAAAAGCTTGAGCAATTATGTGAGAAGAAACAAAGAAAATATTAAAAGAAATCAACATTATTTGAAGGGACAAAAAAGAAGATTGTTAAAAATAAAAGGATGGAATACAAAGTTGGTTTATTTGATCAAGATTAAAATAACTATGTTGCTATCTCTGGTAACGCTTAATGGACCTTTACTGAAATGAGGCTTTAAAAATTAGGATTTTTAAAATAGATAATAGATGGGATATGAGAAGAAGAGATAATTGGTTGTATTTTAAGAGAAGGTGATAAGTTACTAAAATTGTTTAACTGGTACAATGAAGGACAAAGTCATTTTTATATATTTCTTTTCTTTATTCTTTATTATCCTTTTCAGTTTTACCTTCTATTTTCTTTTGTGTACCTTCTATTTTTTAATTCTTTTAATTTAGTTTTTATTTATTTATTAATCAAATTTACAGTATATTGCCACCCATTTCAGCCGAAGTGACTCTGAAAAGTGCAAAACATTATATAAAAAGTAAGAATATAAACATAAAATATAATATAGACTATAATAAAGATAATCAGTATGGTCTAGTAGCAAAGATACCAGGCTAGAAACCAGGAAACTTTGAGTTCTAGTCCTCTAACCCATAGGCATGAAAGCCAGTTGGATGACTTTGGGTCATTCATTCTCTCTCAGCCCAACCCACCTCACAAGGTTGTTTTTATGGAGAAAATAGGTGAATGCATGTTTTACCACCTTGAAATAATTTTAAAAATTAAACTAAAAATAAAATACCATACTATTAAATATACAACCTACACTTGAAGAAAATAAAAATGCCACTCCCCCAACAATGGAGCCACCTAGATAGGTTTTCCTGTTTTTATCTTTGCCATAAATAAGTCATCATGAGTCATTGGATGGACTTTGGATGGACTAATCAAATAGGCTCCGTTTTCCCACAATAAATTACAAGTCAATCAGAATGACCTGACCAAAGAACCGATGTTAATGTCCCCCCACAGATAAGACTATAACTATCCCAAGACAAAAAACAAAACAAAACAAAACAAAAACCCAGAAACAATGTTGACTTGCCTTAGTAAGTCAGGGCCTCAGTGACCTACACCAGATTATTATTAGATTATTATAGAGACTGTATCTTCTATTTTTCTATTAGGATTTGCACATTTTTCATATTTTTCTCATATTTAGTAAATATTCCACCAAGATTCTGAAATGAGTTTGCTTGCTATGATTTAATGATATTTATATAAAACCTGCCGTTGCTCAGATAAATACTTTGTTCCAGTTCCAGTTCCATATTTCTCAATACATCATGTAATCTATCTAATAAAGGTTATCTTATCTTATCTTATTTTTTGCAAATCATTCAGGTTCTCAGTCATCAATACACCATCTGCATACCAAAGTTCATACACATTAATATCCTCAACCAACACAAGTCTAACATCCCCACAAGTATTCCTTATATTTTTAGCTAAAAGGATATCACACTTTCTTCTTTTTCTTCTTTATATTTATTCTCACCCTTGTTATATTTAATTATTTTTTATTACCATAAAAAAGAATGAAAAGGAGTATATGTGTTATATTCTTAATCACATTCTGTAATCTCTCTCCAACTCAATTGTTACATGGAACATTCCATAAATTTAACTTATTCATTTTAACATATACTTCCTCTAAGTCAACAAATGTAAAATATATTTTATTTCTCACATTTATGTATTTTCAAGGACCTGCTGAAGGGAAAAATATGATCTATATGTTCCCTCCCCAGTATAAAGTTGTACCATAATTCTAATGTTTTGCTAATTGTCAACTCTCATACTGACCTAAATCATAATTCTGGCACCTTTCCAAGCATATGGCACTAATTCACATTTTGGGAAATTAACCCTTTCATTTATAATTAAAACTACATTGTGTTTTCATATATAAATCCATCATTTACTTTATAAATTCCCAATTAATCCTTTTCTCTATATTTCAGGCACATGGAGTATCTATCTGGAAAACATTCTAGGTTGGCCAGGACAGGAGATAAAATATTGAGCTCTACTTTATTGATGTAGACTATAGAAACAACATCTGGACTGTCTCCTCCCTTCTTCTTATGTCAAAGAAAATTAAAAAAGGAGTATTTCTAAGTGCCACATTCTTTCTCCAAGATAATTTCTATAGTCATTATTTTTCTTTCATTCATTTTAGTTGTTAATTTATGCTCTTTATCTCTTACACTCCAATTTATACTCTTTCATAAATCAATTTTGTCATTAAATGAGCTCATAGATATTAACCTCTACCTCCCATCATGGCTCTGTTCAATTGAGGCTTTCACATAGATTTTTTTGTAAAACTGAGAAAGGATACAGTAGGTTATTAACCTTATTTGTCTGTGCCATATACAGCATCCCTTCTAAAGGTAAGAATAATACTGGTAGTTTTTGGCATATTTGGACCAGTATATGCAGCCAAAGCCCAGATTTACCCAAACATGTTCATATTATTCTAGTGCATTACTTACATCTCCCTACATATGGTGTAATTTTTTATTATCAGTGGAATTATCTGTGGAATTTCATTTGTGGATAAATAGGGACACAACTCATTTATAGTACATCCCTTCTTGCCACAATCTGTTACTATGAGTGGTTAATAATATAAATTATTTCTTAGGTATTTATTGATTTTGCTGTTTATCTGACATACTCCTTGACCCAATGCTAACTATACTATTACTCAACTTGCTTTCAAAACCTTGACAGTAAAAGGATGAAGCTAGTGAAATAGCATATTAGTACTTTTAATAACAGACAGGTCTCTGAACACATTTAATATCCCATTAAAAATTAGTATTAATATTCCTTACTGCAGATGGATGACTGACTTGGACAGGCTTCCAAAAGGGCTAAATTAAGCAACATTTTTCTTCCATGAGAAATAATAGGCATGAGAGAAATAAAATTCTAATCAAAATTAGAGCAAGGTAGTGCAAAACCCTTCTTCCTTCCACATCAAAATCTCAATCCAGCCTAATCCTGCATTTTAGTTGGTTTAAATAACAACAAAAAAATTCTTGCATGAACCGCAATTGATAACGCTGAGATTCCAGCCCTCTACCATAGTGTAGAAGAAAATTATAAACCAGAGATTCCCGTATTCATTATCAGTTTTATAACAAGAACTATTCAAGCTTTTTAAAAACTCAACTTAATTTGACTAATCCTGGAATAATTATATATCAGCATAAATATATTCAGTTTCCATTAATTTAACAGTATCCGCAACTCACTTTTCAAATTCTGGGTTCACATATCATGCTGAAATAGGCTTCAGAATAACCTTGAGAGATAGAGAAAGAGCCTCAGCCTAGACAACAATATGAGAAATCTGAGCACACAAAAAAAGAATGAGGGTAGAGAAAGGATCTCAAAAGAGACCCCCCCCCCTCATTTCCTGGAAAGTAAAGGCAGGGTAGGGATAATATGCTTTCAGATTTGTAAGATTCTGTTATTCTAAACTTACAATAAATGTAGTATTAGTACTCAGGGTTTGGGTTTCCTGTCTGAACTATCTCATAAGTATGCAAAGTTACAATGTGATTTGATTGGTTTTAACAGCACATGATGTGAAGCCAAATACTGTAGTCTATAAACAATGCTTTGCAGTAAGAGACTTAAGATTTTACTATTCAGATTTAAATATGGAGGAAATATTACACGATCTTCTGAAAAACATTCAAGTTATTTGCTTTTAAAACAATGACTACGGCTGTGCTCCTGGATACACCCGATTCAGTCATATTTCTGAAAGTGAAGGTTAAAAAAAGCAAAATGGCATTTGCAGTACTATGATCACTGCCGAAATATACAAAGGGATGGAGCTTGGATCTGATATAACAGTCAGCTTGCCTCTTTTATTCCTTCCTACAGATGCCATGGAATAAAATAAAGTACTTTGGCTTAGATTTTCATTTATATAAAAGAATCACTTTGAAACAAGATGGGCCGGTGGGTTAAATAAAGTTAACAAACAAGCAAATAAAATAAGACAATAGAAAGTTGCAGCCCATTCTGATCTGATTCAACAGCCCTTACAAAGCTCCAGTGTCATTCTAGTAGACAGACACTGTTAAACACATATGCCAGAAAGAAAATAAATACATTTATGTTGTGCTGTGTAAACAGCCATGGTGGGGAGGGGACAAAGGAAAAATATTTATTTCAGTGATCAGCAGGTATACTCTTAGCTGAGAGTGACTCTCTCCTTAATATCTCTGTTGGTCGGACACAAGAGTCAGAGCATCATTCCAATCAGAGTGATTCTGGTGGGCAGATTACTATTATTATTCCTAATTCATGATGTCTTAGATGTATGGTCATAAGAGAAGAAGGAGACTGCTTTCTCCAGTCTCTTAGTATAGAGATATTAAGGAAAGGCAGAACTTAAGAATTGCTGAGAGTTTTGATGATACTGCAGAAATCCAAAGGATGTATGCTATCTGCTATGGTCCCAAATGGATACATAGTAAGCAAACAAGGGGTTTTCTATTAGAAAATATAGATATAGGGTGTATCCATCATTCTAAGTTTGATAGTTCAAATAGGAATCTCAGCTTTCTAAGCTCATCTGCATCCCTTCCCTGGGTTGATTCTTCTGATGCAGTAATGGCGAACCTTTTAGAGACTGAGTGCCGAAACCGCAACCCAATACCCACTTATTTATCACAAAGTGCCAACACAACAATTCAACCTGAATAATGAGGTTTTACTACCTAAAATAATGATAAACAAGGCAGAGTTCAGCTAATTGTTCTAAGAAAAATGTGACTATTATGCCCCTTCATTTTTTTCTGCTTTTGAAATATTATGTTTAGTGACTATAAAAAAAACTTTTGTAATATAATTTCTCTTTCCCCCTCTTTCTCTCCCTCCCTCTCTCTTTCTCGCTCTCTTTCTCTCTCCTTCCCTCCCTCTCTTTCCCTCCCTCCCTTCCTCTCTCTCTGCCTTTCTTTGTTTCTCTCTCTCTCTTTTTCCCTCCCTCCCTCCCTCCCTCCCTCTCTCTCTCTATGTTTCTCTCTCCCCCCCGAGGGGGGGGAAGGAACCCCTGAACTGGGTTGAACTGCTGGATGGTAGGAATCTGACGTCTGACACACGGGAGGCGAGAATGAGCTGATGATGACGCAGAGTCGCATTGTGGTTCCGTGTCATAATGGGATCAAGGAGGAGGGGACTCCATCTCCCCCATTGTGAAGGGCACTAAATTTCACAGTGCTGGGCAAGGTACTGCAAGAGCAGCGGACAGGCCATGGAGGCAACAACAGAAAATGTACTGCGACAAAGCCGGAATGCTGTTTCGCGCATTTTTTTAATCCCACAAACTTTTGTTTCCCTGTAAACGATGGAGAAAAACATGATGGAGAAATGCAATGGAGATGGGCTGGGGTGACAGCGCACATGCCAAAAAAAAAGGGCTCTGAGTGCCACCTCTGGCACGTGTGCCATAGGTTCGCTACCACTGATGTCTAAAGCAGAGAATGACTACCTATCTTTCGTTTTGACCTGTTTTGCTTATAAGGCTCTCCTCACTGTATCATTATCATAACGGCATCATTCAGGTTAAATGTTTCTTCAGATGGAACCCTAACCTCAGCAAGAAAATCACTACTTTTTAAAAATATCTCACAGATGTTGAATCAAAGGCATTTCGCATTGCAATCTAATTCCAATGTATATTATATTTTTAGATTAATCAATAGCATGCTATGCTTCCAGCTAATCATTACTACTAATATAATATACGGTAAGAATAATATAAGGAATGATGATATAACCAAGATGTAACAATAAAAGGCAAACTTTGAGGATGCTACAGAGTATATTTAGGAAGGAAAGGACAAATTCAGTTATTGATCCAGTTCCTGATCCCAATAGAACAAATTAAAGACTAAGAAATTCTTTTATCATAGGGATCAATGGAGAAAACTTGGCACCCCTTTAAGAAATAAATTCTAGTGAAGATATTTCTGTATACTACCCCATGCATGCATTTCAGCACAAATCTGGACTCAACATTTTCACTCTATTTATAATTGCCTGCATACTGAGCCAACAACAGCTTCTATTTAATTAAATATATTAACAGAGTAGCCAGCTAACACAAAATCTTAGTGTAAGGAACTTATTTCAACCCTACCCCAGATAACATATGTCTGATACCTCTAAAAATGAATGAATCCTGGTAGGTCACCATCCTGATTAAACGTTTCTTAGAAATAGATAAAAGTATCTCAACTAGAAGCAAAGTATATTATGTCCAATGTTCAAAAAGGGCAAAAGGCAAGAACCTGCTAATTAGTCTGCCAGTTATTTCTTCTAAGCTTTATACCAGATATCTGAATAAATTGGAAGTTTGGGAGGAAGAAACAAAATTCTTCATTCCAGAGAAGGCTGGATTTCAAAAAGAACAAACACAGTATATCTGTGTGCCACTTTGAAAGTTCTATTTCAAATATATATCAGTGGACTTATAAAACAATTCTATGCATTTTTGTTCTTATCTCTGTCACTGATTCAACTTCACTATGGAAAAAACCCCCACAGAAAACAGTGATCCATAGGCACCTTCTGAAATATATTGATATTACAGGCAGAGTAAGAATGGACCCACAACAATCTTTGTCAGATTCAAGCAGAACTGTTTACTTATGTCCTTATTTAACTTTTGCATTAATGATATTGTAGTGTTATTGAAGTCACTAAGTTTTTTTTCCCATTCACTTGATGGAGGAAACATTTTAATGTTTTTTTTTAAAATCAAGTTTTATTGCCCCCCCTCCCCACATTCACCTACATCTTTTTTGAACAGAGTATTGGCCATATCTTATCTTATACAATTTATCAAATTCAAATACATTTTACTCAATTATAATTTTTGCCACAATTTTCTTTCCCCCCCCTTTTTAATCATATCTCAATATTTCTTTGCTTACTTATATAAACAATATCTTCATTCGCCCTCAAATTCTAATTTTCCTGCTTATTCATATTTATTTTCTTTTATTTTTTAACCATTCATTCTTTATCTTAGTATATTTATATATGTTCGGGGTTGTCTTTCTTCCATTTCATCTTTTTTGTTGTACAGCAATCTTTCTTCTCAATCCTGCCATCTCCCTCTCTTCTTTCCTTCTTACTTTCTTTTTCCTTCCTCTCCTGCTCCTCTCTACTTCCTCTTCCTTTCTCCTTCTCCTCCTTTCTTCCTCCCTGTCTAGCCCTCTCTCCTACTCTGATTTCCCTTCTCTTCCTTCCTCCCCTCTCTTCCATCCCTCTCTCTTCTCCCCTTCTATTCCATCTCTCTACTCTCTACTCCTTTTTCATCTCTCTCTATTGTTGTATTCATTTTCAATTTAATATTTTCCACTATGGTGTCCAGGCAACCCCGATCTTTCTCATTTATTAAAAATATTATTCGAAATTCCCCTCCTCTTTTTAATTATTAACAAATATTTCAACTTACAGCATTTTTTCCTTGAAACCTTTGTTAAAATAACCTTCCAATCCTTGCTTTTTTCCCTTTAACAATATATTTCTTCCATTTTACTTCTTACAAGTCTGTCATTTACATCATTTACTAACATTTAATTTTCATTCAATTTTACATTTCAATTTCAATTCCCATCTTAATTTCAATTAATTTTAACATTTTAATGTTAATGTACGTTCATGATATGGGTCTTGCAATAGTGTCGTTATTTAGATAGACAGTACACTTATATGTTTATGCATAAACATCACTTCACATGAGTAAAATTGCAGCTCATAATTAAAGCCTAAGTTTTATACATGAAGCAATATAATTGAAGATCTATTTGTCAGCTTGCTTCCATAATTGTGGGCGGTGTACAGCCAAGATAAAAAACTAACAATATAAAAGTTAAAAACAATTTAAAATTATTAAATAGTTTGGCCAATAATCTAAAATAAAATAACCCATTAAAATAATATTTTAGGCCAGCCCTGCTTGATGGAATAATAATATTTGATGGAATAATAATGTTTTAAGGGCGCGGCGAAAGGTACGAAGGTCGGGAATCCAATGAATCTCCGGGGGCAGCTCGTTCCAGACGGCAGGTGCTCCCACAGAGAAAGTTCTCCCCCTGGGTGTCACCAGTCGACATTGTCTAACCGACGGCACCTTGAGGAGACCCTCTCTGTGGGAGCGGACTGGTCGATGGGAGGCTATCGGAGGCAGAAGGTGATCTCGTAAGTCCCCAGGTCCTATGCCATGGAGCGCTTTAAAGGTGGCAACCGACACCTTGAATCGCACCCGGAAGACCACCGGGAGCCAGTCCAGCTCGCGCAGGAACTGTGTTACATGGGAGCATCGAGTCGCCCCCATAATCACCCGCGCAACCGCATTCTGGACCAGCTGGAGCCTCTGGGTGCTCTTCAAGGGGAGCCCCATGTAGAGAGTGTTACAGTAGTCCAGATGGGAAGTGATGACGGTGCGCAAGATGTCCTGGTCCAGAAAGGGACACAACTGGTGGATCAGGCAAACCTGATAAAACCTCCCTGGCCACAGCCGTCAGATGGTCTTCTAAAGACAGCTGTGAGTCCATGAGGACACCCAAGTTGCGAACCCTCTCTGAGGAGGCCAAGATCTCACCCCCTATAGTCAGTGGTGGAACCAACTGACTATTGCGGGATGCCGGAAACCACAGCCACTCGGTCTTGGAGGGGTTGAGTCTGAGCTTGTTTCTCCCCATCCAGATCTGTACAGCCTCCAGGCACTGGGTCATCACTTCAAGGGGTGTTTGGGGTGGCTCGGGGTGGAAATGTACAGCTGAGTATCATGAGCGTACTGATGGAAATCCACCCCAAAGCCATGGATGATCTCACCCAGCGGCTTCACATAAATGTTGAACAGGAGGGGCAAGAGGACCAACCCCTGCGGCACCCCACAAACTAGATGCCTCGGGGTTGACCTCTGCACCCCTGTCAACACAGGCTGCGTACAGTCAGAAAGGAAGGAGGAGAACCATTGTAACACGGTGCCTCCCCACCCCTAACCCCTCCAACCGGTGCAGCATGATACCATGGTTGATGGTATCAAAAGCCGCTGAGAGATCTAATAGGACCAGGACAGAGGAACAACCCCTATCCCGAGCCCTCCAGAGATCATCAACCAATGCGACCAATTCCGTTTCCGTGCTACCCAGGCCTGAAGCCCGACTGGAATGGATCCAGATAGTCCGCTTCATCCAGGTACTGGATGAAGCTGTCGCACCACCACACTCTCAACAACCTTTGCCACAAAGCAAAGGTTGGAGACTGGACGATAGTTTGATAAAACAGCCGGTCCAGAGAAGGCTTCTTGAGGAGGGGCCTCACCACCGCCTCTTTCAAGGTGGCGGGAAAGAAACCTTCACTCAAAGAAGCATTGACAATCCCCTGGAGCCAGCTTCGTGTAACCTCCTGGGAAGCCAGCACCAACCAGGAGGGACATGGGGTCCAATAAACATGTGGCCGTGTTCAACCTACCCAGAACCCTGTCCATGTCCTCAGGAGTCACAAGGTCAAACTCCTCCCAGCTAACATTCTCAAGACTCACCTCCATCACCCCATCTGGATTTGGATCTACCCAGTCGGAGTCCAAACCCTCCAATTGGACCCTATTATTGTTAAGTAATGACTACCTGTAACAAGTAACCCTGTATGATTTTATCACAACGTCTAAAATGAAAAAGAATTTTTCAAATGAACAAGAATTTTTGCATCTTCAATTTGTGTATCTTCAGTACTATTCTTGTGATATTATAACAGAAGCAAAGTTTATTAACAGAACTACATGCTGTTATTTGAAATAATAATTGGAGACCAATTGGTCAGAACTACCTCTTACATTCCCATCATAATGGAAGGATAGTATTGACAATGGAAAGATGAACCAATTAATTAATAGCTCAATTCCCACTGCAGAACAAATATTACCATGAACTACAGACTGGGCGGCTGCTATTACTATGGCATCTAAGAGGGTGGCAAACCATCATCTTGCTACCATCACCCATTTCAAGGTCAGTCAGAAAGGCAACATTTCCTCCTTTCATTTGTAGCAAGGAAACAAGATCAAGGTAGCAAAAATGATGGTTTTCTGCTGTCCCATTGGCAGTGAATGGCCCTTCAATATCTCCCTTTCTCATCTACCAAAGCTACAGGTTGCTCTAATGAAAGTAGCACAATTATAGCACAGAATAAAGGAGCAAAGCTAGTTACTGTGAGAAGAGCCTTTGAGTTGTAAACTACTTCATTTCAAAATATTGGCAAGGACTTAGTATTCAGTCTAAGGCTAATTGATATTTTCACAGATTCTAAGCCTCTTGCTTCCAAACGATGGGTATAATATTGACCTGCCTGCTAGAAAGATTATGAAAGAACTCATATTAAGCATTTTGAATATTCCTAAAGTGCCATATTTTATTTAATTCATTATTAGTCTACTTTTCTCACACGTACATAATTTTACACTGATTTCCAAATATTATAAAGAAATACATGGCCTGCTCACTTGATTCTGGAGTAAATGTGAAGTTTTTATCTGTAAATACTGTGAAAACATATTGAAAGGGCATGGGGGAAAGGGCAATGGACATCTGCACAAGGTGTGTCTTGATAGTTTTCACTCCCACCCTCCAAACACTCCTGTCTGTGATCTATTGTGCTTTTTCCAAGCTTGGGAGTGAGGAGTACAGAAAGTCTGACAATATTGATTTAACCACCCTAATTAATGTAAACATGGCAAAGTGGAACATTAAATAATGTATTTAGCTGCTTGAAAGACAAGAGGAGTGCTGCAGGAGGGTTGAATAAAAGAAGGAGGCTTTTGATGTATGTGTAGATAGGTCTCCCATATGTAAATAAAAATGGCCTCTGTATTATGCCTTATCCAAATATTTTCATTTACGATCACAAGAGAGGAGAGGGTGATAGACTTGGACTCTTCAACTTTCAGCCTTCGCCCTATAGCCCCTAAAGGAAGAGGACATGAGAGAAAATGTGGAAAGTAAAGTGCATGTAATTTACACCTTCTTCTCTAACCTTACCTTGCCATTATTTCATTTGTAGTTGTTTCTATACCATTGATCTAGAGCACAAGTTTACATCTGAGTGCCATAATTTTTCTTAGATTTCTTGTCCTCCAAAAAAACAAATCTTTTCCTAAACACAGCATTCCAGGACTTGTAGGGCAAAATCTTAAAGAAATTGAAACATGTCATTTCTTTCAGTCAGGATAAACTAATTGAATAAATCTCAGTATCAAGATAGTGTTTACTTATACAGGCAATCCCCAAGAACATCTGACTTGTGAACCACCAATGCTTAAAAATAGATTTCCTATTATTACTAGAAATGGTTGATGGTGGTATCCTTCAAGTCAATGTTTCCATAAACATCTAAAAACTGACTATTAAAAATGTGTAGCTTCAGTGGTTCATAAAAATATTGTGCGGCTTTAGCAGCTCATTGGCTTAAGGAGGAAGAACACGATTTGCCAACTGATGTAACAACAATAATTGGAATGAGAAGAATCCTGACAGAATTTGGCACCTACTCTAGGAAAGGATACTTATAGATAAACTATTACAAAATCAAGGAAGTAGTATTTGCTAAAAGGCTAAAGAGACATAGATGGACTCTAGATGGTAAGGAGATTGAACAAGTAAAGTAATTTAAGTATTTGGGTAACCAGTTTATTGAAACACATAACAATGCTTCCCAATTAGTCTGTCTCTGTCTCATAAATTTATCAGAGAAGGCATATTGTGGGTACCATATGGTAGGAACCTATATTTGGTGGATGGCAAGAAGTGGTGCTTCTCTGCCATGGCACCGGCCCTCTCGAACATTCTCTCTCCCCCCCCACCCCAAATTAGGTTAGCTCTATCCTGCTATGATCTGAAAGTCCCTCAAGACCTGGTTATGTCTTTAGGTCTGGGGAATCAGAAATATTCTAAGATAACTTCAATTTTTATATATTTGCTGTCCTATTGATTGTTGTATGCCATTAAGAATAACTTTTTATGACATGGGCAATCATATAAATGTGATCAATCAATGCATTTAGTAAGGGTGATTTTTAAGCATTTATTTTGCAGCAAAAAAAAAAATGCCCTTCTTTCTACAAGCCATACTAAAGCTTTCAAGAACTTTTTGAGCCGTGTATCATGACAAGGTTCTTGGACTTATTTATTTATTTATTTATTTATTTATTTATTTATTTATTTATTTATTTATTTATTTATTTAATTTCTATACCGCCCTTCTCCAAATAGGACTCAAGGCGGTGCACAGCCAAAGTAAAAACAGAGCATACAAAATTTAAAAACAGTATTAAAATAATTAAATATTTTGGCCGTAAATTAAAACAACCCAATTTAAAATCAATTTAAAATTTAACTCAAGCCAGCCCAGCTAGTTGAAATAAATAGGTTTTCAGGGCCCGACGAAAAATCCGGAGGTCTGTTATTGTACGTAACTCTGGGGGAAGGTTGTTCCAGAGGGTGGGCGCCATCACAGAGAAGGCTCTCCCCCTGGGGGGTCGCCAGCCGACATTGTCTGGCAGACGGCACCCTGAGGAGGCCCACTCTGTGCGAGCGTACTGGCCGGTGGGAGGCTATTGGTGGCAGAAGACGGTCTCGTAAGTACCCCGGCCCTAAGCCATGGAGCGCTTTAAAGGTGGTCACCAACATCTTGAAGCGCACCCGGAAGACCACTGGGAGCCAGTGCAGCTCGCGCAGGAGAGGTGTCACATGTGAGCGCCTCATCGCCTCCATAATCCCCTGCGCAGCCGCGTTCTGGACCAGCTCCCCAGGGGGAGCCCCATGTAAAGACGTTGCAGTAGTCCAGGCGGGAAGTGACGAGTGCCTGAGTGACTGTGCGTAGAGAGTCCCGATCTAGGGGCTGGCGTATCAGGCGAACCTGATAAAAAGCCCCCCTGGCCACGGCCGTCAAATGGTCTTCTAAAGACAGCCGTGCGTCCAGAAGGACGCCCAAGTTACGAGCCCTCTCCGTGGGGGTGAGTGATTCGCCCCCAATAGCCAGCGATGGCGTCAGCTGGCTATATTGGGACGCTGGAAGCCACAGCCACTCAGTCTTGGAGGGGTTGAGTCGGAGCCTGTTTCTCCCCATCCAGGCCCGCACGGCCTCCAGGCACTGGGACATCACTTCAAGGGCATTGTTGGGGTGGCCTGGGGTGGAGATGTACAGCTGGGTGTCATCAGCGTACTGATGGAACTCCACCCCGAAGCCACAGATGATCTCACCCAGCGGCTTTACATAAATGTTGAACAGAAGGGGCGAGAGGACCGACCCTTGTGGCACCCCACAAGCAAGGTGCCTCGGGGTCGACTGCTGCCCCCCCGTCAACACAGATTGTGACTGGTCAGAGAGGTAGAAGGAGAACCACCGCAGAACGGTGACCCCTACCCCCAACCCCGCCAACCAGTGCAACATGATACCATGGTCGATGGTATCAAAAGCCGCTAAGAGGTCTAACAGGACCAGGATAGAGGAGCAACCCCTATCCCGAGCCCTCCAGAGATCATCCACCAACGCAACCAATGCCGTTTCCGTGCTGTGCCCAGGCCGGAAGCCGGACTGGAGCGGGTCTAGATAGACAACTTCATCCAGGTACCGGGGAAGCTGTTGCACTACCACACTCTCAACAACCTTCGCAACAAAGCGAAGGTTGGAGACTGGACGATAGCCAAAACAGCCGGATCCAGAGAGGGCTTCTTGAGGAGGGGCCTCACAACCGCTTCTTTCAAAGCAGCTGGCAGGACCCCCTCACTCAAAGAAGCGTTAACAATCTTCTGGAGCCAGCCTCGTGTCACCTCCCGGGAAGCCAGTACCAACCAGGAGGGACACGGGTCCAATAAGCATGTGGTCACGTTCAGCCGTCCCAGGACCCTGTCCATGTCCTCGGGAGCCACAGGATCAAACTCCCCCCAGATAACACTCTCAAGACCTGCCTCAGTCATCCCGTCCGGACATACCCAGTCAGAAGCCAGCCCTTCCCGAATCTGAGTGATTTTGTCATACAGATACTGCACAAAATCCTCAGCTCGTCCCTGCAAGGGGTCATCCCGCGTTTCCAGATGGAGGAGGGAGCGGGTCACCCTAAACAGGGCGGCCGGATACCTTTGCTTCCTTAAATGCCTTTTTTTTTTTACTGTGATTGCCTTTTCTACCCCCAAAACTCTTAATTTGTTTTTTTTTTCCATATCCCATTTCTTAACAAAACTATTTGTAGATAATGCTTGCCAAAACATTTGCTATAAGTTTCTTCACTCACCCAGCCTTATAAAAAAAGTCTACAAAAATAATTCACCTGCCAAAAAATTGGATTCACCTGCCAAAAAATCCATGATCTGGAGCCTTGGTGGTGCAGCGGACTAAAGTGCTGTTAAGTAGCACTTAGCTGCCAGCTCCCTGCAATTACTGAAGTTCAAATCTCACCAGGCTCAAGGTTGATTCAGCCTTCCATCCTTCCAAGGTAGGTAAAATGAGGACCCGGAATGTGGGGGGCAATAAACTGACTTTGTATAAAAAAGAACACCGCTTGGAGGGGGGCCGAAAGCCCTACTAAGCAGGTATATACAAAAGTATGAAAGCTATTGCTTAATGTATTGTAAGCCGCCCTGTGTCTCCGGAGAAGGGCGGCATATAAATAGAACAAATCAATCAATCAATCAATCAATCAATCTGTGCTTCCATGTTGGTAACATCTTCAATCAGTGTGAAAATGCAAACTATGAAGACTTAGTATAATAGAAAGGGTAAGGGTAAGGGTAAGGATAAGAGAAAGGGAAAAGGAAAGGGAAAGGAAAAGGAGAAAGGAAAGGAAAGGCTTCTAACAAGTGTTAACTAGACAAAGGATGGAGCAATTCATCAAACTGTTTGATTTATGAAATGTTTGAGGAAGATTTTTTGGGAGGTTTTCCCCTTCGTAGTTAGCACAGAAATAAATGAAATAGATTGGCAGAAAAGGGACACAGAAAACTAACTTTTTGCCATGGCCCATTCATTCGTTCGATTGATCAATCAATCAATCAATCAATCAATCAATTTCCACAGCCACCCAACTTAACCAAGAACTCAGTTTACAATTCTAAAATTTTAAAACAATGAAACACATCAAAACAGTAAAAACATCCACAAAATAAATATTACCACTTTCCTGGAATTCCTGATTATCAAGTTCATAAATATCAGACTAGACTCCATCTGGCTTTGCATCAGCTTCTGGTACTTCACTCTCAGACTGCTGTGCCCAAGACTAATCTCATATTACATCATTTTACTTGACAAAATACATTATCTACATTATCTTCAAATCAAATTGCCCAATCTAACCTGCTTGAAAGATGAACTGAATGAATGTACTCAAGGGCTGAGATGGAGAGACTGATCATTGGGGTATGGATAGAGGAAGATCCATATTGAATGTGATAAAGCACAAAGCCAATCTGAAGTATTATACTATAGCAACCCTTGTGAGAAAACAACAGTTGTTTTCTGCCTACATTGAACCTAATGAGTTCTCAGGTTGTTGTATATACCACTGCTGCTGCTTCTCAGATTGCAATTACAAAACTATCAAAAATTCTTTTTAATGTTTTTTAATGTTTTTAATTAGTTTTTTGGTGGATAAAATCTTCTGCATATGGGCTTGACTATTTGTGACTGCCAATGCAGAGTTAATTACAGAAAGTCTAGAATTCTCCTTGAATACTTAGAATCAATTTCAATTTCTGTCCTAGAAGATGTAGACAAGCTGCTTGGAGTGAAACATTCCACTACTTAGTGTCTAATTTATCTTGTAATTTTTACTCAGAGGTTATCAGCAATGCTTTAGTTAATATTACAAATGCTTCTCTGAGAAGAGGTGCCTTCTTATTTAAAGGAGGCAAAATATTAGACCAATATTAAAAAGTTGTAATCTTCCATGTTTGAGTAAAGTGTGGGAGAATCTAGTGCCGTGATGGCGAACCTATGGCGTTCCACAGGTGGCACATGGAGCCATATTGATGGACACGCGAGTGTTGTCCTAGGTCAGCTCCAGCATTATTGTGCATGCCAGCCAGCTGATTTTTGGGCCTTCTGGGCCCACTGTCCGGAGGGCCTCCAGGGAGGGTGGGGAAGATCGTTTTCACCCTCCCCAGGCTACAAGAAAGGCTCTGGAGCCTGAGGAGGGCGAAAAACAGGCCTATCGGGCCCACCGTGCCATCACGTGCCAAAAGCAGGGGGAGAATGGGGGGGGTCATGTGCACATGCGTGGGGGGTGCATTGAATTATGGGTGTGGGCACATGTGTGCGACCCCCCCGCTCCCCCTGCTTTTGGCACACGACGGCAAAAAGTTTAGCCATCACTGATCTAGTGGCTTCATAGTTGCAGACAGTCTTGGAAGGAACATTATTCTATCCCATTTCAATCTGAATTCAGAGTGGGTTACGTAACCAAAATATCTTTTCCTCGCTTGATGGATAATATTTAAATGAAAACTGGGGTGTGATTCCATTGGTTCCTCTTGACTTCTTCATGATTTTCGATTCCATCCACGATTGATGGAATCCTCATCCACCCTTAGAATTCATTGAGCAATTTAAAAATAGGCACTGATAGTGTCATTTGGACTCTGGAACTATTATATGACATCTTTCAAAGCAGGGGTGAAATGCTCTCGGTTTGGACTGGCTCGGGCGAGTAGGTAGTGGAGATTGAGACTAGTTCGCTGAACCGGAGCAATGGCTGGCTGGCCACACACCTGAACCGATCCACGGCCCGCAGTCCTGCCATGCTTGCCTGCCTTCCATGCTGCCTTTCTGGTGTCCCGGTAGCCAGCTTGTGAAGGCAGGCAGGCAGAAGTCGACGTGGAAGGCAGGCAAGCAGGGCAGGGCTGCGGGGAAGGAGCTAGCAGCTTACTGCCTGCCCCCTACTCAAGCAGTGGCTTCCTTGCTCAGCCCCGACAAGCTATGCATCCATATCAATGGGATTGTTTTGTTCGCCGTGGTGGTGCTTCGGGAGGGCAGGTGGACACATTCATTATAGTTGTCAGCTGTCCCACATAGTAGACTCTGTGGGACAACAGGACCTCTCATTTTTCCCACAGCATGGTGTATGCTTGCTACCTCTGCTTGTCTGCTTGCAAGCGATGATCTTCTCTGCTTCTCTCGGGATGCTGGTGCAGGCACCATGGATGCATAGCTTGTTGGGGCTGAGCAGGGAAGCCGCTGCTTGAGCTGGGGAGAGGGCAGGAGAACGGCGAGACTCAGGGAGTAGGTCAGGTGGAGCTGGCCGCTCAGAAGCTGCCCCGCTGCTGCCAGAAGTTTGGGTACCTCGGCTTCAGATCGCTCCCTCCCTCCCTTCCTCCCTCCCTCACACACACACAGATACACAGAGGTTGGAGGGCTCTCTTGCTCGCTTGCTCTCCAAGTGCCACTCATGCACAACAGAGTGACGTGAATGACATCAAACTGGCCACGCCCACCCAGTCACATGACCACCAAGCCACGCCACCAAGCCATGCCCACAGAACCGGTAGCAAAAAAATTTAGATTTCACCCCTGCTTCAAAGTTTTCCAATATCTATATGAAACTACTGGATTTATAGCTGGATGCTTTCAATATGTTGAAGGCATTCACTCTATCTCTTTTGAAACATCTTCAGAAAATGGTATGGCTTCACTGATACCCTGCCATCAGTAATGGGTTTCAATAAAAAATTGAAACTGACAAAATAGTTAGATACTCATTGTGAGATGTCATAATTCCAAGTACTTAGAATCCTTCATAATCTAGATGATATTAGGCTTTCCAGAAATAGAAGATCCTGAAAGTACATTCCCTTAAACACAAGGCATACAGGTTTCATTATTGCAATGTGCTTTTTCAGGACCCATGTTTAGTCTAAAAAGTTCAACTAATATAAAATTCAGCAGCCAGATTAGTCTCTGGAAGAATAAGTAAAGAGTTGGGTAACTTATGTTATAATTTGTAATTGTTGATTTTTCTGTAGTGTCTAATAAAAGCAATGTACTGAAATGTGATCCGAAATCAATGAATAGATGGAAGAGTCAATACTTACATGAAATGATTGGCAATCTTTTCAGGTCACAATTGCCATTATGCAGTTTTAAAAAATGATGCAAGCACATAAACAAATAAATAAACGTTCTTAAAGATTTTAAAAACGGGGATAAAAATTTAATGACTATCAATCCCATGAGATCTTAATATCCTCACTGAAGCAAATACTTCTCATGCTTGAATATTTTGGACATAAAATAAATGACAATGGAATGAGTCTAATATAAATAAGGATCTGACTATTTTAGGAATTAATGCTGCTTTCCCCCCTAAATCTGTAGTTAAACCAAAGAGATGGGATAGGGTGGGAAATAGTGCAGTATCTTTTAAAATTTGTGCCACTATTGGCAGAGGACTACACCCTTTACAAATTTCAAAGCAGATAGAATTTGACATTGCAAATATAAACAAGAACAGATCTAACAATTGCTCCAGTGCTGATATTCTATGATGTCAATTGGTGTATTACTGAATGTTAAAACCAGCATCTATAGAATTAGATGGAGCATTTCTTCCAATTCATGAAGAACAGCTGAAGTCAACAACCTATTGTTCCAGAACACTCATAGAGCTAAACACTCAGCACAAAGTGAGAAAGCCTATAGATATGTGAACAATTCTCAGAGTCCCTGTGTACAACTGGAACCATTCCAGTTGTACACAGACTATAAGCCATTGGTTCTACTGATAAATTGCAAAGATTTGGGGAAGGTACAAATAAAAAAAAAGATGTTTCTCAAGAACTCTAATGATAAATATTGCCACATGGAATTAATGCTTGCTTTGCTAGAATTACAGTTAGGATCACAAATTCAAATTAGAAAACAAATGACCAGAAACAGAAACAGTATGTTTGAGCCTATACTGTTCAGTTCAACAATGGAATAGTCAAGATGAATAATAATACCAAAAAACCTTGTAACTAATTCCAAAATCCTTCTTAATCAGAGTAATTTCAAGAAATGGCTTACCAAATCAGCTTGCCAACAAATTCTGGGACAAAGTTAATGCCGCAAAAAGTCCACCTATTCTTAACAGATTCTATTAACCACAAGTCCTGGTTTACAAGATGGAAAAAACTGACACAAATAGAAACAGCAATCATTTACTGAGAAAAATAATCTCTAGATGAATTAGAGATTACAGATAGTCTACCTAGCATGCTGGAATCATAAAATTTAACATTTTAATATTTACTGTGGATTAGTGGGTTACATTTAAATAATTTTCATGCACAAGACTTTAGGTGTCCACAGAAATCTTGTTGACAAGATTTAAAAAGGATTTTTGGGCAGGGATTTTGAAGAATAAACTTATTTTCTGAACCTCTGCCTCAAAACTAGGAACATCTGTGTCCATGCTGTTGCTGAGTTTTTAGTTCTAGGTTTTAACCATGCTTATATGCATTTTGTAGAAAAGTGCTCCTCATCTCCCAGAAGTATTTCATAATACAGCTAAAAGCTTGGTAGTATAAAGATACTATCTGGTAATTTGATCTGAAGCAAAAGAAGTTACTATTTTTGAAAGATTGGTTACTCCTCATACTTTTTTGGTCTCATTTATACTATATACATTAAGGGAGAAGGTTCATAAGTCTGCAAATCAAGTATAATAAGGCTATAAAAGCATATTGAATTCTTGCAAGATCTAAATGTTAGTTATTTTGTACCAGTCCTTAATAGTCATTTGACATATTGACAATAGACATATTGAGTATATAATGTATTGAATAACCTCGCTTTACCTAAAAGCTAACAATATATATATATATATATATATATATATATATATATATATGAAACAAGAGCAAACTGGTAATTTCTCATATTGCTTACTTTTTCCCCCTGAAGGATTGAATTTTAGTGGCTTGCATATTTTAATTGTCTGGTTTTATTATCATGATGCTTGTATGTTTATTTTTGTTATTCCCAACATTTACAAATATAGAATTCATGTCGAAGTGGTTTCTTTTCTCCAAATATTATTTTATAACTGATACTCCTATTGAAATCCACATGGTTTAGAAAATGTTCTCAAGAAATGCTTTTCTAGAGAAGGGGATTCCACAAACACTTATAAAAATCTACTTGAATTCAATTAGAGCCAGTGGGGGCATGGAGACAGAGAACCGTCATAAATATGGCATGCCTTCCCAAACTGACATGAGGGCTGCACTTCAAGTCTTTAAAAACACATCTGTAGGAAATCAAGTAGTTCCATGGGCTCCTTTGGCATATTTATGGTCACTGGGAAGAGCTTATGGGCAGAAATCTGACTGAGTTATAAGGAGACAAGCAAAAGGTCAGTACATGGATGGACAAGGGTGAAATTTCTTTTCTTACTTGTTACAGACTAGTTTTCATCAAGATAGTAATCTTGTGCATGGCCTGTACCAATTTTATTGCAGGTGGGGCTTTATGTAATTGAATGCTCCACAATGAACAAAAGATTCCAACTCATAGATAGTTCATACAGCAGGGAAAAGGCTATATTAGGAAAGCTTACCCTTCATGTTTGAATGCTAGTTTTCTGCATCTATTCCACGAACTCCATTGCACTAAACTGGTAGAGGCCAGAACGAGTTCTCCCCATCAGTAAGAATTGAATAAACATTCATTTTAATTCAGCACAAATGTATAGTTTGAAACTGAGCATGTTGCCTATAGAATTGTTTCCAGTCTGCTCAAAATATCTTCCTTTCTTCATTTTTATTTTGAGGTGAAAATGGTCTCGGTCTTAAAGAGACAATTTTACACCAAAAAGATGTAATTCCAACATATTGCCACAGGGATGCACTGTAAGATTTGTGTGTGTGTGTGTGTGTGTGTGTGTGTGTGTGTGTGTGTAAATAATATTAGAACCTCAATTCTCTTCCATCAATTCCTGGGAGACTTCAAAATATATAAGGCAATATTATTTATTAGATCATCTGTTCATGTAAGAAAATGAAATCCTCAAGTTAGTCAGAAATTTCCCATGGGTGGGGGTGGGGGACACAACAACTTAAGCAAATTGTCAACATTAACAGTATTTATTTATTCATTCATTCATTCATTCATTCATTCATTCATTCATTCATGTATTTATTTATTCAATTTATATGCCAGTAGTGAGGCTCAAGTCTACATAAATATTATAACCTTTCATTTTGAAGTTGTACCCCCATAAATAAATGAGAATGAATTGAATTGAACTCTTTATTTGGCCAAGTGTCACTAGACACACAAGGAATTTGTATTGGGTGCAGAAGCTCTCACCATACATACAAAGCAACAAAATCATCATCATCATCATCATCATCATCATCATCAACATCAACATCATCATCATCCCAATAAGAGGGAGGAATAAAGAATATAATAAGAAGGATAAATAATAATACTACAGCCATACTGCATGAGTAAATACACATAGACGTTAGACAGCACTGTGAAAATTAAGTATTCAGCAGAGTGATGGCACAAGGGAAAAACTGTCCTTGTTTCTAGTTGTTATCAAGATAATAAGCATCCTATAGAATATGCACACAGTCTTGTCCCTTAATGCTAGTTATGTACAGCTGTCCTCTATATTCTAATTCAGGATTTAAAATATGTCTATAGCTAAAATAAATTAATTCAAAATGTAAAACTGTGAAATACAGCTATAAGAATAAAATCTAGTACCAATTAAGTATAGAAATTCTGTTTTAAAGTATTGTAACAGGGAGAAATTACTACAATAGCAAAAGTAGACAACTAATATTTTTCTAATTAATGCTACTGCTGTTGTTATGCTTTCACAGCATATTTTCATGCCTGGTTATGCTTCTTCACTATAAGGGTACAAAGTCATTAACAGATTCATATAGCTTTTTAGTGTAAATTATAAGATAGTAGAAAGCAAAGAATTTCATTTCATTCCCACCCTTATACCCCCAAACATGTCCCAATTCTTTTGTTGGCATTAAATTTAAGTCATTGGAGGAAAACATTGGAGGCTTTTCAAGGTGGAACTAAGAACATTCTGGCTCCTAGATAGTTTATTTTTATTTTATTTTATTTTATTTTATTTTATTATTTATTTTATTTTATTTTATTTTATTTTATTTTATTTTATTTTATTATTTTATTTATTTTATTATTTTATTTTATTTTATTTTATTTATTTTATTTTAATTTAATTTAATTTTATTTTATTTTATTTTATTTTATTTTATTATTTATTTTATTTATTTTATTTTATTATCTTATTTTATTTATTTTATTTTATTTTATTATTTTATTTTATTTATTTTGTACTTTTCATCACACATGTATTTTATGACAGATACAAGTGTAAACATAATTATAAATACATGAAAAGGATACAAATAAAAGAAAACATTAGGACAGGGAAGGTAGACACGCTGGCGTGCTTAAGCACACCATTTAAAGACCTCTTAGGAATGGGTTAAGGTCTACAGTAGACAGTCTAAGGTTAAAGTTTTGGGGGTTTGGAGAAGAAACCACAGAGTCAGATTGTTAGATCGGCGCAGGAATGGAAGACGTGACCAGCTCGTTACATGAGTAACTTTATTGAAACAAGAAGAGTAGCAAGGCTGCCGGTGTGCTGCCGGAGCTCTCCTTATATTCGCTCCCGGCAGACGCACCGCCCCTTGCCAGGATTCAAATCTCCCGCCCGATGGCTAGCAGCCAATCAGGGCGGATGTCCTTATAAGGACATAACACTCCTCCCCCCTTAGTCCGAACTGTCAATCTCGTCCACAAAAGTCACGTAATCGCGCAGGTACGCAGGACGCCTCGGCACCCTAGCTGACCTGCGCAGTCCCACTTCTTCTCTGTCTCCGGCCTGGACGGACGGGGCTCTTTCGTCTCCTGGTTCCTTCTCCGGAACCGGGCTTGGTTCGGCTGTCGAGTGAGCGGGGTCACCCCCAGCGCCTCCAGCCGGACCTCAAACCTTGGCTGGCTGGTTCTGATGGTCTTCCTCCTGGCCTGTGGATCTATTGCCTCGTCTCGGTTGCTCGGCTCCGACCCAGGAAGAGCGTCTGAGTCTCGGTAAATCCATTGCTTGCTCCTCCCTGGTTCCCCGGGCGCTGTGGTTCGGTCGCGGTCCGGCTTGCTGCCGTTCGGGTGGTGGTTCCGTTCGGTGCCCTCGGGCCCGGTCCGCCGTCTGCGGGTGGTGCTGGCTTGCATTGTGCTGTCCGACCTCGCAGGGGTGGCGTTGGTCCCCTCGGTTGGGCTGGCGTAGGTCTCCCCCGTCTGGTTGGCGGTGGTCGACCTGGTCGGGATGTTGTTGCGGGGCTACCTCTGCGGGGCAGCGGAGGTCTCCCCTGCCGGGGTGGTGTAGGTCTCCCTGGCCGGGTTGTTGTCGGCTTTCCCTTCCCCCTAGTCCCTGGTCTACCGTCAGGTGGTGCCTGGGGTCCTCCTGGTTGGGTTGTTGTTTCCAGGTTGTCTTCTGTGATGGGCGGGGGTCCCTCTCACCGGGGAGTCGTGTGCCACCCTCGCCCCTGGGTAGTGGGGTGCCCGTCTTGGCTGGGTCCCGGTCTACTCGCCTGGAGTTGCGGTCTCCCTGGCTGGGCTGGTGATGGCTGCTGTCACTGGTTGGGTGCGCTGCTCCTCCTCTGGGCAGGTCCCGGTCTACTTGCGGGCTGGGTTGGTGGTCCCTGGCCCTGTTGTGCCGGGTGCCCACCTGGCTGGGTTGGTGTTGCCATCCCCCTTGCGGTTGGCCCCGGTCTACCTCGCTGGACTGCCGACGTGACAGTACCTGGTAGTGGGCTGGGCCGACCTCGTCGGAATGGCGCTGTTCTGCTTCGCAGGGGTGTGGTAGGCCTACCTCGTCGGGGTGTCGTAGGCCTACCTCGTTGGGGTGTTGTAGGCCTACCTCCTCTGGGTGTGGTAGGTCTACCTCGCCGGGGTGTTGGAGGCCTACCTCGTCAGGCTGGTTTTCGTGTGCCCCCCCACCTTTTTCGGAGTTGGTCGATGTGCCGTCTACAGACCTGTCCATCTTCCAACTCGACGGTGTAGGATTTGGGGCCGGTTGTGCTGGCAATCTTCCCCTTCAGCCACTTGGGAGAGCCGTTGAAATTCAGTGCGAAAACTGAATTTCCGTTGCTGAAGGCGCGAAGCGGGCGGCTGGTGGTTGCGGTCACTTCCGGGCTGTATTGGGGGTGCAGCCGGTCCAGGGGTGACCTCAACCTTCTGCCCATCAGCAGTTCGGCCGGGCTCTTGTGGGTGGTGGCATGTGGCATGATGTGCTGGGTGAGGAGGAAGTTGTCTATGCGTTCTTGCCAGTCTCCCGGGCCCATCTTGGTGAGGGCTTCTTTGGTCAGTCTGACCATGCGTTCTGCTTGTCCGTTTCCGGCCGGCCTGTAAGGGGCGGACAGGGCGTGGCGGATGCCCAGTCCTGCCAGGAAGGACTCCATGGTCAGGGATGTGAGGTGGGGGCCGTTGTCCGAGACCAGCACGTCCGGTAGTCCATGTGTGGCGAACAGACGGCGCAGGGCTCGGATCGTCGCTTCAGTTGTGGTAGATGCCATGGCCACCACCTCGAGCCACTTGGAGAAGGCATCTACCACGATGAGGAGGTGTCGCCCTTGCATTGGACCCGCGAAGTCGATGTGGATCCTCGACCAGGGGTTGCTGGGGGTCTCCCACTTCGCGACTTCGGATTGCGGCGGCGCTGGCCGAACTTCTTGGCACGGGTCGCATCTGGAGACCCATTGCTCAATGTTTTTGTCCATGGAGGGCCACCAGACGTAACTCCGTGCCAGGGCCTTCATGCGGACGATGCCCGGATGCCCTTTGTGCAGCGTTTCTAGCGTCCGCCGTTGCAGAGTGCTTGGAATCAGCACCCTGTCTCCCCATAGCAGACAGCCTTTTATGGTGGACAGCTCCTTCTGTTTCCTGGCGAATGGGCTGAATTTCTCCTCTGGCTTTTCCGATGGCCATCCTCTGAGGATCCAGGACTTCACTTGGCGGAGTGTGGGGTCCTTTTGGGTGTGGACGGCCACATCTGCGGATGACACAGGACAGCTGGCGTCGTCATCTATATGGAGTAGATGGAGCATGGGGGCTGGGTCTTCGACTGGATTCCTCGACGGGCATCGGCTGAGCGCGTCAGCGTTTCCTATGGCTGTGCCTGGCTGGTGCACGAGCTTATAGGAGTAGCCGGCTAGGAAGATGGCCCATCTCGTCATCCGTGGGGACATGAAGGTCGGGGTGGGTTGGTCGCCTGCGAGGAGTCCCAGGAGTGGCTTGTGGTCGGTGACTATGGTGAAACGTCTTCTGTAGAGGTATTCGTGGAAGCGCTTCACTCCCGCCACGATGGCCAGGGCTTCTTTGTCCAGCTGACTGTTACGCTCCGCGCCGGACATTGTCTTAGAGAAGTAGGCAATTGGGGCTTCCGTGCCGTTGGGCAGTTCATGGCTGAGGACTGCCCCCACCCCGTATGGAGACGCATCACAGGTCAGCTTGATGGGCAGCGTCTCGCTGTATTGGATGAGGACGCTTTTGGACGTCAATAGTCCTTTGATGGCCCGGAACGCTGCTTCCTCTTCCTGGCTCCACTTCCAGGAAGCCGATTTCCCCAGCAGGCGGTGGAGCGGCTCAGCAACTGTGGCTTTCTGTTTTAAGAAAATGGCGTAGAAGTTGAGCAACCCAAGGAAAGCCTGAAGCTCCGTTTTGTTTTTTGGGCTTGGAGCTTCATGGATTGCTTCCACTTTTGATTTGGTGGGGTGGATGCCTGTGCTATCAATGAGGTAGCCCAGGAACTCGACTTCCTGTACTCCTATGATGCACTTGTCCCGCCTGACCCTCAAGCCCTTGGCCTTGAATCGCTGCAGGACAAGCCTGAGCCTTTCAAGGAGTTGAGCTCTTGAGTCACCGGAGATGAGCACATCGTCGAAGTAAGGCACCACCCCTGGAACGCCTTGGAGAAGGCGTTCCATCATGGATTGGAAGATGCCGGGGGCAGCGCTGACTCCAAATTGGAGGCGGTTACATTTGAATGCCCCCCTGTGCGTGACAATTGTTTGAGCCTCCGCCGTTTTTTCGTCTACTGGCAGTTGCTGGTAAGCCTGGGCCAGGTCCAGTTTCGCGAAAATTGATCCAGATCCCAGGGAATGCAGCAGGTGTTGCACCACTGGGACTGGGTATGCGCTCTGTGCCAACGCCTTGTTGATGGTACAACGGTAGTCGGCGCAGATACGCACAGACCCATCATGCTTCAGTGGGGTCACAATGGGGGTCTCCCATGAAGCATGATCGATCGGTTCCAGGACGCCCTGGGTGATCAGCTTATCCAGCTGCTCGTCTACTTTGGGCCACAGGGCAAACGGAACTCAGCGGGGCTTGAGCCTAATTGGGGTGATTCCCTTGTCCAGATTGAAAGAGACTGGCCTCCCCACAAATTTCCCCAGCTTACCATCGAAGACTTCCTTGAACTCTTCGATGAGGTTGTCGAGTTCGTCCCTGCGAATTTGGTTGATGCCTTCGATTGAAAGCCCCAGCGGCTTGAACCACTCCACTCCTAGCAGGTTCGGTCGGCTGTCCTTCACGACGGTGATGGGGAGCTTGCCTTCGAACTCTTTGTAGGTGACTCAGATGTAGGCTCTTCCTAACACTCCGATGGGGTTTCCCCCAAAGTCGACGAGCTTGGAGTGTAGTGGCTTCAGCTCTCGCTTGGTGATGCTGGGATGCAAGCGCTTCAGCTGCTGCCAATCCATGATGGAGTAGACCGAGCCCGAGTCTACCTCCATGTTGCAGGGTGCTCCTTCCACGTGGATGGTCACGTGGAACTTGGTAGCGTTGTCCGAAGTCGTGTGTGCGATGGTCGTCTGGTGGACCGCTCCGCTCCGGGGAAACTCGTCGTCTCTGCGTCTGGAAGGGCCAGAGGACCGTTTGGCTGACCTCTGGTAATCCTTCCGATTCTCGCGGGAGCGGTGGCTGGGGGGCTCTGGGGCTGGTTCCTCGGCTCTGCAAGCTTCGGCGATGTGACCCCTTCTGTTGCAGCGTCGGCAGGTCGCATCTCTCCACTTGCAGGTTGCCCTGGCATGGTCACCTCTGCAGCTGGCGCAGCGCTCCCCCTTGTAGCTCCATTGGGCGGTTTCCCGCCTTGGGGGTCTGGATACTTTGTGGACAGTGGACTCTCCCTCCGACTCGGATCCAGCTGTGGAATCCTCTGTTGATGATTGCGCCGTGGAGCGAATCTTGTGGATTCCCTTTGCTCTGCTTACTGCGGCAGCTGCTTTCTCCGATATTTCGGATGCGGTGGCTTCCTCCACCACATCCTTGAGCACGAGTTTCTTCCTGCTCAGGAATTTCTTTTGCAGGCCTCTGTCCTTCATGCCGAAAACCACGCGGTCAGCGATGGCATTGTCCACGTGGTCGAACTCACAGCTGGCTGCGATCTGGCATAGGGCGGCCACGAATTCCTTGATCGTCTCACCTTCCTTCTGGTCCCTTTGATGGAAGGTGAAATGGTTCGCCACCAGTGTTCCTGTTGGGGCATAGTGGTCTTCCAGGATCTGCAGCAGGTCTGCCCATGGCACTTCTTCGATGTCTCGTGGTGCTACGAGATCGATTGCCATGTCGAGGACCTCGGAGCCGCAGTTGGCCAGGAAAATGCCCTTCTTCCGGTCATCATCGGCATCCCTGATGTTGTTGCCCCTCAGGTATTGCCGGAATTTCACTACGTAGGATTTCCACTTGTCCTTCCCTGGGCGGAAAGGCGCAAGGGCTGGCAGAGTGACTTCAGCGGATGCCATGCCTTTGGAAATGCCTACTGTAGTTCCCGGTGCCGGAGTCTTGGTCTTGTTGGCTTGGTGCCGCGGGGTTCGTTCTTCTCTCTAGTCCTTCGTCGCCAGTGTTAGATCGGTGCAGGAATGGAAGACGTGACCAGCTCGTTACATGAGTAACTTTATTGAAACAAGAACAGTAGCAAGGCTGCCGGTATGCTGCCGGAGCTCTCCTTATATTCGCTCCCGGCAGACGCACCGCCCCTTGCCAGGATTCAAATCTCCCGCCCGATGGCTAGCAGCCAATCAGGGCAGATGTCCTTATAAGGACATAACACAGATAGTACATTCCAGGCGTTGACAACTCTGTTACTGAAGTAGTGTTTTCTGCAAACTCATTTTACCATGAGTTTGTATCTATTGTGCGCTCTTGTATTGTTTTGGTTGAAGCTGAAATATTCATTGGCTGGTAGGACATTGTAGCAGATGATTTTATGTACTGTGCTTAGGTCAGACCGAAGACCGCGAAGTTCTAAGTTGTCTAAGTCCAAAATTTCAAATCTGATGGCATAAGGTATTTTGTTGCAAGCAGAGGATTGGAGGACTCTTCTTGTGAAATATCTCTGGACTCATTCAATTGTATTAATGTCCGATATGCAGTGTGGGTTCCAGACTGATGATCGTGTTCAAGAATTGGTCTGGCAAAAGTTTTGTATGCTCTAGTTTGCAGTTCAATATAACTGGAGAAGAAGCCATGCAAGATTAGGTTAACAATTATTAATGCATTTTTAGCAATGCTGTTACAGTGAGCTCTGGCACTTAGATCATTTGAGATGAGTACTCCAAGGTCTTTGACAGAGTGAGGGTTGTCTGTTAGGTCCTTTCTGTCTAGCTTGTATTTTGTGTTCTGATTTCTTTTGCCAATGTGTAAGACAGAGCATTTGTTGGTTGAGATTTGGAGCAAATCTCAAAGTTCTTGCTTTCTTTCCTACCATTAAATGCCAAAATGCCAAGCCGAAAAAGACACCACAACTTTCTGTGTTGTTATTATCCTTCTAGTGACATCATCTTACAGACCTCTGACCAAGGAAAGAAAGAAGAAGCAACCCCTGATCTTGGGAATCTTCCCAGTATATAAATTATTTAGCAATCTGAAGTAGGGTAAAGTAGTGTAAAAGTCTTTGACCTCTGGCAAAGAGTGTATGTCCATACTATGGACTATTGATATGCTATTGCCAGATATATTGTAATCATGATTACTTGTTCAAGAAAAAAAATCGTTGGAGGACATTTAACAACAAATCAAAACAAATGTTAGAATTCGTAAGGAAGCTGTTTGCTCTTTTTAATTGGACAAAATCAAAAAGTCAATTTCCTTACAGTATTGCTATCAGATGTAGAAAATTCAACAGCAGGGACTAAAATTATTGTTCTGATACCTTTCCATACATGAAGAAAGCATTATGGTTCAAGCATATTCTAGCCAATGCTGCTTAGAATAAAAATTTTAAGCTGATTGATACATTGAAGTGATGCTGTGGCCGCCCTCTTGTGGTGCCTGGAGGCTGTGGGGGCCTGGATGGGAGACAACAGGCTTTGTCTGAACCCTGGCTTTGGGTACATGGGGCTCCAGGATCTGGGATTTGTCATCTTTCACTCTGGATGGAGTGGCACTGCCCCAGACAAATCTACTCCATAGCTTGGGGGGTTCTCATAGATTCGCATCTCCTGGTCAAGATGTTGTGGGGGGGGGGCTCCAATACTACTGCTTTGTGAGCTGCATTGGTTGCTGATCTGTTTCCAGGTGCAATTCAAGGGGTTGGTGATCACCTTCAGAGCCCTTCATGGCATAATTCCAGGTTACTTGAGAAATTGTCTCACTGCATTGGGATTGGTGCTTCCCACTCATACCATCAGAGGAGTTATGCTATAGGTTTCCATCAGCCCAATTATTCCAGCTGGCCAGGCCCAAGAGGAGGGCTTGAATGAAATCTTGAATAGAGGCTATAGCATTTTTGTCTCTTTAAATATATCTCATAAACTGAATTCAGCTTTCTTTCCTATACTTATCTAACCAAATCCTAGGAGTAGAGGAAGAAGATAAGTGTAAAGACTCTGATTAAAGGCAAAACATTATCAGCAAAAGGCAATAAAAATATTGATCTTATTTTCTGAGACCTAGTTCAAAACATGTAAGTAAATGACAAGCCTGCATAAATAAAAGTAGATTCTGAAACAGTTCTTCCTATTACCTGTTCAACTCCTGATAACATGATAAATCTAGAATAGTGTAATAAATCAGTAGTTATTATAAGATATAAGACATTCAGATATATAGCTACCACAATGAAAAACTGCCAGAACTCACAAATCAACATTTTATTCAAGATTTCAAATTTGTCAGATAATATCTAGGAGGAATAGCTGAGTTTTAATTAAATAATAACTTTTTAAATAGTGAAGTATAGTTACACTACCAAAAAAAGAGAGAGATTAAATGTGATGAAAGAAAAATTATATTATCATGATTAAAATAAATTAAATGTGAACAACAGCCCCCAAAAACTAACAGAAAAAGTCCATGTAATACAAAAAATTAATTAAACCCTTAAGCTTGTCATTAAATCTAGACTATAGAAACTTATTGTGTCATTTTCTTGTTTTAAGCTAAGCTTCAAATATGTGTCCGGAGTCAAATTTTTATACTGCTTGAAAAGTAACACACTCTATTTTTCCAAGTTTCCCATAGGATTTCCATAGTACACACACATACATACACACATTTCTGTACAACTGAATAGGTCACATCCCGATAATAGATCCTAAAAGATGGTACAGTATTAAATAAATTTCCCATGCTATTCTGCTATATAGTTCAGACAAGCCTTCTCTCCCTCCCTCCTCCCCTCCACTTTCTCTCGTATCTGCTGCACTGGGTTCACAACAATCCATTAAGGGTGGGTAATTACAAAAGCAATCTAATTAAGACATCTGGAATCTCCATGCACCTTAAATTTGTGCACTAACATGAACTTCCTAGTCACTAAACCAAGTCTATCTAATCAAAACAGAGCTCCAAGCATCTGTTTGCATAGTTCTAAAGACTTGGTGCAAATTATCATGTGAATATCTCAAGTGTTCAGTTTGTGCATTTTTCTACTTGATGGAATTTATTCACTAGTTTTTGAAAAGGGAGAAAAGTAAAAAGGGTTGACAGAGCAGAAAACAGCTCAACAGCCAGATAATACTCTATATACAGAAGATCCTACATTCAAAGTTAGCCATTTCTATTTTAAAACATCTCAAGAAATAATGCTGCAAAACTTTCCTGTCTGAGAACTCAGGTTGTTGGCCAAAAGGATCATGATCTTACATAGGAAAAAGATGCCATGTTTTTAAACTGTTCCAAATTGGGAGCTTGTTAGCTTACTCTTCCCAAAGTTGAAAAATGGGAAGGAAACATTACCCTAGTGCATGCCTATATGCAGGAAAATTAATATTACACAAATCCAGTACAATTAAAAGAAGTAAAGAAATAGTTTCTGATGGCAAGAGAAGAGACTCTATCTATCTATCTATCTATCAGCTACCCCTAGATTGAGAGATCCTCAATCTCTCAAAAGATAATCTGCATCCATCCACCTAACTCTGCAATATTAATTTTGTAATATAACTTACTGCCCCATGTTGAGATGCCACAGATCCTATAAAAACATCAGCAATTATGTAGAAAAAATACATTTCTTGCAATCCTCCCTCCAAACCCTTTATTTCAGGCTTTGTGGGCTTGTCTGGGCTGTATGAAAAAAAAAATCCTAAATGAATCTTATGAAAAGAATGTTCCAAGTGTCAAATCCTCCTCCTCCTTGAAATACCTGTTAAGGCAACTGAAACCTAGAAGCTTGGAGCTGGGAACAATACCTTTTAAGGAAGATGATGTGCAAAAAATTAAGCATAAGAAGAGTGAAGGCATGAAATAGGGAGATTAGAGGAAATTATCTTGACTTGAAGATAAGTCTTGAAACAAATTTTGACCAAATGATGAGAGCAAATGAATGAAGAAATAAAAAAATAAAACAATTTTCTGGACGAGCCAATGGCAAGCTAAGACATTTCTGAAGGAATTGAGACAAGGATAGGGGTAAGACCAATGGAATGGCAACAAGTCTGGTTGAATGGAACCACTCAAGGCAAGGAAAAGGTGAGAGACTGCCCACATGTGCTCCCAACAACTGCTCATCACAAGGAGATCACAGACAGTAGTTATAGAATAGGTCTCTTGAGTGCCAGGAGACAAGAAAAGCAGAGATGATATTCAGCTGGTTTGCACCGGTTCAGGAGAACTGTTAGCGGAAATTTATCATGGTTCGCCAAACCGGTAATGACCTCTAGCTGGCAATGCCCCTGAATTGGGTTGCTTGGTCCCCGCTCGTTCACCCTGCCTGCCCCACCCCGCCCTGCCCAGCCACTACTTGCAGCCATGTACTTGGCAAACTTAAGGCTGAAGGGCATGGGCTGATGGGTGGGTGGGAGAGAGAGCTGGCAGAGGGGTGATACCAGTGATGGGTGGACCAATGTGCGCAGGGAGGGAGGGAAGCACGCAGGAGATTGTGGCACCAGAGCCCTTCCCATGTGTTTCCCCAAGCTGGCCTCGCCTGAGAGGAAAGTACGCAGGAGATCCTAGCTGCAGTTTACTCATTAGCAGCATTGGCTGGGAGAGGCAGGGAGAAAGGCCAATGGTGCTCACAGCTCACAATTACAGAGTTGGGCCTGAAAGGAGGCCAAGTGTTGCCATGTTGCCCCCGAGGCAGCCCTTCAGTCAAACGGGCAGGTCCAGAGTGGGTTTCCCTCCCATGGTATGCTGCTTTCCTCATTTAATTTTGGAGTCACTCGGGCAAGGGCAGCCCATGCATCCAGGCCCGGCAGCACCTCCCCCCCCAGAGCGGTGATCCCTGTCATGTGAGCCAGCCCATCTAGCCCAAGCCCACCAGGTGCTCCTGGCCAGACCCCCGGGGGCTGCAAGCCAAGGAACGATCGCCCTCTGCCAGCTGGCCCAAGCTCACCTGCCCAGTCACAGTGTGGGAGTGCCTGGCCTCCAACTGCCCCCTTGCCTTCTGGAATGGCAGCAGCAGCTCTGGAAGAGGGCAGAAACAGCCTCGTGTTGTAACTGGCTGCCTCAGGAGCGAGGGGGATAAAGAGGCCAGCCAGCAGCCCAAAGCATTGTTGGCTTTGCTCTTCCATCTCAACTCTTGCAAGTTTCACTGCCCTGCTGTGCGGCCCTCCCGATCTTTGAGACTGCAACGTCTCTCTAAATGAGAAAGCTGGCTGCAAGATGAAGGGAGCTGAGAAAAGGCAGCGGAGGCAGGTGAGCAAAGCAAGTAAGCAAACCTTTATCTGCTGGCTGGCTTCTTTATTTCCCTTCCCTCCCGAGGCAGCTATCTGGAATGGCAGCGGCAGCACACTCATCTGCCTTTTTTCTTACTGCACAATCTTTGAGACTGCGGCTCTCCCTAAAGGTAATGGTGCTGTGGCACCATTACTACAGCACCATCACAGGTAGGCCAAAGTAGCACTAATGATGGCTAAAGCCTTAATGTGCAGGAGTGAAGCACAGTTCAAAGGCCATCGAGCAAAAAGGAGGGCAAAAAAAAGGGGGGAGGGGAGGGGGCAGGGCACCTCATGTGTGCGTGCTTCCCGGGCTTTGCTTGTATATGCTGCCTCTAAAGCGGTGAGTTAAAAAAACGAGGCAAGGGGAGGAAAAAAAGGTGATCTGTCAGGGCAAGCCAAATAGCTACTGCTCTGGGAGGACATGTGCCATTTGGTCACTTTTGCTTTCCTTCTGTTAAAGCCTGCGCCTCAGGAAAGAGAAGAGGGGAAAGTCTTGAGCCCCGCAGGCACCACGAGAGGAATGGCAAGCTCATGGGAAAGAAGAAGAGAATGAGACCGCAACAAGAGGGGGGAAAGAAGAAGGGGCAGTTGTGAAGTTGGCGCTCAGGGCCACAACACGGTCTCAAACCCCTTCCTGTGCTGGGGAAGTGGATGGCTCTGTCCTCTATCAGGCTTGCGTGCGTGCACACACGCACATGCACAAGAGAGAGGGGGGAGAAAGAGAGAGATGAGAAAGAGAGAGAGAGAGAGATGGAGAAAGAGAGAATAAGAGAGAGAACGAGAGGGAGAAAAATGAGAGAGAGAAAGAGGGAGGGGAGAAAGAGAGAAGAGAAAGAAAGATTGAGAGAGAGAGAGAGAGACCTGTTTAAGTGAACCTTGTGGTCATTAAGTGAACACTGTGGTGGTTAAACAAGTCCATTTACTCCAATGGGCATTTTTAACCAGAAACCAGAAGGAATTGTTGGAAACTGGCAAAAAACATAAAAAACCTCAGTCACATGACTGTGTGGGATGTTGTAACTGGTCATAAATGTGTGTGTTTGTGTGCATGGCTGTCAAAACTCCAAAAACCGGTCAAGTAGCTCTGGGGAGGTCAGAACACTTGCTAAGCAACCAGCCATTAAGCGAGGACCACTTGTATTTGATTTGTCTTAAGGGTTCAGAGCTGTATGGAATCTGGTTTCCTATGACCCTTTGGGGGACTGCAAAAGATCCGGATGGGAAGATCCTCGTAGGGGGAACTAGGATCATGACCACCTAGCCACACCCACCCAGTCACATGACCACTTAGCCACGACACCTAGTCACATGACCACCTAGCTATGCCTACCCAGTGACATAATAAAGCCATGCTCACCCAGTCACATGACCACCAAGCAACGCCCACCAAACAAGCCAAGCCCACAGAACCGGTAGTAAAAAAAATTGAATACCACCACTGAAGGAAAGCCATCAAATCCTCAACTATGGCAAGGCCTTTAAGGAACTGGGTTCAGGTAACCTTACTTTCTGAACATTTCTGGACTTATCATTATTTAAAAAGTAATAAATTTGAAAACTACCTAGAGAATAGAACATTATCCCAAAATAGAGAAAACTTTAAAAAATTAAAGTAAATAAAATAAATGGCAACAGAGCAAAATAAGAATTTAATTCAAGAAAGTTTTAAATGTATTAAGAGGCTAGAAAAAAATGGAAATATTAGAATTTTTCTAAATAAACAAAACAATAACATTGTGAGAACATAAATTGTTTAGTGTATTAGAATAATTGGTTGAAATTTGAAAATAAAGAAATTTGAATCTTTGTGATTATAGAAATGGAATACTAGAGGAGATGAAAGATCCAGGCAGGGGACAAAAGGCAAAAAATTCCAGTTGATGGAGAAACATTGGGAAATAAAGAAATTGTGGTTTAAAAGATAGAGAGCACAGCCATCATGGAAATTCAGTAGAAATGATAAGCCAAACAATGAAAAATGACTCCATAAAAGGCATATAAGACCAAGCGCTTATTTCAGGGTTCAAAAAAAAAATATAAGACAGGGTCTTATTTTCGGGAAAACATAGTAGCTCTGTTCTGTCACATAAGTCCAAGACATTTTAAGAGGGTAAAAGAAACATACTTTAGTATGATGTAGATTCCCTAATGTTTTGTGACAATTGGAACAGAAGAATCCTGCCTATTCTTTTCTAATTCTAATTCTAATAAGCGCCACTGCACAACTATAGTGATTGTGAAAAAAATATACATCAAGTCTACATCTCAGTTCTCTTTAGCAAGGGTTATTGACATGGATGGGATGGGCTCAAAAGACTTCCAGCAATTGAACCATTCTCAATTAGAACCAATATATCTCCATATCCCCTCTTTCTAATAGCCTTTTGATGAACTAGCAAAAAGGATTATTTCTTTTCTGATAAGGGATAGTTTGCAGCTAGTTATTGCATTAGCAATTTTTTGAACCTACCAATCTGCAGTTGCAACTGCAGTAGTCTTTTTCAAAAGCACTACAATATAGCTGATCAATTTTGTAAGTAAGAGGATTTTTATCCTGAGTTAGATTTTCAAGAAGTCAATTTTTATTAAAATTCCTAGACTAAAAATTTTTTTAAAAATAAGAACACTTTCTAACTAAGCCTAAATGTCTATGGAAATTGTCAGTCATCCAGGTCATGGTTGTCCCAAAGATGCTTTTTCAAGAGGCAACTGGACTTTCTTTGAAGACATTTCACTTCTCATCCAAGAAGCTTTTTCAACTCTGACCAGATGGTGGGGAATGGAAGGATTTATATTTCTTGAAGACAGCTGATCAATTGCATTCTTTTAAAGAGTTGTTGAGGCCACCTGGAGGTTTATCTGTATTGTTGAGGTCACCTGAGTAATTCAAATGGGTGTGGAGCCTTCTTGTTGAAAGGACTGTGTTGTAGACTGAAGATAGATGATGTCATATCCCTCCCACCCTGTTGAGAGAGGGCTGTTCAATTTTAACATAGATGGCCTCTTTGACCTCTCTTTCAAAGCAGCAATCTCCTCTGTCCAAAATGTGGACTGTCCTACCTTCAAAAGAATAGCCTTAGCCTTTTAAATGCAGATGGACTGCTGAATCTAGTCCTGATGAGTTTGTTCTCCTATGTTGTGCCATACGTTTATGAAGTGATTGTTTTGTTTCCCCAATGTACAAATCAGCACATGGCTTACTGCATTGTACTGCGTATACCACATTGCTCAGTTTATGTCTGGGTGTTTTATCCTTTGTATGGACAACCTTCTGCCCTAGAGTATTCTTGGGTTTGAAGTGTGCACGTATGTTATGTTGGCTGAAGATTCTCCTGAGCTTTCCCCATATTTCTGCAATGTATGGAATGTCAATATTGTTTCATTTATTGTTCTCTTGGTTGTCTGTTATGCAAGAGCTTCTATAGGGTCTTTTTTGAGATTTGATGCAGGCCCACTTGGGATAGCCACATGTTCTGAGGGCTTCCTTGATGTGTTTTAGTACTTTTTTTAAAAGAACTTTTAAAGAACCTCTGGGCACTTAACAGTTTGTTATTTGAAGGGCAGCTGCTTCCCACTTCATCTGCCTTACTACATTTCTGGTGGGCTTCCAGAGTTCTTCAAACTCTTTTCTTTTTAAGACAATGTTTGCCTTTTTCACTTCTTAATTTCACTTCTCTTGGCATTTCTCTAATTTTAAGAATGCATTTCATTTGTCTCCTTTTTCATCTATTACTGCTACTGTCCCTTTATATTTTATTGTACTTTAATATTAAGCTGTGATTGGTTTGAAGATTTTACTCCAGCAGCAGGATAAAAAAACTTTGTAATAAATAAATTTGGACAGAAACTCTGCTTTGTTGCTGCTGCTGTTGGTTTTATGAATTTCATTCTTTTTGATTTAAAAACAAGATAATACCAAAACCCCCAGACAGCAGAAAATAGACACAGAGCATTAAGTCAGCTCAATATTTTTGGAAGAAAATATTTCAGTTCCAACATGAACTTTTTGTCCTTTCAAAGGAGGAATAGAGCAGCAAACGCCAGTCAAGCTCTTTAACCAACATAAGTACCTCTTGGCACACTGGAAAAGATGGTACTATTGCTGACGCCACACAAAGAATTTGTAACTTGCATGTCAGGATGACATTTATAGGGCTCTCAAATTGGAAACTGTACATTTTATTACACTCCCTGTCAAAGAAAAAATCAGTTCCACCAGAGGTTAGAACGACAAGGGAAACCAACCAATCAATACTGGAGCTTCTAATATCTAGGCTGAACAAAAAATCATTAACCTGTTACTTTTATTATTTTGTTCTGCTTGAAATAAGGTATTTTAAAGTTTTTTCCATTTCCCAGATGAATTTCAAAGGGGAAGCTTTCTTTTCCACCTCTTTTTTTCAAGTGCCCATTGAATTGTAAACAATTGCTTAGAGTAAGGAAGAAGAAATGTACTTTTTGGAAAAAGGTGGGAAGGTTCAAAGTAGTTAATGCAAACCAAAATTTCCTCCATGGAATAGAAATGGTAATATTTTTTTCTTCACCACTGATTTCTTGCAAAATAAATAAGAAAACTATAATTCCTTCTGCACAGACTATTAAAATGACCATTAATATTATTAACCGCTACCAGTAAGCAGCAGAATCTTTTGCTGTTTTGGATGAAAGCACTTTTTCTCTCACGTTTATTCAGGGCAGAATTTGTTGTACTATCTTCTTAAATATGGCTTCCTCTTCCCTTTATTATTTAAACGATTCTTCCTTTGAATAGTTTAAAAACAATCGTGTAATATAATTGTAGGATTGCTTCATCTTTTGCAGTTTTTAGCGATGAAGAGTAACTGAAACATACCTGGTGCCTTTTTAATGTAATTTTCATAGAAATTGAATAATGTTTATTCTCATACGTATTTTAAAATTTTGTGATTTCAATAACTACCATATATAACATTATCCTCTGGGTCACAATCTGTATATAAAATGTATCTGGAATTATCTCCTTTTAGTCTTCCCTCTACTAGAAAGTATTTTACTGCAAATTATTATTTTATATTGTATTTTAATATATTTTTCATTTTGTCCTGTTGATTTGCAAAAGGAACAATATTGTTCTGCAGACTTCTCTGAATAAAGTAAATAAATGGATATTGTATTTTTGTCTCGCACTGGACAAATATTACCTCCAAAACAGCTCATGGCAGTAAAAAGAGAGAAAGAGAGACAAGGGCGGCCACTAACTAAAAAAAAAAGATTCATAAACTAAAAGGACAAGAAAGGAAGGGGAATGGTAAAAAGATAGAGGAAAGCCATCACTTCTTCAAGGCTAAAACAAAGTGGTGAACTGTAAGTGGATATTTTTATCCAATTTGAGCCAGTCTGATTTTTTTCTTGTTGATGGTCTTGCTTGAATAGCAATTGATGGCTCTTGTTCTTTTGCCAATGGATGAAGACAGAATGGACTGATGGACCCCAGGGATTGTTCCCTATTTCCTTCATTTGTTACGGAGTATCTCACAATGGCTTTTACTCATTCATTTCATTGTCATCACATTCTACTGTTTGTCCAATATGACTTTTGATCTACAAAAAGCTGCATGGACAATGTAAATGTTATCTTCTACTTCTTCTTCTTGTGCCATGTCCATCATCGGACATTGGTGATCATATTGGCAATCCTATTTTTATCAGCAGCCGCACGAAAAAGTGCTGCTGAGTTTTGTCCAAACCAGTTCCTTAGATTTTGAAGCCGTGATGTTCTTCTTTTGCCTGGACTTCGTTTGCCTTCAATCTTTCCTTGGAGGATTAAGTGAAGTATGCCGTATTTTCCTGGGTGTCGCATCACATGTCCAAAATATGATAACTTTCACTTTTTAACCTTGGCTTTTCCAGGCGGCTTATTACCTCCTAATTTCTGATTTTGTAAACCCAGTTTTTTATCTACTGTTATTAAAAAAAATTATCTACTGTTATTAAATTAATATAAATTGATCTATGTGAATAGATAAACAATCAGATAAGTGCAAATGCTTTCCTGACCTTTAAATTGATATCTAGAACAGTATTCCATTAGGTACTCACCAAATTGACCAATCTAAAGTCATAAGAGAAAATAGTTTCCAAGACTAAAGTATCTTCCTATCAAGGTAAATTAATAGGTCATTAAAAACATCTGGGAATTCATCATAGTTTCTTTTGCATCCCTTGGTAGTCTATCTTTTTGTTACTTTTAATTAATTTACATAAATTTATTTTAAAAAGGGGGAGGGTCTCTGAAGACTTTATTCACTCGAGTAAAACATTTGAAACCTTGCTTTTCCATATCCCTGTTGTGACCAAACTGCCATATTTGTGTTTCTTCCAGAAGCCTGCTGACCAAACATTTTTGAGCATTTAAATGTTCTGCTACTGATCCAAATATTTTCTTGGGATTCTCTTGCTATACTATTTCTTCCTGTGAAACACTCAGCTCATAGCTTTCTCCCTTTGGAACCATAGCCATTTTTCCAGGATCAGAACTCAAAATCACCAGCAGTCTTGAACTTGAACAGTATAAGCCAGTGAGGACTTTCTTTTCAATACTGGAACATACAATTCAATCAGTGCATGACCACCATTCACATTATTAATTTATATTGAATATTTTAGCCTGATTCCTCAACCCAAAAATTATAGTTTTCACCATGAGGAAAAAAAAACCCCAGCAAGACACTGTCCTGTTGCATACAAGACCAGTGAAATATTCTCTCAATATAATGCCACAGCAGCCAAACTCCAGGTGGAGGGAGGAGAGATTGGCTTGGCCTAAGTAGAAGATGGAGCAAAACAAGATCTCACCAATGAAAAACAACTGCCCACACAGCACTGCAAAGCTTCAGCATTGCAAATAAAGTGATTGCCTTTGACCAGGTCTCTAGGTAGGCAGAGCTAGACTGCATGAAACCCCCTCCCCACTAAATTTCCTTTAGATTCCATTTTCCCACCCTGGTTAAACGGACTGAATCAGACTAATTCAAACAAGCCAGGACCTTAACTCTTTAGTATCACTCAAACCTGATATACCTCTTGCTCCACGATAAATTACCCAAATCTTTACTCTGTATATTTAGAAAGTAGTTCCAAATTTTGTCTTTTCTTTCATTAGTCTCAGGGATGATTTGTACTACCCACTTGCCCCAGCACAAAGAGGCCATTAGTCAATTCTTAAGGGCAGGAATGAACTATCCTTCCCAATCAGAGCCATTTTAAACACATCTAATAGAGATGAAAAACTGGGATTCTTTTTTCTTTTTTTTTCAGGCTCAAGAACAGCAAAATAAGGAACCTTTTTTATTTTGTTTGTTTTCATGGAACAGCAGATCAGTGGAACAATGGATCTATCTTTTATTGACAAGAGGTCTGCCATTTTCTCCTTTTAGCTCTAGTGTGAAGAAAAATGGCAAAAGCGTGATGTTTTCCTTCATTGTTTTAATTGTCCAGAATGGGTAAAAAGTAAGTGAATCTACCAACCAGGATCACGACAAATATAGCCTAGATAGACTATCGAGGCATCACTGTGCCCAAAACTGAGGAAAAGGTGAAATTCAGAAAAATAGTTCTAAAAACAGTTTATTTTTTGCAATTTTCATACAGGACTTTCGCAGCTTAAGGCTGCAGTGTAGAAAACCATCTTCTTTCTCTTTTTGCATTTCAGAATATTACACTTCCTCCCAAATCTTGCTCTTACTTATTGGTACTTAATGTCAAAAGTTCTTTCTCTTTCCTCTTTTCCACATGTTCATTTCTCCTTCTCCAACAAAATCACCCAATATAAAAGTCAATAACTGCCATAAAGCGAAACAATATTGGAGTAGAATCAGATCACAATTAGAAGAAATAACCAAACAACAAATAGAAATAAATAAAAAAAAATAAAATAAAAGTCAATATCTTCTCCCTGTCATCCAATTATCACATCTCAGGGACACATACTTGTTTAGCAACTACCATACAGAAATAGCCAGCAATAAGCTTCTCTGAAAATAATACTACTTACTTGTGGTGAAAAAATGTGACAAACCAAATGGAGAATACAACTTTTTCTTCCCTGTCTTTTTGATGTGATAAAAATCAAACCTGGCTTCTCTTGTTGCCTAATCCTTTCCAATTCTCCCTGCATTCAGACAAAGCCCCTGAAATGCTATCTAAACTACAGAATAAAAGCCTCATAGGACAGCTCTAATAAGGGAACTGCATACAACCTACTAACTGGGTGAGAAACCTCAGTATTCCAGGGAAATTCAACTGATTACTTCAGGACATTGTACAAAATCTATAGTTTTGCTAACAGTAGAGATAATCTTACGTTTGTGGACAAGGATCTTTCCCAAAAGTTGCCAATAAATCAGATCCCCCAGAGTTTCCCACTTTATAGCCCTGAACTCTATACAAATCTTTGTTCAGGATTCTTCTTTCTTGTAGAGTTGAAAGTATTCAATAACCATTGAATAAACAGTTGAATAAACTGTTAAATAAACCATTGACTAAACAGAATCTCACCAGGCTCAAGGTTGACTCAGCCTTCCATCCTTTCTAAAGTAGGTAAAATGAGGACCCAGTTTGTGGGGGCAATAAGCTGACTTTATATACATATACACAAATATGAAGGCTATTGCTTAACACATTGTAAGCCGCCCTGAGTCTCCCAGAGACGGGCAGCATATAAATCAAATTTTTTAAAAAAACAATTGGCTATTTGCCTTCAGTGTTCTGTTTTATTTTATTTTTTTTATGTTCCATGGCATTACATTATTAATTTGTGTCTAATGCTTTGCAGTGGGAAAATGAAATGGGGACAACTGGGAAGCTTTAAAAGATATTCAAAACTTTATTTCTTCCAAATGAGAATGGGAGTGAGGTAAGCAACACTGAGTTCATTTTTCATTTTATTAAATGAGTCAGAAAGAGAGGAAGAGACCTTCCTTCAGAGGAAGATGGGAAATTGCCCAGAAAGGCTGATTTGTGCCCTCATGCCTGAAAGAAAAGGCAGCTGCTGTTGTTATTCCTTCTCCTTAGAGCAGCTATTTTTCCTACTTGTGGAACTTCTGTTGTGCACTGTTCTGCAGCTTTGTCACAGACTATGTAATAGAAAAAAATGCTCCATTTGTGACAATACTGCAGTTTTGTCAAGTGCTACTTAAACTGTTAAATAAATTAAAGCTGAGGATGTGTCTTCATCAGTGAAAACAGAGAGAGTCCTCTTATTTTCTCCCACATGGCCATTTGCTTCTCCCAAATGTTGAAAGATGAAAGTGAGAAAACAAACTTGTCAAACTTGTTTTTATGACTGAAGCCATTCCCAGGCTTCATCCACTAAAGTTGCACAGCTTCTCCACACAGAAATAACTACAAGAATAACTTAATAATGAATACCTAAATGAATGCCAGTATCTACTGGAATAAAAGTCAGCCAGAAATGGTTACATCAAACTCATCATTACTAAGGTATTATATTACTGGAAAAAGTCTTACCAGATCAGCACTTCAGGAATAAGGAATGTGTTCGGCTCAATAAAAAGGGCTTCAATGTTGAAATATATTCATCTAATGGTGTTGGAGAAAGACTTGCCTATTTGTTATTCCATCAGAATGTTGGGACAAACAGAAGCAAATCCGCATAATTCCCAAGTCATAGGTAGGCTATGCTCACACAAATGCTTCAGATCTGTACTTTTAATATTGATAAAATATATTTTATATTATATTTGGGCTACTCTACAGTAGCCCAGAAAACCCAGTATTTTAAAACTCAGTAAACTCTCGGATGTGACTTATCCAAACATGCAGCAAAAACTCAGTACTCTGTCAGTAAATACTAAGCAGGAAATGGCTAAAATTAAGAATATTTTACTAAAATTGTTGTACCATCTAAAATGTTTCTATGAAAAAAAAATTTTTTGCAACATACTTAGAAAATTCAACTCTTAATTATCACCCCAGGTTTCCTCCCCTTTTATATGTAGATAATGAAAAGACACAAGGAATGGACACAAGAAACCCAAGTTTCAAATTCATTTAGTCCCAAATAAGAGTAGCTAAAATCTAAATTACCACATAGGTAGTAAAGACTTGGATTTCAAACCTGCTTACTAATAATTCTTAGATTATTCTAATGTCTAATTAATCAATTTAGCCTATTTCATAGGTTGCTATTCCTTATCCCTCTTACATATTCCCCAAACATTCATGAAAAGGGATGAATATATAAAGAAGGGTGAAGAAATAAGTAGTGACCTTTTTTTAATTTTAAAAACTTGACTGAGAATACGAAAAGGGATTGTATCATTTGCACAGCGTTTTGAAAGTACACTGGAAAGAGTGAGGACTGGCAAAGTCACCGAGTGGGAAGAAAGAAGAGGAGAGAGAGATCAATTGGCACAATCCATCAAGCTACAAGAAGTCTAAATAATCCAGGATATCAATTTGGCTGATATATAGCTGATTTCAATGAGAGGAGCCCTTTAACAAGGCAGCTGTTCCGATGGCTACTGATCACAAACTGTCTGAGCATACCTGGAACTGAGACACATGGCTCAAAGCCATTCATCACAGATCTGCCCTAATGACCAGGCTTATTAGTAAACATTCCATGAACCTAATAATTTGCAGCTGTGCCTGGGGCAAGCTTTGGAGAGTCAGCTTCTGATATATATAAGCAAGGTTTGGAAATCTGAGAATCACTTTCATGAACTTTAGTTAGCATTACTGAATTGCCCTATAAATTGGCATAAACTTATTTCTACTGAGTTAGGACTGCATAAGAACTAAGCAAATGTTTCTCCACGCCTCTGTCCATAGAATGGCTTTACTAGTTGGCTTTATGAATAGACTTACAATATGTTAAAAAAAATTATATAGATAGAAAAGCCAATTTCCATTAGGCTATAATGTCACAGTACCAAACTGGAATTTACTTTAATGGATGCTATAATATTAACAGACTTCTCCATAACATTTAGTGATTCCCCTATGGGAATAAAGCATGGAATAAAGCAAACGACTTTATTTTTTTGACTAATTTGTTTAATTGGCTTCTCTTTATCTAATTTTAGAACTTACATCTGTGCAGGACAGATAACATTTAGGTCATCTTTTTGCAGAAATATTCAGAAGGATTCAAATTTTTAAGCACCACTTGCTAATAGTAGTTCCAAGCAGCTTTTGATGAAAATATTTTTATTTATTTCTGTATTTGAGGGACCATGAAAATGAATCCAAATTAATATGGTTAATTTTACAACATGTTCTTATTACTATATATTTATTCTTTTCATATTATTGTATTTTATATTTATTTTTACTCCTGTACTTTGGAGATATATTCTATGAAAGATAGTTCATAAGTATTTTAAATAAAGAACATAATCAAGAAATCTTTCTGTGCTTACCACAATCAGAAACAAACCGCATCACCTACAAGACTCCATATATATGCATTCACTGTACAACAACAGCTGTTTACTAGTTGATTTTTGAAAAGTTACTTGCTATTACAGATACCAAAGATATTGACAATGCTGAGAGATCTTTTACAGATTATTTCAGAACAGCTACATTCAACTCACAGTCCTCTTATCCAAAGCATTTTATTCTCTGCCCACTTTGCATTTTCAGCCAAACACTTGCAGGTACATAACCCATCTGATTAGCTGATGGCTGCCTGATTGCTGCAATTTCAATGGCTTGTTCAGAGCATCAATTGCCAGTCATGTCACTAAGAAAAAAGGATTAATAACAGATTGCTCAGGCTGGCTCAATACTGCTGAATGTGTCCAACAAAACACTGTCAGTAGCATTCCCGCAGGGATACTCTTAGTGTAGAGGAACCACAAAGAACATTTTTCATGATTTTACAAAACAATGATTAACTCTAGACCTTCACAGTAGGTAAGTCGTATGAGGAGTGCCTCAGCAAAGAGTGACTATTATTTCCAAATATATTCTTCTCCCTCTTCTGTTATTGTTTTGGGCAGCATCTTTTGAGAATGATACTTGCTAGGGAAAAAGACACATTTTCTCGTAGGCCCCATGGTATGGTATAATGTGTCCCATAGGAAACATATCTTTCAAACCCTTCTGAAACCTTCTTTGAAGAAAGCCATCAATTTGGCAGATTGGTTCAAGTTAGGTGTAGCCCTGTGTGGGAAGAAGAATCTGGAATCTGTGGAACATAGGATTACATCAACAATAGGAAGGCTGGAACTGATTTTATGACAGATCTGGGTCTCCACGTTTGTTACTGACCTTTCCCTTTCAATGTGGTTCCTATGATCTTCCCATGACATGATAATTCAGCTAAGGGCTAGGAACTTTAAACGCTAGCCAGATATTAAATAGTAAGTGCTAAAAATTATTCTTTGCATAACAACAGGGCCACTCCACTCTGAGCAGAATTAATGTTTAAACTCCATGAATAAACTAAGGCCTCTTTTCCATTTATGGCTCATCATCATCACCAATAAATCTGTGACAAAAAGGAAAAATAAGCTTCTTTCCTTTTTTTCTGTTAAGGGAGTTTAGTTCATAAGGGAAAGAAAATCCTCATTTTGAGAAGCTATAACAAGAATCCAACTTCTTTTTTAATTGTTATTTTATTATAAATGAAAAGATTACAAACAATTCAAAATGCTTTTAAAAACAAAAGAAAAAGAAAAATAGAAATTGCAAAAAAAAAAAAGAAAAGAAAAGAGAGAAAAAATAAGTACAGTAAAGTTAAAGAAAAAATAAATGACTTGTGACTCTCATCACAAATAGGAACAATTTTAGTTACATGTCACCTTCTCTTCAAATATAAAAACTGATAAATGATGGATCCTGATAGGTTCTAGATGGAGCTTGGGCCATTTCCTGAGGGCCTGGCATATGACTCGGCCAAAGACCTGGTAGCTGCCTGGGATCGGGCGGCTGGTGGGGCTTTAGATCAAGTCGTGCCTTTGCGGCCTCTGATCCAGTGCCGATCCCATGTGGCTCCATGGTTTACCGAAGAGCTGAGGGAGATGAAGCGCCGGAAAAGATGCCTGGAGAGCGGTTGGAGGGCCAGTCTCACTGAATCTGACTGAACACTGGTAAGGTCGCATATTAAGACCTACCTAGTGTCAATAAAGGCAGCAAAGTTTAATTACTTTTCAGCTCTTATTGCATCATCAGATAATTGTCCGGCCGCCCTGTTCAGGGTGACCCGCTCCCTGCTACATCCGGGAGTGCGGAAGGACCCCCTGGAAGGCAGGGCCGAGGATTTCGGACAATATCTGTATGACAAAATCGCACAGATTTGGGGGGATTTGGACTCTGACTGGGTAGATTCGGGCAGGGTGGCGAGGAATAGTCTTGAGAATATTATCTGGGAAGAGTTTGACTCTGTGACCCCTGATGACATGGACAGGACTTTGGGGAGACTTAGTGTGGCCACATGTTTGTTGGAGGGCCACACGTGTCCCTCCTGGTTAGTACTGGCTTCCCGGGAGGTTACATGAGGCTGGCTCCAGGGAATTATCAACGCTTCATTGAGTGAGGTTTACTTCCCCACGGCCTTGAAAGAGGCGGTGGTGAGGCCTCTCCTCAAGAAGCCTTCCCTGGACCCGGCAGTATTAGCCAACTACCGTCCTGTCTCCAACCTTCACTTTGTGGCGAAGGTTGTTGAGAGTGTGATTGCACGACAGTTTCCACAATATCTGGAGAAAATGTCTTATCCATTCCAATCGGGTTTCAGGCCCGGGTACAGCACGGAAATGGCATTGGTTGCATTGGTAGATGATCTCTGGAGGGCTCGGGACAGGGGTTGCTCCTCTGTTCTGGTCCTGTTAGACCTCTCAGCGACTTTTGATACCATGGTATCATGCTACGCCGGTTGGAAGAGTTGGGGATGGGAGGCACCGTGTGACGGTGGTTCTCTTCCTTTCTCTCGGACCGGTCGCAGTTTGTGTTGGCAGGGGGGCAGAGGTTGACCTTGAGATGCCTCATATGTGGGGTGCCTTAGGGGTCGGTCCTCTCGCCCCTTTTGTTCGACATCTATGTGAAGCCGCTGGGTGAGATAATCCATGGCTTCGGGTGATGTACCACCAGTACGCTGATGACACCCAGCTGTACATCTCCACCCCGGGCCACCCCAATGATGCCTTTGAAGTGATGTCCTGGTGCCTGGAGGCCGTGTGGATCCAGATGGGGAGGAACAGGCTCAGGCTCAACCCATCCAAGACTGAGTGGCTGTGGTTTACGGCATCCCGATATAGTCAGTTGACACCATCACTGACTATTGGGGGTGAGTCTTTGGCCCCCACAGAGAGGGTTTGCAATTTGGGCCCTCTCTGCCCTCTCCAAGGATACGCAGCTGTCCTTGGAGGAACATCTGACGGCTGTAGCCAGGAGGACTTTTTATCAGGTTTGCCTGATCCGCCAGTTGCGGCCCTTCCTAGATCAGGATTCCTTGTGCACAGTCACTCATGCCCTCGTCACCTCTCACCTGGACTACGGCAATGCTCTCTACATGGGGCTCCCCTTGAAGAGCACCCGGAGACTCCAACGGGTCCAGAATGCATCCGCGTGGCGCTCCCACATAACACCTCTCCTGTGTGAGCTGCACTGGCTTCCAGTGGTCTTCCGGATGCGCTTCAAGGTGTTGGTTATCACCTTTAAAGCACTCCATGGCATAGGACCTGGATATCTTTGAGACCGCCTGCTGCTACCAATGGCCTCACCGACCTGGGTGCTCCCACAGAGAGGGCCTCCTCAGGGTGCCATTGGCCAAGCAATGTAGACCCAGGGGGAGGGCCTTTTCTGTGGGGGTACCTGCCCTCTGGAATCAGGTGCCCCCAGAGATAAGAAGAATCCAAGACCTCGGTGCCTTCCACCATGCCCTTAAGACCTTTCTTTTTCAGCAAGCCGGGCTGGCTTAACAGTTTTTAAAATGTTTTTAATAGGTTTGTTATTGTTTTTTTAACTATGGGGCCAAACACATATATATCTTTTTAACTGTATTTTTTTTTATTTAAAAAGTTTTAACAATCATTACAACAATTCCCCCCCTCTCATGCCCCCTCTCCCTCCAATCCCCCTCCCCCCCAACACCCACCCCCTGGACTTCCCAGAGCAAAAACAGCAAAAACAATCCATTGTTCAAGCCTGTCGAGATCTTTTTGGATCCTTAGCTTATCTTATAGTATGTTGGCTATTCCTGCCAACATAGTGTCATCTGCAAATTTGATGAGTTCCCTATCTATTCCCTCATCTAAGTCATTTATTAACAATAGTGAGCAGCACAGGGCCTAAGACAGAATCTTAGTTCCCTCCATGTAAACAAATAATTCCCTCAACACTGTCAAAACTATTCACTAAATCTGCATTACTATTACTATTAATCTTCTCATTGTTCCTATCACCCATCTCCCACTTATGATTGTATGACTGTAACTTGTTGCTGTATCCTTACGATTTATATTGATTGTTTCCTAGTATTTTAATTTAATTTTATTTAATTTCCAATTTATATACCGCCCTTCTCCCTGAGGACTCAGGGCGGTGTACAGCCAAGATAAAAAACATAGAATACAAATATTAAAACATTTAAAAATATATATAAATTTGGGCCGAAAGTTAAGAATCACAAACTAATTAAAAGAATTTAAAAATTTCTGATGTATGATTCTGATGTATGATTTGATTGTTTATTTCTATGACTATCATTGTGTTGTGCCCTATGATTCTTAATGAATATATCTTTTCTTTTTATGTACACTGAGAGCATATGCACCAAAGACAAATTCCTTGGTGGTCCAATCACACTTGGCCAATAAAGAATTGTATGGTACGGTATTGTATTGTATTGTATCCTTTCATCAGTACATTCCAGTCCAAGCTTCATCCCACCAAGTTTCAGCAATGGCAACCATATTATACCTGCCCTCAGGTTTTACACCACAAGATGGTGCTGCCAACGGCTGCCTCGGTGAAATGTTCTCTAATGATTTTTTTTATTTTTTATTCTCTGCGATTCTCTATGGATTTCATACTCATGAGGCCATCTGCTAAGAATTAAGCAGTGTTTCTTTAAGGAGCAGTTTTCTGTAACCTCACCCCGCACTCTCTTTACAAATGTGAAGGAGATTCTAATATAGGAAGAAGCAAATTCCCGGAGCTATGGATCACCAAGAGCAAGCGCAGGAGACGCCGTAAAAGAGGTAAAAGAGCGGGAATTTTGAATAGACTAAGGAAGAGGGGAAATAAAAAACCCGCTCCCTTCAATCTTTCTAACTAATTTACATTCACTTGCTAATAAGATGGATGAAATACTCCTTTTAAACAAATGCAATTCTGATTTTTACAATGCAGCAGCCCTATGCTTCATTGAATCCTGGCTAAATGAGGAAGTTGATGACAACAGCATGCCAGGGTTTCAGATAATAAGAGCAGATAGAATTGCAGAATCATCAGGTAAAAAGAAGGGAGGAGGCTTATGTATATATATCAACAACTTCTGGTCTCAGGATATAACTATAATACATAAATTCTGTGATGAAAACTTACAGTCTTATCAACTGTAAACCATTTTACTCTCCACGTGAGTTCTCCTCATTCCTCCTAATTGCTGTGTATGTTCCACCACAAGCCTGTGTAAACAAGGCATTACGAACTCTAGCTGACCAGATTATGGACGGTGAAGCCAAATACCCAGATTCATTGGCCATTATTTTAGGTGATTTCAATAAAGGTAACTTAAGGAAAGAGCTTCCAAAATATTTTCAGCATGTCAATTGTCCCACTAGAGGTAAGAATACTTTATTTATTTTTTTTATTGAAAAAGTTTTCAAATACAAGTTTTTTCCCCTTTTCCCCCCCCTCTTCCCTAACCCCCCCTCGCCACCCATCCCCCCCGTGACTTCTTCACAACAATAGGCTATTTCATAACTAATTACATACATAATATCTTTCCTTTCCCTTACTCCCTCCTCAGAATACTGACCCTTAACATATTATTCTTATAACTCCCATTTTTACGATAATCTGCCCTTTTTCTCCTCCCCTAAACTTACAATGTATTATTACAATTTAACATTTAATCTTTTATATATATTAATATAACATTTTAAAGCAACCTTCTCCCTACATCCAGATTTAACGTTTATTCAGTTCTATCCAATTCCTCCACTCCCCTAAATATATGACTTAAGGATCCTTTTTCTTAGACTAATCAATCAGTAAACTAACCTATTTCAACCCTTCAATTCCTACAAAATCATGCAATACAATTCATATATCAGCTTCTGTGAAGACCTATGTGTACCGACCAGGAACTTGCAAATATACAGTAACAATAAACCTTGGCGCACAGCTAAATTTAAGCAGCTATGTTGTACCAAAGAGGAAGCCTACAGAAAAGGTAATAGAATGCTGTACCATCAGGCTAGAAATGTATTAACAAGGGAGATCAGAGCAGTAAAAAGAAGCTACTCTGAAAAGCTAAAGAATCAGTTCTTAAGAAATGAACCAGAAAACACGTGGAAAACTCTTAAAAATATCACTGGCTACAGCAAACCTCCTTCCCAGGCTGAAGGAAATCAACAACTGGCAGATGACTGAATGTGTTTTACTGCAGGTTTGAAAGGAAACTATAGCCACCTATCTCCACAACCCCCATCCCAGACACACCAACAACAGCTAAGCCTCCTGCAACTGACTCCATCTCAGACACACCAATAACAGCCAAACCTCCTACAACTGACCCCATCCCATTGGGTTCACAACCTCTGGTGATCACAGAAAAGGAAATGCAGACCTATTTCACAGACAAAAGCCAGGAAAAGTACCAGGCCTAGACAATATAACTTATTTTTGCTTAAAAGTCTATGCTGACCAATTGGCCCCCATCTTCACCCATATCTTCAATAAATCACTAGAGATGTGCCATGTTCCTTCTTGCTTCAAACACTCCACTATCATTCCAGAGCCGAAGAAGCTCACCATCAAGGAACTGAATAACTACAGACCAGTTGCTCTAATATCTGTAGTTATGAAAAACTTTGAAAGGTTAGTGATGTCCCACCTGAAAACCATCACGGATCCGCCATGCAAAGACTGCCTGCAATTTGCATACTGAGCAAATAGATCAACAGATGATGCTGTTAATATGGCTCTGCATTACATCCTACAACATCTTGAATCTCCAAAGATCTATGCAAGGCTCCTCTTTGTAGGCTTTAGTTCAGCATTCAATACCATCATACTGGACATTCTTCTAACTAAACTAAATCAGCTAGTGGTACCTGAACACACTTGAAAGTGGATCACAAGCTTCCTAACAGACAGGACGCAGCAGGTGAAGCTAAGCAAAATCACATCAGATACCTGTACAATTAACACAGGGGCTCCCCAAGGATGTGTTCTTTCTCCATTTCTCTTCCCTCTATATACCAATGATTGCATTTCAAATGATCCATCTGTTAAACTACTGACGTTTGCAGATGATACAACATTGATTGGTCTCATTCGAGACAATGATGAATCTGCATACAGACGGGAGGTTGAACAACTAGCCTCGTGGTACGACTGGAACAATCTGGAACTGAACACACTCAAAACCATAGAAATGGTGGTAGACTTTAGGAGAAACCCTCCCATATTACCACTCTTACAATACTAGACAACACAGTATCAACCGTAGAGACCTTCAAATTTCTAGGTTCTATCATATCTCAAGACTTAAAATGGACACCTAACATCAAAAATGTCATCAAAAAAGCACAACAAAGAATATTCTTTCTGCGCCAACTAAGAAAGCTCAAACTGCCCAAGGAGCTGCTGATACAGTTCTACAGAGGAACTGTTGAATCTGTCATCTGTACCTCTATAACTGTCTGGTTTGGTTCTGCAACCCAACAAGACAGACACAGACTTCAGAGGATAATTAGAACTGCAGAAAAACCAATTACTACCAACCTGCCTTCCACTGAAGACCTGTATACTGCACAAGTAAAAAAGAGGGCTGTGAAAATATTTACAGACCCCTCACATCCTAGACATAAATTATTTCAACTCCTACCCTCAAAACGACGCTATAGGGCACTGTACACCAAGACAACTAGATACAAGAACAGTTTTTCCCCTAACACCATCACTCTGCTAAACAAATAATTCCCTCAAACTGTCAAACTATTCACTAAGGCTGCATTACTATTGCTATTGGTTTTCTCATTGTTCCTGTCGCCCATCTCCTCTCACTTGTGACTGCATGACTATAACTTTGTTGCTTATATCCTTGAGACTTTTATTTATTGTTTCCTAGTATGATTTGATTGCTTATTGTACCGTATGACTGTCACTGTGTATTGTGTATTGTGATTCGTGACGATTGTATCTTGTCTTTTTATGTACACTGGGAGCATATGCACCAAAGACAAATTCCTTGTATTTCCAATCACACTTGGCCAATAAAGAATTCTAATTCTAATTAATTATAATGTACTAGTACTTCACGGTCACCCTGTTTGATCCCTAAACTTTGAATGTTAGTGTATAGGCATTTGAGTCTTTTATGGGTAGTCTTGGATATGTTTCCTATATCTCCTACTTTGTAACTGGGTTTCCCATCCTTCCTATCACTCTATATCTCATTGTTTAGTTGGTTGTATTGGGATTTCTGTTTGGAATTAAAGCCCAAAAATCTAAAGATTGTCCTAGTGATCCTAATAATCACCCTCCCCCATCGTTTTTGGTTTAAAGCTCTCTTGATAAGTTGAACCAGTCATTTCCCAAAAACATTCTTCCCAGTGCATGTGAAGTGCCGCCCATCCCTTGCCAGAAGCCTTTCATAGAGTTAATGCAGACCATGATCAAGGAATCTATGGCAGCACTAACCCTTGAGCCATAGTTCAAGACGTTGACCTATCATTGGATGTTGACCTATCATTAGAAGTACATATGAAATCACCACTTGTGCTCTTAACTCCTTAACTCTCTTGCCTATCTACTTCTAGGTATTGTTTTTAGATTGTTAGGTTGTTCATCCCCATGAAGGAGGAGAAAGGGATAGTAATCTGTGGGCTTGATTATTTTAGTAAGGCTTTCAACTACATCTTCAATTTTTTTTTACTCCAGGAAGTTAACATACTTTCCCTAGATTGAATATCCAGTCTGCAGACTGCTGGTTCTATTCCCCTGAGAATTGAATCTTCTATTCACTAAAAATTGTCTTTTTTTTTTCCTAGAGATGTTTGGGTTACTTTACTTCCTATTACAGGAGCACTTAATGATACTTCTTTTTTAGGGACCCTTCAGGATCCCCCTTTTCTAGGTTCTGCATGCTGCATGCTTAGATACAGTGGGGCTGCATTGGAATGGGCTGGATTAGACAGTAGCAGGGGCATTTTTGGTTGCTGGTTTTTTTTTCCTATGAGTGACATGTTTCCAATGGTCCTCCTCTAAAAATCCATATACAGGTTCATTTCTTTTAGAAGTTGTTGTTTATTATGTTCAATTTGGCCTTCTTGTTTAGTTTGGAGTTTCTCATTTTGTAAGTTTAGTTTCAGAGTGATTAGAGTTTATATATACATGTATACAATCACACACATGTATCAGCTTCTGTTTCAATGACTGTTTGTTTTGCTACTGAAATGGGGCTGCTTTTTCTCCACAAAAAGTGTGGAATTATCAGGCTACTTTTAGGATATGCTTTGCTTGTTTCCTGCCTTGATAAAAAAAAAAAAAACCCTTCCTATCCTCCCTATTTCCTCCCTACCTTCTTGTGCTCTGTGCTTGTCCCCTTCTTCCCTGCCTTTCTCCTCCTCCTTAGTGCCTGCCATTGTGGGGGTCCCAGGCCTCCATTTCCTTCTTGCCAGGGTCCTCAGCTTGTCTCCAGCTGTGATGGTCTGTTGCAGTGGTGGAATTCAATTTTTTTTTACTATTGGTTCTGTGGGCGTGGCTTGTGGGCATGATATGGCTTGGTGGGCATGGCTTGGTGGGCATGGCAGGGGAAGGATACTGCAAAATCTCCTTTCCCACCCCTCTCTGGGGCCAGCCAGAGGTGGTATTTGACAGTTCTCCAAACTACTCAAAATGTCCGCTACCGGTTCTCCAGAACCTGTCAGAACCTGCTGAATAGGATCCCTGGTCTGTTGCCTCTGGGCAATGTGGTCCTTTGCTCCACTGCTACCCTCGCTGCCCCTAATTGCCTGCCTCCGGCCATGATGTGTGCTCCTTCCAGGCACGCTGGTCCTTTGCTCTGCCACTGTCCCTAATCACCTGCTTCTGGCTGTAATGGTCCACTCCTTCCAGGCACACTATTCCCTTGCTCCGCCGCTGCTTTTGCTGCCCTTATCGCCAGACTCTGGCCATGATGGTCCATTGCCTTTCTGTTCCTAGCCGCCATGCTGCCTCTAGCTGAGCTGTTTCCAGCTGCTGGCTGCCAGCCACACCATCCCAGCCTCCAATCTTCCATGTTCTGCATCCACTGTAACCTATTTATTTGCTATGCTGCCTCTAGCCATCTTTTTTTAAAAATCTTTAATCCCTTCAAATAATGTCCTAGAACTTTTTTTTTATTTTTTTCTTTCTGTCAAAATTCTTCAAAACCTTAACAAGCCTTTTTGTAAATAGAATAGAATAGAATAGAATAGAATAGAATAGAATAGAATAGAATAGAATAGAATAGAATAGAATAGAATAGAATAGAATTTTTTATTAGCAAAGTATGATTGGACACACAAGGAATTTGTCTTTGGTGCATATGCTCTCAGTGTACATAAAAAGACAAGATGCGCTCATCAAGATACACTCAGGAATCACAAATCCAAAATAAGAAAATTATCCTGATCTCTCTTTTGATTTGATATGTGTGTATATGTTATTTATTTATTTTTTTGTTTATTTATTTATTTATGTTTTTTATCCCGCTGTTGTTGTTATTATCTCTCTCTCTCCCTTCCTCCCTCCCCCCTCTCATAACATGCACTGTTATGCCTAACACACACCTATGACTTATATATTTCTGTCCAAAGTTGAAATATAAGAATGATAAAAAAAAGTTTTTACTTTTTTTTATCATGTTTTCTAGTGGACACCTATGCACATGTTCACTTATTCATTCATTTTCACCATCCTATTTAGTTCAGTCCTATTCCCAAGTAAGTGCTAAAACTCTATTGATTTCAAGACTAACACATCTTACTGATGTCAATGAACAGCTAGTGTACAGCACAATTATATATAAATCTTCTTAGAAGCTAGGTCTGCTGAGTTTAATGAGCCCGTCTTCCAAATGAGAATGTATAGAATCGCCGTAATGTCTGGATCAAAATATCTTAAGACAAGAGGAATCATGGCAGCTATCTGACTCTTTGGCTAATGTAGTAGGGAAGCTTTAAAGATTGAGGTTTTGAAGAGCAAGAGATAAGCTCTGTGAGGCTGATGCAATTTGGAGCAGTCATAGGCCCTCTCAATGGTGTCCACTACCATTAGCAGATCCAACTCTCTTTGCTTTTAAGAAGCTATTTAAATTGGTATTGTTCCAGTGAACCATTGACTTTTTGCTCTGTGTAGGTGGCTGACATAGTTAGTTGATATTTATCATTTAGTTTTTTCAATTATATCTTAAAAACTTGTGTACTATCCAGAGACAATCCATCAGTCTTTAAGCTTTCAAAAACTGCATCAGCATAAAATTTGCTTGTCTCACTGACAATCCCTATCTTCCTACAGCTACAGTGCTGGCATGTGATACAATCTTTATTTATGATATACAGAGCATATTAAGTGAGGTTTCCTACCCTTTCCCAAATGTCAACATTTGATAGGAAAACATTTACTAATCATTCTCCTTAAAGTCAGATGGTATTCTTACTGTGGGAGGGGATAGGTTTTGACAGCTGGCTACATCAGGGATTTTAGCTATCTGTCAAAACCCATTCTGTTTTGCACAAATGTTTCATAGTGATGCTTTCAAATGGGACCTGACTATCATCTAAGACCTTCTTTTGAACTGTTCCAAAAGAATGATAAACCTTTGTTCAGAATTAACTCAGACCAACTGACTTGATTCATGAAAGCCTAACAGCATTTTCTTTTCTTCCCTCTTATACGAAGATTGTCTGTTTGAGTCACTCTATATTTTTCCCCTCTTGTTTGAAAGAATCATGAGCTATAAGATGGGAAGGTGAGGTGAGTGTTTAGTCAGAAAATCGACACCTGCAAGAGTGGAAGTGAGAGTAGGATAAAAGAAACCTTGTTTTTCAAAAGATACTAGTATATGAGAATTTACAGTGAGTTACAATTGTTTTACTATGTGCAACTAGCAGAAGGATGTCAAACTGCTGAGGCAGGATATGTCACATGTATGGTAGTCAATTGTGATTGCATCTATGTACTAAGTATCACTAAATTAAAAGTACAGGTAGTCCTCAACTTACAGCCAGTTGCTTAGTGACCATTCAAAGTTATGACGACTCTCCAAAAAGTACTACCTGATTCCAAAGTTTGAGGGCCCCCCCTCAAATGTGACTATGGTCACATTTCAGGTGCTTGGCAATTGGACTCCATTTACTGTTTGCAACATCCTGCAGTCATATGACTGAGATTTATAACATTTTTGCCTCAAACTAGCATTTACTTCTGGTTTTCAGCAAAAACATCCCATAGTGAACAATGGGTTCGCTTAACGACCATGGCATTTGTTTAACAACTGTGGTAATTGCTTAATAACAATGACAAAGAAGGTTGTAAAATCTAGACCAATCACACGATGACCCACACAATGACCATCTAACAAAATGGGCAGCCTCCATTAAGTTAATGACTACCTATAGCAAAATTAATATGGTTTGGCATGATAACAAATAAAACAAATGTCATATGAAAGAATCAACACTCAGGCCCATCAAAATCTGTTTGGTCTAAACAAGTACCATATTTTTCAGAGTATAAGAAGCACCTATCTTTTTTGGAAAAGAAGAAAAAGAAATCTCCCTCTGCCTCTGATCAATTTTACCTCGTTGCAGCAAACAGCAAACAGCCTGCTTTACTTTCATTTTCGTTTTCAGCATAGCTTGATTAGCACAAGGAAAAAAAATCTGCTCCATCAATTTACCTCTTTGCAGCAAGCAGCAGAGCCCTGACAAAACAGCTGAGAGCGAAGGGAGGCCGAGCCAATCAACGTGTGCTAATTAGGCTGTGCTGAAGCTGAAAGGAGCTGTTTTTTCTTGCTGTTTGCTTGCAAGGAGGTAACTGCTGCGAGGCAGAGGCCAAAGGGTGGGGGCCAGTGGGTGGGCAGGGTTACATTTGGTGTATAAGACGCACCTAAATTTTCACCCCCTTTTAGGGGGAAAAAAGGTGTGTGTTATACTCAGAAAAATACGGTACCAGTGCAGAAGAAATGCCTGTGTACACTGCAGAGAGAAGGAGACAACCTTTTATCAGTCGAAGGTGACAATATCACAGGAAACAAAATAATCTATGGAGCCCACATCATATATCAAAGTTGGGTCTGAAGCCAATACTGAATGAAGCCACAGTATAAAAGATGATCAGAACTATCTTTTTCTCTCTTCCTGGACCTCTTTTCTCTCCCTTCTCTGTTTATTTCTTTGTGTCTGCTTCTCTGATAAGAGTCCCCTCTTTTTCTCTTCTTCTTCATATAACAAGCAAACTCTTAAGGATCAGACAAACTGCTTTCCCTGGAGGTCTAAACTGATTAATTGCAAAGGACTTCTGAAATTAAGCTGAAGGCTGCATGAAATTAGGTGCTACCATAGGCGTGCAGAGTGCTCACCCCTATTCTAGAAAGTTTATAAAACCATTTTCAACTCTCTTTAAAATCATTGTCTGCAAGTGAATGATGGGGTTCAATCAGCAGATAGAAATAACAAAGCATTCAAAACTTGAGACACAAAAGCAAAGTGAATCACTGAGATGCTACATCTCAATGTTTTTTTAAAAACAAAAAATGTATTGATATACGTGGAAGGGACACTGAAAAAATCTGTTAAAAGTTGCTCTTCAAGTCAGCTGATGCAAAATCCTAAAAAAAAAAAATTCTATTGTCATCTCATATGAAAGAGCAACACATTCTATTTCTGCAGAAGAATATTTGTCGGCAACAAATAGCAAATCTGCCTACAGAGCTGAAGAGTTGGGCAAAGATTTTAGAAGAGACAAACTCACTGCTTGTGGGATTGCGTCAGACAGGTTTGGTAAGCTTTTTTTTTTTTAATTTAAAAAAGTGGTCCGTACAAATGGCAAAACTTGTTTGTCTGGAGATGACAAAAGAATTGTAGGCAGGGGCCATGATAAACGATGCCTCTCTCAAACCATTTTCAATTCAACCATTCCTTCTCCAGCTTTAGAAAAAGTGAATTGTTTCCCGTCCTTCTCAATTTGTCTGCTAGCTCCTAAATTTCTGCACAACAAGCGCCTTTCTGCCCTACAGTAATCGCAGCCTCTCGAGCGCGAAAGGTGAACGTTCCACATCCCCATACTCTGGACACAATTACATTTACACATAACCCCCTCCTTCCCTGTCATGATCTCTTTGCCTGACATCTCATCTGTCAGCAGCCCATCGCCGGCCACGGATCCAGTGACCTCCCTCTGAATAAAAAGAGGAAGGGACAGGGCAGTAAATCCCATCCCCAGAGCGCATCAGCGCGGCAGTAAATTGGAATCCTCTCCGTGCCCCCTTTATTATCACACTCACAGCATGAAGTTATGAGCCTCCACGCAGCTCCTGCTATAAAAATGTGATGGATGGGAGGGAAACCTCAGGGAGTTAATCTATTCTCCCATTAAATTTTACTTTAATTGGTCTTTGAGTCAATCAGAAACTCACTAGTCAGTGAATTAAGAAAAGGAAAAGGGGGGGGGGGATGAAATGGGTAGGAAGATGAAAGAAGGGGTGCTTCTATCAAATCATATGATAAGGATCTAAATAACTGGTGCCTGCAACCCATACTCTGCACATTGAAAAATAGCAATCTTCAATCTTTGGTAGCGGTCCTTCACAGCTATGAAATCCAAATTTCCTTGAATATATTTTAATATGGATTTTAAGTCAAAGACCTTAAGCAAACTGTCCTCCAAGCTTTATCTTCCAATTCTTTTGGCTTGGAATTCTGGGAGCTGTAGTAAAAAATAAATAAATAACAGAGAGCACAGGTTGAGTGAAGCTATCTAAGTCACTAAGGTATAAAGATTACAAGCAACAAGGAAGATAGGTAGGTAGGTAGGTAGGTAAGTTTCTCCACATTAAATTTCATTTTATTGGATAGGATCCATTGTTCGAGTCTCTCAAGATCTTCTTGGATCCTGAACTTGTCAGCTTAGTGTCATCTGCAAATTTGATGAGTTCCCTTTCTATTCTCTCATCTAAGTCATTTATGAAGATATTGAAGAATACTGGGCCTTGTGGTACCTCACTTCCTTCCATGTAGATGTAGTACCATTAAGGACTACTCATTGAGTAAGTTTTTTCAGCTAGTTACAAATCCATCCACGTTTTTTAGTTTACCAAGAAGTAGGTTGTGGTCTACTTCTTTGAATGCCTTGATGAGGTCTCAGTATCCTATGTCCACAGCATTTCGTTGGTCTACTAATTTAGTCAATTTGTCAAAGAATGAAATAGACAGACTTACAGACAGACAGATAGATAAAGCCAAAAGCTTCATTGTGGAAAACATGTTCTACACTAAAGAGCTTGACATTCTTCTTCAAGATCTTAGCTCTTCTTAGCCTCGTCTTATTTTTCAAAGGAAGCAATAAGAACAGAAGAAACTGCTGTTTCCTTGGAAGCCACTGCAAAGACACCTTCTCCCCAAATATATGGACTAATTTTGTATGTGTATGTTTGATTGCAGTTATTCTGTAAGAAAAAACTGTTCCAAAACTTCAAGTCTCTCAAGTGACTTGATATCTTTTCAACTAGCATACCTCTTTTATAATTCTCAGGAATTGTTTAGACTAGCAGTCTGGTCTTTATACGACATAAGGCCTTATACATGCCACAAATTTATTTTCTGTTTGTGCAAAGTAAGAATATTGTTATTGCAAGACCTGGAGCCAGGATTAGGGTAGAATTAGGATTTGCTTCTTGCTCTCAGTGTTTGAGGATGGCAGATCACGGACCAACTTCGAATGCAGTTGAGAAGGTGGGAAGTTGAAACCAAAGATCAATTTTTTAAAAAGCCTGCATTTTTGCCCGACTATTCAAATCAAGAGTTTAGGCATCAGACATGAAATTCTCCAGTCATTTTTCAAACTTCATGTGATCAGGAATTATTATGTCATGGACATAGAGTATAATCATAATTGAAATGAATTTATATCTTGCTTTTCATTATTAAAAAAAATCCAAAGCATGACTAAATCTAATACCAAATACCAGTTCCATAACATTTGTACATGCAAATTGAAGACATTTTCACAGGTAATAGTCACATATGCCTGTTATAGAACACAACAAAATGTAACTTCTGTAATGATATTGTCACATAATATAACCCTTTGCAAAATATTGTTGTATCATTAACAATCACATGATACATTCCTTATACTAGAAGAGTCTTCAAACTTTTGAGATGTGGAGTACAACACACACTATTTTACATAAAGGAAAAGATAAAGAATGTTTCTTTCTCACTACACTAGTATGATCTAGTGATTACGGCCCCAGGCTAGAAACCAGGAGACTGAGTTCTAATTCTGCCTTAGGCATGAAAGCTGCTAGGTGATTTGGGGGCAGTCACTCTTTTTCAGTTCAACTTATTTCACAGAGTAGTTGTTTTGGGAAAGGAGGAAGGAGTATTAGATATTTTATTTATTTATTTTATTAATTTAATTTGTATACCGCCCTTCTCCCAGAAGGGACTCAGGGCGGTGAACAGCCAAAATTAAAAAACATACAAATACAAAAGTTAAGATAATTTAAAAAATTAAATAATTGGCTACCCAATTTAAAATCCCAAATCCATAAAATTTAAAATCCCAGTTAAAAACCATTTAGGCTAGGCCGGCTTGATGAAATAAAAACGTCTTCAGGGCTTTACGGAAGGTCCGGGAACAATCGTATTCTGGGAGGCAGCTCATTCCACAGGGCGGGTGCCCCCACAGAGAAGGCTTGCCCCCTGGGGGCCGCCAGCCGACATTGCCTGACCGACGGCACCCCGAGGAGGCCCTCTCTGTGAGAGCGTATTGACCGGTGGGAGGTTATCGGTAGCAGCAGGCGGTCTCGCAAATACCCTGGCCCTAAGCCATGGAGCGCTTTAAAGATGAGAACCAACACCTTAAAGCACACCCGGAAGACCACCGGGAGCCAATGCAGCTCGCGCAGGAGAGGTGTTACGTGGAAGCGCCACGTCGCTCCCATAATCACCCGCGCGGCCGCATTCTGCACCAGCTGGAGCCTCCGGGTGCTCCTCAGGGGGAGCCCCATGTAGAGAGTGTTACAGTAGTCCAGGCGTGATGTAACCAAGGCATGAGTGACTGTGCACAAGGAGTCCCGATCCAGAAAGGGGCGCAACTGGCGTATCAGGCGAACCTGATAAAAAGCCCCCCTGGCCACGGCCGTCATATGCTCTTCTAAAGACAGCCGTGTGTCCAGGAGGACGCCCAAGTTGCGAGCCCCCTCTGTGGGGGTCAGTGACTCGCCCCCAATAGCCAGCGATGGCACCAGCTGGCTATACTGGGACGCCGGCATCCACAGCCACTCGGTCTTGGAAGGGTTGAGCCGAAGCCTGTTCCTCCCCATCCAGACCCGCACGGCCTCCAGACACTGGGACATCACTTGGAGGGCATCATTGGGGTGGTCTGGGGTGGAAATGTACAGCTGAGTGTCATCAGCGTACAGATGGCATTGCACCCCAAAACCACGGATGATCTCACCCAGCGGCTTCACATAAATGTTGAACAGGAGTGGTGAGAGGACCGACCCTTGCGGCACCCCGCAAGCAAAGTGCCTCGAGGTCGACCTCTGCCCCCCTGCCAACACAGACTGCGACCGGTCAGAGAGATAGGAGGAGAACCACCGCAGCACGGTGCCTCCCACCCCCAGTCCCTCCAGCCGGCGCAGCATGATATCATGGTCGATGGTATCAAAAGCCGCTGAGAGGTCTAATAGGACCAGAACAGAGGAGCAACCCCTGTCCCGAGCCCTCCAGAGATCATCCACCAATGCGACCAATGCCGTCTCCGTGCTGTACCCAGGCCTGAAGCCGGACTGGCATGGATCTAGATAGACGGTTTCATCCAGGAACTGTGGGAGCTGTCGCGCAACCACACTCTCCACAACCTTCGCAACAAAGCGAAGGTTGGAGACCGGACGATAGTTTGCCAAAACGGCCGGGTCCAGAGAAGGCTTCTTGAGGAGGGGCCTCACCACCGCCTCTTTCAAGGCGGGAGGCAAGAAACCCTCTCTCAAAGAAGTATTTATGATCCTCTGGAGCCAGCCTCGTGTTACCTCCCGGGTGGCCAGTACCAGCCAGGAGGGGCACGGGTCCAATAAACATGTGGTTGCGTTTAGCCTCCCCAGGATCCTGTCCACGTCCTCAGGAGTCACAGGGTCGAACTCATCCCAGATAACATTCTCAAGACCAGCCTCAGTCACCCCGCCGGGATCTACCCAGTCAGAGTCCAAGCCTTCCCGAATCTGAGCGATTTTATCGTGCAGATACTGTGCAAAATCCTCAGCCTGCCCTTGCAAGGGGTCTTTCCGCGCTCCCTGATGTAGGAGGGAGCGAGTCACCCTAAACAAGGCGGCTGGGCGGTTATCTGCCGATGCAATAAGAGCGGAAAAGTGGTTACGCTTTGCCGCTTTTATCGCCACTAGATAGGTCTTAATATGAGACCTAACTAGTGTTCGGTCGGATTCGGAGCGACTGGCCCTCCAACCACTCTCTAGGCGTCTTTTCCGGCGCTTCATCCCCCTCAGATATGTTAATTGCCTTGGGTTACTTACAAAAATAATAAAGGTGAGGTATAAATAAATAAAATGAATCTTTTGATGATTAAATCTTAGAAAACTTTATGGGTAACATGAGGGCTATATCAGCAAGAACGAGAGTGAACTGATTTGTTACAGAAGCAATGCACAAATGTTAACCACTTTTGAAAAAATGTGCACAGGGATGAGAGAATGAGTTATAAGATTTAACATATTTGTATCTCTATATGTTATATTTAAATTCTAAAATTTTGGTTTACTCAGAAAGAGGGCTTAACTCATGAGAAAACTATTGTACTCTACTGTAATCTCAATTTCAGAATTCTGTGAAATCTCTTTAATATTTCATAAAATAATACAGAAATCTCACATAATTTAGCAATCTCATGAGGTTTTCGCCATTAAAATAAAAGGATATACCTGGTCCCAGCGGTGGGATTCAAATAATTTAACAACCAGTTCTCTGCCCTAATGATTTCTTCCAACAACCAGTTTACCAAACTGCTCAGAAAGTTAACAACCGGTTCTCCCGAAGTGGTGCGAACTGGCTGAATCACACCATTGCCTGGTCCTCTTGGTCTGCAAACCATGCACATAGATTGATTTAACTTCCTACATTCCTGCCTAGGGTATCCTGCCTAAGTAGGGGGTTGGACTAGAAGACCTCCAAGGTCCCTTCCAAACTCTGCTATTCTATTCTATTCTATTCTATTCTATTCTATTCTATTCTATTCTATTCTATTCCTTACAAAAAAGTGCTTGCATTTTATTGGAAAAATAAAAACAATAACTTAAAACATATTTTGACATTTCAGATTACTCCCCCCCCCCTTTTTACATATTTTTATTAGCTTGGGTAATCAGTTGAAATGCTTTGATTCATTGAGGATCACAATAAGAGTTCTCACAGGAAGCTCTCACTGGTCATATAAGCCTGTATAGCTTATGTAAGAATAGAGGTCGTAGTATAGCCTATACTGCAAGTGAATAATAAACATTTGAAAAAGTGTAAAGTGTAATTTTTTTTAATCTTCAAGAGAAGCACTAAGTTTTAAAGAGAAATATTAGGCAAAAAAACCCAACACTTTTCTATTATGTTAACTTTCTTTCTATGGAGATGTGCTTCTGATTTTTTACAGTATTTTTGATTTCTCCCTATAGACTAAAGTTATCTACCCCATTTTACTATTTCAGTTTTCTACCAATCTATTCTGCTGAAAATATAAATTATAGCAGGGCATTGAGGTCACTAGCAATATCTAATGTTGGATATTTAACAGAACTATAAAATATCCTAATACTTCTATCATTGTATATATCCAAATCTGAATTTAAAAATAAAGAATGAAACTCATAAAGGACAATAAAAATGATTTGCTATGCCCAAGGACCACTATAGATTGGGAGCCCTAAATAGGGCACTCTGACTTCCACTGGTATTCCTTAGTGTCTGTGCTTCATCTGCATTCTTTTTCATTTCAAAACAGTCAAAGATAGTCAAAGCAGTCCTTTGCAACATAAATAAGTAAACTAGGGAGCAGGTGGGGGAAAGTAGAATGATGGCATTCTAAAAGATATCGCCCATAAAAGCCTAGGTGATACTACAACTGGTTACAACTTTTCGGTTTATTTCCAAAAGAACCACATGAGTTTCAAAGATTATTATTATTATTACTATTATTACCTATTGTTGTTGTTGTTGTTGTTGTTGTTGTTGTTGTTGTTGTTTTTATAAAAGAAGGCAAGTAACTGTAGGCAATGTTTTGCTTCTAATAAGCCGAAATATCTTTTCTCTCACCACAAGTTGTAAAAATAAAGTAAGTGGGACATAGTGTGTAGGGCATGCCAGCTTATCTTCTGGTGAATAGACAAGCTTTCCCAAGGCGGCCATTTTGTGACACACATAAAACATGCTATTACATTTTCAAATCTGTCTATTGAATGAACATGCATGAGTTGTTTATTTACAGACGCAACTCCTCAATCAACAGTATATTTTTCCCCCATAATTGCACTGTTGTATAGTTCAAGTATTAGTTCAGCGTAACTGAACAAAATTATACTTCCTGAATGATATGTTTCCTAGCAGATAGCAGCTTCTTATAGTTTATACTTGGGTACAGAATAAATTATTCACACATTTTCCACCATAATTAATTACTAGTTCCTTCCGAGGCTGAATTCAGTTAATTTTATCTAGATTTAATCTTGAATTAGGATGGGAGTTAAAGTAGGCAAAGATACGACTATCAGAAAAAAAGTATAAATTGGTATTATGAATCAGAATAAAAACAGAAGAAGGTATTTTAATATCATCATGTTTATAAGTCATCAACATATATCTATGAAATTAAATAAACAACAATGCATTCTTATCTCAATTATATCTGGGTAATTATGTATAGAATTGCACAGTATATACTCCATCTATAAATGGAATTGTTACATGACAATTCAATTTCTCATACAAAGATAATGTCATTACTGTAGGAAGTTAATGACTAAAGCCATTTTAATATTTTATTCTTAGAATTGTAATATTCAGAGTGTCCAAAACAATTCTTGAAGTTAAAACAACAACTGGGATTTATATATAATGACTTCAGTCAAAATAGTGAAAAACTTCAAAGTCTCAAGTTTATTACAGTATACACACACACACATACACACAGTATATATATATATATATATATACACACATATATACATATATGTGTATGTGTATATGTATGTGTGTGTATGTGTATATATATATATATATATATATATATATATATATATATATATGCAAATTTTGGTGTATTCGGGTCTTTTCCCGTGTAAGATTGAGAGTATCTTGGTGACGTTTTGACGAGGTCCCACTCATCATCTTCAGGCTGGTGTCTTCAGCTTCATGCTTGTGCGAGGAAAGCTTTCCTCGCACAAGCACGAAGCCAAAGACACCAGCCTGAAGATGACGAGTGGGACCTTGTCGAAACGTCGCCAAGATACTCTCAATCTTATACGGGAAAAGACCCGAATACACCAAAATTTGCATACCTCTATCTGTGAAAATCTACGAAAACACACACACACACACACACACACACACACAGTGTGTGTGTGTGTGTGTGTGTGTAAGGAACTCAATCTTTTTACTTTTCTCTAATTCTTAGAGGCAGTATTGCTTCTTTCTATCTCCAAGCTTACTAATGCAAGAGTTACAAAGCGGCAAAAACAAATAGCTGCTTTTCAATTCTTTCACAGCCAAGGAGAAATGAGTCAGTTGCCTATGTCCCAAACAACCCTTTATTCTAAGAATTGTCTGGAAAATTTAAAGGGCATATGAACCTGCTGGGCATCAGCTAGGACAAAGATGCATTAATTGCTGTCCGGCCCCTGGCAATTCTGTGTATTGATCCTTGGTCCACTTTCTCAAATATTATTGTTTCTTGATGATGAACATATCCCAGAAGAAAATCTCTTAAAGGAGAAGGATGCAGTTTTAATAGCAGACCTACTATTTCCTTTACAGTTATACATTCCATAGGGTAATAGGCTGAAGGAACAAGATTCTCCAAGTTTGTTTCTGGGATTAAAGATCTCACTCCATAACTACATCATTATTAATATCGCCAAGATATTGTAGATTGTTTATATGATATAAATGTTTTAGCAGAAGGAAAAAAAATCACTTTAACAGCAAAAAACTAAATATAACTTTAGGTTACTTCTGTAGTGATCTTGGGATAAGAATAGAGGCAAGTTCCTTAACAATAATTAATAAATCATCTGTGCTACAGTTGAAATACTGTTAGAATGAATCCTATGGATTTGATTGGCATACAGATGTAGAACATAATAATTTATTATGGCTGTTTTGAGTTTCTCAAAAGAAAAATATGAATGAAGTATTCATACAAACAAAAAAATGAATTAATCTTATGTTTACTAGGTAATTAGTATTAGGGACATAGTAGAGTGAGTTTAATCCTCAGGTAGGTCATTTATGTATTAAAATGGAGTGTATTGATGCAAATGTATTTGAAAGTGTTTGCAGAATTTGTGATATATTGCACATCTTCCTGGGATTAAATAATAGCAAGGATATGAGCACATGCTTTCATACAAATCTCATAGTAGAAAGGAAGTGAAGTCAGAGCAAGTGGTGATAGAAACATTCAATCCACAAATCAACATTTGGAGACAGGCATGTTAGGATTCAGCAGTATTGACATTGCTTTCACAAAACCTTTCTTATTTTTTAAAGAATATTAGCCAGGGATCATTTTTAAAGTTAAAAATGCAATACTCCAATGAAACTTCATTCACAAATAAATGTTTTTAAATTACGGAGATAGATGGAAACTCAGTTTTATTCTAATCATATGGATGCAATGGTGTAAATGTGATAACAATGTGAAACTCCGTAAACTCAGAGGAATGTTTAAAATTAAGATTAGATTTTAAATATTTCAAAGAAACAGTAATGCACCGATGCATGATGAAGCATACAAGGTTTAAAGAAAGTATTTTTTTAAAGAAATACAATCATACATTTTAAAAAGGTGGGATCTTGATATGATGCAACAAGAAGATTACTAATATTCGTTAAAGAGTCTTATGTGTACATTTTCCATTCACTAAAACCAACTTTTAAAAACTTAACAGATGCTGCAAACTTGTTTGCAAGCATAATTTTCTATTATTAAAATAATATGTTTATGATGTGTAGATGTTTAAAAATAACTTTGATTTGCCAATTTAAAAATGTTTAGAAGCAGAGATTTTGAGTGGAGGAACTGTGGGAGAAAAAGAAAAGCAGAGAAAGGGTTGTTTAACTCTTTATTGCTTCTTCTAATTCATCCACTATCTACTATTCCTCAATATTAAAATTCTCTGCTATATGTCCTATAATAGAAAAGCTTCTTGGGCTGCTATTTGAAGGGCATATGTAATTCTTAAGGAAAGTATTAAGCAAACCCTCCCTCCCTCAAAGTTGTCAACATTTTAGAGTGGAACTATATTGTACCTCCACCAGTAGATGGCACCCTAGGTTTTCTTACAGAACAGTATTGAAACAAAAACTCATAGCTCTCATCCCCCACCCTTTTTCTTAAAATAGATAAAATTCTAGATATTAGGAAATATAATAGGATGAGATACATCATCTTATAATAAGATGAACATACATCATATGAGTCTATTAAAAGCAGAATTAAAGTGTTGTCCTCTTGGTTTTTAAAGCTATATTTGGATAGTGAAACAGTAACTTATGTTAAAGCCATTCACTCTTCTTTGTTACAGAACTAATTCTCAGACAGGAAAATTAAATCTATAACCAAGCTCTGCCAACTTAAGTCTACCTAACACATTATGTTGGTGCTCTTGAAACCTTACAATGTTATTTTATTCAGTAGGCACCTGAAATCTTTTCACTGGCTTTTTAATTTATTTATAGCCAAGCATTCTAAGTAATCTGAAAACCAGGAACTGAAGTGAGGCAAGCTTCCAGCTTTTTTTCAAGTATTAAACTGTCTTGTTTCAGTCTGTATGCACATTCAGCCTGTATGCAAATTTAGCCTGTATGCACATATATTTGGAATGCATAAGCACAAATAATTATCAGCCACACCCATTAAAGCTGTTTTGATGACGATGATGACGACACAGTTGCATAGAAGCAAAAGGTCTCCCAACTAATTCCCTTTCCTCTTCAACAATATGCATCCATTTTGGCTCAGTGAGCACACCACACTTCCTAAACAGGAAGCAGAATCTAACTGTGACCCTGTGATGAACTTTCGCTATTTCTTTAGGCAAAGGGAATGATGGGTCCCAGGACAGCAGATCCTTCTGTATGTACACATGAACTGGGGGAGTTTAGGTAGCAAAGAGAACAGAAGAGTGTAATTATGAAAATTAGCTCTCTTAAACATCAGGCCCTAGGCTCACCAGCTGACAGCTTGAAAGGAAGGTTGTCCAGAGCAAATGGCTTAACGAGCTGTTGTATTGCTGTGCACATTACAAATATTTAAGATGCAGCTGATGACAGAAAGCCTGGGGATGGGACAGCTTTAGGCAAGCTAGAGAGAGCTGAACCAGGAAAATGTTTTCATACTTTTTCAAAGAACGGAGATGAAATTCTTACATTCAAAAGTAAGGAGTTATATTCCATTAGGAGTGACAAATATGCAGATATCTATTTCCTAGATTATACAAGCTGAGAAGTGATAAATAGCCCTAGTTTCCCAACACATCTAGAAGAGTTTAAAGAGGCACATATTTATAAGGTATATATAAATTATATATGCTACAATTTCATTATATATATAATGTACAATGACAATAAAGGCTATACCATACTATACCATACTATACTATACTATACTATACTATACTATACTATACTATACTATACTATACTCCTAATGTAATTGTAATGCTAGTATTAAAAGAATGATTTGAGGGGAAAAGCTGATAAGGTGACATTTGAACACAACTGTTTTTTTCCAATCCAACAGAAGGTTGGAAAGCAATTATGTAACCAAGATGTTCTTTATCAGCAGGATGACTTTTTGAAAATGAAATAGAATAGGCCAAACCTGATGTGATAGGAAAGTTCAGCAAAAGATCTTGTCTAAAAAAGGGACAGGTTTCAGCCAGAAGTAGCAGAGATAGTTTTCCCAATCCACCTCTTTGAGAGATGGAATTGGGGAATAACTTGGAAATGGCTGATTCCTTCTTTCTTAATCACTTTCTCTTCTCCTGGTCACATGATTGAGAGAAGAAGATTTCTAGGGAAGAAATGGTGAACTGAAGATGGCTCCTCTCTCAGTGGAATACAGTGGAATGAAGAGTCAGTGGATGGCCTCTCTGGATAGGAAGGGGACTGGGACCACTTACAAATGCTCCTGAGAGGATGATTTTGAACAATAATCCCAGAAGTTCATTTTAAAAATATTTGCTATTTTAGACTGCACTGGGAAGATGATATGGAACAGGTGCAAGTTTTACTGCATAGGACTAAAGCAGACTTGAAAGTGGATCTAAAAATTACAAGCCATGGAAAAATGTGGAAGGAGATGCCACACTCTATTTAGGAATGAAACTGGTTGATGTCTTACGACTCTTACAAAAGAGTGACCTAGATAACTTTTTTATATTGGATTCACAAATGAGACTTAAAGTTGTGAAGAATTCTGTGAGAAGTGAAAAGAAAAAAATGAGAATGAATCAAATGCTATGACTTTATTTGAGTATATATAGGGTCAAAAGTAAAGAAAAGCAATATGAAAAGATAACGATTGTTAAAAATAACAGAAATTAATATAAAGTTGGTTTATTTGACTAAGGTTAAAGCAGATACGTTGTTATCTCTGGTAACTATTAATGGACTTTTACTGACCAGGATCATACAATTTAATAAAATAAGTATAGGAGGGGGGAAAAAACAAAAGTTACAAAGACAAGTTAAGCAACATAAAATGAGTATTATTTTAGATATACTGTTAGAGGGATTGTAAATAAATGAAATAAACTTTATAAGAGGGAAAAATAGAACATATGCAAACTAATTCCCAGTGGGCCCGTATACACCAACAAACATTGATGCATAACCAGGTGCACTCAGATGTGACAAACAATCCTGTAGTCCCTATTTTTGGGGTAGAGTCAGGGCAACTGGATGGAATTGAGCATTTACTGGCTGGTTGTCCTTCCCAACATCTACTTGGAGTTTGCAGCAGATATTGTTTTTTTCAGTCATAGGAGAACTGGTGCTACCTAGCATTGAACTCTTAACTTTCACTTGGAATGCCTTTACCACTAGGCCATCATGCTGCTTCTATAAATAAGGCTTTCTATTTAATAATATTATAAAAAACTATTAATATTTTAACTGTTATATCTGGAAATGATCCAGAAAAATATAACATTATTTTGATAAGCTTTTAGCAACCTATCCAATTAGGCTTACTGTAAATAAGGTTACAGCCCAGAAAATCATAGGGACACACATAATAAGAAAGTATGTTCACTGATCTTTCTATGTTTTAAAAAAATTCTTGGTACCCAGTCTTGGAATACATAAGAATTCAACTAACATAATATTCAAATACAAAATGTCTCTGTTTTTCAGTTATTTCAAAATATTTATTTTAAAACATTGTGCAGCTAAAAACTAACTTTATTTTCTTCATAGCTAAGAGCTACTTCTCAGTTTATCTACTATTTCTGGAAATTCCAAACAGTAGTAATACAATAGTAGTAGTAACAATAGTAGTCATAGTTATCTAGTTTAAATGACAGCATCATGAAGCTAAGGATTAATATGTATTCAATTTTTTAAAAAAAGATGTAACATTTCAGTAAGTCAGATTTTTCCTTGAGTAGAAAATGTTTACTCAAAAAATGCAAAATATTTCAACTGTTCTGTGTTACATTAAATGTAAAGCAGGTCCTTTTATAAAAAGCAACAAATATTACTCCCATTAAGCAGTGATTTGAGCAAGCTCTTTCTCTCCTTGCAACTAGGAATCCACTACTTTGTTTTCTGATTTACTATATCTCTTTGTTTTTTTATTTTTGACTGAAGAAAAAGAAGAGCCGTTCCTTCCTCTTCCCCACTCACGACAAATAATAATAATAATTTAACTCGGACTGTAGCTGAATTTGGACTTTGACATATAGAAAAGATCTTCTCATCTCCATCACTCTTGTGTAGCTACTTTAAAATAAATTAACAGCATAAAGTGCCTTTGGAAAAATAAACATCTGATCCATGAATATTGTTGATTGGTGATCAGAAAAGAAATATTCTGAGATGTGTAATTCTCATGGAGGAGAATGGGATTTCTTGGAACATGGGCTTAAAACTGCACTGCTTAGCAGGACCCTAAATCTCTACTTATAGGATTTACTGCCTCTATTCTCTTCCTTTACTGCAAATACAATCTGGCAGTAACGGTCTAACACGGGAACACCATCACTGCCTGGTTGATAGCTCACATAAAGGCAATGTCAGCCGAAAACTATGAGTTTATAAAAGGGGAACAAACCTTTGACAGTGACAAGAACATGAAACCCATTAACAATTTAAACACTCAACATTTTTTATCTCTCTCCCTTCTCCCATCTTAAACCTATTACAGGCCTGATCGAAGGCCTGGCCTGCTGAGTTTACTACTGTGCAAGAAAACCTTGGTGTAGGTTTTCCAGTCAGTACAAAAGGTGATGGGTTAGGGATGAAGCCGGTCAGAGAGCTATCCTCTCCTTTCCCTACATCCAGCTATTTACACCAATTGAAGATAATCTGTCTATATTTTATACAATCAAAATATTGTTTATACACACCAAAATGAAAATAATGGCAAGCTTAATGCGCTACATATATATATATATATAAGTTCCCTTCCTTTCTTTCAAGAAATTCATTTTCTGAGGAATGAATTTCTAAGGGGAGAGAGGAAAAGGCATAAAAACAAGAAACTTGACCTTTAGAGGAAAATGGGAATCTGATAAAATAAAAAACAAAATGGAGTAAAATGTGGGTGGTACTCTTAGGTAGCACCAGTGGTGGGATTCTGCCGGTCCTAGGTGGTTCGGTCGAACCGTTTGTTAAATTGCTGGCTCGCCCCGCCCCTTGCCAATAAATAGTGGGGGCGGGGCGGGGCAGGGCAAAGGGTGGGCGAGCCAGTAATTTAACAAACGGTTCAGTGTTTTTTTGCAATTTATTGGCCTCGCAGCACACCAAACCATTTGTTAAATTGCTGGCTCGCCCGCCCCTCGCCCTGCCCCGCCTCCTACCCTCACGGTGTCAGCCTACCCTAGCTCAGGGCTGGGCAATTGTGGCTCTTTTACAACCTGTGGACTTCAACTCCCACCTAGCCCATTCTGGGGAATTGTGAAGAATTCTGGGAGTTGAAGTCCACAAGTCTTAAAGCTTCCAAGGTGGGAGACATCTGCTGTTACACTGTAGAATCCTTTCAAGCATGAAGATGGCCAAGTATCCTCCTTGAGAGACAACAGTTGAACATCAGGAGGGCTGTTAGAGGGCAGGGCTACATTTGGAAATTTTTGCATTTTTGCAGGTGGTGCAATACGATCTGGTGTCTGCAATGGACAGCAAAATCCGGCTTCTTCTCTCTGTTGTAAGTGCAGCATCAGGATTCCACCTTGGTATATTTGCGGCACAAGGCAGCCCTTGTCTCCTGCCGCTTGGGACTCGGAGAGGTAAACAGTCTCTGGTTCGGGGAGCAGCTGGATTTTGCTCTCCATTGCTTTCTTGGCCCCCTGCAAGCTCTCGTGTCTCGAGGAGCATTCCCTGAAATGGTGCGGGAAACTTTGGTTGGGCTTCTTGAGAGATGAGAGCTTGCAGGGGGCCGAGAGAGCAATGGAGAGCAAAATCCGGCTGTTCCCCAAACCAGACACTGTTTACCGCTCCGAGTCGGCAGGAAACGAGGGCTGCCTTGTGCCGCAAATATACCAAGGCGGAATCATGATGCTGCACTTACATCAGAGAGAAGCTGGATTTTGCTCTCCATTGCAGACACCAGATTGGCCCCCTGCAAGAGAATGAGAGAGAGAAAGTGGGGGAGAGTGGGGGAGAGAGAGAGAAAGAGGGGGGGAGAGAGAAAGAGAATGAGAGAGAGGGGGGGGAGAGAGAGAGAAAGAGGGGGGAGAAAGAGTGGGGAAGAGAGAGAAAAAGAGAGAAAGAGTGGGGGAGACAGAGAAGGGGGAGAGAAAGAGAGAATGAGAGAGTTGGGGAGAGAGAGAAGGGGGAGAGAAAGAGAGAATGAGAGAGAGAAAGTGGGGAAGAGAGAGAGAAAGGGTGGAGAGAATGAGAGAATGAGAGATGGGGGAGAGAGGGAAAGAAAGAGAGGGGAGAGAGAAAGAATGAGAGGGAAAGTGGGAGAGAGGGGGGAGATAGAGAGACAGAGGGGGAGAGAGAAAGAGAATGAGAGGGAAAGAGTGGGAGAGAGAGGGGAGAGAGAGAGAGAGAGAAAGAGGGGGAGAGAGAAAGAATGAGAGAGACGGGGAGAGAAAGAGAATGAGAGAAAGAGGGGGAGAGAGAGAGAAAGAGTGGGAGAGAAAGAGAGAAAGGGGGAGAGATAAAGAGTGGGGAGAGAAAGAGAATTAGAGAGGGGGGAGAGAGAGAGAAAGAGGGGGGGAGAGAAAGAGGGGGGAGAGAAAGAGAGAATGAGAGAGGGGGAGAGAGAGAGAGAAAGAGGGGAGGAGAGTGCGTGAAGGACCCTATCCTATCACTGGGAGTCCAGATGCTTCAGCAAGGGCGCGCTGGATTTGTATTAGTGGTCCGCGAAATTTAAAATTATGAACTTGGTGGTCCCTGAGGTCCAAAAGGTTGGGGACCCCTGCTGTGGAGGATTTAAGCAGCTTAACTGTGCTTGCTTGCCAATACCAGAATTACGGAGTTGGAAGGGACCTTTGGAGGTCTTCTAGTTCAGAGATCTCCAACCTTGGCAACTTTCTCTGCCTGGGCCTGATGCTTCCTGAGAGGCAGGGGGTCTCTCCGAATGGGACCCCCTCCCCAAAAGGCTGGCCCCAAAATCCTAGCTCAGAGGTCTTCAAACTTGGCAGCTTTAAGACTTGTGGACTTCAACTCCCAGAATTCTCTAGCCAGCATAGCTGGCTGGGGAATTCTGGGAGTTGAAGTCTGCCAGGGTTAAAGTTGCCAAAGTTGGAGATCTCTGGACTAGAAGATAAATGATGACATAAATGATGACCAGTCAAAAGTGCGAGGACCTGTCAGAAATCACTTTTTTCAGCCCTCTGGGTAGTCCCTATGTGCATATGGACTACTCAGAGGGCTGAAAAAGTTATTTTTGACCGGTCCTCGCACTTTTGACCAGTCCTTGAACTTACGACTGTCCTCACATTTTATGTTTTGCGTCCTATCTTGTCACCGTGGTGAAGAGAAGTAGTGGTGAAATGATTGACATAGTTATTAAGAATGCCACAACGGGCATAAATGTGAGGATGGTCATAAGTGCGAGGACCGGTCAAAAGTGCGAGGATCAGTCAGAAATGACTTTTTCAGCCCTCTGAGTAGTCCCTATGCACATAGACACGCCCACCTGGTCACATGATCAGCTAGCCACGGCCTACCCAGTCACATGACCAGCTAGCCACACCCACCCAGTCACATGACCACCAAGCCACACCGCCAACTAAGCCACGCCCACAGAACCGGTTGTTTAAAAAATTGAATCCCACCACTGGCTAGCTCCCAGCTGATATAACTAGTAGAAATAATTCAATCTTATGTGGGTATCCAGAATTACTTTGGATCTGAGTAATATAAAAAATTAATAAGCAAACAAACATATAAAAACACCTCATCTATTTTGTTGCAAATCATACATCTTTCATATTGTCCTTATTTTCTATGATAAAGAATGGTTTTGATACTTCGGAATAATCTGTTATTATTCTCTATTATTCTCTTATTCGAGTTAGAAGTCTGAAGAGCTGTACATCGTTTTTTCAGAGTCAGAAACCTTTATTGATTTATTGCAAATCAATATATATACAGTGAATCATTTCCCCATCCATAACCTGAAATGCTACAAAAGGAGCTTATGTATTTACCATTTAAACTGATTTTCCAAACTATATCTGCTATCATCTATAGACTGTGATTATCTGACTATCTCATCTTTTACTTTATCTTACTTAATTTACTTAATTAGCATTTTGATCATAGCAACAGGGTAATACTCAGATTGTGGACAAAGTTAAGTTTGATTTATGAATATTTTTCATAATTTCTGGGAGATACTTTTATCTTCATTTTTTCTAATTGGAAACAGAATAAAATAAATGAAACATAGGCTAACAGTAACAGAGTTGGAAGGGACCTTGGAGGTCATGTAGTCCAACCCCCTCCTCACACAGGAGAGCTGTACTAGGGATTTGAACTGCCGAACTGCCGACATTATGGTTGACAAGCTCAGTGTCTTAGCCACTCCACCCCAATGGCAACAGCTGCTTCCCTTCCCCACTGTCTCTTTATCAAGAAGGGTAGCAGGTGGCAGGTGGGGCAGGAAAGAAGCAAGACGCCTAGACGAGACGTGGCTCCCCTTGCCGTCTCTTCTCCCCACCCCCCTTGCTGGGCGTGACAGGGCTCCTGCCCCTCACTTAGCCACCCACCCCCTTTAGGGATGCAATTTGGGGGCGGCAGTTGGGGTGGGCGAGAAGCGGGTCACAGGTCTTACCTTTCAAGCTCCGTCGCATTCCTCACCATTGTGTCCAGGTAAATACGCTGTAAAAGAAAACCTTATTGCGAGTTTGAGAAAGTGCAGCCCCGTTGCGAATCAGTAGTAAAGGTAAGTAGAACCCACCCCTGCTACAAACCTTTCATCCTTCACTCCTTTCCCTGCAGCTAACAAGAGAATACAAAAAGCCAATTAGTTTCTCCAAAAAAAACCCTGCTCACCTGGAATAATAAATGAACCTTCATCCATGCTCTACCCAAAAAAGGGAATTTTTAAAAAAAGTTAGAAACCTTCCCTAATATCATTCCACATTTTCGTGAAATAGGATGTGGATTTGTCTGGCATACTGTTAAAAAATCTGAATGATTGATGTGAAGGTATAATGCCATCATCAATCAGACATATGTAACATTTAGTGTGAGTTGATATGATAAAATAATAGAATTCCCATATCTTTTGCAACCAGACATTTAGTAATTGCAGTGATACTTGTTGGCTATGCTGGAAGAGAGTGAAGATGTGTTCTAAACAGGAGGCACCAAGACCAGGATAATGAAGGTTTAATAATGGAATAGGAAAGACTGAATCCAAGAGCCAAGAGTTGGGATGAGGCAACAGTTCTCGCCAATGAGAAAACTGACATTTCAGAAGCTTTGCAGAACTATAGTGTTGCAACACAAAAATAAATCCACCTGCTTTTATATAATTTCAACGATTATATAACCTGACTTGGTTATCAGAGTCAGCTAATGTCATGAAAGCCCATAGATCTAGCATTGAATTTGAAGTGGCATAAACTCTTGCATGAAAGTGCCCAAATTTTAAACTACATGCACAGTTGCAAATATAAAATGGCAGTAAGCGGCATGGCACTAAAGGGTGAAATAGCTCTTGAAATCTATAGAAAGAAAAGGAGGTGAAAGAGGAGTCCACCTCCTTTTAGGCAACTGCATTTCTGGCTCCTCAATAACAGGGCTCATGGAAATAAAAAAAATCTACCTTTCAGTTTCTGTAAATAATGTTTTTACTAGCTTTAAATTCAGCAGTGGCTTCCACAAATATTTACACTGTTAATATTATTAAGTGCCAAAGAGTCTTGGAAAAAAGAATTGTTGAAAAATCCCATCAAGTTATTGCACTTGTAATCATTTTCCCACCCCTTTTAGTTGCTATGGCAATAATGTATTCTGTGACAGATACTGGAGAAGCAAGAGCACATACAACATTACTAACCAAATATAGGTAAATTTTGAAGCTGGAATTATTCTCATAAAAATAACCACTTCAGGTTTCTGGACTAAGAATAACTAGGATGTATTGAATTGGTTTTCTAGGCATTTGATTTATTAATCTAAATTTGAAATCATGGTCCTCCTGACCCCCTTTTGGTTTATTATCACTTCATACTATATTTTCCATCGATTGGCTGGATTGGTGGATTGGCTCAGGACAAAAGTTGGGTAATACAAGTTCTTGAGCTCTGTTGAACCATGTGTTGACCTTGGGAAGGAATGTTGGGTCCAGGCATAAAATCACTCTGTCAACATGGAAGATGCACAGGTCCTCCCGGATTGACAGAACTGCCAGATCAGATATTTGCCTGCCGGAAGTGATAGCCGCCAGGAATGCCACCTTATATGACAGGAAGTGTAGACTGACTTCCCTCAGGAGCTCGAAAGGACTCTGAGTGAGGGCATTTAAAACCCTGTTTAAGCTCCACGTGGGAAACGAGTGTACCATATGCTGTCTAGTAGCCCCTCTGAGGAACTGGTAGACCACTAGGTGCTGAGAAAGGAAATCTCTGGTTCCACAAGTCAAAATAGAGGACAGGGCTGCTACCTGTCTCCGAAGGGTATTTGGGGCTAGCCCATCATCTAAACCATCTTGTAAGAAGTCCAAGATATGAGCTATAGCCGTGATGGCGAACCTATGGCACACGTGCCACAGGTGGCATGCAGAGCCCTTTCTGCCAGCATGCCAGCCATCGCCCCAGCCCAGGTCCACCGCACATGCGCGCACCTCCAATCGGCCAGCTAGTCTTCTGGTCTCTGCCACGCATGAACAGAGGCAGGGCCTTCCCCGATCTCTGCAGGTTCTACCCTCTGCAGATGCCTTTCCATGGCAGGAAAGCAGGAGAAAGCTAGCACACGATGGGGGGAGAAACTGCAAAGATCTGAGGAGGCACGGAAGGCAGGAGGCACTTAATCGGGGGAAAAACTTTGGAGATCGTGGAAGGCAGGAAAAAGCTAGGATTCCATGGGGGAGGAACTTTGGAGATCGTAGAAGGCAGGAGGCAGCTCTTTAGCACAGCTAAAGCACAGCTCTTTAGTCAGATCTCCCCCCCCCCTACAAGTAGGGCTCTTTTAAACAGGGAAAGAAGACGGGCAAGAGAATGAACATGTTTAGCAGGAAATTTTGGAGTTGCCTGATCATCAGCCAAGCTATCTTGGCAGCACCATGCGCCGGGCGGGGAACAGCTGTCTCACCAGGGAACGGTACCTAGTTGTCCTCTAGTAAGAGGTATGCCGCATTGGGGGGGGCATGCATGCACAGTGTGGGTGCATGTATAGAGGGAGCGTGGGGGTTGTCATGCACACATGCGTAAATGGGGGCCCACATTGAATTATGGGTTCCGGCACGCGGGAGCGCAACAGCGCACGCCGCTTAGACTTTTGGCACGCAATGCCAAAAAGGTTCGCCATCGCTGAGCTATAGAAATGTCTATGGGGACCAGGCTATGTTTCATGCATCAGCTGTAAAAGTCCCTCCATGTGGCATTATAGATACAGTTGGCGGAAGCCCTGTGGGAGGCCTGGATAATTTTGATGACCCTGAAGGAAGGACCACTCAGCAGGCTCCGCTCAAGCACCAGGCAGTCAGTTGGAACCACTGGGGGTCCGGATGGACCAATGCCCCCTGTCCAAGAGATGTTATATGGCTGATACCATGAGGTGCCGCTTTGTCCGATCCTGTGACACAGGACAGTGGACAAAGAGCCTTGAGGGGGTTAGAGAGGAATTCGACCTCACCATCTCCCTGACCCAAGCATCCAAAGTGGTGTCCTCCCACAGGTTAGCAAATAATGCCAGATGGCCCCCTATAGGAGGATTGGACAAACAGTCATTTTGAGCATTGAAAGGGATGACCCCTCCCACCCTGAAAGGTCCCTGTCTGCTCTGCCTGTCTGCTCTGCCTGTCCTGTCCCTGCCCTTGTCTGAAGGGAAAGAATCTTTGTGCCCGTTGTGCCCCAAATCCGCTGTCTGGTCCCTGAAAGGAGGAAGGACAAAAGTATGGGGCTTTTTTAGAGCTTCCGGTTTGCTGTTTGTCCCCGCTGGACGCTCCTTTGGGATCGTCGCACCCACTGCCTGTAAAGAGCCGCCTTTATAGCGGAATGGCGGCTCGGAAAAACTCCGTTTCCATGAGGAAACGGAGATAGAGCAGGCTGGGGTGGGTTGAGTCCTCTGCCTAATCCCAAAAGTTTTTTTTTTTACTTTTGGGACGGAGCAGAAGAGACTCCCCGTATCCCCAGCCGATGCTCCGGGCTCTGGGAGATCTCTGCTACACGCAGAGCTAGGTGGCAAAAGCAAGCCTGTAAACTTGTTAAACTAATTAAAGAAGACGTGAGCTGGACCGCTGACCCTGAGGCGCAAGTATTTTTTTTTCTTACTTTAGAAAAGTTACTGAAGTTGTTTAAGAAGTGAAAGGAAAAAAGATTTTTAAAATGGCGATTGCTGAGGCTTGAGGCTGAAAAGGGAAAGTCCTTCCGTTTTCTATTACAAAGTAGCGGAATGAATACTTCTGATCGTAATTGAGGCAAAACCTCACTCTCACTCTTGCTTTTTTTTCCTTTTTTTTTTCCTGGGGATCTGATATTGATCTTGGTTGGAAACAAGCCCTTTTTTTTCTCTCTCTTTTCCACTAAATCTTGTCTGTGTGGGAAATGGCATCGGGACTCACACAGCTAGACAAACAGGGGGGGGAATTGCCCCCATTAATAAATTACACCACAAGTTGTAACTCTCCAGTGTCAGAAACCTGATTTTAATATAATAGAATTTCTTCTTGAAGAGATTGTAAGAAGGGATGAGATTGTGAACCAGCAACTCGAAAAATTTAAGCAGGAAATTAAAGAAATTGGTGAATTGGTGAAATCAAAGTTTGACTTTTTGAATCGAAAGATTTTAAATACAGCTAATGGTTTATCAGATTTTCTGATTCGGGTGGATGCAAAGACTAAATAATTAGAGTCTAAAATGAAGGAAACTGAGGAGAATTTGGATGACAAGATTCAAAAAATTAAAAAGGATTTGGTAAACATTCAGGATAATAGCTCAGAAGACAAACCTAAAATGGAGGTTGACCAAAAGACTGGTAATGAAGAAAATGTGCAACAGAGGATTGAAAGAGAAGTTTTAATGATTCAATATAATTTTACAGAATATGCAATTAGACTGAGAGGTCTGCAGGAAAATAATAGAGATGACTTAAGGAAAATATCTTCTGAAATTCTGGCTGGGATTTTAAAGGTTCAACCTGATGAAGTGTTTTGCAGGATTGACAGAATTTATAGAATAAACTCCTGGTTGGCAAAGCAAAGGCAATTGCCTAGAGATGTGGTGATCTATTTTACAGATAAAGAAATTAGGAATAATATTGTGCAGAACTCTTTTAATTCTACTTTGCAATTTCATGGAAGAAAGATTTGGATTTTTAAGGAGCTCCCGACTAAGATGCTAATGGAGAGGAAGAAATTTGGCTTTCTAGTGACTGAGTTAAAAAAAAGAAATATCCTATTTAGGTGGGATGCCCCAGTTGGTTTAATATTGAGACACCAAGGAGTAAGATATCAACTGAACACTGTTGAAAAAGCGGAAGAATTTTATCAAAAATTTTTAAAAATGAACTTAACATCTTTAGGCACAATACAGGATAAGCAAAAGGAGTTGGAAACAAAAGGAAAACATCAAATTACAGAGGCTATGGTGGATAAATTGTCTTTGGACTCCCTGGATACCCCAGCTGGACTGTCTATAAATAAGAGAGCAGTGTCATCCAACTCCAATGTGATGAACCATCAAGTCACAGACAAGTGCGCAAATCAACCAGTTGATATACAAGTGATGGAGAAGAAAGATGAGATGACAAAACTAACCCAACAAGATCAACTCATAAAGTAGAATGAAAATCGATCAGCTGACACACAATTGGTAGGCACGAAACGAGGATGGAAATTCAACCCGCAAAAGAAAAAGAAAAGAAATAGATCTCATAGAAACAGCAGTTTCTAAACCAAGCAACAGTGAAGCCAGGGACTTTAAAAAATGAATGAATATCTGAAAAGATAGTGGAGGCGAACAATTGTTTAATACTATCCTGAGGATTGTGGCAGATCTCTGTAATGCCGTGATTTTGGGATGTGAAAAGAGCCTTACCTTGTTGGATTTGAATTATCTACTCTGGATTTCTTTTACTGGTAAATATATTATAATTATTTTGTGTTACAAGGCAAGAGAGTCACGCTGGGGCATGCAGAAGATCTGGATATTACTCATTAGGATGATGGGAATCAACAATCCTGATGAATACCACAACTATAACTATATGGATATAATTATAATGTCACTCGGGTGGTTGTTTTTACTTTTATATATATACGAGGATATCTACTACTGATGGGGGCAGAAGATGATTGAAGATTTTGAACAAACTGTTGCACCAGCATGTTATTTTACCCTATTATGGGTGATGGATTTAACAATCCAGTGGAAAGACACCAAAGAAGATATTATATGGATTATAAATTTAAAGTTATTGTCTTTTTTCTTTTTACAAAATGGAATGCATATATAGATATGTGTATATCTTAGTAAAGTGGGCAGTGGATTATATTTAGAATTGTATTGCATGATTTTGTAGGAATTGAAGGGTTGAAATAGGTTAGTTTACTGATTGATTAGTCTAAGAAAAAGGATCTTTAAGTCATATATTTAGGGGAGTGGAGGAATTGGATAGAACTGAATAAATGTTAAATTTGGATGTAGGGAGAAGGCCGCTTTAAAATGTTATATTAATATATATAAAAGATTAAATGTTAAATTGTAATAATACACTATAAGTTTAGGGGAGGAGAAAAAGGGCAGATTATCGTAAAAATGGGAGTTATAAGAATAATATGCTAAGGGTCAGTATTCTGAGGAGGGAGTAAGGGAAAGGAAAGATATTATGTATGTAATTAGTTATGAAATAGCCTATTGTTGTGAAGAAGTCACAGGGGGGGATGGGTGGTGAGGGGGGATGAGGGAAGAGGGGGGGGGAAAGGGGGAAAAACTTGTATTTGAAAACTTTTTCAATAAAAAAAAAGTATGGGGCTTTTGCTGCAAATCTGGATGCATTTAGCGTAGCATGCACAGAGAATTCTATCACTGTCATTATTTTGTTGAGGTCTTAGTGAGACCTTGTATCAGCAATTGGCAATCTTGCAGTTGCCTTAACCAGAGCAGTGAAGCTCTGTTAAAAAAGGATGCAGCAGTGGCTGCCATGATGGCCCAGGCCGAAGCCTGATGGGCCTTAACAAGAGACTGCTCCGATCTCTTATCCTCAGGTCGGAGGTGTTCCTCTGGGGGTCCTGGTAAAGTGATCTGTGTGGACAGAGCCACTTTTGGGGCGTCAACACTGGTCACTTGAAGAGGTTTGGCAAGGTCTGAGCCCATATTGTAAAAGCGCCTGTCTAAACTGTTGGGTTTGGGCCCAGATCTGGGAGAGGACCATTGTCTTTGCACAATGTCCAGAAAGAGCTTGGGGCCTGGGACTTCCTCTGACTCTATGGTAGGTTCTGCAAACAAGAGGTCTGCAGGATCAGTAAATTCCATTGCAGTATCAGGATTTGTCTGGACAGTGCCCTGTTGGGTAGTTATCTTAGCTTTGTGAAGCAAGGACTTAAAAAGTTGAGGATGAAATAGACCCACAAAGTCTGGCTGGTCAGGCATAAGGCCTTTGTTGTCAGACAAGTCTATATCACACTGCATCTCCTCCCCTGACAGAGACGCCTGGCTGGATGATGCAGCTGAGCAGTCTGGGTCATTGAATGGTAGGGTGTCTCCCGACATTTGAGGCTTTTGATGATAAACATGGGCCCTGGAAAGATCAGAGGTTATAGAAGCTGCCCTCTGTTGCAACCCAGCTGCAATGCCCTGTCTTATTGCCTCAGAAATCAAAGCAGTCATACTGGATGGGAATTGTGGTTCACAGTGCTGCTCAGGCACCAGGCCTGCTGCAGTGGGCATGAAGGTTGCCTCAGCCGAGGATGCCCTATGTTCCACAGGTTGCTCCCAAGGGAGCTCAGTTAGCCCTGGGGCTGGCATAGCACCAAAAAGCAACTCACTGTTGCTGGGCAGAACAACAATGTCGCCATCTGGGGACCATGCTGTTGAAGGTAACTCCTCTGGAATATTTGGTAGCTCAGATGCCCTGCAGCAGAAAGCTGTGATCCTGCAGGCTCCTTACTCTGGAGGGTCCTTTTCTTCTTGTCAGCCACCTTTTGGGCCTTCTGGATGCTTCGCTCAATGGCTTTGTGCCTCTGCTGAGCCTCCCGTTTGGAAGCTTTAGAAGCCTTTTTTGATGGTTTGCTTGCTCGAGACCAAGCCTTGCCCCTCTTTGAGGACTGGAACCTGAAGGCCCTGCCTAATGCTCATTGTCTTGGTCAGGGAAATCTGACTTAGAGCTGGGATGGGAGTGCCCAGGAACTGCGGTGGCCATCTTGGAATCCCTAGGCTGGAAATCTTCCTTGCTGTACCCACCAGGCTAGCGCTATGGAGTCAGGCTCGTGGGTGCTGCCTTCATGGGGTAAATGGGGCTGAATCCTCAGATCCCCTGCAGGTCAGTGGTTCGGGGCTACGCCCGTGAGTGCCACCCTGAGATCTGCTGGCTGGCAGACCTCTCACCACCCACGCAGCCTTCAGCGGGCTTGGGCTAAGTCTCCCTTCATGCTGGAACGTTAAGGGAGGCTCCTCCAGCCAAACTGGGAACTGTCCCTGCAATTTTTTTTTTTAATTTGATTTATATGCCGCCCTTCTCCGGAGACTCAGGGCGGCTTACAATGCGTTAAGCAATAGCCTTCATTCTTTTGTATATTTTATACAAAGTCAGCTTATTGACCCCACAAACTGGGTCCTCATTTCACCTACCTTAGAAAGGATGGAATGCTGAGTCAACCTTGAGCCTTGGAGAGATTCGAACCAGCAGAAATTGCAGGCAGCTGTGTTAATAACAGGGTGCATTAAACCACTGTACCATCAAGGCTCGTTTTGTAAAATTTGTAAATAAATGTTGAATTTGCTTGTTAGAAAACAGTCAGGAATGGTCAACTCGATGAAACATGTCTGTCCAGCTAGACTGAGTCTAAAAACTGGGAAGCAAGAGGAAGAGGTGTGGCTCAACAGTTTGTAGGCTCAGTCCTAGCAGCTGACAGATGGAGTTAAACCAGGGGTGGGCAAATGTGGCTCTTTTACAACCTGTGGACTTCAATTCCCAGAATTCCTGAGACATTTGCCCACCCCTGAGTTAAACCATTCCTGACTGCTGTTCCCACTGTTATGGAGAAGAAAGCAGAAACTCAAACTGACAAACTTTTTGTCAATTTCACCATTCTTTCTTCTATCTGATGAGTTGCAAAGTGACCACGTGGACATTTCCCCTTCAGAATTTGGAGTTTGGAAGGAAGAATGAGGCATGAATATAATCAAAACAGTCTGAATGTCTCAGACTTTAAAAGTGCTGACTTTAACAAACATAGCTTGGGAAGAGTTAAATGGATGAAAATCTTAAAGGAGAAAACAATCCAAGAAGCTTGGGAAACTCTCAAAAATATGATCATAAAAGCCCAATTCAGCTCAATACCACTGAAAAAGAAAAGCAAAAAGTCCAAGATAAAGTCAGGAAAGCTAAGGCTCAGAATGAAGTAAGAATGCAATAAGTGTCAAAAATAATAATAAAAAGTTCCTTTCAACATATAAAAAACAAGAAAAAGTCAAGGAACCAATCAGTTCAGTATTGAGAGAAGATGGCAAGGAAGTAATGGGCAGTAGAGAGAAAGCACAACTGCTTAATTCATTATTTGCATCAGTCTTCACACAAAAAGAAAATATAGCCCAACCTACCAAAAACATAACAGTAAAAGACAGACTAGGAATACAAATTAAAATAAGCAAGAAAATAGTAAGAGAACACCTATCTGCTCTAGATAAGTTCAAATCACTGGGATTTGATGGTTCACATCTCAGAATTCTGAAGAAACTGGCAAAAATGATATCAGAACTATTGAACCATATATTTCAAAGACCCTGGAGCACTGGAGAAAAAAAACAGATCCAGAAAACTGCAGACTAATCAGCCTGACATCAATACCTGGGAAGATCATGGGAAAGATAATAAAAAAAAAAACAGAACTGCAAACATCTAGAAACAAATAAAGCTATAACTAGAAGTCAGACAGGTTTGTCAAAAACAGATCACACCAAACCAATGTTATTTTATTCTTTACAAAGTGACTTAATTAGGGGACCAGGGAAATGCTATAGACATAGTATATTTGGATTTCAGTAAGGCATCTGACAAAGTAGACCACAATCTACTTCCTGGTAAACTAGAAAAATATGGGATAGACAGCATCAACACCAGGTGAATTTGTAACTGAATGACAAACTACACTCAATAGTAGTGTTTAATGGAATTACAACTACATGGAGGGAAGTAAGTGGTAGTACCCCAAGGTACCATTTTAGGCCCAATACTCCTTAATATCTTCATAAACAATTTAGATGAGGAAATAGAACGGGAACTCAACAAATTTGCAGATGACACTAAATTGGCAGGAACAGCTAATATCCCAGAAGATAGGCTCAAGATCCAGGTGGATTTTTTTCCCCTGTTTTAATTGCTGCTTTATTTTTTCTTATTTTATGTTGAAACAGAGGAGTAAATTGCACTATTTTGAAACCAAAGTTATTCTTCTTCTTTTTTTGTGTGTAATTTTATTGATAGTTTTTTTCTTTAACATCCATAAGTGCTTAGTGAATAGTGAATTGTCTGGGTCAAAGTATATTATACACAATATTAATAACAATAATTATAATTTTCAGATGATAAAGTTACCAGGAACAGCTAATATCCCAGAAGATAGGCTCAAGATCAGATGGATCTTGACAGACCTGAATACCCGGTTCTCTCTAACAAAATGAAATTCAATGTAGAGAAAATAAGGTTTTACACTTTAAGGTTCTTAAGGTTTTACACCTTAAGAAAAATATATAGAGACTCTGGAAAGACTGCAGAAAAGAGCAACAAAGATGATTAGGGGGCTGGATGCTAAAATATATGAAGAATGATTGCAGGAATTTGTCTAATGAAAAGAAGGACGAAGTATGACATGATAGCAGTGTTCCAATATTTGAGGGGCTGCCACAAAGAAGAGGGGGTCAAGCTATTTTCCAAAGCACCAGAAGGCAAGACAAGAAACAATGAATGGAAACTAATCAAGGAGAGAGGCAACCTAGAACTAAGGAAAAATTTCCCAACAGTCAAGCAGTGGAATGGCTTGCTTTCATTATTTGTGGGTGGTCTACCACTGAAAGCTTTAAAGAAGAGACTGGATGGCCACTTGTCTGGAATGGTATAGAGTCTCCTGCTTGTACAGGGAGTTGGATTAAAAGATCTCCAAGGTCTTTTCCAATTCTGTTATTCTGATCAGGGAATGAAATCCTGTTATAAGAATTTGAAGCAATTGGGAACGCTTAGCTTTGAAAAAAGAGGGCTGAGAGAGTAGTAACAGATGAAAAGATCCTCCATAGAAAAAGGTGAAGTCTTGCTCTCCCCTCACCTGTTTCAAAACATAGGACAATAGAGTCTTTTAAGAAGATACTGGACAGCCACCTTTCTGGAATGGTACAGGGTCTTCTGCTTGTGCAGGGGGTTGGACTAGAAGACCTTCAAGGTCCCTTCCAATTCTATTATTCTGTTATTCTGAGTTCTGTCCAATGGGAAAAAAATATGCTTTCGTGTCTTGAAATAACAAACTTCACATAGATTTCAAACAGATTTCAAGTCCAAAACAACAGATCTAAAAATCTGTTCTTGAGAAAATGCAAAAAACTAGAACTGTTTTCAATGGATACAGAATCCTTACATGAAAATGCCCTTTATTTACAGTATATGATAAGTTACCTGAATTGTGTAATTGTAACACACAGATGCCCACACATTGACAAAATATCAATGCATTGTCAGCAGTGATGGGTTTCAAAAATTTTTACTACTGGTTCTGTGGGTGTGGCTTGGTGGGCATGGCTTGGTAGGCGTGGCAGGGGAAGGATACTGTAAAATCTCCATTCCCTCCCTATCAACTGGGACTTGGGAGGCAAGAGAATAGATGGGGGCGGGGCCAGTCAAAATTTTTACTACCGGTTCTCCAAACTACTCAAAATTTCTGCTACCGGTTCTCCAGAACTGGTCAGAACCTGCTGAAACCCACCTCTGATTGTCAGATAGTTACCATCATAATAGATTCCTACTCAAAAATATCAAAATGAAGGAAATCCAACTTTTAATGATTTGAAAAAAGTTGTAATTGTAAAGGAGAACTTGTGAATCCTTTTTAATGCAGGTTGAAGGAGTCTTGAAGAAGAAGAAAAAGTAATGACTTTTCCACATTGATACTGGAGAATCAATCTATAGAATATGTGAAATTGTAATTATATAATGGATGAAAGATACTTAAATTAAAGTATCATTTGTAATAATGCTTATTACAAATGAACTTTACTTTAATTGGTAAAGTTCCATTACCAATTATTTCTACCTATTTAAAGACCACAATCTGGAAAATGGCTTGAATAAAAGAATAGTTTAAATGGTCAGAAATTTATATGGTGAGCCAGGGCCAGACTCCTGCCTGTCTCTGATCAGCCTCATCCAGAATTTCCCAATCCAAGGAAAGGAGGAACCATCTCACTCCATTAAGACTAGCCCACCCCACTCATTCCAACAGAAGGGGTCTGCTGCAGACCTTGTTGGGCAAGGAATTCCGGCTGGTGGGGTTAAGAAGAGCCCTTTCTGTTGTTCTCCCAGCCTTGTGGAGTATTCTACCACCCTTTCTGCCTTCTGGAAGAGCATCAAAACCTGGTTTTGTCAGTTGGCTTGGGACCATCAGGAGGTGCTCACTACTGGAAGGTAAGAATATCTCATCCCCATGCTGTCCATCTCTTTGGTTCAAGTTTTTATATAGCGTTGCAATTGTTTCTATATTTATCTTTTTTATATTTTGTAAGCCTTAGAGTCTTATTGGGCAGGGTCAGAGTCGCCTTATTCGGCGGGGGAGACATATAAATTACATACATACATACATACATACATACATACATACATACATACATACATAACAAGGCAACAGTCATAATAATTTAAACAATAAGAAAAGGAACTCAAGAGGAGTTATAATGCCTCAGAAATGATGAAACATGTAGGGCTCCTTATCAGCTATTCTGGTTGAGTGGAATAAAATAGTAGATCTGTTCTTTGGAGCTAACAACACAGCATTCAAGGATTATCAATCAGTTCCACTCTTTTTTACTCCTTATTTGAGTGGACTTTGCAGTCTGCTGCTGTCTTGGGTAAATATTATATAGGAACAGATACAAAACACCGCTACAGTGATCTTATTCTATAGTATCTCCAGGATCATGAAAAGTTACAAAGTGAGAGGGAAAATGAGAACTGTTGGTTTGAACACAGCAAAAGTGTAAATCCAAAACAAACTGGGAAAAGGCAGAAGTTTGACAAGATTTTGACAAGCAAATAATTATTTTGTCTAAAAATAAAGTATCCAAGTGAAACATTCCATTTCTGAAACAAAATGCAATGAATTTTTTATTTGTTTGTTTATTATTATAGTTCAAACAGAATAGATTGATGCAGTTTTTCTTGGCACTTGGTGCCTCCTTCTGTTGTAATCCTTCACACCCCTTTGTTTTTCTTGTCCTAGGCTCTGGCTTTGGTCCACTCATCCATAATTGCCTTATTCTAGGATCCAGCCTTAGTGCTGCCATCCACCACCAACTTGTATAAATTAGAGTATTCAAAACCCAGCTTGCTTCCTGTAAAGCCACTGGATGAAAGAAAGATAATTCTCCAAGTGCACAGTTTTATGGTATAATCTTTTCCTGCTATTAAAGAGCTTAATGCATGGGGCTGACCCTGATTCAACCAAATTTACGGAGCCCATTAACAGTAATCCTCAAAGGAGGGGATGGAGAAAAGCTAAAGCTCCTTTCAAATGCAAGGAAGAAACAATCTCCATTCAACCTGCAATTCTCCACTACACAGTAGAAATGTTAATAAAGAAAAGAAGTTAACAGGAAATAGGAAAAAGGAACAATTTAGGTTAGTTCTGCTGCGTATCTTTCAAGGAACATCTTCTAGAATTATTACTGAAGGCAAAAAAGAACTAGAGAAAAATATAGATTTATATCAACAAAAAACCCATGTATAGTACATAAGCTTAATTATGTACTATAATATTGTGCTATAATTATGTATATATAATAACTATAATTTAAATAAAAAACACCACACATTATTCCTGGGAAAGACTATAACTATTTGGACTGGAAATCTTTCAAATAAAGAATGACCCTCTGTAAAATAAGATACAGGTCATCCTAGATTTTTGAAAGAAATCCACAGAATGAATAACATTAAAAAAAATCTCTTGGTATCAGAGCAAGGTCTCTTTAATAGAACATCCTAATTTCTATAGAAAAATCAACTAAATTTCTCTGGGAAACTTCTATTTGCTATTTTTCCTCAATAGGCACACTCAACTATTTTGTCTATGCTTCTACTGTAGTATAGTAAATCAGATCTTCCAAATCTTATTTGTTTGTATCTGTTTCCTTGTTCAGATCAAGGAACTGATCTGAGAAAAATGTTTTTGAGAAAAATGTTTTTTCCCTTGAATAAAATCAAACAAGTCATCTGAAAAATAATTGCCTTTGAAATAGCAGAACTCCTTTCTTTTTCATGTTCTCCAACCTATATTTAAAATCAAAACTGCAGTAACTATAGTCAACATCATGTCTCCTCATTCCTAGCATGTCTCTAGTATTGCAGATAGATTTCAAAGTGACTGATGAAATTGGAAGTACAGCATGGACTGGACTGAAAACCTATTCAAGTCATCAACTAATATATAAAAATACACTATATAAAATAAAACTTTAAATAAAATAAAGATCAAATATCAACTTTTTAAGTGAAATTCAATTTAAACACAATTATCATATATATATCTACATGTTCAAATGCATGCATTGTGGGCTAACTTAGTTTCCACTGAAAGAAGAGATAACAGCAACAGTAGTAGATCTAATAGTGTCATTCTTGAGGAAGAAGAGTTTTTCAGCAGAATATCTGATAAAGCTGAATTGACTTTTATATGCACCCAAGAACTGTGGCTGAAAAGAAGTTTCAACTTATTTTAAATAATTTATATGGCTAACCATCTCATAACAGTGACCCTTGATGGCATAACAAGGATTAATACAAGAATAAATGGCCTATGACCCATACTATACATTCCAATCTTAAAACCATATCAGCAGCAGAGATTGCCTAAATGCCTGGTCCAAATGGAAACAGCCCAGTTTGCATGCAGTTTACATATTTCCCCATTAATAGTTGAAAAAGAATATAATTTATTTCAAATTCAACTAAAGACCAAGATGAACTGATGTCTGAACTATATCCTCAGATGTAGCTTATTTCAGTTGAATAATAACAGCAACTTCTTCATTCAAAGAGGCAATTTATCACATATTGTTTGAGAACTTCTTGCAATGAGTACAGAAGTTTCCCAAATTGAAAGAAGTTGCAATGGAAGTTATTCTTATAAATGTAGATACCATTGTAGTGAAAATGCCATCAGAGGGAGCAATAAACACTTCCTCACTCCAACACCTCTTAGATGCAGGCTTTAGATTCATCCCTATGTGTACAAACACACAAAATAGCTCACACTCAGGCCAGTTTGTTTCCTTAAACTCAATTTTTAAGCCAAGTCAACAGCTGCAAAAATAACAAAGGAAGCAATGATAGAATTAGAGGACTAGGAAGCTAGAGTAGGGCTGTCAAACTCAAGGCCTGTGGGCTGGATATGGCCCACGGGGGTGCTTAGATCTGGCCCACAGAGCTGCCCTGGAAACAGGAAAGGACCGGCCCACAGTGCCTTTGCAAGCAAAAATTGAGCTTGGGAGGGTCACGGGGCACCACCCGAGCTCTGTTTTTGCTGGCAGAAGGCTAGCAAAACAAAGTAAAAACAAAAACAAAAGGAGAAATATTTCCCCTTTTGCATCTGCACATGCAAGAAGGGACAGGAAAGGAGAAAGGAAAAGAGGAAAGACAAAAAGATGGGAAAATGGAAAGAGAGCAAGGAAGGAAAAATAAGGAAAGAGGGGGAGGAAGAAGAAAGGAGAATGAAGAGGGAAGGAAAAAGAAGAAAAGGAAAGAAGGAAGGAAGGAAGGAAGGAAGGAAGGAAGGAAGGAAGGAAGGGATTATAATGAGAATGAGGGAGGGTCTGAGGGATGCCCTGCCTTTGGCCACCATAGATGTCCCCGACACGAGTTATGTCAAGCTCCCCCCCCCGCCCCTCTCAAGGTCAAACACAACTCAGATGCGGCCCTCAATGAAATCGGTTTGACATCCCTGGGGTAGAGGCTAAAATATATGAAGAACTGTTGCAAGAAGTTTGCAAGGTTTGTCTAGTCTAGTGAAAAGAAGAACTAGGGATGCGTATGATAGCAGTGTTCCAATATTTGAGGGCTGCCACAAAGAAGATGATGTCATGCTATTTTCCAAAGCACCAGAAGGCAAGACAAGAAACAATGAATGGAAACTAATCAAGGAGAGAGGCAGCCTAGAACTAAGGAAAAATTTCCTAACAATGTGAACAATCAAGCAGTTGCATGGCTTGCTTTCATAAGTTGTGGGTGGTCTACCACTGGAAGCTTTTAAGTAGATACTTGTCTAGAATGGTATGGAGTCTCCTGCTTGTGCATGGGGTTGGATTAGAAGATCTCCAAGATCCCTTCCAATTCTGTTATTTTGATCAGGGACAGGAAATGAAATCCTGTGATAAGAATTCCTAGCAATTGGAAATACTTAGCTTTGGGAAGAAAAGGCTGAGAGGGAAGTAACAGATGAAAAGATGCAGTATAGAAAAGGATCAATTTCTGTTGTTCCCTCACTTGTTCCTATTATACAAAATTATGGATCTGGGATACAAAAGAAAGATTCCTAGCAGTAAAAGTAGTCAGAATAATGCAAGCACATGATGGACTCCTCCCGTCACTGGATGAAATGAGGTGGAGGCTTGAAACTGTCTCATAGATTTTTGCAGAGGGATGAACTCCATGACTTAAATGGGCACTTTCATCTTCATGATTCTAAAGAAGAAACTATGTTGATCTATTTTTGTGGCAAAATTAATGTGGCATATGTTTTTGTGGCTTTATGAGTCTTTGTTTTTTTAAGATATCAAAAATGATTCTGTAGTAGAGAAAGGTTCTTGAATATAAACAAATGAATTTAAACTGAATTTGAAAATTTGGGGTTCCAGTTTTCAGATGGTCCTCTAAGCAGATTCCCTAATATGTATTTGATTTTTTATCACTATCTTTATGTAGCTTTTCAATATAGTACTTCACCACCCGTACAATCCCACTTGCATTCCTCTCTTCATGCAGGAGAGGCTTCAGCGGAAGAAATAAAAAACCTGTGAATATTTCCCATTTTCACTTTTGTTTTTCATAAAGACAGTCAGACTCTGACATAAACAACAATTTACACCCAGCATTTATTTTGGAAATTACAGTGGCGTGTTGCTAACGCACATAGATAAATAATGTTTTATGGGATTCTACAGAGTTCTTTCAAGGGAGCGGATGTTTAGTAGAAACAAGATGATTTACAAAATGGAGCACACCAGATTTAGCAGTTAATCCTGGTAACATATAAACACTCAAGGAACTCCACAATTAAAACAAATTAAAAGGGACAGAAAAGAATAAGCATCACATTTGTGTGTGTGTGTGTGTGTGTGTGTGTGTGTATGCTACTTACACATATACACACGCACACATCAACAACACCACTGGATGCATTTGGATCGAATTCAAAAATTTTATTAGTTTATCCAAATACAATATAAAATACAAAAATACAAAAGAAAATAATGTAAAAATAAGATAGGGAAAGGGAAGCAGAAAGTGTAGAACAAAGGGAAAAAAGAAAGAAAAACTGTTGGCTTCCGACCCCTTTTGGTACAGTAGAATAAGATAATAGTCTCAAACCTCAATTTTTTACTTTTATATAATAATATAAACTAGCCATTTCAGTAACATCAAGAGCCTTGGTAGTACAGTGGTCTAAGGCACCCTGTTATTAAGCTGGTTATTAAGACCATCTGCCTGCAATTACTGCAGGTTCGAATCTCGCCAAGGCTCAAGGTTGACTCAGCCTTCCATCCTTTCTAAGGTAGGTAAATTGAGGACCCAGTTGTGGGGGCAATAAGCTGACTTTGTATAAATATACAAAAGGATGAAGGCTATTGCTGAGCACATTGTAAGCCGCCCTGAGTCTCCGGAGAAGGGCGGCATATAACTCAATTTTTTAAAAAAACAAAAACATCAAACCTATCTAATTAGCAAAACCCAATTCAAAGTTTTGTTTCTTTTTCACCTCAAGCAAAATGTCCAAAAGTGGTTTCCAAGTAGAAACAGAGTTCTTTTCAGAGCAGTCAATTTGGCCATCTCTGTAACTCCATCAACTTTTGCAGTCATTCATTCATTGTGGGACTCAAAGTGTCCTTCTATTTTTGTTGGATGCATTGCCACAGGTATCTCTCTCCTTTGGGTCCTCACTGCTACATCCATGGACAGAGACACATCCTACATACCAGCCTTGATTCCTCACAGATAATCTTATAACACATTGGTGTATCCACAGTGATCTTTTTAGATATCTTCCATTTTTCTTTTAGCAGAAATAGTTTGCAGTCATGACTTCAATATCTTATTTCACAGGATTTTCAAACCTTCCCATACATTCTTCTCGTTTTTGGATTTCTAATAGTTGGATATATCTATCTTCTATCTTATTTTATCAAAATGCACACTTCTAAAATCCACTAAATAAGTCTGATTCTTCTTTATTCCTCTAGCTCTTGAAATTATAAATTCAGTGGTGACATGATTATTTTCTCCCAACATTTCAATCAATTTTGTTTTTCATTAAACTTCTTCCTGTTAAATCCAGTTGTGCCCTACAGAGTATATTCCAATCATGTGTACTATTTTCATGTTTGTTCCTAAACATTTTACATTACAAAACCTGTCCAATGTCATTTCATTGTTCTTAATAAATAAATGCATTTATTAGCATCACAGTATTACTAAAATCATACATGCATACTTAAAAGCTGTTACCTAGAAGCAGCTGTTCCAAAAAGAGAATGCAGTAATTTGTAATGTGAGTTTTTAACTTTATACCTTAGCATGTCATGATATAAGAATAATGAATTATTAAGGTTAAGACACTGGCTGGATATCAGTCACAGGTGGTTTGGGTCAGTTATTACAGTTCACCTTAGGATTTGCCTGAATATGTGAAGTCTTTAAACTGAATAGTGAAAGGAGCATGCACATTGATTATACCCTTTCTTCCATTAATGATGGTTATGTTCAGTTGAAAATTCTAAATGGAAATACTATTTTACCTAAAAAGAAATATATCTCTAGGTGTGATCTGTGACTGTGTTTTACATATAATAAATGTCTAGATTAATTAAATCCTCAAACTTGCTTCACAACATATGAAAATGTCTTTTTAGAAATGAATCCAAACTACTGCCCAGCCTAGTAGATAGTCCAGCTCAAACCTCTCATCACAGAAAGTCAACACAGTTCTAGGCTGCATAAACAGGGATAAAATCAAGATCACATGAAGTGTTAATACCACTTTATAATGCCTTGGTAAGGCCACACTTGGAATACTGCATTCAATTTTAGTCGCCACAATGTAAAAAAAGATGTTGAGATTCTAGAAAGAGTGCAGAGAAGAGCAACAAAAATGATTAAGGGACTGGAGGCTAAAACATATGAAAAACAGTTGCAGGAACTGGGTATGTCTAGTTTAATGAAAAGAAGGACTAGGGGAGTCATGATAGCAGTGTTCCAATATCTCAGGGGCTGCCACAAAGAAGAGGGAGTCAAACTATTCTCCAAAGCACCTGAGGATTGGACAAGAAGCAGTAAGTGGAAACTAATCAAGGAGAGGAGCAATCTAGAACTAAGGAGAAATTTCCTGACAGTTAGAACAATTAATCAGTGGAATAGCAATTGCTCCAGAAGTTGTGAATGCTCCAATACTGGAAGTTTTTAAGAAGATGTTGGATAACCATTTGTCTGAAGTGTAGGGTGTAGGGTTTCCTGCCTAAGCAGTGGGTTGGACTAGAAGACTTCCAAGGTCCCTTCCAACTCTGTTATTCTATTCTAAGACACAAATACTTATCAGCTTGCAACACAATGCAGATAAAATCTGGATCAAGTTGATTGATACGGTACAGTATAAGACAAAATGTAGTAGGACCATGGACAGAGGTCATACAAAGTAAGCAGTTTCTCTCACAAAGTTTGAGTTCTGAGACTTTTAAAATCATCTGGCTAATAATTCTGAGGGTTAGAGTTGCAACATATATGTAGGCCACAAAGATAGAGAAAATTTTTCTACCACTTGCCTATCTTTCATTGATTCCATTATTAATAAGGTATGAACAGCATTAAAATGGGTATCCTAGGTTGGAGTTTAATGTAGCTGTTAACGAGAATGGAAAAATCCAGTTCCATGTCCAGGAGACCTTAATTCTGGAAGCCTTATTTTGGGAGCCTGTTTGCACAGTAATATTCTATACTCAGTACAATAATAATCCATTCACTAGAATCAATAGATACAAAGAAACCAAAGCTGAAATTTCACAAATTATATCTTGGTATTGATAGCATTAAGCTATCGTCTTTCTTCTAACATTCCTATGAAGTAAGCTATGCTCATCAAGGAAATCAGTGCCCAAATTTAGCTAGTAAGTTTCACAAATGAGTAGAAATTTGAGTTTCTTCCTGCCTGTACTGCAATAACCAAACTGCAGTTGCACAATTTGATTATTCAAATCAGTAATAATGGCATTGGAAACTTAATATGTCCATAGATTATAGGTTGCCGATAGACTATAGGTTGTCCACTCCTGAAATGAAATTTGCAATTTTACAGCTATAGCCATACATACATTTATTTCTAGAATAAATTGTTCATAATTGTTCATAACAATTAAGACTGGCACCAAAATGAAATATTAAAATATAACTATTATTGATAGATATAGATTTATTTTTGTTAATCTTATTTGTAATCAGTTTAAATACATTTAAAAACATTTGCCAAACTCAATAATAGTTGCCTTTCCTTTCTCTAAAATACTACGTCCAGTTCTAGGCATCATAGTTTAGGAAGGAGATTGACAGATTGGAGCATAACCCCAAGACAGTAAACAAAATTATAAAGGGGCCTAGAAGAAAAATCTTATGATTTTAGTTGGAAGCACTGGGTATGGAGGGAAAAAAAGAAGACAACTGGAAGGGAACATAATAGCTTCTTCAGGTATTTGAAGATTTGTTCCAGAAGACAGAACAATTACACAGAAATAAGTTTTGGTAGGACATTTGTAAGAATCTTTAATGCTAAGAATCATTCAGCAAAAGAATAGAATGCCTTGAGCAACAGTGAACTTTTTATCATTGCAATACTGAAACAGAGTTTTTGGGAATGTAAATGCAGCTTTCACTCTCTAACATTCTATGATTTTATTACAACATAGAACACCTATTTTGAATATATGACCAGAGGATTAGTTTAGTTACTGTAGTGAAAATAACTACATCTTTTTTAAAACTTAAAGACTAACTTATTTATGATCCTGTAACATTTGTTGGTTAAAATCCATGCCATAATATTCATAAATAATTATCTTAAAGAACACATTGATATGGGAATGGGCAAATGATAAAATCAGAGAGAAATGAAAAAGAGAAAATACCTCGCTATATGGGATGCCAGTGTCATTTAATTACCAAGAAAAAATATTAGTCATGCAAATATCACAATCTTTATTTTCATTTCCATTTGACTTCTTAATTTTTTAAAGTCTGATGGGATGTATATGGTTTATTGCCTTGTGGGATATGAGGAGCTGTCAAATAGTTAATAGGTGTATTAATCAATCACAAACCCTAGTTCTTGATATGTATTGGATGAGTTTTGTACCTATTTGTTCCGGTTATACAGGCTGATAGTATATTCTAAAAACATTTCTAATCTGGAGTCCAATTGCCTAATGTTTAACTGACAGAAGTCTCTCTGAATTACAAGTATCATTTGTAAACTGAGATGCTCTTACAATAAAGCTGAATATTTTTTTAAAAAAAAAATCCCAATGCAAATAAACTAAAAAAAATTAAAATATGAACAAGCAACCATTAAAATATATATTCTGGATTGTAATCCAATTCTTTATCTCACCAGATATTCTGGGAAAAACTTGCTCTGCTTTCTTGTTCACTGTTATGCCATGAATCTCTTGTTCATATAAATAACATCATCTGTTTTCCTCAATCAACTGTTGGAGAATATGGGGGGTAGGGTGTTTGCACTTTCCATATGGTGCCATAATAAAGGTTACATACTCTATTTGTCATGTATGTATTTGATCAAATTTATAAGAACCATATGGACACAGTGGCTCAGTGGCTAAGACGCTGAGCTTGTCGATCGAAAGCTCGGCAGTTCAGCGGTTTAAATCCCTAATACCGCATAATAGAGTGAGCTCCTACTACTTGTCCCAGCTTCTGCCAACCTAGCAGTTCGAAAGCATGTAAAAAATGCAAGTAGAAAAATAGGGACCATCTGGTGGGAAGGTAACAGTATTCCGTGAGCCTTTGGCATTTAGTCATGCCGGCCACATGATCACCAAGATGTCTTCAGACAGCACTGGCTCTTCGGCATTGAAACAGAGATGAGCACTGCCCCTAGAGTCAGGAATGACTAGCACATATGTGCAAGGGGAACCTTTACCTTTACCTTTTATAAAAACCATACAACTCAATAAAATCTGATAAAAACTACCAAACATTTTCAAAAAAGTGCTATGACCTAACAAAACTGACACCATTTCCTCCCAAAGAAACAAGGCTTGGTAATATCAGCTTGGTTCACACATGCTAAGCTACCAAAAAATATCCAACTGGTTAAACTTAGCACTATTATGTTATGTCACATCATATCACAATACATTAGATGATTATATCTGCCAAAGAGTTAGGATTAAGATGGGGTTAGCTTTACCTCACATGATTCTGTGGTTTATATGCATGTAGACATTACAAACTAAACTAGTTATTCAAAGAGGACAGTTATTCTCCCATGACAGTAGTAAAGAAAAGTAAAATTCTCAACATTCTGATTCAGATTTCATATTGATAGAACTATATATGGTTGCACTCTACTTTTTATGTTTTTAAATTCTCTCTCTCTCTCTCTCTCTCTCTCTGTGTGTGTGTGTGTGTGTAAAGTGCTCAAGGATTTGATTCAGCACTTGGTGGACCCTCAAAACCAGATTTCTTGGTTAATTTCAAACAAATTCCACTGCCTCTCCCAATTTAGTAATTATGGAGGAAAAAACATATATTCATCTTATTGGACCTCTCATTAACCATGTTATCACCTGAAGCATTTTGTAACAGTACTATCCCTACATGGATATTACACTGAAGAAAGTGAAACTAGAGGATTATTATTCATCCTCTTGTTTTATAGGACACATACATAGTGTGTGTGTATGCATGCCTCTTATACCCAAACACATACAAAATTTTAACCATTATAGTATACATATGGTATCTTACATGTAAACAAGAAAAACATACAGCCAAATTGAACTTTATCATCATTTATCATTTCTGACTGGAATAATCTTTACAGAAGCAAACAAAATGGAATCCCTTGATTGGAGTAAATTTTTTTATTTATTTTTTTTAAATTTGATTTATATGCCGCCCTTCTCCGGAGATTCAGAGTGGCTTACAATGCGTTAAGCAATAGCCTTCATACTTTTGTATATTTATACAAAGTCAGTTTATTGCCCCCACAAACTGGATCCTCAGTGCTAATTGTGCTAATGCATCTGAATCATCAGCAAATATAAGTGGCCTCTAAAAGAATGGGTGATTTTAGATGAAGTTTTGCATCATATTTTAGAGAAAATCTTTAAGTTTAATTTCAAAGATTCTTTGAACTGTAGAAACGTGTTAAGATGTTTAGGATGTTTCTTTGATAGAAATGCTATCCTAGACAATGTTGCATTTCTCTCTGGTTTATTAGATTAATCTAAATGTCCAATCTTTCTACCTGTTTGCTTGACTCACAAGCAGAACATGATTCAAAAGCCTTAAATCCAACTATACTTGCTATGAGTGCCTATCACTATAAAAGAGTCTAGGAGACCTCAAGACCACATTGTTAGGGTTCTTCAGCAGCCCAGCAGAAAAATATCACAATATTTACTGCCTCAGTCCTGCCATAGTAATGGCAGAATCATAGTCCTGCCACAGTAATGGCAGAATCAACAAAGGTTGCTGTTTTTGCTGTTTTAACGTAAGAAAAATTAAGTAGGAATGTAATTAGTGGCTTCCAATGGCTTTGTTTCCACAAACTGCACATCTAAGTGCAGAGGTTAGCAACTAGCCAGAGACAATGCCACCACTGCTATTGCCATTTCTGGGAACATTGCTCTGCCTTCATCAAGATGGTTGGTTAGAATGGCCACCTAAAGAAGCAGGCCATCTCCAGCCCATTGGTTATAGGTTATCAACCCCTGGCCTACTGGTACTTGGAATTGTGTGTTTAGCCACCTGTTAAGTGCTTAATTAAGAGATTACAGGCATAGATATACTTTGTGCTTATGATCCAGTAGTCAAAGCTGGCTAGGTGACTTTGGGCCAGTCACTCTTTCTCAGCCAACCCTCTTTATAGGGTTGTTGTGATGGGCAAAATAGGGGAATGAAGGAATATTAGATACATTTGCTGCCTTGAATTGTTGATAAAGATGAGGTAAAAATATAATACTAATAAATAAAATTTATAGCATGGATAGAGGGATGTGAGGATTAGCCCTTAAATGGATGTTGGAATGCTGGGTCTGTGGCCATAATAAAATTAATTGATTGTTAAATGGATGTTTGGAATCAGAAAAATTCAATACATGGAGAGTTGAAGGCTGCACAGATCTGCCAGATGAACTTTATAAGATTTGCATTAACTGTTACTAGAACTGTTTAAATCTATACTGCTGGCAAAAATAATGACATTAGGTCCAAAACAATGGTCTGATGTACATATGTCTTGATTTAAGCAAACATTGCCATAAATTGTCAGATTATTTATTCATTTTCAGCATCTCCAGACAATGTAAGTGACATATGTAATGATACATTAGTGGAAATATAGAGTAAGGGCAGGAAGATAATCATTATTTTCTCTTTGGTTTATTAGGACTTCTTTATATTTGAATTCAGGAAGCGAATCTGTAAGGAATTTGTTTTTCTCCTATTCAGTTTTAGTTTTGTAATAGCAAAGATCTTTTGTGGCTATTATTTTTACATGTTTTGAAATTATCCAGAAAACTGATCTATTCAATATAGTCCATAGAGCAAAAAAAATAATAACGACAAAACCCTGCTGTCAATTTACAGGTCTCCCATTAATATGTAATAGTGCTGCGCATGCGTGAGGGTGGCCCTTTCTATGATAGCTTTATTACCACTAAGTGGCAATTAATATCTGGCTTTATATATATAATAGCCTGTTAATATTTCAAGTTCTTGCTATCGCACTGTTGTTATGACGGCAATTGTGAATTAAAACCAAAAGGGGGAAGCCCTCCTTCCTTTTCTTGCTTCCAGCTGAAGAAGTTTCCTCTCTGTTACCAAAAGTTTGCCTAGCCTTATTTTTATAGCTGGGTGAGAAAGGATTTACAGGGAACTGAAATCACTGGAGCTAATTAGTTGAATGGCCCTATTATTTATCCAGGGACACGTACTACAATAATTGCTATTGCAGGTTTCAAGCATCTCCAGGATATTAATTCCAGAGCTCTCATGTCATCTCAGTACAGTAAAACTTCCAAATGGCACCCTGAAGGTGCATAATCTCATTTTAAAACTCCTTTTTCTTCTTTTTTTTCTAGGAGAACTGGCAGAATTTCCTTCCATAAAAGCTGAAAAAGGAGGGAAGGAACTCATAATATTTTCCTCATAAGAAAACACTAATATTTTTCTTATTATATTTTTCCCCACCAGTCCACTGACCTTTTCTTTCCTATTCTCAAGCTTTCAGAGAAGGGATTGCTATAGTGCACCATTTATTTGGAAACTAGATCCACTATCTACCCAGTGATTAAGGGAGATTTTACATGATTTCCCTCACAGGATTTGGCACTCACACAAATAACAAGGATTACCTACCTCTCATGTATAGGGAATATTGAGTTATATTCCATAGTATATAAAATACTGCTTTAAATTGCCCCAGAGAAATTCACACTGAAATATTGTACTTCAGAATCATAGAAAACATTTAGAATGCTTAAATATAATTTGGAATATAGGAGATCCTTTATTGTGCCCACATATTTTGTATACTGTGGAATCTGGATTATATTGAGATTTAAAATAATCATGAGATATTGATAAAAGCAAATAATAGGCAAAGAAATAGAAGTTATTCTATAGGACAAGAAACTTTGTCTTGTGCCATAAGAAGCATTATACTAGAGGCGAAATTAAATGACAGTGGTTTTCTTTATCTCGAATAGAACACATTCATATGAAGTAGCTTTCAATTTATGCTGCTAAATTTATGCTGCTAATTTATGTTTTCCATCACCATTGCAAACTTAATACTGAATGTTTTCAAATTTACTCAGATCTTGACTTGTCTCCAAGACAAGGGTGTGTGTTCCACTGAATAATTGTGAAGAACAAGCTGGAATAATAGAATTACAACTTGATCTTGATAAGTCTTGGCTTGGTAATAATGCTTGTGAAAAGAATTTTGGCAACTTAGTTGATCACAAATTAGCTGAGTCAGCAGTGTGATAAGGCTGCAAATAAAGTGGAATTTTAAGTTGTGTTAATAGAAATCTCCAAATCATGGGAGGTAATAGTTTTATTTATTCTGGATTGATTAATCAAAACTTTCCTCAAATTATTTATTTTCTAGGCAGAACATTTTAAGTGATGGCAGACAAATCAGAATAGTACAAAAAAGACCAACTGGGGTTTAAAAACTAAGTCCCCTGAATAGATTGAGGAAAATGGGTATCTTGAAACTTGAGCAAAATTGACTGCACTCTTCAAATATTGAAGAAGTATTACACAGAAGACAATCACAACCTGTTGTCTGTCATCCAGAATGCAGGGCCTGGAATAACAGTATTAAAATATAGGAAGACATTCTGGGCAAATTATGGGAAATTTTCAAGTGACAAGAATTACTTAACAATGGAAACAATTATTTAGGAAAGTGTTGAATATTCTTTTTCTGGATGCATTCAAGTAATGACTAGAAAATCACCTGTAGAGTGAATTTGAATTTCTGTACAGTGGGAAGTTATATTTGATAGCACATTATATTCATCAAGTTATATTTTGATGAACTTTTAATGATAGGATTTTCTCATTTTTTATATGCTAGATTTGTACCCTGTCTTTCTTACAGAAGCTCAAGACATAGTATCAATACTTCCTTCATCTCATAATAATTAGTAGGCCTGATAAGTACCTGATAATTTTAAAAAATCATAATCAGAGTATTTGATTATAAAAAAATAAAAAGCAGTTAGATAAAAGCATGCTGTAGAACATACTTTCTAAGTTCTAGTTAGATTATTTCCTAAGCTTTCTGGCTGGCTGGCTGCCCATCACAGTGGTTTCACACCACTAAAACAGATTAGCCTATTTACAGCTAGTATATGTGCCCATCCTTATAAATACAAATATATGGCTAAATAAACTGCAGAAATACGGGCTTAGCTGTACAGAAGGGGACTTGCATAAATGTAGAGCCATTCCTCTAAGAAATTTATCACACATTTCCCCCTACCATGCTAGGATGGCGGCACATTCCATCTACGGCCTTGCACTTTATTGCCCTCAGCGGTAATATTAATAACAGTAAAAAATAATAGCATGATCAGATAGCATAAGCTTTAAAGAAATGCCCCATTGTTATTCTAATGTTCTTAAAATCCGTCCTTCTTATGTGTGCATGTATACATAACACACACACCTCTGTGTTCTAGAGTTTGTTTAGATAAGTGATTTGCAATTATTCCCTCCTTCCCAAAGGAAGAGAGGGAGGAAGCAGAAAAGAAAAAAAAGAGGGGAGAAAGGGAAAAGAGAGAGAAGACAACAGAGAAGGCCATAACATTTGTTTAGGAAATTTATTTTTACCAATATTTCTCAATAAAATAAAGTGTATAAATGAAATCGGACTGACACCATCGTATTTTCTACCTAGCCTGCAAATTAGAGAGGCAGTTCAGCAGTTGACATCCATTTTCTTCCACATACTTCTTCATCTTTTTCTATCTTTAAGAAGGAAAACACTAGAAGCTGCTACAGTAGTAAAATACAGCAGTAATGCAAAATATAAAAGAGCATTATGGGACTGTTTGTATCTGTGATATATTGTCTAAATACAAATTATTAGACAAGTTAGTGGGGTGGGGGCGACTGCAAGTCTTCAACTGTATCTAAGTGAGCAAGAGAAAATTAGGTTCAAGAGCCACTTATAACTAACACCTACGGTATGTCTTCACCAATATTACACTTTTCTCTATTGGAGTAATTCTCAACTGTTTTTATAACTTTTCAAATGCTTCTGTAAGGTGGAGGGCATGTGTACTTATATCAACAAATAAATATCACTTGGGAGAATAATCCTATATAATCATTTTAAACAATATTTAATCATTATGTAACCTTCATTTTGCACCATATAGTTTGGCCAACTTACTAAAGATTTGTTGTAAATTTGTTTTCAGGTTCCTTTTTAATAAGTTCATTTGCTACAAATTTTATCCTTTTTATTGTTCTTTAATTTCAAACCAGAGAATTGACAAATACTTATGATTGTATACATAGTTGCCCTTTTATCCTCCCCCCATTTCTTGTTCAAAAAGATCTTACTACATTAGATATGAACAAAATCTAAATTTTGTGAACCCACTGTGGTACCCAGCAAGCCAAACAACTTGAGAACAGGTACCTATATGAACAATTCAAGCAGAATTGGTACCCACAATCATTTGTCACAAGATGTCTGCACAATATGGTGGGGAGAGAAAGGAAGACCAAACACAGGCACGCCTGCCATATGTCAAAAACTTTTCGGAGCTATAGAAGGCAGTTTTCAAGATCTGCAAATGGGCATTGCATACCACCCAGAGGTGACCATATGAGGACAAATTATGCATTGTAAAGATCACTTGGAGGTAGGAGATATTTCGAATGTAATCTATCGAATGCCCTGCATTGATTGCCCCTGTGACTATGTAGATGGGGAGGAAGCTAACCATCAGATTACAAGAAGGCAAGCAAGCAGTTCAGACAAGGAGACCCGGATTCAGTGGTAGCCTCACACTGCAATGAACAAGGACACACATTAAATTTTGCAGCTAATAAAACTGTTGGATGAGCAGATAAAAAATAGTCAGGGGAGTAACTTTTGATTGGGAAACAGGCCCCTCGTCAGTCATCAGGAGTGCTGATTTATCATTAGCCTATCAAGTACTTAGAAGGCTAGGGCTGGGCAGCATAAGCAAATGACAGCCAACAACTTAAAAACCAACCATCAACATATCCCAATCAACATCTAAAAGGTTACAGACTGTACAACAGTCACTATAAATACCACACACAGAACAGAGAGTTCTTCACACTTTCCAATCTCTACCATTTTTTTTACTGCTAGAAAGATAATAATGGCAATATAACAGATATAATGGCTGATCGAACATCTTATGGAAAAAAGAGGTGAATTAAATGTAAATCCATCAACAATACTAAATCTTCAATCTTTTTCAGGTATTTTAAATCAACAGAATGAAGGGGAGATAGGACATAGGACATAAGGGAAGATAGGACATAGGACATAAACACTGCAGTCCCCTCCAACCTTGATGATTCCCAATCATGAAGAGCACTACTTGCAAGCTCAGCCAATCTCTTACTGATTACTTCTTCTTATTCCTTTCAACCCAAGCAGGGTGTACAGTGGATAAGAGCCGTGGTAGCGCAGTGTTCGAATGCAGTACTGCAGACTACTTCTGCTGACTGCCGGCTAACTGCAATTTGGAAGTTTGAATCTCACCAGGCTCAAGGTTGATTGAGCTTTCCATCCTTTTGAGGTCAGTAAAATGAGGACCCAGATTGTTGGGGGCAATATGCTGACTCTCTAAACTGCTTAGAGAGGGCCATAAAGCATTGTGAAGCGGTATGTAAGTCTAAGTGCTATTGCTATAAGAGAAACCACATCTCTCCTCTAGGCTATCTAAAGTTTTCAATCTAAAGACCTAACCCAATTATTGTGTGTGTGTGTGTGTGTGTGTGTGTGTGTGTGTGTATGTATATGTATAAACATATACACAAACACAAACCGCTATCTGCACGCACTCTCACACCACCACCCTGCCCAGATCAACTCTGTAGCCAAGACACTCATTTCCAGAACAAAACGCCTAGCTGACGAACAACACCTAAAAACAGAACTACACACTCTCACTAACATACTAACATCCAATGGATTCCAAAGAAATAAGATCACCAACCTAATCCAAAAAGAACCCCCCACTAAAATCCAAGACAGAGAACAAGAAAATGGCAAAGCCCTCCTCCCATACATAAAAGGCACCACAGACAGAATAAGCAAAATCCTCCACAAAGATAACATCAAGACAGCATTCTGCACAAACCGAAAAATATCCACCATCCTAAGGAACCCCAAAGACAAAATTGAGTTAGAAAATCAAGGAGTATATGAAATCCCATGCACCGCCTGCCCCACCACATACATCGGACAAACCAACAGACGAATAAGTGCACGCATAGAAGAACACAAGAACTCAGTCAGAAAAGAGGAACCAACTTCTTCCCTGGTCCAACACCTTAAAGCCACAGGACATGATATTGACTTTAAAAAGACCAGAACTATCGCCAAAACTGAACACTTTAACAACAGAATAATCAGAGAAGCCATCGAGATAGAAAAACGCCCACACAGCATGAACAAACGAGATGATACCTCCCGCCTACCAGCCATTTGGAAACCCGCCCTTATTGACAAACGAATCCCTAATACGACGAATGACGCCAGGCCCACACTCATGAGAGCCACACAGGATGTCACCACCACACATCCACACAGAAAGCAGACTCAAACCCACACTGATAATGAGCCACAACCAAGGACCAGAAGCCAGACCGCAGCTGCATCATTAGCCACTTTAAACCCCTCCAATCCATACATGAAGCAGACTGACACCCACCATGAAGGACTTGCACGGCCACAAACACGAAGCCAAACAACAACGCAGCTCACCAGCTCAAATCCCCCTGCAACTCAGACTAAACTGAGCACAACCAAGCCCCCACCCAAACAGAACACACCCCCAGCCAATCAGAGCACAACCAACCCCCCATCCAATCAGAGCACAGCCAAGCCCCTAACCAATCAGAACACACCTCCACCCGATCAGAACACAGCCAAGTTCCCACCCAATCAGCTCACACCCCCACTAGCAGTTAAAAGGAAGAGACAGCTGCGATCTCACGTTGCTCCTGGAAGCACGAAGCCGAGAACACCAGCCTGAAGATGACGAATGAGACTTCGTCGAAACGTCGCCAAGACACTTCCAATTTTACGTGGGAGAAGACCCGAATAACCAAAGACCTACATACAAACACCCGCGAAAACCTGAGAAAACAAACACATATATATATAGATGTCTGTGTGTGTCTGTGTGTGTGTGTGTGTATACCGTGTGTGTGTGTGTGTGTGTGTGTATAAAACCAGGGCTGCTGAACATCTTAGCTTACGTAGGGAAAACCTGGCTAGAAGAAAAACACACATAGACCCTACGAAGAAGTAAGAAAATTGATACTATGCCTTTACAGGGAGGAGATGGGTGTGGCCTACTGATGACAGCTAACGAGCTAGAAATGGATCTATTTAGGTCTCCCACCTAGCAGTTAGAGCTTGCTAGGTGTTAGAAAGGAAAAAAGCCCAGAACCGAGTAGATGAGATTCTACTGAGCTGGAGCTACAAAAAAACCTTGGCTACGTAGGGAAAACCTGGCTAGAAGAAAAACATATATATATAGATAGATAGATAGATAGTATGTATGTATATGTTTTCTTTTCTTTTCATAGGCCTTTATGTGTATTTCTCTTTAGCCAGGTTCTTCCTACGTAAACCAAGATTTTTATGCAGCCCTAGTTGGGATTTCACTGAACTAGGGCTGCATAAAAATCTTGGTTTACGTAGGAAGAACCTGGCTAAAGAGAAATATATATACCATATTTTCCGGCATATAAGATGACTTTTTAACACATGAAAATCTTCTCAAAAGTTGGGGATCGTCTTATACGCCGGGTTCATTCTCCTGTAACCAGGCAGACCAGCCCGAAAGGCTCTGACGAGCCTTAAATGGCTCTGGCGATCCCAGCTCTGATGATCCCAGCTCTGACAATCCCAGCTGAGTTCCCTGCAACTCAGCTGGGATCGCCAGAACCATGGCTCTGATGGTCCCAGCTCTGACGGTCGATCCCAGCTCTGATGATCCCAGCTGAGTTCCTTGCAACTCAGCTGGGATCGCCAGAAACCATGTAAAAGGAAAAAAGTTTTCCCCCTCCAGCTTGCTTACCTCAGCTGCTAGTCACAACGCTTGCCTTGCTTTGCTTGCCTGAATCTATTCCATCAGCAAGCAACTCCCTGCCTGCAATCAAGCAAGGAGGGAGTTGTGGACTTCAACTCCCAGAATTCCTCAGACAGCAAAGCAAAGCTGGCTGAGGAATTCTGGGAGTTGAAGTCTACAAGTCTTAAAGTTGCCAAAGTTGGAGACCCCTGTTCTATTGGGTAAGTTTTTTTCCGCTTTGGGAGCTTTTAAAAAAATAGTCAATTGGGGTTTTTTTAGTTGTTCTTTTTTAGATCTAGCCATTTAGAGTTTAGGAAGTTTTAAATTTAGCTTTCATATAAAAATAAAAATAAAATAAAATAAAATAATATTTGTGCAGCTTTCTGAGATTTAGTGTGTTTCTGCAGTGTTTCACTCTAACTACACAAACACACAAAATCTCACAAAGCTGTATGTGAAATTTTGTGTGTGTAAAGTGTGAAAGTTGGTTTTTTGGACTTTTTGTGGCTGTGTGAGGTTTCTGCTTGTTTCAGGGGCCATTTTGGGTCTAGCACAGCTGCTTTTACATTGTGGGTGAGCCAGTTGTGTTGTGTTGTATGTGTTTAGAGTGTGAAAGTTTTTTGGGGGGGCTTTTTGTGGCTGTGTGAGGTTCCTGCTTGTTGCAGGGGCCATTTTGGGTCTAGCACAGCTGCTTTTGCATTGTAGGTGAGCCAGTTGATGTTTTTTAATTTTTATTTGGTGTGCATTGGAAGAGGGGCAGTCTTATATGGCGAGCATAGCCCAAACCCTATATTTTAACAGGAAAAGTTGGGGGTCGTCTTATACTCCCAGTTGTTTTATACGCCGGAAAATACGGTATATATAATTTTCTGAGGTTTTCGCGGGTGTTTGTATGTAGGTCTTTGGTTATTTGGGTTTTCTCCCGCGTAAAATTGGAAGTGTCTTGGCGATGTTTCGACGAAGTCTCATTCGTCATCTTCAGGCTGGTGTTTTCGGCTTCGTGCTTCTAGGAGCAATGTGTGATTGCAGCTGTTTCTTCCTTTTAACTGCCAGTGGGGGTGTGAACTGATTGGGTGGGAGCTTGGCTGTGTTCTGATTGGGTGGAGGTGTGTTCTGATTGGTTGGAGGATTGGTTGGAGAATCCAACCAACAGATTCCAAAGAAATAAAATTACCAACCTAATCCAAAAAGAAACCCCCACTAAAATCCAAGACAGAGAACAAGAAAACAGCAAAGCCCTCCTCCCATACATAAAAGGCACCACAGACAGAATCAGCAAGTTCTTCCACAAACACAACATCAAGACAGCATTCTGCACAAACCGAAAAATTTCCACCATCCTAAGAAACCCCAAAGACAAAATTGAGTTAGAAAATCAAGGAGTATATGAAATCCCATGCACCGTCTGCCCCACCACATACATCGGACAAACCAACAGAAGAATAAGTGCACACATTGAAGAACACAAGAACTCAGTTAGAAAAGAGGAACCAACTTCTTCCCTGGTCCAACACTTTAAAGCCACAGGACATGAAATTGACTTTAAAAAGACCAGAACTATCGCCAAAACTGAACACTTTAACAACAGAATAATCAGAGAAGCCATTGAGATAGAAAAACGCCCACACAGCATGAATAAACGAGATGATACCTCCCGCCTACCAGCCATTTGGAAACCCGCCCTTATTGACAAACAAGTCCCTAACACAAAGAATGACACCAGACCCACACTCACGAAAACCACACAGGATGTCACCACCACACATCCACGCAAAAAGCAAACCAAAACCCACACCGATGATGAGGCACGACCACAAACCAGAAGCCAGACCACAGCTGCATCATTAGCCACTTTAAACCCCTCCAATCCATACATGAAGCAAACTGACACCCACCATGAAGATGTGGTATGACCATGAACGTGAAGCCAAATAACAGCAACACAGGTCACCAGCTCAAATCCCCCTGCAACTCAGACTAATCTAAGCACAACCAAGCCCCCACCCAAACAGAACACAACCCTAGCCAATTAGAGCACAGCCAAGCTCCCACCCAATCAGTTCACACCCCCACTGGCAGTTAAAAGGAAGAAACAGCTGCGATCACACATTGCTCCTAGAAGCACGAAGCCGAAAACACCAGCCTGAAGATGACGAATGAGACTTCATCAAAACGTCTCCAAGACACTTCCAATTTTATGCGGGAGAAAACCCGAATAACCAAAGACCTACATATACATATGTATGTGAGGTAGGACTGCAGAAAAACCTTGGTTACGTAGGAAAAACCTGGCTAAAAGAAAAACACACATAAATCCTACGAAGAGTAAGAATATATACATACATACATACATACATACATACATACATACATACATACACACACACACACACACACACAATACTTTTTTAGTCAGGGTTTTTTCCTATGTAGATTAAGTTGTTTACTTGGCCATAGTGGGGTGATATCTCAAAATCACCACTTTCAGGCTTTTTTCAGACATTTTGTGTTGTTTGTTCTGAGACTTATGGGAGACTGGGATAGCACTATTTCTGTCTTTTTGGACTTCATCGGCCAGCCACACCCATATTTTATGACTCCTCCCTGTAAAGGTCAAATATTTATTCTTTTAATTCATAGGTTCAAATGTATAATACTTTTTTAGTCAGTTGAAATATCACCCCACTATGGCCAAGTAAACAACTTAATCTACATAGGAAAAAACCCTGACCAAGACATTATGCAGCCCTAGTTCAGGGAAATCACAATTTACTAGTTTCTGGGCTTTTTTTTTTTCCTGGCAGCCAACAGACCCTTTGCTGCCCATTGGGAGACTAAGATAGATCTATTTTGGCCTTATAAGGCCTCATCAGTTAGCCACACCCTCATCTCATGTATCCTCCCTGTAAAGGTACAATTTGATTTCACTGAACTAGGGCTGCATAATATCTTGGTTTATGTAGGTAGAACCTGGCTAAAGAGAAATACACATAAAACCTATGAAAAAGAAAGAAAAACATAGATAGATAGATAGATAGATAGATAGATAGATAGATAGATAGAATATATACACACACACACAGACACACAGACATACACACACACACACATACAGTACACACACAGATATAGATATATAGTTGGAATGTTTTCATAATTACAATAAATATATTGTGAAAGTAGACTTTGTTCAATCTAATACATAGTAATATAACTGCTATATGAAAATGAAGTATTACAGGCTTTCCACAGCGGTAAAAACAAGCATTTCACATGCTGCAGTGAAGTGAATGTTATTAAGAAAATAATTATAATGAGGTTTAATGTAGTTTGGAGACAAGGTACTCCAGCTTCAGGCTAGATGGCCACATAACATTTTGTTTCTTTGTTCATTGCAAGAACGTCTACATACCTCATTGCTCAACTCTCTAAAATGAGAGAGAATATCCTGTAAATTCTTAAAGGTAATCTTAATCTTAATGTAACATTAAAGATGTAAGTAATCTTAAAATAATATTAAAGTGATATGGTAAATGTTTAAGAATTTTTTAATGAACAACCAAATATAATTGTTAAAGAAAGAAAACATTGATGCGAGCTGTAGTATTACAAGAGAAATTCAACCTGTCTTTCTTTTCAAGTCCTCCCTTTGTTGGATAAGCATAAAGTTTTGTTGTACAAGAGGGCTATAGAAGAGGAATGGAGGAAGGAAGGTGCTTTTTATTATTGCTAATCCAGTTTTGAAAGAGAAAAGGTGATTTAGAGTGCATGTGTCACATACTTCACATGTGTCACTATTTCTTTAAATCAAAGGTATGTTGTCCTTTGATCACATGGCCACCATTTCTCCTTTGAATCTGAATTGCAAAAAGCCCTATATATGCATATGTATATAAAAAACAAAAGTCCAAAACATCTATTGTAAAGGATAAAACATTAAGTAAAAAATTATAAAAACTTGGTTAACTAAAACAATAAAAATCACTTTTAACTAAAATTTTAAATGTCCATTAAGGCTAGTTTGAGGCATAGGTCATCATCTCAAGGATTTTAAGCCCTGTTTCAAAGAACCTGGTACTATTGTATGTTGTGGCAGAATTAGTGTTTGCAAGCAGCACAGAAACATGCAAATTCGTGAAGCATTCCATTTGAAAAAAAGAAGAAGAAATACAAAATTATCCTGTGCACCCTGGATATATACATTAATGGTAAAACGAGCTAGGACAACTGACTCTGTAATATAGGGCCTGAAGAAGCACATGCTTTGTTGTTTCTGTGTGTTCATGATCACAGGGGCAATGTCTCTTTTGGCAGGGAATTTTCCTTTATCAGCCCTCCAGGACAGCTGAGGGAAGGCAAAACATCATGGAAAGGTCATCTAGTCTAGTGGCTAAGTAATTTGAGTTTGATTAAATATGCCATGGGAAAGGCAGAGTACCTGTTGGATTCACTGGAAATACAGGCTGGGGACTTGGCTGGGTCTAACTGGCACCCTGTATCTGCTATGAGAGCTTTGCCCTCATCATATCCCATGGTAAATAAAAGACCTGGATAGAAGCCAAAAAAATGAGATTTTAGTTGCTACTACTTTTCCGGGTGGATTGAAAATCATAGTTAGTGGGGAAAGACCAGAGGGAAATAATGAAAGTTTTAACCAATAGTTCAATATGATCATTCACCCACTAACTTCCACTTTCATGAGATCTATGTCCAATCCCAGAAAGGCATTAGAAACACAGTTTTGGAGTTGAAGGGTTGATCTTGGGATTGAACAACTTCTAATGGTGCAAAGTTGTCATGAGAAATTTGAGGATAGCATATTCTCTCAGAGGATAGCAAATCCGCTTTGCATTTTCAGCAAGGTAGTCTTTTGTCTAAAATAGTATAAGGTTTCCTACTGTTAGCAGAGTGAAGGATAATTCTCAGGTATTTGAAACAGAAATCCTATTTGGGTCTTTGGGTTCTTGGGCCTTTCAGTAATTTTAGGTTTTGTTTTTTTTTGATAATTGAATTCTAACTAGTCTTTCCTGCAATACTTTGCTAGTGTTTTGAATGCTTTTTTAAGGCCAGTAGGTATTCTTGGAAATAGGTTGTACTGTGGGAGGAGTATTTTTTTGAATTGAGATCATGGAGTCCTAGACACTGATCAATGGTAAGGGACCTTGGAGGTCTCTAGTCCATCCACCTACTCAAGCAGAAAATCTTATACCATTTCATACAAATAGTTATCCAATCTCCTCTTAAAAACCTCCAGTGTTGGAGCACTCACAACTTTTGGAGGCAATTCATCTCACTGATTAATTGTTCTAACTGACAGGAAAAGTTTCCTTAATTATATATTGATTCTCTTAGTCTAGGATGGTAGAAAGTTGACTTGCTCTTCTGCAGATATGATTTCCTTGTTCCAGCCAGTCCTGGAATTTTCACTGTAGGTTTCTTCCATAGAGTTTGCTGATTATGTAGACATTGTACAGGATTATCCTTTTTCCCTTATTTGTATAGGGAGAAAATGATTGCAATCTTCAATCCTTGGGGGCTGGACCATGGGTGTATATGCAGATGAAGACTGAAATCAATGTAGTGGCTCAGACATTCAATTGTTTTTAATGACCTCTGAATGAATTTGATTTTTTTCTGAACTTTCCTAGTCTTAGTTGAGCAACAAGTGTTGTTTTTTTTTAATCTCGGACACTGACTCTAGTGCCCACATTGGCAGCTTTTCTATTGTTTTACTAGGGCATCTGCAAAGATGTCCAAATATATATGTCTATGGAGATTCTTAATCATCCAGGTCATGGTTGTCCCAAAAGTTATTTTCAAAAGGCAAGCTGACTTTCTTGATTTCTTTTTTCCTTGAGGAAGCTTCTTGGGTGAGAAGTAACATTTTTTCAAAGGAAAAAACCAAGGAAGTTCAGCTGCCTTTTGAAAAGCATATTTGGATGTCCATGTATAATTTCTAAAAGATCCCTGGGAGGATGTGGCAATCTATTATGGACAGACCAATGCTTTGGTGATATATTATGATATATGATATACCAGAACAGGCTTGAGTCTTTGGATTTCACTAGCTGAATGGAGGAAGTACTATTACTATATGTTAGCTGGTGGTGGAGCTCTTGGATAAAGTTGTCATAATTCTCCAAAGGTGGGTAGGTGCAGATATCGGGGCAAACTATCTCAGTTATTTTTGATTTAGTTGGGAGGTCCACTTGAATCAACAGTAAGTTCTTCCTGCTGGTATTAGATTGGTAGAGGCCTGTGGTGTGTGTTCCCTGAGTAAAAGGACTTAACTGGAGCAGGACTGGAAAATTATTGTTGCCAAACTTAGATTTCTAGGTCTTGGCATATAGGAGAAAGTCCCTAGAGACAATTATATTGTCAATAGCATTCATTCTGGAGCCAAAAAGATAATTGAGTTCAACTGGATGATAACTTTCAAGAACACCTTTTAAGATGCAAGGATTTAATCTCAAAATTGTTTAAACCAAGCAGAGACTCACATAATTTGATTTGAGGTTTTGGGGCAACGGATGAGGAGTTCATCATCTTCAGGGCTGAGTGGGGGGCATTTGTGCTGCATATAGAAGGTGGTTTCACTGGAGTGTAATCTAGTATTGAGATCCTCTCCCAGGACTACGAAGGCATTTGCATTCTACAATATATGATTAGCAGCATAAGTCTGCAGTACAGCACACAGTTCCTATTTTGAGGGTCTATGGACATTTATTATCAACAAGGCATGGCAACTCAATTGGATTAACACTGTATATGACTTGAAGGAGAGGGGCTTGATATGGCATGTACATTAGAATTCCCAGGCCCCATTTCACTCTTCTGTGATTTGCATCTGGTTTGATCCCAATTGAGAATGAGTGAAAACCATTTAATATCAGTTTGTCAATAGTTCACCTTTCCTGAACCAATATGATATTGTGCTGGGAGAGGAAGCCAATGAAACAAGGCTCTCTGGTGGAAGCAAACCACCTAGCCACATTCTTGGTTAAAAAGGTGAGCTTATGCTGGTCTCTTGGATGTCATGCAGATGTGCTGCAAGTCAGAGGCTGAGTAATTTTTTCAGGGGCAGGATGAAGGTTTCTGTTTCTCCCAAGCTTATCTAAACTGAACTTTAATGTAAAACTATATACTATCGCTATGTATAATTCCTTTTCAAACATTACCAAGTCATGTCACTTCTTATTAGAAGTATTCTCCCCCTCCCTTCTCATTAGCTAAAACACCAGTCCATGCTCTGCATCTTTGGAATTGCCTTGTGCCAAATATCAATATTTCTCCATTTACTGTCTAAGAAGCTCGTTTGGGATTACCAAATTCCTACTGAAGAAAGGTAGGCTACTGGAACATCTGCAAGGCTGCTATGCATATTCTGGCTATTTGGTGGATAATGTTGCTGGGCTGGACTCTAACTGCACAGAACCCAGATTAAGATATCTGGGACCCAGTTTTGTGGTATGATCTAGGATAAATTTGAGTTAGTGATTTCTGAGAAAGTGGACAGGGTTTCTGAACTGTAGTTTAGCCACCTGTTTATTGGACCCAAGTTCTTCTTGAGTTTAGTCAGCCAAGGAGATGATCTGTATTTGGGTTGATGGTGTGGTGTCAGCCTTGTTGAGAGAACAGATGGTGTATTCAACATTGAAGGAAGCAGGCAGAACTGATATACTCCAGGTCCCTTTAATTAAACAATGCCATCTATTAGGACCCTGGAAACATGACTTCTCTATCACAGCACCTGCCCCTGGAAATGAGATCCCCTTGAAATCTATGCCATTCCCACACTGCTCACATTCTGTAAGGCCTTGAAAATATGGTTGTTTTCCTAGACATTGGATTGTGATTACTGTAGCTCCTTTGTTGGGTATGTTTTCATCTGTTTTTGTACAAAATGACTGGCTCACATCTTGTTCTGTATTAAGTTTTATTTGTTTCCTCGTTATATTGTGAGCCATCTAGAGTCAGTTTGAAGTCAGGCACAATCTAAACTGAATTAATTAAACAAATAAATCCCCAAGTTCTGTAGAAGAAGCTGGAAAATACAAATGTTGCTAAGTGGATTGAATCGCACAAGTAAATGGCCTCAGCCAAGTAGCAATGATGTGGGAGCACAAGGTGAAATGCTGATTCCAAAGCAGCACCAAACCTATATGGAAATAGTCTTTAGGTTCCCAGGAGCAGGTAAATTTCATTTTCTTATTTCAGGACTCAACTATGTGTTATATGCAAATACTTTTAGGTTTCATTGTTCTTGAATCAATGCATAAGTCAATTTTTTTTAATACCGTGTCTTTTTCAGATATACAGTATAGTAATAATACAATTTAACCTGATCAATCCTTGCTTTTGGTGGCCAAATTCAACATCCATTGTAGTTTGGTGCTTTGTTAAAGTTCTTATACACTCCAATTATTCAGTATACTTTGGAAAGGAATATAATGATAGAGACATTTCCACAAGACTTCTTAGCTACATATCAAAGAATACGGGTGTTATAGTAATGCTTCAGTTTAAATAAACGTGCATATGCTCTAATGCTGCAGTCACATACAAAAAAGGAAAGAAAAGCAATTGTAAAATCAAAATGATCATACATTTCTTTGAAAACAGAGCATACCAAATATACTTTATTTAGCAATAAATCATTCAAATTAACCCAAAGCAATTATTTTTGAGTTTAGTTTATATTATAGCAACTCCAATTGAAATCAAGAGAAAACGCACATAATATTGCTGCCAATGAATTTGTCAATTAACATACTTATTAATCAATTAATACACCCATTCTTAAGTTGGTAAAGAGTTACCAGTATTTTTTTTTCTCTTTGGGTTACTGATGTGCATATAAACCATAATTAGCTTGTATGCTTTGCTTAGAAAACGCTATCCGCCCGCCGGCTATCATTACTAGTGACTTTTATAACCTGCTTTATAAGAGGTTATTAAGGAATATGGCAAGGGATGGTAATTGCTGTCTAATATGAATAAGGCATTTTATGAAATGGTCCTTTTATTTAGACGGTTAACTGGAGAGCAGTAGGAATTATAAACAAAGACTTGTGGGGAGTGTGTGTGTTTGTATGTGTGCATGTGTGATGGAGAAATATCACAGTAGTTATGTTACAGCATTTATAGTGGGGGGGAAAGTGGGTTAGGACAGATTTAGATGTTTATATGTAACCAAATTCTGAAAAAAATATGAATTAATAAAGAAAAAGAAAGCATGTATTTCTGAGGGTGTGTGTGTGTGAGAGAGAATAATCATAATGTACTGAGAATTGCCAGACATATTAAAATAGAAAAACTAATATTGAAAGACCTGCAATTCTTGCTACGGATAGTGACTCTAACAATACTGCTTATTATTTCAAAAGAGATTCAGTTGTTTAAACTTTCCATTCTCAATAGCAAAGAATGGGGGCTTTGAGTAGTTTAAGCTGAACTGAGATACGCTGACAGTACAGGCACCCTATGAGGTAACACTTGTGTGATCATCAGTATATTTTCTCTTTTAGATCATTGAAACACTTTCTCTGCTATATTTATTATAGTAACAACCTATGTAAAATAAAATATATTATACAAGGGACATAAAAAATTTAATTTCACTTCAAACTGGCAGATTACCAGCCTCCCTGCCCCATGCTATGAAAAGGAAGGAAGGAAGGAAGGAAGGAAGGAAGGAAGGAAGGAAGGAAGGAAGGAAGGAAGGAAGGAAGGATCCTGTAATGGAAGAAACCATCCTTCTGCTTCACAAAGTGAAATACAAGAATGTCACTTCATGCCATTATAGCTGGAAATGGGAAGGGATAATTTTTATGAGTTAAAGTTTACTAAGAGTGAGAAAATGATCTACTTTTGTGCTCTGGGGTGTTCCAGTGTTTCTATTACAAAACCAAATATGTGATTGAGAATTACAAAGGTGGGACACAAATTCAGGGGTACCATACAGTTTACATGTAGAAATGTTAAATAGATGCAAATTTTGAGCCATTTTCACTCTCTGAAAACCACATTTCACTTTGGGCAATTGTGATAGCAGTTTTATTAATCAGGGTAACTGAATACTGATTTTTGTACTGTTTTTTGATCAAAAGGCTTTTGCAATATAGTAAGTACCATAACTTCTCTTACCTATTTTTAATTTATATAGGCCAAACATACCTATATTCTGTCATCATTCTTTATTGATGTCACTTTTCAGACACTTCACCACCTTGGTAGCCCACCAAATTTGCTGTAATTTGTCCCTATCCTCTTTGACCAGTTGTATCCAAAATTTGACATAGTAATCCAAATAGAGTCTGACCGGACAGAATAGAATAGAAGAATTACACTCTGTGATCTGGACTCTATGATCTCATTAATGTTCCCCAAGTCAATTTTTGCCTTTTTGACAGCTACATTGCTCATCTTTAACTTGTAGTCATTAAGGACACTCAGATCCCATTCCCACATACTACTGCCAAGTCATTCTGTACTTGTGTCTTAATTTTTTCCTGTCTCCATGAAAAACTACATTTTCCATATAGATTCCTTACTGTTCATCAGATCATTTCTCAAGCCTATCTAGATCTTTTTTGAATTGTCCCTCTTTTATGGGTTATCCTCACAATTTTGTGTCATGTGTAAACATTATAAATGATCCCTCAATTCCCTCATCCAAGTCATTAATAAAAATCTTGAACAGAACAAGATATACTGTATCCCTCCACTCAATACTTCCCACCAAGCTAAAGCAGAGCCATTAAGGAACGCTCTTTTGGATAAATCCATTCAGCCAACTATGAGTCTATCTAACAGTAGTATCACCTACTCCATATTTTACCATTTTATGGAGGAGCTATGTTAAAGTCTCTACTGAGGTAAAGATACACTATGCACCCAGATCTACTCCTGTTAATTCTTATTGAATGCTCACAAATATGGTGTTTGATAATCTATTCAGATCCTCCCAATATTATATGACAGATTCTGTAGTTTCCCAAACCATCTTTTTTCATTTTTCCACAATGGATATGACATTTATTCCCCTCCAGTTTTCTGGGATCTCACAGTCGTCCAGTTCTCAAAGATTATTGAGAGTATTTCTATTACCTCAACCAGTTCCTTCAATGCCTTTGGGTGTAATCCATTTGGTCCTGGAGATTTGATTTGATTTAAATTAGCTAAATTATTTCTTATTATCTACTTATATGTCCTAAGATGCAGTTCTCTCACTAGAAAATTAAATAGTTTCTTTGATATAACTCCTTTCCACTTTTTCTTTATAATGGGTATTTTTCCTTGAATTAGAAGGAAAGAGACAGACTGCTATGTTGCCATTTTATGAATAAGGGTAGTGGGAGGAGGGAGGGAGGGATGGAGGGAGGGAGGAAAAGAAACAGAAAACATTTTACATGACCCACACAGGAGTTTTATCCCTGTCTCAGAATGGGACACTGCCCATTTTGGTGACAAATGGTAGATTTGATCAAGGTAGACTTCCCCTAATAAAAACTCACTTTTGTATACTCTGATATGCATACTAAAATAGCCACTCTACACTCAATAGCAAACCAATATCATATTACTAATTGTCTGAAAACTTGTTTTTATGATTGTGTGATCATTGTTTTCTTTTGAAACCAGTTTCCAAATATTTCCAAGAACAGTTCAAAAATTTTACCAATAACTATGGCTTAATAAAAGTCATTTTGTGTCTTCATATTGTTAACTGTTTGGATCTTATATTGAAATTTTATATTTCCATTTTTAAATATGTACATACAGAGTGAAAGAGAGAGAATATACTTGATATATTTTTATTACTGGTCTTGGACAACAAATAAAGAAACTGAACCAAACCAACTTCTGTAGACATCACACATTCAGTGATTACATAATCTTCTCTACAGAATGACAGCCACCTTTACTTCTCAACCAATTCTTTCATGTTCCTGTTCCTGTTGTTATTTTTGCGTCCTATAGTCTGAACAAAAAAAGAATTTGAGAAGTTTGATTGAACTCATGAGAAGGCTTTCTTTTACAGCATGTTTCCCTGGATACAACGGTGAGGAAAGCAATGAAGTTTGAAAGGTAAGACCTGCATCCTGCTTCTCGCTTGCCCCACCTGCCACCCCCAAATTGCATCCCTAAAGGGGGCAGATGGCTAAGCAAGGGCACGAGCCCTGCCATGCCAGCGAGGGGGGGGGGAGAAGACCACGTCTTGCTCCACGCGGGTCCCCCACCCCACCTGCCATTCCTCTCAATAAAGAGACAGCAGGGAAGGGAAGGAACCAGGCTGCTGTTGCCATTGGGGTTGGGTGGGACATGTTGGGCCACTCGGCTGGCATGAAGAACAAGGAGGGGAGGGCATGTCCCTCCCCTTCCCACCTCCAGCCTCGCCTCGTCAACTCATTTTGGTTGCGCAGCAAGCAACCAGAGGTGGGGGGGGCTTATTTTGCAGGGGTGGCTTATATTATCGCATGTGCTGAAAAGCCCAATTGGGCTTATTATCTGGGCATGTCTTATTTTCAGGGAAACACGGTAGTTTGAAGACAAAACAAAAAAAAAGTTTGGAGTTTATTCATAAGGAGATATTGGGGGGGGGGAATAATTACTCTTTATACAAATAAAAATGCCATAAACGCCTAAATGCAAAACTGCAGGCAAGTGCAACATTTTTCATGGATCCAGCTTACATACTTGGCTTTTGATTATTAAAGTATATCTTAATCAACCATTGAGGAATCAAATAATGTCAGAGCTAAAGAAAGAAGGAATGTGTATACACAGCAGGTTCTGACCAGTTCTGGAGAACCGGTAGCAGAAATTTTGAGTAGTTCAGAGAACTGATAGTAAAAATTCTGACTGGCCCTGCCCCCATCTATTCTCTGCCTCCCAAGTTCTAGCTAATTGGGAAGAAATGGGGATTTTGCAGTAACCTTCCCCTGGATTGGGGACAGAATGGAGATTTTACAGTATCCTTTCCCTGCCACGCCCACCAAGCCACACCCACAGAACCTGTAGTAAAAATGTTTGAAACCCACCACTGATACACAGTACTTCTTTGTCTCATTGCTCAACAGATCCAACAAGACACAATCAATCACAGTAAGCAATGCAGGGCTAGAGGCGCAAGTATTCTGACTTAATATAAAGCAGTTTCCAGGCTTTAGATATGCTGGTAAAAATATATCATTATATCTTGTTTGACAATCAGAAGGGTGGCATACAGATTTAATAAATAAATATATAATGGGCTCAAGTGAATTGGTAATATAATATTGTAGTTTAAACCAATGTTTGCTAGTGTGTCTTGCCTTTCATCTGATATTTTCTTTTCTCCAATATACTTTTTATTTCTAGGAAAATTATAATTAAATAAACAGCAAAACATAGTATCATCTAAATGTAGGATGGAAGAACTGCTGCCCACAAACCTTCTTAAGAATCTGAGAGGCCCAGAGGCAGAATACTTAAATATTCCCACTTTCAGTGGCCCAGTAAATAGGCACTCATAAGGAAACCTTAAATCTTAAATTAATTGTTTTATTGCTTTGAAATTGTCATACTGGATGGAGCCCATTTGTGGGGCACAACTTAATTTCCATGTAATTCCTCTACTCCATTCCAAAATCTGTTTGCCACTTAAAAATGATGCAGATGAATTACTATTTTTTATTACTAAGTGGGATCTCTACCATAGTGCTATGAACAATGTGTGTGTGTGTGTGTGATAACAAAAATTCTTACAGTACTGTCCAAAGAAAGATAATCATGATAGAACAGCATTATCAAAGGTTACCTTATGTAATCTATGCTTCAATTCCTTGCAGAATAGCAATTCACAGTCAATCATTTGTTCATTTATGTAAAATAATATTGGTTGCTTAAGTGCCACCAAATGTAAATCTTTGTGAATTCAACCTGTTCAATATGTATTCTAAGGACCTTTCAGAAATCTAGATCCTGTCTGTACATCTTACGTGTTGCCTTTCCCTTCTTCTATTTCCTTCAAACTTAGTGAATATTCTTACTTTTTTAGTCCATTATACCCAAAGTATATGAATTCCATCTTACTAATTATTCTGAAAAGGAAAGTTAGTCTTTATTTCATCAAGGACTAATTGGTTCATTTTACAGTCTATGATGCTAATTAATAATTGTCTCCAAATCTGTAATTTGGAGGATCCCTTGATTTTTCTCAATGCCCAGCTTTCACTGCCATACATACCTCTGGAAAAAAAGTATTTTACTCTTCTTTACTCCACAGAAATGATCTTTATGAAAAGCAGCAACTTGAATTTTAACACAAGAAACACTTGCAAACCTTCAAACAACAAGTAGATGGCACTGTAGTCATTGCTGGAAGAATTTTCTAATACACACACAAAAAAAGCAAAAAGCTGACAGTAGGGGGAGGGGGGAAATGGGAAATTGTCTTCCAGCAGTGACAAACATGGAAAACAAATAGGTCTTTCAAATGTTAACTCTTCTGCCTGTATCAGATTATTACAAAGAAAAAAAAAGAACAGATAAATGGAAGCCATGAAAGCCATCACAGAAGAAAGAAAAATTGATCTGTTTTTAGCTATACAAAAAAGCTTGTGGATCCAAACATCAGCTGTTCTCCTTGTGAAATTTCAGAATTGGCTTCTGGGGCGTTAAGAGGAAGGGGGGAAGCATTTTTACATCACACAAGCCATTAGTAATTTTTTTCCCACAGGGCCATTATTAAGCAACGCTACCAGAGTTAAAATGATATACATAGATAGAAATCCTTATGGAAAAGCATTACCATCAAGGTTCTCTTAATATACCATAATTAATATCAGTTGAATTAAGGAGAATGGGTTAAGTATGATATTATAATACACAAAATGAAAACATACTGCCTAGTTCCTTTCAATACATGTACCCTAAAAAGCTTGAAAGGGATTGTTTTCCCGTATTTCATCTGCTATATGTTGTCCAATAAATTTTCCTAAATTTGGTTTCTAAGGTTAGACAGGGTGGTAAAAGATACATGCTTATGATTTTTAGCTCTGCTTTTAAAAAGGCTTCTATCATTTCCAGAATGTTGCTATTTTCACTTTCCTAACCTTATAGAGACTTTTGAACTGAGCTACAAGAGTCACCATTGGAGTGCCAAAGTACCACCACTTCAGCACTTTGAGAAGCCCACATAAACCAAAGAATGGGGAAATATTAAAAAAATTATCCAGCCAGCACTCTGCCTCCCTGTCACATGCACACAGGTGTAATTTTGTTTGGTCATACAATATGTAAAAATCAATTCCATTACTAAAAGAGGAGAAAGCTTCTAAACTAAAAAAAGAACAACAGAAAATGTTGGAGAGTTTCCTAGGGATCTGAAAGGCAGTTCAGTCAAGATTCTGGTCACCCATTAGAATAAGATGTTGGGGTGCAAACACAGCTTTTCCATGTGGGTAGTTCTGCTGTCCTAGTTTCTCAGGAGTTCAGGACTCTTGGCAAACAAGGTTCAAAATGAGATATTGCCTAGATTCCCCAAAACATTGATTGTACTTATTTATTACTTTTAAGAAATGGGAATCAGGGGAGTGCAACATCCTGATCTTCCATGTTCTCTCAATGGCTCTCAAAACCAGTAATCATGGTATTCCTCTGAACCACTTCTAAAGGATTGCAGTTTTGCAGAGATTATTCTTCCAAATGGGGTCATTTCAGTCAATGGTGGTAGTGGAAGAGAAGAGATTTCTACTTTGTTGTGTGCCTTAGAGATCCTTCTTCTCATTTTTCAACATCTTTATGAAACTACTGCAAGAGGTTATTCTTCAGCATGGGATATTAGTGTCTTCAATATGCTAATGATGCCCAGCTATACATCCTAGACCTAGATTTGAACAAGCAGTGTCTTAAAAGTGCTAACCCAAAACCTGACGACTATCAAGGTCTTGATGGAACAGATAGCGATTGAATCCATCAGTCCCACAAGGTATAGTAGAACAGAAAATTAGCTCTATAGGTTGTCTAAAACTACTTTTATTGTTATTGGCTATAATAACAGACTATTTCAAGTTTGATTGTATTGTACCTTCTCTTCTTTTTTATACTATAATGAATTAGGGAGCTACTTCCAAATGTTATTGTTGTAGACTTAAAAATGTTTCGCTAATGAATTCTACATGAGGCAGAACTTAAAAACCATCTGGAAATTATAGCTGGTACAGAATACAGAAACCTGGTTAGTGATGAATGTTGCAGTGTGCACAGAAGACTCTTCAGGTTTGGGAACTCTACTGGTAGCTGGCATACCCCTAGGTGTGATTCAGAATGTATAGCACTATATGACACTGATTCTACTTATCTAAGAAATCATCTCCTCTGGCATTCATCCCCTTGTGCAACCAGCTCTCACAGGGTCATCTATCTCCAGATGCCATCTCTGTAAGATTTTCATCTGTCATGAATTCAGAGACAAAGTTTTTCCATTGTAGCCTCCATTTCCTGGAACTTTGTCCTGGTTAGAACTCCAGTCTATTTCATCTCTCCTATGCTGAACACAGAGGTACAGATTTCATACTGGAGCAACACAAACACCAGATATACTCTTTGAATGGTAAAACATGCTGTGCCATGGCAAAACTGTACTAATAAGAGATACCAATAACATGGAAATATCATCAGGAATTTTAATGGACCATTTAGAATGCTACCCAAAAAGGAATAAATAATGCTTGGTATTTAGAAAATCTAGGCAACTCGACAATTATAAATGAAACTAAAATAATCCAAATATCGAATATATAAATATTGCCATCTACAATCTAATTCTATGGCCAAATTATATATGGAAAACCCGTTTTTAAAGTGTTTATTAGACATGAGGGGAAAGGAAGTTAATTTAGATAGGTAGAGCAGATAATTGGAATGGGGAGAAATATATTTTGTTCACCTTTGAATGCAAATCACCTAATTCACATTTTTGAGCTAATATACAAATTAAACATAGTTATTCTTTAATCTGGTTTTTGTAATATAGTTCTTTCATTAGGGGGTATGTGAGTAGGAAATACATACACATTGGGGGTGTATAAAAATATTAGAAGAAACTACATAGACAGTAAATACAAATTCCCATACTAAATAGCAATAGTCATATAAATGTGGAATAAAATAAGCCTACTTTTGAACACATTACAACTATAATAGAAAGCGATAAAGGATTGAAAGTGTCCATCACTAGCTGCTTCTCCTTCCCCAGCTCCTCATTGGTAATGAGCCTTACCAGATGAGGAAATTACTACAACTTTCTGATGGAATATTTACGATTTGTGGTTTACAACACATAGCTACAAACCTAGACCGATGCACTGTCAAGAGGAAAATGTGTGACTTCTGGATACTCCTAAGAAAATCAGGACTTTTTAAAATCACTATCTCATCCCTAAAATTGGCAGAGGACAGTTTACTTCAGAATTTAGCCTTTTGCTCTCTGAAAAAAGAACTGCCTATGGAAATGCTTGAACACCTTTCACAGGCTCAAATTCATGAGTAACCAGTGGTAGTGACATGGAGTGGCAAGATAGATATGAGAGGAGGAAAATAAGGAAAGCATAAGGAGCAAAGAGACTCCTACGTGTGGCCAGTTGTTCACTAATTCCATAAACAAGTGCATAGTTATTTGGAGCTCACAGAATATTTCCTGGATCTGTAAACTAATGCAAGGATTATTGCTGGGAACAGAGGTTTGCAGCCATGAGACCCAACTGGTAATCGTGTACCCAGAAAATTCCCCATTTTATACTTCCAAAGCTATGTTATGTTCGTGGCATGGATAAAGGAGAGGAAGAACAAGGAGGTGCCTTGTAGTTGCAAGTCTGCCTACTTCTTACAGAATCTCTTACTGTTTCACAGAGTGAGTTAAGCTCCCTGCAAGCTCCACATATGGATAGCATACCATGCTAAACTTGTTGGAATGTATGGCTGGTGAGATAAAACCATGAGCCTCCAAGATTAGCCTATGTATGGTTTGATTTGCAAATGAAATGTATGGGGCCCATTCCACACTACCCAATTATAATTTCCAAATGTGGAGGTAAGATTTCAAATTCTATATGGGTCAAGTAATCTCCCCACCCAGTACATAGAAATGCACATATGTACACAAATACAAAAAGAACAGATATAAAGATTAACACACTTTCTTCACAACTTCACAATTTAAATCTGGACTGAAGATCTCTATGTTTGGTTAATCTTTAAAATAAATATCTGCTTCACTACTTTTAATAGATGAAGATAGGATCTGCCTATTCAAGGATCCCTTGCTGAGACATTTGGCATCTAGTTTGCATAGCAGAATTTTAATATTGTGGGCAATGTGGAAGTCTATTAACAGAAATGATTAACTTAATAGAATAATAAGAGTTGGAAAGGACCTTGGGAATCTTCTAATCCAATCCCTTGCTCAAGTAGGAGACACCAAACCTATACTTAAAAAAGAAACATGTCTAATAGTCATATGATCAGGGGGAAAAGCTCTCATTCCTACTTCCAGGTTTATTTGAGGGTGAATGGCTAGTTCTTCGATGATAAAGAAAAGGGTTACCTTTTATTTATTATGATGGTTTCCCATATTGGCAGGCTCAATATTTAGGTTTAATGACATAGCTCAAAATTAAACCATATTATACCAGCACAACTAGAATTGTGCTTATAACTGAAGGAAATACTTCACAGCCAATGGTTAACTGGGATTCTCTGCATGTAAATCATGTATTTTACTATTGAGCCATGGTTCTCTGACAGGGAATGGGACAACTCACCACTGCCAACTCACTGCGACCATCTCACTTGTACAAAGCAAAATCATTTACAAAAATCTAAGTTGCCTTGCCAACCATGCCTCCATGCAGCCTTTGAAAATGGCGTGATATTGGAAGGAGAAGTGAGCAGTGGAAGAGAATTGTTCAAGAGTATGTAAGTATAGTAAGTAATTCCGCTTACAGTAAATTGAACATTCCACAAGTTCTCCAGAGCCTGAATATTAAAAAAGTAAAGCAATACCAGATTTGCTCTGGTTTTAAATAATCTGTAGCCAAACCTGGGGGTGGGAGTAGTGGAATAGGATGAAAGTATGGTATCCAGTTCCCCAAACAGGGCAGATTTGATCAGAGCCACAGTTGAATCCAAAACCAGCACAAAGATCTTATTTGAAGGTGTCCTAAGCCTGATTGATCCAGAAGCTTCATGTTGCTTGTTAATCACAGTACTTAACCCTGCACACCTTTTCTTCTCTTCAGACTGGACCTGATGAACATATGTTCTACAGCTGTTCATACTTTAAACTATACAGGAATTTTCACACTAGATAAAATTTAATTTTGAGCCTTACTTTCTTGTACTTTCTTGTTTGAATATGTAACATGTAAATATTCTTAGTTCAGAAGATAAGGCAAATGATACACAATCTTGCCAATGTGGATTTAATAATGACAAAGAAAAAGGTACTGTATACAAAAGGCTTATTAGCTTCAGGATGTAAACACCCATTGTAAGAGTATGGGGAAAATTACTAACCAGCTTTTTAGTGCTGGTGCTGAGTAAACATCAGTTGCTAAGGTGGAAACATTTTCCCAGGGCTTTTTTTTTTTCCTTTTCTTTTCTTCTTTTTGAAAGAAGAGAAGGGGAAATTATAACAAAAGGGAAAGGTTGCTGAAATTGCAAGAGACAATGAATTGCATGCTCTGAGCCAAGATCCTCCGAACTAGGTTGAAATTAGTTGCTTTTGACCGCCAGGTGACCTCATGGCTGCTTGTCCTGACAATCTGCTCTCTCAATTCTTTCTCTGCGCATTATTTTTTTCTGAAATTATACATTCTAGTTGGTTTACTTACCTTTTGATTAGACCGAGCTATGACCCTACTCTGCTGAGATATAATCCAAGATTAAAGCAAGTAGTTTGGGGAGGGGAATTCATCTGGGGATAAAGGAACATGACAAATTGACCTTCATGAAAGCCTGAAAAATTCTATCATTGCAAAGTCTGAGAAGAAAATAGCATTATTATTTTTTTATTTCACAATAAGGGGAATCTGTACAGAAATAAACCACTGAAGCAACCTGACCTTTTAAGAGGGAAGGAAGAGAAGGAAACAGTGGTTTCCCAATGAAAATTCTGTTATAGTTGAAACAGGGAAAAAAAAAATTCCTCTTCCCAGAACCTAATATCCTGCTTCATAGTACTTGTTAATTTGGAAGGACAATATCACTATATATATTAAAATGTTTTCTTTTCTTTTGGGAGATGAATTTCTTCTCTGTAAGAATTACTCTCCATTTTGCACCAAATTATCAATTCAATACATAATGTTATTTTCCTCATAGCGCAAGAAAATTCACTCAAGTTGCAATTTATTATTTCTGGTATGTAGGAGTATTCTTTTCTTGAATTGTTCTTTTGGTTAACTTGTCCAAACTACCTTATTCAAATTGGCATTAAAATGCATTATATTGCACAGATAACCAATTTCTGTTTTCTTTTTGTACCAAGTTATAGAACACATGCTAAACTCAGTTGCTACAATTTTCATATATTTCCAATCTTAAATTAATTCTACCCTATTTATTATCAGGTTTCAGTTTTGTTTATTTTCTTGATTTAGTATTTCATCTTTCCATTTCTAAGACACTCACATGACCAACAGACAATATACCATATTTTTATGAGTGAAAGACGCACCTTTTTCCCCCTAAAGGGGGTGAAAATTTAGGTGCGTGTTATACACCGAATGCAGCCCCACCACCCGCTGGCCCCCACCCTTTAGTCTCTGCCTTAAGCAACATTGCAAACAGTAAGGGAGAAGGAAAAGTAAGGAGACACCCAGTGGCGGATTAAGGCTCACTGGTGCCCTAAGCACTGACAAATCTTGGTGCCTCCCCTCCTTTGTACATACTGTACAAACAAAGCCAAACTTAGGCTACATAAAACTTTGTAGTGCCTCCTTTGTTCCTGGTGCCCTAAGCATGTGCTTAGTGTGCTTAATGGTTGATACACCACTGGAGACACCATTGGTAGAAAGCCTCAATTTAGCATATCCATTTTATCTGAACATGATTATTTTCTCAAATGATTATCCTTTGCCTCATAGTTCAAATAGATACACCAATTATCTTCATTTGTTTTTGCCAAGTCAATGGCAAGTTTATATATCCCTCACATAATCTACTTTAGTACTTTATTTCCAAATGTTCCAGATATTAAAAGCTGCTTGTTGTAAGTACTAAAAATTACCTCACTCTTCATTATTTAGCTATTTTCTATATCACGTTCCCTAGATTCCTTTTCATCAACTTTTAGAACAACATACAAAATCCTAGCTGTTGGTCTATTCACCTGCCTATATAGCTCTTATGCCAAGAAGGTTAAAATGGCAAGATTAACATATCTGGGCACTATATAATTCTTTATTTATAATACTAAGATAAAAAGGATGAAATATTGAGACAAGTCAGCTATTGCAAAAATGCGTAATGTTAATTCACATAGGCATGGTTGGTAAGCAGGCTAATTAACCTGGAATACAATATATTGTGTACATGATATATATGCAAGCTGATTAGAGTAGGAACTGGAGCTAGATTGAAAACCACTTCACAAAGTCACTTCCATGCATAATCTCATTAACAACAAAAAAGATAGCCTGTCTGGAAATCACATTCCCTAACAAGAAATCATCCTAGCCACTCCAAATAAATATGTCTAGGGAAGGCTTGGGATGGGTGCTAACTGTAGCACTCTAGGCTCATTACTTTTCCTTCCAATTCAGTGCCGTTCAATTTTTTTTATTATTATTGCTGGTTAATGTTCACAGAGATTTGAAAAATAGTTCCAGAACCAAAAATTTGACCTCCCAAATTTTATTGCTAAACAACAACAACAACAAAAGTCCACTTTGTCCTCTGCCCCACATACTGTTCCTGACATTTTTAAATGAACTGTTCATTGAGAGACAAGAAGAAAAGATAAATAACAATGAACCTGAGTTGAAATAAGATTCAGTGCTAGGTAACATTTGAGAAAGCCATACAAAACTTTGAAAGGAACAGCAGTTTCACATCTGGCCTATCATTTGGTGCACTGCTCTGTTTTCTTTTGCTGTACAATACTGTACTCCTGACCTTTGCTGCTTCAGCTTGGGGGTCCATCTAATGTTCCAGACTGTAACCTTTTCACCTGATTGCACATGGATGACCTCAGGCCTCTTCCCCTGTCTCCCCACCACCTTCTGTCTTAAAACTCATACATAAAGCATGTAGAAAATCTTACTTCTGGACAATCTACACAAGGAGATTACCAGCTGCAGCTCTCCTGCTTTAGTAGACAACGAAAGTTGTGGAAAATACAATAACACTACACAGACCTACACTGAAATTACATGTCAGAAAAAAATGAGTTCTAAGAATGAAATAAATTTTCATATATACTTCTGTTGCACAAAACATGCAAAGGTTAGATGACAAGTTGAACAAGACAGTCCCACTAATAAGTAATCTCATTCTCAAGCATACTAAGCCTTTTATAGATTTCTGCTTCCCCCTAGAACAGAGACTAATTATTTATTATTTACGGTTTACCCTCCCCATTATACTGGACAACAATTTTTTTCAAAAAATTTGCTTCCTGAAAAAAAATTGGTGATTACAATAGACCACTTCAAACTGAGCACAAATATATTTTCAGAATCACTGCATCACATAGGAATCTTGAGAAATATGAAATTAACTTTTACTGATTATAATGTATTTAATCACGTGTTTCTGACAAGCTATTGTATTTCCCCGAAAATAAGACCCTATCTTATATTTTTTTGAACCCTGAAATAAGTGCTTGGCCTTATTGCCATGTGCTCAAAAGCCCGATTGGGCTTATTATCAGGGATGTCTTATTTTGGGGGAAACAGGGTACATGAATTCAACAGGGCCAAAAATGCTATGCTGTTGATTTTCAGTATCTGATGTATCTTCTGCCAGTAGACAACAATAATCAGCTAGCATTGATTGATTCCAGCTAGCCTAATACTGTTTTTCCATGGCAATGTCATGATGAAATGACCAAGTTTGTCACTGATTTACACTTGGATTTTCAGAAAACAAGTCCTACTGCAAATGCAGAAAATGAATTTTCAGTAACATGTTACACTTTGTGGTTTTGTATGCTTTAAGATGTCTGTCAACCAACTGAATGTAGTTTGATGTTCTGTAGTTGCCAAGAAAATTCTCAAAGACATCCTTGAATGCTTTCCAGACAATTGTCTCTGGCCCCACTAGCAGATCTTTGAACTATTTGTCATTAATGACATAGAGTATCTGATCTGTGGACCAAACCACCTTCCCTAATCAGTTATTTTTGGAAACATCTGTCTCACATAACAAAAACCCTCACCTTCTTTGTTCATCGCTTTCACAAAATTTTTCATCAGTCCAAGTTTATGTGAAGTAGAAGCAAAAATGTTTTTATTGGGTCAACAGGTAGTTCATGTACCATGTTTTTCTGCCCTGGAATAATTCTTTTGGTCATTTCTTTGTAATGTAATAAGACTTACTTGCATGGCTGTCCTATTTGCATATGTAACAATGGTACTTATTATATCTGAGCTGCATTCCAAGTAGCAGAGCCACTACTTTTAGATGTCCATAGATATCCCTCCATAGATATACCCAGGTGTACTGGATATGCTTCAACAACAGTTCTATAATTTCATATTTCTCTTATGTGTGCAGCAAAGCTGATAAGGAGCATGTTGTCATTATGTAAAAGCAGACAATTTCTATAAAACTGTATGTTATTGGTTAAATTACAACTTATTTTCATGATTAGCATCCAAAGTATGGATACTTATAGATACATCCAAAAGTGTTCAGGGAGTGAGATCATCATTGTCCAATGTTTCAATTGACAATTAAACATGTAATTAAATGAGAGGTTGATAAGATAGAAATTATTTTTCCAAGCTGAAAATCATATAGTACAGTGTTAAATTCAGGAATTTTAATCAATGTTGCTATACCTGTGCATAAAAAGTTTTCATGCAATCAATTTTATTTTAGCCGTAGGTCATTGTTACCTCAACCTGATATGCAAAGACTTAATGTATATTTAACAATCTTTTAAAACAGAGGTATCTAACTCAAATTATTTGTAAAAAAATTTTCACAAACCAAAAGATGTACAGAGATCACCAAAAATATCAGAGAAATCAATCAATCAACAACTTGCAAGTTAGAGCAGAGGTGGTGCAGTGGTTAGAGTGCAGTACTGCAGCTACTTCAGCTGACTGCTAGTTCAACAGATCAGCAGATCAAATTTCACCGGCTCAAGGTTGACTCGGCCTTCCATCCTTCTGAGGTGGGTAAAATGAGAACCCTGATTGTTGGGGACAATATGCTAATGCTAATGCAATATGCTAATATGCAATATGCTATATGCTAACTTTGTAAACCGCTTAGAGAGGGCTGTAAAGCACTATGAAGCAGTATAGAAGTCTAAACAATAATAACAATAATAATAATAACTTAAATAAAGATGGTAAGGATCTATTATGAAAATCTCTAGACAGCCTGATCATATGTACTAGCAATATAACTATAGTATGTACAAACATATGGTTATATGTACAAGCAATTTCAACGTTCTCCTAGCCTTCAATGTGTCTTCAACCTCTAATTGAGTAAAGAGACATTCATGTATTTAGCCTCATGTTTAAATAAAGTTGCAGTAAAAAAAAATAAACGATGCAATGAAGAAACAAGTACACCAAAGACCTGTGAATAGTTGAGCTAAGGACTCTTCTGCCTTCTTTACAGATGCCATTGGAACCAGTAACATCATAAGGAAAAATAATTAAAGAGGAGACTTCTCATCTTCAATGGCTATTGTTGGGTCAAGGTAGATTGAGACCCTTTCTTCACAGAGGCCTAATGCCCTCTGAAAAGTTCAATAGGGATTCCAGAAGAGATAGGGTAATATGGATTTCTTGAGCATTCCTTTTCCATCACAACTGGCAAATATAGGAAAGATTAAACATTTAAGTACAGATATTTCAATTTAGTTTTCCTTTGCTCTCCTCATCTTATTTTCTTCCTTTGTCACAACTTTCTAGGTGATAAATCAGAGTTGTCTATTTTCATTATTATACATGCTATGATATGAAACTTTCAGACTGAAGAGCAGGATATAAGTGCTTTATTTAAATAAATTAATATAATATGACTATGGAATAGAATAGGGAGATAAATAAAAGTAACTTCTTGTCGGAAAAACAAGTCTGGCTTGCCCTTAATAATTTCCACAATGAAAAGGAAACAAAAAAGCCAACCATGAAGCAATCCAAATAGTAGTTAGAGATTTAAGGCAAAAATCAATTTTAATTAAAATAACTCCACAGATATGTTACTACTAGTGGCATGTCCTGCCCAAAACATTTTGGTGTTCAAGGCTCACAATGTAAATGGTCTGTTTCTTCCTCCTAATTACTATAAGTGCAATCAAAAAGTTATTCTAAGTCTCATTGAAATTAACTGTAGCTTCACAATAGTTGGAGCAAAAGAATTTCCCAGTAGACCGTAACTCATATGCCAGACTTGTTTCTTATTTCATGTTGTTAAAATGTGCTCAAGATCTACCACTGGAAATCCTAGTCAAATGTTTTATGGATAATGTAGCCATGTGTACTTTATTCAATTCACAATGCAAATGCCTAAATTCAAGTTAAAGTCAGTTACTAATGCTGCTAATTTATTTATGTATTTAAATTTAACGAAAGTTTTATGTGGTTTTTCTTCGACCAAGGAAATTGCACTGTATTGCCTATTGAAGGTTAATCATTCTAATTCATAGTGTATCATTTATGTACAAACAGATTATATAAATGTATTTGGAAGTAATACTGAAAAATGTTTTCACCTTTCGAGTGTCACAAGATACTTTGTTATTCATTTATTCCATTTCTAGTCCACTTTTTCTCCAGATCAATGAGAAGTTCAGAGCATTCCCTCTTACTATTTTTCTTCATATGTGAAGTGAGAGATAGTCCGATCTAAAATCACCCAATGAGTTTTTAAAGCTGAAAATAGGTTTGAATTCACATTTCCTAGATCCTAGTCCAACACTAGAATTATTACACCAACAAGCCGCAACAAAAAGATCTTAGTTATTGACTATTTATACAATATACTGTATACATATAAGTTGTTGTAGACAAAACAATAAAACTGAATATATATATTATTCAATTAACCTTAACAAACCTAAGGACAACATACAACTCAGAGAAAAAAAGGGTTGGCATATTATCTAGCTGCCTTTATCAAAGGATACTTTTAGTTTTGGAGCTTTAAGGTATGCCTGTTCTTAGAGAGAATTATATCCTCATTTAACTGCCCCACAGCTGACCCAGAGTCTCTCGGTCATGTGTGGCAGACACTCATCCTCAAATCAATAAGCATTAAATCAACCTCATTTTCTACCATTTAAATTAACTATAACCACTTTAATTGCGAATTCATTGCCAGCAAACGGCTTATTGCCTTTTACATTAGAGCTCCGATTTACTTGCATGTCACAGACCATTGAGAATAGTTCTGCACATTCTAGAAATCCTTTCTTCTTCCCCCATTTTTTGTAGATCTCACAAGCAGAAGACTGTTAGGCTGGAAGCATTTTCAGAAGATAGCCATTGAGCAGTAAGGCATTTGAACTCATTTGAGCACCTACAGCCAATATTTTGGGTGAGAAATATTTACATCCACACATTTTCCACATACTGCCCTGTCCTATGGACCTTAACAATCCTTCTCTCCCTCCTCACATTTTCTCCCTCATTCCTATGTCAGTTCATATTTTATTAGCATTAATGACATTTAGGTAGACATGTGCTTGCTCTGTATTCCACCACATGCTCAGAGAAACATGTGGTTATAACTCAATGTGATTACACACAGCAAAGGATGAGCAACTATTCAGTCACTGGAGACCAATTAGATCTGTGCATATGTGTGAGAGAGAACTGCAGTAGTCATCATATAAGGAGAACCACAATTTCTATTTTCATTCTGTTTTTGTGGGAGGTTTCTTTTTTATTTTGTTTTAATATGTTAAACATTATATTTTATTTGTTTTATTTCAGCTTTGTTAATTATTTTGCTTTGTTTTCCCTTTTTAATTTGCTTAGAATATACTTCATACACTTATTAACTTGTTCTCTTCTCAGAAATTGTATTGCTGGTTTGCAACTGAATGGTGCAACTTCTGTTGGCTGGATTTAGCCCATTTTCTTTTAATATATATTTACATATAAAACATATATTCAAAAATTTTATTAAAAGTTTTGAAGAAAACATAAAAACCAATACCAACATAACAACCAATACCAACTAATATAGACTAAAAAAAGCAAACAGGAAGAAGAAAGACAAAATTGTTGTTTTAAGGCCAGAGTTGTTGGACATGAGATGGGTAGCAAATAAATTTTATAAATAAGAAACAAATAATAATAAAATATAAGTGGAGAAAAAAAGAATAGAAGAAGCTTCCAAATTCTTTTGCAGCAAATGTAAATATGGTTACAAATTTATCTCTTACTCTAGGATTGCAATTAAAAGCTCTTTTTTTTCCTAATCATCAAAACCACAAGTCATAAGGGCATTTTTGTTGTTTCATACAAAAAAGGAATTTCCAGTCAGCTATGAATATAGATATTTTCTTTTTCTAATCAAAGAAGTTAATGTATTTGTGCAAGTTCTATCATCTTCACCACAGTGGTGAATAGTGTTGAACCTTTCCAAGTTTGAACATATAATAATTTTGCTGCAATTGTCATATATAAAAATAAAGTTACATGATTTTTCTACTTGCCTGTTTATTAGTCCCAAAAGAAAAAATATCTGGTTTTAATTGTACTTTAAAATATTCTGAATTAATGCATGTATTTCAGGGGTGGGTTCTAAATTTTTTTACTACCGGTTCTGTGGGCGTGGCTTATTTTGTGGGTGTGGCTTGGAGGTCATGTGACTAGGTGGGCATGGCTAACTGGTCAGAGTCATTTCTGGAAGGTCCTCGCACTTACGACCAGTCCTCGCACTTACAGCCCAACTCATTTGTTTGCTTTTAACACTGATCAGCTATACGACGGCCCTTTGAAGTCCCGCGGCAAGAGTTTAAACAGTTTTTTTCCCTCTAGTCATCAGCTGGGACTCAGGAGGCAGCAATAGATTGGGGGTGGGACCAAATAAAAGGTATTAAGAACGTGGGGGGGGTGGGGGGGGGTGGGAGGGCGGGTGGGGGATAACCGGTTCCGTGATGTCATATCGTCACCGCTACTGGCTCGGCCGAACCGGACCGAACCGGGAGGAACCCACCACTGATGTATTTATATCTAGGTTTGTTTGTTTTTTATCTTTTTTAAATGGTAGAAAGTCCCTTCATATTATTCACATTTTCAACAAAGATTTTTTATACATTCTAGAAAATTTCTCTAATGAAAGATACCAACAATACATCATTTTGTAAAACTTCTCTATAAGATTAGAACATAAGGTAAATTTCAATCCTTTCAACCACATATTTTCCTATCAACCCATTTGATATTGTAACCAGAATTTTTAGCCTATTTTATCACACATTCCTTATTACATCTTCTGTCTCATATTTCAATGAGACTATATACATTTTAGCAATAACATGTTCATCACTGGTATATACTTCTGTTTCAAATTCATTTTTATATTTTTCAAACACATAAAATCTTTTATCCACTTTTATACCTTTGTGATGATTTGTATATAAGAAAACCATTGCAAGTACATCCTTCTGTTGTCAAATCTACTCTTGATTTTATTTTACAATCCTCTTGAGAATATTCTACTATCATGGTAAGTTAACCATTTATGTTTACTCATCAGTTCTTGTCTATAAAATTGTTCTTGTGTTGAAAGTCATAAAGATGGTTTTGGGCACAAGTTATTTATTCTGTATTCTAAGAATAGTCCATATAACATAATGGTTTTTAAATTTTAAATTATCCTGATATTTGTCATATTTATACCACATACACCCCTCATCTCTGATCAGGTCCTTCTAATTTAGATAAACTTCTGTTTTTAAAAAACACCAACTTCTTTATCCAAGCTAGACATTAGACAGCAAAATATAATTTCAAATCTAGCTGGCCCAATCCTTCTCTTTCCTTTGTATCTTGTATTACCTTGTATTTAACTCATGTTTTTTTTCATTGTCATGCAAATTTAGATATATCCTTCTACCATTGTTTAAATGATAAATTTAAACAATTTACCATTTAAATGGTAAATTACTTGTCAAAATATATGTTGTCTGAAACAAAAATAACATTCTCGATAAAATATTAATCTTATTCACAGAAATTCTGTCCAACAGTGACAACTGTAATTTATTCCATCTGAATGTATCTTTTAACATTTTATTTAATTAATTGTTTCCCACCCATCTCACTGCCAAGGTGACTCTGGGCAGTCTACAACAAATTAACATAATTATTTTGAAATAACATATGATTCATATTTGTTATAGGTTTATCCAAATATTTTACCTTCTTTTCAATATTAAAACTTGTTTTAGTCTCTGATCTTGTATTTTCATGTTTTTTATAACAACTTTTTTTGTTTATTAATCTTGAAATCTTCTGACCCCCCAAATTCTTTTAATTTATTCATTAAAGGTTCAGTTCCCTTTAAAGAAATTAAAGAACCAGAACCTTGTCATCCACAAAAACTCCTAACTTGTATAAATTGTTTTAATCTTTATGCTCACAATCCTCTCATCCCATTTTATAATTTCTATTCAATAGCTCAAGAACTAAAATAAACAAAAGAGGTGACAGTGGGCAACCTTTTCTTGATCTATTTTGTTTCACATGATTTGGTTAAATTTCTATTAGCAATTATTTGTGCCCTCTGTGAAGTACAAATTGATTTTACACATTTTATGAAATTATCTCCAAAATTCACATCTTACAAAACCTTTAAAGAAGAAAGTCCAGTTTCAATTATCAAAAGCCTTCTCTGCATCTAAAATGATCAATGTAGCTTGTTTTTCATTATGGTGTTCCAAATATTCTAACATAACCAATACAGTTCTTACATTAACTTTGAACTGTGTTTTATATAAAAAATCCACATTGATCCTCATGAATAAATTTTTGCAAAATTAATTCTTGCAAAAATTTTCACCCTTTCAGCTAAAATTGTTGCAAACCACTTGTAGTCATTACTCATAATGATACTGGTCTATAATGTCTTGCTGAAATTAAATCTCCTACATTCCATTGTACTTGAAATAATAGAAATTATCAAATCACAGACAGAAATCAGTGCAGGTGCCATATCCCCAGCAAAATTTATGGACCGTGAGCATTATAGAAAAAGGACATTACAGCATCAAGCTAGCTAGCTACAGGTCACCCTTAAGTGCAGCTCCATGTAAAATGTATTGCAGTGGTCATCCTAAAATATAACTATTTTCAAAAAATCCCATCTCTACAATAAATAGAACTGATGAAACAGATAAACAGAGAGAAGCTGTTATCTGCTTATTCAAAGGCTAGACAGGCTCAAACAGCACTTCCAAGTTTCAAACCATTCAGATAGAGGAAACTGCTATTCCTCTATCATTGGCATAAAAAAGTCATCTACAGCATTGGGATTTCCTACCAGCATTTTGACAAAATTCAGCTTCAGCTGTTTTACTTAATTCATTCTGCTGTAGCCTCCAGACTCTGGTTTACAACTGAGATAGTGTTAATAGTTAATGTTTAGTTAATAGAACTCGATATCATCAGCATATTGATGAGTTGATAGCCCCAAAGCTCAAGATGATCTCTCCCAATGGCTAGATATTTAACAGCATTGGCGATAACACTAAGCCCTGTGGAACAACACAAGCCAATTAGTAGGGTACTAAGTTAGCCTCACCAATAATCATAGTTGTGGCTATAACTTAGCATTAATACAAAAGAGGAGCTTGCAACAATAACTTTGCATCAAATTTGAAATCTCTGATTTTGTACTGATAAGGAAAAACAGAATAGGGCACTGATATGCAGCAGGAAGATGGCAATAGTGCAATAAATTTATGATTATTTAACTAATAATACATAGAAGCCTTTATGAACACTTACTACAGTGCTTTGATACAATAGAATGTTTTTTAAAAGGAAAGGAGAAAGCAAGATATCAAAGTGTTCTGGAATGTTTTTATTTATTAATTTTTGAGTTTTAATTTGTAAGTAAATAACAAATTAAGTAACAAATTTTCAAGGCACCTTATGATTTCTTGACAAAGGGGGATCAACCATTAATTTTCCAAAAGAATATATCAATTGTTGAGATCTCTTTGAAAACTAAAATATAAAGTGAAGTGATTTCTAAGTTGAACTCAAGATTTCAAATATGCATTGGATTCTTTTTCAATAAATGTTGGTCAATAGTTTTCCTTACTCACTCCAGAATTCTCTTCTTAACATCCTCCCTCCCCCTAAATCCCAATACTCTTAGTCTGTTATTACCTGTTGAGTGATATTGAGACATACTGTTCATCCAGTTGTATTTGTTATAATTAAGGCCAGGACAGTTTTGTTACCTATTTGTAGAAACTGATTTTCTAGCATCTATTGGTGTATTTTTGGTCATAAGAAACCTTTAAATGTCTCCCTGCTTTTGAACAACATTTGCAGAAGATCTATGGCCATGGGGGGCACCGTGTTACGGTGGTTCTCTTCCTTTCTCTCGGACCGATTGCAGTTTGTGTTGGCAGGGGGGGCAGAGGTCAACCTCGAGATGCCTCAAATGTGGGGTGCCTCAGGGGTCGGTTCTCTCGCCCCTTTTGTTCAACATCTATGTGAAGCCGCTGGGTGAGATTATCCGTGGCTTGGGGGTGAAGTACCACTAGTATGCTGATGACACCCAGCTGTACATCTCCACCCTGGGCCACCCCAATGATGCCCTTGAAGTGATGTCCCGGTGCCTGGAGGCCATGCGGATCTGGATGGGGAGGAACAGGCTCAGGCTCAACCCATCCAAGACTGAGTGGCTGTGGTTTCCGGCATCCCAATATAGTCAGTTGACTCCATCACTGACTATTGGCCCCCACGGAGAGGGCTCGCAATTTGGGTGTCCTCCTGGATACACAGCTGTCCTTGGAGGAACATCTGACAGCTGTAGCCAGGGGGAGCTTTTATCAGGTTCGCCTGATCCACCAGTTTTTTTTTTTTAATTTGATTTATATGCCGCCCTTCTCCGGAGACTCAGGGCGGCTTACAACGTGTTAAGCAATAGCCTTCATTCTTTTGTATATTTTATACAAAATCAGCTTATTGCCCCCACAAACTGGGTCCTCATTTCACCTACCTTAGAAAGGATGGAAGGCTGAGTCAACCTTGAGCCTTGGAGAGATTCGAACCAGCAGAAATTGCAGGCAGCTGTGTTAATGACAGGGTGCACCAAACCACTGTACTATCAAGGCTCTTATCTATCAAGGCAGTTGCAGCTCTTCCTAGATCGGGATTCCTTGTGCAGTCACTCATGCCCTCGTCACCTCTCGCCTGGACTACGGTAATGTTCTCTACATGGGCTCCCCTTGAAAAGCACCCGGAGACTCCAACTGGTCCAGAATGTGGCCGCGCAGGTAGTTACGGGAACTGCATGGCGCTCCCACATAACAGCTCCTGCGTGAGCTGCACTGGCTCCCAGTGGTCTTCCGGTGCGCTTCAAGGTGTTGGTTATCACCTTTAAAGTGCTCCATGGCATAGGACCTGGATATCTTCGAGACCGCCTGCTGCTTCCAATGGCCTCCCACCGAGCTGTGCGCTCCCACAGAGAGGGCCTCCTCAGGGTGCCATCGGCCAAGCAATGTAGACTGGTGGCCCCCAGGGGGAGGGCCTTCTCTGTGGGGGCACCTGCCCTCTGGAATCAACTGCCCCCAGAGATACGAAGAATTCATGACCTCGTCTTCCGCTGTGCCCTGAAGACCTTTCTTTTTCAGCAAGCCGGGCTGGCTTAACACTTTTTAAAATGTTTTTAATAGGTCTGTTATTGTTCTTTTAATTATGGGGCCAAACGCATATATATCTTTTTAATTGTATTTTAATGTTTGTATCTATGTTTTTTACTTTGGCTGTACACCGCCCTGAGTCCTTTGGGAGAAGGGCGGTATATAAATTTGATAATAAATAAATAAATAAAATAAATAAATGTGTTGTGGCTTGCCAGCGGCCTGTGCAGATCGTGGCTGATCCCGATGACAAGGAGGCTGGTGTGGTGTTGTGCCAGCAGCCAGCGCAGCCGGCGCTCATGTCGGACAGTGAGGAAGCCAAAGAGGATGTGATGCCAGAGGCAGAGACTCAGTCAGGGCCTTCAGAACCTTCAGAGGCTCCTATCAGGGGAGAGAGCAAAGTGGAGGAGCCTCTCCTCAATGCTCGGGCATGCAGGGCTGCCAAAAGTCAGGGGTGCCTACTCAGGAGGAGGAGGTCTACTCGAGAGTAGGGCTTGAGGATAATTGGCCACTCCCTTAACATATTTAAGTCGCACACAGCTAGTGCTTTCTTGCTAGAAACAACGTCTCATTACTACAGAGCATCTTGGAGACTGAGCGACTTCTCATATCTGGTTTTCTGGGCTGGTTGCCAACCTTTGTCGGACTTTGTTCTTAATAACTTTGATAAGGACCCTTTGCATGGGAAGCCTGCATTCTTGAAAGCGGTTTGTTTGGAATTAAACAGTGTTTGCAAAGCTTGGTGTGTGTCACATTCTCTGGGAATCCGAAGCTGGGGCAGAATACCATTCATGTACTAGATTCAATTACAACATCTTCCATAAAAGGATTGGGTAGGAGGTATTAAAAAAACAGCTATGGTAGAATGTCCCAATGCTGCTGCTGGATTTTACAATACTGTAAACATTTAGAAATATATACAGTTTAAGTTGTTATTCTTTTGTGCCTATATCAGTGTTGACTCCTGTTGACTGTGTTGACTAGCTCCTGTAGTTTCCCTGGCATGATTTCAGAAGTGGTTTGCCTTTGCCTGCAGCCAAGGGCTGAGAGAGTGTGTGACTGACTTAAGGGGTGACTGCTGCAGGGGTGAAATCTACTTACCTTCTGTACTGGTTCAGAAGTGCATGCACGTGTCACATGCGCATGTGACCCTCTGCCTACGCGCAAACCTTCTGTGCATGCGCAGAGGGTAAATAACAAATTACTTCCTGGTTAAAACCAGGAAGTTGGTGGGTGGGCGGAGCCTCCCACTCCCGTCGCTCCCGGTTCTCCAAACCACCTGCCACCATCACTACCGGTTCACCCGAACCGGTTCAAACCAGTAGCATTTCAACCCTACCGTGCTGGCTTCATGCCTAAGGTAGAACTAGAATGTCATGGTCTCCAAGTCTTTATCCTGATGCCTTAACCATTACATCAACTGGCTTTCATAAAATAGTTTAGTACTCCTATATTTCAGTTTTTGCCTAGGTGGTGCTGATTCTTTTAATTCAGGAGCTCAATTCGGACCTATATTGAACAATGTGCTCTAACTATCTTATTTATTTATTTATTTTTATTTATTTTATTTATTAATTTAATTTGTATACCGCCCTTCTCCCAGAAGGGACTCAGGGCGGTGAACAGCCAAAATTAAAAAACATACAAATACAAAAGTTAAGATAATTAAAAAAATTAAATAATTGGCTACCCAATTTAAAACCCCAAATCCATAAAATTTAAAATCCCAGTTAAAAACCATTTAGGCTAGGCCAAGTTGGTACCTTTTTCTAGATTAGTTCAAGTCACATAATTTTCAAACTTTCATTTCCTTCTATTGAATGGTGTCCTGTGTTTTATTTAAATATTTGATTACTTTTATCTAAGAATCCTGCTAAAGAGTACCAAGTCACTTTTTAAAAAGCCATATTATTTGATCTAAAACAAATTACCAATTTTTGAACACGCAGCCTCTTGTTTGGCTCACGAGTTTTCTCTGCAAGAAGCTGCCAGAACCTAGCAGGCTTATTTAAAAATCCTTTATGGTTGTCTGGACTTTTTAATGGAAGATCAAGTCTCCCTGAGTCCTGCTTAAAAAAATAGGGGGAGGAGACAGGAATAAAGAAAAGCTGTGGATCAGTAGCAATGACCCCAAGTGGTGCTCAATCACATGAAGAGAAAAAACAAGGATGACCAGAGATTACTTAAGCAGGTTGCTATCTTTTAATTCAAAGGTCACTTAATAAAGTCTTGAATTGTTTTTTATTCAAAATGTCATTCTTTTTGCAAGATAATTGGTGATATTTACTTTACCCTTAACATGGGCCACCCTACTAGCAAATTTTGACAAAGTTTATTATGTTCAACAACATGATAGCAAATTTATTTTACAAAGCTTTGCAGGGAATTTTTTTCCTGGTTGATATAAAAGTATCGCATGTATTTTTTAAATTGGTGGATTGGTGGAATTTTTGCCTTTGCTCCATCTTTTAATCTTGTCTACCTACTTGTGTTGGGGTTTGTCCAGTGGTGGGATTCAAATAATTTAACAACCAGTTCTCTGCCCTAATGATTTCTTCCAACAACCAGTTCACCAAACTGTTCAGAAAGTTAACAACCGGTTCTCCCGAAGTGGTGCAAACTGGCTGAATCCCACCACTGGGCTTGTCTACTTTCGCAGTGCAGGCATTAGGATGTAGCCCAATGGCCAAATTCAACTCTTTTCCTGAACAATATTGCTCTTCATTGCATTTAAAAAAAAGGAAGATTGGATCTCATTAAGTGACTTATTTTTATTGTCTGTGTTCAACCTGCTAAGATGTGAAGTGATTTTAGTGATTGCGTATGCCTTTGTAGAACACACATGCCCTTTAAAAACCAGTCTTGGGGGGTCTTTGGAAGTTCACAAGTGATGAGGCCAACTTTATCTCTGAAGGCGAAGATTCCACAACATGGGTGACACAGCAGAAAAGGTCTGCCACACAGAGACTGCTACACATCGCTCTCTAAATGAAATCATGAGTCTGATTACCTCTAGATGCTCTGGATGATGAGAATCTTAAAAAGGTGGGGAGAAGGATAATATAGGAAGGGTATGTTTCACAAGATAATATCAGCAGCTCATAAAGTAAACTCATTAAAGTCAGTGGGTCTTAAGTGATTTTATTAAACACTTCATTATTTTTATTCATTATTTTTCAGATTTAGATACTGCAGCATCTGAATTACCTCAACTGGACTTGAAAGTAATACAATGATGCACTCAGTTTGTACTTGCATGGGAATATCAAAATACTTTCCTACTGTTGCTAAGATAACTGTAGAGTTGGATCTGTGTGACCACCAAAAATACATCTGAAATTGATGATTTTTTTTTTTAGTGTATAACATTTTCTTCTCCAATTTTCCGTCACAAATAACCCACTGTGAGGTAGATTGCCCTGAAAGACAGGGACTGACTCAAAAATCATCCAGGAACTTCCAAAGCTGAGGAAGTTTCCCCAGTTCAATGTTTTAACTACTCTCATTGGGTCTAGTCTAATTTAACAAAACCTGGGTCCAACCAAATATGTTTAGCCTGTATCTATAATTTAATTATTTAAAACTTTATCTCAAATCTTTGAGATAGTAGCTTGCAAAATGCCATAATAGAAATCTGGAAATTCTAGTTAGGGGTCATTTAGCCTTGCATTTTATTTTTTTAAAAATATTTTGACAAAAGCTAAGTATTTTATATTCAGCATTTACATCAGTTAAAATAACTGCAGCTAAAAAAGAACTATCATTACCTAGAACAATGTAAACAAACCTCTGGGTTTGTGATTTTGTGTTTTTGACACACACACACACACACACACACACAGCCACTAAAACTGAATCAATATGTATATGAGGATGTTTCAGAACAAACAGAAATATGTATGCACATATTATTTGATCATTCACTATCTTCCTGAGCATTCCCAGTATTACAATACTGACTGCACCTTAACTATGCACTAAAGGGAAAAGGGGAACTCAAATGTTAATTTCAATAAAATTAACTTAGCTTGTTGGTTTCATTGCAATGTAATTTTAGCCCAGTGCCCCAAGGGGGAACCTGAGTTGTGTGTCATAAAAGGCTCTGCCGTCTCAGATTGGTTGCTTCGTTCAGCTCGGTTTCTCGGTTCTGTCGCCTGGAGGTGAGCAGCTCTTGAGAAACCCTATCCCATAAATTGGAATTGTCACAGGCCACTGTATAGACACGTTTATACAATCGAGCTATTTTCTCTTCTGCAATATTTTATGTAAGCTTTAAAAAATGCTGCTTTGGGCACCCTGCTTAGTTATCTGGCTGCTGAATCTCCTCTCTTTAAAATGTATGATCACGTTATTAGATAATTGGAAGATTACCAATACCAAGGATTCATTGAGTGAAGGCAGGAAAGTCAAATGTGCTCTCTGACATACACACATACCTCATAAAAGATTGCAAAGCACTTTGCAAATTAAAATTGTTACTACTACATAATGATATGAACATGGGAGATATTATTACTTGGGATGCTTTTGAATTAACTTGTCTCTTAGTGTTAAAGTAAAAAAAAATATAGCATTTCCACCTTTTCTTTTCTAATTAAATCATAACACATATTTTTGACGTTTTGATGTTAAGTAAAGGAGGAGTTAAAAAACAGGAAGGAAGGCATAGAAATGGAGATCCATTTTGTTAGGACCATATGAAAAAACTAGAAACAAGAAGCACAATAGTATAATAAAAGATTTGTCTGGAAAAATAGTTACTCTTCCATTCAAACAATTCAGACATCCTTATTCATATTTGTTTTATTCATTTATACATTGTTTTAAAGACATATTTCTTCAAAGGTATCTGACAAAGAGGATTTAAAAGTTATAATACAATTTAAACCAAAGCTAGGCAAACCATGTTCAGGGTGACAATGTAAAGTGGATGGCACCAGCTCATTGAGATTGACAGGGCCAAGGGGTTTTTCTTTGCTATATTGGAGCCTTTTTCAAAACAAAAATTCTCCTAATTCTCAAAAGGATGGACGACTATGCCATCAATTGTTGGCATTTGAGGACAAAGCAAGTTTTAGGGGCTGCAAAAGGAAAATGATTCATGGGTGCACATGGTTGTATATATGTTCTAAATATGTTCTCCGTGTTATCACTGAGGGATTGGAAGAGAAGGAGAGTTGGCAGAATTAGGAATACAAACTGTCTCTTTTAAGAATTATTACTGAGTATAGGATGTGGAAAAGCGTCTGCATTGCATGCATACATGTACATACCTATAGGTAGCCAGCAGGGAAAATCTCCTGTCAAATGTACCTGCATACATTGATGCTCATAAAGAAAATTCTGCATGTAGGAAGGACTGCAAATAACCCTGACTACATATATAGATTCTAACCAAATTAAGAGACAGAGCTTCAAATCTGGAAATCAAACCTTTCATTTGCCTTGTTTAGTAAGCCTCCAAATCATCTGCTTTCCACCTACCAGGCTGCAGTTGTAAAGTTCCAGCTCTCAGATCTCAAGTCACAGCTTGACTAACAGTTCCACTTCCTGCTATCTTACTGGGTCAATCACTTTTAATAATATCTGAATAGGGCTCAGGTGTTGTCAAGGAGCAGTGGAGAATAAGATGAAGCACTGCTGCTTTGGGTTGTAGGTGTGCTATTTCCCTTTCACACATGAGACTCACAAAATCTTTTGTCTAAATCACTTGATAATGCAAATGTGAAAACACATTGTGCTGAATGCTCATTTGAATTACAGATGTTTCTTCTCCATCACTTTTTGTTGCATACTAAGATTGATCATATATTCACATAAATATTAGGAAGAAAAGGCTCAAAGACAATTTAATGTCATGTTTGAAAACCTTTGATAAGCTGGCGATGAAACCACTTCTGGATGAAGGTTTGTCTAAACAATTGAGCCCTGAAACAGCTAAATAGGTTTTAGAAATGACATTTAAGAATCCGATTCCTAAGGGAAAATCTGATAGAGGTACATATAGTTATGAATCGTGGGGAATAAGAAGTAAAAATACGGTTTTCTTCTCTTGGAATACTAAAATTTATATTCATTAAATTAAATTGATAATTGATAAAGTATGGTACAAAGAAAGTATTTTGTGTAACATCCAATTAATACATGGAATTTATTAGTAGAAGATATAGAAATAATCTGTACTTTGATGATGTTTTACAGAATGATTTGAAAGATTTAGGAAATATAGGCCTGGCAATAGTTATTGTTTCTGATAGTAAGCAGAGCTTCTAGAATCTAAACAGTTAGGTTTATACTATTTGAGATATTCACATATAAATAACCAAAAACATATATTTCACACATAAAAGGAGGTATTTAGATTGAGGGAAATTCAAATAAAGGAAAAAGTAATGGGAGGATCTTTCAAAGAAAAAACATCCTTGTGTGTTAGGAAACAGCTACCATCATTCCTTATTAGCATTCACCATTCTTCATGGTGAATTACAGAAGTCTTAATGCATTTGATGGACAATGTTGAAAAAGGGTGAACAGTAAATGATTGCATTCCAATTGCAACATTTTGTTATGGATCTCTTATACATTTCTGGATAAAGAGGTCAAGGCCAGGATACCAGAATCATTTGCCTTGAAACTGCTTGGAAACTGATTTAGCTTCTAAGGCCTGGTTACATGTCTTAATATTAAAAATATTTGACTGAATGTTGGATTTGCTATGATAGCAATATTTGTTTGTTTGTTTGTTTGAATTTGTCAAACAAAAACAAGAACAGGAATAAGAGAATAAAAATACAATGACAGGGATGATAGGCACATTAGTGCAACGCCCCCTCTACTGACCACTTAAGTATGAAGTAAGGTCCATGGAAGTCAATTTGTGACTGAAACTGTGAAAATTTGTAGCTGAGACAACTGAATTAGGTAGGGCATTCCACACTTTGACAACTCTATTACAGAAATCATATTTTTTACAGTCAAGTTATGGAATGCTCTCCAACTATATCTATTTCTGAAAGGATTAAGTTTATCATTACTACATCATTACTACAACCAAAGGTTCATTTACGATATAAACAACACATGAAAAACCTGTTAGCTATCTATAGTTTAAAGGGAAAGAAAATAACTTATTTTTACATGCAATGGGTATCTTCTACCCATTTTAAAGCAACAGAAGCTTTGTATCCCTTAGCAACCTAGATGGAAAATTGGCAACCAACTGACCTTATCAGAGTGTCAATTAGAATCATGAGAGCACACCATAAAAACATGCAGTAGCAGAACACAAACTACTTTAATTGAGAGAAAATGTGCAGGACTAGTAGGCCAAAATGGGATGTTAGGATGGAAAATTCCTCAGCTCCCTCCTAAATTTAGGAATTATCCATTCTTCTTAAAGGCTGAATTTTCTAAAAAAAAAAATAATTTTAACAATAAAAGTCCTGTTTGTATAGCCAGTTCTCAAAGAGTCCCTTTAGGAATTAAAATTATCTATCAAAATGGCTGGTAATTCAGCATTTTGGTTACAGAATAGCATATTACTGGGCTTTTTATGTGACCAACTGTTTGATGTACAACTGCAAAACTTGGTGTAGGAATTAATTTTATCGAAAAGGTGCATTGAAGCCTCTTTGCTTTTTGAATTGATAAAGAAAAACCCTTCTCAGCTTTGGATGGTTACATGCTAAAATGTATCTTTAAGAATATAACAGTAAGTAATAATTTAGCATTACAAAATGCTAAAAATTACCCTACTGAGATTCAGTTCATGTATAACTTTTCTGGCAAGGCCACAAACAATTCAGAAACTCTTATTTCTGTTTTAGATTAACCAAATCTTACACTTCATCTAAATCCACACAAAATATAGCTCATTTTAACAAAGGTTTGTTGAAATGAAACAGCTTTGGATATACAATAGCTCATAAAATTAAGTAGCTTGATTTAAGTATAGTTTGGATTAATCACACACAAATATAATAGTTTATGTTTGATTTAAACAGAAGTAGGATATATGTGCTTCTTGAAGCCCGTCTAGAAGAAGAAAGCACAAGGAGAAATGCATAAACTGAAGGCTTGCAGGTCCTTGTGTTATTATTTAATACAGCCATTGATTATTTTGTCCAAAATTATAAGCCAAAATTGTTGTAGTGATGGCTTATTGATACTAAGAAACACATATGCTCTCATATTACTGCTATAAGCAGAAGCAGCTAAAGTATTCGGGAATTTAACTAGCAATGGAAACCTTTGCACTATAATCAAAGGAACCTACTGGCGCCTCACTAAAGCTTTCCCCCTTAATTTCTAAATTCCACTGATCACTTTGGGACTATTTTCCTGAAAGTCCACATAGAGAATAAGTGAGAATTTACCACTTGGTGAAGTACAATCTGGTTTATGAAATCCAGACTTCTAATACCCTGTAATGTAAGCCACTATGAATCTTTATGAAGTAAAAAAATATAGAAATAATGGAAATAAATAACGTGCAATCACCATCTCTTAATCAGTAGATTCTTTCATATACCAGTATTTGTCAAACACACCATGTGGATGTGGACAAAAAAGAAAAATAGGTGCCTAATATTAAATATAGTTTTACATTCAAAGCAAGCAATAATATTGTAAACCTAACAGAAGATTCTAACTGCACTCTATTCTAGCATTCTATTCTAGCCCAATTATCTATCATTCTTCTATTCAACAATGTTATATTTAAATAAAGGAATTTCCATTATCAAATAATATAATGAATAAGCAAATTTTCATAACTTCAATTCTGAATAAACTTCTATGTGTGTTTATCAATGATTCCGTCTCAAATTGTATAAACAAATAAACATCCTTTACCAGTTAAACTTCAGATGCAGTAGGTTGTCTTTGCACTCAGATAAATAGATTTAGAAGTAATTCCTTTGGCAATTTTTCCATGCAAGTTTCCTTATTAAAAATAAATTTATGTGTACTAATTGTGAATAATTCTGCATTTCAGATAGTCTAGACTAGATATATCTTTCAAATATTTGAATATATACCAAACCATATTAAAATTATAATGCCTCACTGAATTTGAACATATTTAGACTGACTAAGTTAAACGCAGCTTATTTTTGCATATGAACATATTGCAAACCTGGACATTTCATGGCCTCTGGATCACATCCAGCACTTTGGCTGTTCTGTCTGGCCTGCATGAGATCAATCAGAAATTGGAAATCAAATGTAAATAAGTGTATCCCATGTATGCAATAGAATTGCATTTCTTTAATTTTGAAAGCGATTGTATTTTTTTTTCAATTTACGTGTGTGTGTGTGTGTGTGTGTGTGTGTGTGTGTGCCTATGCACCTTCACAGCCCTATTGGTTTGACTCTCCACAACACCCCACTTTCTCATGCAGTCCTTTGGGAAACTTAATTGCTCGCTCCTGATACATAGGACTGAATTGTTAAATTCAAAATGTGTTGTTAGAAAACATCTGCATTTCAACATGCCTCAGCTCAAAGAGAAAATGCATTTTTATTAAGAAAAATCATTATAACAATGAAATGCAGTTTAAGGGAAAAGATGAAACTATATATCTTTTGAAAAAGATTTCAAAAATTAAACCATCAAAATGACTTTTTCCCCCCTTTATTGAAAATACAACACAATAGATACAGAGTGAACACATGAAAGGAATGCCAACAGGCTTTCTATCTGAGGTGTTTAGTGACTGTTTCCCCAAGTACCATCTGGCTGTATAGATATAATAACAATTATTCCATCGAGGTAGACCATCCTCTAAATCATATTAATATACACAGATTCTCCTCATCTTATTGAGCTTGATGTTTCCGCACGCTCCCATTTAACCTGGGTAATGTGCTAAAACAAGTTGGCTTCATCATTAAGAATTGATTTTTAATTTATGGGAACGTCAAGTGCATTCCCATAATATCCTTTTGTAATCCAAAACAGCCGGAACTACCGTACTACTGAATAATCTGTTTTTATGGGCTTCCCCCCACTTTTTTATTTTATTTTTAAAAGGAGAGATAAAATAAAATTCATAACATCTTGCTATATATTTATGTTGAGATTTGTAGGCTTGGGGCTGCTGCCTGCTCATGCTTTTCTCAGATGTATTTTATGTAAGAGAACGAGGCAGCTTGTACTCCACTAAACTAGATAAGCTTGAAGGAGGGGGAGTTTATTTCTTTAAATTATTTAACCGTGGCAGAGCCCATTGGGACCACATAAATTATAAAACATGCTAATGAAAAACATTAGTTAGGTTATTCTTAAAGAAAAAAGACAAGCAAAAGAGAAACAAGGTTTATTAAAAAAAAAAGTACTGTAAAAAAGAGAAAAAATGATATCTCCTTATCCAAAATTTTGTTCATTTTAACTAGGTCATTCAGTAAATACACTACTCTATCTAGCAGTGTTATAATCAAGTTAATTAGACAAAATGACAACTTCTGTTATATTTATAGAATTCTAGAAAGAGAACTTTTCTTGTTGCTGAATGATACAAATGGTCAATTTCATTAATTACATAATAATCATCAAATCACAGCCACCCATTAAAAATTGGCATAGATTGCTGCTAATAATATCCATTCTCATATGCATTCGATCTATTAACCAAAATGATGTTCTGACCTTGACTGTCAGAAAAAACACTTAACGTTGGTTGCATATTTTAATATCTCCCAAATTCTTTCATTTCCTTTGGGGAGTTTTATACTTCATAAATGTATGTTTATAAAAATCCAGCACAAGGAGGTAGCTGCTTTTCATTTTTTCATCACTTCTCTTTATAAGCCATTTTTTAAGACTACAATATTTTGTTCTTACAAACTGATGGAAATACTGAGCAATAAACTTTAAGTCTAAAGTTACCACGTATATTAAGACAGCATTCACTATGTCACAATATTAATATTATATGGACGTATATTGTGAAACCAACCAAAGGCAGCCTCAAAAATCTATATAAAATCTGTTATGCGTTTTCATTCATTACTTTTGAGAGTAGTCAACTAATTTCAGAGTCAATAAAGGAAGGCTAGGAATCAGCAATGGATGGGGACGGCAAATTTCATATCATTTCATATAATTTCGTATAATTTTCTGCTGACTCAAAGTTGAGTAACTAGAACTTCAACTCAATAGTGAAGAAAAGCCTGAATATTTTACCATTTTGCTTCATTTTAACTTTTATTCTTGCTTGCCTTCTAAACTTACAATCTCATATCATTAGATTTTTGAACTAACGTGATATTTAAGATAGCATGGTCCTTAAAAGCTTTATAATGCCATATCTCTGAACATACAGGTAGTCCTAAACTTACAACCGCCATTGGGATCAGAATTTCTGGTTGTTAAGTGAGCCATGGTCAATTCTGACTTTTTTTTTTCCATAGTTATTATGCAAATCACTGTAGTTAAGTGAATCACATGGTCGTTAAGCAAATCCACATTCCCCCCATTGATTTTGTTTGTTGGAAGCTGGATGGGAAGATTGCAAATGGTGATCACATGACTCCAGCATGCTGCAACTATTGTAAATAAATGCTGGTTGACAAGCTCCCAAATTTTGATTACATCATCATAGGGATGCTGTCATAGTAGCAAGTACAAGGACCAGATGTAAATCACTTTTTTCAGTTACTGTCATTGTAATTTCAAGCAATTGCTAAATGATTGGTTGTAAGTCAGGGACTTACTGTACTTATCTATTGTAACCCAAATAGCCCTCTACAAAACTCAGAATTTGTCAGATTTATAAATGCAGTCATGTGCACATACAGATCCAAAGTTTTTGCTGATGAGGATCAAAGAAAGGAAGCAGAACCAACTGAAATGTAAACTGACCAATGCCTTGCCTTTGAAACATTATATCTTTTCATTTATATTTTTTTAAATGCTGTTTTTTAAGCCAGTAATTGAAACTCAAATTCTATTCTTAGAATTTAAACATCTTTCAAATGTTGATACAGCAATCATTACCCACGTTAGAATGATTCAAAATTAAAGGGAAAGTGTCTCAAAACAAGATTTGTATTAAATGCATTTGTCAAAAAATTATATATTAAATTATATTTCTCAATCTGCTTATGGACATATACATTTATTAAGGACTAAGACAAAAGGAATGGTGATTGAAGAAAAGATAAAATATAACAGTTGTACCTTGAACTAAAGACAGCAGCTGTTTAGGAAATTTTTTATGTATCCTAGGAGGATACATTAAAAGTATCTCTCCCACCTTTTGTAAACAGATATTGTAGGTCTTTGCACTGATTCAAAACCTGCAAAATTAGTTTGACCAGACATAACAAGTGAATCAAAGAATAAAATTTGCATATCAAAAGCAGCAATATTTCTGTACAGTATTATCATCTTTTTAAAAAATCACTTATATTGATCCTGAAGTTGCTAGAAGATAAAATATAAACTCAGAGCAAAATCAGACTTGGTAAAAAGTGAAGTGGTAGTGTATATGTGCATGCATGTTTATGTTTATCTGTGTGTATATCTGTGTGTAGAATGTCAAATTAAATACATTTGCTGTGGGCTGTTATTCAACCATTAAGTAATAAACATTGCATGTTTAATTTAGGCTCTCCCCCACTAAGTATCACATGAAGAACAGCAATAATAATTCTTCCACCAACGATATCAGCTTGAAGCTGAACAGTCACATAAGTGGAAAATGCCTACCTTTTATGAATGACTTTTTCTTTCTCTCTCTTCTTTTCCCCTTTAAGGTTAAGAATAAATAAAAATGTGACTACTCTGAATTCAGCAAGATATCACATAGTCAGCTATTTAAAAAAAAAGGATTCCAATTGTTAAACTCAAATCTATTTAAGGCATTTCCTTCCAATATTTAATAGGGCAACATTTCCTTCTAATATTTAATACGGCAGGTACAATCTAATTCCCATGCTGAGTTTTTGTACCCATAGGTTATTTTATAGTGTCAGATTATTATCCCATCTAGAAAACTTTGCATGAAATCATACCATGCTCTGTAGTACTATAAGCTGCACACAAATATCACCAACAAAATATATGTAGCAATGTTCATGAATGTTGTCCCCTCAGAGAGGATCTTGTGAGAACTTTGTTTAAGATCACATATTTTTATGGAGTATATTCAAAACATGTTATAGGTACCCATAGAATAATTGTGCATCCAGGTAGCATATAACCTTCCACCTGCATCTCTCAAGTAAGAAATATGCCTGAGAGTTAGCAGCCATGTAGCAGCAAGTGGTAACAGAAACACAAACACACACACACACACACATACAACCATTAACATATGAAATGGTGATTATCTTTGAGAAATTATATTCCAGATCAGTGTCCATGATATTTCTGTAAGTTGATGTATGGTATGTCTATTTCATGAGCATTTCACTTCCAGGCAAGCTTTTCTAAAGAATCTCAGTTTCCAGGAGGGAAATTAACATAAAATCATCAAGCATCTCACTCTCATTGAACTGCAAGATTAGAAAGTTTTTATCCATGCTTGTAAAAAGTAATACCCAAAAGCAGCTTTTCCTTATTAACAAGGCCACATTAGAGATGTTAAAATCTGTTACCTTTACTTGGAAGCAAAACTATTATATTTGATGGAGCTACCTTGTCTTATCTAGGACTGTAATCAATTCATTGCTTCATAACACCCTCATGAAATATGTAGTATTCATATTTTTATCAAATTTCCAGTTTTACACAGGACTGATACAGAATGCTGAGATCATTCTAAAAGTCTGTTTTATATTAGAGTATTAGTATGTAATAAAATATTTTTTAACTCTATGATTACAATAATTTCCCCTGTGCACCCCTCTAAGAAGTTGGTATTTCAAGGTTCTACTTGACAGATGGATAGTTAAGTCTGGGCGAAAATAACTAACTAAGTCAAGACAATCTTGAGTATTCAGAGTGGGGTAGAAGTTCCAGTCAAGAAGAATCATTGTCTGCAATGCACAGATCAGCTTCTCATTCTTCTATGAGATTTGCTATTTAATCTTATGTCCAAAATTTAGTACTTTAAAAACCAGTGAAAGTTATTGTTTTCAATGTGTTCATTGATGCTCTATATTTTTCTTACAATTTAGAAAAAAACTAGAATAGACATTTGTTCAGGAAGAAACCCAGAAAGTTTCACAACAACCTGATGAGAGAGTAAGCCAGTATGGTCTAGTGGTTGAGGTTAAACATCAGGACGTTGTGAGTTCTAATCCCACTTTAGCAATGAAAACCAACTGGGTCACCTTCTCTCAGTCCAACTTATTTTATAGAGTTGTTGTCATGGGGAAAATAGGAGGAGGAAGAAGTATCAGGTATATTCACCACTTTGAGTTATTTCTAATAATAATAAAGGCAGAATAAAAAAACAACTTGAAAAGACATTACATATTTTGCTGCAACAAAAAGAAGGCAGATATAAAAAATACAGCTAACTTTTCCAGGAATTTCACAATGACCAGATAGTTGAAGTCTTTATGCAAAATGCAAGGGACATAGTACATAGAATGTCCTCCTTTTTAAAATCACCATTTACCCCATAATGTAGCTAAATCCTTAATTCAAGGAGGGAAATATCATTCATTCTGCATCAGGGAAGAAGTATGCTTTTGTCCAAAGACTAGAATACTCCCCCGCCCCCGTCATTTACACAGAGTTTAGCTATTAAAACCACACAAAATTAAAAAGGTTGAAGGGAAAGTCAGAGGAGTCAGCCTAACCCAATGAGCCATGGATGGAAACTGATTCTCAGTCATATATTTTCCAATAATTGGAGGTAGGAATAAATGGGGGAAACGCTGAGTACCATCCAGTGAAAGCCATCAAACCTGGCTGCAATGCTTAACTCCCATTTCAAACTTGGGATAGATTACATTTTTCCCTTTTAGATTTCATGTTCAGACCACTAATATGCTATTTATCTTCTTATTCCGAAATTCACTGGCTGGATTCAGATGTTCAATTTTCTCTCTCTCTCATTAAATTCTACAATTTTTCAAGTGATGTGAATCAGATAGAACTACATTACCCGGAGAAGCAACAAGTGCAGAATTTGAATTATCATTTCATTGATATGCTATATGTATGAAATCCTTTTGGTACTTCAAACTTTAATATTTTAATCTTCTTTCTAAATTGTAGTAGGTTAATGACAACAACGATATCACTGGATGACATCTTTTAAGTGAAGAAAAACATGTGTGGATGTTTGCAGGTTCTAGTGATAAAGCAGCAAGCCACTCTTTTAAGATGTAGACTGTCCTCTATGTTACAACTTCTTTCTATGTCATTAATTACTGGAAAGACACTTCTGAAAAGTGTAGGGTTCTTACAGAACAATCTATATTATTGCAAAGTTGTGCAGGTATTTACAACTGCAATGCTTAAAGTGGCATGTACACAAAAAAGCCTGGATACAATTATGTTAAAAACAGAGTAGATGTACAGCATTTATTAACATATACTTCCAGAGCAGTATTTAAAATAAATAACGGCACAACAATGCCTAAATAGCAAAAGGGTTAATGTAGACGTGAAATTTTAATTCAGTAACATACTGAGGCAAGTTAGACAGATATTTAAACACACACACACACACACACACACACACAGAGAGAGAGAGAGAGAGAGAGAGAGAGAGAGAGAGAGAGAGAGAGAGAGAGAGAGAAGAAAATGGAAAATATAAAAGAAGTTTGAATTTTAAAGTCAAATCAGTGCAAGATAAAGGACAGCATCAACCATCAATATCCTAAATGTTATTAAGGCAAACTGAAAATATAAGAGAGATCCTTCAAGATGAAGCAGAGACAGCCTGAAAACTAATTTTTATATCCCATTCTCAACATTAGAAATGAACAGTCATGCACACATAACTTTGTAATGCAGAAACCTCACATATAAAATCTGTGTGGCTTACATCTGAGTAAAAACAGATATGGTTGTTTCAATGCAGTATATTCTGTGCTACTTGACCGGTTATGACATCTACTTATACAACTAAAATATACTTAGACCAATAATTATTAACAGAAATAAAGCTATATTAAATGTAGATGTTGCACAAAACTATAAAATATAAAATATTTTGAAAATACAAGGTAGCATGGAATTTCAAATCTCAACTAGACTAAAAGAATTAAGAAGCTTGTTCCACTTTAAAAACCAAGAAATTGTTTATTTTTACACTCCACAATACTCTATTATGGTTTTATCAAATGTAGTACTGTGGTTATACAATATATGCTATCATAGAAACACCTACATTATATTTCAGTAAGACTAATAGAATTCTCAGAATGTCTGGAGTCATCATGATCTTTCTACTGTGTGCAGATGTTTATCTGTCCCCAGTCTTATTTATTATTAGGCATGTACTCAAGAGCAAGTACAATGGATTACCACAGATTAATAAGGATGCAATTAGTTAAACTTAATCTACTGAAACAACTTTTTTTTCTTATGTAATTAGAAAGAAGTGTGAGGCTATTTATACCACAATCTCATCCTTTAACAACCTACAACAGCAAGTTTACTTCCTAATTTTTTTGATACAGAATCTTATACAAACTAAATGTGGTTTCTTTGCCATCCTCATCCTGCCCCCACACTCTTCTTTGTCTTTTCATCTACGGCTGTTTAATTCCTGATTAGGGTTTTTGTTTATTGGAGTCTGGAACTCCAAATTTATGAACATTAGTACATACTTTAACAATTGTCTGATAAATTATACAGAAAAGGGGATCTTTAAACATATCAGTTCACAACTACAAAATAGTTGCCTTTATAAAGAATTAAACATGTTCCAGTTTCCAAATCAAAAGAAGGAAAAAAAATTTAAAAATCTATTAGCAAACTTCATTCAAAGACATGTTTAAGTCTCAGTATATTCAGGAAGAATATAACAATTTATGGCAAAGCTTATATATTAAGTTTATGTCCAAAAAAGAATTAAACTATCATTATACCTGAACAGTAAAGAGCAGTACCATCTATTAGATCATAAAAGGTCACAACTATGACACCAAGCCAGCTTAAGTTCTCTTTCTCTTTAACACTAATAAAAAAAAGCTCTAAAAGCCTCCATCCACACACAGCTGCATGCCAAGTTTCAAGCTTTCAAGCATGAGTGCAGAAGCAAAGGAAGGGGGAGCTGGCAGGAGTGGCAGAGAGAACATGTATGAGGGAGGCAAAACCCTGCCAATCAATCATTTATAATTAACAAAAAAAATCCAATTGGTGGTTTTAAATAGAGATCAATGTGGTTTTCAGGCCGGACGGGCAGATAGAGGAGAAGAATTTCACCTTCGCGTCTGTCTCCCTCACAAGCTGTCTCACCTACAGCTTTGCCATTTGTTTTGTTAACAAAGCTTCGGGGGGTGCCGGGCTCTCATTGAAATTTCATTAATCTAATGGAGTAAAGTCCTATAGAAAAAAAATCAAATTCTCGTTGAGCGAGATGCTACCTGGGAAAGATAACCTCTGGTTGAACTCCCAGACTTCTATTGCTCAGCTATTAGTCTGAGAAATCAGACAGCAACAAGGCTGATTACAGCTAGAGGCCACAACATTTTTTTTCCTCTCAGTCTCCCCTCCTCCTCTTTCATTTCTCCCTGTTAGCACACTGTTCCTAACTAGCAATCTCTGAATGCAAGCAACATTGCTAGGCACTTCACTGCGAATGGTGGGGGTTGTCTTAAAAAAATGTGGGAGGGGGGAGTTTTCACAGTCTCAAAGATGGCATTTAGTGACTGGATGTCAGTGAATATACAGTACATCTCAGATAAAGACAAAAAAGAGACAGCATACTACCCTTTGTGTAGTTCACTGTTAATTTCCAAATAGATGAATGGGAAGAAGCCCATTCCAAATTGGCAATCTTGAAGAGTGGACTTTTTAAACAGGTGGGGGTTTCAAAGACCTTCATAAAAGTGTTGGCCAGAAATAAAAAGGAACAACAATTAAAAATAAAGTAAGCCACTATTTCTTTGGGGCAGGGAGTCAGACCATGCTCCAAAACATTTAAGAGACAACGCAAAGTTTAACTGGACACAAATGCATAGGTTTGGGAAAGGCTCAACCTTTTGACAACTTCTCTATTTAGCTACTTCTGTTTTTCCAATCTCTCACATGGCATTTGAAACATGGGATTATAATACGGAAGAGACTGCCAAAAAATCAGCCTGAGATATCTAGATCCAACTATCATTCCTTTAAAAAGGCAGTATTAATTCCTTACTTGGATTCAGTCTTCTGTGACCACAATAGCAGAAATATCTATATTCACATATGTATATAATCATACACAATTGGATGAATTCATGCAATGCACTATGAAAACATTAGCCCAGGATTTCAAATAATGAAACTAGCAAACTCTATAGGTTGAATAAACTAGTTTATGTGTAGTTATATCCAATTTATTTTGCATATCAGTTCTGCTGAAATCATTTTTCATGTCTTACTGATTTTAATGAGACTTGAAAGTATGACTACATTAGTGTTTATCTACTGATTCAACAGTAGAAAGATACTTCTTTGATTTTTGTACACTCAGTGAATAGTGTTTACCCTTGAACATGTGAATGGAGGACAAGTGAGATATTTTCTTGGGTACTGCCTGCAGAAAGCTTTTTCATAATTTTCCTATGTGTGACTGCAGGCATTTGCTAGGCTATTACCCCCCTAATTGGCAACAAGCTGGCTGGCTAAAAATAAGAATTCACTATAAAGCTAGAAAGAAACCATAATATAAACTTTTCTTTTATGGGACAGTAAGAATAGATGGTTGTAAAATTTCATCTTCTGCATTTATTTTTTAAAATTCATATTTCTCTGTTGTAGCATAGGAATGGATACACAGAGTGAGATTGGTATTATTTATAGACAGGAATGTAAGTACAGGTAATTTAACTGAGGGGCTCAGCACAATTATTGGACACTATTTGCTCACATAAAATACTTACTGGTACATTTGCGTATTACACTATTATACAATTCTGGTTTGCAAAACTCATTTCATTAAACCTCTGCGTTTAACAAAAGTTTTTTTTTTTGTGTGCAAGTGAATTTTATAAGCAGACAGCTTCAGTCATTAAGAAGGGAAAAGTAGATTGGCAACAAAGAGATGAGAAGAGAAAAGGTAAACTTTTTTTTGCATTTTTAGAAGTTTGTGGGGGAGGAGGATTATTCTGTAACAGCAACAAAGTTATTAGAAATTGGTCAATGGCATTTCCTTAATTCAGAGACAGCAACTAAATAGGTCAAAGACTCACTGTACAGCAAACAAGCAAACAGGGTTGGATTAGGGTTAGAAAAAAGCAGGAAGGTAGAGAAATGGGGGAGCGGGAGGAAAATGTTGTGTTAGAAATGTTAATCCAAAAATTGTATTTTTTCTCTCCTTCTCAATTTTTCCATTTTTCCAATTACAGCAATATTTTTGACAACTATCCAATCATGTTTTGAAGAATGGATATTAAGGAAATGTATTACAAGAATGTTCCAGTACTTATTATTCTTTACTAGTTGCCCCTTCAAGAAGCAGCTACATTAAAATTCTGGAATCAATGGAATGAAAAGTGTGTTTGCTAGAAAATCCTCATTCATACATGGTTTACATTCCCTTCAATCATATGGTATTTTCTGCACTAGAAAGCAAGACACTGTTATTACCCTAAATAAATAAATTGAGTTAATAATTCCTTAATCCTCTTTTGAAAATATATACATAGACAATAGTATCATCTACTAAATATTTTTGTTGGGCTCCTGGTCTGATATTATCTTCTAGGATACAATGTTCAAAGCCTAGCAAAGCCATATATCTTTTGGAATAATTTTATATTTATGAGCCTTGTCCATCTCCAGCCAACCTTGTGAGAACAAAACAGTTTCATGGCATTTTAAAATGATTACCTGTATTACTGGATAAATATTCAGGGACTACATTCTCTTCATAAACACACCACTAAATGATGCCCTCTATTTACTTTCTATGGTTAGGAAGAGAATAAAGCATGATGTATTCAGACTCCAAAAGAGAAATTTGATTAATTGATTGGTTCAGGTTATACCCTCAACTGCAACCAACTCTTTAAAAGTATAGTTAAAGTATCAATGGTCAAACAGAAATGTAAATTACAATAAACATAAAGGTAAATAAAGTAATACAAATGGTTCAAAAGAGCCACTTTGATATAGTAGTTAAGACAACAGGCTAAAAATGGAGAGTGTGAATTCAAGTTCTGTTTTAGGCATAAAGCTAGCTGGGTGACTTTGGGCCAGTCACTCTTTCTCAAATTTAGGAAGAAGGCATGGCAAACTATTTCCCAAAAAAAACTTAGCCAAGAAAACTGCAGGGATTAGTCCAGACAGTCACCATACCTGACTCAAAGGAACCAAAAGGAAAATATGGTGGCAATGCATTAAACCAAGAAAACACCTGTCAGAATAGTTCATTTGGGGGGCAATTTCCTAAAGGATAGTAATGGGTGGGATGACAATTCTAATCTCCAAGATTTGTCTCTTCCAGAGAAGCACCACACAACAGAAAAACAATTTAATCTCATTTTAGGCCCTGTTATTTCCATGAAGTTTAAGACCATCAGCAGCTATTTTGTACAGTCTAATAGTGTAGGAGAGTTGGTTGGAGAGGACAGTCCTGCAGATACCCAAGTACCAAACCAAGAAGGACTGAGATTTGTTCCAACTCAGACTGGAAGTCTGTAAATTATCTTTAAAATGTATTTATTTCATATGAAATGTTCACAATTTCTGATATAAAGTGTGGGTTTGTTATCCTTATTTCAAGCATGTGCATCTAAGGAAACAAACGAAAACATCTATTAAGATGTTCTGTGGAATCTCTTTATTCCCCTATCTTATGAAGAACAGATTCCAATACTATATGTCAGACCCACCTCAACTTGAATCCTTAAGAATAATCTTTAACTCCATTTGTTGAGAAAGGTATAGTTTATTAAAGGTTAGGTGAAATACAGTAGAGAAAAGCCAGAATTTAAATTCATGCATCAAAATCTCCAAATCTAACTTCCCTTCCTTTAGGTGCATCTACATGCTGGGCCCCAATGTCTAATCAAAGTCAAAGATGATGTTTTCAGAATGGTCACTTCAGGTGTGGGTTGGAATGCAGTTGTAATCCATTCCCAGACTGTCAACCTTGAAACGGCATCTCAGGAAGATACAGTGAACTTTCATTTTCCTTGAATTCTCCCCCTCCCATCCAGTCCCCCTACAGTTCATGGCAGTCTGCCACTGAGTGATAGCAAAAGACAAGAATGAAGTGGCAGCTGACACTATACTTACAAACTTCATAACCACTTGGGTTCATAAAACATGTTCTCCTATTCTATGTACCTGAAGACACAGACATTTTTCTGAGTTAACATGATCAGTTCAGTGTTATCTCAGTATTGAAACCAAGTTGAGGTAACAAGTTGATACCATGCTTGTTTAGCGCTATTCCAACAATGTACATATTTTATTTTATACAACATAATGACAGTTTAAGATGAAGAATGTAAAGCAATGTGTTTATAGAAAAAAAATAAGCATTGGGAATAGATACTTTACAAGAAGAAAACCCAAGGTAGAATTTGTGGGGAAGGTGGAGGAATCCTCAGCAAAGAATCTGGAAGCAGACACCCAAAAACAAATCTCTCTTCTTTCCCTCCCCTTCTCTCTTTCCCTCTCCCTCCCTCCCTCCCTCCCTCCCTCCCTCCCCCCCCCTCTCTCTCTCTCACACACACACCCCACATGCACGCACACACACACACACACAGATGAGTCTTTAGGGATTTACATGAACTTTTGAACCAGATACTCAAAGACAGAGCCCAGCCTGTTCCCACTTTAATAAACAATTTTTTTCTCAATTAATTAAGGTTTGGAAAGGGGAAAAAATAGCAGAAGCAAAGTAATTTAGCATGCAGCACATACGTTACAGATGGATCCCACCTTTGGATGCTTATTAAATCTATGCATGATTGCACTGGGAGAAAATTAATTGCATTGTTTTTCACAATTCAAGATGGCTTTGGAAAAGAGCAAAGAAAATGATAAAAACTGATTAATTTATGTGCTTTAAAATAAAAGACAACTTTTCAAATATCAATAGACCTTCAAGATATTTTGTTGCATTTCCCAGTTGCAAAAAGAAAAGGATATACCGCTTCTAAAATTAATAAAATTTTTATAAGATTTCTCTTGGACTAAAATTTGAGATGCTATAAAATCATCTGTACTGTAGAATCTTTAATGTATTTATTAGTGTTTCAATCCTTTACAATATTATTTTATTGTAAGCCACTCAGAGTTGCAAGACCAAGATGAACAGCAAATAAATTTAATAAATAAAAATAAATAAATAATAAAAGAACTGTGACATGTCTTCTCCCCTCTGTATCCCCTGCATAAAATCTTACTTGGCAATTTCAGAAATGTTCCACTAGTAATAGAGTTTAATTTTCCAAAAATAAACAGAAAATTATATAAACTATCCGTGATACTGGACATTATCTATCTAACTTACTCCTTTTTACTCAGACTAGGAGTTGCCCTCCGAAGTTTTGGACAGAAACCTTTTACAGTTCAACTAAATCCAAACATACAAATAAAGCTATAGCTTATCACTAAGCTATAGCCCTTCTCCTAAAATAGTTTAACCAACAGGCACAACACCAAGGCTCTTTTAATTTTTTTAACCCACTACAGGCAGCACATTATAGATTAAGAATAAAACCAAGCATTCTTCTATGGGAACTCCTATGAAATAAAAGACATCTTGTACAGGAAAACTTCTGATGAATTGGTTCCCATTTTAATTGACGGAATACTGTCTGAGACACAAAAACACTTCCAACATATCTTGAATCACACAAGAGCAATTCAATAAAAACAGCATTTGTTCACAGAACTGCCAATACATCCATTCTTGTTCTGTAAAATGCCTGTATTTTATAGTTGCTTAGTTACCTCAGGACAAAGAACAAAATAGGATCATATGGAATAAAAACTAGACCAGTTCAACAGCCTTAGCAATACTAGAAATTAGTCCTAAGTATGGGTACAATTGGTTGCCTACCAAAGCTTATAAAATCATGCTGAAATCATAGTTCTTAAAAAATCAGTAAGAGCAATGAAGAATTTTCCCCTTCACCAATAGACCAATACTTACTATTCCTGCAGAGCCAATAAAGAATTAGCAATGCTAAATAAACACTTGGATGTGACTGTGAACAAACAGTTGTCAATAAATTGAAGATTAAGGTAAAGAAGATGGTGCTGTTGGATAATATATCTAGCAAAATAAGGGAAATCAGTTTGTTGTAAAGGGATTACAGTCAACCAATCATACTCTTTGAACTTCTCTGTCCAGCAGATTTTTAAATAGGTGGATTATTTTAATTTAAGAATTAAATTGAAAGTTAGGGAAAAAGAAAGTTAAGATTTAAATGGAAAACTACAATCAAAACCTCTACTATAATATGAATTTCCAGGTGAACTTCTGAATTCACTGGCTTTCCAGAATATTATGGTAAATTGCCACTGAAGCCTTTTTGGAAAAGTACCATATTCTTTGAAACAAGAGACAGGTGGGCTGTAAAAATCATCCAGGGGAGGGAAAAGGCTGAAAGAGGTGAACTGAAACAATAAAATCAATTTGCCATTTAATAAATGGGTAATAAATTTGTGTTTTATAGCACCAAATTTCCGAAAATATTTGCAAAATATTTCTCACAATTCTAAATGCAGACACCTATTCAGAAAGATTGTTTACTCTTATCTAAAACAGCTTTTTCTTAGCTGATGCCCAAATCCATCCTGTCTGGGAATTCTCAACACCTCACAACTTGGAGAGCAATAAATTGAGAAAATCATCCTAAATTAATACTTCATAGACATGATCCATATTCAGAAAGGAAGACAGATTTGATCACAAGACTGGTAGCAATCTTTATTATTGTTATTGTTACTGTTCCAGGTACAACTATATCAGAATACAGATAATTTATTTCAGTTGTGCATAATACACTATTACTATGACTGTCTTTTTGCTGTGATATTTACATGTTTTTTTTCTTTTTATGTATTAGTTTCTGGAAGATCTTATATTAGTTCATGGCACATAAAAGCTATAAAACATAGTAATACATAATTTTAGGAATCCTTTACAAAATACACAAAAAGGTAATATTCAGTGACTTGTGTGTGTGTGTGTATGCATGCTTGTGTTTGTGTATGTGTGTAAATAAACATTTTTCTGTCATGTCAGCTTGATCTGTTCTTCCTCTTTGAAATTTGCCCAACAATTCAGTCATTTTAGCAGCAAGAAAATGCCTTTTGATCTTCTATTTAAGCCCCATTGATTTAAATAGAAATTAAGTCATGTAATTCATTGCACAGTTTCAAGTAATTTATTCTGGAGTCAATTTGTGATTTTAAAACTATATACTATACATTTGATTGTGATACCTGACACTTGGTATTTTTTTTCAATCCCACATGAAATTTTACAGACTACAGATTTTCTTCTACTATATCTTAAAAATGATATTTTTAAGTGTGCACATGTTCATTTAAGCTTAATCAAATAAACATGTTGTGTTTAGTCTATAAATGAATTTAAACAACTTATTAAGCTAGTTTAATATGGTGGTAGGTCAACATTGCTTTGAAAAGCTGGCCACTGTATTAACCAGCCATATGAATTAGGTCATTATGTTAAATGGTATTTATTTACATACTATATAAAAATGTTTTTATTGTGTAAGATTTTGGTGTTTTGGACAAATACAAAATTATATGTTATATTCTTGATTTGATGCTTTAAAACTATAGTGTAAATCCACTGGACAAATTATCATGAGTCTATCATTAAATGTTTTGAGAAACAAGCAATAAACTAAATGCATAGTGAAGTGTGAGCATAATGTGATAAACTTAGGCAAAATTACTTTCCTTCATTATCTCTTGCCACATTCTCAAGCTGCTCCCCCCTCACAGACATCCCTGGTCTTGGGAGTTTGTAGATGAATTGTAAACTTACCAAGACTGCCCCCCAAATGACCTCAACTGCTGAACTTGAAAGACCCATACGTTTTTCTAAAGGGGCAAAAAGAGCCATTTGTTTTCCCGAACGCATTTCCAGATTCTTTCAAAAACAGATATTTTCCTTGAACACATTCCACTTTTACATAAGCCAGCTTTGTACCATGGGAACCTCTTGCTCTCCGGCTGAACACAGATGACCCCCAAGATACCTTCAATCTAAACCTTGAAAACAGACTTGAACCTGGACCTTAAGAGTTGCTGAAGTATCAAAATGTCATTTATTTTCACTCAAGAAGAAAACAGAAAAAACTGAGCCTAGGGTTCCTCCAAATATAGACACACACACACACACACACACACATATAGAGAGAGGGGGGGAGGGAGGGAGAGAGAGGGAGAGGGGGAGAGAGAGAGATTTTATACCATCTATAAACATTTAATTTATTGGGTCAGTTGCAACTAGGTCATAGTATGCGAAGTAATACCAATATAAGGATTGTTTTAAAATAATAATTGTATTTATGTAACAGTCTTTGATTATAAACAAAATAAAAATTCCTAATATAGAGATGAAAGTTGCATTGTCCCATTTATTTAAATAGAAATTAAGTTGTGTAATTCATTACATAGTTTCAAATAATTTATTCTAAAGCTAATTCATAATTTTAAAGCTATATAATATACATTTGACTATAATGTATGACCCATGTCCTTTTTTTCCCCAGTGCCACATGAAGTTCTACAGACTACAAACAGATTGTGATCTACTGCATCTTGAAATGGTATGGATATTATTTCTAAGTTTGGGCAAATTTAAGCATCAATTAAGCATCATGTTGCAGACCTGTGTGAAAAACAGTCTGTCATTCATTTGAAGGAGAGAAAAAAAAAACCTCTTAAATGCATACTCAGGAAGAACTCATCTTTCAGCCTTTGTTTTATTCTATAAAAATTAACAAGATAAAAGAAAATATGTTTGACTAAGAGGACTCATGCCTTAAACTTATATAGATCTACCACAATATCATCTCAGGACATCTCAGAAATGTTTACCAAAGGAACAAACCCTTACAAACTGTTAACTGATGAGAACATTAAAGGCAGAAACTCCCATGTACAGAATTCCACACATGGATAGGGCTCCATTTATCTTTGATTACACTAATTAACTAAAGCATCCAAGCATAGACATCTAGGTATCTAAGATATAGACATCCAATCCTAAGTATGATAATGCCAAAATGAACATTGTAAAGTCAGACTTGTATTATCAATAGGTTGGAGTTTGCATCATAACCCATCATAAAATTCACAGTTTGTCACTTGTCCCTCCTTGATTTCTATGGAGAGGAATCTTAAATATTGGCAAATGTATGCAAATTTGTGTTTTGTACTAATACAGAATATTGGGCATGATTGTATGAAATTGAAATACAATGGTGCTTAACATGATGTATACTTTAGGAAAGTTGCTGTAATCTAATCTAGTCTATTTCACAGGGTTTATATAAAGGCAGTATTGAGTTTTTATACCATGTTTTATGTTGGGAAACACCACAGAAGGAGCCATTCCTAGAATAGGGTTCCACATATCCACAGCACTGAATTCTGCCTAACTATTATTTGTAGGTAATATTTGGTATTGTGCAGAGATCTTGGCTTTCTGAAAGACAACTCCGTATTTTTTAAAAGAAAAAAAGAATTTTAAGTTCTTGTATTTTATGGATATAGTTGAAAATGGAATGGATATGTTAAGTGATCTTTGTAAGTTTTAATAGCATTTCCATTTTTTCAAGTACAAATTCCACTTAGCTGGTTATAATCTAGTATAATTTATACTGTTATGAAGTCAGGTAAAAGTTTATGTACCCATGCTAACAGGCTATATTCATCTTACAAGTGAATAAAACTTAACTGTAACCTGGTCTCATTTAAAAAATTGAAAAAGTAAATATTTGCTTAGGAAAAAGAGCCTTATGAAATGCAATGAGGTAGAAAGTAGAAGCTTAAAACTTCTTTGCTTGCCATTTCTTCACTCTAAATCATACCCCACAGTGACTTCTCCAGCCATGGGGATCTAAAATCAAGCATGGGCAAGTGTGCTTGAGAAAGCAGTTTGGGATGGAGAACCATCTCCCCTCCATTTCCCACATAAAATTCTCCCAAGTGGAACTGGAACTATAGTAATCCCCTAAGAAAAATCAATCCTAGGAAAAATGTCACCTTGCTCATAACTATTTGACCTTGTACACTGCATACTGACTGTATTCATACACTCATTGTACTAGGTAAAATGCCTTTGGGTAGTGGGAAGTCATTGTTCCAGCAAGTCATATGAACCAAGTAATTGCATTAAGTCTTAACAATTTATTTGTTTGGATATAACATGTTAAATGAACATATTAACAGAGTTTTGTTAAAGCTGGTTATAGTTATATTTGTGGTATAAACTCTGATTCCAAATGCTCAAAATGTTTCACTTACTAGCCCAGTAATTTTTACAAGCCAATCTTATGAACCCACTGCAAAATTCTGTTTGGATTACAGTTTGTTTTATAGTCACTAGTGATTAGACTAAAGTGAATGTTCCACTAAGAATGCACAATTCTCAGGTCACATGCTGAGCCACCTGTATCCAACATGCTCATGTTTTCTTAAAGTCATAACATTACAAAGAAATTCTACCTAGCAAAGAGTTTGTGGTCAAATTTGACGGGGGAATAGAGTAAGCTTGCATATGCTAACTTTTTTATTGTTTCCATATTTCAAACTTAAATTCTAACCTTTAAACTGGATGTGAATGACCTATCAATTTTCGCTTGTTTTATTTTATGTTATTTTCACATCAGTTTGGTTATTTCTCCAAATTGCACTTTTTAAAACTTTTTGCAAGAAATGTATCTAATACTTGTAAAACATTTTATACATTATTTTCCTTATGACTGGATTTATTGGTCAATTTTTAATACAATAGTTCAGTAGTTTTCAACTGAAAGATTGTGAAAAGGTTAAAATATCATATACCTGCATTTTCATTCATATTTATTCAAAAAATATGAATTACATAATTTTGCATGAAATTATAAATTGAATGAATCCCATCCCTATTCAGAATATGTTCCATACTTTAGCCTTTGTAAATGTTGGCTTAAACTAATACCTGTTTGAAATCTAAATTTCATCCCTCTCCTACAGTTGTGCAACAATCTGTTCATAAAGAAAGTGTGATTTGGAAATAGCTATACAAAAAAGTTTCTTATTGCTAAACAGGAGAGCTGTACCAAAAGTGACAATTTTGGGTTTGTTTGTTTTTAATTGATTCCCAAGTGTTCTAAATGATGACTGTAAACCTCTTTAATTGTTTAAGTAAGGGAAGGAAAAAGGGTGGGGAAAAGAAGAGGTAAAATTGGGGGGATGCTGAATTGGTTGCCATGGCTGCTCAGCGTGCCTTCTAGACTTGGCTTGTACCAGCAGAGTTCAGACAGGTCAGCATGTGACCGGCTGGAAACCCTAAGGTTAAAAGTTCAAGCAGCAGTGGAAAAACCAATATGTCGGCAGTGAGGGGTATGCTGTACAATATATTTCAATTTACATCAACCCATGCGTATAAAATTTAAATAAATTCTATTCAGATCTCATGCGGGTTGACACCCAAGCCTACGCAACCAGATGTCCAGGGATGGAAGGGAAACTAGGACATTCCTATTTGGCTTCAGAACTTGAGGCAGAGAACATCTAAATACTTCATAACTTGTATTCTTGTTTTTTAAAATCAAACTGAAACATCATTGTATATCTGGGAATTTTCTTTTAACTGATTTCAAGGAAAAAATGCTACTACACCCAATTAAAAATATTTAAAATAATGTTGTTCCAATTCCTATTTATACTCCATGCCATTTTCTCCAGATTGTTCTGAATTTTATTTGGATTTATCTCCCTCTTGTTTTTTATTTCAGACAACCTTCATCACCTGAACTAGTGTTTTCTCTCTTTGATAACTAACCTTCAAAATTCATCCCATTCTCCCAAAACATAAAATCTTCATAAAACCAAGATGTTAGGTGCAAAATCAACCACAAGATGGCTCCCTGTACCCCTTCCTTCACCTGGTTTCAGACTGGAAACATACTGTGGCTAAAGTTTCTGTTAAAATAACAATGGACAGATCCAACTATGATTCATAAATGCCATGATATTTTCTTGTGACTTAAATACACCACAGCATAGTAACTGATGCAATAAGCCAGAATGCAAAAGAACACAGATCAGCCATGATGTGCTTGACACTAACTTTCCTCATAAATCCATCTTCCTATATAGTACCATAAAATATTTTACTTGCTGCTGTAAAAATGAAAGAAAATAGATTATATGCCAAGAAAAAGAGAAACAGAAGGAACTAAAAAGTTATTATTCAGACTGACCACACTGATATAAGGCAAACTACCCAATTTCTACCACTGGATAATTTTTCAGTAGTCATGTTGTCAAAACTGTGTCTGAACTACCTCTGAAACCGCATACAGGAACAGGAATGCCTTAATATTCTTCCATATAAAAATATTTTTTGCATATTATAAAGGAAAATACACCTTATTTTTTTTTTCATGGTTAAGGAATAATGTTAAATGAGCGCTTTCCACAATCTGATTTGGTAAACTCCAGATACAAATTTAGCAAATTTAGCAACCTACAGGGCCAGTCTACCTCAGCTGATTTGAAAGGTCATGAAAGGACAACAAAGTATTAGCTAAATAATTTATTATTGTATTATTGCCTGGGAAAGTAAGAATATTTTTCTAAGTTGCCAGTTGGCTTTGACATATTATTGCTGTATACTAAGACTTGGAAGTAGGATAATTTTCTCTTTAGTTTGAGGCAGCAAAATGTTTTGACGTATCATACATCTATGCAATACTTGAGACATAAGAAACTGATTCAGTATAAAAAGATGTCTATAATGTAAGATCTACAAAAAAAATAAGCAGACCTGCCAAGCCACTCACTACCTGTAAAGGTAGAACAAAAAGTCTGATGCCTAGAAAGTTATACAGGAAAATATTAGCAACCAAATATTTTACAGTTTACATTAGACAGCTTTTTCTGTTCCATATGGGAATTTTTTGTATTATTTTAGCTATTGGGCAACACAGCACTGGTAAGTAAAGAAGCAAGACCATGGCAGAGAATACAATATAAAGACTTTTAATTTCATGTTCCGTTAAGGGAAACTTTAATGTGAATTGCAGAAAGAGATTCAAAATAGTTTTGATTTTCCTATCATATGCCATCTTCCAATATACAGAATATTGCTAACAGATGCTTCTCTTATCTTTCTTCCAAAGACTTCCAATGTTCCAACTTCTTATATTTGACTGCATTAAGGGATTATATGCATGAAAAAGCATTTGTTCTATTTATTATGTGAAATACAAGTTCAAAAAGAAATAAATATTCAATTATTATGTCTCTCTATTTCATTGTCTTACTTGAAACTGTGAATAATACTAATTCCTATCAGGAGCAGGCTGGCAGAGAAGAGGTGTAGTATACTCTCTCTCTCATTTGTGCCCAGTGGAGAAATCAAGTTTTTAAGGGAAGGAAGCTTTATCCTCCTCTTATTAATTTATACAAGCCACTGAAGTTTTAGCACACTAGAAATTTTTGTATGCTCATTGATAAGGCTAATGCTGTATAATCAGCCTTAAGGCTGATGAAAGGCTGATGATGATCATTTATGGCCCTTTCCCTTCTTGTGCAAATCACAGCACAAACATGTTCTGTAAGTCTTTTTTCTGTCTTGTCCTGGGAGGTTGCCTCCATCTTATTGCCATACCATGAGTGAGACAGCCTACTTCAATCATATTTAGTGACAGTTAAAGCAGAATTTTCTCCCTTGTTTTGTAATGACCCAAGGACAGCTCAATATAGGCAAAATTTGTTAAGCTTTCTCAACCATTTCCTTGGGACAAAGTCAACTGACTTTAGTGACTCAAAACAGAGGCTAGAGTAACAGAATAAGGATTGGCAAGAAGAACAGCAAATGTCATGCCTGTACAGTTTTCAACTCAACAGCGGGAAAAAGCCCTAAGATAAACCCAAATATTCTTTTCCTATAAGACTTTTTATAGACATGAAATGTTTCTGAAAATATTCTCAGAAATATGCATCTCCCTTGACATTTTGCTGATATTCAAAAATCAAGCAGCTGATGCTTTGTCATATTTAGTTCTCTTTTAAAATCAGTCTTCAAGTGATATTTGCTTATAAAATGAAGGTAATGTCTTATCTTTATCAAAAACAGAAAACTTTTCACCAAAGGCAAAAAAGCTAATTTGTCATAAATGAAATGTCTGCTTATGAAACATAGCCTCATTCTGAAACAGCTTAATTTGCTTTTAGATTTTTACCCCTCTATCATAAAACTGGCACTAAGAATTATCCAATTAAACTGAATGGCACAAGAATGAGGTGAGATAAGATATAAAATACTTATACCAATCATAACAAATTTATGGAAGTTGTATCATAAGATAGGGTGCCATAGGATATAGGTTAGATGGGTTTTAAAAGAAAACAGATCACATTATGGTTTTCAGAAGCAATATGGCTCTAAGTAACAGCTGCTGAACAGAACAACAGACAAGGGCTATTACTTTCATGTACTGCCTGTAGGCTTCACAGAAGCATCTGGTTGGTCACTCTGGGAAATAGGATGCTGGACTAGAATGATCTTTGATCCGTTCTAGCAAGAACCTTCTTACTGTCTCATCTTTGTTACGCCAAAGTAGTTTTATGAGCAGGTCAATATATTGTAGGGCCAATTTGAGATGGATATAGGATTCCTATGAGGCAAATTATCCAATGTCATATGCATCTTTTCATGGCTCAACACAAGCTTTTCAAGCTGTCCTTTTCTACACTTCCACCTGCATAAACTTTTTTATTTATAAAAACTACATTTGCTACACCAGCACTCCTAGTCTCCTTTCTATTAAAATTCCCATGTTAGATGTTCTAAAAGAATTCTCTATCAAAATATTTTTGCAGTATCACATGGGAAGTAACTATCCCCATATAGATTTATTGTGGAAACTCTAAGAACTCTAGAAGCTGTTGAAATTACTAGAAATGAAGAAAACTGGTCAAACAATTATCCTAGAAAATTCAAAGGTTTTTCCTTCAGACATTCATTCCTTTTGTAACTTATCTGCTAAGGAAATTATATTTATTACAAACTTTTTTGAATATTATAAAGGATGGTGCCAAATGCTTCACTGTTTTATATGAACAGGGTATACGCCATAAAACTTACAGTATTTCCAATATCCTTCCTTACATCTGAAACATTCAGGGAAAGGTCACTTGTAGTAAACAAGCTGCTCTTCAAGTTCTTTGTTTACCTTCAATAATTGTCTTATTATGGAACCTTCATTAACCTCTGAGAACCCTAAAGCAGCCCAAATCACAGTTTGAAACTAAATTCTCTTAAGAGGAATAGTGAGGTCTATTCTTTATACAAATATGTACATGTACATATGTACATGTACACACACACAACCACAACTTTCTGTCTGATTTCTCTGTTTGCAATTGATAACTAAACATCTATAGTAATACAACAGTACAGTATGTTTAACAATAGTAAACATGTGCATGCTTGCACATACAGAGCATATAGAGAGAGACACATAGCGAACATAATTTTATTCTAAAATTAATATGTCCTTTCCCAGATATTCCTAATGGAACATGGTTTTGATAACTGCAAAGAAAGAAAAAGTAAGTAAGGATTAGTTTCTCCTATATTTGATAATATATACAGTAATGGTTTCTTACTGTTAAAATAATTTCTTATATGCCTAAGAAGGGGTTGGACTAGAAGAACTCCAAGGTTCCTTTTAACTCTGTAATTGCATTCTATGCTATTATATTTGAATGAAGAATTATTTAGTATGGCTTAATTACATGAAACAATTTTCATAAAAAATATTTTTAAATTTTTTTAGCAGACTTTCAATTTTTTTACAAAAAAGTACTTTCTAAATTGCCCCTCAAATTTTGTGCTATAAATGAAATTAGGTGTGATACCTTTCCATTCACAATGTAGTATTGGCATGCCTGAAGGCAAGATGCAAGATTGTTGAAGAAAATTGCTTTTACTCTTTCAAATAAATAGTTCTACTCTTCTGGTTACAGACCAGCTACAAAAATATCGCTGAACAGCAAAGAAACAAAAAGAAGAAAGAAAGGATTACAACAATTCATCCTAAATACAGTTTAGGGGCCTTGTCCCCGAAGACTTTCTGGCCTAGAGATGTAGAATAAAAGGGGAAACTTACTTTGTTTTATGGCAAACTGAAAAACAACATAAAATAGAAAATGCTGGAAGCAAAGACTGTCAATTTGCCACACTCTAGGAGAATGTGTGTGCACACACGTGTATATTAGAGTTAAAGTAAACAAGTGAGGGATGTCTGCCAGAGCTCTAGAATCACCGTGTCTTGAATCCGCTTCCAGCTCTTCATCAGCATGAAAAATGATAACCCCAGCCAGATTTCTCTCTGTCACTGGCATAAATGTGCGATTACATTACAGCTGTTCATATTTTCACTCTAATGAAGGGTTGTGCATTTAAATAGTGAGATTTATGGTGCAAGTCTGTAACGTCTGTGTAGAGGCAAAACTGTTAATTGATGTCTAAAATGCTTCTTGTTTATTTTGACATCAATTATCATTTTTCTCTATTTTAATTTAAAAGAAAAAAGAAATGGTGGGGTAAGAGTGTATGTATGTATGTATGTATGTATGTATGTATGTATGTATGTATGTATATATATTGGTGTTAATATGTGGATGTGCCTGTGTATAACCTACCACTTCCATGCTGCTACCAATTTGAAGCAGACAGGATTTCTCACTGCTTCCAGAGGGAAGAAATTAATATACACAAATAATGAGGAAAAGAAATAGGCTTCAAAATGCAGCACTTGGGAGAAAGTTTTTTTTAAAAAGTGCCTCAGCGCCTACATATGCTTAACATTCCCCCTGTTGTTGAAAATAAAGGAATCAGTATTACAGGTCTGTTCAATTTCATAAGAAAACCAACAAACATGGGAAGAGGTTAGGTTCAAAAACAGGTGAAATCGGAACTTATTACAGAAAACATCAGATAATAAAATTAAATAACTGTATTGCCATCTTGGTCTTGTGAAAAGACAGATGATAAACTTGACCTGACGCTGGTACTATCTGACAGCCATTTTTTATCTACACTGCCCCACCCCACCCCCTGTTTGGCAAGGCTGAAGCGTGTTGTGTAAAATGCATAGACACGGTCAGGTCAGGCCTCGGGATCGGGTGAATCTAGGTTCACATTTGCATACAGGCGGGGTCTCACAATGAAGGCCCATCTGTTCCTGTCAGAGAGTACAAATCGAGTGTCACCCAAGTTGGTGCAAAACGACAGCAGCGCAGTTATTAGGTGGAAAAACATTCGGCTTGGGTTACGGATATGGAACTGCTGATTTGGGTTTAAATACCTGATAACTGAGGACTTTTTATGGCACACAAACAAAGCATGAACCTTGTCTGATCCATCGCCCCCTTCTTTTCTCCATTTCTCCACTGCTATTCCTCTCATCTATTACATCAAAGATAAAACTTACGTTATTTGTGGATGTTGTGAATGATATTTGCCCTTAAAAAATAATTTGAGAAAACAAAATAGATGTTATTTTAAGTGACAAGAGAGAAGGCGAAAGTTGGGGAAATTTATATTGGAAATTGAGGGACGAATTATTGAGAAAGAAAGAAATTGTAAAATAAAAGACGGACTTTGAACTTCATATGCCCTCAATGGTCATTAATATTGTACTGAGGCTAGGCCATGAACTTTTAGTGAATTTTGCCATTTACTCATGTTGTATAAAGCATGAGATTTTACTTACTGTAACAATTTTCCTCCTTCTATCTAGTTAGCCTCCAATTGCGTTCAGTATTAATAATCTGTTAAGGCTATCAAATCAAAAGCTATAAAGTTTTAATGTATTTTTAACCTATTGGGATTTAGGATTGGGGACACTAGACAAAATCAACCTTTATTATATACAGTAAACAAGTAGGTGGGTAAAATGATGGTTAAAAATGCTTTGCAAAAAGAACTTATTATCAGGTTTACAGTTTCAAAAGCCAAAATATTTCTACAATACTCTAAAAGTCTGTTTAAACTTAATACATGGGCAGAAAAATCTAAGAGAAAAAATAATGGAAAATATATAGGTAATGAAAAAAGCAGATAACTAGTACTCTGAAGTATGAACACAATACTACAATTTCATTGTATATTTTCTATGTGTTTTCTTTCCCTTTGGGCTTTCTGTTTAAATTCCAGTAGCACAAGCACAAGCACAAGCAGACATGCACACACGCACATGCACACACAACTATATATAATATTTCAAAAATTTGCTGAAGTAAACTACATGCCATAAAAGCTAATCCTTTAATAATGGCTTTATGACACCACAAAGTGCTATGTTGATTTTTTATACAGCTAGATCAATAGCATCAAAATGTGAATACTAAATGCTGTCCATTATAAAAGAAGGTCAAAGGCAAAAGTAAGGCAAGCAATAGGACACAGTGCCACTTGAGCATTATTTGAATTTCCTTTAAAAATAACTTAATTTAGATTTCTTTCAGAGGAAATCTATGCGAAACTATTTAGTGATGCAAAATTCTTCTATGCCATTCAGAACAACTATCTTATAAAATATGCATAAAATTGGAATAGAAAACCACATTTTCCCTGGAAATATCTACAGTGCATCTATTTCAGCATTTCTCTAGTATCAATAGGAAGAGCATTGGTCTGGATAAAAGCCGTGATGTTATCCCTTGAACCATTTTTAACAAAAAGGGAAGTCCTTGAGGAAGCTGACAAAAATGTAATTTGTAATTTGTAAAATGTAATTTGCTGGAATGCGAATTTTTTAAAACGAAAGGGCAATAGTGTAGGAAACTCTATTTCTTCACCATAGCATTTTGCCTATTAGACTAGGTACAACATTGGGAAATAATAAAAGACCAATAAAATATAAATGGAATTAATGTTATAAGTACAAGCTGATTCTTTGAGACTATAGATGCTAATCTTTTCAAACTTCTGATCTTGGGACACTGATGAACCTTAAGTATATTGTAAATCCCTTGATTTAGTGTCAAGAATTTCAAGAAATTGCCATATCTCACAAGTTATTAATATTGTCACCTGAAAGCTTGTGAAGTTTTGACACCCTTGCCAACATATTTTCAGGAAGAATATTAAAATGTTGATATGTAGAAATCCCATAAGTTTTCATGTGTTATAAAATACCATAGAGGAGTCATTGTGTTATGTTTGTGTACATATTAAGTTTATTTGGTAGTCCTCAAAAATTTGTAATAGTCTATATAGAAGAAAATTGGGGCAATCATTTATCACATCATTCTTTTCAGTCAGGGTTTGATTAAGAAAACTATAAAAGGATTTATATTTATAATAGCATTTAAAAAACCTTTTTAAAAGTACCATAAATAAGAATCACTCAAAGAAATAATAGCTGACGAGCAGAGTCTGAAACATCTGAAACATCTGATGTTTCAGATGTTATCTCTATATTCCAAAATGATACTACATGTTATGTATGATCATTTTCTGAAATTTCCAGACAATTTTTCCTATGTACATCTTTTTGACCCGGAATCCAGTTATCTGAGTAATAAGCTTGTCTGTAAGCTGCAACTCCCATTTTTAAAATCAAGCATCAAATGGAAAATTATTTTGTGGGGATTTTGCATATAAATTTCAAGATCTAGATTCATGGTCGACCTACCATGGCTTCTCCCATACTTGAGGATTTCTATGGGAACAAATTAAATGCTGTCACCAGTTAAGCCTTTCTCTCAGTTATGGGAAAATTTACATGCTAAACTCAAATCTAAGTTTAATTTTAAAAATCTCAATGCCATAACCATAGATCTGATATTAACAGAATACTAAGAAGTACAAGCAAATAACTCCATGTCAACTTAAAATCATAAACTATAGTATATTTGCTTCTTTTACTGTTCCACATCCTCAGATCAAGTGTATTACAGGATTATAATTTCAACCAATTACCTTCTTTCTTTATGGCAACTGAAACGCAACTAAATCATTTCATTCCTTTCCCCTCAAAACTTCCAGCATAGAGTTTCATTCCCTGGTAGTAATCTTGGTCCTAATTACTGATTTGTTTCATTTTGCTTCATTTCTACCTTGCTTCATAGAATTTAGGCAGTAATAAATTGTCTAATGTTATATCAGTTCATTAATATGTTAACCTAGTCTAAAATATACTGACTTGCAGTGATTCTCCAGTTTTGAGAGAATAGTCTTTATCAGCCCACCTGGAGATAATACTTATTGAATAAGAGTGAAGCCTCCATCATTAAGCAATATTGCTTTTACTTGCAGAAACTTGGCATATGCTATTTAACATAAACATAATCTTATACATGTATATAATGCAGTTTTCTTTTGCTGCTATGATAGCGTCTTAAAAGATACCAAACATGCAAACCTGGCAAGTGCATGTAAAAAATAGCCCACAGATGGCATGTAGAGGGGGGGAAATGTCAACAGTACTGACAAAGTGATGCCTAAGAAACTCTGAGAAACCAGTGGTGCTGAGGGTGGGATCCAATGAAAATTTTTTTTAAATGTTTGTATAGTTTAGCCACACCATTTTTTATCAAAATTAAACAAAAAGAAAAAAAGTTTCATAATCTCAGTCAATCTACTTGTTAAAGCAGTCATATTTTTCTGCAACACCATGAGCAAAGTGTTCCTGGGTCTAACCAGCTACATTAGTGACATATCTTGCTGAGAGATGTGGTATATTTGTACATTAACAACTGGATGTGAACAAACCAGTGAGAAACCTAGGGAGATTCACTGCATTTTCTTTGCCCCTTCTCCCCTTCTAATGGTGGGGGTGGGGAATCTAATTAGAGGCCTTTGTCTCTGTTTTAATTGTCTTCTGTCACTCTGATATAATCTCTTGCTTTCTCTCTTCAGCACCAAACAAAACAACATGAAATAGAATAGAAATAGAAATATTAACCTCCAGTATTTTTTTTCAAGTATGAGAAGTGAACAGGAACTGAACCTTGAACTTAATTTCCCCTTTGAACTTGTTACCTTTTTTAAAAGCAAGTTGCTTCCCAAGTAACTCTGTGTTTCCCTCTCTTTCAGACAAATTTCATCACAATTACTGCCCCTTCCACTTGGCCTTAAGATATATAATCATTGATTTGACCTAATTACCTGGTGCAGGCCTCTTTCTACAAGGTGAAAGGCAGATTGGTGCGAAGTGAAATTGACCCAGCATTCCTGATACCCCAATTTTATTCTAATTATTACAAAGCAGGTTCTCCATCTTATTAAGCAATCCTTTGTTCAGATTCACTGTTTTGTGCCTATCATTGTTGGATATGTCCTTTGAGTTAACAAAGCTCCCTGGGGAATTCTTTTTCAAGCCATCTCATGTTCAAAACTTAAGCGTTTTGGGAAGGTTCAGTTTTTGAGCAAGGATACAGAAAAGAAGGAAAGCATTTATAGAAGAGTGCTTTTTATCTATTATCTTGAATTACAAAACCATGAGAAATAAACAGGTAAAGATAGTGGTTATTGAAATGATGGTTAGCCCAAAATCTTTGAATGCAGTGTACAAAGTATTATATATAAGTATATTATACATAAGACTTAAAATATATTTTATAAACCTGTGTTTTTTCAAGAAGACTACTAACAAATTACTCTCATATCAATTTAATGAGGCAAAAAAAAAATATCCAGCTACCACCAATGTGGAAAGTTCACATTGTATACTATCAGTGTAAAAGAGATTTTTAAAAAGTCAAATTATAACAATGCATGATGGTAGTAAAAAAAAGCATTCCTTGTCAAGTTTATATGAGCCAGGATGCTAGCTGAACTCTGGAATAATCTTTCACAACTATGAAAGCTATGCTAATAGGATGCTCCCAGGATGCTCCCAGGAAGAGCCTTGGTGGTACAGCAGACTAAAGTGCTGTTAAGTAGCACCAGCTGCCTGCAATTACTGCAAGTTCAAATCTCACCAGACTCAAGGTTGACTCAGCCTTCCATCCTTTCAAGCTAGGTAAAATGAGGACCCGGATTGTGGGGGCAATAAGCTGACTTTGTATAAAAAAAGAACACCGCTTGGGGGGGGGCGAAAGCCCTACTGCTTAACGCATTGTAAGCTGCCCTGAGTCTTCAGAGAAGGGCGGCATATAAATCGAACCAATAAATAAAATATGCTGGTTAGAAATTACAGGAGGTGTGGTCCAGTACCATCTGAAAGTTACTATATTTAGGTAAACTGGGTAGGAATCTCGATCTAGCACTAAGCTCAAGCTTTGGCAAATTTAAGAGAACAATAAAGTTTCTTGAATGTGTGAAATGGTTTTTCTTTCCTCATTAAACCACTAAATATACCGTGTATCTGGTTTTTTAAGACATTTGTCCATTATGTCAAATCAGTGCATATTTCTCTTGGTGAGATTCAGATAACAGTGTGTTGACTTGCAGGTTATTCTTTAATGAGAAATCCCAGTTTGTATCAAAAAATTGAATATTTTTGGAGTATCTGATTTTGCTTGAGCTTGTGGCATAGTGGTCAAAGAAAACTGTCTACAGAACCGGAAGCATCATGGCAAGACTGGCTGGAAAATAGTGGGCTCCAATGAACCTCGTGAAAATCCAGCCAGACAAACTGCTGTCAGGGGGTTTTCAGACTGGAACCGTCCTGTAGGGATGGTGAAGAAGGAGAGGCACCTCAAACGACTAAGAGGAACAGGCAAGTTCCTCGAAATTCGGAGGCAGCTCTTTGAACTAGCGGCGGGGGCAGCGGCCATTAAAAATGACTGCTTTGAACCTTATTCAACCGAATAAGACTTTGTGCAGGAGCAGTGTTTGAACAGAATACTGGTACCCGGTGAGTGATTGGCCAACTCACAGGTAAAAAAGGATTTAAAAAAAAAAACTCTAAAAGGTGTCCTGGCGAGGAAACGAATGGCCAATTGGCACTTTTGAATTTTAATGATGGGAGAAGAACAAAGAAGAAGTAAAAGTACTAAAGCCCAGAAAAGAAAACTTTATATTTGGATTTAAAATTGGATTTGGAGAAATTAAAACTAATACAAGAAAAAGAAACCCGAGGGAAAGTACTTTTTAATGAGAATTTGAAATAATTTTGACAGTTTTGAAATTTGAAGGAAGAACAAAGAGGAGGTTAAAATATTAAAACCCAGGAAAGGAAATTTTACAACTGGATTTAAAACTGAATTTGAAGAAATTAAAAAAAATAAAAGGAAAAGAAATTTGAGAGAAAGTATTTTCTATGTGGATTTAATTACTTTTGCAAGTTGGATACTGTTCTGGGAATTGTGGATTGGAGAGAGACATCTGTTGATGGAAAGAAAGCACTACGACTGGCCTGAAAATTGAAAGAAATAACAACAGTGACCTTGATCACTATAACAGCTGAGAGAAATTTTAAGGAGTATTTGTTTCTAGTTAAACTGCTTGGTCTCGACTTCTAAAGGAGGTTGATAACTAGAATAGAATAGAATAGAATAGAATAGAATAGAATAGAATAGAATAGAATAGAATAGAATAGAATAGAATAGAACTGAATTGAATTCTTTATTGGCCAAGTGTGATTGGACACACAAAGAATTTGTTTTGATGCATACGCTCTCGGAGAACATAAAAGAAAAGATACATTAAAGCTTTATATTGGAGTGGATTGGCAAACATTTGTATTGGATATCATCTGGAAATAAAAAAGAGACTATATGGACTTAAATCTTAATTAAACATAAATTAAAATATCAATAATTTTTAAATTGACAATATGGAGTCTTGGATGTGTGAGGAATTGAGATGCTTAAAAACATGCGGGAATCAATAAAGGGCAATAAAAAGTTAGAAACTTTGTTAGAATACACTAAAAAGGAAAAAGAGAATATAAATGAGAAGCAAGAAATTAATATTGAAGCTAAAGGAATTGAAAGTAAAAAATTAGATGATTTACAATGACAAAAAAAGAATGGATAGGGGGAAATATTTTCCAAAAAAGAATCAATCAAAGGGAAGAGAAAGAAATGGGGAAAAAATAGGTAAAATCTTGGGGCAAATTATGCGAGTAATAGACTCAAAAGTTAGAGAAAGGATTCAGGAGAAAAGATATAATAAATATAAAAAGAAGAAGAAGAAGAAGAAGAAGAAGAAGAAGAAGAAGAAGAAGAAGAGGAAGAGGAAGAGGAAGAAGAAGAAGAAGAAGAAGAAGAAGAAGAAGAAGAAGAAGAAGAAGAAGAAGAAGAAGAAGAAGAAGAAGAAGAAGAAGAAGAAGAAGAAGAAGTAGAAGACAGGAGAATGGGATGAAGGGAGAAAATTATTAAGAAGTGGAATTTTGGAGAGACCAAGAGAAAATGGTTAAAAGGGAAAGAATAGTGGAAAGGAGAAAGGGAAATAAGGTATATATTAGTAGATCTAAGGGAACTGTATTAACATTAGTAATTGTGAATGTAAAAAGTAAATATGATTATGTATATTGTGTATGAAAAGAAGAAAAAAAATCTCCTTCTGCTTCTGCCTCTGAGCAATTTTCCTCATTGCAGCAAACAGCAAACAACCTGCTTTACTTTCATTTTCGTTTTCAGCATAGCTTGATTAGCACAAGGGGGAAAAAAATCTGCTCCAGCAATTTACCTCTTTGCAGCAAGCAGCAGAGCCCTGCACAAAACATCTGAGAGCAAATCAGCTGAGAGTCGGGAGGCCGACCCAATCAACTTGTGCTAATTAGGCTGTGCTGAAACTGAAAGGAGCTGTTTTCTTGCTGTTTGCTTGCAAGGAGGTAACTGCTGCGAGGCAGGGGCCAAAGGGTCGGGGCCAGTGGGTGGGCGGGACTACATTTGGTGTATAAGATGCATCTACGTTTTCACCCCCTTTTAGGGGAGAAAAGGTTTGTCTTATACTCCGAAAAATATGGTACTTTATAAATGGAGAAATAAGATAATTAATTGAAGTAATACTAAGAAATTAGGATTTGAAGGGGGGATGGTGATATTGTTTATACATTATGTATTAAGAAGAGATTAAGAAGATAAAAAAGTAGGGAAAAAGAATATCATGGCAGAAATTGAAATATATAAATTGTATTTGGAAAAAACAGAAAAGAAGATTGGAGTAGATTATAAAAATTAATATATAATTACGTTATAAATTGTATTAGATGTGACCCGATCAATACTCTATTCATAAAATATGTATGTAAAAGAAAAATTTAATAAAACTTGTCAAAAGAAAGAAAGAAAGAAAGAAAGAAAGAAAGAAAGAAAGAAAGAAAGAAAGAAAGAAAGAAAGAAAGCTCTCTAGTATTGTTCTTACCATTAGTAAAAATGGAATGGAATGGAGTGGAATGGAGAATAGAGTAGGGTAGGGTAGGGTAGGGTAGGGTACGGTACGGTAGGGTAGGGTAGAATAAAATAGAACAGAACAGAACAGAACAGAACAGAATAACACTTCATTTAGCCAAGCCTTTAGACACACAAACAATTTGTCTCCAGTGCATAAACTCTCAGTGTACATGCAAAACAACAGAGTAATAATAATAATAGTGATGATGATGATACCAATAAGAGAAGGTAATAGAAAAAATGAGCAGAATAATAGTAATGGGTAATTACTATTACTACTATAAATTACTATAAATATTACATGGGTAAATATCCTTATACATAAAACAGTACTGTGAAAATTAGATTTTCAGCAGAGAGATGGCATGAAGGAAAAATCTGTCTCTGTGTCTGGTTGCAATGCCCTATTGCAGCATCCTAAGGGGAGGAATTGAAATACAGTAGGTTATGTCAAGAATATGAGGGGTCTGTAGATATTTTCTCCTTCTGACCCATGCAATATAAAAGTCCTCAATGGAAGGTAAGTTAGTTGCAATTGTTTTTTCTGCAGTCCTAAGTATCCGTTGTAGTCTGTACTTGTCCTGTTTGATTGCTATACCAAAACAGTTATAGAAGAATAAACAACAGACTCAATAATTCCTCTGATGAACGGATAAGCTAAAACTGATTATGCTATATTTTTCCAATCTTACTACCTTGATGTACCTAGCACACTATATTGAAACCCAGAGGATGGTTTTAACAGCACCACCACTCAGTTTGGAATAGTAGTTAAAGCATCGAGCCAGAAATAGGAGACTGAGTACCACCTAAGGCACAAAGTTAGATGGGTAACATTGAGCTCAGCCCTAGGAACTGGCCAGCCATTTCTGAAAAATACAGAAAAGTGCAGGGGTGAAAGCACTCATTTTGCTTCACTTGCAGCACCAGAAAGAATAGCCAAACAACTGATTGACACATAGACTCTAGAGACATGACTCCATGCCTGCCACTAGAGTTCTGCTATCAATGTTCTTGTGTCTTTAGTTCTTGTTTTATTTGTACATCCAGGGTGGACTCCCCTTCCCATGCCCCTCCAATATTCTACTGATTCTAAACAGATTTATATATCTCCATATAAATAGTTGGCCATTTTCACAAATGTCAGGAATACTTACAGTACAGTATACAAGTTTTTATTACCATTATTATCATACCAATATATTATATATTACCTTCAAATAACTCTATAGTTCTCTTCATTCAGCAAATCTGATACAAGAATGTTCTGGAGTAAAGTATCTGAAAAACAGTGACTCCCCAAAGATTAACTGGCAAATTTCATGACTAAATGAAATTCTGAGTGTATAGCTAACATCTATATATGAATTGTATTCATATATAATTTATTGCATACTAAAAATTACCTTGACCGAAGTACTGTTTTTATATCCCTGCTTTTATAATATTATGTACTAGGTGAATGGCAATAAGTTAAAGATCAAGAACCATTTATCTAACCGCTGCATTATACTTATAAAGCATTTCTCTTTTGGACTATAGCTTATAGTCCCTAAATCTTCATAATAATGATGTATATTGCCCCCCTTTGGGCATTAAGAACTACTGTCTGTCAACATACTATTAGCAGTAACACATTTGAGAGGAATGATGCAGATTTTGTATATGGTAGATTTTATGTACATAGGTATAGATTATTAATTATTAACGCTCAGTAGATTTTAAAAGTGGTTAAATTAATTATTTAATTTAATATATTCAATGTCAATTTCTTAGTATTTAAGAAAGATTTATTTTGTTTAAAGACTGAAATTAGCCAGAGATTACTCTCAAACACAAATCAACAACTTTTTGCTTGAACAAACACCAGCCCTATACTATCTACTAGTTTACTTTTTTGCAACAACTACTTAGATAGGAGGATGCAAGGAAGAAGAAACAAGCTGCCTAAATATTTTTATCTTTCATACAGTTCACACAGTTCACACAGTTGTTCAGTAATTCACTGAAATTATTTATGTTCATGAAAAGCAAAATAAAACTATACTAAACTATAGTATAAAATTGGAAAGCACTAAATATACAAAATTTTGTTTCAATTTTTGAATATACTAGGGATATACTAGGAAACATAATTAGGTAGTAATGTAAAAGAAATCCATTGTCATGGAATATCCATGGAATATCCCCCAATAGCTTCTGCCACATCAACAATCAAAAGATCCTATTTGACATCTGTCATGTGAAACAAATGGACTCCAGATTTTTACTAACTTTTCTTTCTTTATCTCAGATTATAATCGATTGGTTCACCTTAATTTTTTTAGCACTTTTGCTTTTTAATTATTTTAGACTTTAGAATGATTGTTAACAATAAGATTTACAGACATTTGGCTTAACAAAGAATATAATCTTCAAATACTAAACATTTCCCTTAATCTTGAACACATTCTATTAGAATAGTCAGGAACAATTCCCTGTAAGACCTGTTATTTATTGAACACTCAAACAGCAGAATGGCATAGAAGTTTTGAAGGAAATACCAACTTTAATAACCAACTCTTCAGCAAATAGAAACCAAGTTGAAACAGCTACTAAAAAAGGAGCAATAGCCAGTGAGGATTGACTATGTTATGTTAGAAAAGAAAATTAACATTGGAAGAAAAATAATAAGCAATGTTTTATTCAGACCAGTCAACATTTTCAAATGCCAAAACCATTTATAGATTCCTCTAAGGTATACACAATAAAACTAAGCCATTATCTGGCTTGGCATAATGTGTGAACCAAGTTTAATATTATATTTGAACTAGATCAGTATGGCCTGTATAAAACTACACTTAAAAATCCTGCATTGGTAGGAACTGTTTCCCAGTATAAAATTGTTAAAATCCTTGAACTGCATGTTCCAGCACAGTTGTTTTGTGTTATTGTCTTATCTGAATCACTTTCTGTATAATTTCTCTCTCATCTTAACTATTCTATAGGGCAGAAAAACTCTCTTAATGAATATGGGCACGAAGAAGTCTTCTTCTCATTCCAGGTGGACAAAATTACACAAGGAAATATTTGTACTTCCTTTTATCACAATATTCAAACACTACAAATTAGTGAAAGAAAACTGTTCCCTAGGTGCACCTTTCTGTTCCATTCCTTATCTCTTCCTTTTCACCTCATGCATCAGGAATTATCTAAAAGAGCAAAACACCTCCCAGAATTTGGAACAAGTTCAGAATAACCAACATTTATCAATGATTTTGCATTGTTTCTTTCTCAGTCTGGCTCTCATCCAACCCTTTTCATATCATCAACTCTCTTAGAAGTTCTTCTTCTCAACCCATTCTTTAAGCAGAATGGTTATTTCTTCCAACACTTGCTACATTAAATACCTATGCATCTACTTTCATCCCTGTCCCACACTTATCTCTTTCCTTTCAATAAACTACCCACTTTCTTAAGAGGATACATCTGTTGTAATATCCAATTTTCAATCCTATCATACACAGAAAGGAACAATATGAATATCTTTACCCAAAGAAATTTATTGAGGATTTGTTTATGAATCCAGTAAGAAATAATAAGCACAGCTCAGAGATGACTAACCTCATTGTAAGATTCTGAGGACAAACATCAATATCTTATCCTACTTCTATACGTAGATTCATATTCAATTGCCACCTCAGTAAATATTTATGAAAAATTCTTCTTCATATGTTTATGTATTTTACACATGTTTTTCTTATTGTATACAGTTTTGTGTTCACTTTTTGAATTTTAAACGAAATTTTCAAAGGAATATTTTTAAAGGAAAATTTTGTAATTTTCCTTTAAAATGTTTTATGAGTTATCTTCACCAAAATGCATGCTTTTACTATAGAAAAAGCAATTTTTAAAAAAATGGAATGTAGTTTTCTGTTGTCAAGCCACATGTATGTATTTTCTTTAATACATACATGTGGGTTAACAACAGAAAACTACACTACTTTTTTTTTAAAAAAACGCTTTTTCTACAGAATTATAATTTATTTCAATTTACCTCAGTATCTGAACCAAATTAGTTTTCACCTTCCCTCCCTACTGGTTAAATAAATTTGGCTGATTTTTTTAAAAAAAATCTTAATATGAGGTTGCTTAATCAAAACAAAATCACAGTAGAATATCAATTTAAAGGATCCTATTTACAAGATTTTGGATTTAATAGAAAAAAAAAAAACAAGTCCAGATGGGGCATTGGTCTTACCTGATACGCTACTTCTCGTTGGGTGGAGATAACATCCAGGAATAGTTTGACCTTGTCTGCAAGCTGATTGGACTGAGTCTGTCAGAGCTGTGAGGATATGCCTCCTTCACCAATGGTCCCCAGCTTTTGGCGAAGACGAAGTGACAGACTTGATGTGTCTTGTTCTGATTTTATTCCCCTAGGATCCAGGACCAGACGGTCTTTAGGGTGAGGCTGGATGCTATCTCCACCCAACGAGAAGGAGCGTATCATGTAAGACCAATGCCCCTTCTCCATTGTGGTGGAAATAGCATCCAGAAATGGGACATACCAAAGCTTGCTTGTCCTATGGGTGGGCCGCAGTCTGGTCCAAGGTCACCTGATCAGAATGGACCCTCTGGAGGACCCGCCTGCCAAAGGCCACTTCAGCAAATGTGTCCAGCTTATAGTGTCTGATGAAAGCGGATGGAGAGGACCATGTAGCTGCTCGACAAACCTCCTCAATAGAGGCTTGCATTGTCCACACTGCTGTTGTGGCCACACTCCTTGTGGAATGGGCTTTTATCTGTTTAGGCAATGGAAGGGCCTGTAGTTCATAGGTTTTGGCAATGCACGCCCTAAACCAGTGGCTCAAGATCGATGGAGTGACCTTGTTGCCTAGGGTAGAAGGCTAGAAGGACACGAAGAGTAACTCTAGCTTCCTGAAGGGGGAAGTCCTCTTAATATAAATGCGGAGAGCCCTCCTCACATCCAAGGTGTGCCATTTCTTCTCCAGGGCATGGACTGGCCTGGGCAGAAGTCAGGCAGTATAACTCCTGGGCCATGTGGACCACCAGGAGTTCACCATGGGGATGAAGGAAGGGTCCAACTGCAATACCACCCTATTAGGTCCTTCCTGACAGAGAGTGCCGCCAGCTCTGAAATCCACCTAGCCGATGTGATGGTTACCAGGAAGGCCACCTTGCAGGTTACGAAGCTCATTTGGCCAATGTCATTGGTTCAAATGGGGTCTCGGTCAGCAAATGCAGTACCTTGGTTAGGTCCCATGTAGGGTACGTGTGAACCATTGGAGGCCGTAGGTTCGTTGTGCCGCTAATGAACCTGCGCACAGTTGGGTGATAAGCGAGGGACTCCAGATCCCCACAAGAAAGAACCAAGGACAGGGCAGCCACCTGATGACAGATAATGTTGGATGAGAACCCTTTGTCAAGCCCCTCTTGGAGGAACTCCAGTATCTGGGGCATGGAGTCCAATGCTGGGTTCAAACCTGACCTGGAGCACCAGGAGCAGAATGCTTTCCAGGTTACATCATATATCCGATTGGTGGAATGTCCCCTGGAGACCTGCATTGTCTCACTCACCTTGGAAGAGTAATTGTCCTGGCTCAGAGAACTCCGCTCAAATGCCAGTCAGTCAGTTGTAGCCACTGTAGGTCTGAGGGAGACTCTGTCCAGTGGTATCCTCCAAGGTCTGGCCACCGACAGACCTTCTAACTGCTTTTGGAATATACATCACACACTTCTTCCAAAAACTCTTAAATGTGCCAGAGATGGCTTCCTCCCATATAGCACTGCATATGGAGTATCATCAATGGATGATTCCAACCTATTAATTAAATAATTAGCAGTCAACATGGCTTCAACCCAATATGACCTGCTCAGACCAGAATCCTCCAGCAGTGAGTCCTTCATCATTTGTAAGATACCATTCTGCCTCTCAACTACACCATTCCCAGGTGCTGTGTATGAATTTGTGTGTCTGTGCTTTATTCCTAACTGTCCCAACCACTGTTGAAAACTTGTTGACATGAATTCTGAACCTCTGTCAGTTTGCAGCTGACACACCTGCTGTTTATATCTTCTTTCTATGAAGCTTACCCATTGCTTAAATTTTTGCAGCATCTCTGTTTTACTCTTTAGTAAATAGCAGAACCCAAACCTGCTGTAGTCATCTACAATGATCAGTGCATACTGGTCCTCCCAAACTGGCTTGCATTGGGCCAACCAAATCTGCATGTACCAGCTCTAGAGCACTTGTTGTCTGCCTTGTGCTATTTTTACTTACTGGGAATGCTTTGGACTTTAATGATTTGCATACTGCACAGTCCAAATAAACCTTACATCCCTTTAAATTCAACCCTTCTGCAAACTGTTGCATTTGTTGCAAAACTCTAAAGCTGGCATGGCCAAGCTTCCTGTGCAAGAGGATCATGTATCGTGCATCACATGTTGGAGTATATTTCCAAATGTTTGTGCACATTGAACCTTTTGTCCCTGAAACACATATAGATTATCCTCTTTTATGCCCTGTGCACATACATTCCCATTTCTCTTTATGAAACACCTCCCATTAACAAATGTGGTCTCAAATCCTTGCTTGTCTAAACAAGAGACACTCAGCAAATTATGTTCCATTTCAGGCACACATAATATATCATGAAACCTCTTTTCCAGATACGAATTTGCACATTGCTTCTTCCAATGACTTTAGCCTTCTGGCCATTTGCCAAGGCTACTGCATTTCTAGCAGCTGAATACAACCTATAAAACAATTTTGAATTATTAATAATTGTTTGACTTGCCCCACTGTCAATCAACCATTTGTGTCTGCTATTGCAATTGCAAACTTTTGCAACAGTAATTTGTCCATCTTGCAATTTTCCTTGCAAATAGTTCCTGCCTTGAAAATAACCTTTTCCTTGTAAATGGTTTGTCCTTTGCAAACAGTCCTTTTTTAAATAAGTATTTTCACCACAAATGAAACACCTCCGTTGTTGCTATGCTGTAATCTGATATCTTCTGCTGCTACATTTCTCTTTGGAGACATCCAGTCTGTGGATTTTTCCATTCTTCTCTCTCTGCTCCTTGGGCTCCCACCTCAGGAATTCCTCCTGGTGGCTCTTTCTAAAGTGATACTTGTTCTCCTCAGCAATCAAATAAGCCTTTAAAGCCTCCAAACGCAACTCCTGCTCTGGTTTGCTCTCAAACACTGCAGAAACAATGTCCCATGTTTCATCAAGACTGTTTAACATGAGCAACACCTTCTGGGATTCAGGAAACTTCAATCCACATTGTTCCAATTCCACAAACAAAGTTTGCATTTGTATAAAATGCTGTTCCATAGATTCTCCTGGTTGCAAATTGGCTCTGTATAATTTTCTTGATAATTGTACAATATTGCATGCAGACATACTAATATGCACATTTCTTAATTTCAGCCAGACCTCCTTTGCAGTTTTTAAATCAGCTACATTGAGGAATTGTTTATCTTCTAAACTCAAGATGATGTAAGCTATTGCATTATCATGCTGCCTCTGTTCTACAGCTGTAAATGGCACCTATGGTGGATTAATAACCATATCCCAGAGCTCCTTAGCCTTCAGAAAACATTCCATCTTTGCAGCCTAAATAATATAGTTCTTCTGTCCCAACTGAGGGAAAGAGCTCTCCTGCAATTTAACAGCAGCCATCCTGCAGTTTCTCTTTTAACACAGATAGTCCTTTAGCTTAATTACAATTGCAATCTTCTGTGTGCTCTGGGCCCATAACCTGTCAGAGTTTCTTGCAAAAATCAAATCCAGAAACACACACAGATAAACTGATTCAGCAGGATTCATTAACTTCTTTATATACAAGAATAATACATGAAGTAAGTTTACAATACCAACAGCAGATTCACAGTTTCATTTCAGCAGAGCAGACAGCATGCACAGACACTGGTTTCAGTTTCTTCTTTACAGACTCAGAAACTGCACACTAAAACATGCCTTGGCTCCAGTCTGTCTCAGCTCCCAATTGGCTGACTTAGTTCCTATGCTATTCATTGGCTGACCTTGTTACCATGTCTTCCCAGTCACAAATATTCTGACACAGGTGGACTGCCCTGAGTTCCAGCCAGTTTATATTGGGGCCCAGGTCTGTCTGTGACCACTGTCCCTGAACCATCCTGGTTGGAGGTGGCCCCCCAGCCAAATAGACTAGTGTCTGTGGTAACCGTCAGGCAGCTTGGTTCCTTGAATAGACTTCCCCTAGAAATTGCCTGGAAAGCCCACCACCGGAAGGAGCGGACCGCCTTCGGCGGAACCCTGACCTTGGCTGGGGAATTGCTCCTGCCTTTTCTTTGGTAAGGCAGGACGAATCACTAAAGGTATCTGGCATGCAGGCGTGCCAAGGCAAGATGGAAATACATGAAACTATCTTGTCCAGGAACTGTGAGAGAAGGGCCAGTGGTACTGTATGTACCCTTCTGACACAACTTACTAATTCCCTTAGACTCATCTGGCACTCCTGGGAGAGATAGACCTTGCACACTATGATGTCTATTACTGTACCTAAATGGAGCAAGCGGGTTTTGGTGACAAATGGCTCTTAGTTATACTTATGGAAAATCCGTGGTCATGGAGCACCTGGATGGTGATCTTCATATCCTCTCTCACCTGGGGGACAGAGGAGGACTTTATCAGGATATTGTCCAGGTAACACTGGACAAACACAGGAAGAGCCTGAAGATGTGCTGCTAATATGGCTAAGAGCTTCGTGAATGCCCTGGGCGCCGACGAGAGGCCAAAGGGCAAGGCCCTATACGGGAAGTGCCAACCGGCATAATGAAAGCAGAGATATTGTCTATGCACCAGTAAAATGGGGACATGCAGGTATGCTTCTGTCAAGTCAATGGAGGTGAGGAATTTGACCTCTCTGATGCCTTCCAAAATGGACTGTAGTGATTGCATCTTGAACTGCCTGTAGATTAGAAGGCGATTCAGCCGTTTCAAATCCAGAATTGCCCTCCACCCCCTCACCCCACCCCACCCCCAAGGCCTTTGGAATCACAAAGAGGATGGAATAGAATCCCATGCCCTGTTGGTTCTCTGGAACTGGTTGGATCGCATGAATATCCAACAGATATTGAATAGTGGTTTCCATGAGGACTCTCTTCAATTTGTCCCTTGAAATGGGACAGCGAATGAAAAATCTTGGGGGTGTGGAGAGGAAGTCCAGGGATAGGCCCAATCAGACCATCTCCAGGACCCTGTAATCTGTGGTAATATCCTTCCAATGACTGGCAAAATTAGCCAGGCATCCCCCAATGGGAGGGTTGGTGGTGCAGTTACTTTGGGCATCTATATGAACGACTTCCTCCCCCATGAAAGAGCTGCTTGGCCTGAAATTTTTACCTGACCAATCCTGCTGCAGCTCTTGCCTGGGGATGTAGGGTCCCCATCCCTGTGTCCATCGCCCAAAAAGATGGGCAGCAAAAATATGGCGTAGAGCAAAATTCGCCATGTCAAGAGCAGGACAGCATGATCTTCCTTTTGTCTCTCGACTCTACTAAGATGGTATCACCAAGAGCTTATCCCCTTTGAAAGGGGCCGAGGCCAGCCTCCACTTATGTTGGGAGTCTGCCATTGGTGAAGCCAAAGCTATAAGCTCTTGTTGCACCTCTGAGACCAGGGCTGGTGGCAGTGTGGAGCCAGGCTCGTTCACGCTACCGCCGGCACAATATCTTCCCATGTTTGCCAATCCGTCGGCCTTCAGTGGGTCCAAGCCAAAGCCCTTCACACTGGAACGTCTGGCAGCTCCACTAGTCAGATTGGGAGCCAGCCAAGTGCTGAGATCTGAGTAGAAGTCCAAGTTTTCAAACTCGAAGGAATGGAGATTTTTTTTGACATGTCTGTCCTAGCTGAGGGACTCAGTCAAAAGCTGGGGACCATTGGTGAAGGAGGAGTGTCCTTACAGCTCTGATAGATTTAGTCCAATCAACTAGCAGATGATGTCAATCCATTCCTGGATGCTATTTCCACCACAATGGAGAATCTACCATTTATTTAGCAGTATCTTAATCTAAATTTAATCTGTCAACTGGTGTAATTATCTCCTTTGCATATATTATATACTCATACAATTAGACAAATGATGTAAAAGTACACAAATAATATAAATAGGGATTTAATGGACATTTGTATTTAATAAACAGGCATTAACCCCACTCTTAAAACAAGGTTTTACTGCATTCAGATTTTAACCCAACTCTTTTATATAGCTCTCTATGGATTCACTTTCTTACTATCTACTTTCCATATTTAAAAGTACTCTAAGTTTAAAGAATTAAGCATTTTATATGATAAATGTCACAAATTCTCCTACCTCATGCAAAACAGAACTGAGGAAATTGCTGGCAGTTCAATATATGTTCCAAAATGTGATACATATGCATAGAACATAGAATAGAGTTGGAAGGAAACTTGGAGATCTTCTAATCCAACCCACCACTCAAGCAGAAAATCTATTTCAGACAAATAATTGTCCAAACTCATTTTGAAAGCTCCAGTGATGAGCACCCAGAACGTCTGAAGGCAAGCTATTCCATTGGCTGATTGCTCTCACTGTTACTAATTTTCTCCTTAGTTCTAGGTTGCTTCCCTGTTATAATCAGAGAATTAAACTGGGAACCAAGCAATCCCAGTTTAATCTCCTGATTTATATTGGGGCACCAACCCCTGTGGCTCTCATTCTAATCTTGGGAAATATTTCACTCATATTATGCAGATCAAATGCAGCAACACATTTTCAGCTAAGTGATTCTGGCCCTGAAATTGATAGCAGCCCCAGCTTCCCAGGAAAATGCAAAAGGGACTTATATTTCACAAGTCTATTCCAGAGACATCCCTACACAGGTCAACTTACAACATTTCATTTAGTGACTGTTCAAAGTTACAACAGCACTGAAAAAGTGACTCATGACTGCTTTTCACACTCCTGACCATTGCAGTATCCCCAGGGTCATATGATCGAAATTCAGATGCTTGGCAATTGAATCATATTTATGGTTGTAGTATCCCTGGGTCATGGGATCTCCTTTTGCAAATTTCTGACAACCAAAGTCAAGGGCCTTGGTAGCACAGTGGAGTAATGCACTGTTATTAACATCTGCTGCTTGCAATTACTGCAAGTTCAAATCCCACCAGGCTCAAGGTTGACTCAGCCTTCCATCCTCTCAAAGGTAGGTAAAATGAGGACCCAGTTTGTGGGGGCAATAAGCTGATTTTGTATAAATATACAAAAGTATGAAGGCTATCGCTTAACGCATTGTAAGCTGCCGAGTCTCCGGAGAAGGGCGGCATATAAATTAAAGCAAAAAAATAAAGGGGGGGGGAGCCAGATTCACTTAACAACTATGTCACTAACTTAACAACTGTGGGAAGAAAGGTAGTAAAATATGGCAAAATTCACTTAACAAATGTCTCACTTAGCAACAAAAAATGTTGGGCTCAATTGTAGTCATAAATTGAGGAGTATCTGTATTACCAACCATGCCTCTGCTATAAAACAGTTGCTGGCCCTGATCAGTAAATATAAAGAGTACTTATTGGCCTACTTTATGTAATGTTTGTAAAGATTCATGATGGTACAAATCTATGCAAAACATCATGGTGTCAATAATCTATTAAGGACACTTCGAAGGGCTTGCAACAAAAAGCATTCAAAATGTAAAATAGGAGCTTGCAAATTGTTTGCTTTATAGAAATAGATGGATCTTTATTTTGTTTTCTGGTTTTTGCATTTGTGAATTAGTTTAAAAACTTTTGTAAATTTGTCCCAATCTGCACCTGCACATTGATTTTTCTTATATGCCTATCCTTATCAATATTTTAAAATATATTATTGGAGCCAGTTTTCCTTAACATTACTGCATATAATATTTTGTACTTTTGTACATGCTTTATGAACATTTGTTTCTCAACATTTTCAGTGAGTGACAATAGTGAGAAATGAAGTGTAGAAATAAAATGGATCACTTTTTTTTTAGTTTACTTCTTGATTTAAAAGTACAATAAGGTAAGTTTATATTAATATATCAATCAATTGATTTTTTTTTCTGTCATCATAGCTTTAAGAATAATTGATGAGCTCCCTTTGGCACAAATATTCAAAGATCCCAAAGGTAAAGTTATTCAGGACACAGAGAAGGTGGAGCTCCCCAATTCTTCTTTTAGAAAGTAAATGCAACTACAGGGTCAGGGAACTCCAAACTGGTTCAAGAAAAATATGTTTACTCACCAGCCATGATCTAACCATTCCACAGATGCTATTAGTTCAGCTGGAAGTAAAAGTCATGTAACTGTTGCATCCTTTACAAGCTGTTCAAAGAAGACAGGTAACTAAACAGCATGCCCGAAATAGTCAACATTCCTCATAAAGTCACAAGTCACAGTCTGACTCTGCTTTTAAGCTTTTGAAAATATATTTCATATTGATATAATATGAACTCAGGAATAATATATAATTAAGGTTCATCCATGTCTTCTTTTGAAATGGTTGTCTAAAAATGCTTTCATGCCAGATTATGGAAATTTCATATATCTTATTTACGTACATTACGTACTATTTCCTGGCCTCATCTGTAGTACTGCCCACTATCTCAGAGAAACAAGCCAGCTGGAACAGCAATATTAAATTGCAACTGGCATGCTCTATGCTTCCAGAACTCTGCCTGTGTAGAGTAAGAAGAATGTCAACAGCAAGTATGTGACAATACAGTTAAAACAAAAAGAGACATCTGGACATTCGAGAGGCAAACCGGTAATTCTATCTCTATCACCCAACTACATTGGCAACCCCAACCCTAATTTGAATTTTGGATACATTCACTATTTTAAAATTCACCTGTAGATATTTCTGCTCAAGTTTCCTTGAGCACCTACCGTGGATCTCCAGAAAAAGAACAGAGCAACAGCACTAATACAAGGTAATAAGTACAGGAAGGTTGAAACATGCCAATGTTGATTTCCCCAACTTGATACCGTCCAGGTCTGTTGAACTTTGTGTCTCAACTAATTTGGGAGTTGCAGAAGTTAAATTCCAAAATATCGAGCTTCAGCATGGGGAAAGCTGCAATAGATAATCATCTGGGTGCAGCTAAAAGGTATGAGATTACAGACTAGAAAAAGGAGCAGTGGCTAATCATCCTAAACCTAGAAGCTTTCAGCACTCAGATAAAATCTGCAGTTTGGAGATGCTGTTAGGATCTTTAGTTTCAAGCTTGCTTTTTTTTAGATAATTGTCTTTGCTTTCTACACTTGATTGTAAAAGAGCTCTTGCATTTGTTTGTGTTTTAATTCTGCTTATGTTTTAATTAATGCTATTTCCTCTCCTTTAAAAATGTGGTGCTAAGATACAATAAAGGAGTATTCTCAGTAAATGTAAACATGAAAACATAGCCATTGCCAACTATTTTTTAAAGTATTTCAGTTGACATAATATGTAAAAGTAACTTTATCAGCATCTAAACCAACCTTCCCTAGCCCCAGACAGGATATCCTATGCACAAAAGTATTCCCTCCTTTGTTTGGAAATGTCCAAGGAAAAGGAAAAGCAGAACTTCCTGAGGCAATGCTTGCCCTGTTCATCTAAGGAAGCAGTTTTCCTAAATCTATCTCCACATAGAGATTTATTCCTACTCTACTCTCATGAGAGATCTCTTTTTTCTAATTTTTCTCTTAAAAGTTCAAGTATGCATATTAAGTTTGAGCCTTTCCAACTGGTAAGGGGTTACTCTAATTACCTATTGGGAGATAATAACTAATATAATGAGTATTATTCAAATAACATTTTGCCTCAGCAAGTGTGTCTAAGATGAGTACCCAGCCGTTTCCCAGCACTTCAAACCCATAAATCATCTTATTGGGATGGTTCTTTGACTCAAAAGCATTGCTAATGTTAGTGGTGAGAGCTGTGTGAAAAGGCATAGCTCTCCTAACTCTTAAGTTATTTCACTCTATTAACCTCTGTGTAGGAGTGCATTTGGATAGCAGTTGTCAGAAAAATGGAATAGTATTAGTTCCCCTACTAAACTAAATGAGGTCACTGCCTTCAACCATATCAAACCCACTGTTTCAATTAAGCAGAAAATTAACTAAACACATATTTGGAATATTATATATTTTTTTAAAGAAACTAATGCTCAAAGAATTTTTTTAACTATCTGGACTTCAGAAAAAAATATTTTAAATATTAAATTCCCTGTCTTCTTCAAGATAGATTAGAAAAAAAGTTATTAACTTCTTCAGTCCAGAACAGTCTTCCATACCAATTATTATGGAATTATAACCCTCCCAAGATATCATTATGCCAAAATCTTCCCATCCAAGAAGTAGGAGAAGATGCGGTCTCATAGTATATCGCTTGTGAAGATCATAAACAGTACATTCTTTTATAAGGCTCATAGATTTTGTATGATCCTTAGGCAGATTTTATAGACTTTCCCATAACTGGGTGAGTTTGTTGTTGGCTTGAGGACATAGCCCTCCCTTCATCCTCAACTTTGAAGAAAGTTCTACCACAAGTTCACTTATTCTTAGCCAGTCAAGAGCAACAGATTATTGCACAATAGGGAAGCAGTTTGCTTTAAAAATTAAAAACACAGAAATATTCAGGCAAATTAACAATCATAGGGAATATAGCAATGATGCAGTAATGTGGGACAGAATTTTTAGATTTTGGGGGGATTTTAAACAGGCAACTTAAATTTATCAGAGATTTAAAATGGATGGACTTTAAATAAAGGAAAAGGAAAAGTAATTCTTAATTGTAGTCAACATTTTCAAAATCACTCATCATTGCCTGGACTTCAAGAATAGGCATAGGCCTCTAAAAATGGTAATCAATGGAAGTGGAGAAACTCTGAATCTCTAAATGACTACAATCTGTTGCCTACAAAGGAGGTCTTTTAAGAAAGATAATTGCAACCAGAATCTCCTGCTTTATACTATTTGAATCCTTAGGGGTTCTAGGTTGTGGTTTTGCTTAATGTGAGATGCATGCCTATGGGCCCAAGGCTGCCTAATTGATTAAGATATTCCTGATCTTACAACCAAAATTGGGACCAGAATTTCTGTTGCTAAGCAAGATGGCTATTAAGTGACTCTTTCCACAGTTAAATGAATCATTGTAGTTGTTATGTGACTTGTGAAGTCATTAAGCAAATCCACCTTTGCCTATTGCCTTTGTTCTTTGGAAACTGGTTGGAAAGATCGCAAATGGCAATAATGTAAATCTGGACACTGCAACCATTGTAAATACAATGTAAATGCCTGTTACCAAGCTCCCAAATTTTGATCACATGACCATGGGGTGCAATGATCACAAATGTGTAAGTTAGTTTTTTCACCTGTTGCAACTTCAAGTTACAATAATGTCAACTCTTAGTGACCTCATAGTTACATTTGCTCCATGACAATCTAACCCAGGGGGGTCAAAATCGCACCATCACGTTGTCATCATATGATGTATTGTGACTTTTCCCCCTTTGCTAAACTGAGGGTGGGGCTGGCCAGCACGTAACACATCTGGTCCACGAGTTTGACACCCCTGATCTAACCTGTTCCTTAGTTTTTCCAATGGTGCATCCATCACTGCTGTATGTCAACTCACAAAGCATTCCTGACCTGCTCTTGAGTTGCAATAGACAAGAGGGATGGGAAAGCGAACTTCGCAGGTGCATCAAGGAACTGGTATCTCAGTCAAAACAAGGCACATTCCAACCGATATGCCGAGGTCGTCTCCACGGAAACCCACAGTGGCCGGAGGGAGTGATTTCTACAACCCATGAAATTGCTTCATTGCAGAATGTGACTGATGATACATATTGGAGGGAGGGGGAAACAGGGTCAGAGGCAAAGCATGAATTAACTGAGGCCGGAGTTAGGTCCATCTGGTCCATGCTGGCATGAAGCTCCCAATAAATAAGTGGATTTCTTTTGAAGCTTGGCTTGAGGCTCATGATTTAATTAGGGTATCTGTTGGAAGCCTGACAGCGAGCCAACTTTCCCAAAACTAATAAAAATGACTGGGATTCCTGAGCCCCGGAATCACTATCCACTCTCTGACACCTGGGGTGCATGGAGAGAAACTCAGGCTACCATGGCAGAGGGCGGACTACCTGAGGAGAGCCTGCTCCAGGTAACCCTGAGCAGGGTAGAACTTGCTCCCACCCAGGGAACTCCAGGAACCAGCAAACCAAATTGCAGCCCACCCTGGACATCAAAACTGAGAGGCCCATCACAGCGACTGTTAAACTGTTCCTGAAACATATCTACCACCTGCATGGAGTACCATGAAGAACCAACTCAGACAGAGGGGTCCAGTTCACTGCTAAGTTCTGGAGGGAGTTCCTATGGTCCATTGGATCATCCCAAGGCCTTAGCTCGGCCTTTCATCTGAACACCGATGGCTGGGAGTAGAGAAACTGAGCACAATGGTAGAACAGTACCTGAGGTGTTATGTGAACTATCAGCAGTCCAATTGGGTGAACCTCTTGCCTTTCACCGAGGTCACATACAATAATGCTGTTCACAGTAGCATGGGGCTAACTCCTTTCAAAATAGTGAGTGGCACAGACTTTGTTCCAACGCCAGAATACCCAAGGGATCCCCTCTCTTCAATTAGCTTGACAGACTGGTTGTAGATGCTAAAAGCAGCATGGAAAAATGTCAAGAAGGTGCTAGCTAAAGCAGCACAGACCTATAAGAAGTAGACAGACAAACATTGAGCCCCATAATGACCATTCCAGCTGGGGGGGGGGAGTCTACCTTTCACAAAATACTTGAGGTTAAAACTCCTCAGTAAGAAGCTGGGCCTGGGACCCAAGTTCATGGGGCCATTCTCTATAGTAAAGATCATCAACCCAGTCATGGTGCAAATAAAATTGCCCCATATGTTAGGGAAGATAACCCTGTATTCCATAGCAGCCGCTTAAAACCCATGGTCGGGTCAACCTTGAGACCACTACCTCCATGAACCCCTGGACCTAGTAATCATAGGGGAACAAACCCATTGTGAGGTGCAATGAATCCTTGACTTGAGGTGGCATAGGAGACAGCTCCAATATCTAATCAAGTAGAAGAGCTATCCCTTACCAGAGGCATCTTGGGTAAAGAGTAAAAACATCTGAGCTGACAGCCTCATAGCCAAATTCCATGCAGACAACCCAAACAAGCCTGGGGGGGAATCGCAACCCTAAAATCTATACCTGTACTCAAACTGTCTTTGTTTTGCACAGGTCGCTTTCAGGAAGTGAGGGGAGCTAAATGTCAACTCGCAAAGCATCCCTGATCTGCTCTCGAATTGCCATAGGCAAGAGGGATGGGAAAGCAAACTTCACAGCCACATCAAGGAGCTGGTATCTCTGTCAAAACAAGGCACATTCCAACCATTACTCCAAGGTCGTCTCCACAGAAACCCACAGTGGCCGGAGTGAGTGACTTTCACAATCTGTGAAATTGCTTTGTTGGGTAATGTGATTGATGACACATATTGGGGGAGGGAGAAACAGAGTCAGAGGCAAAGCGTGAATTAACTGGGGTCAGAGTTGGCTTCACCTGGTCCCTGCCAGCATGAAGCTCCTAATAAATAACTGAATTTCTTTTGAAGCTTGACTTGAGGCTCATGATTTAATTAGGGCATCTGTTGGAACCCTGACCCTGTAATTGAGTCCATCCACCTTTCTGATAGTCATCCTCTTGTTCCCTTTCATTCATTCTACCTTCCCCAGCATTTCCCTTTCCCAGAGAGCTAAATCTTTGGACAATATGATAATTTCAGCCTGGTAATTTCTGCCTCAAATGAGATTCTGGATTGCTTTGTTCAATGACCCATTTTTCCATGATATTTTTAGAAGTCTTCCCCAATGCCAAAATTCAACAGTACAAACCCACTTCTTCAAAGTCCAACTTCTACTTCCATAGAATGCCACAGAGAAGTAGCATTTCTTACTGTACACTGATTTCTGTAGATATTGACACATCCCAGCATTCGAATATCTTTTCTTTCATGCCTGCACTAATAAATGCTAGTTTGCAGCATATTTTTTGACAATGCTACCTATTCCTGATACAAGCAACATATTACAAGATACAAAGGGAAGATCCTTTAATGTAAGGCCATTATTTGAATAGTCACTTTTATTGCACTTTTAGCAAATAGTTATGACTTCAATCAGAATAAAAGACTGAAAGAGTTGATAATATTCAATTCTTTCCAAATATTCCAAACAAATTTAATATTTAACGCAGCAAACAAAATAGCCCTGTTCATATATCAATATTATAAAAATTAGAATTATGATAAGAGGAAAGCAAAAATAAGCTTTTTGCTATGCTTCTAAATCACATTCTAGATGAATTAGCTCCATAGCCCTTCATGAACTGGAAGTTAAATTCTTCAGAAGGAAGTTTTCTCTGATCAGGTAGACTTCCTACATAATTGAGAGCCTGAAGTACATATGGTTCTCAGCCTTCATAGAGTTTACATACAGATGTTTCTCTTCTACCTAAATTCAGTTTCCAATATATGGAGTATTGCAGAGACAGGTGATAAGACTTCTTATTAAAGTCTTCAGACATGTATCTGGAAAGACATTATATTACTTCACTGACAAGGCTATGAACAGAATATTTCTACCTGAAAAACAGAGTTCTTAAAATTTGGGAGAGCACTGCTTGTTAGAAAGACATAATACTGTACAAAAGACATCAATATTAGCCAAAGGCCCTTATATATATATGTGCATGAAAATATATTACATTCTCCCAGGATCTTTTTAAGAAAAACAAATGTCAACAGTATTTATCCCCTTTTACCACAAGAGGGGGATGCAGAATTCTTCTTACTTTCTCTGGTCTATAAATTCCAGTTCCATCCCCCTCCTTTAACTGCTCCTTTATAGGCAATTACAACACAAGGCGTTAAGCCATTAATGTAACATATATCTGCCCACATATTGTCACAGCATAGCCCCAGGATTACTTCTAAGGGCCAAGTAGCGCATTACATGGCTGGTTTTCCAAAAGGAACAACCAAATAATTCAAAATAGTAGATGGCTTTCATTTCATGGCAATAGAAAACTTCTTCTTTATTGCATTGTCAGGAATCAAAACAAACAAGGCCACAGTTCAAAGAGCTCTTCTGAGGACTTTTGCATTGCCAGGCATTCATACCAGGCCTTTTTCTTTCAGCGTTTTCCTACCTCCAGACTGCTGCCTCAGTTGAAGCAGCAACTGGATTCACATGCTCAATTGTATCTCATTTTCAATCATATCTTGTCCCCAAAAATTCTACCTTGGGTCTGGAGAAACAGTTGGGAAGTTAAACATAGGGATATAATACTGATAGCACTCCAGATTCAATACACACTGTTTTTGATTCTAAGAATTCCAGTCAGCATAACTAATGGCGAAGATGCTTGGCATTATAGATCAGTAATTGGAAAAGAGACACAAGTTCTGCACTCTGTTTAGAAAGACATGCATAAATTAGACAGAAAAGGGTGCACGTATCTGATATCAAGGTAGAATGAGAAAGAAACTCTTCAACCTTCCTTTTCAAAATACCAAATAAACTATAAATTCAATTCCTGCTGACTCTATTCACAAATCCATGCTAATTTTTTAGCAGTGATTTGGAAACGAATTGCCACTGTTTTCTTCTGGGATTTTTTAAATTCAGATTCTTAGTCTAGCCTACAGCACTATCATTTCCTAATGGTTTTTCCTCCAAGTATGAATTAAATCTTAATTAGATTTTTCTCCTCATCATCAAAACTACGAATCCCAACAAAAGTATATCTTGATACAGGTCACTGTAGTCGCTCATAGAAATACAGGGGACTATAACAGATTTAGTAGAGTTAGAACAAGGGCTAGGATGAGTTGCTATAAGCAACTTATACAATCAAAAATTTATAACCCCACATTTGATGTTAAACAATATTACAGCAAACTATTTGCTTGACATTTATCTTTTAAAGCTGATTCCCAGAGCTATGGCCAAGGGACACTGAATCAAGATTACAAGCATGATCCCCCACATTTTAAAAAGCTACTTTCACTATGAACACAGTGGGAATTCCTTCATATTTTCCACAGTTTGGTCTGCACCAAACAGTACTCAACAGTACTATATCCAGTACACATATTTTCCTTTTTAAAGTATTGTTTTATGGCCTACTTTAATCTAAAAGTTCAAAGATAGCTGTATAAAGAATTGAAGCCAGATCATCTTCTATGCAATGTCTTTTCCCTGCTTTCTGTCAAACAATTTATTTTGTTATTTGTTTCTGGAAGCAATTTGTTTTTCAATGTTTAATCTTTATCTAAATAAAATAGATTCTGAAATTGAAAATAAATATTATTACTATAAAGATAGTAAAAACTTTGGAATTGCTGCATCCTACAATTAGATACATACATATACACACAAACATGAAAGAAAGATGACTAAGAAAGACATATAATCTTGTATCCTGCATAGCCCAGAGCACTGAAAATCTGAGGGTTTTGTCACAGTAACATAAGTTAGCATTTAAGAAAGCCCTGGACCACCCAGTGCCATACAAACATTAGTTCCTTAATAGCTCATTAGGGGCCATCATCTAGAACATGGTCGTGGCTCATTGAATAAAGCCGTCCCTCTCAAATTTGTTGAATTGCCTCTCTTCATCATGATCTCCCTCTGCCAGAAATAGAGGATAAAAGACAGAGAGAAGCTGTATGTTGAAGAAATGAGGAATCTGTAAAAATGTCACCCAGAGATACTACTTCACAAATGTACAAGAATGCAATGTTAAAAGTTATAACTAGCCCCAAATACCTTTGTGCCTGATGCAGGGTGACAATCTGCTCTCTTTCTAAATAACATGCATGAAATTGGCTGGGAAGCTTTGCTGCACAAAGTTTGTTATATAGATAGACTATAAAGTACAATACATGCAGTCCTCAACTTACAACCACAACTGAGCCCAAAATTTCTGTTGGTAAGTGAGACATTTGTTAAATGAGTTTTGCCCCATTTTACAATGCTTCTTGCCACAGTTAAGGGAATCACTGCAGTTGTTAAGTTAGTAACATGGTTGTTAAGTGGATCTGGCTTCCCCATTGACTTTGTTTGTTAGAAGGTTGCAAAAAATGATCACATAAACCTGGGACACTGCAACCGTCGTAAATAAGAGTCACTTGGCAAGTGTCTGAATTTTGATCACATGACCATGGAGATGCTGCAACGGTCGTAAGTGAAAAACTTTCATAAGTCACTTTTTCAATGCTGTTGTAACTTTAACAGTCACTAAATGAACTGTCGTAAATCGAGGAGTACAAATATTAACATAAAGTGAAATATCTGATATATCTAGATGTATATTTTTTTTATTGAAAAAGTTTTACAAATACATTTTCTCCCCAGTTTCCCCCCTAGCCCTCCCTGACCCCCCCTGGCCCCCCAACCCCCCCTCCCTAACCCCCCTAACCCTCCCCTCCCCCCATGACTTCCACAAAATATAATCCAAATCAAAATCACATTTTATAAAACTTGAATCCCTCCACCCCCTGTATATTATTCAAATCTTCACAAAATTTATCTGGATGTATATTAAATGCATAGACATATACACACACACAGAGAGAGAGCCTATATCACTTAATCTGATATTGAATGGAAGGTCAACTAAACCCTTGCCATAAGCACAAGTGTTAACTGTATATCTTTATCTGAACAGAAAGACTAAAACCAGTCACCCAATTTGCAATCCAATATATCATTCAAAATCTCATGCTGCCTAATCATTGCTGATTAATATCTTTAATTTAAATACCAGTAGTGTCTAACTAATATTATTTATATACTGATTGACTTAACAGTAACTATTTACAAGCCTTGGTATTTAAATTCTGCATCTCTTATGTCTCCTATCAGTCAGTCTAAACCTGCTCAGCTGTTTCTATGGTATTAAAATAGCTGAACTGAGAAGTCAGAATGCATACTGCTTTAAAATAAATAAATAAAATTGTACCCTGCTGTTAGATAACATATAAACAGGTTGTAGATAAATATTTCAAATATTAGCATGTAGGAACATTGTTATTACTGAGCCTTAAGAAATAGCTTACTTACTAACGTACTATAGAAACTATATTATGTACTTTAACATAGGACCCTTTATTCTGAGGTCAGAAAATTCTCTTGAGACTATCAGCAGTTGACAAATCTTGATACGATTGCACCTGTACATTTATGACACTTAGCTTAGTTGCATATATTTATGTTTTCCCAGTCAGCAGCCTCTTTTCTTCTCAGTGGGAATTTGCCAATGGCAAAGCAGTTTTAAAGAGAGAGAGGAGGAAAGGGAAGAAGAGAATGAGAAACAATGAGAGGGAGGGAGAGGGAAGGGAGAGGGACGGAGGGAGGGAAGGAAGGAAGGCAGGCAGGCAGGCAGGCTACTAGGGAAATTAACTTTCATATCTACATCTGGAATGGCTTCGGTCTCTTTCCAGTTCAACTGATTCTTTCCATCAAGAAAGTTTCCCTGGGGGCAGCATAGTTTCAAAGAAGAATCTATAATATCAGAAACATGTGATTGTCTTTACTTTTATGACTATTGAAAAAGGCAAGGAAAGGAAATCCTTAATTTCTCACTGGTAGCAAAATATTTTATTTGATACTACCTTGCTTACCAAGCTGTCTGTGTAAGTGCACTATTATACCAAGTAGAGAATTTATTGCAAAGACCAACAATCTCACCAAATTTCAACTGTTTTTCACCTTCAGTAAACATTTCCAGGTATCTACCATCTGCAGCCTTTCTGGCTCGCTTTTTTTATACCTATAAGTGATAAAAAGGATGAAGTATCCAAAGTCAACACTGTTGGCATTGTTAGGCCAATATATCACATCAATCAGATATGTAACTGCTACACTTCACTCATCCAAGTTTATTACGATAGAGGAATCATTTTCAGATACTTGAAGCACAAAACAATACAATTAAATCAGCACAGCAGCTTCAAATCATTTATTATTTAAAGCATACGGACCAATATTTTCAGAACAGAAAAACATTCTCCTGCAGCTCTCAGTTTTCATGCACAAAAAGAAGTTTTAACACAAGTTTAATAAAAAAAATTAATAAATCTGAACAAATCTATTTATTTCACTTATATATGTGTTTGTGAGCATTTGCTTCCTACATATGCTAACATTCTAAACATCAATTCCTGACTAAGCTAAACCCAGTATATGAAATATCTAAGTGGTTTGAATATTAGATTTTAAAAAGTGACTATAAGAATCTAACTGCACCAGGGCCTTCAAATTAGATTCTTTCACTATTATGCAATTTCTGGTGAAGGAACAGCATCCAGGTATGATTTATGCAGGATTTTTAATAACCATCAGTAATTTTTTCTCAATGGTCTATTCTTCCAGGGGCAGCCATTATAGTTTTTCTCTTCTTCTTTTGTACCTTCCAAGGGTTCAAGACAACTTAAAATTCAAGTTCTATTTTCCAGATAGACCAATGTGAAAATATACCACAACATTCAACTTTCTAATCATAAAATAGAATATTACTTCCAGTGCCAAACAGACAATGCTTGGCCTGTGTACTAATCACTGGAATATTCATATACTTTTTATTCCTATGCAAACAACCCTTCCTACTTATTCCTCTCCCAACATATAAAAGTGCCATAATAAATCTTGTACAAAGCATTTAGCAAGATAGACTCACCATTTTCAAGGTAACTAGATCCAAAGGAAACATTTAAGTCCTGATCTTTCAGAGTTATCCCCACTCCCAAAGTTTGAAAAAAGGAAAGATAATATAAGCAAGCCAATTTTAGGAAATGACAGCTAAAGACAGACCACCTCTGAAGTCTGAGGTCACAGGCAGATTTTTGCTTCACAACCTCATTCCACTAGAAATGGTCACACTGTACAGTTAAATCATCAGGAAGGATTTCATATCTACTAATGAGATAATGTACCTAATTTGACTGGGATATTACAGATAACACCACCTTATTCTTCAAGGGAAATGTTGTGTGTTAAATAAAAGTTATATAGCTCACCTGCAGGTCACTGCATCTATGCAGTTTTCCTTCTAGTGTTATATCAGTGGTTTATCACTGTTTTCTTAAAAGTTTTTTTGAAAAAAAATCTTGCCAAACCATAGAATTTCCACACTATACCAATTCACTTAGTAACCAGGAGGACCCTACAGTTTCTAAAATTAGCCAAGTCAGGTGAGTGCTGCCACCTGCTGAATACTAGCTTTAAATCACAAAAAAATGGACAAATCCTTTTTATTGCAACCACTTGGGGCCAAATCTTTCATTAATATTGATTCTTTTGGTCAACCTGTAACAAAAAATCCATCTCAAGGTCATTAATTATGGGCATTAATAAGTGATATTCTAGAATTTTTAAATTGTTGGACCTGAGCCATATTTATTTACTAAGTATCAATTTGTTCTATCCCTCTCTCTTTTCCCCAGAGGAGTTCAAACCAGCATAATTAATGTTATCTAACATTTTTTCGTCCCAATGAAACTGTATTCTGTCCACTCATCCAGATAGTATTTCATCTACAGAATGAAGGGTTCATTCGAACTCCTCACAGCCATTTGTGTGTAATATTTACCATTTCCCGAAGACCATTTTTTATTATTTTTGTCTGTATACTGCGCCTAGTTCCTATTGATTTTGATTTGTATTGTTTGTATGTTATTATTTGTGAAACACCTAATATCATCTGGAGTGGGTGATGTTGAAATAAATAAAAGACTGCCATAATATGTATGATCAGTACTAAACACTTATTTCTCAAAAGCCAAACTTTTAAGGCTGTTTCCCATTATTACCATTACCTAGGATGTTGTCCAGCTTACTTTTGTGTTTTTGTGCCAGGTGGGCACATTTTGAAAGACTTCCCATTTTTATCTTCTAAGAATATTTATACTGTAAGGATATTTTGGACTATTATTCCCATAATTTGCTATCAACTGTCTTTTGGCTAGAACTGATGGCTACTGAGATCCAAAGCCGTCTACACATGTCCAGTAAAACTGGAAGCATTCTATTTAATAGACAATTGACTTTTCTCCAATCTATATACTACTATAACTTTCATTTTATTTGTATGTTTGTACTCTCAGGGTTGCCCAAATGGTGCATTATACCATAATAATTTTTAATAAAGTTACCTAAAATTCACTAATTTAAAGAATACATTAAAATTTCAAGAACCATTACTCCTATGGAACTGAAATGTCCATGATCTTCAGATCAGTTTTATTCACAAAGTTATGATCATTGCAATGTATTTATAGTCACATTATGACTGGGCATGTTGAACTGAAAAGTCATGAAGTTCTAAATCCATTTACCAGATACCGTAGTTCATCTCTTATTGGAGAATTAAATGAGGACTTAGATGATATATACATGTGTGTGTTTGTGTGTATGCACTGCTGTGCTATCAGCCTGTAGCTTGAAATCTAATACTATTACAAGCAATATATTTGATTGACTTACAATATGCCAATCCTTATATTGCCTTATAGTTGTTGTTACAGAAACTAAAATAGAATTTAACACACTCCAACAGTAAATGAGGGTGATTTTTCTGAATCATCTTCTACAATTCAAGTTCCTAGCAGATGAGTAATATAAGGAATCTTTACAGTATAGATTTCACCATTTAATTAATGTAAATTGCAGCCATTCTCCAGAGAATGACACCATTAAGAAATCCTCCAGGAGAGATTCCTAACTTGTATTGCCCATTTATATCTGAAAAATACCTTTTAAAACTGGCCTTTGACATACTGGTCAGGGTGTGCCTATGAAAGAAAGTCAACCAGTAACAGCTCGGAGATAAGATAATGGTGAAAGAGGGAAAATGATGACAAAGGTGGAGAATTTCCCATTCAGAAGGGGAAAAAATCATATACTCCTGTGCAGGTGTCACAGCTGTGTTAGAAATGGAGACAGTGCTGTTAACAGGCCCAGATGATAGACTATATTAATCACCACTGGGTGAGAGATGGGAGAGAAACTGATGTGCAAACATCATACTTGAATCCTTTCAGAAAAGGTTTAATAGTAAGTATATGTGTGCACATACACATGAATGTATTCACATTCAGAGATGCTAGGCAGTTGATAAAAGGGACAAAGGCAGCTGCTGAGCTCTCTCAACACACAATCAGGAATGAAAGCTAAAATGGGAGGAGGGATTTATCTAATTTCAACATGGAATTTAACACAAGGCTATTATCTGCTTACTCCATTCCCATCTCAACAAACTGAGCAAACATGTACTTTTAATTGGAAACCTCAAACATATATAACAGAAAAAGAAAAAAAAAATATGTTAGAGGACTGATAGTTCATCATATAAAAATTCGAACCAGAAAAGCTTCCAGAAAATTCAGTTCCAATGACTACTGGAGACATAAAGGTTTCCTCTATCTCACTCAAGCAGGCAAAATAATAAGTATATATTCATACCTCAGCACCTCAGTTAGGGTGATGTACTGGGTCTCTCTCACTTTAAAGGCAGAAAAAAAACCTTGAACCCTTTCCCCTCCCCCTGAACCCTTTTCATCCTGCAATCAAATATTTTCTCTGTCCTGAGAAAATCAGGATGCACTATTTGCTTGCTCAAATTCTACCAACTTGAGCACAGTTGTACCTCACTATTCATTGTTAATTGGTTCTGGGAGGCGCAATGAGTACTAAAAATGATACCAAACAAACATTTCCCATAAGTAGTGAGTCACAAGGCAGTCGCCATAGACAAGTTCTAGCTGTGCATTGAATACCAGACAAATGATGAGTACTGGAACAAAGTTTTCATGTCAAAGTGCATTGAATACCAAATTCGATGAGTTTTAAAGTAGTTGAGTACCAAGGTACCACTGTCCTATAATATATAATTTATCCCAAAATTCTCAGTATAACAAAAATAAGCATTTTGCTGAAAGTACTTAGACAAAGTATCAGAGAAAGTTATTTTGTGTGCTCAAACTTCAGAACTATAGAGTCTAGCCTGTAGCCTAATTGGGGAGAACTGGAGAGAAATAGCAGCATAAACTATTTAAAAATAAAGGAATTACCGTATTGTTCTGAATACAGAACAATTTCCCCCCAAAAGAGGGTGAAAATTTGGGTGCGTCTTATACACCAAATGTAGCTCCGCCTACCCACCGGCCCCCACCCATTGGCCATTTTCGGCCTCCAAACATTGCATTTTAGACCTGTTCCAGGCTGCAGGGATTGCCACAGACCATTGCCGCCTCCGTGCCTCACGTTTTTGGCCTCTCTGCCTTGCGTTTTCAGCCTCCAAACACTCCATTTCACACCCGTTCAAGGCTGCAGGGATCACCAGAACACATCGCCACCGATCACCACCTCTATGCATTGCGTTTTCCGCTTCTGCAGATCGCGTTTTCAGCCTCCACATGCCCCATTTTTGGCCTCTGTGCCTCGCATTTTCAGGTGGTTCCAGGCAGCGGGGAGTGGTGGCATCAGTATTCAGAGTTTGGAGGCTAAAAAAGCGAGGCACAGAGGCCAAAAACATGAGGCACAGAGGCGACAACTGTCTGTGGCAATCCCTGCAGCCTGGAACAGCTTATTGGGGGCATTCCAAGAGGCCGATCCACACACCAATCAGCTGCTCATGCTGAATCAGGCTGCAATAATGTGTTGAAGCTGACCTGGCAGTTCGCTATTTGCTGCCAAATGAATACTGATGGATGCTGGTAGGCAGAATTTTTTTTTCTTATTTTCCTCCCCAAAAACTAAGGTGCATCTTATACTTTGGAGTGTCTTATACTCCAAAAAATATGGTACTGTAAAGGAATGGTTGAGTCATAATTGCATATAATATTTGAAAACTGGCTTCATCATAAATTAAATAATGCTGTTATGATACTGACTGACTTTGGATGTTGTTATTTGTTTTTCATTTCCAAACATTAAGGCTGAAAACTAATAATTTCTATGTAAATAAGACAGGAATCATAAGATTGCTTGAGCCTTGCTTTCTAAAATAAAAAGGAGAACTTATAAATTGAAGAGAATATAAGCATGAAATTTTCTGATGTTGCCTTGCTCTTCATTTCCAGTCTAGAACTTTTAAGACAAAAGCTTCATTTTCAGAAGTAATCTAGAGGAAACATGCTAGAAAAGAATGGATATAAAGTTGTTTGTAAACTTCCCTCAGTCTCCAGGTAGCATATCAATAACACAGAGAGTATTTTATATATGTTCTAGAGTCTAGACATTGTATAAAGAATGTTGTCCTCATTTCTCTGTCCCATCCTGCCAGGTTGCCACTAGTCTTAGATTCCTCAGAAGCTCCAGTGTTGGAAGCGCTATGAAAATGTTATTGTAATTTGCCTTTTTCATTTTTTACTGAGATTTTTAAATGAATTAGCCCATATACAATTCAGAGTCCGTCAGCAACTATAAACCAATTTTAATTTTTACTTCTAGTTGTACTGTTTTGCAGTCACACATTTTAAATTTCATCTGTCCATTCATCTCTTACAGAACAATATTTCCTAAGAATTCATAATTCTGTAGTCTTGATTACACAACATGATTACTACCATTCTGGTCTGCTAAAAGACAATTTACAAAACATTTTATGGTTTTTCATAAAACTTGGTGGGGTCAAGTATTCAAGTTTCTCCAAAATGATCCTGTATTTATACTAGACTATAAATAAATTTATTTATACTATAATTTTATCAAATACATTCCTAGCCGGCATTTTCAAATAGAACAGGTAAAGCTTTCTGCCTGAAATCTGGAAAGCTGTTTACTGGGAAGAGCAGCCCCAAATGTGTTCAAATCATATATTTTGGACTACATTTCCTACTATGCTTACTATTGTGGCTAATAACAAGGAACATGAGAGCAACATTGCCTGTTTTTGTCATAAGCAAACAATGGATTAGTGGGCTAACTCAATTTTAGACAAGATATAGAATATGGCAAGCTATTTTGGTCATCAGTTAGTGTTATGAAAAGAACTAAAATTCTTAATCAACTGTCAAAACTCAGCAAAAATTTAGTTCACCAAAAAGTAGCAAAGCTAACAGAATGTCTTATAGCTTTCAAATTTTTACTTAGTGAAAATCTAAAGATGTATCTCCAATGGATGTTACAGTTTATTAGAAGACATTTCCGTTCAATAATTCAGTTTATGCACTTGGATAACTGGTAACTATTAGGCTACCAAACATGTCCAATCAGCTTGGATAGGAACCAGAAAGAAATAATCTAACAGCTGGAATGTAAAACAATAGGATACTTTAAAATAACTGTTAAAAAATAGGTTGGTGGAGATATTCATGGAGATATTGCAGTGGATGATAACACTACATGTCTGAATACCTGACTAATCCTCATGTTTGGTTTGCGTTTTTGTAAACAATCAGATTACATCTATTCATCAAAGTCATCTCACAGGATGCCACCTATGAACAAACAGTCCCTGAAATTTCCTGTATAAAACAATAAAGACAATCAATTTATAACTAAAGCTTTGAACATTAAACATCTGCTTAAATGTGCAAGCTTTCTGCATCTTTCTTACAGCACACTTAAGACATACTACAATGTCTCCTCAGAAAGTCCCCGTAAGTTCAATGGCACTTATTCTTTAGTAAGAAGAGGACCATTAAATGTTGATTAAGAGTTATGTTGCCATATTTCAACCAAGAATTCATTCCAGATTCTGAGGAGCAATTGCAGGGAAAAGTATTCTGCTACTAGCACACACTAATCTAAATTCTTTTACTGATGAATTTCCAAAAAGTTGAATTATTTATCTGTAGAGGAGTAGCCATTTCACTTATTTATGTAGCACATTTATATACCATGTTAGTCTGTTTCAACAAGAATCTTATGGCATCTTAAAGAATAACAGTGTTATTATGTCATACTCTTTTATGAGCTACTGTAGAATCCACTTCAGTTACCTGCCAATCTTAAAAACTAGAGCATTCATAGAAGGAAGATTTATTCACCAAGATACAGTATGTAAAGCTTCATGCTGCCAAAGTTAACTAAAAGCTATTTCTCAATTCATACTTTATATTTTATCACAGAAAGAAATAATTTAATGTCTTTCAAAATATGAGACATCATGGGAGTTGTAGTCCAAAGCATTTTGACCAAAGCAAAATGTCCAAAGCATTTTGACTATCTAACAGCCTATTCCTGTTGTAGCATGTATAGATTTATATTCATACCACAGAAATCTACAAATGCAGTATATACACAATTTTTAAAATCTTGTGCATAAATTTTGCAAGTGTTTGATAAATGCAAAGTATATTCATCTAAGCACATTATGTATTGGCCCTTTTTCTTGAGAAACAAGGTTCCATTCAATAAATACTGAGGTATATAAATAAAAAGCATGAGTGAGGAGAAATAGTTATATACATGAACCTGACATCCTTGAAGCTTCAGATCACAGTTCCATAGAGAACACTCTATCACTATTTGCTTTGGAAGATGTGGTCCTTTCCAAATTGAAATGAAGGAGCAAATTTAAAAATAAACTTTTTTTTCCTTTTCATTATTCAATTTGTTTTCCCATAAAGTTTATGGAGCAGCTACAATTAGATGAGTCCAAGTTGCAAAGAAGAAAAAAACAATGCAAGGGAACAACTTTATCAGATTCTAAGAATCTATTGTCCCCAAGTTGTTTGGGGGTGGGAGGAAACAGGGAGCCTCATTAGTGTTTAATGAAAATGCAGGGAATTAAACATTTAATAGCACAGAAGCACCCGTAATTAGCTTGTCCCCCAAATCCCCTGAACTATTATTCTTTGGTACAGGTTCAAAAATAAGACAAAGTCCCAGGGAAGGAGCAAGTAAGGCAACGCAGGCTGAAATATCTCAAAGGAGGTCTAGCACTGACTGCATTAATTCCACAGAAGTATATTAAGCCTTGCTGTACCTTGCTTTTGATTTTTTACAGCATGGCTGGGAAAGACAGAAGCAAACCATGGTATCTATTAGCTAACATGCTTTTTATAAGGCCACTGTGTCCTTGCTATGCTGCAACAACAGGCCCAAAGGTGCAATGTGTAATTAATGAAGAGAGAGTGCTTGATATATATTGATTGAAGGCGAGCTGTGTTAGTTTGGGATTCTATCTCTGGTGACACAGAGCTAGATGGCAGAAGCACAAACTTCAAGCCAGAATAGACTTAACCATTCTGCTGTGTAAAGAAGGGGAGAAGTGTTATAATATTGCATAACTCGATGCCTGGTAGTAAGAAGCAATAAAATATTTTCACCACAAGCAGAATGGCTTCTCTGTCTCACCAACCACTCAATACAACCAGATCCTGAATATTTTGCAATAGCAGAAGTTGTATTTCCCAGGCCCACAGGGTAACTTCAGATAAGCTTGAGCTGTCCTGAACATTTTTATGGAACACCACAAAGGGTCCATTGAGATTGTAATCATCTTCATTTGCATTCGGATATATCAGACTTCTCCAAATATGGTACTTCTAGATAGGTTAGTTGGCAAGTACCATTATTAGCAACTACCATGATTCCCAGCTTGCATGACCTAAGCAAGCATTTCGATTCAATTCAATTCAATGCAATGCAATGCAATGCAATGCAATGCAATGCAATGCAAGAAGGTATTAAATTTAGACAGAGTTGAAAGAGTTACTGTATTCCAAGACTGTTCCCCTGAAATGGAGATGGGAAATAGAATTTTCAATAAAATCTTCAGAGCAGTAAAATCAAAGAGCAAGAAAGGAGGAGAGGAGAAAGGAAATTGAATATTTCATAGATTTATTTGTGGATTCATTTGGTAATGAATACAGAATGTCTGTTTCCTTTTCTTTCTTTCTTTCTTTTGTAAATCCAGATTACTAGATGAATTTTAGACAGATTATATATCACATATCAATGAATATAAAGCTGAATCACATATGTGCATCTTCTAAACTCCATGTTAAAATAATTGATCTACTAGATACCCGCCAGATATAACAAAGCTTTTTTACATTCTCAAGTAGATTCTTTCAGTTATTAACATTTTTTAAATGTGAAAATGCTTGCATTACATTAGGATGGGTTCTTACATATTTTATTTTCTTTGTTGATACCTTTAGTGTTTTTGTAATATTTTAACAACTTTTCAATCCACTCAGAGAATTCTAATTATTAAACAGATTAAAAATAGTAAAAAATACAAAATATGTATTTTAAAGCATGTGTTCAAATAAAATGACTTAGTAAATTTGTATTAGCCATATAATTTTGTTATCCTGAACACAAAACAGTTTTATTACTGCAGCACAACAACATAGTCCAGGACTAAAATACAAATAAAAAATACAAAGAAAGGTCTTTTGCTTATGGATTCATTTCTGCTTCTTCATTTTTTGTGCAAATGCCACCAGATGGCACTCCATGGCTTGAAACCTAGGGGAGCCCACATAACAACTGAGTGCACAGTCATTATCTGGATTTGAATCAATTTGCTTCCTTATTTGAAAATGTATTTAATTCTTTTTTGCCATGACTCATTTCCAACTAATCTAGGATCAGAAAAGTTGATCAACAACAGATCAAATGTTTTACTAACTCACAGCTGGTTCACACAGGAAACTGTTTATACCAACCTTAACTACCACTTTTCCCCAAATTTAAAACTACTAACCTATCAGTTCCAGTTGTTGGCGATGCCATAAGCTGAAAGTTAGATTTTCTGTATGTCCAGAGCTTCTGCTTGCCCAGATATGACATCACTGCAGACCTTTATCAAGTTATACATAATCACTTACATTCTATTGATGTAGACAAGTTGAAATATCTCCAGAAAGATGCAGAGAAAATTCCCACAATTATGATAATGTATGTTCACATCTTTGGTTACTTAATTCTGAGAAATAGTAGAAGCTGCACCTATGCATATTCTACTTCATGCTTCCATTTTTCTGTAAGTAAGTATAGACTATGTCTTCTGTGAATAATATGTTTTGATAAATACAGTAGAATGCAAACGGAAATAAGAGGATGGAGCATAGCATGGGTAAACAGGCAAAAAAGGTAATAACAAAGCTGAAATTATGATTTTTTTTATAGAAACAAGAATTACATCTCAGTTTGAGATTTCTCTAACCTGTGTCTTTATAACTGTAGATTAATATACACTTCTCTATCATTTAAAACCAAAATACTATCTCTATTACCTACAGCCAACTTCTAGTTCCTTTATACAAGTCCCAGTAAAATAAAGGGGTCCATGCAAATGGTGTGTCATGTTTTTGCACAGTTTTCATTCACCCCTGCAAGATATGTGCTTGATCTTCACTTGAAGAAGTCTGGCTTCATAATTTCTCTGGATTTCTGAAAAGGGTTTGAACTGAAAAATGCTTTCTTGTCTTGCAGAAGATGAGTAAGAAAGAGGCAATTAAAAAGAATTTCTCTCACTCCCACTTCTGGGTTTCAAGGATTACATAAAATGTCCATAAGACCCTTTTTAGGTTAAGAAAAAAATGTATTTAATGAGTTTATGCTTTTATGATAAACTAGTTCCAGCCAAGAATGAAGTAAAAAATCCTTACTCTGGTTAAATATTTGAACGTCTATATGAAAAAACCAAAAATTCTGCTTCTAACTAATGAACCCTCAAGTATCTCAATGGAAATAAAAGCTGATGATCCAGAGTACATCTGCCTTCATGCTCAATGGTGTCAGTATCTTCAGATTTTCAGAGACTAATTTAACAATAATGCACATTCCCAAAACAGATTTACAGAAGTGTTATTGATACTGCAGCTTAACACTCCTTACTGCAGCCGTTCTCCTGAATTATTGGCTATCGAGAAGAAATGCAGCTGCACTTGTAAACCTTTTTCGCACATAAAAATGATATCGTGGCCTTCCATTCTGCAAGGCTGTAGTTAAAGGCTCTGTCAACATTGCCATTATAAATTACAACCCTTTTTGAACACATTTATGAACTAGAAAAACGCACACTGTTTCTCAGCAAGAATGGCTTGTAGGCCTCATCGGTTCCTAAATACCCATTTGAATGGTGCTGTTAGCTAGCTTTCAACACCAATATGTGCAAATCTTGGAAACAATTCAAACGTTATGGGGCAGCACCACCCAGGACTCAGCCAGCGTATCTCAGGCCAAGAAAGTGCTCTCAAATGCAAAGGCTTATTGTTGGAAACAAATGGAGTAGTATTAAAAAGAGCAGCTCTGAGCAAATACAGAGTGCATTTTTTCTCCAGCTATTTTGTGGGGGTCTATGCAATTAGAAGTGGAATAAACAGCATCAATGCAGAATATACACTTCTAAGACCATTTTTTTAGAATTTAAGAACATTGTCCTATTAGAGTTACAATTCATATGTAGAAAACTTATCTGAATTTGCAGATAATGAATTTGTTTTTAGAAGGTATAACAGACAACAGGAGCTTTAGAAACAATAAGACAGGACAATTCTTTAACCCAAATTTAGGGACAAAGATAATAATTAGATCTAACCTAAGATAATTACACTTATCCCACTGAAATCAATGAATGAAGTCTCTTGTGATTACCTTATATCCTACTGCAGCATGACTTAGTCAAGTTCAATATCAAGTCACTCTTATCTGACTGACTGGCCACAGTTTTCCAAAATGTGATTGCTGCTTAATAGATACATGGCACCAGTGGTGGGATTCAACTAATTTAACAACCAGTTCTCTGCCCTAATGATTTCTTCCAACAACCAGTTCACCAAACTGCTCAGAAATTTAACAACCAGTTCCCCCGAAGTGGTGCGAACTGGCTGAATCCCACCACTGCATGGCACACATTGTTTCTGCTATATTTGCAATGTGAGTACTAGGCATACAGTACACCTTGCAACTAGTGCAAAAGTAGATGCTAGGTAGGATACATTTGGAGAGGGTGGAGTGGGAGGAGGGCAATAATTAGCATTTCAATTACAATTTTCAGCTGTATTGTTTGCATCATTTTATCCAACTTTCTTTGAATTTATCTTTAAGGGCATAATAGCTCACAGTTTTTAGCAAATATGATAAAAAATAGCTATAGATAGTATAGAAGGTACAGCAAGTATTGTAAGATAATAGTTATAGATTCAACTCCTTGATTTTTACATCTTTTAAAAGTATGTTTTGTTCCAAAATTAATTAATTTTACATTTTAATCAATTAATTTGGTATGTAATTAATTACTTTGATACAAAATCAATCCAAAATTAAATATTTCTATCCTGAACTATTCTATGCACTTTATACCATAACAATAATTATTAGCACAAAAGTGTGCTTCAATAGAAATTTGTGAGTACAGAAAGGCTAGAGTGAGCAAATTTTTCCAACTCAATGAAATTCCATTTCAGATATCCATCGTTGAATTTCCTATTCACCCTTTTGAGAGAATGTGCTTGTGTAAGATCACAGTTCCACTTAGCATCACACATGTAGACACACAGTCAGTAACTACATGAGATCCTTTCACTATTGATAGTTTTCTGAATCACAGAGAATTTTATGAATCAGAGAATCACCATATTCATATTGCTACCTGTATTTTAAATCAGCATGCTTCGGTGAACAGATTTCAGCTAGTGATATTTTTTCACAAGTTAGGTGGCTGTTGAGATATGCAAAGAATCAGGAATTGAGACAATGATCAAGGTCTTGTCGACTTACTTTTGTGTATGTGGGGATTTGGGTGCTGAAATAGTGAGCAGGCAGGAATTAAGATACTGAACAGGCTGTGGCTCTGGGCCCTGTGGCAGACTCATACTTTGAGAATCACTATTCTAGAGCAATATTGGGGGTGTGATGTCCATAGGTGCAATGCATGACTGGATTTTAAAATAAAAGTCTAGACTTGTTTAATTGAAAAAGAAAATAGAGAATTCACATGGTACAAAACTTAATGCATCATACTCCAGGATCATCCATAAGCCAAATATTAGCTAAATATTATCTCTCGGTTGCCCTTGAGGTGTACCCGGAGGCTCCAACTGGTCCAGAATGTGGCCGTGCGAGTAGTTATGGGCGCGTCCCGCTACTCCCATATAACACCACTATTGTGCGAGCTGCACTGGCTGCCAGTGGTCCTCCGGATCCGCTTCAAGGTGCTGGTACGCACCTATAAAGCCCTTCATGGCACGGGCACAGGGTATTTGCAGGATCACCTCCTACTGGCCTCCCACCGCCCAGTGCTCTCACATAGGGCTGCCCTCCTCCAGGTCCCCTCAGCAAGCAGTGTCAGCTGGCGGTCCCCAGGATGAGGGCGTTCTCTGTGGCTGCACCGACCCTCTGGAATGGGATGCCCACCGAGCTCCGGACGGCCCCTGACCTCTGCACCTTCCGTGCCGACCTAAAGACATGGCTCTTCCACCAACTTCCCTGATCTGCCGCGGATTTTAATTTGGATATCTGGGGATTTTTAATTTGGTTTTAATACTATTTAATTTTTACTTATTGTCGGGTTTTTCTACTGTTGTGAGCCACCCGGAGTCCTACGGGAGAAGGGCGGCATATAAATCTGATTATATATATACATATACATATACATATACATATACATATATATATATATGTAGGTCTTTGGTTATTCGGGTCTTCTCCCACGTAAAATTGGATTCCAATTTTATGTGGGAGAAGACCCGAATAACCAAAGACCTAGATACAAACACCCACGAAAACCTGAGAAAACATATATATATATATATATATATATATATATATATATATATATATGGTGGGTACTCTATTGCTTTGTTAGCAAAGATGCCTATTTATCCAAGAAAAGCAAAAGAAGGATGAGTTGCAGTGGTGGGATTCATTTTTTTTACTACTGGTTCTATGGGCATGGCTTTGTGAGCGTAGCAGGGGAAAGATACTGTAAAATTTCCATTCTCTCCCCACTCCAGGGGAAGGTTACTGCAAAATCCCCATTTCTTCCAGATCAGCTGGGACTCGGGAGGCAGAGAATAGATGGGGGTGGGGCCAGTCAGAGGTGGTATTTACCGGTTCTCTGGGCTACTCAAAATTTCTATTAACGGTTCTCCAGAATTGGTCAGAACCTGCTGAAACCCACCTCTGGTAGGAGCATCTTATGGGTGGGGGACCATCTTTATCACATTGTTGTCTGCTAAATGCATGTTTTCTGATTGGCCATCCTTACTATGGCAGTTGGATTTGGTAAATAAGTAAAGGGAGTCCATACTTACAACCAAAAATTGAATAATAAAAACTATTTGAGAAATTTGTTAAGTGAGTTTTACCCTATTTTACAACTTTTCTTGTCACATTTGTTAACTGAATCACTGCAGTTGTTAAATTAGTAACACGGTTTTTAAATGAATCTGATTTCCCCATTGACTTTGCTTGTCAGAAGATCACAAAAGGTAATCATATGACCCAAGGACACTGCATCAATCATAAATGTGAGTCAGTTGTCAAGCATCCAAATATAAATCACATGACCACGAAAATGCTGCAATTGTCATAAATGTGAAAAATGGTCATAAGTCCCTTTTTTCAGTGCTGTTGTAACATCGAATGGTAACTAAATGAATTGTTGTAAGTCAAGGACTACCTGTAAACAATTTTTACAAAAATGCATAAAGGTGGAAGATCTTAACTGAGGATCTTAAGTAGGTTAACATTTTCAGTTCTATAAACTCTAGTTGCTTCCACTCAAAGCTGTTACCATATAACTATTTTGCCTAATTCACAGAATTTTATTTTACGTAGGGGTAGAGAAAGAGTGCAACTAATGAACTGTCTTCTAGTTATATCCTTTATCTGCTTTCCAGATATTCCTCCATTCTTTCCCTTTGCATAAATAAAACTCATTAGGAAAAAAAATCCAAAATATATATGGTCTATCTTTTGATTGGAAAAATCAATATACTCTGTGCCTTACCCAAATGTTCTATTTCAAATCAAGTGTAGATAGTTTCTTAGACTGATCAACTTTTCATTTGAAATTTAATTGGTGTCAGCACTCAACAGATTCTAGTAGCTCCCAAAGCCCATGTTTATATGTATGTCAATACATCACCTCCATTATTTTGGTTTCCTGATTATTCAGTTAAGATCTGAGGAGATGGATAACAATGCTATTTTTTTTTTTTACAATATCTGAAGAACCTATCACTGAATCACTTCAAGACATTATTGGAACTTTTAAAAATAAGTGAATTCCCAAATCAGTTAGGTAAGTCTACAGCTGTTAGGTAAGTCTACAGCTAAGCAAAAGAAAGTTAAATTTGAAACCGTGCTCAGTTCTGCCAGAACAGGATAAAAATTGTCTGTCATGGGCTTTTGAAATTCTATTACTGAATGCCAATCAAAATACAGAGTTCTGCCCTTCCCATTTGTAAATTATTCTCAATGCTGTTCAAGACCAACCTGCAATTCCTCCAAATTATCTCTACCATCTGCTTTTAAAATCAATGATGGTGTGCCTTCTCAGCCTTTTGGCTAAGATCATGTGATCTGTGTGTATACGGGTTGAAAAATTATAGAGAAGAACTGCAACCAATCATTGTTCATCCCAATTAGTCAATAGCTCAGTATGGAGAATGGCACGCTTTCTGTATCAATCTTGCCAGTCGCTGGAATACTATTTCCAGAGCTTCAAGTGATACATTAACAAACACACACACAAAACCATGCAGTTAACATGCTTTTTTTCTAGATTTGCCTGTTAATTTGCAAACATTCCTCCTCCACTACTAAGATAGTGTTTGAAAGATAAGAATAATTTTTTTAAAAAAAAGTTTGCCAAACACACTGATCATCCTTTAAAAATCTTCTATCCATGGCAACAGAGCAATCCGGAAAGTATGTTTTCCCAATAATTATTGGGAAAGAGTGATCATGGAATATTGGAATTCAACATTATGCAAGCAGAAGTAATAGAACAAATTAGAGTCTTGGACTTTAAAAGAGCTGATTTCAATAAACTTTTGGTTTGGGAAGGATTCTGTGGATCAGAAACTTCAAGAAACAATTTAAGAAGCTTGAGAAACCTTGAAAAGCAAAATTATAAAAGCCCAGTCTAGCACAATTCCAATGAAAAAGAAAAATAAGACATCTCAAAAGAAATCAGCATGACTGCATGAGAAACTCTCTGATAAATTGAAAGACAAAAAGGACAAATATTAAAGATGGAAAGAGGGGCATATAACCAAAGCAGAATATCAGCAAATAGCTCAAGCTACAAAGATAAAGTCAGGAAAGCTAAGGCTGAAAATGAACAAAGGCTTGTGACAAAAGTCAAAAATAACAAAAACACTTCTTTCAACATCTAAAAAACAAGAAAAAAGTCAAGGAAATGATTGGTCCATTAATGGGAGAAAATGGCAAGAAGGACATGAGCAACAGGGAGAAAGCAGAACTGCTCAACTTGTTTCTTACATCTGTCTTTAAACAAAAGGGAAAAAACAGTTCAACCTATCAAAAACAGTACTGTAAAAGACAGATTAGAAATACAAGTTAAAATAGGCAAGAAAATGGTAAGAGAACACCTGCCCATCCTAGACAAATTCAAATCACCAGGACTAGATGGATTACACTCTAAGATTCTGAAGGAACTGGCAGATGTGATCTTAGAGCCACTGAACCATATCTTTCAAGGCTCCCGGAGCACCAGGGAACTACCAGAGGACTGGAAAAGAGCTGATGTAGTTTCCATCTTCAAAAAAGGAAAAAGTACAGACCTATCAATATCTTCAAAGATTCTGGAAAAGATAATCAAACAATAAATCTGTGAACATTTAGAGGTAAACAAAGTCATAACCAGAAGTCAACATGGGTTTGTCAAAAACACATCATGCCAGATAAATCTTATTGCATTCTTTGACAAAGTGATACAATTAGTGGACCAGAGAAATGTTGTGGATATAATTTACTTGGACTTCAGTAAGGCATTTGATAAAGTAGACCACAACCTATTCTTAAGAAATAAAAATGTGGGTTAGACAGCATAACCACCAATGGATTTGTAACTGGCTGACCAACCACACTCAATGTGTAATTCTTAATGGAATTACATCTACATGGAGGGAAGTATGCAGAGGGGTATCCCAAGCTCTGTCTTAGGCCCAGTACTCTTTAATATCAATGATTTAGATGAAGAGATAGATAGGAAACTCATCAAATTTGCAGACAACACCAAAGTAGCAGAAATAGTCAACACTCCAGAAAATAGGTTAAATTCATAAGTATCTTGACAGGCTTGAATACCGGGTCCTATCTAAAAAAATGAAATTCAAAGGTAAAAAAAGTAAGGTTCTATATTTAGGCAAGAAAAAAAACAAAAACACCACATGCACATAGTAAAGGTGATACCTGGCTTAATAGTAGTAACTGTGAGAGGGATCTTGGAGTCCTAGTGGAAAAAATATTTAAATATGACCCAGCAGTGTGTTGCATCTACCAAAAAAGCCAACGCAGTCCTAAACTGTATTAAAGAGTAATACAATCAAGATGGTATTAACATGAAGTGTTAGTATCACTTTATAATGTGTTGGGAAGACCACACTTGGAATACTGCTTCCAGTTTTGATCGCTACGATATAAAAAAGATGTTGAGACTCCAGAAAGAGTACAGAGAAGAGTAACAAAGATGGCTAGGAGACTGGAGGCTAAAACATATGAAGAATGGTTACAGGAATTGAGTACGTTTAGTTTAATGAAAAGAAGGACTAGGGGTGACATGATAACAGTGATTACCTTATCTAACAGGTTGCCATAAAAAAGAGGAGGTAAATTTAGTTTTCAAAGCTCCTGAAGACAGGACAAGAAGCAATGGATGAAAACTAATCAAGGAGAGAACCAACCTAGAACTAAGGAGAAATTTCCTGACAGTTAGCATAATTAATCAGTAGAATGACTTGCTTCCAGAAGCTGTGTGTGCTGTAACACTAGAGGTTTTTAAGAAGAGATTGGACAACCATTTGTCCAAAATAAGTATTTAGAGTTTCCTGCCTGAGCAGGGGATCAGACTAGAAAACCTCCAAGGTCCCTTCCAACTCTGTTATTCTGTGTTGTGTAGCTGAAAAACTGACATACTAACAAAATTGGGCTGAGAGAAATGTTCAGAGGTAGGGAATGTGACAAGCAATTTTTCCAAGAAGAAAACAAATGCCCTCAAATATTGAATGAATTTGGGATGCAAATTTCATTTGTCTCTGATGTAACAAGAAATATTGTTTTCCAAGGGCAGGGAGGAAGTAGAGTTTTAAGTGTGCAACAAATCACCACTTGTTGGAACCTGATACAATGTGATTGGCAAAAACAGGTACAGCAGCAGGGGCAAGGAAAATAGTTTGATAAGGATCAATGTTTTTCTGAACAGATCAGTAAAAGTGGCAACTGGTAACTTTATGTTTTATGAGCTAATAATATCATATTTTTCAAGTTACTAAGAAATACTAAGAGCCTTGATAGTACAGTGGTTTAGTGCACCCTGTTATTAACACAGCTGCCTGCAATTTCTGCTGGTTCGAATCTCTCCAAGGCTCAAGGTTGACTCAGCCTTCCATCCTTTCTAAGGTAGGTGAAATGAGACCCAGTTATGGGGGCAATAAGCTGACTTTGTATAAAATATACAAAAGAATGAAGGCTATTGCTTAACGCATTGTAAGCCGCCCTGAGTCTCCGGAGAAGGGCGGCATATAAATCAAATTAAAAAAATAAAATAAAATAAAAATCATAAATTTGCAGCAATGCTCAGCTGATGGCAGACATGGAACAAATAAAAAGAAATTCCCATGGGGTTCTTAGTGTCTATAGTGCAATGGAAATGTTTCTTCCAATTATATGACTCCCATAAGGCAAACTAATAAATAAAAATACTGTACTTTAAATATATAGTACTTTTTAAATGTTAAAAACTATGTAACTATTTTATATTTTCTTATAATATCTTTGTACTGTAGACCAATTCGAAGAAGTGCCCTTTGGCAAGCATAAAAGCATCCTTTGCAAGAGGTCATCTAATAAGAAACAGGATCCTGATTCCTAATTTGAATTCTCAGTCACTCAGGCTACCTTAGTTTTCACTTACAAGAAACTCTTAAAATGTACTTTTGTTATAGTATATTTGGCCTTGCTGGACTAGATATGAAACAAAAACCTCAACTCTCCAAATCGTAACCCACAACAGAGAAAAATCAAAAATATAAATCTATACAAAAAACTTAAGTTTTAAAAAGAATACTAGATCATGTTAGACAGTATTTTTAAATACATAAAATGTACAAATTATTTTAAGCATATTTATTTAATAAATGTAATATTGTATTATTATTATTATTATTATTATTATTATTATTATTATTAAAATTCTTTTTATATAGTGCTAGTATCAACTGACTAATATCCTTGCCCTATTGCTTTTCTAATGTTATGTTTATGTTGTTTTATTCACTAAGAGGTCATCCAAAGACTTTAGAAATACATGTTCTTTTCTAGAGCACCATTCTTTCTTCAATGTCTGGAAACGAGAGATGCAAATTTGTTACATAGTCATAACCCAAAAGGGGTCTTCACTGCTATTGGCAGGCAAACTATCAAATAGAGACTCAATAGTGTAATTCTTTTGCTGAATAGTATTCTTCCAAGCTGCATTGGCCAGAATTGGCCAGTAGGGAGAGCTGCAGTGTGCAGCTTTCTTATTTCTCTTTAAAAAGAAGGAAAATCTTCCATTAACAATAGGGAAATACTTAAATGACAATATACAAACGCTAGTATGAACTAAGATGCTAGCCTATTGCAAGCTCCTTGGCATCATAAAGGAGGCAGATGGCAAGCAACTAATGTGACAGAGGCCTTCAAAAAAGGAAATGTAAGACCTGCAGAAGGAGGGGGTGGGGAGATGCTATTAAAACTCAACAGACTGTAAGGAAGTCAGAAAAAGAAGAGAATTTGGAAAGAATGTTTGGGAAAGAATGAATCAATTTGTACAAGAATTTAGACATGATGGCAAAAAAAGGGTAACATTTTCAGGGCATGTAAATAAATACATATTGATTTATTGTATCAGCTATGGAAAATAATGCTAAATTGGGAGAGGTAAGGTAAGAACGCTTGACTCTACCCTTTTGGCTCATTTTAAATCCTTCTGTTTGCTTTGGCAAACACTTTGGGAGTGTTTCTAAAAATACAGCCTACAAATGTGCATCTATTGTTGTTTGCACTTTCCCCCAGTATATACTTTTAAAAAACAGTACTGTTTTGAGAAGCATTTTCCTTATATGCACCTTTTGTACATACAATATTTTACAGATCGGTGTGCTGAAGAACAAAGTGCAGAAAACTATGAATTTCAGTGAAGATATATAGCTTGAATATTGCAGATTCAAATTCTGCAGATTGGATATCTTTGCACTATAATGAAATCCAAACATTACTTACCCACTCCTAGGATGTCTGTGAAATAAAGAGTAATATTTAAAGCATACACATGCTGCTGTGTGTTTATCTAGTAGGATCTCCCTTCTGGCAATCATATCTGTTAGGACAGTTATCTCTATACATTCATATAATACTTTGTTTGCAGTCCTCTGAAAAATTGACATTTTCACAATCATTGCATTGCCTTTTAGTCCTTTCTCAGAACTTTTTATATGTCCTTCTGAGATATTAATTGCATGTCATTTTATCTTGTGCTGCGCATATTTACAGAATGTAGTGTTTTGCACGGTTGTATATTTTATGATAATGCCTTATTCTTTCTGATTTGTTGCACTTGATGGTTTTAACAGAATAACATATTACAAATACTAAAAATAAATACATAAATGGAAGTAGATTTATATTTGCAGGTCATGCTCTGTGCACCTTTTCCATCATCTTTGAGTGGACATGTTCTTTCCATAACTTGTGCTTCCTGCTTGCTATAATGCTAACTGATTTTGCAGCTGTCAAAATGGATTGTGGCCCATCAGAACTTCGAGAACAATGCTTTTGTTAGGTCAGTTGAATGTTTTGCATAAAGGCTATGTCTGACTCACAACAGCTGAAGATGAACCCTTAGAAATCTTTCAAATGAGAAAACCATAATATAATTCCATTTTTATGCAAGCTCTTCAGGTGGATCAACACTTCTGCAAGATAAACTGATAATGTTGTTTTGGGCCATTTGTGAAAATGTACATGCATTTAAGAGTAATAATTTCCAGATTTAGAGATCCCTGAACACTATGAACTTTTGAAGGCACTGATCCCCTTTGCCACAGCTTATTTGTTCAATTCTCTCTCCAGGCCAAATGCCATCTACAGAAAAGGAAAGCTGAGGGGAGGGAGGGGGAGAAAATAAAAGAGATCTGTGGAGATAGCATTCCTACTTCTTCTTCTCACTTCAATGGGAATGAAGAGGCAGCTGCAAGGAGTCGTATCAGAGCCAGATCTTCACAGACTTGAAGTCAGCCCCTGGTACACATGGATCTCAGCAGGTGCTTGAGAATCTCAACCTACAAAACCATGCCAAGATATTTAGAGCACAATTCTGAAATTGCATTAAAAGATCAAATCTGCAAAAGCTTCTTGAATGCTTAACATTTCTAAACTGCTACACATTTGGCAGCTTTTCCATGATCCCAGATAATTCCCTGTTGCTTATAAAATTATGTCATTTCACTCTCCTACTCAGAAAGAAAAATACAGATAATCTTTGACTTACAACCATAACTGAGTCTGGAATTACAGTTGTAAGTATGGTGTGGTCCTAAGTCAAGGAAATTTTCTAGCCTTCTTCATGGCAGTTGTTAAACAAACCCATTCATTTGACAGCCATATTTTTGCCAGAAACCAACCAAAAACATTACAAATTATTGTCATGATCACAAAATGCCAGTATGCCAGGGCCATAAAGCTTAACATGCAGTGCCTGACTTCAAATGATTATAAAATGGCCAGTCATTAATGAGGACTACCTATAAAATTGAAGAACAAAGGTTGCCAGTTAGCTAAAAATACAAAACCCAAACTTAATGCTCTAAAGAGCTGGATTTTTTTCCAGTGTTGTGGTTCAATTCTCTCAAATAAAATGTTTAGTAAATTACAGGAATTATATGGGTACATCTGAGCATGCACAGTATATGTTTTTTCTAATGCCTAATTGTGCATATGTAATTCACATCCAAGACTAAGTAGCAGTAGAAATCTGATGCAGTCTTTTAAAATAAAACCGCATAGGTTTTTACTCATTGCCAGAATTACAAGGCCAGAGCCCACAACCATTCCCATTTTACAGAAGGGCCACCAAGGCAAAAAGCATTTTTTTCATTAATTATACTAGTCCCCCCAAATATGATGTCAGGGATAACAGGTTATCTTTTGATACTTTTGATGGAAGCTAAGCAATTGCTGATCACCAATTCTCCCAAAAAATAAAGTGAAGAGAAAATGATCTGATATATCCTAAAATGAAGTTCAATTCTGATTGATCTTTTACAAATATTTTCAAATAGTTTACATTTCATTATAGTATAAATCCCCAAGCTATTGGTTGTTGCTTCTTGCCAGAAGCTCAGTTGCTTCTAAATCTTCAACCCCTTATTAATATAAATTTAAGTAGATAGGCATGAAGTCTTTAAAATATTTAGAACAACTTTTCCAGTTCTTATATTTGTTATATTAGATTATAATTTCCAGAATTCCAGACTAACAAAGACATGCTTTTTATAATTATTAAACTGGATCATATGTTTGGGTACATTTGGTCTAACTTATGAATTTTAAAAGCATTTGGATGGGTGCAGACACATTTTAATTCTTCTGTCCCTGAACACAAATATTAAGACAGACTGCAATTATGTCTTGGAAGGAAATGCATTCCATCCATGCACAAAGATGTGCATTTTCACATATCCTGTCATAGTTCAAATGAAGCTCTTCAATAACATACTAACTGTATGAACAAAAATGTTTTTTAAAATCACAATTCATTTAGAGAATGAAAGGTTCCAGATCCTTACTGGCACTTCCATAGAGAGAGAAATTTGAAGTACTCAACGTAAGATATATTTTAACAGTGAGGTATAAATATTGATAATCTGGTAATTTATCCCTGGCAGCTAACATCACATCTTAAAATCAAAGCAAGCAAGAGTTTCTGATTTTTGTTTACAAGTTATGCAAGAACCCCTCAGCATGTCAAAAGCACAAAGATGTTTGAGTAAACAGAACTTAACCAAGAAATCAGGGCACACTCTATTAATTCAAAAACACTCTTCTTTTTCTTCAAAGCTGACCTGTCCCTTTCTTATTGCAAAGTCTTGAGTTCTTGGTTGTTGCTTTAATGACTTGCCACTTATCCTTGTCATAACTATATGAACAGCAAAACCGAGAGAGAAAGAACAGTTATGGAAGAAGTGGGTGGACAATACATACATGTGTTGTACATACTAACCCTCACCTTCACCACCTACATAGTCACTGAGAGGGTGAGAGAAAAAGACATTTCTGTTAAATTCTGGGCAAAGAATGGAGGTGAGGCCAGAGTGATTTCTCACAGTTCTTTATTCAATACTGCCTGTGAGGCAATGTCTCTCCTGTCTGACACAGCTCCTTTTATATGAAACTGATCAGCCAAACAACCAATGAGGAGAGAGTATTTTCCCGCTCCAACAGAGGACCAGAATGAGAACTTCAACTGACAACTATACATTCTGTACAATACATAACGCCCTTCCCCAGCAAGACGGAGCATTATGGTGATCAAATAATTTAACATATGTAGTCTTTTAGGTAGGCAGGATGGTGATGTGTCCATCCCGACCTATGAGGTTCCATCTCAAGACCAATAGCTCTGGAGCCTTGTGTAGGCAGAATGGCTGACACTGCTTCAGGTGCAGCTTATGGCAGCAGCAACAGCTCAGTCACTGGTGCTTCTAACACAAGGGGAACTGACTCAGCAGGCATCTGTACCTTACCACAGTCTCTTGTTGGTACCATTGGTGGTGGTGGCTGAGTTGGTGTGTCCTTAGCCGAGGTTGTCTCTGAGGGACCCCATTCTGGATGACTGCAGACTGAGATTCCGAGGTGGCCACGCAGTTGGTCAATGTGGTAGTGCCACAACCTGCCATCTTCCCTATAGGAACACGGCTCAGAAACATCCACTACCTACACGGCTCAGAAACATCCACTTCCTAGGCAGGAATCCAGGAAGGGCTCCTAGCATAGTTGTGGGCATAGACAAGGTCACCTGGTGAGAATGACCCAAGCTGGCTGGTTGAGTCTGCAGGGACCTCCAAGGAGTAGTCTGGGTGCAGCCGATCCAAGTTGATCTGCAGGCGATGACCCATTAGGGGTTCAGCCAGATTCCTGTTGGTGGTGGAGTTTGGGGTGACGTGCTGGACCAGGAGATATTCGGCTATCCATGTTTGTCAGTCCCCAGGCCTATCCTTGCCAGTGCTTCCTTTGCTGATCGGCCCATCCGCTCAATCTGCCCATTGCTAGCAGGATGGAATGATGCAATCAGGGCATGATGAATGCCGTGACCCACCAGGAACAATTCGAACTGGCTTGATGTGAGCTGTGGCCTGTTGTCCGAAACAAGGACATCTGACAGTCTGTGGGTCGCAAACAGCCTTTCAAGGGCCTTGATCACGGTGTCCAAGGTGATAAATGTCATGAGTACCACCTCAAGCCATTTTGAATAGGCATCCACAACCACCAGTATTTGGCAGTCCCTGGAGAGCAGGTCCAGTAGTAGCTTATGATCAGTCACAAGGTCAAATGGTTTGCCGTAGAGGTATTCATGGAACCATTTGACTCCTGCAACTGCAGCCAAAGCTTCCTTGTCCAGCTGGCTATAGTTTCATTCCGTCGATGACGAGGTCCATGAGAAGAAAGCGATCGGGGCCTCTCTTCTATTTGGGAATCAGTGGCTTAAAACAGTGCCGACGCCGAATGGAGAAGTGTCGCAGGTGAGAACCAAGGGAAGATTCTCGATGTACTGCACCAGGATGCTATTTGAGGATAGTATTCCTCAATAGGGGAGAAGGCAGCAGTTTCTTTTTGACTCCATCTTGACATCTTGTTGAGCAAGCGATGGAGGGGCTCAGCTATGGAAGCTTTGTGTGGCAAGAAGACGCTATAGAAATTTAGGAGTCCCAAGAACACCTGGAGTTCGGTCTTGTTCTTGGGTGTGGGAGTTTCCTGGATGGCTTGGATCTTTGCCTGTGTAGGGTGTAACCCAGAGGCATTGATAAGGTAGCCGAGGACCTCTACCTGTGGAATAGCGATCTTGCACATTTCTTTTTTAACTTTGAGGGCAACTTCCTGGAAACAGATGAGTACTACTCACAGACGGTGGAGGAGTTCAGCGTTGTAGGCCACTGACACTAAGACATCATCGAAATAGGGGACGACACTTGGGATGCCTTGCAAGAGATGCTTCATCAGGCTTTGGAAAAGTCCAGGTGCCACCCTCATCCCAAATTGAAGCCAGTGACATCTAAAAGCTCCTCAATGTGTTACAATCGTCTGAGCCTCAGCTGTGGCATCGTCAACTGGTAGCCGTTGGTAGGCTTGGACAAGGTCCAGTTTGGCGAAGACCTAACCTGCACCTAGAGAGTGCAACAGGTGTTGGACTATGGGCACCAGGTATGCATTTTGCTGTAATGCTTTATTTAATGTACATTTGTAGTGTACACAGATGTGGATAGAACCATCCGGGTCACAATTGGAGTTTCCCATTTTGCATGGTAGACAGGCTCCAGGATTCCTTGGTTGATGAGCTTATCAAGTTGCTCATCAACCTTTGAGCGCAAGGTGAACAGTACTCTTTGCGGCTTCATTTGGATTGGAGCAACCTGGGGGTCAAGGTTGAATGAGATGGGTGTACCCATATACCTGCCCAGGTTTCCGTCAAAGACATCTGCAAAATCAGAGGCTAAGGCCTCGATATCAGAATCACTGACAGAGTTGATGCCAATGATTCCCAGACCCAGGAAGGAGAACCAGTCCAGTCCTAGGAGACTCAGTAGGGAGCCGTCCACTATGAGCAGTAGCAATGGGCCCGAGAAGTCCTTGAAAGTTACTCTAAAAGTGCCAGGTCCAATGAGAGGAATGCTGTTCCCCTGGTAGTCTCAGAGGTGAATATGGTCTATGGTCAATGAAGTGGCAGCAACTGTTTTTAATGTTTTCTTTTTAACTTTTGTATGGGATATTGTTCGCATTGTTTTATTCTTTGTTGTTAGCCTCCCAGAGTCCCTCAGGAGTTGGGCGGTATAAAAATGCAACTAATAAATAAATAATAAATAAACTGTGGATCAGCTCCGGTGATTCAACTCTGAGTGGGTAGCTCGCAGTGATCAGCTCTTTGCAGCCTCAGTTTCCATTTGATTCCACTTTCATCGCCAGTGTTAAGTTCTGGGCAAAGAATGGAGGCAAGGCCAGAGTGATTTCTAACAGTTCTTTATTAAAACTGTCTGTGAGGCAATCTCTCTCCCTGGCTGACACAGCTCCTTTTATATGAAACTGATCAGCCAACAACCAATGAGGAGAGAGTATTTTCCTGCTCCAACAGAGGACCAGAATGAGAACTTCAACTGACAACTATACACTATGTACAATACATAACAATTTCATTCTTAGGCTTGGAGGTTGAGCCATGGCTCACAATTCTGAAACAAGAAACATTTTCTTCCTTTACTGGTATTCTATCTATTATGACTCCTCCGGAGCAAAGGATAGATAAACATTTGCAGTCTACTCAATGTTTCTAGGTGAAAGAAAAAGGCCATCAACTGGAGCCAGATATAAAATAGTGGCTCAAGGAAAGAATTATGCAGTTAGAATTAAAGAACATCAGCCTAAGAACTGCCATTTTACAAAATGTGTCATCTTTTAATTTAGACAATCTTCCCTAAACTTTAGAGCTTATAACAAATTCAGAAGAAAAAGGCATATTTGAGACTCCAAAGCTTATTGCAACTACTACATCTCATACAGAGCACACAGATCAGGAGCCCAAAATAGAAAAAGAAAGGTAAAGTAAGTAAAATTATCATGTTTATCCTCAAAAAAAGTACAGTAGCATAACTTCATTAATAGAGATCGCCTGTTACCTACCTGTCCTAAACATGGATGCAATCAACCAGAAGGTAACAAATGGTATGGGAGGGGGGAGGGGGAGATTGTGATATTTAGAAGTAACAGGAAAATATGCTTGATCTCCTCTTTTTAAACTGTGACTTCAGTCTTTGTATGACTGATCCAACCAAGAATTTCTGATGCCTATTAGAGGAATGATTTAGAAAAGACTATGGAGTCAACATCAAAATCAAGTCTCATAATCCCTTTCTATTCTGCATTGAATTTCTGAAGAAATGGTTCTGAACTACATATGATGGGAGGGCAAAGATATTGTGATCCTTAGCTGCCAGATTTTGTAGACATTTTGACAAATGTAATATAAATAGAATAATATATTTACTAGGAAATTAATGGAATTGATTTAGAACAACTGCTAGAATATATATAATCAACGTTTGTAAAATGTTGGGGGAAACTGAATTTAGACATTCAAGAAACAATCTATCAACAGAAGAAAACGGTCTAGTATTCTATAAAGAATGTTTTGAAGTTTAAATCTTGCCTAGATGAAACTAGTAATTTGTCTTAAATTAACTTCTGTAAAAACAGTAACACCAAAAATTAACCTCTAATTCTTCTAATGAAAGGAATGTCATGTTTCAATAGAGGAGAATGTCATTTTTGCCTAGCCAGGATTTAGTATTTATGTTTCCATTAACTGCAGAGGTTACAGTACTCACTGAGATTCTGTCCCAAAATAATAGGCGTAATCTAACATAGGCAAATATGTTTAACTATGCTTAACCATTACATCCATTCCCTGGTCTGTTTTGCCAGACAGAGATATACAATCATTTTTCAGGCTAACTGATGTTTTTTGAATCATGTAGATTTTCTTGTCTTTTTTTTTTCAACAGAGCCTTTTAATATAAAATTATTGGGAAACCAGCAGGAGAAGATCTCTCTCATGACACAAAAGTGCTACATTATCTGAGAGAGTGCTGATATAAGAAATGGAATTTGTATTAAACTTATTAAAAGCACCAAAATATGCTGTAATTCAACTGAAAAACTGCAAAGTACTATCAGTGCTGCCTGATTTGAAAGAAGACAGGCAACAGCTTGCATTTGATAATACTTAATGGCATACAAGAAAATAAATTTATACACAAATGGGTTAAACCTCCTATTACTATTATCAATATTGCAAAAATAGCAAAATAGACTGAGTGTTATTTTATGCATTAATTTCATTTTATCTTTTATCATAACTAAAAAACTATATTCACCATTATACAAATGGAGAGATCTGTCAAATGTAAAGTTTAGATGGATACTGCTATACTGCACTATGGTATTACTGGATAATGACTAATGAAGCATTCTGAATAAAATAAATATACTATATAAATATTCTCTATTTCTTAATTATCCTACCTTTTCTGGAAAATGAGAAAGCAATCTTCAATTCAGAATTCTGAAGAGGTATTAATTTCAGACATAAGAAGGTAGCTATTAAATTCAAAGGAGTCAGTCCTGACATGAAAATCAGCAGGAGGTCAAAACAAAATGGGCAAAGCAGAAATCTACTAAAGGCAATATTACTGGAAAGTAGTTGATATGCAAATTTACAACCAGAGATCTGAAAATGAGATAAATTAGTCATACTTAAATCCTATTGAAATGAATGTAATATATATTTAGCAAATTTAATTTGCTGGTTTGAAATGCAGTGAAAAGACAACCCAGTCCTAAAGATTGTGTTAAACTTTGTGGATAGCCTAAATACAGTTTAAAGACATATTTTAAAAATTTTGAGATAAATGAGCTCTGTTTTTATTTTAAAAAATGATAATTTAGCATAAGCTTAATTTTAAAATAGCAAGCTAATTCCTTTTCACTTAGGTAAAAAATTTCATTAATACAGTAGATTCCTTCAAAATACTACATATATTATAAGAACTAAACTTCCTCTTAACTTAAACATACTCTGATTTCTCAGTTTGGATCTGATGAAATAGTAGCTTCTGAAGCTTTCAAATTATTAAATTGGAAAATGTTTTGGAGGAATTTAGATCTACCATGTATTTCAATTCTATAGAAGCAAAAATATATATACTTGTTTTAATATTCGTTAGCCGTTATTTATTTATTTATTTATTATTGCGATTTATATGCCGTCTTTCTCCTGAGGGACTCAGGGCGCCTTACAAAAATGACAATTTCCAATACAAATCACAATAAAATTAAAATCAACAGCCCAATTAAAACAATTTAAAATTATAACAATATGCACCCAAAACGGATCAGTTGAGTTGACGATAGAGCCACATCTTTCTTTCTTTCTTTCTTTCTTTCTTTCTTTCTTTCTTTCTTTCTTTATTAAATTTTTATACCGTCTTCAGCTCGTGATGGAAGGAAAGGAGGTCGGGGCTGTCCTGAGCTCGGTGGGCAATCCATTCCAGAGGGTCAGAGCTCCCACAGAGAACACTCTCCTCCTGGGGGCCGTCAGCATACATTGTTTGGCCGACGGCACCCTGAGGAGGCCCACTCTGTGAGAGCGCACGGGACGATGGGAGAGCGGCAGGAGATGATCCTGCAAGTACCCTGGGCCTAAGCAATGAAGGGCTTTATGGGTAAGTACCAATTTATAAACAAGAAGAATTTAATAAAGTTTATAAAGAAGAATATTAAATTCTTCTTGTTTATAAATTGGTACTTACCTAAATTTTCATAATCTCAAAATAAAACTAATTTATCAAAAGTATTTTTCATAATAGTTAGTAGCATAACAGATGTTTAAAAAGAGTTGATAGTTGTTATGCTGGAGCTGTAATATATTTCAGGAGAATTTGAGTGGTATGAATTGGACTTGATATGTGATTGTTCTATTTTGATTTAATATTTACAATATTGTAATTTGATTTTAAGAAAAGGAATAGTTTCAAGATAGTAATGGGATGCACTATTATATACTGAAAATTTGGAATGTATCAAGTAATTTAGAATTTTGGATTTACTAAGCTTGGAATAGGCAATGAAAGGCAATTTTGTATTATTGAAAAGAAATTTAAATCTAAATTTAAAATCTTGTATTGAATTATTGGATTTAAATTCAAAACTTTGAATTATTGAATTTAAATTTAAAATCTTGAATTGAATCCTGGCAAGACTAAGTGTCTCTGTATTCTGAGATCTTCCAAATCAGGGACTATGCCATATTTGGTAGTGAATGGGATTGCATTACCATAAACAGACCCACTGTGCAACTTGGGGATCCTCTTAGACTTGCAACTTTTGCTCAAAGAACAGATGGCAACTGTGTCTAAGGGTGATTTTGCACAGCTTTGTGTTTTGACCAATTGTGCCCATTCCTGCTCTGTGTATAATCATTCATGTCCTGGTCACTCCCAAATGGACTAATATAACATGTTCAACATAGGCTGCTCTTGGCTTCCGGTTTGGTTTCCGTCGCCGCCAGACGGTCTTTCGGGACCGCCAGCCTCATTGCCCGTAAAGAGCCATCTCTACAGCTGAGAGACGGCTCGGAAAACTCCGTCTCCTTGAGGAGACGTGAGATAGAGCCAGCGAGAACAGGTAGAGCCCTCTGCGAACTCCCCAGAGTTTTTTTTTACTCTTGGGGAGGAAGCAGAATGTGGCTCCCTATTCAGCTCGCCGCTGCTCCGGGCATCAGGGGAACTCTGCTTTTGGCAGAGCCAGGCGATGGGACCAATCCAATCAATGAAATCTAACAGATTGTCTGAACAGGATGAAACCTGGATTTGGGACCCTAAATCGCAAGTATTTCTAACAATCCTATGAGTGATTTTAAAAGCGAAGAAAGAAAGTTTAAAATGGCAACTGGCTGAGGCTTGAGAAGAAGAAAGCTGAAAGCAAAAGTCCTTCCGTTTGAATAGTTTAATACGTTACAAAGTATCTGAAATAATAGCACTGGCTAGAATTGAAGAGAAAAATTTCTATTTCATGTTTCTTCCTTCTTAGAGACTTGATATTGATATCGTTTGGAGAAAAGTCCTTTTTCTTAAAAAGAGTTTGTTTGTGTGGCAGGATGGCGTTAAAACTGACAAAGCCAGACAACCAAGCTGTGGGGGGGGGCTCCCCCATTTACAAATCATATGAGCAAGTTTTGAGCTTGCAGATTCAGAAGAATGGCTTTAAAGACCTAAAGGAATTTGTTTTGGAGGAGATGGCAAGACATGATGAGATTGTGAACCAGAATCTTGAAAAATTCAGGCAGGAAATTAAAGAGTTGGTACAACGAAAGTATGATAATCTGAAACAACAGATTGTAACAGCTTTGAAAAGCTTTTCAGAAATAGTTATAAAGATGGATAAAGATACCTACTTAGAAATAGAGTCTAAAATGAAGGAAGCTGATTATAAGATTTATAATCTGGACAATAAAATACAAAGAATTGAAAATGATTTGATAAATATTCAAGAAAATAGCTCAGAAGTAAAGGCTAAAATAATGGAAGGTGGCCACAAGACTTACAATGCAGATAACATAAAACAAAGGATTGAAAAAGAAGTCACAATGATGCAATATAGGTCCGTGGAATTTGCAGTCAGAATGAGGGGAATACAGGAAAATAACAGAGAGGACTTGAGAAAGATGTCTGCTGAAGTTCTGGCTGTGATTTTAAAGGTTAGTCCTGAAGAGGTATCCTGTAAGATTGATGAGGTCTATAGAGTAAATTCTTGGGTTGCAAAGCAAAGGCAGTTGCCTAGAGATGTGATGATTTACTTTACTGATAAAGGAATAAGAAATGATATTGTGCAAAAGTCTTTTAACTCCAGTCTAGAAATGAATGGAAGGAAGATTTGGATATATAAAGAGCTGCCGTCCAAGATGTTAAAAGATAGAAAGGAATTTGGATTTTTGGTGACTGAGCTAAAGAAACAAAACATCTCATTTAGCCGGGATGCTCCAGTTGGTATAATATTGAGATACCAAGGAGAAAGATATCAACTAAATACTGTTGAAAAAGCGGAAGAATTTTACTACAAGGTTTTTAAAATGGATTCAACATCTCCACGTATGCCATCAGTATTAGGAACACAGGAGGGGAATAAAGAAAAGCAAAATGAACAAGAGATTGAAACTCAGGCTAAGCAGATGGAGATGGAGATAATGGAAAAACAACAAGTTACAGAGGCCCTTTTGGACGAGCCGCTTTTGGATTCTCCTTCAGAGGTTATAGCTGGATTACCTATAAATACAAGAGAGGCGGCTTTGGATTTTAATGTGATGTCTTATCAAGTTACAGACCAGCATGGAAATCAATCAGCTGATATACAAGTCCTAGAAAGGCAGCTAGGATGGAGATCTAAACCACAAAAAGTTAAGAAAAGAAGAAGCAGGTTCTACAAAACTGAAAATTTTTAGACTAAACAACAGTCTAATGCCAGTTACTTAAGAGACGATTAAATATAATAAGCGGGATTTATAGACGGCTGATACATGAAAATATAACTGAGGCAAATTATTGACTTATACTATTTTGAGAAGAATAACAGATCTCTGCAGTGCTGGTGCTTTTGGGATGTGGAAGATGGCCTCTGATTGAGTGGACTGGAACTTTCTATTTTGGACTCTTTGAAAAATGGATTACGTATATGTTGAGTTATAAGGCAAGAGAACTATGGGATTGGGGCATGCAGAAGATCTGGTTGTTACTCCAATGTGGTGGATGGAATTAATAATCTAGATAAAAGATACTACAGAAGATACTACATGGAATATAAATATAAAGTCACTCGGGTGGTTTTTTATATACGAAAATACTTATTATTGATGGGGGCAGATGGTAATGGAAGATACTGAATATACTGTTGGAAGCTGAACCTGATGTTACCCTAACGTGGGCGATGGAATTAATAATCCAGTTGAAAGACATTACAGAAGATACTATATGGATTACAAATTTAAAGTCATTTGAGGATTTTATTTATATATGGAAATATTTTTTAGTCGTGTGGTGTGGGCAGAAGAACAAAGATATTAAAAATATTATGTATGGTAGACCTGTAGGAAAATGGGTGGAGATAGTTTAGGTTACTGATTGTTTAGTTTAGGAAAAGGGATGTTATGTTTAGATATAAATATACGTAAAAGATTTGAATTAAGAGATATATATATGGGGGTGGAGGAACTGGGTAGATTATGAGTTGAATAAACGCCAAATTAGGATTTATTATATAGTTTTATAGCTGAAGGTTGCTTTGAAATGTATAGTATAGGGGGGGATATAATAACAATGTTAGAAAGAAATGGTTAGCATGTGGGGGGTGGTGTAAAAGGATGGTAAAGTATTATTTAATTTGATATCAATTTGGATTTTATTTTAGAGAAGCCATGGGGGGAGGGGAGGGGGAGGGGGGTTAGGGAGGAGGAGGGAAAAAAGGGGGAAAAATCTGTATTTGAAAAACTTTTTCAATACAAAAAAACAAACAAACATAGGCTGCTCTTGAAGAATATCTGGGAGTTTCAACTGCTTTAAAATGCATAATGGAAAGCTATATGCCCCCTAGTATATTACACCTCTGTTCCATGAATTGCATTAGTTGCCAGTTTGCTTCTGGGTCCAATTAAAGCTGTTCGTTCTGATCTTTAAAGGCCTCATGGCATGGGACTAAGTTATTTGAGGGACTATCTCCCCCGAATATATTCTTCCCATCAGATCCAGTAGAAGTCTACAAGTCCCATCTTCAGACAGCAGCAGGAGCCAGAAGATGGACCTTTCCTCCATGGCACTGCACTGTGGAACTCTGTTTCATCCCAATGTGAGATTGGCCCCATCCTTGACATTCTTTTAGAAGTCTTTTAAAACATGGCTGTAATAGGGACTTCCGGTGGCTCCGCCGGCACCAAAAGACGCTCCTTGGTGAGCACCAGCCCCGGGACTCTGTTAGAGCCACTAGAACAGCGAAAATCAGCTGTCTAGTGGCTTGAAAACTTTCCCCCTGGGAGAAGGGCAGAAAGAGAGCCGATGGGTGTGGGTAGAGCTCCCCAAGAGTCCCAGGTTTCTTTTTAAATCTGGGGCTTAAAGGGTGAGAGCTCCCCGGGAAGCCCGCCATTGCTCCGGACCCGGGATGTTTCTGCTTCAAGCAGAACCAGATGCCGCGACCACCCCAGCAACTCAATTTTTTTAAAAAAAGATTTTGGACTTGAAAGCTGGCAGAGCAATTACATGAGAAACTAAAATTGCAAGTACTAAACTTTAACTCCGGAAAGCTTATCACTTCCCTCTGAATTTCTATGGGAGAAAGAAAGAGTAAGATGGCATTTGACTCTAGCGGGGCGTGAAGAAGTGAAAGTTAGATACAAAGTATTATGCTGTGTTGAAAGCCCCTGTTTAAAAGAAGAAAATTTTATCTTAAAGGAGAAGGATTTAAAAATTACTTTTTTTTAAAAAAAAAGACTTGTACCACTTAAGGACTGGAATAATTGATTTAGTTGCTATAAAAGTATAATGTGAAAGTTTTAGGGGGGGGGAGGAAAAAATGGCTGGCTTTTTTGAAAGTGATGAAGGCTTACCACTATATACATCAGTAAATACATAAATTCTGATTGTGGATCTCTTTAAAGAAATTTTAGAATCATTTACCTCCGTGATAGTGGAAAGAATGGAAGGATTTTTCAAGAAGGATTTTACTCAAACTCGCAATAAAGATACAAGAGAAGATACTGTATCGGTATTTCAGACGCCAAATAATAGTGAGTTGTTGAATGAAGAGGTGGGAGAAACAATCTAGTTCAATGTGCCTTTGGAAAATGGAATGGACATTTTTCAAATTAAGAAGGAAAGGCTGAGAGGTTTGAAGGAGTGTAACCAGGAAATACTGAGAGAGATTTCTCCAGAGCCTATGACACAGTTAACTGGAAAATTGTCACAACTTTTTCATAAAAATGGACTCTCAATAGCAGTTAAAGAGGTGTGTTTACTGAAAGGAACTACTTTGCAAAGAGAACAAGATTGTAAAGTACAGCAATTTCAGCAAATTCAAGAACTTATAAAAATAAAAGAAGACGGAGGAATAAGACTGAAGAAGAAGGTTCGCAAAAAAGTCAGGAAAAATGGAGATGGAAAAATTATAACCCTCCTTGTTGGGGAGGATAGTAATAGTGAAAATGAATGACTATTTAGGGATATGATTTGCTTTGAAAAGCTATATTATAGTGAAAATGAATGATTTACTTATATTTAGGGACATGATTTGTTCTGAAAAGTTATATTAAGTAATGCTATGTTTGAATTGTTATGGAGTACTGACCAAACTTTCACTTTTGTCTTGAAGTATATTCCAAGGAATGCTTTGTTGAAGAATTTATATAAGCTGATGGGTTAAAAGAAAAATATTGTGAAAGTAAAAGATATGGATAGTGTAGATCATTTAATATAAATTTATGGGTTAGAAGAAGGATATTACTTAAACTTTTATACTTCGTTTCAAATTACATTAATGTTATATTGAAGAATGTTTTCTTGAAGAATAAATATAAACTTGTGGGTTATAAGGAAAATATAAGTGGTGCAAGGGTTGAGGAAAGGTTTTACAATATCTTTTATAGATATTAAATAGTGAAGAGGGTATTTGACTACATGTAGTGGATTTGTAGAGAATAAGATGAATAAGTTTATGTAAAGTTATTAAGTAAGGAATGTTTCCAGGAAGAATAATATAAGTGTATGGGGTAAAAAGTAAAAATAAGGTTCTTACAATATATTTTATTTGAGATTGGTTAAAATATTTTGTTAATGTGTTAATATATGTAAGGGTTGGAAATGTGATGGTTAATTGTAATTGGGCTAATGTGTAATACTGGAAGAAAGAAGACTTGCTTATTATTGAAGAACAGACAAGAACGAAGGTGTATTGATTACTTTTAAGCAATAATTGGTTTAATTAGTTATATTTAGATTTGAACAAGGGGAGTTAAAGTGCAAGAGTGCAACTATCTATAAATATATAGATAGTTAGCCTATGTTATTTTTATGTTTGTTAAATGCTATACCCTGTATTGGCTCTGGGAAGACCGGGGGGGGGGGGGAGGGTTCGGGCAGGAGGTGGGAGGAGGGAGGGGAAAATATGTGTCAATTTTTTTAAAAAAAACTTTTCAATAAAAAATAAAACATGGCTGTAGTAGCAGGCCTGAGGATCTAAAGCAGTGTTTCTCAACCTTGGAAGCTTGAAGATGGGTGGACTTCAACTCCCAGAATCCCCCAGCCAGCAGTGCTGGCTGGGGGATTCTGGGAGTTGAAGTCCACCCATCTTCAAGCTTCCAAGGTTGAGAAACACTGATCTAAAGGAAATGGTGGTTTGATGAGATAGCTGCATTATTTTTAACATCAATTCTCTATAGTTATTAAATATGGTTATATAAATTTGATTAATAAATAAATAAATGATTTCACTTTCAGCTTCTGAACTGAGCATCAATATAATAGAAAGATTATTTAATATGATTCCAAATGGGCAAGATTTAATTTCTTTTTCAAAAATGGATTTGATTTTACATATCTATTGTAATACATATGTGTATTTTGTTTTACATATTCATATATTGTGTGTATATATACTTTTTACATATTCATATATTATAGAGACAAAAAAATTAAGATTTTTTTTAAAATAATCTTTGAGGAAGGGCAAAATTTAATATATGAGGAAAAAGTATTTTTCTTCTTTAGTAAAAGCCCTCTGTTCATGTTTCTGGGAAATAAAACAGTTGATTTAGAATGCCCTTTAAATAGCCACACATGATCATGAAGCTATATTTTCAGAGGTAATTTTTCAAGGAGTGGTAGGACAACTATATGAAGAAATACAAAAAAAAAAAAAAAATCTTAGCTACCAGAAAAAATCCCCAATCAACACCAAAATTACCATATTTCTACTACAGATCTGGAAATGATGCACAATTCTAGCAAAAGGATTGGGGGATATTATATGGCTTGGCCAACATATAATTGTTTATAAAACATGTTATCCATGTTTTATACACATTATAAACAATTTGATCTGGATATATTATGCCCCACATAGATATATTGTCTATGAAGTAAAGAGTAGATATAGTATAGAGAAAGGGAAAGGGAGAGATTAATTTAGCCTTTAAAATGGAAAGCAGACTTAGCAACCATTCCAACTGCTGTGGTTTGAAATCCCTATAGACCTGTCAAACTAAAAAGGCAAGAGTGAACTCAAATTTTTAAAGCAAGTATGCAGTACAAATGAATTTTTAAAAATACTGGCTCATGGGTATAGAGTAAAGATCAATGTGACTGTTTATCAAAGTAACCCAAGCAGCAGAATTTATATTAATGAATGTAAACATTTCTTTGAAGAACAAAAATATCCTTTTATGTGTTCTAATCAGGTCTTTTTTAAAAATTCTGAACACAGCTGTCTGCTTCACTGTCTCTCCAATGACGCCAGATGCCCAGTTCATCAAGGAAATGCAGGAAAACAATGATTTGAAAGCAATTAGAAGAACCGAGACTCATATTAAAATGTGATAACACCATCCTAGTGGGAATTCAAGGCACCACTGCATTTCTGACATTTCTGTGTTGCCAGAGATGAACATGTGTTAGAAATTGAGTTTCCCCTCCCTTGACACTGAATGAGGATGAGTGGCTATCATGTGGGAATTTTATTTCTGAAGCCAATGAAAGAAATTAAATTAATATAAGGCATTTTTTAAAAATATTCCATGTATTCAAATTTATTTTTAAGAAGAAAAAAGCTTTACCTTAACTAGACTTTTTTCATGAACATGAAGCAAATATTAACCAAACCAGTTCCACTGTGAGATGGGAGAACATCATAGCCATCAGCATGCAAGGTCTTATTGTTCTTATATATTTTTTCCATGTAAAAGTGTATAGCAGTATGAATACTGTTTTGTCCAGTCTCTGGCATGTCTTGTGCCACTGCAAATTGATTGATATTAGGATTAGTGACATCTAGTTTAGAAGCAGTCATGTTCTACAATGGTTTTATAAACTTATTTTCATGCAAGCTCCGACTCAACCCTTCCAAGACCGAGTGGCTGTGGCTTCCGGGGTCCCGATATAGCCAGCTGGTGCCATCGCTGGCTATTGGGGGTGAATCCCTCGCCCCCACGGAAAGGGCTCGCAACTTGGGTGTCCTCCTGGATGCACGGCTGTCTTTAGAAGACCATTTGACGGCCGTGGCCAGGGGGGCTTTTTATCAGGTTCACCTGATATGCCAGTTGCGCCCCTTTCTAGATCGGGACTCCCTACGCACGGTCACTCAGGCACTCGTCACCTCCCGCTTGGACTACTGCAACGCTCTCTACATGGGGCTCCCCCTGGGGTCCACCCGACGGGGTGCTCCCATGTGACACCTCTCCTGCACGAGCTGCACTGGCTCCCGGTGGTCTTCCGGGTGCGCTTCAAGGTGTTGGTGACCACCTTTAAAGCGCTCCATGGCTTAGGGCTGGGGTATCTACGAGCCCGCCTTCTGCCACCAATAGCCTCCCACCGGCCAGTACGCTCGCACAGAGTGGGCCTCCTCAGGGTGCCGTCCGCCAGACAGTGTCGGCTGGCGACCTGCAGGGGGAAAGCCTTCTCTGTGGCGGCGCCCGCCCTCTGGAACAACCTCCCCCCAGAGATACGTATAATATCAGACCTCCGGATTTTTCGTCGGGCCCTGAAAACTTATTTATTTCAACTAGCCGGGCTGGCTTGATCCCACAGTTTTGGGTTAAATTTTAACTGATTTTAAATTGGGTTTGTTTTAAATTGCGGCCAAAAATATTTAATTATTTTAAACTGTTTTTAAATTTTGTATGTTTTGTTTTTATTTTGGCTGTTCACCGCCCTGAATCCTATTGGAAAAGGGCGGTATACAAATTGAAACAAACAAATAAATAAATTTATGCAAAAATGTATCTCACCTTAAAAAGCAGATCATTACACATAGTCCTCAACTTACAATCATTTGTCTAATGACTGTTCAAAGTTATAACAGCATTGAAAAAAGTGACTTATGACCACACACGTTTTCCACACTTACGACCATTGCAGCATCTCCATGGTCATATGATCAGAATTTGGATGCTTGGGAATTGGTTCATATTTATGAAGGCAGCATGTCCCAGGGTCATGTGATCACCTTTTGCAACCAAGTCAATGGGGAAACCAGATTCAGTTAACAATTGTAATTCACTTTGCTGACTCATGACTGTTGTGCGATGTTTGCTACCAACCAGGGGTGGGTTCTACTTACCTTTACTACCGGTTCGCAGCGGGGCTACGCATGCATGCTTGCTTCGCTTGTGCATGTGCGCGCTCTTCTGCGCATGCACAGAAGCATTTTGATGATGTCGGGGTCAATGGGTGGAGCCTCCCACTGGTTTTACTACCGGTTCTATAGAACCGGTGCGAACCGCGGGCAACCCACCACTGCTACCAACCATATTGTGAAGTATGCAGATGATTCAATAGTGCTGGGCCTTATTCAGATGATAATGAAGATGATTACCAGGAGGAGGTTGAGAGTTTGATGAAATGGTATAACAAAAACAGCCTGGTTTTAAATGTAGGAAAAACAAAAAATATCATTGTTGATTTCAGAAAAGGCAGGCATAGCCATACACCTCTGTGTATTAACTATTCAATTGTGGAGATGGTTAATAATATCAAGTTTCTGAGTATGCAGCTGATGAGCAGGTTAACCTGGTCGCTCAACAGTGAGACACTGGTGAAATGGTCACAGCAGCACCTGTATTTTCTGTGTCATATGAGAAGAGCAAATCTTCCTGCCCCTATCTTTACCACTTTCTATAAAGGGACGATTGAAAATATCCTGTTGTATTGTATTACTGTGTGGTTTGGAAGTATTATTGTTTCGGACAGGAAGACTGCGCAGAGAGTGGTAAGGATGGCAGAAAACATTATTGGAAGTTCATTTCCTTCTATCTAGGACATAGCATATAAGCAATTCTTGACCAGGGTATACAGGATTGTCAGGGATGTCACATCCTCTCCGTGACCAGTTTTCTTTGTTGCCTTCTAAGAGGAGGCACTGCAGTTTCCAAAACAGAAAAACTAGATTCTGTAATAGTTTTGACCAATCAACTTTGTTAACTCTCAAGATTCTTTTTTCCACTATATATGCAATATGACTGTAATAGTGGTAAAATTCAAAAATTTTCCCTACCTGTTCTGTGGGCAAGGCTTGGTGGGCATGGCTTGGTGGTCATGTGACCGGGAAAACCAACTATCACACTTTACACAAAAATAACACAAAAGCTACAAAACTGGCTCACACACAATGCAAAAGCAACTGGACTTCACACAAAAGGGGCATTGGTTTTACCTGTTACGCTCCTTCTCATTGAGTGGAGATAGCATCCAGGAATGGGTTGTCCTTGTCTGCTAGCCAATAGGACTGAGTCTGTCAAAGCTGTGAGGACATGCCTACCCCAATGGTCCCCAACTTTTGGCGAAGGCATAGAGACAGACCCGATGTGCCATGGTCAGAAGTTCTTCCCCCGATGGGCCAAGGACCAGCCTGGCATCAGGATAGGGCTGGATGCTATCTCCATTCAACAAGATGGAGCATCTCAGGTAAAACCAACGCCCCTTCTCCATTGCAGTGGAGATAGCATCCAGGAATGGGACATCCAAAGCGGTGTTGCCCTTATGGGTGGGCCGCAGCCTGGTCTGAGCTCCCCTCATCCGCATGCACTCTTTGGAGGACCCGCCTACCAAAGGCCACCTCAGCCTCAGCATAGCTGTCCATTTTCTAGTGCTTGATAAAGGAGACAGTGAAAACCAGGTAGCTGGTTCTTCCAGAGAGGCTTGCGTTGCCCATGCTGCACTTGTGGCCGCACTCCTTATGGAGTGTGCTGTTATATTCTTGGGCAATGGAAGGGCCAGTATCTCGTAAGATTTGGCGATACATACCCGAATCCAGTGGCCCAGGGTCAATGGTGAGACCTTGGCTGCTAGGGAGGCAGGCTGGAATGACAGAAAGATCAACTTCACCTTCCTGAAAGTGGAAGTTCATTTGATATAAATCCTGAGGTCCAGCATATGTCATTTCTTTTCCAGGGCATGCACTGGATTGGGGCAGAAGTTGGGCAAGATAAATTCCTGGGCCTTGTGGAACCATGAGTTCACCTTTGGTATGAAGGAAGGGTCCAAATGAAAGAGCCTGATAGTACAGTGGACTAAAGCACTGTTATTAATATCTGCTGCTTGCAATTACTACAAGTTCAAATCTCACCAGGCTCAAGGTTGACTCAGCCTTCCATCCTTTCAAAGGTAGGTGAAATGAGGACCCAGATTGTGGGGGCAATAAGCTGACTTTGTACAAATATACAAAAGTATGAAGGCTATTGCTTAACGCATTGTAAGCCACCCTGAGTCTCTGGAGAAGGGCTGCATATAAATTAAAGCAAAAAAAGAAAGAAAAAAAGATCACTCTGTTAAGAGTAGAACACGATATTATGGCCACCAGGAATGCTACCAGGAAACGCAATGAGGCCTCTCTCAGTGGTTCAAATGGGGCCTCAATCAGCACCTGCAGTACCTTAGTGAGGTCCCAAGCAGGGTATCAGTGAACCACTGGAGGCCATAGTTTTGTTGCGCCCCTGATGAACCTGCGGATGATCGAGTGGTGAGCACAGGAGTCCAGCCCCCCACAAGTAAGGACCAATGACAGGGCAACCACCTGGCAATGGATCGTGTTGGGCAATAGCCCTTGTCCATCCCCGCCTAAACTCCAGTATCTGGGGCATGGACACGGAAGTAGGGCTCAAGCACAACCTGGAGCACCAGTAGCAGAATGCCTTCCAGTGTGTGTCATAGATTCTGTTCGTGGAAGCCCTCCTTGAGGCTTGTATGGTGTCTATCATCTTGGAGGAATAATTGTCCTGGATCAGAGACCTCCACTCAAACGCCAGGCAGTCAACTGGAGCCACTGGGGGTCCAGGTGGACCATGTCCTGCTGGTTGAAGGAGAATCTGTCCGGCAGTATCCTCCAAGGGCTGGCCACCAAGAGGGCCACTAAGTCGGCAAACCATGGTTGCTGCGGCCAGTGCAGCGCCAGAAGAAGCCACATTGGCCGGAAAGATTTTTCCACCAAAATCTTTCTTACTACCCTCGGGATGAGGGGAAGGGGGGGAAGGCATAGAGGAGCCCTGGCGGCCAAGGGCTGCAAAGTGTATTGGCCCCTTCTGCTCCCAGAACTGCAAACCTTGTCAGCTGGGTATTGTCTGGGGTTGCGAAGAGGTCCACGACTGGAAGTCCAAAGTGCTCTGTCAGCTCCTGAAATAAAGCCAGATGCATTGATCATGCATTGATCTGCATGATCAATGGTGGCCCTGCTGAGCCAATCTGCCTGTATATTTGTGGCCCCTGAAATGTGCTCCACCCGTAATGACAATTGGAGCCTCTCTGCCCAGAGACATAGCCTCTAAGCTTCTCTCATAAGGACCTGGATTGGGTTCCTCCCTGCCTGTTAATATGTGCCTTAATAGCCACATTGTTGGTCAGAATTAAGACATGCCTGCCTGGCACTATAGTCTGGAACTGTTGAAGGGCCTGAGTTCCAACCTGTTTATGTTGTGGCAAAGATCAGTCTGTGACCGCTGCCCTTGGGCCATTCTGTTTTGGAGATGTGCCCCCCAGCCAAAGAGACTGGCATCCATCGTAACTGTCAGATGCTCCGGCTCTTTAAAGAAACATCCCTTAGTGATTGCTGGGGAATCCCACCATTCCAGGGAACAGATCACCTCTGGTGGTAACCTAACTTTGGGTAGGGAAGTGCTCTTGCATGCCCTCTGGTGAGGGAGAAGGAACCATTGGAGAGACCTGATGTGCAGGCGTGCCCAAGGAATGATTGAAATGCAGACACCATCTTGCCCAAGAGCTGTGAAAGTGTGGCCAGGGGCACCGTACTGTTCCTCCTGATCTGGCCCACCAATTCCTTGCCTTATCCTTGCCTGTCGCTCCTGGGAGAGGTGCACCATGCATGCCAGGGTGTCAATCGCCACACCTAAATGCAGTAATCGGTTAGTCGATGACAAATGGCTCTTGGCAGTGTTAATGGAAAATCCATGGTCCTGAAGCATCTGGATGGTGATTATGTGATCCTCCCATGCCTGGGTTCGGAAGCAGACTGGATCAGGATATCATCCAGATAGCACTGGATCCATATGGGGAAAGCCCATAGGTATGCAGCCAAGGCAGCTTGTAACTTCATGAATGCCCTGGGCACTGAAGATAGGCCAAGAGGCAGTGCTGTATACTGATAATGATGGCCTGTGTAAAAAAAGCTTAGATATTGTCTATGGCCTAATAAAATCGGGACATGGAGATAAGCCTCTGTAAGACGAATAGACGTCACCCTTTCTGATGCTGTCCAAGATGGACTGAAGTGAATGCATTTTGAACTGCTTGTAGATGACAAGGAGCCTGGTGGCTCAGCAGATTAAAGCACTGTTATTAACATCAAGCTGTTTGCAATTACTGTAAGTTCAAATCTCACCAGGCTCAAGGTTGACTCAGCCTTCCATCCTTTCTAAGGTAGGTAAAATGAGGACCCAGATTGTGGGAGGAATAAGCTGACTTTGTATAAAATATACAAAAGTATGAAGGCTATTGCTTAACACATTATAAGCCTCCCTGAGTCTCCGGAGAAAGGCAGCATATAAATCAAATTTTAAAAAATTAAAGTATCCAGGAATTTGAAGCCCTCAGTAAAAACACATCTGTCTTTAGCTAGGACTGAGTCAAAAAGCTGGGAACTGTTGGGGTAGGCATGTCCTCACAGCTTTGACAGACTCAGTCCTATTGGCTAGCAGACAAGGACAACCCATTCCTGGATGCTATCTCCATTGCAATGGAGAATGGCCCCTGCAACAAGTAGGAACCTCACAGAGTCACAGAGAGCTCAAAAACAAACTATCACACTTTACACAAAAATACTGGTTCAGGCAATAGGTAGTAAAAAAAATGCTTTAAAAAGAAAAAAAAAGTTCCCAAGATCGCGCAGCACAGCTGATTGTCACAGCTTATTGTTGGAAACTTTTTTTAAACTTTTTTTAAAGCATTTTTTTACTCCTATTCACAAGAACCAGTAGTAAAAAAAATGCTTTAAAAAGGTTTTTTAAAAAAATTCCGACGATCAGCTGTACCATGCAATCATCAGAACTTTTTTTTTCTTTTTAAAGGGCGAATCAGTAGCATTTTTACTACCGGTTTGGGCGAACCGGCCCGAACCAGTAGCATTTCACCCCTGGATTGTAATTAAATTATATATGTATATTTGTGTTTGTGTGTGTGTATTCTTTTGAGAGCGGGCAGTGCCAGTGTGTTCACAGAAAAAAGTGACAATGTTATCTTATCTTATCTAACTGTAGTGATTCACTTAACAACTGTGACAAGAAAAGTCATAAAATTGGCCAAAACTCATTTAATATCTTAGTAACAGAAATTTTGCACTCAAATGTGATCATTAGTCCATGACTACCTGTATTAGCTTGCACCAATGTCAATTTCGGAGGACATTTTAGCCTACTGTATATAGTATACATAGGTATCATTTCTTTTTATGGCAAGAAGTAACTGGCAATGTACCACAGAGAACCTGAAATCTGAATCGCATAGTCTGCAAGTCATGTCTCTTAAAAATATTTTCCTTCTACAAATCTACCAAGTAAGGAACCATGCTGAACCCGTAAAAGCCATTTTAATACCATGAATTCCATTTGATTTCCTAAATGTAAGAACTGAGATACACAAAACTGAAACACATATGAATCTGTAGCACTTTAGTATAAACTATACTGAAAATGGCTGAACATTAGGTACATTTTTATTGAATTGTAAAAAGTTATAATTCTTTAAAAAGCAGTTTCTAATATTACATCAATTAAAAAGCTTTTTAAAATTGTCTTCTTATACTTCACAATAACCGTGCCCCAATGCCCTAAAGTAAGGAGGAAAAAAGCAAGAATCACATACTAAATTAAAGAAGAAGAAAAATAAGAAAAATACCCCTAGGAAATAGGGGGAAAGATGGATTTTAAAGAATATGATGGAAAAGAGTCAGCAAGATTTTTACTTTAAAAAACCTAATTCTCTATATAATATTTCAGATTTCTTTTCAAACCAGTTTCAGAGACTTAAACAAAACTGTATGGAATTCAAGCAAGCTGCCAAAATATAGAAGATCCATGTCTATGCTATATAATGAACTGTAAAATTGTAGAGGGAGGAACAGAGATTCCAGGCCAACATGTTAGGAAAAAAGTTTTTGCTAGCTAATAAAGTTTGCAGATTTATTTTCAATGTAATATATTATCCCTCTATCATCTGTAAACAGACTGTTAGTCTATATCATCATCTACTTTCTTTAAAAAAAAATTAAATGTACACTCACCTCCTGGTAGGAATCCCCACTGATACCTAAAAAGAAACAAATGACAAAGACCTGTTGAAAAACAGAATCTACACAAATGTTTGTATATAATATAAAGTTTATTTTAGTCAATATTTTCTATTGACTGCCCTGTTATTTCTAGACATCTTAACAGATTGTATATTAGGCAGTTTTTAAATTTCCATTTTATATGCATTTACCTGAAATCAATCTTTCCATTGTTATTATTTTAGTATTTTTAGCAAATCCAAATCTAGAGAAGTAAAATTAGCCAAACTTGATCAAACAAATAGAGATTTTTAAAATGTTCAATTTAAATAGCATTGTTGTATGGGTAGTCCTCAATTTACCGTACAATCTTTCATTTTGTGACCATTCAAAGTTACTTATGACCATTGCAGCATCCCCATGGTCACATAATCAAAATTTGGATGCTTGGCAACTGGCCTATATTTATGTTGCACTGTCACAAAGTCATATGTACGCCCAGTACGCTCCCATAGAGAGGGGCTTCTCAGGGTGCCGTCAGCCAAACAATGTCGACTGGCGGCCCCCAGGGGGAGAGCCTTTTCTGTGAGGGCACCCACCATCTGGAACGAGCTCCCCGCAGAGATACAGAAGATTCCGGACATGCGCACTTTCCGCCGTGCCCTCAAAACATTCCTGTTTCAGCAGGCCGGCCTGGCCTAACTTTCCCTTTATATTGCTTTTTTTTATTTTATTTTAAACTGGGATATATTAAATGTATTTTTATCATTCGCTGTTCACCGCCCTGAGTCCCTTAGGAATAGGGCGGTATATAAATTAAATAAATAAATAAATAAATAAATAAATAAATAAATAAATAAATAAATATGGTCACCTTTTGCTATTTCCTGATAAACAAATTAAATGGGGAAGCCAGATTCACTTTACAACCATGTTACTAACTTAACAACTGCAGTGACTTGTTTAACAACTGCAGTAAAAAAGGTCATAAAATAGAGCAGAATTCACCTAACAACTGTCTCACTTTGCAACAGAAATTTTGAGTTCAATTGTGATCATAAGTCAAAGACTATCTGTATTTTCGGTCTTACAATTTTTTTTTCAAAATTATAGCATCTTTCCATGATGAAAGATGAATAGCAAGTATCTTTTGATTCCTAATTGTAAAACTGATGAAAAAGTAGTGTTAGCAGTAAGATTTTTCTGGAAGGGTTCTTTCAGTTGAAGGAAGCTCCATTAGTCACATCAGTCACATTAAGTGTAGTTTAGGGCAGCTTGACACTTCCTGCTTGGGCTATCCCCAGTACTGACCATCACCACTTCCTGACTGCAGACATGGGTGAACTTTTTCTTCATTCCATCACAAGCCTATTGCAAATGCCTGTATTTCCCAGCTGCAGTTCAAATCTGCTGTTGGCTCCTCGAAGACAATCTTAAGTACTTTACAGCAAAAGGACTCCAGCACCTGGATGTATTTTAGTAACAGCCTTAAATCCAATTGAATGCACTGTCTGCTGGGAATATTTCCCTCCAGCAATTGGTTGGTTACCTTGAACTATTGGGCTGCTATGCTCTTTGTTAGTTGGCAATTGCTGTTTTTTGTTAAAAAATAATATTGCGATGCCCCATTAAATCAATGAATATCCTCAAGTCTAAAAGGTCATGTATTCAACTCTGATGCCTCTCACTGGGCACCCTTTCCATTCCTGCCCAGATTGAGTGAAACCTGCTACCTTTGTTTTCACATTCTTTGCCTATGCAGCTCTTTACTTCTCTTTACTTGTTTTTTTTTTTTTTTTTTTAGTCTTTTAAGTTGCACATTATGAACAATTTTGTTTTTAAGAAACTGAACGATCTATTCTATCCTTGCAACAAAGGTTCTGTACTGGTCCTATGACCATAGTAAGGATTTGATTTGAAGTTTCTGTGGACCTTCAAAAGAATGTAAAAGTGAAAGAACAACCTGTCCCTCAATGCTTTGATTATTGTAACATCTAAGGGAGAAAAAAAACCAAAAAGTCAGTGTTAGTGTCCAAAAAATTATGTGGGAAGGGACGTGAAGGTATCCATGTATGCAAACAACTGGGAAAGTAAAGCAAAGTCACAGAGATTAGTGAGGAGATAAAAGAAGACTGGTAGATGGGTCCAGCCAGTGAGATTTGCCTTTCCTGCAAGGGTGGAAAAGACAAAAAGCTAGATGTCATCAATCAGGTTTTGCCATGGCCATTGTTCAAGTCTAAGCACCAAGCCAGACACTGTTGATAACTCACTGTAATTCAGATCGGAATTTCTAAACTTGGCTTTAAAAACAGCTAGAAGCAGTACAGGAGACAAGTAGCTTTGTCTGAAGTGCAGAATTGGCCATAATTGGTCTGGCATAGCAGACTAAAGCACGGTTATTAACAGTGTTATTAAGACCAGCTGCCTGAAATTACTGCAAGTTCAAATCTCACCAGACTCAAGGTTGACTCAGCCTTCCATCCTTTCTAAGGTAGGTAAAATGAGGACCCAGATTGTGGGGGCAATAAGCTGACTTTGTATAAATATACAAAAGTATGAAGGCTATTGCTTAACGCATTGCAAGCCGCCCTGAGTCTCTGGAGAAGGGCGGCATATAAATCAATTTTTTTAAAAAAATAATAATAAAATAAAATAAAATAACCTGCAAATTATCTAAAGCAAAAATGAGCCAACTTGCTTATCTAAAGCAAAAATGAGCCAACTTTTGAATTTTACTTGAGAGGTAGCACTTAATATTTAAAAGAACCCAACCAAAATCAGTCAACCAGAAATTTTTAAAACATTAAGCAATATAATAAAGTTAAAAAATAACAAAACAAAACGTAGAGGAAGGGAACTTCAAAAGGAAATCATACGATGAAATTTCAGCAGCGATAAAGAAGGGTTCTAGAGCCATACAAGCATTTCTCAACATATGCTTTCAATCATTTAGTTATCTATCCCAATATAAAAGCTGATTCAATGGCACACATGACTTGGATCTTAGTTTAAGAGGCAAAGGTGTGATATAAAAATTATACTGAGCCATGGGATAAAACTATATAGGCTTCAAGCCTTTTGTCAAATTTCACTTCAGCATTAACAAACTGCTAATAAATTATAGTATTTTTTCCTCCTTATTTTGGCTTGAATGTAATTCCTGGGTTCCTACTGTTAATATTTCCATGAATCTACTCCTGGAAAGTAATGTAACAAGATCAATATTTGATTTCGTTCAGGGTTTTATTTTTTCATTCTGATAATACTTTACAAGAGGATGCTTCATAATGATATGAGAGGACAGGGTCAGAAAATGGTAATGAAGTATATGCTTGATTAAAGCTTTGAAATATTTTGAGGAATTTTCTTGTCAAATAATATTGCTCGGAATAGTAATAAAAATGACATTTCTGCCATACTTTTAAAGAGAAAATAAAGCCTAATGGCTAAGGCATCAGGCTAGATACTGGAAAACTGTGAGTTCTAATCCTACATTAAGCATGAAGATTCCTTTCTGCATGAGCAGGGGGTTGGACTAGATGACCTCCAAAGTCCCTTCCAACTCTGTGTTACTCTTACTTGGATTAGCCCACCTCACAAACTTGTTATTATGAGAAAAATAGGAGGAAATAATTTTTGATATGTTTGCTGACAAGTTATTTATAAAAATAACAAAGGCAGTAAATAAACTCTGAAATACACATAATCACAGAAACATAAAGAAATCTGTTCTCTCTCTCTCTCTCTTTCTCTCTCTCTCTCTCTCTCTCTCTCTCTCTGTGTGTGTGCATGTGCGTGTGTGTGTGTGTTTATGAAGCAAACTACACTAAGAACAGATTTATTTACTTGGCTACAGTAACCTATGCCCTTCTCAACACCCAGTTAGAATATTGTAGTATTCTATACTTGGGGCTGATCTTAAAGAGTTTTCAGAAATTAAAGCAGCCCAAAATGAAACACCCATATCCTTTGAATAATCAACATTAGGAACATATTGCACCAGTTTTGTAGTCCCTACATTGGTAACCAGTTGGTATCTGGTCAAATTTAAGACACTAGTGTTCTTCTATAAAAGCCTTATATGGCTTGGCACACATATGCTTTCAAACTACATACTCCCATCATTATTAAGCTCAACGAGTTAGACATAACAAGTAGAAACTGCAGCAAATCTTGCATTTTGGGGAGATTTGGGGAGTTGAGGAGAGGTGATGCTGCTTCTTATTAGCAGTGTTGACCATGTGGATCAGCCTCCCTATGGATATCAAATAAGCTAATTCTCTGTTGGTCCTTCAGAAGTTCCTTGAAGACCAATTTTTTTTCAGAGAACTTTTTCTTGATATAAATATTGCATCTTTATGTTTATTTGCAGTTTATTTCATATGATTATTTTTCCATTTTTATTGCAGTTTTATTCCTACTGTAGTTATTGTAATTTATATGTTCTATGTAAAATTCTGAGAATATTTTTATTGTAGCAGCAATAAAAATGATACTTTAATATTTACTTTAATAAATATTATTAAATATTAAACTGTAATAAATGATACATTCTTTTTAACTTTCTATTACTTACATTCCACACCATTCATTGGATTCTGAGCAGATAACAGTAGAATAAAACATAAAATACAAAACCAGATAAAATAGAAATATATACCTTACTGTCTGTGATGTTATATTTTTATATGCATTTTTGTTGTATGTGTACATTTCTTTTAAAAAACCTACAGGAAAAAAAGAACTTGCTAATACAAGGTTCCAACATTACACCTTTAATCTAGTGTTATGTCATATAACTAGTATGTATTTTTGAAATCTTAAAATATGATTCTCTGTTAATAATTTAGTGTACTGCATACTGTCGGAATTTCAGAGAAGAGAGTTGAATACTGCTCACAAAATGTCTGAATATTGCTTCAAAGATATTTACACACACACACCATTACAAATCCAGAGGCTTCATGGGATTGCACTGATAATGACCCAGTAACTAAGTCAAAATGTGGTCTGTTTAGATTTTTGGCTTAGTACAACATGTGAATTTAATTAATTTTAATATATTTGGTAAGCCATGATGAAACAAATCATGGTTTAATACAATTCTATAAGGCATTTGGGACAAAAGGTTTTTAGGCTTTCAGTTCCTAAACTTTAATATTCAGTATGCCTAACTATAGCTGCTAATCAAATCTTTTTAAAAAAAATAGAAGATGTGAAATTGCAGGCACAATTTCAGAGAACAGCAGGCATAACTGGAGGGTGGAATAAAATGTGCCATCAGTTTAGAGTCTTTGCATTGTCACAAGGGATCCAAGTCCAGAATCCCTTGAACTCCACTGTCCTATCTAGCACCAATTTAGTTGTCAACCAGATTCTTGAGTATAGGCTTCAATAGTTTATACTACAAACTACACAAATGGTTCTGATTCTTTGCACAATAATGGATTTAATAATTTTATCAAAAATAGTTTTATCATCCCTTCTTTACAAACCTTTCTTTGCAATCTCTAACAAAACTTTTTATTCCTTACTGACTTATTAATTTGTTCAGTTGCATTTTCTCATTTGTTAAGATTATTTTCCCCCAGTGTGGGGAATCTTTCTTTGTTCTATACTGAATGATTTTTAATCAGAAAAAGCCACTAATACTTTTTGTTTAGTGAATTTGTGTCTTCTTTTCTTGAGAGGGATGCTTAATCTCTCTTGAATGTGTCTTCTTCATAACATTTATCATGCCAGGTGCCAAAAATGATTTTCTGTCACTTTCAATTTCAGTTTGACCAAAAGGATTGGTATATCCGTCCCTAACCCCTGTCATTTTGAATACAATACACTGGATAGTTTTCAAAAGTAAATCTGAGTTGCATTACATTACATTAGTTTAGACTAATTAGACTAGCCAAGAAAAATTTTCAGTAGGACACTATAATTCTAATATAAGCAGGTTCAATGCAGACACTCATCATGGAAATCAACTGATTTTACCACTTCACTTGCAAATAGACACAGAAATATCAAGGATATTTCATTTTTCCTCCCACTCATTTTATAATTCATATCCTGATTTTATCTGTATTCTAGCATTTTATCTTCACAATATCCACTTCTGTTCTCTTTTTGGAGGTAAAGCCAGAGAATAGGGTTTGTGTCTATTGTATTAATCTGAATAATCTGAAAAGTGGAATAAACATACAGAGGAGAAGAAAAAGGAAGAGAAAAGGGGATATTTTACAGGTATTTATGAAATGTTTTTCAAGAATTATGGTCCAAAGTGGAAGTGATATTCACATGATTTGTCCTTGAGTAACTATTTATAAATGCTAAAATAGTGGGAAAAAGAAACTCAATTAAGATTGGGAGGAGATTGAGGTTTTTAATCTTTATCCATATCATGATTCCATTGGAATCAATTCCTCACTACTTTTGTATAATGAAAACTTAGTGTCAACCCTGAAACAGTCCAATTCACCACTAAATTCTGGAGGGAGTTCATTAGGTCCATTGGATCTTCGCAGGGGTTTAGCTCAGCATTTCATCTGAGTACCAATGGGCCATGGAATGCACAAACACCATGGTGGAGCAGTATTCAAGGTGCTATGTCAACTATCAGCAATCTAATTGGGCAGAGTTACTGCCGTGCACTGAGGCGGCATACAATAATGAGGTGCACAGCAGCACCGGCCTGACCCCTTTTCAGGTCACCAGTGGCATGGAATTCATCCTCATGCCTGAACTCCCCAAGGAACCCCCCCTCATCCATGTCGCTAAATGAATGGATAGAGTCGCTGAAAGAGGCATGGAAAATACCAAGTGGGTTTTACAAGAAGTGGCAAAAACCCATAAAATGCAAGCCAACAAACACCGCAGCTTCCAAGTGCCTTTCTGAATGGGCAGTAAGGTTTACCTCTCAACGAAGTACCTAAAATTAAAACTCACTTGCAAAAAACTAGGACCAAAGTTCATAGGGCCTTTCCCTATAGTGAAAGTAATCAACCCTGTTATAGTACATCTTAAACTCCCTCGCTTGTTAGGGAAAGTGCATATGATCTTTCACAGCTGCTTGTTAAAGCCAGCGGTAGGCTCCCACATCAGGCCAGTAGATCTCGCAGCCCCAAAACCAATAGCGGTGCAAGCGCATTACGAGGTAAAGAAAATCCTGGATTCTAGATTATATAGGGACTGGTTGCAGTGCCTAGTGCAATGGAAGGGGTATTCACTATCTGAAGCCACCTGACTCAAGAGTTGGGATGTGATGGCAGACAGGTTGGTCAAATAGTTTCATGATGAATACCCCAGAAATCTAAGTGGCCTCCAGGGGGAGGAAGGGGAGGCTAGGCTGAACCTTGAGTAACCTCTCTGTGATTTCTTTTCTTTGCAGTACATCTTTTTCAATTAAGGGGGGCCACCTGTCAACCCTGAAGCCATTTTGAAGCTTCATTGTTGCCACACTGAAGCTGAGGGATAGGGAGGGGGGAATAGAAATAGTTAGGGTTTTGCAGGCAAAACAAAATACTTACTCCTGGGAACACAGGACATTCCCACAGGTGACTGGAGAGAGGAGGAGTGAAGTTACTAGCAACTGGACAGCACCATGATTGGACCATGTGACTGATTATTTGGGAAAGGGGAAAAACCTTTAATTAGGTGAAATCTGTGGGAACATTCAGAGTCAATTTTTGCCAGCCTGTGCCAATATGATATATTCAATAAAACTATTCTTTGAGGAATCTACCTGCCTCGGAATTCTGTTTGCTATGGGTGTATTACTTGGAACCCTGACACAGTGTATTAAGCAAAGTATTTTGTAGCACTGGATGGAAACAAAACTAACATTACAAACTCAAACAGTTAAGTTCAATTCACAGCTCATGAGAGGGCATGATTTTTTAATATATAAAATATCAACTGCTAGTTGATTTGTTCAACTTCCCACTAGCCTTGATCTAATATTTTAACTTCCAACAGCAGATTTAACAACACATGCTTAGTTTTATAAATACTATAATGATTTAGATTTAGAATACCCATATTTCTGCCTTGAATAGCCTGATGCTATGAATCTATATATATAAAAGCAAAAAACCACTTACACATCAGTGCTGGGTTTCAAAAAATTTTACTACTGGTTTTGTGGACATGGCTTGGTAGGCATGGTAGGGGAAGAATACTGTAAAATCTCCATTTCCTCCCGAACAACTTGGATTTGGGAGGCAGAGAATAGATGGGAGTGGGGCAGTCAGAATTTTTACTACCGGTTCTCCGAACTACTCAAAATTTCCACTACCGGTTCTCCAGAACTGGTCAGAACTTACTGAAACCCACCTCTCTCACACATCATCACAAAATCTCCAGAACCGTAAAGCCTACAAACTTGAAATTTGCCACGTATGTTCCTCTTGGCTTCTAGGTGCTTATTAAGAAAGGATTTTTCAAAATGACCATCAGATCATTAGTATTTCCTATATTATTATTAACACACTCTGATGCTAAGTTCTATTCCTCCTCCCCTCCTGAAAAGAAATCTGTTCCAAATGCAAAACACAAGCAGAGGAGAGGAGTTTCTGTTTCAGTTTCAGTTTTACTTTCACAGCAGCAAGCATTTACTACAGAACAGTTGAGCTAAGCCACGGCCAGACTCCTTCCTGTCTCCTTCTTGCTCACACAGCAAATACTTTTTCACTGTCCAAACAGCCCTCTGATGCTAAGGAGTTCTACTTCCCCTCCCCACCTGAAAAAAAATATGTTCCAAATGCAAAACACAAGCAGAGGAGAGGAGTTTCAGTTTTACTTTCACAGCAGCAAGCAGGGGATAGGATAGGGGAGGCTTCTATGAGGCAAGCCTGAGGGAGAGAAGGGGGATAAGATAGGATAGGCTTCTGTGGGCCAAAGCTGAGGGAGAGAAGGGGATAGGATAGGGAAAGCTTCTGTGGGGCAAGCCTGAGGGAGAGAATGGGAGAGGAGAGGCCGATCGTAACTACTCATTAATTTTCAAGCTGTAAGTGTCGATTTATCAAGCCTGATCACATAGTTTTGTAGTGGACCACGGGTATTCAGCTAGTCTAATGATAAAATGAATTTATAAGTTTTCTTTAAAAATCTATCAAATACGGTAAAACATCTAAAATATTGTATAGCATAGGATTCTCTAAAGCTATTATTGTTGTGGTCAGTGTTATTATTCAAACTACTATTATTTAAAATAGTATTTTTAAAATTATTTTCATATAATAAATATTTGGTGGTCAATGAGCAATCTGAAACTTCATGAAACGATCAATAAGCTGAAGAGTTTAGGGACCCCAGTGTAGAACATTTTCCTGAGTAAATCCTTGTTAACATGAAAGGAAAGCTGCACACAAATAGCATAAAAAAACTTTCAATGAGGTTTACATATGATGCTTTACAGCAGATACTTTCCCAAAGTTCAACTTCTTACTTTGATATGGAAGATATGGATACAGTCAGCATTTGGTTTTTGCTCTGAGTGCAAAGTTCTATCAAGCTCAGAACAGCATCAGTGATATAAAAACTAAGGACAAGGAGCCACCAAGGATTTTAGAAAGTTGGCAGGTAAAGAAATCCATTTAGTAAAAACCTCTACCCTGCAAAACTGTTTCAAATAAACAAGCCATGAGACAGATCCATAAAGTCTAGGTATAATTACACTCTCCTGCACTTCTGGCCAACAGAGAACACTAAAACCAACACAGCATGTATTTAACTTAGATCTCAACAAATCTGGGTTTAACTTGTAATGTCCACCCAAGGAAAAATAATTGAAGCTAAACAGGTTTACAAGCAGGGAAGAGGGAAAAGGGGGCCGGAAGTGCAAAGGAAAATCGCAGAATGCGTCATTGATGCCTTAACCATTTAAAGTACATTTCTCACACAGTAACTGGGGTGAAGTGGAGAAAATGTGAAACTAATCTAACTAGTCAGTATTCATTACTTACAGTTTCAAGTTTGGAAATTATTTAGTAAGCTATAAGAAAAAACAGAAAAATAACTCCCATCATACTATTCCATCACTATGCTAGCTAATACTGATGAAAATTACAGTCAATATTTTGAATGGAAGAAATTTAGGAAAGGCTGAAATTAGCCATAGCACTATGAATTATAAAGCATTGAAATCTGCCTGGCCTGTAATAAAACTGGTTTTTATCTATAATTTTGTAGTTTCTGGTAATAAAGGTAAGTAGAACCTACCCCTGGTTGGAAGAGACCTTGGAGGTCATCTAGTCCAACCTGAAAACTGGAGCTCACAAGCTGCTTAAAAACCAAAGTAGTTTTTAAAAAGTTGTATATCCCACCTTTGGGGTTGACTCACTGAATGAGTAGCATTCTATTCTGCAATCAAATCTTTCCTCTGTTTCCTCAACCCCTCCGTTGTAGACTTTTCATGAAGACTAATGGGATTTTAAAACATGAGCCAGAGAAGAAAGAAGAGTGTTAATTGAACATTTCAAAAAGTTGGGAAGTAGAAATCTTTTCATTCTATTCAGCTGTACATAAGTCTGTTATACAGATTAATTCCTACTTCTCAGTTAGACACCACTGAAGTAGACATGATGACTGATCAATAAATGCATACGCACAATATTTCAAAGTACCATAATAAGAAATTTCAAGAGTTCCAGTATCTACTTAGAGTTCATTTCCTTAAACGTTAAGTATTTAAACAGTATTTCTAAGAAATAAGATTTACATTACAGAGAATAAGTTTTCTTTCATTGCAATTGTTTCCTTGACTTTTTTCTTGTTATTTATATGTTGAAATATTTATTTTTCTTGTCTTTGATTTTTGCTGCAGGTTTTACTTCATTCTAAGCCTTTGCTATTCTGACTTCGTAGATTCGAGCTATCTGCTGATATTCTGCTTTAGTTATGTGTCCCTCTTTCCATTTTTTGTACTTGTCCTTTTTGTCTTTCAGTTTATCAGAGATATCTTTGTGTAACCATGTTGCTTTTTTTATGGATTTCTTGTTTTTCTTTTTCAGTAATATTGTCCTGGATTGGACTTTTATGATCGTATTTTTCAGAGATTTCCAAGCTTCTTGAGTTGTTTTCCCCTTTGACATTTTCATCCATGAAATCTTTCCTAAGCTCTGAGTTTGTTAAAAACCAGCTCTTTTAAAGTTTAAGACACTGGTTGGATTATGTTCTATTGCATGTGTTTGCATTATATTGAATTCTAATATGATGTGGTTACACTCCCCCAAAATTCTGGCAACTTCAACTCCCTTTATCACTTCTTCTCTATTAGTAAGAATTAAGTCCAGTATAGCTTTCCCTCTAGTTCTGTCCTCTACCTTTTGGATGACGTTGTTAACTACATTGGTTAGGAATCTGTTCGATCTCCCACTTGATATCAGGGTAGTTAAAGTTTTCCATTACTACTGTGATATGTTTCTTATATACATTTGTTAATTGGTTAGCAAAAAGGTCATCTATTTTTTCTGCTTGATTGGGTAGCCTGTAGTATATGTCTATAGCAATATCATTCTTTTTCCCTTTTATATTGACCCATGCAGAGAAGAGCAACTATGAGAATTAAGGAACTGGAGACTAAATCTTATGAAGAATGGTTTCAGGAATTGGGTATGGCTAGTCTAGAGAAAAGAAGAGCTAGGGATGATGTGATAGCAGTATCCCAGTATTTGAAGGGCCGCTACAAAGACAAGGAGGTCAACTTATTTTCCAAGCAAGACAAGAAACAATGAATAGAAACTAATCAAGGAGAGAAACAACCTGGAATTAAAGAGAAATTTTAAAAACATTGAGAACAATTAATCAGTGGATGTAAACCCCGACGCACCAGCCAGCCTGGAGCTATCATTCAGCCGAGGTACCGCCACCCTGGAGCTGCCTGCCAAGCTGCCAAGCCCGAAGCTGCCACCCAGCCGGGGCACACCACACCACCACCCAGGAGCTGCCACTCAAGTCGCCAGGCCAGCACTCAACCCCCGGGCAGCAGAGAAGCCCAGGAAGCCCAGGAACATGCAGGCCGCCAAACAGCTGAGAGGTGGTCGCTCAGTCCTGACATCATCAGGGAAAACCATGGAGGGACAGCAGTGGCCAGAAAGCAGCCGGTCGGTTTCAACCCATCCTGGACACAGAGTGGTGGCTGAATCAGCTGGGAGGCAGATGGTGGGGCAGAACCATGGACGCTAAGCAAACTGGCATCATAAAACTAAGGGCCAGATGGCAGGCTGATGACTGCTTCTTCGCACTTGCAGGTCATGTAGGAGGGAGCTACGCACATAAGTGGGTGGGGTGGTGCTGAGTAGTTAAAAGGTGGTGGGGAGCATGGGCAAGTAGCCCTAACAAGAAATTCATTGAGTTTCTTTCCTGTGATTGTCAGTTTGTGCCAGAAGGGGAATAAACAAGATTTAAAAAACCAAGTTTGTGTTTGGAGTCTTTCCTGCCTTTTTGGAAACTGACAGTGGAACAGCTTGCCTTCAGAAGTTGTGGGTACTTCATAACTGGGGGCCTTTAAGAAGAGACTGGATAGTCATTTGTCAGAAATGGTGTAGAGTCTTCTGCTTAAGCAAGGAGTTGCACTAAAAGATCTCCAAAGTCCCTTCCAGCTCTATTCTGATTGATTGATATCTTGCCTGCCTATTCTCCTTTGGGGGGAACTAGAATATGAAGTAATCATAGACTCTCCAGCCTCCTTCCTGAAACACAGCCACTATTCCTTTGCTATCTTAAAAAAAAGGCATTGTATCAGGACATCTCTACTAACTCTTATTTACAGAACTGTTTATATTTATAAGAAGATCCAGCCCAAACCTAAAGTATGATTCTGTTCATTGTACGCTATATAGAGTGTTCCTCAAGAAAAAATGAGGTGGACAACATAAATGAAGACTAGTTGAAGGAATAAGACAAAAAGGATTGTGGTAAAACAACCCTCCTTACAGATTGTTGGAGCATAGCTATTGGTACCATAGTAGCTTGGATAAAACATGAACAATTATGCTAAATAGAAGTATCAATTTCCAGGTAGAAAAAATATCAGTGCTCATCATAAAAAACTAATGCTGCAACTAATTAAAGATAACCCAGTGGACATTATAGGTTATTAACATAGAGATCTCCGCTACCTGACTGATCAAAAAGTCACATTCTTAAATACCACTTTTATCTGAATATCACAATATCTGATTTAATGAGCTCCTTATTGCTAGAAAATTGTATATTCCTTAGTTAAGCTAATGAGATATGTCTTATTCTGAAATTCCTTTTTACTATTTATTATTATGTCTGAATATTCAAGAATAATTTGAAAAACAAACATTTGGATAAACTGAAAAACTTAGAATTTTAAAGTGGGGTTTTTTGTTGTTGTTGTTTTAAAACCAGTAAAATAAAAGATATTCCAGCTTCAGTTCATTTAAACAAAAGCTCAATAAGACTTCTATCAGAAAACATAGCTTCACAGTATCTATGAGTTTCAGAGTCCTTTTTATTAATTTATCAGAGACTGTATTTATTTGATCTCTAACTTAAATTATGTGTAATCAAAACTAATTAGCAGAATAAATAATATGTTAAATTTGTATATATGTAGAGCTATCTACATGTTTGTCATCTTCATTTATGAGGAGAGATAATGCCATTCTGTTGGTACAATGTAGATTTCTACTGCTAGAAGCAAATATTTTCATATTTATTTGACATAATTATACAATACTCCAGGAGTGAAATCTAAAAATTTTCTCTACCGGTTCTGTGGGTGTGGCTTAATTGGTGGGTGTGGCTTGGTGGTCAGGTGACCTGGTGGGCATGGCTTGGTGGTCAGGTGGCCCGGTGGGCGTGGTCAATAATAATAAATAATAAAAATAATAAACAAAGTACCGTATTTTCCGGCGTATAAGACGACTTTTTAACACAGGAAAATCATCTCAAAAGTCAGGGGTTGTCTTATACGCTGGGTACCCGAATCTGAGTTGCTGGCGCTGACCGATGACACTACGGGAGCACCGACAACATTGAGGGGAAGCTGTGCCGATCTCGTCAAGGCTGCATGCTACTGAATGCTGGACCCAGCTGGTTGCTACGCGGAGCTTCCCCCGCCGTCCCAGGAATCCAGGGGTATATTACCGACGCTCTGACTTCCCCAGCTGACCCCCAGTGATGGCGAGGCTCACCTGTCTGGGGAAGTTGGAGTGTCGGTAATATCCCCCTGGATGCCTGGGTGAAGCTCCGCGCAGCAACCAGCTGGTTCCAGCATTGAGCGGCATGCAGCCTTGATGAGATCAGCACAGCTTCCCGAATCTGAGTTGCTGGCACTGACTGATGATGCTACGGGAGCGCCGACAACATTGACAGGAAGCTGTGCCGATCTCATCAAGGCTGCATGCCACTCAATGCTGGAACCAGCTGGTTGCTGTGCAGAGCTTCACCCAGGCATCCAGGGGGATATTACCGACGCTCCGACTTCCCCAGCTGACCCCCAGTGATGGCGAGCCCCAGCTGGGACTGGGTGAAGCTCCGCGCAGCAACCAGCTGGTTCCAGCATTGAGCGACATGCAGCCTTGACGAGATTGGCACAGCTTCCTGTCAATGTTGTTGGTGCTCCCGTAGTGTCATCAGTCAGCGCCAGCAACTCAGATTCAGGAAGCTGTGCTGATCTCGTCAAGGCTGCATGCCACTCAATGCTGGACCCAGCTGGTTGCTGCGCAGAGCTTCACAGCAGAGAGAAGAAGCTGGATTTTGCTTTCCATTGCAGATACCAGATCGGCCCCCTGCAAGCTCTCGTCTCTGGAGGAGCCCGACCAAAGTTTCCAGTGCCACTTCAGGGAGCGCTCCTCGAAATATGAGATTTTGCAGGGGGCTGATCTGGCGTCCGCAATGGAGAGCAAAATCCAGCTGCTCCTCAGACCAGTCACCATTTACCGCTCTGAGTCCCAAGCAGCAGGAAATGAAGGCTGCCTTGCGCTGCAAATATACCAAGGCAGAATCCTGATGCTGCACTTTCAGCAGAGAGATGAGGGCTGCCTTGGCCATCGGCTGGCGCAAATATACCAAGGCGAATGCTCATGCCGCACAAGTTCAAGTAGTGCTTCGCTCCCACATTTCTTCCGGCCCTCAGTCTCTCAGGGAGATGCTTGACTTCCTCTCAGCCCCAAGACACTGGCTGGCCCATGAGATGAGAGAGAGAGAGAATGAGAGAGAAAGAGAGAGAATCAGAATGAGACAGGGAGAGAAAGAGACAAAGAATGAAAGAGAGAATAAGAGAGAGAGAATCAGAATGAGACACAGAGAGAAAGAGACAAAGAATGAAAGAGAGAGAAGACAGAATGAGAATGAGAGGAGACAGAGAGAATCAGAGAGAGAGAGAGAGAATGAGAGACAGAGAAAGAGAAAGAGAAAGAGAAAGAGACAGAGAATGAAAGAGAGAGAATCAAAGAATCAGAGAGAGAATGAGAGAGAGAGACAAAATGGAAGAGAATCAGAATGAGAGAATCAGAATGATAGAGAGAAAGTGGGGGGAGAGAAAGGGAGACAGAAAGAAAGAGAGAAAGAGAGAGTGGGAGAAAGAGAGAGAGAAAGAGGGTGGAGAAAGAATGAGAGAAAGCGAAAATGAGAGAATGAGAAAGAAAGAGTGGGAGACAGAGAGAAAGAGACAGAGAGGAGGGAGAGTGCCTGAAGGACCCCATCCCGTACTGGGAGTCCAGGTGCTTCAGCAAGCGGCGCACTGGATTCGTATTAGTGGTCCGCGAAATTTAAAATTATAAAGTTGATGGTCCCTGAGGTCCAAAAGGTGGGGACCCCTGGCCTAAGACCATCGGAAAACACATATTTTTGATGGTTTTAGGAATAACTTTATCGTTGGGAGTCACCACAACATGAGGAACTATATTAAAGGGTCGTGGCATTAGGAAGGTTGAGAACCACTGCCTTAGTTGCTTGCCTTGCTTCGCTTGCCTTGCTTCGCTTGCCTTGCTTTGCTTGCCTGAATCCATTCCATCAGCAAGCAACTCCCTGCCTGCAATCACGCAGGCAGGGAGTTGTGGACTTCAACTCCCAGAATTCCTCAGCCAGCAAAACAAAGGTGGCTGAGGAATTCTGGGAGTTGAAGTCTACAAGTCTTAAAGTTGCCAAGGTTGGAGACCCCTGTTCTATTGGGTAAGTTTTTTTCCCCTTTGGGAGCTTTAAAAAAAATAGTTAATTGGTTGTTTTTTTTTAGTTGTTCTTTTTTAGACCTAGCCATTTAAAGTTTAGGAAGTTTTAAATTTAGCTTTCATATAAAAATAAAAATAAAATAAAATAATATTTGTGCAGCTTTCTGAGATTTAGTGTGTTTTTGTAGTGTTTCAGTCTAACTACACAAACACACAAAATCTCACAAAGCTGTATGTGGAATTTTGTGTGCGTAAAGTGTGAAAGTTGGGTTTTTGGGCTTTTTGTGGCTGTGTGAGGGTCCTGCTTGTTTCAGGGGCCATTTTGGGTCTAGCACAGCTGCTTTTACATTGTGGGTGAGCCAGTTATGTTGTGTTGTGTTGTGTGTGTAAAGTGTAAAAGTTGTTTTTTGGGGCTTTTTGTGGCTGTGTGAGGTTCCTGCTTGTTTCAGGGGCCATTTTGGGTCTAGCATAAGGTGACCAGATTTTAACATTGGTAAAGAGGGACATTGTGGGCGTGGCTTATTTTGTTGGCGTGGCTAGCTGGTCATGTGACTGGGTGGGCATGGCTAGCTGGTCATGTGACTGGGTGGATGTGGCTAGCTGGTCATGTGACCGGGTGGCCATGGCTATGCGTATAGGGTAAGGTGAACAGATTTTAACATTGGTAAGAAGGACACCATTGTGGGCGTGACTTATTGTGTGGGCGTGGCTTGGAGGCCATGTGACTGGGTGGGCATGGCTAGCTGGTCATGTGACCGGGTGGCCATGGCTATGTGTATAGGGACTTCTCAGAGGGCTGAAAAGTCATTTCTGACAGGTCCTCACACTTTTGACTGGTCCTCACACTTATGACCATCCTCACATTTATGCCCGTGCAGTATTCTTAACAACCATGTCACTCATTTCACAACTGCTTCTCTTCACCATGATGACAAGATAGGGCAAAAATGTAAAATGTGAGGACAGTCGTAAGTTCGAGGACTGGTCAAAAGTGTGAGGACCAGTCAAAAATAACTTTTTCAGCCCTCTGAGTAGTCCATATGCATTAAAGGATACAGCAACAGAGAGGGATGAAGGAATGGAAATTAGAGTAGGAGTGAGGGTAAGAGAGGGAGGAAGAGAGGAGGAGAAGGAGAAAGGAAGAGGAAGTAGGGAGGAGAAAAAGAGGGTGGGGGGAAGAGAAAGTAAGAAGGAAAGAAAAGAGAGTGGTGGTAGGTTTGAGGAGAAAGATTGCTGTACAATAAAAAAAACGAAAGGGAAGAAAGCCAACCCCAAGCAAATATAAAAATATTAAGATTAAGAATGAATTGTTAAACTTTAAAGAATAAAAGAGAACAAATATGAATAAATAGCAATAATTAGAAACACACATACAAACATGGAATGTATTTTCTTTGAACAGAATATTTGGCTGGTTCACAAATTTAAACAGCGTTTAGTCATTTCAATTAAATTTACAATTTCTATATTTCCTTTTTGCCATATTTATTCCTCATCTATTTTTTTAAAAAAACAATATTACCCTTCATTCTCATCTCTAATCTTAATCAAATTCAATTTTTCCCTTCTATTCTATATTATACCCCTTCCCATTGTCATCTATTTTTATATCCATCCTCACATTGGTTAATTATGTAATTATGTAATACAGTTGTTTAATACAAATTCAACATTTTAATATAAATCAATTAGTTATATAACTATCTTTTTTGTATATTAATCAATATGAACATGAATATTCCAATTATTTCCATGCAATCCAATTTCTTACAAATCAATTAATTATATTTACCAATAATAATAAACCAAATAATTTCCCCCATATATTCCTCCAAACCACAACTTAACCATTTCTGCTTTCAACACAATATACAATTATTAATAGTATCTCAATTATTACAATTCCCTAGTTAAATAGAGCTTTTTTTCTTTTGTGTTTTAAAATCTTGAACTCTCCTCTTTTGCCCAAAATTTCCCATTGTTTGCAGTTTTGTACCTACCTTTTTTGGTGAGGAAAAAGAAAAAGAAAAAGAAAGAAATCTCTCTCTGCCTCATTTTGTCATGTTGCAGGTTTAGTTTCGCTTTCGCCTTTGTTTTCAGTATAGCTAGGGGGGGAAAATCTGCTCCAGGAACTTTTTGCAGCTTTTTGCAGCTAATTAACCTAGCGGAAACTGTTAACAGGGGCTGTTTTTTCTATTTTTGCAGGCATGGGTCTATTCATTTTTTTTAAAACACTGATCAGCTGTAGGTCGGCCCTTTGAAGCCCCGCGGCAAGAGTTTAAAGAGTTTTTTTTCCCTCTAGCCATCAGCGGGGATTCAGGAGGCAGAATGAAAAATCGGGACTTTTTTAAAATGCCGCGGGACGCAGGACAAATTGCTCAAAAGCGGGACTGTCCCGCCAAAAGTGGGACGTCTGGTCACCTTAGTCTAGCACAGCTGCTTTTACATTGTGGGTGAGCCAGTTGATGTTTTTTTAATTTTTATTTGGTGTGCGTTGGAAGAGGGGTAGTCTTATACGGTGAGAATAGCTCAAACCCTATATTTTAACAGGAAAATTCAGGGGTCGTCTTATACGCCCTGTCATCTTATACACCAGAAAATACGGTACACAAAACAATAAGAGGTACCAAAAACCAACTTTTACACTTTACATACACACAACGCAACACAACTGACTCACACATAATGTAAAAGCAGCTGCACTTGACCCAAAATGGCCCCTGCAACAAGCAGGAACCTCATACAGCCACAAAAAGTTCAAAAACCAACTTTTACACTTTATACACACACAACACAACACAACACAACTGACTCACATACAATGTAAAAGTAGCTGCACTTGACCCAAAATGGCCCTGCAACAAGCAGGAACCTCACACAGCCACCCAAAACTCAAAAACCAACTTTCACACTTTACACATACACAACACAACACAACTGACTCACACATAATGTAAAAGCAGCTGCACTTCACCCAAAATGTCCCCTACAACAAGCAGGAACCTCACACAGCCACAAAAAGCTCAAAAACCAACTTTCATACTTTTTCCACACAAAATGCCACATACAACTTTGTGAGATTTTGTGTGTTTGTGTAGTTAGCGTGAAACATTACAGAAACACACCAAATCTCAGAAAGCTGCACAAATATTTTATTTTATTATTTTATTTTATTTTATTTATATTTTTATTAAAAAGTAACTAAATTTAAAACTTCCTTAACTTTAAATTGCTATGTCTAAAAAAAAATAATAAAATTCCTTTAAAAAAAACCCCAATTAACTATCTTTTTAAAGCTCCCAGAAAAAGAAAAAAACCTTGTTACTTACCAAATTGAAGGCACAAGGCAGGCAGGCAGGCAGATTGCTCACCGATTGGATTGATTGCAGGCAGGCAGATTGAGTTGCTAGCTGATGCAATTGATTGCAGCAGCCGAAGCAAGGCAGGAAAAGCAAGTGAGCCGGAAAGAAGCAGCAAGCTGCCAAGTAAGCAAGTGGGGACCAGGCGATTGGATGGGCATGGGCGGGGGGTGGGCAGGGATTTTTGCTATTGGTTCTCCGAACTACCCACCGCCATCATTAACAGATCACCCGATCCATTCTGAACCAGGAGCATTTCACCCCTGCAATACTCATGTTCTTAACACCTCAGGAAGCCTTACAAAAATATAGTTAAAATAAACCATTACAAATTGCCAAAACCACTAAACATCACATTTCAAAATTAAATTATTTTGATAGTGAGTAGAGCAGTTTCACAATCTTGGCAGCTTTATATGGACTTCAACTCCCAGAATTTACTGGCCAGTATGACTAGATATTATGACAAGAGTGCTGAAATGAAACAATTTCCTTTTTATGCTATGGAACAGCACCTTAACCAGAGAACTGTAACTTTAAGTTATGATTTGCTTTAGGTTAAGTCACCTTGGTCACAGTATTCTTATACCAAATATCAATAGGGATAAATCCATAGTTAACTCTTTCAGTTTACACACATAAAGCATGTGTCAACGACTGTGGAGAGCTCAATGTAAAAATAGAAATAATGAGGAAAGAATTTGATTTTCCCCAATCACTCAATGGTTTTGATGCAAATATTCTCTAAAAAAATAGACAAAGTGATGCCTAGTGAGCTACAATAAAAAGCTTTTTCTGTAAGTTAGTTCGTATTATAAACTCATCAAAATTCAACTTCCCAGCTTAGTGCTTTTTAGGATGCCTAAGATTCTTTTTTAAAGATCTACTCTCTTACATGAGCTACAACTATGTGTCCAATTGTCATGTTTATAACAGAAAAAAACAACAATCCAACTAGGCTACCATAGCAATGAGGCCAATGCACCCCAGGCTGTCAACTCGCAAAGCATTCCTGACCTGCTCTCAAGTTGCCATAGACAGGGGGATGGGGAATCGAGCCTCGCAGCTGCATTGAGAAACTTGCACTTCAGTCAAAACAAAGCAGATTCCAGCCGGCCAAGTCAAGGTCATATCCACGCAGACCCACAGTGGCCGGAAATTGTTTCATTGGATAATGTGACTGATGACATACCTTGGGGGAGGGGGAAACAGGGTCAGAACCAGGACACAAATTCAGTGAGGTCAGGGTTCGACTTCACTTGGTCCGTGCCGACATGAAACTCCTAATAATTAACTGGATTTCTTTTGAAGCTTGGCTTGGGGCTCATGATTTAATTAGGGCATCGGTTGGAACCCTGACAGCAAGCCAACTCTCTCAAAACTAATCAAAACGACTGGGACTCCTGAGCCCTGGGCTCTCCAGTTGCTCCCTAGGGTGCATGGAGAGAAACTCAAGCTACCATGGCAGAGGGTGGACTATCCAAACAGAGCCTGCTCCAGGCAACCCAAAAGAGGTAGAACTTGCCTCCACCCAGGGACTTCTAGGACCCAGCAGCCCAATCAGAACTGGAGTGCAACTCTCCCTGACCATCAAAGCCAAGACAGCCAAGACGCCCGCCCCAACAACTGAAACAAAAAGGGATAAGTATTGGTGGAAAAAAGTCCCTAAAGCAGCTGAGTTTGAGTTCCCCCAACCTATTTTCCAAGGCTGGGGAAAACTCCTGAGTGAGCTAGGAAGAGTGGAATGGATGTGGACTGGGAAAAGGCCAAACTCTCAAAAACTCTGATGGAACCCTTGGGGAGATCCATAGAGCAGTTGACGGAGGAATTTGACCAAACTAACTTTCATGATGAGGGACTGTCGTGCCACCCAAAAGAGAGGGCAGTTACAACTGAGCCCTTTGAAGTGAGGAGACGCAGATGGGAATGCAGCCCCCGTTCTCCACCCACTAGGAGAATGAGCCCGAGGATGCAGCCAGTGCCTGCCCCCAAGCAACAGGCAAGCCGCACAAGACAGATGGCCGCTCCCCTCTCTACGAACTAGAGCTGAGGGAGACCACCAAACACACCAAGTGCAGGCACATGGGGGCCAACATGAGGAGGGAGGAGCAGCGCTGAACGAGCCACCCGATTCAGGGGGAAATTCAATGGGGACTCAGACCAGCTGGCTCTATTCCTTGACTCAGCTGGAGTCCACTTAGAGTGCTACGGATACCTCTATCCATCCCACAGAGCCATGGTGAATACCATTGCCGAGGGGCTATAGGGAGAAGCAAAGGAATGGCTAGCAGCCCTTCACAAGAGAAGAGCCCCCCAGTTGCAAGACATTGACGACTTTCCACAAGAGCTAAAAGTCAGATTTGAGGAGGTGGAGGAGGATCAGTACATGGAAAATGAGCTCCGAAACCTAAAGCAGAGAGGGTGACATATTAAGGAACACATCCATGAGTTCAGGAGAGTTGTGGGAAGGCTACCCACTTTGCTGGAGGGGCTATTAGTTCACTTTTTTAGAACAAGCCTGGATAAGCAAATTGCCCAAATAATGGCCTATTGGGACATCCCGAACTGACTCTGAGTGGTTCTGAGTAGCTATAAAAGTTGATGGCGGATTGTGTGCCAAAGACATGAGAAAGCAATTGGACACCAAGAAGAGAGGACAATCAGGCCAGAGACTATCCGGCTGATAGGAGGCCATAGCATCACAACTGGCCCCAAGACCAACTCTCCCATGAAGCCAGCTGAAATACTACAGATGCGGAGGGATAGGCCACATTGCATCGGCATGCGTCCTAAAACTGGGGGTTAGAGCAAAAAGACTGGCCCACTGATCAGGTTCAAACAGGTCGATGTGTCCCTATTGTGGGGGAGCCTACACCACCCCCTGACTAAATCAGTGAAGCTAGAGCTAGTGAACCACTGGGAAACAATACAATTTGTAATAGCCCTCAAAATTACAAACGTGGTCATACTGGGGCTCTCCTGGCTAGCCAAGTGGGGCCCAACCATCTGGTGGCAAGGGGGCAACCAGAGGCTGAGGATAGCAAAAGGGCTCCAACTCCCTCTGCACCAGCAAACAGGAGCATCGCCCATGCAGGAAAACTCCCCAAAGGCCCCACCAGAATAATTGGCAGCCACCTCTGACAAAACCCCAAAGGCCAATCAGATCCCTGGAGAATATCAGGACCTTGCAGAAGTGTTCAGCAAGGTCAAGCGCCAAGGCCACCACCACCCCATTGCAAGATGGACTGTGCCATCCAAATCATCCCCTCGGTAAAACTACCCAAACCCAAATGTACATCATGACACCCCGAGAAATTCAAGAAATGCACAAATACATAGACAAAAACCTAGCAAGGGGATTCATTGAGCCAGCCAAGCCCACAGGTCCTATTCAAAGAAAAAAAAGAAGGAACCATTAAATTATGCATGGGTTTTAGAGGAATAAACTGAGTATGTGTACACAACCTATACCCCCTCCCTCTCATGAAGGACATGAAGTCTCATGTAGCCAAGGGAAAAGTCTTTACTAAATTAGACCTCAAAGAAATATACTACTGAGTCCACATTAGGGAGGGAGATGAATGGAAACAGCATTCAATTGCCCCCTAGGGAGCTTCCAATTCAAAGTAATGCAGGGCCCCCGGCGGTGTTTATGAAGTTAATAAATGAGGTGCTGCACAAGCACCTCTATAAGGGCATCCTTATCTACTTGAACGACATCCTCATCTACACTGAGACCATGGAAGACCACATACCCCTACTCCACCAGGTACTGGAAAAACATCTGGCATTAAACCTGTATGTCAAGCTGTCAAAATGTAAATTTCACCATGCACAGCTAGATTACCTGGGCTACTGAGTGTCAAATGAGGGTATAGAGATAGACCCAACCAAAGTACAAACCATCCTAGGCTGGCAGCCCCCTTGCACATGCATACAGCTACAAAGCTTCCTAGGATTCACAAACTTTTACAAGCAATTCATCCCCTCCTTCGTGAAGATTGCCAAACCCAATGACAGACCTCCTAAAGACAGGGGGCCCAGGGACAATTCCCTATCCAGGACAACCCCTACAGTGGGACCTAACCTGCCAGAAGGCATTCGAAACACTAAAAGAACGTTTTGCAAAGGAACCAGTGCTGAAGCATCCTGACTTAATGAACAAGCCTTCATTGTTCAGGCAGACGCCAGCGACATGGCAGTGGGAGCAGTGCTATTCCAAAAAAACTCCAAAGAAACAGCCAAGGAAAACTACAGCCCTGCGCCTACACCTCCCGCAAACTCACGGACACAGAGAGGCTTTGGGCCACATGGGAAAAAGAAGTCTTTGCGGTAAAATGGGCACTGCTAACCTGGCACCACCTGCTGGAGTGGGGGGGGGGAGAAACGTTTGAAGCCTGGACTGACCACAAAAATCTGGAGGCCCTTAGGACCCATGGAAACTATCACCCAAACAAGTTCGCTGGGCTCAATATTTCAACCGATTCAATTTCATGCTAAAACACATCCCAGAGGGGAGGAATTTCCTAGCTGACGCCCTCTCCCACATGCCCCAGTACAAATGCAAATGGGAGTAGGTAGTAGATACCATTATCCCCGCTACCCAAACAGCCGTCCAAGTGACCACCAGACAGCAACACCACAACCAGCAAGACCAACAAGCAATCTAACCATGAAATTCAAAACCGAACTGCTAGCAGATCCCTGGTTCCATGACAACCAACACATCTTGACAAAAAGAGGACCTAGCATGAAAGGAGATGAAACTCTACATCCCAGAGTCCCTACACACATTAATCCTCCAGAGGAGCCACCATGCCAAATCAGCGGGCCACTTTTTTATTTATAATTCAAGGTGGTAAACATACCTAAAGCTCCTACTTTTATTCTCCACAGCAATCCTGTGAGCTGGGTTGAGAGAAAATGATTGGCTAAAGACACCCAGACAGCTTTTATGCCTAAGAGATGCCTAGAATACACAGTCTCCTGGCTTCTAGTCAGCATCAGTGCAAATAAAGGTTATATGTGAGACAGATAACAAGTATTTCATCATAAAAATAGTAACACATTCAAAAAAATGATACCTGTTAAGACTGGTATCAGTCTGAGATAGGCTGAAACCTTTTGTTTTATGTAGGTACAGTAGTATCACTTTCAATTGTACTGGTGAAGTTTCTTTGTTCCAGAATGGCTGCTTTGGAATCTATAATGGAATATCTTGGGAGATTAAAATACAGCCATGATTCATGAAAGCATATGCCTTTTAATTATAATTTATTAGTATGAAAAGATGTCATCTGACTCTTCCTGATTTTTGGCTATCATAGACTAACAAAGCTTTCTTTCTGCAATATATTCAAGGAAGAAGATACAGCATGATCAAGAAGTTTTTGACAGGGCTATCCTTTGTGCACTTATTCACACTTCCCTGCATCAATAGGAAAAAAAAAATACATTCACAAAGCAGAAACCACAAATTTTTTTAGCCTGAAGAAAAGTCACTCTGTTTATTTATCCAGAAGCTTCTATCTATCTCCTGCATCCAGCACTTCTAGCTTTGCATTATTCACAGCAACCAGGGCTGTTAATTACACCGTCTCAAGTTGTAATTACTTAATTAAGCAACAGAAAAGATTGATTTGACCACAGTGCAAGCATCACAGAAGTTTTTCTGCAAGGAATAATCTGACTGTGACATTATGAAAGATAAAATGTCTGTTATTTCAGTGAACTTAAAGATAGAGATATAAAGATTAGATGTTTCAACCAGCCTATAACAGAGAAATGTTAATCATCAGAGATTACACTGCCACTCCTCTAAAACAAAGCAACTACAGTTTAAAGAATCTTAATTATACGAACTGCGTCAAGCTTTTTCACATAGTTTCTCTCCATTGAAATTTCATAGTGCAATCTACAGTATATTCCACCTCTGTACAATGAATGCATAAATAGAACCCACGTAACCATCCTAGTACCCAGAACTTAAATGTGGGACACAGAAGAATCCCTATTGTATGTCAGAAATGAAAGAGTTTTCCCTTTCCCTGAATTGGCATTATGCATTTTTAATTTTTTAATTAACTAGATAAAACAAAAACAAAGAATGCACAAAATTATAAAAGAAGAAAAAAAGGAAAGCATATAAAATGCATGTATGCATATTGCAAAACAAGGGAAAGGCAAATAATAGTATTTTAATATTCTTTGTGTAAAAATGCAACCTAGGCATCAGTGAGAGGTTCTGAGACCAAGCTCTTATTCATAGTCAAGTTCCATTTTACATATTTAATTCAGTACATCCAACTACAGAAACTTTCCTTTCTGGATCAGAGATGGGAGAAAAAATAGATTTTCTTAAGGGAATCATCTTGCTTAGAAGAATCTATACATAGTCTCTGAATTGCCAATTCATAAAAGGGGAATTTAAAAGTTGGATTTGTCAAGGTTGCATTTTATGATAATGGACATCAGCAAGAAATAATCTACCTTTGTTTGCATCAAGTTTTTTATGAATTCTTGTTTGTTTATTTGTTTATTAAAATCTAAAAAAGTCTAAGCACGTTCCTATACAGTACCTGAATGAAAGAATAGGAAGAAGATGGTTTCAAAACACTTCCCTTGAATTTCTAGTTTTTCCTCTGATCTTCTAGTAAGGCAGTATATACAAGAATATGAGGGGGAAGGAAGCAAAGAGGGAATACGTCATCATGTAAATACCATAATTTACGTATTTGTGTCATTCATAAAGCCATACAATAATGGCATTCAGATATTGATATAAAGGTATAGTACTTAAGGTCAGGGTAGGATTGAAAAATTTCAGCAACTGGTTCGCTGCCCAGTTGATGGGTGGGCGTGGCCATGGGGGCATGGCCTACTTGGCCTCTTGCAAAATGGTGGAGGGATGTTTTTGCCCTCCCCAGGCTCCGGAGGCTTTCCTGGAGACTCCAGGAGCTCAAAAACGGCCTCCCCCGGGTTCTGGAGGCCCTCCGGAGGCTGGAAACAGGCCCGTTTCCATACTTCCTTTGGCCCGTTTTTCGCCCTCCCAGAGCCTCCGCACGTGCCCTGCACTTACCTGGCATCCAAAATGGGCCACGTGGAGACTCCTGGGAGGGACGTGGCAGGTTGGGAGGGAGGGGTCAGCCAGTCTTTGGAACAACCGGTTTGGCGAACCAGATTAAAATTAACATCTGATTCTCCCAAACTAGTCCAAACCGGCTGAATCCCACCCCTGCTTAAGGTGCTCTCCGAGAAACCAGGAGACTGAATTCTAGTCCCAATTTAATCCTGAAAGCTGGCTTGAGCCAGTCACTTTCTCCCAGCTCAACCTACCTCAAAAGGTTGCTGTTGAAAAAATAGAAGAGGAAAGGAAATTAGGTATATTTCCCACTTTAAATTATTTATAAAAATAATAAAAAAATTAAAGATAAAAAAAGAAATAAAATAAAAATAAAATGGTAATGTGGCCCATTTATAATTGTGACATCATTGTGGTTTTTTATGGATACTACTAAGAACTCATTTTTCTCACGTCTCAAAGCGCTTGTAGTTAAAAATATAAAGAATTAGAAGTAACAGAACACTGAAAAACATAACACGTGCCTCAGTATTCAAGCTAGTAATCTTGCTAAGTATCTTTATGTATATTAATATGACCCAACTATGACCCAAAAAGAGAAAAATAACATTTAAATTTGCTCCTCTAAACAGATATAAATTTTGTACTGTAAAAACCATAGTGATTTGGGATTATTTATTAGAGATATTATGTTTATAAATTATCCTTCCATCCAATAAATGGGTGAGGTAATATTCCATCTCTTTGAAACTGAAAAACATAGACATGTTTTAATCCATTAAATGTTCAGAAGAAAAATGCAATTGCCTGTTTACAAAACTTAATGGGGAACCTAATTTTGAATTCCAAATCACACATACTTGTTTTTGTTTCTCCATCCCCCTAACTACGAAATAAGGATCTTAAATGCAATAATAATAGGTTCCAGGCAAGTTCATGTGGATGAACACAGTTTTTTAATATGATGGGCCCAACTCATTTATTGGAATTCAGTAACAACATAAAATAGGAATAGAAAAGTTCTGACACTATAGATGTTGCCAGACCACTTGAACACAGCTAGAATCCAGCAATAGTTAGGTAATTAAGTATTGCCCAACTCTGATATCAAAACTCTATTTAGCTGCCAGCATATCTAATTTTAGAATGCATTCTTGTACAAGAAGTATACAAATACACAAATTAGAACATGGATTTAAGTGGACTACTCATTGGAATAGAATCGATTGCTTAAAATAATCTTTTTTCATAGCATTTTAAATTAACTAATAAGATTTTGATTTAAAAACCCAACCTTACCCAAAATATTTGTTTATGAATATGTGTATCATTCTTGAAGGCTCAATTATCCTGAACCAAATATTTCCTCAGTTCTTGTTAGTTTAAAAGTTATTATCTATCTTTTCTTAAATGCAGTCATTCTGGCTGAACATGTCTATTTCTATTGTGGAGGATTGGGGTTTTTTTCCCTACAATACTCCTCAGGTCTTAGCAAATCTGAGCTCTTAACACTACCGTACATTGCCCAGGAGGATCATAATTTTTTGTGGAGATCTCAGTGTTAATCCTTAGAGTTTCCAGTTAAAAGAATAAGATACTCAGTGGTGGACTTCAAATAATTTAACAACCAGTTCTCTGCCCTAATGACCACCTGGGTAGGTGTGGCTGGGTGGTCATGTGACTGAATGGGCATGGGCAACTTGTTGTCGCTCACGTCGAGGGGTATTTAGCCTCACCTGGCCTCTCATGACCATGGAGATGCTGCAACAGTCATAAGTGTGAAAAACAGTCACATTGGCACTTTTTTCAGTGCCATTGTAACTTTAAATGATCACTAAATGAACTGTACAAGGATTACCTGTATAAAAATAAAAAAAGCTTCTTTGCTTGCAAAAAGTTGCCCTAAATACCAATCATTAGATTACAAATGGGGGAAATACACACTGAAGATCAATGAGTCACAGCTGTCATGAATACCTTCCTTTTCCTCAGCAATACCTGCAACCCAGAGTTACAAATCAGGCAGGGTTCCAGAGCACATTGAGGAATTAAAATAGTTAAAATACAGCCAACTCTTGCTCATAAAGTGAAACCCTTTAGCAGAGAGGTCATTTAAGCTCTCCAGAAAGTGGGTGGGCATATTTGGGCTTCAAAATGCCCAGCTAAAGAGACAAATTAACAAATTAACATATTGAGTGAGGGCTAATCCCATTCTGTCTTTGTTCAGACCTTGCTGCAGGGAATTTTTGCCTATGAATATAGCTATCTATCTCTTTAGCTCTTAAGTGCTGACATCTGCTGTGGGCTATTAAGGAAGGTGGGGGCTGCTTTCTCCCTCTAAGAAAACATGTTTCTCCATTTTTCATCCAGGGAAATATATTCTTCCTTTTTAATATTTCTCAAAATATTTCATTCTTCTAGGAGAGGGGTGGGTACTAACTTTCTACAATTGGTGCCATGTTACTATGCCATATTATCATGAGAGCAAACTATAACAATTTGGAAGGAGGATCCACTTATTATCAGTGAGCAATCATGTAGTTTGGCCACTCTAAAGCAATGCAAGAGACTCCTGTCCCAAAGATGCTTTTTCAAGAGGCAGCTGAACTTTCTGGAAACTAAGAAAGTCCAGTTGCCTCTTGAAAAAAGCACTTTTGGGACAACCATGACCTGGATGACTGAAGAATCCACATAGACAAGAGACTCCTGTGCTCAGTGAACTGACAAAGCACACAGGAAAAGCAATCATTAGATCCATTTGCACCACTTAAAGATACCATATGGTCTCACTCAACTCACAAGATATCCTAAGGTAATCATCCATATTTAAGGAAAAATCACATGCCCTGAGAAAGGCAGTAAAAAATCAGACAGAATCCTGCCTCTCAGCCATTTCTTCTATGGCTATGCCAACCCTTCTGTAAATAGCTGTTCAAGCCCCAGGAATAAAAGTACCACAAAAAACTCAGGGGGGGTGGGGAATCCGGAGAAGCTCAGATACAGACAGAAAATCTGGGCATACTGCCAAGAACCTTTAAGGCTGTTACAATGTAACAAAGCTTAACCCAGAGGCAGTTTCTGAAAACACTTAAAGCAGCAGGGGCAGCAATTAAGATAAGGATTAGGCTAGAAATACAGGCACACTCGAATCTTTCCTTCCTGTGTTCCTTGCAGGATTAGCCATGTAAAGTGGGAAAATATTTCTTCCAACAACCGGTTCTCCAAACTGCTCAGAAAATTAACATATGGTTCAGGAGAACCTGTGCGAACCAACAGGATCCCACCACTGCTTATACTTTGGTGGTAGTTGTTTTATTCAGAGAAGCTCCAACTGAACTATTTGAAAGGCTTCCACTTTAACCCTAACTTGGGAGAAGCCTGATATCCATATCTATCCATAGCTCTTCATACCCATCATATCTATGAGGTAAGCTAGCTCAGGAAACAGACCCCTCAATTTTGACCTTACAGATATAGTCCAGTAACAGAATGTTGAAAGCCTGTGTGTATTCCCTTCCTTTCCCTATATCCCATAGTTAGGATGGAGCCAATTCCAATTTCTTTTTTGTACCTTTCTGCTTTCCCCAGCTTAAAGCATGGTTTTGTTTTTGTAACTACAAAATTTCTCCAAAATTATCTCTGTCAGTCTCTGAACCACCAAGCAGATTATACAGTCTTTTTCTAGAATAAAACTAAAAGGGGCCTCATAGTTCTAGTCCAAACCTTAGGATAATGTTAGAATTTGAAGGTCAAAATTTGAGTTTGATTGGCATGAGCTTTTACGGTATGATAAAGTTATTTTTGTAGATTTTGAAAATAATTATATGAGAAATGCCATATTAGGAATATGGAATAAAAATAAACCAGGTTGTGCCTGAAAATACCTTTACCAGTCTCAGCACAACAAGCATTTTACTGAAAAGAAAAAACAGGCTAACATATCAGGACTTAGTAACACAGGAAATGGACAGTTTAAAATTGCTCAAGAGAATTTGAAAGACAGAATTTGAAAATGAATCACATCTGCAAACCATAAACATGTGATAGCAAAAAATGTATAAACATTTAATAAATTTGAAACAGAAGATGAACAAGTTAAAGACTGTATGATAAAATGGCCTACAAATTTTGGTTATAATATATGGATAAATGGGAGAAAATGTGGATAAAATTCACATTGTATTATAGTTTAAGACAGTGGTTCTCAACCTTCCTAATGCTGCGACCCTTTTATACAGTTCCTCATGTTGTGGTGACCCCCAACCATAAAATTATTCCTAAAATCTTTGAAAATATGTGTTTTCCGATGGTCTTAGGCGACCCCTGTGAAAGGGTCATTCGACCCCCCAAAGGGGTCCCGACCCACAGGTTGAGAACCACTGGTTTAAGAGATAACTTTTACAAAATCACATACCAATGGTATATAATACCAAATGAATTATGTAAGATGTACACTATTAACGTACTTCTAGTCAATGTTGGAAATGTGAAAAACATGAAGGTGCATTTTACCATGTTTGGTGATCTTCTGAAAAAGCACAAAAATGACATAATAAAGAAAACATGGATGTGATGATATAAGGAAGATTATAATAATTATAATCATTAATATTAATACCGGAACTCTTTTTATTGAGATTACGGATAATCAGAAAAGACACTGACAACATTATTTTATATATGGTAACTGCAGCAAGATTACTATATTCACAAAGATAGAGAAATAGTAAAAGAATCCCAATAGAGGAATAGATTGTGAAGATGGTAGAACTAGCAGAGATGACAAAAGTAATCTGTTTGGTCAAGGACAGAACAATAAACAGTTTTATCTTTAATGGAAATCTTTAATAGACTTTTTGCTTGAAAATAAAAAAAGTGAAATAGTGATTTCTGAATTTTACGATTGAAAAAATATTAAATAAGAGGCTGAAGGGATTATTGTAATATTAAGGAGGGATAATGAGTTTGTAACTGCTGTACCTCAGTGGGGTGGGATGATACAATTTCCTGAAACAATCTTTTCTACTGCTTAACAGTTCCTACAGAACTAACAGAAAATGCCAACCCATTGATGATTGTCCTTCTAAGACAGTGTTTCTCAACCTTGGTAGCTTGAAGCGCTGGCTGGGGGATTCTGGGAGTTGAAGTCCACCCATCTTCAAGCTTCCAAGGCTGAGAAACACTGTTCTAAGACAATAGAAAAGAAGGTCATTCCCTCCTTTCAATTCTTTAGATTCTTGAAAATTACTTCACATATCCTCCTCTATCTTCTCTTTGAAGACTAAAAATAGCCAGTACTATAACCATTCCCCACTGAATATGATTCTAGGTCCAACAAGTGTTTTGAGAACTCTCCTTTGAACTCATCCTTATGGTAGCCAGATTTACATGTATCCCTTTACATTTACGTTTACATTTATCCCTATCAAATTTCCATGTTTATTTCAGCCAGCTATTCAAGCTGGCATAATTTTGTGCCATCTGCATATTTGATGCAATCCTTTCAATCAAGACATTAATAAAAATGTTGAGAAACACAGGGCCCAGCATAAAAGCCTTGGTATTCATTTTGACATTACCATCCAAGCTGATGTAGCACTTTTTATGAATACTATACTAACTGGGTTCAATCATTCAATTAATTATGAGTTAATCTTAACAGCTGCATCATGTAGCCCATATTTTACCATTGTGTTAATGGGAATTCGAGCCAGTTTGGTGTACTGTGTGGTAAGGCATCATGCTAGAAACTGAGAGACCTGGTACTGTCTTAGGCAGAAAACCAACTGGCTGATCTTGGGCCGGTTACTTTCTCTCAGCCCTAGAAAGGAGGCAATGGCAAACCACTTCTGAAGAATCTTGCCAAGAAAAACTGTAGAAACTCGTCAGGGCTTTTCTCCATGATTGAAGAAGAAGAAAAAGTGAGAATATCATTTGCTGAGTTATTTGCCAGAATCAAATTATACTATGTCCATAGTATTTCTCCAATTTATTAAATTAGTAAATTCTGTCAAAAATATCATCATGCACTGAAGCTTATAGTCTAAAAAGGGCAAATCATAAAAGAAAAAAAAATGGCAGAAAAAAGCCACAAGAGTATTCTGGTACCAATTGTTAAGGATTTTAGTTTCTCTCTCTGGAATCAATGACCAATGAAAAGGCAAAACTTAAGGAAGGTAACTTCTCAGAAAGATTCACAGTGTCAAACCCTTTGAGGCTGGAAAAGAACCGTTTGGATTTCTGGAATGAACTTACTGCTAGTATTCTAATAGAATGAAATTTATTTTATTTATTTATTTATTTATTTTATTTCTATACCGCCCTTCTCCCGAAGGACTCAGGGCGGTGTACAGCCTAATTAAAAACACAAAGACAGACAAAATTTAAAAATAATTAAAATTATTAAATAATAGGCCCAATTTATAAAACCCCAAATTTAAAATCCCATTTAAAACCAATTAAAATCTTTACATTGATAGCCCAGCCTGGCAGAACAACATGGTTTTGAGGGCACAGCAAAATACACAGAGATCAGAGATTTTACGAATTTCTGGGGGCAGTTCATTCCAAAGGGCAGGGGCTCCCACAGAGAAGGCCCTCCCCCTGGGTGTCGCCAGCCGACATAATTTGGCCGATGGCACCCTGAGGAGACCCTCTCTGTGGGACCGAACTGGCCGGTGGGAGGCTACTGGTGGCAGAAGATGGTCTCAAAGGTATCCAGGTCCAATGCCATGGAGCGCTTTAAAGGTGGTAACCAACACCTTGAATCGCACCCGGAAGACCACTGGGAGCCAGTGCAGCTCACGCAGGAGGGGTGTCACATGGGCACAACAAGTTGCACCCATAACCACCCGCGCGGCCGCATTCTGGACAGTTGGAGCCTCCAGGTGCTTTTCAAAGGGAGCCCCATGTAGAGAGCATTGCAGTAGTCCAGTCGGGAGGTGACAAGGGCGTGAGTGTCTGTGCGCAAGGCGTCGCGGTCCAGAAAGGGCCTCAACTGGCGGATCAGGCGAACCTAATAAAAAGCCCCCCGGCCACGGCTGTCATATGTTCTTCTAAAGCCAGCCGTGCATCCAGGAGGACGCCCAGATTGTGGGCCCTCTCTGTGGGGGGTAAAGACTCACCCCCAATAGTCAGCAATGGCACCAGCTGACTATATCATGGCGCCGGGAACCACAGCCACTCGGTCTTGGAGGGGTTAAGTCTGAGCCTATTTCTCCCCATCCAGACCCGCACAGCCTCCAGGCAGCGAGACATCACATCAAGGGCATCATTGGGGTGGTCTGGGGTGGAGATGTACAGCTGAGTATCATCAGCGTACAGATGGACTCTCACCCCAAAACCACGGATGATCTCACCCAGCAGCTTCACATAAATGTTGAACAGAAGGGGCAAGAGGACCGACCCCTGCAGCACTCCCCATGCAAGGCGCCTCGAAGTCAACCTCTGCCCCCCTGTCAACACAAACTGCGAGCAGTCGGAGAAGAAGGAGGAAACCACCCCAAAATGGTGCCCCCTATTCCTAACCCCCTCAGCCACTGCAGCATGATACCATGGTCGATGGTATCAAAAGCCACTGAGAGATCTAACAGGACCAGGACAGATGAGCAACCCCTGTCCCGAGCCCTCCAGAGATCATCCACCAACGTTTCTGTGTTGTACCCCTGCCTGAAGCCCGACTGGTACGGGTCCAGATAGATAGCTTCATCCAGGTGCCTGGGCAGTTGTTTTGCCACCACACTCTCAACAACCTTCACCACAAAACAAAGTTTGGAGACCGGACGGTAGTTGGCTAATTCAGCTGAGTCCAGGGAAGGCTTCTTGAGGAGGGGCCTCACCACCGCCTCTTTCAAGGCAGCGGGAAAGGCACCCTCACTCAGAGAAGCACTTATTATCCCCTGGAGCCAGCCTCGTGTAACCTCCCAGGAGGCCAGTACCAACCAAGAGGGACACGGGTCCAATAAACATGTGGCGGCACTAATCCTACCCAGAACCCTGTCCACATTCTCGGGAGCCACAGGATCAAACTCCTCCCAGATAATATTCTCAAGACCTACCCTCGTCTTCTCCCCTGGACTCACCCAGTCAGAGTCCAAGCCTTCCTGAATCCGAGTGACTTTATCATGCAGGAATTGCACAAAATCCTCAGCTCGACCCTGCAAGGGATCTTCCTGCACTCCCCCCCACCCGAAGAAGGGAGTGGGTCACCCTAAACAAGGTGGCTGGGCGGTTCTCTGCAGATGTGATAAGAGCGGAAAAATAGTTAGATTTTGCCACTTTTATCGCCACTAGGTAGGTCTTGATATAAGACCTCACCAGTGTCCAGTCAGAATCGGATTGACTAGTCCTCCAAATGCTCTCTAGGCGTCTTTTCTGATGCTTCATCTCTCTCAGCTCCTCGGAGAACCAAGGAGCCAATTGAGGTCGGCATCGGGTCAGAGGCCACAAAGGCATGACGCGGTCCAAAGCCCCGGCGGCCGCCCTCTCCCAGGCGGCCACCAGGTCTTCAGTCGAGTCATGTGCCAGGGTCTCAGGAAATGGCCCAAGCTCCATCAGGAACCTTTTGGGATCCATCAGGCGCTTGGGACGGAACCATTTAATCGGTTCCATCTCCCCGCGGCGGGAGGAAACGGCAGGAAAGTCCAAGGAAAGAAGAGAATGATTTGTCCATGACAAGGGTTTAATGTCTAAATCCCCTCTACCAAGATCATTCAACCACTGACCAGAGACGAAAATCAAGTCCAGAGTGTGTCCCCCTGTGTGAGTGGGGCCCTGAACTAAATGGGTCAGGTCCATGGCCGCCATGGAAGCCATGAACTCCCGAGCCACCTCTGATGCCTCACCTGACAATAAGTCTGGGGGTATCAACCACCACCCTGGCAATATCATCGAGCAGCTCGGTCATGGTCGCCGCCACATGGCAGGGAGCCAGGTACGTAGTCAGCAAACCCATCTGCCTCCCAGGGCCCCACTTCACAAGGTGGGACTCACATCTGGCTATCTGAGGAACAGTGGTCTCCCTTGGACTAAGACTTTCCCTAATAATCGCCGCCACACCCCCACCCCTACCCTGGGCCCTTGGCTGGTGAAATGCACAGAAACCTGGTGGGCACATTTCAATGAGGGGAACCCCCCCCCCATGGCCCAACCAGGTCTCTGTAATACCTGCCAGGTCTGCACCCCTCTCCAAAATAAGATAAGAAATAAGAAAATAAAGGTTCTCTGAGTTTATGGGTTGGTTTCCGAACATTTCATTACCAAGCTAGGTAACATCTTCAGTGGAGTAAGGGGATGTCAGTGTCAGTGTTCTGTTTATAAGGACTTAGGTGTGGGTGTGTCAAGTGAGGGTCTTATGACAGGTCTTGTGATGAGTCAGCTGTGAGTCATCTCTGATTCTTGTGATGGGTCTTGTGATAAGGAGATTGCTTCAGGTCAGGGTTGTTGGGAAGTGAATTGCTGGTGTGTGTGAGGGGGAAAATTGCATGAGTTGGTTGAAGATCAATGCTGAGCCCTTCACACCTAAGCCCTTATAAAGAGAACACTGACACTGACATCCCCTAAACTCCACTGAAGATGCTACCTAGCATGGTAATGAAACGTTCGGAAACCAATCCATTAGCATGGAGAACTAGCCTTCACCCTCATCCTACACCTGAGCTACAGATATTTCCACTATAGCAAATATAATAGAATTTTGAAAGCCTTCCAAAGCAGTTCTCCATCTCAGTTTATATGCAGCATCATAAAGGTGGACTTACTTTCTTGATATATGTTACCCCTGCCCTCAACTAAGGATTTTTTTGTAACAGTCCAATTCTCTTGTGTAAAGGTCTTGCTCCATCTTCCATATACCCGGAGTCTGTTAGACAGCTCATCACAATAACAGGCCTACCTTCTTCCTTCTCCTGTGCCACATTTAGAGGTGTTACATGGCTATACTAGTCAAACATAAAATGCAATATTTGGACACAGTTCCACAAGGAAATATATTGTAATTTCATAATATCAAATGTCTAATCTTTACAGCTCTGAAGAGATATGTGAGACTGAAGAAATCTTAGGGGAGAAAAACATTGGCACTAAATTAGACTTCCATTTGCCAATGAAAGCTTCCTCAAATTACCTCAGATTGCTCCTGCAATCACTAAAAAACTTCAGTGGCCTATCTCATTAATGCCAATAGTCTAGCAACCAATACGTTAACATTGTTAAAGGTTTCGGCTGCATTCCTACTATAAAATTGAATTCAGTTATAATATGCTACGTAAAGACAAACTGCACTGTAACAAATGAGAAACGCATTCAAAAAAGAGTAAGCATAGTACATGATGCAGGTCAGGTCAGCTCAAGTAATAAGCTTGGTTGAAATGAAAATTTATATTTCTACTGTACACACATTTGACTTTCTGCTTAAGACAAATAGAACAAACGGCAAAAATAAGCAAGCATTCTCAATTTGTATTATTTCCATGGCTGCAAACTCTTTTTACTTATTTGACAGTTCATATGTGTTCTACACCAAAGGAAGACATTTTATTGCCACCAAGTTCTTATGAACTACTTGTCGTTGCCATACAAGATACATAGTGGAGGTTGAAGTCAGACGCATTTTGAAGACAACAAGCTTACCTACCTCTTTTCTATTTTAAAAGCCAAAGTATTTCTGAATATAGGAGATCTATACATTTAAGTATGGATTTAATATACAGTAATCATAAGAAAAACCTATATAAGGATGGATTTTCAAGTTTTCTCTCATCCAAATACAATTCTCTCATCCAAGCACACTCTTGGTATTAAACACTGCTTGAAAAGAAAAACACTGAGGAGGCAAACTTCAGGAAATTAAATTTCAGTTGGAGAGAGGATCCTGCATTCCTCATGCAGCCATACTTTATTATTAAAAATGTATTTTGATGACTTTCATATATTGGTCATGTTATATATTGGTCATATAGTTTGGTCATGCTAGTTTGGCTCTCACAGGTTGGGAAAACACAAAAGACCTATAGAAAAAGGCGATCAGATTGTTAGCTCTGGATTGCCTCAATGGAAGCAATCTTTTTTGGATATGTCAGACACAGGAGAATGGATTAATGAACTTGCCAGAAATAATTGTGAAAACAGTAAAGACAATGTCCTCTTCCCCTCACAGAAATTGCTCTCGTGAGAATTACATGCAGATGTACACACCTCTCTTTAAGTTGTTCGATATCAAACAGGATTTCATCTCTCTGTATCCGTGCTCTAGCACTAAGGTTCTCACTCTGTAGGTTTTCCAGATAATCTTCAACTTCTGTTGGGGAAAAGATTGCAAAGAAATAAATAATTAGACTTTATTCATAAATGTGAACAATATACTGAAAATTATTAAACTGAGGACAAATAAACATAACCTCATTTAAAATAAAGGTGAATGACCATTCATTGACAAAGACAGTAAAAAAAAAAGTGAAATTTATTAATAAATAAAAGAAAGCAAGTTAGAAAACCAGAAGTAAACAAATATTATATGTGTGTAGACAGAGGAAGAAATCTAGTTTGTTGTTATGATTTATGATGTCCACAAAAATTCTTTTTTTTTTTTTATGAAATTTTATTGAGTAAAGAATAGAATATATTACATTTCAAACTCTACGGTTCGGCAACGTGTAGTCATCTTGTATATTTACATATATGGAATCTAACCACTAGGCTAAGCCAGCTTAGCCTAGTGGTTCCTTCACGGCCTACTGATTGTTGTTCAACTGTCCACAAAAATTCAATATTTCTTGAATTCTTGAATTATTTTATCAATCACATTAAAAAAAAAAAGAATGCTCCTGAAGGGAGGAAAAGGTAGAAACTTATTTTTTTACTTATTTTATTTCCTGCATATGAGATTGCTATCTGAGTGATTTCATCACATATGATCATATATTATTCTACAATAAATAACTGTTTTGCACCACCAAATGTACATATAAAGGGATGACAAGGCTTATTTCTTGGTACATCTAGACTTTTTATACTGATAAAAAAGCCAAAGGTACATAATTAATTCTAATTCCTGTGTTATAGTAGATCAACAATAGGATGCAATGTAATAAAAATGCCGATCACTTCTGCAAATTTCTCCAATACACAACTTTTCCCTCACATTTCCACAGATATCAGCCATGTTCATAAGAAATGAGATAGGATGCCTGGACAAAAAAAATGCAGAGTAGACCAGGAAGAGTGGTACATAAACAATAAAAAATTGAATTACTTTATTTTTACTGCACATCTGTGATCTTATAAAATATCCAGAAAAGGCAATACAAGTGAACAAGTTCAGATGTCAACATTTCCCAGGGAAGGAGAAAAACAAAGAAAGACAGAAACAGCCTTGCCCAACCTAAGATTGGTACTTCTCATTCAAATATATATTTAAAAGGTGGGATGGGGAAGGAAGGGTTAGAAAAACTTGTAAACAGAATAAATTAACTATTATTCTATTAAATTAACTATTAACTATTGGATTAGCCCTAGTTTATTGTTAGCCAGAGGACCTTAGAGTTAAAATCTGATGTACTGAAAATACTTTTCAGTATGTTTACTAAATAAATTTCTTTCAGTACTGAATAAACACAGCTTGTCCCCTCACACCTGCCAAGATTAGAAAGTAGTTTTCCATGCAGCCTCAAGCCTTAGCAATTATTCTTTTATAAATTAATTTCTTGTTATTATTCTGATGATGTAAAGTAACACACTCTTACTTACAAATGAACATCTCTATATGTAGGTGAAGTACTTGACAATCCAACTTCTATTTCTGATCTATGTTTTCTAAACAATATGATTACTTCTGATGACATATAAAACAGACATGGTAGCTGACACTGCAGCCTGTTTTTCTAGCTTATATTAATAGAATGTGCCTTCACTATTGGAAGGCCTAGAGACTTTCTGGGTTGTAAAAAATGCAGCAAGTTTGATAATAGGAGAGCATGACATGCAATTAATCTCCATTCATAGCCTGCTCTACTTGTCAGGAAAAGAAGACTCCTTCTTTAGAAGGAGATCTGAAGACTTCAATTAAAAAGAGTCAGCTAACAAGAAAATAATCTAAGCTAAAGGAAAGGTGGCAGGTGCCGAAAATGAGCTGTTTACGAGAAATGTCAGCTCAAAACAATAAAGCACTGAACATTAAAAAGAAGCAAAATGAAATGAGTTGACAGTATCACATCCTCCATTTTAAAAAGGAAAAGAAGACCACATGTTCAGATGGGGAAGATAATTCAGTAAGAAAAAAAAGTGTTTCTAAACCAGAGCCCAAAATGTTGAAACTTATATTTGAGCTAAAAATCTTTTTAAAAGCTGTTTTTAGTTTCTTGTTTCAACTCTGGGACATATGAACTAACAAGAATGTCCACAAGCCTCTGCAGCTTTCATCTCATTAATTCACACTTATGGTGATCAAGTATTTGTCATCAAGTTATAAAGTAACTGTTTAAAATCTTTTCAGACTAAATCCTTGCAATATTCAGTTGGATAAGCCAACTGAAAATTAACACTGTATAGTAGAAATACTAATCCAAAACCTATTTAGCAGATAAAGCTTTCCTGCCACAGAAAATTCTGAGAAAAAACATAATGAGAAGAAAGAAACTTAATGATGCCAATTAAAGAAAAAAAATCAAAACTAACTTAAGTAGGTAGACAAATGAGATGAAGGGAGAAAAACTTAAATCAATACCATGGAGCTGGATATAAGCATCAGAAGAGACTAAGTGCCGCTGCTATTAATTTTTAGAAACTTGCTCATCACTTGTATGTACAATTCTACACACATACAGAAATATTTTTTAATGTCAAATGTTCTGCAAATGTATGCTAGCATTGCAAACATAGGCTTCTAGTTCAAAGTTATGGTCTAACTCTTATCTGAATATAACTTAAAAAGAGAGTAGGAAGAAATATAAGTTTATAAATTAAAGGCATTGAAAGTCCTATTTCCTTCAACATGTATCTTTGTAAAGTTGTTTGATTAGCATTCAGAAGACCAAATACCAAAATGAACTAAATGTTACACCTTCTCTAACGCCTTGTATAACAAATCCCTTCTTTATAAATCATTAAAATATACCATCATCTGCAACATTTTGATATTAAAAAATTATAAAAGGACTAAGGATCCAGATAAAATTGAAATATTGAAACTTTTACAATAAGATTTTTGGAATGAATTAGGAAAAAATCAATAGCTTTTCTTAGGAAATGGGTTCTATTTGGGTTTTTAAGCAAAGATAAGCAATTTCATTATTTCAGAATGGGATACTAGAGCAGACTAAAGTCAGTACTTTATATATTTTCTTTCTCTTTATTATATTCTTATTTTTCTCTATTTTTTTTCTTTTTTCTTGCATTTTTCCCTCTTTTCTATTCTTTTTTCTTTGTTTAAGTTTAGTTTGTACTACATTTCACTATTATAATTAAAATTCTTAAATGGATGGATGATAATACACATAGCAATAACAATAGCATAGTTGAGGTCTATTGATGAAATTGTTTATTTTGTTTATTTGTGTTAAGCACATTTTACAAGATTAGACTTGTCTTGTTTGATGAGCAACTAAATCAGGAATGTCAAACACAATTTCATTGAGGGCCGCATTAGGGCTGTGGTTGACCTTGGGGGACCGGGCAGGCAAGGCTGACTGGGTGGGTGTGACCACTCCCCAAACTGCTGACATGTTTCCACTTTGTATTGGGTAGACCGGGCCGAAGCCACATTGGCCGGATGTTTCTTCTTTGCATTGAGTAGACTGAGCCGAAGCCATCCTGGCCCAATGTTTCCTCTTCACATTGGGTAGACCGGGCGGAAGCCAACGCAGGCCAGTCCCTTACATTTTCCAGGATAGCCCAGGAGGGCAGATCTAACCACATTGCGGGCCAGATTCAGCCCACGGGCCTTGTGTTTGACATCCCTCAACTAGGTGGTCAACCTTATGATCACCAACCTTATGATCAAACCCATTCCTCACTTCTCTTTCTTTCTTTCTTTCTTTCTTTCTTTCTTTCTTTCTCTTTCTTTCTTTCTTTCTTTCTTTTTTTCTTTCTTTCTTTCTTTCTTTTTCTGATGCTACAAAAGGGCTTAGCTTAGAGAAATTCTGCATAATGGAACAAGTTTGTCACCTACTTCTTACAAGGTCATAGTTTATATAACCCTAAATGAGGCTTGGCTTAGAAAGATTAAGAAACAGAAATGAATAAGCATTAAGCAGTGTTACCCCATGGTTCGAAAATATGTACCCTCCCATTTTAAACAACTGCACCTTGCAAAAATGAAAACATCCAGTATACCCTCCTATATTGTTTATTTTACAGCGATACTTGTAATACTCATCTTTTTTCATTACTTATAAATTGCCCGACTATACAGGGTAATTTTATGTCACCATATCACTTTCTAATTATATTTCTAACACATTATGTTGCTGTTTTATGCAGCACTGTGCAAAATTTGTGAAGAAGTCATTGTTAGAAGTAATCAGACCTAGGTAGCTTATAACTGTCCTGTTGTCCTTAACTCATGGTTATGTAGTACTGTTTATCCTACTATATCTTGTTATAGTTCTTTTTTGATTGGACCACAGAATATTACATTATTATACACTATATAACATTCCTTAGATGTAGCTTTAATCTTAATTAATCTTGTAACTTCTCAAGTACTTTTACTCTTTTCAAAACTTGCAATCATAGGTTACCATTAATGGCATGATTGTAAACTTTTTAAGTCTTTTGTCATATATTTGTCAGTGACCAAAACATACCATTATATTATCAATAAAGAAAATACATAAGCATTCTGCAATTTTTGAAAGATTAGATAAGCTAATATTAGGTGTGTTGCAGCATTTAAATACATACACACACACACATAATCAATGAATGAAATGCTTTGTTATTGTTTTTATATGAATTTATGCAGACAATTTATATAGGGCAAAATAATAGAATGCAGACACCCTTCCTGTCTTTGAAGGAGTCTGATAGCACTTTTTCCAACTAATAAATGTTACTAAAAGTCATCAGATGCTTGGTAGTGGCTTGACTAATGTAGGATTTAAATTGGAAAGAGTTGGGGAAAGGAAATGGAGATAGGTTGATTATGCAGATAAAGGTTATATGTGAGGCAGATTATATGTTACCTTCTCAGTTAAAAACCCATTATTTGTTGAGACCTTTTCAGCCTAAAACATTTTAATGTATGTGAGTTCAGCAACCTTTCTATTAATTGTGCAGTTAAAACCTCATTTTATCAAAAGGATCACTTTAAAATGTGCAAGAGAGTGTCCAGGGAGGTTAAAATGCCCCAATACCACTTTGTCCTTCTTTTGAGTAGATGTGTCCTGATATGAACTTGTGTCCATTAATTCTTTTGAGCAAAATTGTCTTATATGTCCTGCAGAGATGCATTGTTAGCAGATGATGACATCTGTCACCCCAAACCATTTATGTACTTGTTGGGACCTGTAATGGTATTTTTGTCTTGATGTGGAGCCAAAGTTGATATTTGGATTTGTTGCAGGGCCTCTGGTAGACTGAATGGCTGCATTAGAATCAGTTTCCATAATATCTCAACTATATTCCAGACTAAAATCCATGTATAAGGTTGGCTCAAATCATTCTGCTTTTGGATATGAAACAGCAAATGATCATCCAATTACAGTCGAAGTATCTATTAATGAATTTGTTGGGGCGGGGGTTGGAATCACACAAGTACCTCTCTTCTAACAAACTCCACTATATAGCAATTTACCACCTTGATCTCACTGAGTTCAATGGGAGCCTCTGAGAATTTGTAAATAAAAAATAAATAAAATGCATTGGTTCTATCTGAAGGAAGAACATTGGTCTTCCATCATTCTTATTTATTTATCAAATGTATCAACTGCCCGTCTTATTACAGGGCAACTCTGGGTGGCTTAGAATATTAAATATTCTAACTTGGGCAGTTGATAAAAGCAATATATGTCAGCACACTTTTCTGCCAATCAGATTAAAAGAATTAAAAGGGAATTAAGGAATGCATGTTAATGTGGCCATAAGGAAAAGCCCTATTTAAGCCAATTTCAAATATGTTGGCATTCATTGAACCTACTCCCAAGAAGCATATATAAGAAGCACAGGCAACCCAGAGATCACTACAAGATGGATTGTATCTCCACTGAAGCCATAGGTATTTTTAAGGTCCTCAGGAGAGGGAATGAGAGGTTGATGATCTCACTTAGCAGTAAATCATATTGTAATCTGAGGATTTTATTATAACAAAGGTTTGGACTCCTTACATTGACTTGTTTTTTAACCTACTCATGCCCAAGTTTCATTTTTGTAATATCCATCATTCAAATATGAGGTGCCTATTTATTTATCAAGCTGCAATTTTAAGTCAGTGTTCCTGCTACGAAATCGGCTTTCCCAAAAGTCAACCATGTGGTACTGCTTCATAAGATCATAATTGAATCTACCAATACCTCAATAATAATTAGTGGTTAAAAACAAGATAATATACAATCCACATTGTGTAGCGAGGAGGAGCTGTATTCAAGTTTCTTTAACTAAAGACACCATCTTTTGACCTTTATTTCCCTCATCTGAGTTATAGGCAAATTGCCTAGTTATTGAAAGGAACTTTATAGTTACCTCCAAAGAGTTTCTGGACGTCCTCAGGAAGGATATCTGCTGCAGCTTTCATTAGAGTAAAAAAACAACAAATGAACCAAACCAAAATCTGCTAGGATTTATTGCTTCTTCTACTATTAGCAGTTGCTGAAGGAAAAAGGAAGCAAGGAGATTCAGCAGACTGTACAAAGAAAGGGAAGGGCCTGTTTGTCTCCTTTACAATTGCAAGTCCCTCCTTCTCTAACAGAAAAGGCTGAGCAGGCACCTGTGAGAGAATCAGAAATGCAGCTGTAATTCAGTTGTTTGGAGGAAGCATTTCCTTCTTCCTCATCACTGTAATCCAAACCATGTTGCCTTGATTTAACCTAAAGTGATAGTAAGGATATGTTTTTACTGTCTCTAGCATGTACAGTTTTCACAGAAGTTTGGACCCAGCCCAGAGAAACTTCCGTAGAATATCATAAAAGGGCCCAGCTTTTTAGAAAGGCTGCTTTTTAAGGGCCGGTTATTTGGATGTATAGTGTTATTTTTTTTTAGCATTAAACCCTAACATCTGGGATGTTTCCTAAATATTACCAAATTAAACTTGTTTATTAGAACAGGAAATCCAACATTCATGCAATAGGGCAGAAAAGACAATTCTGCAAAACAGGGACTGAATATGTCCTGTTCCCTTGGTTGAACAATCCCATTAGTTCTTCTGCAAAGATTCTCTAACAGATCCACCAAGTAATCTAATTCAAAAATAATCAACACTTGGTGGTAGTGGTGGTGGTGGAGGTTTATTTAAAAAAATTCAACATTTCTTAGAGATGATGTAACTTGCTGCCTTTCAGAGTAGATGAGCTTTAAAAAATGAAATAAATAATAAATAAATGATTTCCTTGAGTTGAGTTTTCTGTCAGACTCAACATTTTCTGAGTATCAGTGCACACCAGGGTTTTGCAATTCGTTATGAGATGTTTTTTCAACTTCTCCATCTAATATACCATGTTGGGATTTTTTTGGTGACTCCCTTTCTCAAGCAATAACTGTAGCTCTGCTTAGTTTCCTGGATCAACTAAGGTCAGCTAGGCCAGGGGTCTCCACCTTGGCAACTTTAAGACTTATGGACTTCAACTGCCAAAATTCCACAGCTAGCATAGATGGCAGAAGAATACTGGGAGTTGAAGTCCAAAAATCTTAAAGTTACCAAGGTTAGAAACCCCTGAACTAAGTGACCTTGCTTGGAATATGTATCCAATTTCTAATATATTTTGATTTATAAAGAGCAGTATAGTTTAAATACAAATTATATATATCTGTACATGCTCCAGATATCTCTGATATCAGACTTCCTGTGTAGTTAAATATGTCTGATTTTGAAAGTGTCTTTGTAACACATGCTCAAAGCTTTTAACATTGGATATGAATAGAGATTCTTAGTCTTTGCAGTTTACATTTTTAGATTTAAATAGACTAAGAGCAGCAGCAAATAACTTTAGCAAAGTAATACATTTATTGAAAAGCATGTATTTCACAAGACAAACTGCTGGTAAGTATGAATATAAATAGGACAAAGACTTTATATTTTAAAATGAGCAGCTGCAGTGAACTAAAGGTAACACAATTTTTTACGAGTTTTGTTTTAGGTTGTTTTTGAGCTTAAAAAGAAAAGGAAAAAGGAAGTGGGTTTATGAATGTATTGCTGGATGGCTCTGAGGTGGTAAAGGTAATATCCTTTCTTAAAAGTTATTATTCTGAGGAAACATGTTCAAACTTCAAGCCTGTGTATCTGTATAAACTAAAGCCAACTCTTCTTCATTAACTTAGAAAATATTGATTTTATTGGTAAAATTCAATAGTTTCAAGCATTTTTAAACTCTGTCACCATATTATTTAGAAATTACTAATCTGCTAATTTGTTATCTATGACTTTGGTATAAACAGGCTTCTCTTTGTTATATTGCATGCATGAACGGTTGTTCCTTATGCATTTAATTTTCTCTTTGTATAGTCCATTTAACTTTGTGGCTTGCTTCACACATCACTGTTTCTTTTAATAGTCATTTATTCAGTAAAGCACAATGGCCATATTTACACATAACACTAACCCATAAAGCAACATGTAAACAACCATTTTGGAGCCGGAACACATTTGGAAAGTTAAAAGCATCTAGTGGATCATAACATGGTTGCCATTCACAAAATGGCTATGATGGTGAACTAATCACAAAACAAGAGGAAGTAGCTTCACCATTTTTGGAGGTTCACAGTGCACATGTTGATGCTTTCACATTAGCTACTCAGGCATCTACTGTGACATTAACGGAAGTTATAGTATATCATAATTGGCTATGTTTATATAATGTGGTAAGAAACACAGTGATTTACAAGCAAAATTGATAAATTCACACAATATGTAAACCACACAAACCTAAGACTATCAATATGTATTACAAAACTCCAAGGGATTACCAGATGGCAGAAAATCATATAATAAATTCACACCCTTTGCTACCATCTAGCAATCATCCAAGTTTCCATGGCCTAGATGTAGCTGTACCATGAATCATGTCTATATTATTAGCTAAAAGGTACAGTGAACCAGGAAAATATGATGTAATGGGGATCAGACAGCGAAAATATACAAAAGAGCTGCATGCCCTCAACAAAGAGGTCCAGCCTCATCAGAATGATGAAGAAAGGGAAACAAAAATAGAACTAGCCATCCTTCAGGAAGTCGTTGTGTAGGAATCAGCCAAGTGCCAAATAATAATACTGATATTGTAGATATTATCCCCACAGAATTGCTGAGGCCTGTACCACCCATAACCATCACAATGTTATACCAGAAAAATTGGGAAATGTGATGGAATGTGCACCTGAACACAGAAGGAGGAGCATTTTGCCAACTCAGAGCTTTCCCAGGAAGCAATCCAGATTAAGGAACTGCACTGCCCAAATTGGATAGGGGAAGGGGGAAGAGGTTTAAAGTAGCCACTTCCTAGAATCTCTCAGGATATATATTTAGTACTTCTATCTTAGTTTAACAAAATTCCATCTATTGATTGATTTGGATTGGATTGGGTTGGATTGGATTGGATTGGATTGGATTGGATTGGATTGGATTGGATTGGATTGGACTCAGCTGGATCTCACTGTCTTGTATTTGGGCATGGACCTACAGGAAACAAATATACATCCACAGAACTGGAAATTATCAGTATTCATTCCATTGCTAAAGAAGATCAACTCCTAGGACTGCTACAGTTACTGCACAGTTGTCTTCATCTTTCAGGTTAGCAAGATTCTCCTTAAGATTATACAGTAATGTCTGGAACTGACATTCCCATCAAAAGGGAAATACCAGATGTTCATACTGGCTTCAGAGGGAGGTTGTGGCATTTATGACCATATTGTAAATCTATCGAAATCATGAGAAAATCTCAAGAATATCAAACGAACATTCACATCTACTTTATTGACTATAAGAAAGCCATTGCTTATGTTAATTATGCCAAATTGTGGAGAGCCCTAGAAGACCTGGAGGTGCCAATTCATCTGGTCAAGTTAGTGCAATCATGTACACAAATCAGGAAGCAAATGTGCAAACACCTTAGGGAAATACTAATTGGTTGAAGAAAGAGAAAGAAATACAACAAGGTTGCATTCTTTCACCACTCTTATTCAACCTGTATGCTGAAGTGATCATGAGAAAGCTAGAACTTTAAGAATAAAAAATCAGAGTAAAGATTCAAGGAAGGAACAACAATAATCTTTGATATCCTGATGAATAACACTTCACTCAGAAATTAGTTCAGCCACGCCATGTGCTCAAACTCATTGCAAAGGGCAGTCATGCTTGGAATAGTCAATGGTAAAAGGAAATGAGGCCCCTAAAAAAACATGGTGACTAGACACCATCAAAGCTGACACTGGGCAGAGCATAAAACAAGTGATAGAAACCATACAATATCAGAAAATGTGAAGAAAGCTGGTCCATAAAACCTCCAAGAACTGGACACAATTGAATGGATAGTATCATCATCATTTTAGCATACTACATGAACCAGGCGTCAGTCATAAATCAGGGTTGCAATGGCTCTTGCAGGTTATTTATTCCAAGACAGCACAGCACAGGTATCCTCACACCATCTCAAATAGCTATCCAACCTTTCCTTGAAAACCTTCAGGGACAAAGCATCCATAACTTCAGGAGGCAAGTTGTTGCATTGTTTAATAACTTTCACAAGTCAGGAAATTCTTCCTTATTTCACATTTGGATCTCTCACTGTAAAGTTTCCATCCATTGTTTCTTGGGAAACATTGTGTCTTATCGTCAGATGCTCTGGATTCAGAATCTCTTCCTAACAATATCCCTTCACATATTGGAAGACTGTTATCACATGTCCCTTAGTCTGCTCTTCTTTAGATTAAACATTCCAAGTTTCTTCAGCCATTCTTCACAAGATTTAACCTTCAAGTCTTTTATCAATTTTGGAGTTCTTCTCTACATTCTTTCCAGTTCCTCAGTGTCCTTTTTGTATGATGGTGACACAGTATTCCAGCTAGATCTGACCAGTGCAGCAAATAGCAACAACTATTGCTTCCTATGTACTCCACACTGTACTTGATATGGCCCAAAGAAGCTTTGGTTTCTTTGACAGCTTTGGCATATTACTGTTTCATGCTTTATCTGTGTTCTGTCAAGAATCCAAGTTCCTTTTTTCAAGTACTACTACTAAGCCATGTAATGCCTATCCTTTCTTATGCATCCATTTTTTTTCCTGCCTAAGTGCAGAATGTTATCACTGAACAACTTCTTGTTGGACAGAACCAAATTATCAATATCAAAATTCTTTTGAATCTTGAGCTTGTCCTCTGGGGTGTTAACAAACAGCTTAGCTTTTTGTCATTCACACATTATATGAGCATTCCTTCTATTCTTTTATTGTCACTTTTGTAGATGTTAAAGAGTACCCCAGTGCATAGTTTTTCAAGTAGGACATAGATTCACTAAGGACCACATGTTAATTTTGGTTGTTCAGCCAACTATAAATCCCTATGGTTGTGGGAATATCTATATATCCCTATATCTATCCCATATTCCAGTTCCAGAAAGAGCCTGTAATTTACTTTAGCAAATAAAATCTAAATATACATCCATAATATTCCCCTAGTCTAATCTAGTTACCTTCTTAAAGAGAGCAATATGATTCCTTTGGCATGATCTGTTTTTAATAAATATATGGGGGCTTTTACAATCCCCCTATTTCTTTCAACAAATCACAAACTAGGTTTAACATTACTGTATATGTGAACTTGGTCACATATAAATTTGCAATAACCCTAAGAAGGGTTTACTTACGAGCCAACCATAGCAGTACCTGCAGCAGGCAGTTGATGCAAAGTAATGAGTCTATTACTGAAGCTAGTATCCACCCTAATTCCAAACCCCAAATATTTAAGCACACATTACACATATAACCATTGTGCATAAATCTAGCATTTGTAAATAACAATAGTACAAAGAGGAATGCTTTTTAATGAGGAAGGAAGTGACATTTATGATCACCACTTTTGCACAAAGATGGGAGATGGTTTTTTTTCCAGGACTTTTTTTACCACCAGACCTTAGTATAATAGTTGAAATGGGTATTATATTGGCACATGCAAAGTATTTTTTCCTTACTTTGTCATCACAGCCAACACACCCTTACATTTTTATACCGTTTTTTAAGTTATAGCATATCACTTATAGACTTAACGGTCTGGTGCCTGTCATTTTAGAAATGAATCATTGAAGGGACCAATTGGAACAAAAAAAAAACATCCCCTGGTTACTGGTAGTGAATGGCAAATCCTCCTCCATCGCTGCCATATCTCATCAATATGTTCTTTGCCTGAGATGCCAGGCTGCCTGCCCAAACATACTATGATAAGACCTCCACCTTATTTGCTCAGGCTCCTTGGAGTTCAACAGCCAGGCTCTCTCTTTAGTGATAGCCTATTAAACAGACACATTCCTTTGAAGTCTCCTCTTCATTTTGAAATCCAATTTTCCCCAGCAAATGCAGAAGATGTGATTGGGGGTAACTATGGAAACTAAGCTCAGGAGAGAGAGGAAAGACTTGAAGAGAGTTGAAAGAGCAGCAAGGTTAAAAAAAAAACATAATCAAAAGTCGGGCAACACTTTGCTATCAGAATATCAACAGATCAGGAAGGTTTGCTGCAAAAACTGATTCTGTGAGGTGTATTCTTTGTGGCTGAGATCCAGGACCTGTCAGGGGAGGTACACACTTCTGTTCATCTTATCCTTTGTCATAAACTGGAAGGATATCTAAATGCTCAAATGTATTGAAGGCACCCCCACCTCTTCTGTCCAGACTACATCCAAATCTTGGCATGTCTGCTTTCTTCCAGCCTTTTCCAAAAGGTTAACAGCTAAGTGTGACAAGGTTAAACTGAGGCACCAAGCTCAGTGGCTGGTTTCTGATATTAATCAAGATTAAACACAATTAAGGAAAGATATAAAGAAGTACAATAGCAAACAATTCTTTGCTATATACCTGCAATTTTGTATATACCTGCACAGAAGAAAGGATAATCTAACACAATTAAGCACCTATCTGGCAATTCGCTTCATGCAGTCCATCTGAGAAGAAGAATCATTAAAACGTAACAAAGTTTAGTTTATAATATATTTTTAATGCTATGTGGAACACCATTTAGATCTGGGCACTAAGGTGTCTTATTTTGTAGAAATGATGGTGAGCAATTTCTCCAATTTTTTTTTCAGTAGAATGCAGCTTGAATTCACACTGAAAGATTTGTTATCTCCATTCATTTTGACGTTTCACAATGTCTTACTTCCTTGTGGTTTCAACAACTGCCAACTAATAAGGACCAGTTATCTTACCTTTCTCAGAAACCTTGGAAGGCTAAAGCATTCAATAAGAAAAGAGGTGCCTTTGAGTATATGTAAAGTTCCAGATAAGCTAGGATTAGGTGTAGTGGTTTCCACTGCAAGGGAAGTATTTTTAATTAAAGTGAACCCCAGCAACTGGGGAACTTGTACTTCATCTCTCCAGGAAACTAAGCTTTCCAATACAGTAATAGTTAAATGAAGGGAAAGGGTTGTGGACATATCTTCTTTCTCCGATTTTCAACAGAAATATATGCAGGAAACATATTTCTCTATACAGTTTTGTTTTTTCTAATTAATCTGCCTCAAAAAAGTACTTTTTAAATGGAAAGTAAGGATTAAAATATTCTTAAATAAATTGTGTCAATTGAGCAATTGATTTGAGAACATCACAGATGCAAAAATTAAGTATTGGAACACACATATTATTTAGTCCAGCTTATTTAATCCAGTTCTCTCAGTGGCCAGCCAGATATTTTTGGAAAGCCAGCAAGTCACAGATAAGGGCAAAACAATACTTCTTCTTTATTCCCAGAAAATAAGTCTCTCAGCTAGGTTGCCATCATTACACCTTGTGGTAGTTTCTAAGCACTGTTTACTACATGTACAAATGTATCTTCTACCATTCAGCTTCATTAGCTGTTCAGGTTTCCATGTTGAGAAAACCTTCTGTAAAGGTATAAATATAACCCTTTCCTATTGGTGCCAACTACTAAGAGTGATATTTTCTTATCTTGGAGACATTATGGTAATATGAGAAACACTGTTCGTTATTAGGTGGCCAAGTGTGTGACAACTACCTCTGATTCCATATGGTTTGCAAAGTATTTCTATATTCAGAACACACAGAGATTATATTGTGATTCTTGCAAATTAAAGTCTCCCTCTTTATTATTGCTAACAGAATCTTTCTATTTGAATTTGCATAATACGTGCAATTTCATAACTGGATTAGTCATTTTCTCAATTCACACAATTCAATTGATGAAAAACTAAACAGGATGGATTTATCCAATGTATTGTGCCATTAGGAAAAAAAAAACCCTAAGGTTAAAACTAAGCAACTTAGTCTGTTGTGCAAATACGATTATTAGATCTTTCACTCTCTTGGTTATGCATATTGTGCAAAGCCAGCTACTATATTAGAAATACCATTTTTTCTGTAAATCTTGAACCTAGGATAAATGTTTTTCTTGACCTTGCTGAAGAATTGCACAAAGGCAATGCTTCTTGAGGGGGCAATTAATGGAATAAATTTCAGTAGTCCAAATAGGAGAATGATAGCTAGTAGTGCTTTTAAAAAAGTATGCTTCCCATGAGGAAAAAAAAAAACAAACCAAAGCAATACCTGTATTAGAGCAGTTGAAAGCTTATATAATAGTTGCAAACTTTTGATTTTCTAAGAGCTTCTCATCAATCAAATTTTCAGTATATAAACTTTGACAAGATTCCAGTTTTCATTTTTGAAACTGGAGAAATTTCATTTCAGCAAATAAGGAAAATCCACTTATGGTGGAGAAAATCAAACAAAATCATGTTGTTTGATATTTTAAATATATAGACATCAACTTGCAAAAAGTAATATTTTTACGTATTTTAACATTGCTTGAGGCTAGCACACCTCACAATAGGAGTAAGGACCATTGAACTATTCAGTTATACTTATGCTGGATTAGATACTGCCCAGATCCTTATTCTAAAATTTTACAAACCCTAGGATAGATGTTCAGAGATGATGTGGATTTCTCTCTTTGATGTTGGACATCATAGGTAGAATTTGCTATCAGTCTCTCTTCTTGCTGGTATCAAACATCAGATTTTTAAAAAATCTCCTTGCCATACTCAGTAACTGGCTCTGTAGGAGATGCTAGAGACTGAAACAGGGTGCAAGAATCCTAAACATTCCCAATTGTCATGTTCTTTCTAATGTACCTGTTGAAAGGGGAGATTAAATGAGTTACTAAATGGGTATATTATTTTTCCTCAGCTAACCAAAATTTTAGCCAACCAAAAGCAAAGAGACAAACTATATCTAAATATGAGGAGCAGAAAAGGTAAACAGGAAAATCAGGAGAGATGGATGCAAATACTAGCCACAGCTTTTGAGGGACAAAAGGGAAAAGTCCAGAGAAAATGCACACCAGAATAGGTAAAGATACAATATATGCTCTTGTTCCTTTTATTTCTCTCCCCCACCGTTTCATTGACAGATGGCTCTTGGTTTAAAGCTGAAGTGTTTATTGATTCTTTCCCTTTGCCATCAGAATATGAAATGGAGCTACACCTCCTTGTCCCTTGGATGTCTTCAGCACCGCAGACTTTCTCCCAATATCTCCTCTAATGACTTTTTTATTGACAAGGCAGAGTCTTAATGAGGAAGTTTACCATGCCATATATGTTGTTAAAGGCTGCTTAGGAAGAATTTCTTTTCACACTTGCATCAGGAACAGAACTAGCATTATAGCACGACAAGCAAGAGTTGATTTATAGAGTATTTGCAGAATACTATGAACAAAAGTGGTAGAGAAGAAAAAGATCTGGGAAATATCAGCTCAATTAGTTGCTTCATCAAGGCATTTCTTATGTTCTATTTTAGGTACACCTGATTTTTAAATCCTTACATCTGGAACTTGGTTACCTAGAATACTACCTTTGCCAATATTATATCCAGTATCACATTATTCCTATTTCTATCTTCATTAATTTGATGCCCTTGTTATATATTAGCATAATATCTCTCAGGATATCCCAAAGGTGCTTTTTCAAAAGGCAACTGGATTTTTGTTTTTTCCTTGAAGATATTTCGCTTCTCATCCAAGAAGTTTCTTCAGTTCTGACTGAATGGTGAAGAATGGAAAGGTTTACATTCCTTGCAGTCATCTGATCTTTAGCACTCTTTTTGAGAGTCATTGGAGGTTTATCTGTATCTTCAGGGTCACCTGAAAATCTTCCAGGATAGCAACAGAACTTAAAGTTATATACCATTTCATAGTGCTTTACAGCCCTCTCTAAGCAATTTACAAAATCAGCATATTGCCCCCCAAAATCTGGGTCCTCATTTTACTGATCTCAGAAGGATGGAATGATGGTTTAACTTTGAGCCAGTCAGGATTGAACTCTAACAGTGAGCAGACTTAGGCTACAATATTGGATTCAAACCACTGCAGCACCACGGCTCTTGCCCTAGCAGGATAGCCAAAGGTACCTGGGAATTTCAAACATACATTCCTGTACAAAATAAGATTGCACTTCTGAGAACAAAGTCAAAACTCAGGCGTACAAATGCAGAACATTTTCCATCATGAATAGACCTTCTTCCTCCATGTAATAATCGTGCCTTCTCATTCATCCTTGGCTCGCAACTTAGGCGTCCTCCTGGATGCACGGCTGTCTTTAGAAGAGCATATGATGGCCGTGGCCAGGGGGGCTTTTTATCAGGTTCGCCTGATACGTCAGTTGCGTCCCTTTCTGGATTGGGACTCCCTACGCACGGTCACTCAAGCACTCGTCACTTCCCGCCTGGACTACTGCAATGCTCTCTACATGGGGCTCCCCTTGGGGTGCACCCGGAGGCTGCAGTTGGTCCAGAATGCGGCCGCGCGGGGATTATGGGAGCGACGGGGCACTCACATATAACACCTCTCCTGTGCGAGCTGCACTGGCTTCCTGTGGTCTTCCGGGTGCGCTTCAAGGTGTTGGTGACCACCTTTAAAGCGCTCAATGGCTTAGGGCCGGGGTATTTGCGAGACCGCCTTCTGCCGCCAATAGCCTCCCACCGATTTGCTCACACAGGGAGGGCCTCCTCAGGGTGCTGTCGGCCAGACAGTGCCAGCTGGTGACCCCCAGGGGGAGAGCCTTCTCTGTGGCAGCACCTGCCCTCTGGAATGACCTGCCCCTTGAGATACGCACGATATCAGACCTCCGGACTTTTTGTCGGGCCCTGAAAACACACTTATTCCATCTAGCTGGGCTGGCTTGATCCCATCCTCTCAGTTTTTAATTTTAATTCGGTTTTAATTGGGTTGTTTTAAACTTGGGCCAAAATTATTTAATTGTTTTTAAAATGTTTTTAAATTTTATATGCTATGTTTTTATCTTGGCTGTACACCGCCCTGAGTCCCGCAGGAGAAGGGGGTATAGAAATAAAATTAAATAAATAAATAAATAAATTAGGGCTGCTAAATCAGGCTAGAAAAGTTTGAATTATTACTATATGCCAATAAAGAGATATATGCAAAATTTTCCTGCTATTTTGTCGTAATGCAAATTTTTGCAGCTCAGATCTGATAACCCTATTGAATAGAGACATAAAGGAATATTGGGCAGAATACTGCATTGGGTTTTTGTCTTGCGCAGTTGGCCTACAAAAACAAGATGTATTCTAGGAGGAAAAAAAGTGCAATAACACATTTATGTAATTCACAAAGTCATTCTAAATCTATATTATATTAGTTGGCATATAAAGCATGAGTAATGTGAAACGGAAAGCAACTGGTCCTGATTACTGATGTTTAGATCATACTTAGGTATGTAGTGTAGAAATCTAAAAATCATAGACTTAGTGCAATTAATCTTCCTGATTATTAAATCAACAATGTTAAATATCAACTTGCAATGTTCAAACATAAAATAAGCACAGAAGGTTTTTTTCTTATTATGCTAACACTGGGTTTAAATAAATTAAGTGTCCTATGTCAACAAATATTCCAGCACACTATCCATTTTTTACAATCTGTGAAAAAATCAACCACTGTTCTGTTCTGTTTCCTTTACGGAGTTCTTCCATACCAAGACACTTGTTATGGCATATGGCTTGATTTAACTGAAAGCTCTGGAATCATTTAAACAATCTTTTTTTTGCCCCACAGTCATCTCAACCTGCAACCCAATGCCACACTGATCTTTTTTCTTTAATGTAATTGGATTCAGTTTTCTGTTTTGTATTTTATAAACACTACTCTCCATTCTAGTACTTAGGCGGAAATATTTGAAGAAATTTAAATGTTTAAATAGTCCTAACCTTATTCTATAATTCTATATAATAAAATATTGGTGTGACTATAAAAAATAATAAATGGCTCTATTTAGGTATGCCAAAGCCACAAATCCTTTTGCTTAAAAAGAAAAAGAGTGAGTGACATGTATTTATTATTATGAGACATAAATAATACAATAGTTACTTTGATATAACACTTTTCATTTACAATCTAATCCCAAAAGTTACTTAGATAATGCACTTTTCATTTGCAGCCTAATCCCAAATGTATCCAAAAAGTGTAACCGCCATACTGAGAATGGAAAGAAAATCTAGCCCCAAGGTTCGTCCTATTATTTTCTTACAATATCCATATTATTTCGTGGCTGACGACTGTATTGACCTGTGAATGGCATGCTGGAATAGCTCTCCCTAAAGCGAGTGAGTACAGTATAAATACTAAATGTATTTGATTTAGTAAATCAAATAAGTAATTGTAGTTTAGTAAATTTAGTAAATTTGATTCGTTAAATATAATTAATATAATTTTCTAGGTCTTTAATAATTTCTTCTTCTTTCACATTAAAAATTATAATAGTGGCAACATATGAAGAGATTATGAAGGCTACATCAAGGCAGAAGAGACTACAGTTGGTCCAGAACGCAGCCGCGCGAGCTGTCGTGGGTGCACCTAGGTACACCCACATTACCCCAATTCTCCGCGAGCTGCACTGGCTCCCTATTGGTCTCCGGTCACAATTCAAGGTGTTGGTTATTACCTTTAAAGCCCTACATGGCTCAGGGCCAGGGTATCTTTGAGACCGCCTTCTACTGCATAACTCCCAATGACCGGTAAGATCCCACAGAGTTGGTCTCCTCCGGGTCCCGTCAGCTAAACAATGCCGGCTGGCAGGCCCGGTGGGGAAGAGCCTTCTCTGTGGCTGCCCCAGCTCTCTAGAACCAGTTACCTCCTGAGGTCCGGACCATCCCCACCCTATTGGCCTTCCAAAAAGCGGTGAAGACCTGGCTTTTCCGGCAGGCCTGGGGCCGTTGATCTCGCTCTTGCGATCCAGCGAGATCTGGCCATGAATGGTGTGAATGAGTTTTAATGTTTTTAATGTTTTTAATTCTTAAATGTTTTTTATAATGATTTTAAATGCATTGTGAGCCGCCCTGAGTCTTCAGAGAGGAGCGGCATACAAATTGAATTAATAAATAAATAAATAATAAATATTTTTTTCTGGATGGGAATTGCAAGTTGCTTTTTTCTCTAATCCAGAATACAAAATAATCATTATTTAATGGATCTGTGGCTACAACTCGCAACTTTTTTTTTAGGACTGAGAGAAGGTGTTTAATAGTATTAGAATATTATCAGGTTCCCTCCTCTCCCAGGGATCATAATGAGAATTGAAATAGGAGGTAACTAGAAACCCAATTACTCCTATCCCTACCTTTAAATTATTCTGAAATTATGATTCTTCAGATTCCTAAGGAATATGAAAGAGAAATATTATTAGTCTAAATGTGAATGCTAGGGACTAAAATAATCAGTTTTATTTAAACCTAATTACATTTTGTTCTAGTGAAGTTTGACACCATTCAATTTTTATTCAGAATTCAGCAATATAATTTTTGTGGTGTTACAAAGTCACAAAAATAGAACTGATATACAGCATAAAACCTGTAGATCAGGTGTTGCTCTTCTTCTGGTCTAGCTGATAAAGAGTAACAAATGGAGAGCTGGAAAACAGAAAAAAAATAACCTTTGGTGGGAGACTTGGAAGTTTGGAAGATTTGATTTTTATAATAAAGTTGATACATCCACACTCATATTCAAATGACAACTAATCAAATGCACAAACACGTGCACAGTGAATCAAACCAATGATCAACAGCTATGTATCACTATCTTGCTTGATCTCATAGAAAGTTCTGGAATCAGAAATACAGAATAAATATGTAAAATAAATAATGAATATCTTGCAATATTATTCCAAGTTTGTCCATTTGTCTAGTGGTTAATGCAGCAGGCTAGAAGATGCAAGACTATGAGTTAAAGTCCCGTTTTAGTCATGAGAACCAGCTGGGTGAATCTAGTCACTTTTTCTCCGTCCAACCTACCTCAAAGGGTGGTTGTTTTAGGGAAAATAGAAGGTGTGCTGGATATGTTCATCCCTTGAGTTATTTGTAAAAATAATAAAGATGGGATACAAATAAATAAATGAAATTAAAATAAACATTATGCAAACACCCAACCAACACAACACCCTTGCAAGCTCCTCAGTGCATATATGTTTGCAGAAATACAGGGAAGTATAGATATGCAAAAACAGAAATCATTTTATACATATAGAAGGGTAAAACATGTTTAAATGACACTAAATCTAGTGTTCATTATTCCAGAGGATAATTTATAGAAAGGCAGAGTTTAAAGATTAAATGTGTTAGGAAAATTAACCCTTATAATTTTTATTTTCTGCTTATGTAACTGATTAAATAAAAAAGAAATCTATAAAACATATGTGTACCAACAAACAAGAGGCATACTTCATAAAACATTTGTAAGAATATATCAAGAGACAAAGAAGTATTCAGCATTAGTTATAGTTTCAATTCAAGTTATTCATTCTTGGTATCAAATCACATAAAATCAATAGGTTTCACAACTAATATAGTTTTCATTCTTAATCTATGTTGATATACTTTAATAGAAGTCATGTAATAATTTATAAGATAATATGTCCATACAGAATAAAAGTATTCACACTGCACACTTAAATTGTCATTATTATTCCATCTTCTCTAGGATTTTGAAAAGTGCTAATTTTAGAGGGAGAGAGGAATCTTAGCTACTTTTAATAGCATCCTTGATATTTTATCTAGTTTCCTTTCTCAAAAAAAAAAATGGGATCCTATGATCAGTATACTTTGAACAGTGTAGCAGTAGTATTAATATTGCTTTCCTCCCCAATAGATCACTAGAGAGAAGGAATTCATAGAATTGTCTCTGATGTTTCGCTAAAAGAGGATTCAGGTGCTACAAACCTTTCCAATGCTCACTGTTCACTCCAAAAATGCTATCTATGTTCACACAATATACTTATTATTAATTAAATTATGGTTTACTCAACTCACTCACTTTTCTGGATTTGTAGTACATATTAAGATATAACCAAAGCATAAGCTAAGAAGTACACTGACTGGGTTTATATAGCTTTCTAAATAAAATGTCATTGACTCATTTTTGGTATAGAGTGTCATGTGGAATATATTTAACATTCAGTCATTGAAGTGCCTGACTTTTCATCTTTCCACTTGGTTGGTCTTGACCAGAATGTATCTTCCCATAGTTACAAAAAGATAATTGGGAAAGATTCAGCCTTGTCCTATTTCTCGATAAATTCTCATCAATATTTTATTTTCCAAAGAACCCCAAAAGGGAAAAATATCAATCAATAAATTAGCATTAATCCAAACAATTTCTAGCATACTGGCAAATTTAGTTATATGAATTTGATGTGTCACTTGTGTTGCTTTAATATGCAAATCAAATTCATGTACAGCAATCTGCCAGCACAGCATAAATTGTGTGGGCATTCTAAGATATTATAATGCCAATTTCCAAAGAGAAAGGGAGGGAGAGGGGAGGGAGGGAGAGAGAGAGAGATCTTCATCTGTGCAATTCTTTCTGAGTGTTACCTCATCTACTTCAGTGCAACTGATGAACCCCCAAAGTCTGTGAAATAATATTAGAGGACTTTGGTAAATGAACAGAGTGCTTTTCACAATCATAGCCTGATCTACATACAGTATCTGCATTAAGAAGAATGTTTTCCAAGGGAAAAAATATTTCTTTGGATACCTTTCCTAAATTATCTCATTCATCAACTGTTCTTTAAGGAGAAAAGAGCAATATATACCACCACTCCAAAAACCCCATAACCTAAATAGCTAGATAAATACTAACATAACCATACTGGAACAGTAATCGACCCATTTAATTTAGCTTTAGGTTTTCCAGCAAGGGATCAATATGCCAAAGGAAAATGATGCTGTGCATCCTCAATTCCTAGCATCTGACTGTAGCTTTTCTCCAAACAAGATGGTTACAATCTCTGCCTTCCGTGCACGCCCTGAAGGCCTCTCTTCCGTGCTGATGCCTGATAGCACCCGAATGGCTCGTAGCGTCCTTCGTAGCCTGGCACTGTACCCTCTCCTTAAATCTTCCCAACCACCCTCATGGCGCCCTCATTGGCCAGCTATACTGAATAACGAAACGACCAAAGCAGTCTGGCGAGGAGAAGCAAGTCCGGACTGGAGGAAATCAGCTCTGAAGCGGTTAATTTCTCGGGCTCCCAAATTGATCAGCGCGGGGACGTCAGCCTGAAATGAACTTGCCTTGTTCGCCGAGGTTCGAAGACAGCGGAACTCAATCAACCACGGGCCAAGCGGTTCAAAGCCGCAATTCATCCCTCCGCGCCTCTGAAAAATGGGAGGTGACAGTTCATTTTGCCAGTGACAGTCTGTCGGTCTCGCTCAGTGCTTCTCCCCCGTCGGTGGCGCGGCGGAGGTAAAACGCTTGTTTTCTGGTAGCCTCACTTTGTATTCCACTCAGCTGAACAGGACAGTGTGAGATCAAAGGTGGAAAAATCTCCTATCCACCTGCTATTCCGGTCCCCTCTCTTCTGCCAACCAATTTTTTTACACAAAAGCTGCACCCAGAAATAGAAAACTGTGTTGCCTCTCCCCATTTTCTGTATCCCATATTTCCTATTTCTATTTAGAATTGAGGAAATCTAATCAAATTAGTGCAGCCTTATATGGAAAGGGTCCAATTAAAGGTAGGAGAATTGCCCATCTAACTCATATTTAATGTTTTAGGTGTTTGTTTTTCTAGTTTTCCTTTCAAATTATACAAAAGCAAAGTGTAAATAAATAGCGTAGTGAATCAGATTACATAGGATAGTATGCTTAATATCAAAGGCCCAATATAACTGAGTTAACCACTTGTAGTTTCCATTAATTTTCCATGAAGTGTATACTAATGCTCAACAGTGCATGGTTCATCAGGAATAGAGGGCAGATATTTCAGAATACATCTCCAAGAATCCCTTGCCATGGCTGGTTGGATCTAAAGCATCTGTTGCTCTGGGGTTTCCAGCCTATCCAGGATGAAAGCAATCCAATTGAACTCATTAGGATTTCTTCTTAAAAAAACAAACAAACAAACAAACAAACCAGAATATCAAGCAGTCAATGAGCATGTTATACCCTAAGAATTTTCAAGGTGTTACCATATATAATGGCAATATGAAATTATAAAACCATAAAGTACAAATGCACATCCTGATGATTGTGTAGAGCTATAAACAGAAATAAACTTTAGAAGATTAAAAAAATAATTAAACCGTATAATTTTTTTTTATTGGAAATTTCTTTGGGTTTTTTTATTTCAACATCAAGTTTCATGATAAACATATAGTATTTGAAATACTTATCAGACATTGTTTTCTTCTTATATTGGATTTTTATTCCACTTTGATTTTGTGTAATTCCAAGCAGCATTCTTAATGTTTCCACCCCCTTTTCTCTTTTTGCCACAACAACCCTATGTAGTGGGGTAGAAGAGAGAGAAGATGCCAAGACTGGCCCAAAGTCATCCAGCCAGCTTTCATGGCTAAAAGAGGACTAGAGGACTTAGTTTTTTAGGGTGGTATACAAATATGATAAATAAATAATAAATAAATAAATATTTAGTCCAGCACCTTAATCCCCACATAAACGAGCTCTGTTTTACAACTACAAGTGGGATTTGGCTCCAGTATGGCTGAACAGTTGCAAGCACAGGTACTTCCATTATTAAGCAACATGCATGCATACAGATTGAAGACGCAGCATTCATATACAGATCACAGCCTCAAGAGGCTTATACTCTTATTAGTCAAGGCAAGAGAGTGATGAAAGAAATTATGGAAAAAAGGACAATAATCATACGGAAGGAAAGAAAAAGTGGTTAGGGAAGCCTCAATCCTGGGGCAGTGGTGTCAGTGTCCCTCATCATCACTTTATCTTGTAAAATAAACAGTCAATCCCAGAAACAATTGGGCAGGAGGGAAAGTATTTCCAAATTTGATTTTATAAAATTGGCATTGTGAAGAGGGAGCTGTAAACCTAGACAAATGGAGTAGAGCTGGAATGGTTATTATATTTTCAAGCTCTTGCATGCTGACAAGCAGGCCCAGTGGGGTTCAGTGGTGAAATTAGTGTATGAAAAAGCAGCCAAGAAGACAGGTCTAAAAGATGGACTGGCAGCCATGCACTGAGCTAAGCCATCTTGGAGATAACAGGTTGTCAGTCATCCAAGTGCTGCTTATACATAACATGCCGCATTACTGAACTCCCACTACTGAGAGAATTAAACCTGTCTACACACACACAAACATCTCCAGTGTTCTGATTACATTTACAGAGGTTGTGACCTGCACTTCCGTCTCTATGGAAACCTCTTGCACTGCCAAAATGGAGTCAGAGTTGTTTCACCATGGGTGGCTCATCTTTAAAGGTAAAGAGACTTTACTAACTTAGCTCAGAAGGAGACCACCTTTTGCTCTTTCCCTACCCTCAGACTTTGCAGTTTCAGAACAAAGAGATAAGCTAAAAATAAATTCAGATAAAAGGAGCCATAGAGTAAAAAAAAAAAAAATGGAATGGAAAAGTAAACATTCAGATTACCTCAAAATTTATTAAGGGACAAAGAGATAAAGCAGCTGTCTGAAATCTGATCTTGTCCAGATGTATTTAATTTTTGTGGGCATAATAACTGGGTGATCATGGGAGATGAAGTCCAACATATCTCGAGACAGGGAAGTTAAGGGAACTTGGGTTTAAATGCCCTATCAATGTTTAATGTCAACAGACTAGTTTCTAAATTGGTCATTCACAGCATACAATGAACTCAGTGGGATTTCAAACTGTCATGCTAAATATGATTAAAAGTATACTTGTATCTTATTAGCCTAATTTATGTTTCAAGGTTATCGTGAGGATATATTTGGATGATAAGTGTAATACAATAATCCTCATACAACCATTCATTTAGTGACTGTTTGATGTTTGCAGCATTATATGTGCATTTTTATGGAAGGACACAATGTGAATCCCACAATCGACAAATGGCTGCAAAAGTTGATGGAGTTAGCAGAGATGGCTAAATTGGCTGCTTTGGTTAAAGAAAAGGATACAATTAATTTTGTTACTACTCGGAAATCGTTTTTGGACTTTGTGCTTGAGGTGGAAAAAAATGAAACTTTGATTTAGGGTTTTGCTAATTACCATATTTTTTGGAGTATAAGGCGCACCTTTTTACTCCCCAAAAGGGGGTGAAAATTTAGGTGCTTCTTATACTGCGAATGTAGCCCTCCCCACCCACTGGCCCCCACCCTTTGGGGCAGCAGTTACCTCCTTGCAAGCAAACAGCAAGAAAAAACAGATCCTTTCAGCTTCAGCATAGGTTAATTAGCACAAGTTGATTAGATCAGCCTCCCGACTCTCAGCTGATTTGCTGTCAGCTGTTTTGCACAGGGCTCTGTTGCTTGCTGCAAAGAGTGCTGGAGCAGATTTTTTTGTCCCCTAGCTATGCTGAAAAACGAAACTGAAAGTAAAGCAGGCTGTTTGCTTTAACGAGGCAAAATTGCTCAGAGACAGAGGGAGATTTCTTTTTCTTTTTCCTCACCAAAAAAGGTAGGTGCAAACAATGGGAAATTTAGGGCAAAAGAGGAGAGTTCAAGATTTTAAAACCCAAAAGAAAAAAGGCAAAAATAAAAATGGGAAGGGAGAAAAATAAATGAAAGAGAAAGATATTATACATATTTAGAATTGAAATATGAACAGTAGTAAGAAATAAATGGGAAATCATGATTGTAAAAATGAAATGAATAATAATTGGAATATTTTTCTATATGAACAAAATTTTGGATTATTAGGAGAGTTTAAGATGTGAAAATGAGTAACATAAGGGGAAAGCTCTATTTAACTAGGGAATTGTAATAATTGAGATACTATTAATTGTATATTGTGTTGAAAGCAGAAATGGTTAAGTTGTGGTTTGGAGGAATATATAGGGGAAATTATTTAGTTTATTATTATTGGTACATATAATTAACTGATTTGTAAGAAATTGGATTGAAATAATTGGAATATTCATGTTCATATTGATTAATATAAAAAAGATAGTTATGTAACTAATTGATTTATATAAAAATGTTGAATTTGTATTAAACAATTATAATATTACATAATTAACCAATGTGAGGATGGATATAAAAAGAGATGACAATGGGAAGGGGTATAATATAGAATAGAAGGGAAAAATTGAATTTGATTAAGATTAGAGATGAGAATGAAGAGTAATATTGGTTTTTTTTAAAAAAAATAGATGAGGAATAGATATAGCAAAAAGGAAATATAGAAATTGTAAATTTAATTGAAATGACTAAACACTTTAAATTTGTGAACCAGCCAAATACTCTGTTCAAAGAAAATATATTGTATGTTTGTATGTGTGTTTGTCTAAAAGATAAAAAAAACTTTTTTTAAAAAACAACAACCAAAAAAGGTAGGTGCGTCTTATACTCCGGTGAGTCTTATACTTCGAAAAATACGGTAGATAGTTTGATGTTATATAAATGGCTAGTATATATTATTATATAAAAGTAAAAAGTTGAGGTTTCATGTTATTCTACTGCCCCCAAAATAGTTGGAAGTCAATGTTTTTCCCCCCACTTTCTCTATTCCCCTTTTCTTCCTCTATTTTACCTTTTTTCATTTTTCTTTATATTTTTGTATTTTATGCTTTGATAAATTATTACAAATTTTTGTACTCCAAAGTTACACCGGCATTGAAAAAAGTGACATGATCAATCCTCACCACCATCACACCATTCCCCACAGTCATGTGATCAAAATTTGGGCACTTGGCAAATGTCATGTATTTACAATGGTTACAGGATTCCAAGATCACATGTTTGCCATTTGCAGCCTTCCCAGCCAGCTTTCAACAAGCAAAGTTAATGGAGAAACTCAGATTTCCTTAACAATCACATGATTCACTACTTAACAACTGCTGTAATTCACTTCACCATGGCAAAAAAGGTCCTAAAATTGGACACTTAACAATTGTCTTTCTTAGCAATGGAAATTCTGGTCCCAATTGTGGTCATAAATCGAGGATTACTTACCTCAATTCAGTTGAGAAAAAATGAAATATAAATGTAGTTATTCAATCTGATCCTTTGCAGAGAAACAAATTGCTCCAGTCTCATAAACTTCAGAAATGTATCTAAGCAGAAATCAGGGGACTGGTAGATTCTAGCTAAATCGACAATTCCAGGTGAGTCTCAAGCAAGTGACTCAAATGACATGGCATAAGGGAAGGTTTAAAAACATTTCACTCAAAAATCGCTAGAATGGAAAAGATTATATAGATCTTTTCCAAGCAGCTAAATCAGATCTTCACCTTAGGTTCTATACCAAATGCCAAAGCTCAGCTTAGTAGTATATGAAGTAATGAACCCCCAGAATCACCCTAGCCAAAGCCCTAAAACCTAATAATAACAAACATTTTATGCCTGAAATATTTTGGGTACATACCTACATAACCTAGAGTTGGAGAGATAAAATACACAATATACCTCGGAGGAAGAGTTGAGTAATTCTTGCAAACTAAGGTAGGTGTTCTCCATAGCTACAGTAGTGGTCAAAATTGTGGAAACCTTTTGGGAAAAGTGTATTTTTGAGGTTTAATAACACCACTTTTTTTTGAGTTTCAAGATAATCATTTTCATAATCATTTAAGGAAAATATCTTCTGAAATTCTGGCTGGGATCTTAAAGGTTCAACCTGATGAAGTGTATTGCAGGATTGATAGAATTTACAGAATAAACTCCTGGTTGGCAAAGCAAAGGCAATTGCCTAGAGATGTGGTGATCTATTTTACAGATAAAGAAATTAGGAATAATATTGTGCAGAACTCTTTTAATTCTACCTTGCAATTTCATGGAAGAAAGATTTGGATTTTTAAGGAGCTCCTGCCCAAGATGTTAATGGAGAGGAAGAAATTTGGCTTTCTAGTGACTGAATTAAAAAAAAGAAATATCCTATTCAGGTGGGACACCCCAGTTGGCCTAATATTGAGATATCAAGGAATAAGATATCAATTGCATACTGTTGAAAAAGCGGAAGATTTTTATCAAAAAATTTTAAAAATGAATTTAACACCTTTAGGCATAATACAGGATAAGCAAAAGGAGTTGGAAACAAAAGGAAAACATCAAATTACAGAGGTTGTGATGGATAAATTGTCTTTGGACTCCCTGGATACCCCAGCTGGACTGTCTATAAATAAGAGAGCAGTGTCATCCGATTCCAATGTGATGAACCATCAAGTCACAGACAAGTGCGCAAATCAATCAGTTGATATACAAGTGACAGAGAAGAAAGATGAGATGATAAAACTAACCCAACAAGAACATTACATAAAGCAGAATGAAAATCAACTAGCAGACACACAATTGGTAGGCAAGAAACGAGGATGGAAATTCAACCCGGAAAAGAAAAAGAAAAGAAATAGATCGCATAGAAACAGCAATTTCTAAACTATGCAACAGTGATGCCAGGGACTTTAAAAAATGAATGAATATTTGAAAAGATAGTGGAGGCGAACAATTGTTTGATACTATCCTGAGGATTGTGGCAGATCTCTGCAAGACCATGGTTTTGGGATGTGAAAAGAGCCTCACTTTGTTGGATTTGAATCATCTAAAATTTTTTTTTTTTTTTTTTTTTGGTAAATATATTATAACTATTTTGAGTTATAAGGCAGGAGAGTTTCGCCGGGGCATGCAGAAGATCTGGATGTTACTCAGTAGGATGATGGGAATTAATAATCCTGATGAATACCACAATTATACCATATGGATATAATTATAATTATAATGTCACTCGGGTGGTTGTTTTTGCTTTTATACAGATGCGAGGATATTTACTACTGATGGGGGCAGAAGATGACTGGAGATTTTGAACAAACTGTTGCACTAGCATGTTATTTTACCCTATTATGGGTGATGGATTTAACAATCTAGAGGAAAGACATCAAAGAAGATACTATATGGATTATAAATTTAAAGTTATTGTTTTTTCCTTTTTTACAAAATGGAATGCATATATAGATATGTGTATATCTTAGTAATGTGGGCAGTGGATTATATCTAGAATTGTACTGCATGATTTTGTAGGAATTGAAGGGTTGAAATAGGTTAGCTTACTGATTGATTAGTCTAAGAAAAAGGATTCTTAAGTCATATATTTAGGGGAGTGGAGGACTTAATAATCCAGTGGAAAGATACTAAAGAAGATATATTTTTTCTCTTTTTTTTTTTCTTCTTTTTATAAAATGGGATGCATATATAGATATGTGTATATTTTAGTAAAGTGGGTAGTGGATTATATCTAGAATTGTATTGTACTGTATGATTTTAAGTCATATATTTAGAGGAGTGGAGGAATTGGACAGAATTGAATAAATGTTAAATTTGGATGCAGGGAGAAGGTCGATTTAAAATGTTATATTAATATATATAAAAGACTAAAGGTTAAATTGTAATAATACTCAATAAGCTTAACATGTTAAAGGTCAGTATTTCGAGAAGGGATTAAGGGAAAGGAAAGATATTATGTATGTAACTAGTTATGAAATAGCCTATTGTTGTGAAGAAGTCACAGGGGGGGTTGGGTGGAAAGGGTGGGTTAGGGAAGAGGGGGGGGAAAAAAAGGGGGAAAAACTTGTATTTGAAAACTTTTTCAATAAAAAAAAAAAAAAAAGATAATCATTTTCCACTGCTGGAATGGCCTGGGAATAGCCCAGGCCTTCATAGAAAATCTATGAAGCTGACTAAAGAAACTTGTTAGTCAGAAGCGACCCAGCAATAAAACCCAGTTAATAGAAGCAATCATTCAATCTTGGTTTCACATTATAACAGCCACAGAACTAAAAGACTTGGTTCACTCCATGAGAAGATGTTGCAAGGCTGTAATTCATGCTAAAGGTTACCGAACTAAGTATTAACTAATGTGATAATTTTTGTATATCTCGTTTTTTCTATGTGTTTCATTTTTCTTCTTTATACTGTAACTGCTATTCTAATAGCAAATCATTCATAAAAGTGATTGCATTACATTCTTGATTAAATTATCTTTCCATTGATATATAATTTTATGGTACTACTCCAAAAAAAAAGTGGTGTTATTAGCTAGTTTTAGAAAATACACTTTTCCCAAAAAGTTTCCACAATTTTGCCCACTACTCTATACAGAAAGTCACTGGCATTAGATCAATTAGTCCATGTAGCCGAGAACTGGGTCTTTATTTACTTTGATTAATTACTCTCCAGATTAAGAGTAATTAAGGGAAGTAGAAAAGAATACTGTACAGCATCATCCCTATCCTTAATAGGTATGTATGAAAATTGAATCAATACAGAATTAATATGAGGTCATAACCAGTCAGAATGGTAGATAAGAAATATACTTACTTTAAAAAAGAAATGGACAGTATATAATTCTACCTATGAGTAGGGATTATGGGCGTTGTAGTCCAATCTGAAAGGGACATGTTGGATAGAATGTTATATGCTATATCTTTTTATCAATGATTTAAGTCATCTCAGCTGAATGACTGGGTATAAATCAACTAAATAATGAAGAAATAATTAAATAATTTATCACAATACGTTGTTGTAATTGCTGAAGCTTCTACTTTTCAGTTGTACTGTATCCTGGTGTTCCTTATTCCCTTCCCCTTAGCTATAGATTGTGTCACTAATGTAACAACTTGCAGTCCTTCACATAACAATAGTGGCAAGAAAGCTGAGACAAAACTCATTTAACAACTCTCTTGATTATTAATGGAAATTTTGGCTCAATTTAGGTCGTTACTTGAGAACTACCTGTATTATTAGAAAGATAGCTTGGAAGCCACTGGAAGATCTCTGAGTAATATGCCTATTTGCAAGAGTTTCTGATTTTCACATATTTAGCAATAATAAAATATTTTTAAACTGTTGAAGCAAAGAAGTGAACTGTCTGAAAAACTATGAGCTCTATTTAGCTTTGATTTGAAAATATATTTCCAGACTTAAACAACACAATAATTGCATTTGTCAATTATAGAGTCACTAATACTGTAATCTAGATGCTGAGGATGATCAGTACCAAGCATACTTTCATAGATGCAAACTTCATGGAGTTCTCTCCTTTCCCAACTAAACCTGCAAAATATTGGGCTGGGTAAATTGCCAGGAAATATAAAATTGAGTAACTAGTGAGTATAGTCATATAATAGGTACTGTAAGATCTTTGAAGTCACCCATCTGGATAGGAGCTATCACAAAGAGGCGAATCATTTGTATCCTTGGAGAAGATGTGATACACAACAAAATTGCATTGGTGCTGATAAGGAAGACCTCATATGGGAGTGACAGCAAAGATAGAGCAAAGGCTGTGATTGATATTTGACACAAACAGCCACATGAAAATAAATACTCAGTTTGCAAATAATACTTTATAAATGCCTTTCTAATTCTAAATACAGACAGGGCCCTGGAAGGGGAGTTTGAGGAAGATTGAATTAAGCTGTTAACCCTCTAGGCTATCCTGTCGTTTATCGTTAGGGAATTAATAGGGACGTGGGAATGCAGATGGCCTGCCTGTCAACTCCACGAGGTGATTTTTCTGATCTTCATGAACGTTTCCAGCATCTTTCATTAAACACTCATGTACCAATTTGTCATTTTAACTGGGCAGGAAAAGAAACTCCCGTTGAACTCCCTTGCCTCAGGTGTTGGGAGTGAAACTAGAAGCAGGGAGTTTGTGTGACTTCCTCTGCATTCTCCAGTCAGCATCAAAGTTGTTGTATCAGGCAAGCTGAAACATTTTTGGTAGAAACTTGTAAACATGAGTGCCCACTTTTGGAAGACTTTGAAATATTTCATAGAAAATAAAGATCCAGCAAAACATAAAGCACTAGGATCTTTCAGATACTTTATCTGCCAATATTGGTTGCATTCCCTTCATGAGTAGGTGAAGTCCCTGCATTAAATGTTATAGTTTCTCAAGCAGAGATAACACAAATATTTCTGTATACCGATACTCCCACAGTATCATTCATTTGGGGTGGGGGGAGGCGGAATTACTGCCACTTTTCTTTAGCCCAGTGTTTTGCAAATGTGTTGCATTTCATCTTTCTTCTTTTCCATCCAGCATAATTAAGGCCATGGTGTATGGGAGAGGAGGAAAGGAGGACAGATTTGGTGTCTGGGGACAGATTTTTTTTTTCTGACTTATTGACCAAGTCATAGGTAGGATTGCCAGGTCTGCTTCCAAAAAATAGCGGACAAGCGGGGGGGAGGGTTAGGTAGTAAAAAAATAAAAACCATTTACAATTAAATTATATATTTTCTTACAAACATTTTAACATGTCATTTTAGGTCAGTCGACACAAGCTACAATACATTTTAAATATGTGAACTGTACATAATTTTATAATATATTTTTATTTTAATCTCATCATTAATTTTTTCGGAAAATCGAGTTCAATGGATATTCAATCTTTGTCTCATTCTAACTTATGAAAAAAAAAGACAAAACACGATTCTCCTATCCTTATTCTCTTAGACTGTACAGCTTTAGATTACGTACCATTTCATCATAAAGCTTTTGAATAAAAAAATGTCCACTATTTTGTGAAAAAAAATAGTGAACATAATGTGAAAAAAGCGGATTGTCCGCTCAAATAGTGGACACCTGGCAACCCTAGGTTCTATCTTTGATGCCAGCATTCCATATCTCTGTTCAATTTATTTGTTCAAAAGCTTCTTAACAGGATCTTTGTAACTTTCTAGGAGGCCTTTGGCCATTCAGGCAGAATCTGGCAGAATCTTAGTTATTTAGAAAAACAGAGAAGCAAAACATTCTTGGAGTTCCTTATAACTTCATTAAATGGCCAAATGTTTTTTTAAACTATATATTTAAAAAACAGGCTGAGTGATTCAATCACTGTGGGGAGAAATGGGGAAATAAACAGGATCTGAAATTAATATGTTAGGTAGGAAGACACTGAAGAAATTATTTAATTCAGTCTGTACCTTAAGAAGCTTTTTATTGTCTCTGAGTATCAGCAAGCTGAAATGGAAGTGTTTTCACAGTAGGAATGAGAGCAATGTCCAGAGCTGCACATAGTAAGGCCATTAGGACAGAACTATGAGGCAGAAGTTCAAACCTCTTTCAGTGTAATGAGTGGGGAGTTCCCTACAGAAAACAAGAATGACTGACTACATGCTGAATTAAGTACCCATATCACTGTTTGAATCACTGTTTGACTGGCTGCCTGTTCTGTTTTCTATGCAAACTCAGAAATACAGTTTGGCTGGATGCAGAATCCAGCACCCTGATAATGAAAAGATCCATTAAGTTGCCATTCTCTTCTTATAACAAAAATCCTACTTTTTGAGGCTTTGTATATATATATGATTTAAGATTTATATGAAATGTACAATAGTTTATCTAAATATGAGTTAATCAAAGCTAAATAGGTGACCAATATTCATGTGACTAAGAGTAGCAAAGATTATTATGCAGAACAAATAACAATAACAATGAGAAGAAATGTCAATAGCCAGCATTTCTCAACAAGAATAACTCTACCATTTTGTACAGCACAATGACTGTCTTAAGCAGCCACTTTAAGGTTTTATGAAATGTCCGTCTATTTTATTTTTCATATATGATTGTCCACCACCCAGTCACATGTTTGACACGCACAGCTATAGAAAATGTGTATGTGGTTGTGTGTGCGTGTGTATACAAGGACATATACATGCATCTATACACACAAACACACACACTTATAATTCTTTAGAAATATGTCCTCCTGGCCATATTTTCAGAAATAAATTCCCCACCCCCCAATCCCCACCCCCATATCTAGCAGTACCTCTCTTCATATATGATTTCAGTGTTTAATGTCCAGAAACAGGTGCCTGGAAATTAATAAGTAAACTGCCTAATGTGAACTAACCAAGAATTACATTTTCAAAGATTCTGATTTTAAATTTTCTGTGGTCCCAGCAACTAAGGTAGAATTTTAAACACATGTCTAAATAAACCCTATCAGTACAAACCAAAAACCTTTCTCTATCAGAAGAGGCACATGCATATTTTGCTTTCAACTTTATATTGAATCAATCCAATTTGTTCCCTTTCATTTTTCAAGATGCAGATAACTCATTTTCAGACAACAATAACTGGCAAGTTAGATTTTATTAACTTGAAGTCAGAGGCCTGCAGTAATAATGCAAATAAAAATAATATAAAGGATATGAAATGGATTCCCCATCTCTTTACAATTTAAACTTGAATAGTTACTAATCCAATTTACTTGATTCACATGGTTAAGAGCCCACTGATGACACAATTTTAGTATATCCCTATTTTGCTTCCAAGCTTATTTTTAACTCCTCCCTATCAGAGTTAGATCATATAGTTCATAGAGGTTGCCCCTTCTTTTATTGTCCTCATTACCTGCTTTATGTACACAATAACCATACACAGGTCCAAGCTCCTTTCTCCTCTTATCAATTGAGACAAATAAAAATATCTGATTCTAAATTAGGTAAAAAGTTACCAGAGGAAAAGAAAACTGTCCTTTCAAAACACACTTGCTCCTAAGGTTCATTTTAAAAGATATCTGTTTGAAATGTTTGAAATTATTATTCTGTTGTTAAAATCTGAATATCTGTTATATATAATTTGATGCGCTTTAAGTGAACCTTCATTTTAAATAATGTGATTTTTTAATTTTGAAGCCATTCTTCCCCCTACAAAGAGTAGGCTGTGTACACAGTTCCCCTTCCCCTATTTTATGCTCAGAATAAAGCTGCAAGGTAGCTATGGGATGAAGATGGGATAAAATTGTTTCTACTGGGATCAACGGTCTGTCAAAGAAAGACAATCTCATGCAGGCAAGTTTAGACACTGGGAAGATAAATTCCCTGGACTAAGAATACCAAGTGCAGGTGTCTTTCTGAGCAAAAGAGTTAAAGATAAAGCTACATAAAAACAGTTAATTCTCTTTTGATTTCTTGTGAGAGATCAATCTAGAAGCTTTTGGGTATAGCAACAATTCCCATCTCCTTGGTTTTACTTAAGATACAATAAAGGAGAAAACCGGTGTATCTAGAAAGGATAGAGACATTATAGAGAATCACTTTTTTGATTCTCAGATTGTGAGAAACTTCCTCACTTTGATGCCTTTTCTTCCATAATCAGTGACAGACTATTTGTTCTGAATTGCTAAAAGTTTAGTCCCAACATATGCAATTACCATATGAGAAAAATCTTTGTTTGGGAGCCTCTACATCATTTCTGCCACCATCTGGATGGATGGTGTAATAATCTGGTCTGTTGGAAAACGTCTACCAAATCTTCCTCTTTTACCAGTTCTACCACAGTTTTTTTTCCTAGGTTGAAAGCATGTAGGATTGGTATCGACAATCCACATTGTCTTAGGTTTTGGCTAATTTGTTTTTGCAGAATAGATTGGTGTATATCAATCTATATGATGTATATCATATAGAATGGGATGCATCAATGAGATGATTCGTTTTGCCCAAAATCTAAACTGATATAGCCTTGCCAGGTGTTGAATGAGATGCATCGTAGTGCTAATCTGGTAATTGTGTTAAAAGCCGAGATATACTATTGATTTTAAGAATTTTGTTTGTATGTTTGTGTTCATTCAAGGTTTTAGAAGATTTTATAAATGCATATCTGAGATCCACATAGCAGCATTCCAGGAACTTTGACCTTAAATAGCTTAATTGCTGCCGAAGAAAAGTTGTTCCTCTACCAATTAGCAAAGTTGTTGACCACTTGAAATACTTTCTGAGTTTTCATCACTAACTGTCATATATTGATAACCCCACTATGTGGGACTGGAAGGGAATACCTAGATATTGAAATTCATCCCATGAGATAATTCATTCCCTGCATTCAAATGTTAATTCTTATTGCAGAGAATCTAAACTGACATTAAGGAAAAAGAGAGAGATAATCAGTTGGGAAAGTCTCCTGTATAAGTTACTTAAATTTTCTTATATATTTCCCAGAAATATCAATTAGAAAATGTTCTACTGCCCTGTGAATCAATTCTCTCTGTTTCCCTTTCTGACAGATCCTTAATAATACCCAAATCCAAATTCTTAAGATGGTACCTCACTTAGCTTCCTAGTAACAATGTATCTGTATAACATTTGACAGGTGTACAGAGAAACTGAATTATGGTAGCAATGTATGGACTATGTAGGATTCCCCATTAACATTTATTGGAGATTGTCATCGCTTTGGACTGAATGAAGTCCAGATGTGAAAACTCTTACAAGGGAGACTGTAAGAGGCAAAGGCTAAACATGTTACATTGCAGCAATTCTGCTGATTTATTGTTATTAAACCTGACAAGATTTGGAAGAGGAGAAAATTGAACAGAGCAACACAAAGTTGAAGTTGCATGATACTGAGCTGCCAAAAAAAATCTGTGTTTTCTTAGAGAATGGAGAGTTTAAAATAAATTTTAAAAAACGTTGCTAAAAATATTGTTTGGAGTTTTGCCAAGAGATTCAATGTCTTAATACTATGTAGCAGTTAAAGGAGGACTGGTAAATTATTGCAAAATAATATTGTTCCAAGAAATCCTATACAGCAATAAAAGAAGCTCAACCGGGTTTATAGCTGAACAGACATTTATAACATTGCATTTTGAAAAGAAAACCATGGGGTGTTCTTCACAATGATAGAAGAAGGTGGCAAGAAACGCAAAGAAAAAAAACATTTGAGATTATGCTGCTAGATCTTTCTAAATGAGGCATCCCCAATCTGATGCCCTCCAGATTACCTAAATTTGAACATTCCAATTTTTTAGAAAACATAATACTTTTTCAATATTTATTTATTCTGCTTGGTAACATTTCAGCCAAGAATCTCTCCATAATCTATTTCTAATACTAGGGATAAAACAGTGTGGTTGGCATACAAATTACATATTATGCACTGAGCTATATTACAATTCGCCTCCTCATATCATTCTCTGCTGCCTATTTACTAGTCCTGTCCTTCTGAATCCACTTTGTACACATATGGAGAAGGCAAAAATGAGAATACTTTTGGTTTTGCTACCTGTTTGCTTGGGGAGGGCAGGTGCACACACAAGAAACAGCAGTAAGGGAACCAAGAACCTTGAGGGACTAATAATGATGTAATTCCTCAAAAAACAGATACCAAATCATGCGTATTTTAGATCTGCAAATATTTTGTTGGACTCGTATGCTTATTATAAAATGAATGAATGAATATTTGCTCCCCATTTCACTTGTCACCTGGCCATTGGAAAATGACCTCAGAGGTAGAAAGTGACAGTATTTAATATATTCTCATAACACAGAGGGATTAGCCACATGAAAATGATGTTCTGCTCTTTTGGAGCCTTAAAATCCACCTGGATTAGAAAGATCTCAATTAAACAGCAAAAAGTAGGCTGTTATCCAAAAGATAAGCCTATGTTTTTAGGGACAAAAATAATAGAGACAAGATGAATGACACAGTGGAATAATGCTTAAAGCCAAAATAAAATTATGGAATATTAAGTTAGAGCTGCTTCTTTGATTTCTTACATTATTCTCCCTTTCTTTAACCCCTCTGCCTGTTTATCATATCTCCTAGATAAAATCCAATTGTTTTTAATTGTAATATGCTATATTTGATTCAAAGAAAAGCAGTATTTAAATCTAGCAAATGAAAACAAACAAAATATCCTTCTTTGATATTTAATATTTTAATGTTCTATTTTTAAAATCTGTGGAGGTTTTTAATATATTTTAATAGTTTTCAGTATAAATCACCTTGGGAACCTCTATTTGGGACAGAACATATAATATATGATATAATAAACTAAAACAAATAGGAGCCAATTCATAATTCCTATAGTTGTTGTGTCTTCACTATCAAACATATCCAGAAATGAATTTATTTGGTTTTGAATGATCTTTTCCTGAGTTATTTTATAAAATGTTCAAAACAACTATTCCTAAATCAAAATGCATTAAAATTTTACTATATAATTACAGGAATATATCCACTGCAGTGTATGTGCGTTTGTGTGTGTGTCTGTATGTTTGTATAAGTATACACACACACACACAAACAGAAAAAATAGACCATCTCTAGTTAAGCAAAGGTGAACAAATTAAGCATTCATATTTCATTTTTTAAAGAAATGATGTGTAGAAAACTAAAAAGAATAATGGAAAGTAGGGAGGGGGAGGAATAACCCTTTAGGAAACAGAAGGATCTGATAACTTGATAGGTTGTTCAGAAGAGGGGATGATAAAGGGCCAGTTATTCAATATATGTTTTCCTTTATTTTCAAAAAGAAGCAATCAGGTGAGCTTTCATTTATATCATTATTCCAGTTAAGGGCCAATGGCTGATTAGTTCCTTTCTGAAAATCCTTCTAGCAATTGTTTGTTCCTGGTTATTGCAGAGAATTAACAAGACACAAGACACAGTTAGGCACAGAAAGAGAAAGAGTACTTCAATCAATGAGTACTTGATTCTAATCAATTTGTGATTTTTTTAAAAAAATCTAAACGTGTATAGTTCCTCTGGAGGAGCTGAGGTGATTGGCAAGGGACCTCCTTTACTCAGCTGCAACATACGGTAGCTATGAAGACATGAACACTGGTAATGTTATTTTTTTCAAACAATATCTGTCTATTCACAAAAATAAGAATGATCCTCAGATTACAGTTCAAACTGAAGATCACATTTTTGAGGATAGGGTATCAAGCCATGGTAAAGCTTGAATCATCACTGGTGCCAACTGAAAAAGTGTTAAGTTAGGTGATAGTGCAGTTTAGTGCTCTAGTATTATAACATTATATCTCTGGCAATCTTTAATGACATTGTTGTTGAAGAAGTGACCTTTGGTGTTTTCCAGTTTGTTAGATTAGGGAAGTTGTAGTCCAACACATCTGATGGCTCTGCTAGATTTGTGGGAGCCCTGGCTTAAGACATTTGGAGCTGAGCTAAACATGATGTTTTAATTAAATAAGAGGAAGGGGGTGTATATTAATAAGCACAAGCCCATCTTTTCTTCATTAAAACTGCACTATACACATATTTAATCTTCTTCTACCATAATTGTGAAAAAAAAATCACGAATACCCATTTAGATAGTGCCAGTGATTATTTCTAGAAGAATTCTCCTTGCTGCCATCTAATGGTAGCAATGCCCATAAACTGAAGTGAGCCATAGCAAAGCAGCTTTAACATTTTAGGACTGCAGTTGGACTTCCTTCAAACTGGAATTAGAGATCAAATTAGGGGCTCTGCTCATTTGGAGTGTAGTTACTATGGATGCAGCAAATGTAGAATGTGCAATCCACAATGCAGTGCAACCCAGAGGAATGCATGCATTTATATCTGATTGACTCCGAATTACAAAGAAGTAGAGTAGCTGGAGGAAAATATCTGGCAGCCATGCAGATTTTCCTATAGTACATCTGTTGTCAAAGAAAATGAAAATTGTAATAGGTTTCTGGTGGAAAGTGGGATTTTTGCATATCCCTTTTATATCCATCCAAGATATTTAGGAGGCTACATAAAGTCATAGATAGTTGGAAGGTGAGTGGATTGTATTATTTCCCTATACATTGCCTATAGCCATCCTAAATTCTTTAACTGTGAAGTGCTTGTGTGCCTGTGTGTTGATAAAAATGCTGATATATTTTTGCCAGAATGAGTCTCTTTTGGCAGCATCTTCAATTTTTCCTCCTTTTGTTCTTTGACTGCTTAATCCCTTCCTCCCAACCCGTTGCTTAATATTTATTCATGAGTATTTGGTGCTTTCAGAGCCACCAGGAGCAGCTGTGTATGATCTGATGGAATTCACTCAGAAGTGGCAATGTCTTTTCATCTGTTCATTCCAGCTAGCTCTGTGGCTGACAAGCATCTGGTGTTTTGGATTGGGCTCCAAACCTAGAGGCATTAACATGCATTTTTGTTATGTGCAATTGAGTCCATGGGCAGTATGTGATCAAAAATCTATGGCTTTGTTAACACAAATGCTCTACTTGTCTCAGAGCAATTAAAGGAGGGGGGAAAGAGCAAAGCAATATTAAAAGAGTAGGAAATGAATTTTTACAGTGGGCTGTTTGTGACAGGAATGATTGAAAATAGACCTTATGCCAGTGTTTGTATATGAACAGACAGCATGGCTTAATCGCAAAAAAATGTTGCTTTGGACCTGTCCACAATATGAATGTGTAAGTGAAGGTAGATAAAGACATGGTCAAGAGGATGATACCTCACTGACAGAGAACAAGCTTTATATGTAGACAATTCCAGTTTCAGCTCCACCATCTCCAAGTAAGGCTGTAAAAAATCCCTGTCAGAAAACCTGAAGAGTTGTTGCTAATCACTGCAGACAACTGGAAAGACTACTGCCTTTCCTGTTGATAGAAGGTAATTTCCCATTTTGTAGGAGGATCAGTTCAGAGGAACAAGTACTCTAATGTTTATAGCATCAGTTAGCAAGATGCCTCGTGGAAGTTCATAGGCAAGACATTATGGCAATCTCCTTCAACCACCTTGGTGTTCCATTTTCCTGAGGAGGTAATCTTCCTTCACAACTGTGAGGCCAATTGAAATGAAAGGCCATCCTCTTCTCAAATACAGTTTGGGTGCTCAGTTGCTTCTGTAAAGAAAGAACAAACAATAGAAGAGACATCACTTTCAAAGATAAATCTACATCTAGAGAAAAGGACAAGATGCAGTCATCTCCCTTCAAGTAAACCGGCAGTTGAATTTCACTGCAAAACTGATTTACAAAGAAACATCTTCCACCGCACCCAAACACCAGCAATTTGGCCAAGGGTGCAGGGAAACTACATGATATGCTGGTTAAATTCACATGCTAATCTTAAACATTAGTTAACAAGTAATACCCCAATAATTAATCATATTATGACTTAACATAATGGCCTAGTTCACACAATATAGTAAAGTAATTTCTGGGTTCTCAAAGCACACTGATCCATAAACCAGGTACACTGTGTTCACTCAGTCCTAGTGTCTTTCTGCTTCTCATCCATCAGTCCAGAAGGAATGTTGGTAACATGGCAGGGAAAGAAAATAAGGGTGGACTCACAAAGTAAAGCAAGAGATCTATATGATGAAGTGATGGGTATTGAAGCATCAAGTAACAGTAAAGAGGAAGTGGGACGAAACACTAAAGGAAAACAGAGACAAGAACGTGAAAGACCTCTAAAGGAAGGAGAAAAAAAGGAGGAAGGAGAGATCCAGGAGGAAGAAGGAGTACAAACAAGGGGGGCGGGGAACAGGAAGAAACAAAAAAGAAACAACAGGAAAACTAATAAGAAATGGAACAGAATCTAAAAGTTCTATCGTTAAATGTAAACGGTTTTAATTCACCATCCAAGCGACATCAAACATCAAAAAAAAAAAATGGAAACAAAAAACAGATATTGTGTGCCTCCAGGAGGTACACATAAGAAAACAAAACGAAAAATATGTACAATACAAGAAGTTAGGCAAAGCATATGCAGCATTAGTTGAAGAAAAAAAAAGAGGGGTTGTGGTACATGTTAAGAAGAAATAGAGAGTAATTTAAAGTATGTAGACTTGGAAGGGAGAATAGAGATGATAGAAGTAAAGCTTCTATTTTATTGGTGGTGATATATGCTCCAAATAGTCGACAATCAGAATTCTATAAAAAAGTGCATGAGAAAATTATAGAACAAAAAATGGAAAATGTATGCTTGATCAGAGATTTTAATGCGATTATGGAAGTAAGAAAAGATTATAAAAGTGCCCAGAGAAATAAAAATAAGAAAAATGTATTGCCCAGAACCTTTATAGATTTGGTAGAATTAAGGTAATTCTGTTTAAGGTAAATGCTTCATTTTGCATAAAGACAAGTATGGCCATAATCTACATAATCATTATGAATGCACTCAGACACCTCAAGTAAGGGTAATCAAGCTTTCATAACCAAAGTTATTGTTAGCCCTGTGAGGTAGTCCAGATAAGAAGCACAACCGGGAATATTAACACTATCTTTAGAGCATTTTAAAATTACATTAAACAGTACCTTGCAAGACAGAAATAATTTTTCCCATCCTTTCTTTTTAGTCTCCAGAACTAGGGAGAGTCCCTTCTGAAACATTCCCCATGCTTTTTCTCCATCTGGAGATTGAACTGCCACTCATGAGACATTGCCTGGATTGCAGTCTTTCTCCTGTCTTCCAAGGTCACTCCCACATACCATCACAGTTATGCATTTCATAAAGAAGAACCAGTTATCAGTATTCATAATGAAAATAAATGCTTTTCCGATCTGTCCACTGTTGCTTAGAAGCATGTCAATGAACTACAACTGAAAAGTGTTCCCAGATCAAAAGAATAAATTACCAGCTAATTTCTACAATGCCTGCATATACTTCTGTAAATTCTCAAATATTCAAGTATGTTTGAAATCAAGTATAGATTTCTCCTCTGCATCACAGAAAAATTTTGGCCTACCAGGTCTGAGTTACAAATATCTGGATGACTGACAGATGGCAGCAAAGAGATAAAGAAAACACCAACACTTTGCTGCCATCTAGTGATCATCTGATTCTTCAATCCAGATCTGGATTATAAATAACAGTAAAGCAAATAACATTGAATACCACTATTTCCATCGCACCCCCAATCTGTAAAAGCAGGTATGTGACATTAAAAACTCTCTTTTTTGTTTAAATTTTGTTAAAAGGTTTAAAGAGAACATAAAAACTAATAAAACTAATGAATAAATAAAGAAAACAAAGAGAAAGAAAAATAAAAAAAAACACATGTGCAAAAAAAAATAGAAATAGAAAGAAGTTCCTGATTTTTTTTGCAGCCAATATAAATACAATTACAAAGTTATCTCTATGATTACCAAAAAAAACAAACAAACCCCTCATGTTTTTCTACTATTTTTTTTCTAATTACTTCATAAGAGCATTTTTCTTGTTTTCCAGCACGCTGCTCCTCCAATCCATTGGCTGGGTTCCTTCTTTATGTTGCTGGGAAACTGAGTGCAGATTTTTCTCTCTCCTCTGGCTGACCACGCCCACTCTGTGACACCCACGCCAGTCTTTCTCACTCAGTTACTGAGGAAACTTGTCAATTCTGCTTCTCTCTCATTGGAATTCTTTGGCTGACATTATTTTTACTTAGTTTTCATTATTTTTGTTAATTTCTTTAAATTCTTAAGTTGTGCTTTTTTACTGTGCGAGGAGCTGCTCCATGGGATTATTGTGGCTGCTGAGGGGCGGTAACGGGTCTGGGGCTCCAGGCTGTTCCACTCCTGTTACCAACGCTTGATTCAAGCAGCAATCCGGATTCCGACCCGGCTGGGCGGATCCGTGACAGTTTAGCCGCTGGCGTCTCGTTGGGTTACTGGTGAGCTGGTACAGCCATGAGTACCTCAGCTCCAACCCTTTCGGGCAGCTCCGGAATCACTGCTGATGCTGACCGGCACACTCTGAGGTCCAGGCTAGCCTTATAGCGCCCCTGTAATTTTCGATCTCCTGAGGACAGCTGGCCCGTTTTCAGGCCATTTGACAGTTGCGGCTGCCATTTTGTTGGACTTGACACTGGCAGCCGCCATTTTGAATCCGCAAATCGACATTTGAGGTATCGATCTGGCGTGAGGCTACTAATTGAACTGCTAAGGCAGCATTTCTGGCTCTCGTTGAGTGCCTTGCCGGTGTGCCTAGATAACGGACAGTTTTGGGGGTGATAGAAGGGCGTGGGCGGCTGCCTGGCTTGGAGCGGACTAACTGCTGTTGTCAGGCCTTTCTGGCCCTGCATAGGCTTTGGCCCCATTACTGGTTGGTGTAGATAATTGGCAGCTACCACTCTACATTGGAGCTAACAATTCGCTTTCTGCCCGCCTCAATCTCTATTCTCTTGGTGGCAACAAGGATGGCTGATTCTGAATTATCTTCGGATCTGGAGCAGGAGTTTGACTCTCCTATAATCCAAGATCAACATCCGGCTGGGCACAAGCGGGCCAAGGCCAAGGCCTCTGCCAGGACAACCAAAGTCTCTCATTCACAGACCTTGGCTCATACTAAATCTGAGCTGCAGTGCCACAAGGCACTTGAAAAACAATTTGAGAAGGCCAATTGACCTGTCCTGAGGGGGTCACAGATCCTGGCTCTTCTTCTCAATTTATGATAAAGACAGTGTCTCTTTGCATCAGTCAGAGAACTCTGATTATTGTGGCCACCGGGCTCCTGTTGTCTCCAATCTAGAATCTACCAGGGGGGTCTCAATGTCCCTACCTAATGTCTCATTGGCGCATCAAATTGACCAGCCTGTGTGCTCCTGAAGTGACCTTTACTCCAACGGCAGCAGGGCTCTGGTCGGAGGAAACCGCCGCTCAGCTGGACTTGCAGTCAATACTATCAGATGCATGGGAAAAATTTTAGCAGCCAGTCTTCAACAAGGCTCCAACAGTGTACAACCTTCCGCTGATACTGCGAGTGGTTCGGAAGTTGTTGGCGGAGCAAGCGGAGATTCTATTGGTGTCTCCTCTCTGCCCGCGCAGACCCTGGTACGCAGACTTGGTGAGCCTGTCAGTCTCTCCACCATGGACAATTCCTCAGCATATGATCTCTCTCAGCCAGGGGGTCATCGCCCATCCGGAGCCTCAGTGGCTCCAGTTGACAGTCTGGCACTTGAGAGGGTCCTGCTGAGGAAAGACAGGCTCTCCAACAAGGTGATTGAGGTCATTCAGTCATCCAGGCACCCCTCCACGACTCGTATTTATCAAGCATCGTGGAGGGCATTTTCAGTTTGGTGTTCAGCACACCATATGGACCCCACATTTGCCGACATCCCGGATGTGTTGGATTTCTTGATGGATGGGTTGTCCAAAGGCCTGGCCTCAGCTACCTTAAGATGACAAGTCGCGGCTCTCACCACGGTACTTACTTGTGAGCCACACCGAACGCTGTCACAGAATCCTCGTATCAAGGGGTTTTTACACGGAGTCGCCAACATATCTCCTCTGATAGTCCATCGATATCCATCTTGGGACTTGCCACTGGTGCTCCAGGCACTTACCTCTGCTCCCTTCAAACCGCTGGGCTCCATCCCGCTTAAATTTCTCACATTGAAACTTACCTTCCTGCTCACCATCACATCTGCGAGGCAAATTTCTGAGCTTACGGCTTTGTCGGTCTGTAAAGACCTTTGCATATTCTATTCAGACAGGGTGGTGATGAGGTTAGATCCTTCCTTCACACTTAAAGTGAACTCCTGGTTTCACCGGGCCCAGGAGCTCATCCTTCCGAACTTTTGTCCCGATCCACGGAATCCTCGAGAAAAGAGTTGGCACACACTGGACGTAAGGAGGACACTACGTCGATACATTAGACGAACGGCATCTTTTCGACTTATGGAGGCTTTGCTAGTGTCCTTTCACCCTTCGTCAATGGGGAAGAAGGTGTCATCGGCTACAGTCGGTCGATGGATCAAAGCCTGCATTTTGACCGCGTATGACATCAAGGCCAGGCCAATCCTGGGCAGAATTTATGCACATTCGACTCGTAGTGCAGCAACAACGGCGGCCTGGGCTACACAAGCTTCCGTACTTGACATCTGCCGAGCAGCCACATGGGCGTCAGCTTCTTCTTTCATACGACATTATAAGATTGATTCTTTTGCCTCGGCGGAGGCTTCATTTGACCGTAGAGTTTTACAGCAAGTGGCTACCTTCCACGACTCAGGAAGCAGTCAGCCTCCCGCTGACTCAACATCCAGGATGTTGAGCTTGGGTAGATCCCAGCCAATGGATTGCAGGAGCAGCGTGCTGGAAAACGGACATTGACATACCTGAACGTCCCTTTTCAGGACGCTGCGACTCCAATCCATGCCCCTGTTAGGGCTTCCTGTTCCTGAAGTCCTGTTGATCTGTTGTTGTTATTGTTACAGTTTCCTAGACTTATGGTTTCCTGCGCCTTTGTGAAGAAAGACTGGCGTGGGTGTCACAGAGTGGGCGTGGTCAGCCAGAGGAGAGAGAAAAATCTGCACTCAGTTTCCCAGCAACATGAAGAAGGAACCCAGCCAATGGATTGGAGTCGCAGCATCCTGAAAAGGGACGTTCAGGTACGTAAACGTCCGTTTTATGAGAAGTCTACAAAGGGTTTCCAGTTAGCCATAAATAGATATTGTCTTTTCTCTAATCAAGAAAGTCATTTTGGCTATCTCTGCAGCTATCTCTGCAAGTTCCATCATCTTCCCCAGTGATTCCTCTATAATGGATAGTGTCAAAACCTTTTGAGCACATAGTAATCTCAATTCCATCATCATCAGTGGTGGGTTGCTACCAGTTCAGTCCAGATATTGCAAACCGGTAGTAATGGCAGCGGGAGGCTCTGCCCACCCGCCCAGACGTCATCACGGATGCTCTGTGCATGTTCTGCACATGTGCAAAAGCATCACGTATGAGCAAAGTGTGCAAGCATGCACACACTCCTGTTGCGAACCAGTAGCAAAGGTAAGTGGAGCCCACCCCTGGTCATCATAAATAAACACAAAATTCCATATTTTTCCTAATTGTTTGCCCATTATTCCTAAAAGAAAAGTCTCTGGTTTCAATTGAATATGTTTTTAAAATCTTCTGAATTAGTGTATTTATTTGTACCCAATTTTGTTTTTGGCTTTTTTACATGTCTTGCATATATGATAAAATATCTTTTCATGTTATTCACATTTCCGTGAGAGATTCAAAGTACCTGTATATAGTCTAGAGACAAACACTAGCATACATCATTTTATTTATAAAAAATTGTTTTTTAAATTCTGTTTTAAACAACATAATGTATATTTCAATCCCATATATTTTTCCATTGATCCATATATTTTAGCCAAAATTTTAGCCCATTTTATCACTCATTCTGTCACTTGTTCTTCTTCTGTCTCATATTTCAATAACGATTTATACATTTTAGCAATAACATGTTGATCAACATTTTTATGTAATTCTATTTCAAACTTAGTCCTACATTATGCAAAGCCATAAAATCTTTTATCCACTTTAAACCTTTCCTGAATATAGGAAAGCCATATAACAACTGTCCATTTCATCAAAGGCCACAACAAACTTGCTGTAACATAAAACAGAAGGGACAACTATATGATCATATTTCAAGATTTCAGAGAATTTACACATCAAATAACTCTTTGTGGCTGGTAATCAGTGAGAAAAAACAGAGGAAATAGGTCAGCAGGAACACATGTATATAATAAGATCAGGATCCTCATCTGCATCAAAAATAAACACCATACAGTAGCTTAAAACCAACCACTGATTTCATAGCTAGTTTAAAATTTGAAAAATTGGTGTTTATCTTATTTCATATATATAATTATGCCCTATACCATATAATATAATGCCTTCTACGTCTTATCCAACAAATGACAAAACCTACATTTGCTTTAACATTAAAAAAAAAAACCCAGCCAAAGCACTCCCAAAATAGCACAGTATCTCCCAAAAATAATATATCCAAGTTTTGGAAAAATACCATGTAAGAGATAACCCCACACTTGACATTATCATCCATTCATTTGGTCACTGGATCACTGCTGTTGCCTGAAGAGAAGAGGCAATTCTTGCATTCTTTGTTTCACCGAGTATAGAAATCTAGATAACCCCTTCAATGGTAACATTCCTTGTGGCTGCATAGTAGTTGGCATTTTTACAGCCCAGGCCTGGTAGTGCTTTCGGTTGTCACTTGCCCAAACTTTCCCTTTGGCTCCTCAGATGGAACAAGTATGAGTGAGCAACATGAACAAGAAGGATCAACAACAACAACAAAACCAGTGAGCTCAAGTGATTAACAGTGATTCCTGCCCAATAACATGCAACCTTAGAAACTGCTCAAAATTGATCTCTTAACCATCGCTAAAGTCAGTTGATATTAAAAAGAAGGCCAGTGTTTATCTGACCACCAATATTTGGAACCTGCTCCTATAAGTATGGGGGTCAAGCATGGAGGATGGAAGCTTAGAAAGGGGGCAGACACAAGGGAGACCTTGCTGATTCAGTGCTATTTCTTATCTCAGTTGAAAGAGACAATGATTGCTACCCAGTGTGCTGGAAAATTCCCGATGAGCTTTATAACAAGCGCATTATATTCAAGAGGTGCTGCAGGGTTCCATGGAGCCATAGCATACCACTTCCACCTCAGGTCCATATTACTACAGATGGCAGGAGGCTCTAGGTTTTGGGGAGGGGGTTTGTTCACATCCTCCTTCTTCTCCAATTTATGAAACTCTCTGATGGTATCTAGGCAGATGTTGTGATGGAAAAGAAGGGTAGCACAGCTGAAGGAATAGGAAGAAGTCTGACTCTGTTTCAAGGGTACCAACAAACTAATATATGTGGGTATGTGAGTATATGCATATTTATTTAACTTTATTTGTTTACTTGTTTACTTATTCATTTAGTCATGTTTATGTAGTGTATATTGTGGATGGTGACCCTTTGAGAGTTGTATGCAACTAAATTTCATTTTTATGTATGCTGATTAGCGTACATTTAAAGTAACAATAAAGTTATTTTAACTCTTGTAAGTAGAGCATTACCCTAATTCTTCGTAATAAAATAACTGGTGACTAATCTTATTGCTTATAGTTGCCAATATCATGAAACTAACTTTGACTAATATAAGTAATGTGTTGTCTAATATAGTAAGATATGGTAGAACAGGCGGACTCCTCCTAAAATCCACTCTCAACTCTACAGTTTTAAGCATGTTGAACTCTAGATTGTTCCGGCTGCACATTTTTCATATTCTGTAAACCATGTTAGCTTTAGGCAGAGGTGTGGGGCTAGGAAAATAATTCTATCTTGCCTAGTCGTTTGGTGACTATATTTTCATCAGACAAACTTCATACTTCAGTCAACATGCCAATAGTAACAGAATGGCAGGACATATAATCCCAAACCCTTAAAAGGCATCAGGAAGGACATTTATATAAATTAAGGCACACAGAGAGGAATTTTGCTGTTGCTTGTTCTTCTTTTTCTTAAGTGAAAGCTAATGTCCTCATTCAGTTATATATTTATGCTGCAGTTCTGTGCACATTGATTCCCAAAGTAAAATGGCAATATTTAATATAGCTTTCCATCCAATTTTCATAGGATTGCAACATTATTTAACATTTCTGTGTAAATGCAATGTATGATATTTTTTGAATGATGTTGAAAATCCCATATGATCAGTGCACATTATTTGTAACTGATAATTTAAGAGTGTTGCTGTCAAATGAGTTTAAATAATTTTAATTGAAAATGAATGAGATCAAAGGACTATCTGGGCCAGCTTCTGTAAGGAAGGATGATCTAGTCACCACCAACTCCCCAATCCCACATGCAGACCAGGTTTCACACAGAAAGATTCAGGAAACCAAAACCACATGTTATGGCAAGGGTGGACAGTATCTGTTCCTAAAGTATCAGCTAACTCTTAGATTCCCCTCTGACTACAATCTCCAAAACTTGGTGATCCAATTTCTTGCCATTTTGTTCTGGAAAAATGCCATACTATAAATTTAATGTGGTTTAGAATAATTAAAGAATAAAAATCTCATTCTCTCTTGTTTTTTTAAATCAAAAAGTAGGCCTTGCACATCTGCATAATACTATCTGCTCATTTTGCCACATTCACTTGTCTTTGCCCCACCAAAAATTAAGGCCAGGCCCCAGCTACTAGGTTACTTACACTGGTTGTAGGAGATGAGGGGGATCATAGGGGACAATCTCTCACCGTATTAGGACATTCCAAAATCAGGATTTTGTTTTAGCTGCCATCTAAAATTCCACAATCTTTGAAATATATATAAATTTGGGCCATATTTTCTTCTTAATAGGTTGCATTCTTTTTTTGGTGTACCTCAAACATAGGTGTAGTTCTTTATATATCAGGTATCGTAGTATATTACAGAATTCTATATATGCTTAAATATAGGTGTTGCCTTTATGTGTTTTCAAAGTGCTTTCCTTTTTAAGTTGCTCATTAATGGGCCTCAGGGTTGTGTTTCTACTGTAACTATAATTAGTATGGGGAGGGAAGAGGAGGTATCTTTGTTTGCTTAGGCAGAAGACTTTAAGATAAATGACAGTTCTGAAGATGCTTTTCAGCACTTCATAAATCAACTACCAGCTGCCTGTTTTCATCAGAGAAATATCTTTTGTATGTTTTTTCCTTCTTTTCTTTATTCTTCTTCCTCTTCTCCAATATTTTTTTAAAAGAACTTTGGAGAGACTGAAAAGAGAGGGAGAAAAATGTAGATAGGGAGGAGGGAAAGAAGGGAAATGACTTCATTCTTTTGAAAGCCTGGCTGCATTTGAAATGAAAACTGATTGCTTCATTTCAGTTTTGTGAATTAAAAGCTGTTAGAAGCAACCACAGAAAGCAGGGGAGACACAGACGCCTAGCAGACAGGCTGACGGCTCAGCTAGCCCTCCTGCGTGGTGACAGGGGAGTATTTTCAGTCTTAAGTTTAATGTTTCTCTCTACTGTCTCACTCAGCATATCTGGAGATTTATGGGCAACTTTATTTTTAAAGTGAGTATTTATAGTTTACAGCCACTTCCCACATCTCTTGTGAGTTCTTGGAAAGTCACGGTCTATCAGGACAAAACAGATTCTTGCTTGCTGAGGTATCTATTGTAGGTAATCCATGTCTTCATAACTTCTGTGACTTGTTGGCCACCACCTTTTTATAGTGGCCTGTCAAGAGCATGGTAAAACTGCTAGCTATACTGTATGGGTACACAGAAGAAGTCTATATGAGACTGCATCCCACCCCAAAATGGAATGGGGTGGGCAGTGTTCTATGAAATTCTATGAAATTTTCTATGAATTCTAAAGTTAGAAAGGTGATTTAAGCTGCCAAGTGTCATTTTTCATTGTTGTAGGATAGAAATAAGTTTAATAAACAAATACATAAAATACAGGGGTAAAATGCAACAGGTTCTGACAGGTTCTGGAGAACCAGTAGCAGAAATTTTGAGCAGTTCGGAGAACCAGTAGCGGAAATTTTGAGTAGTTCGGGGAACCGGCAAATACCACCTCTGGCTGGCCCCAGAGTGGGGTGGGGATGGAGATTTTGCAATATCCTTCCCCCAGGAGTGGGGAGGCAATGGGGATTTTGCAGTATCCTTCCCCTGCCATGCCCCCCAAGCCACACCATGCCCACCAAGCCATGCCCACAGAACCGGTAGTAAAAAAAATTCGATTTCACCACTGCATAAAATACATATATAAAATTAAACACAAGCACCTGACCAAATTAATTTAATTAAAGCAGAAGTAACAGATGCTTGTTCAACCTCTATTTGAATAAATCCAGTAAGGAAAAACCTTAGTAGTTGGTTCCACTGTTTGTCAAACTATTCTTATGGTTAGGAAGTTTTCTCTGTCACTGGTCCTAAGTTTGCCTTCCTCTAACATAAGACAATTATTCTGTGGCTTGCAATCTAAAACAAGATGTCTTGTTCTACACAATCCTTCCGCAGATATTTGGAAAGCAATATCATCATACATAGCTATTCAGATATTACTCAGAAAGTTGTTTTAAGTATCAATAGGAATTGTGCATAATATAATGGTAAAATACAATGTGCACATTTTAAATGAGAATTCTTTCCTCAGGCCCTGAGCAAAATGACCTTGAGCACCATTTGTTGATAGAAACTTACTTACATATATACACTTACATATATGAAAGATGAAAAAGCATTCTTATTAATATAATATATTTGATTGTTCAAAACGAAATCAAAATAAGAATTTGAAAATTAACATATATAACTCTGTTTTGCTTTTTTTTTAAAGATAAATATTCAAGGATACAGCCATAAAAGGATTCAACTTCTCAAGACCAGAAATTTACATGAAGTAAATGCTGCACAACACATGTATTTTTATTACTCATGTATTACTCAATTAGTATTCACATTGCTCCCATTCTTATAAGTCCATTCCATTTAGAATGGAAAAGGAGTCTGGATGGAGCACAGAAAATGTTAATGTTGACAGTTTATCTGGTGACAACTTAGTGTCCATTATGAGGGCTTGTTTTTTTATCTGTGCCTTGTCCGCAGAACAAGGTGTTCCATAAGCTAGTTGTCAGCCTGGATAAGATACATCAGGGCAAAGCATTAGTGCTGCTTTGTTGTTAGATTGTAGCTGCCCAGTAAAGGTCCCTTACAAACAATTTCTTGCTTCACTCCTGATGTGGCTGAAAACATTAGAATTGAAGATTGAGGAACATTGAAAAAAGAAACCATTGGCATTATGAGCTCAAAGTTCCATAATAACCATAATAATCTTCTTGTCCACAATACAGATACAAAAGTCTCACAATCCAGAGCACAATGAATAGAAATAGAAAAGGTGCATCTCAGTTAGGGTACCAACTATGGACCAAAAATATTTCAAATTATATTCAAAAGTCATGTGCTAGAAGGGAAAGATTACAAGAAAAATGAAAAACACAACTCCTTTATTCCTTTTCCCTTGCAAAACATAATAAAGATACTGGGCCTGTAATCAATATGCCCTAGAGATATTTTTTGTCTTGACCACCCCTCCAACAATGATTGCTCAGTCTCTGTGTGTGAACAAAATCTATCATTTTGAGGAAATTGTACTGGGTGCAGTTCCATGCCACTCAACATCCTGCTTCCTCTGATGACAGATAAGAGAAAGGCCAGTGGCTATGTGGGCCAAGGGAGATCGTACAAGAACTAATATCATATCCTGATCCCAGTCAGCTACAGCCAAGACCCCAGAAAGCAACAGGTTCTTCCTGATGTTTTCATAAAACTGTTCCACATTCCTGACTGCTACATGTGTTATTTTTTACCCCCTCATTTATTTTAGAGCATTTGGGGGGAATATTGATTGCTTACAGCATTCTGTCTCAAAACTTTCTCACTATTTCTTCACAAAGAACAGAAATATCTTAAACCCAAAGGGAACTGGATAGAATAAATGGAACAGCAGTTTCACTTCTTGTCCAGGGTAACTGTAGACAGAAACCAGGTGGTGTATAAGACTTTTTCACATTCTGTAAACAATCAGCCATTTTAAGGTGAAAGAGCTTTAGGCTGAGGTGTGGGGTTAGGAAAATGATTCTATCTTGCCTAGTCGCTTGGAGAACTAAACACAGTGGTGATAACAGCAGCACTGATGATAAAAATAAGATGCTTCAGGATATTTAGCCATTACTCAACAGTGGTTTACTATGCCTACAGAAAAAACGTATGATATTGAAAAGGCTCCATGGAAGCTTCAGTAGCTAAATATTTGATGCTGGTGTTTGATAAAGTGTATTTGGTACCCTTATGAATATTCAGATTGTCTCCATTTGATTACTGAAGTTAGAATTCCGAGAGTTTTGATGTTCAGACTTGCCTGAGGAGCTGAGGAGCATTATTTATTTATTTGTTTGTTTGTTTGTTGAATTTATTTTGCCGTCTATTCACCCATGGCGACTCAAGGTGGCTTACAGAATATAAAACCACATTTAAAACAATAAAAACTAACAAAAAGAATGAAATAAATTTATATAGTACAATATAACAAAATCACCCCCCACCTCCCACCCCCCCGCTCCGGCGACTGCAGATCACACAAGCCATTTAATGGGCTCCATCCCGCTCTGTGTTTCCCAGGCCCACTGGCAGAACCAGGTCTTCAGCACCTTCCGGAAGAGTATTAGAGTGGGGGCTATTCTAATCTCCCTCCAGTGAGAGGGAGCCACCACGGAGAAGGCCCTTTTTCTGGGTCCCTCAGGAATGGGTGTATCTCCCTCAGGGATGGGACCCGCAACATTCCCTGCCTCCCCGCTCTGATGGGTCAGGTAGATGTGATCGGCAAGAGACGGTCCCTCAGATAACTTGGTCCCAAGCCATGAAGTGCTTTAAAGGTAACAACCAGCACCTTGAATTGCACCTTGAAGCAAATCGGCAACCAATGCAGCTCCAATGCAGGAGAGGTGATACATGTACACACCGGGGTCTGCACAAAACCATGCAGGCCGCTGCATTTTGCACCAACTGGAGCTTCTGGATGCTCTTCAAGGGCAGCCCCATGTAGAGCACATTGCAATAGTCAAGACGGGAAGTGACTAGGGCATGAGTGACTGTGAGTAGGGACTGTTGGTCCAGGAAAGGGTGTAACTGGTACATAACTTGCAGTTGCACAAAGGGCCTCCTGGCCACGACCACCACCTGCTCTTTGAGCAGGAGTTGTGAGTCCAGGAAAACCACAGTGTCTGTTTGGGTAGTGCCACCCCATCCAAGGCCAAAGGTGGCAATTCTCCCTGAGCCAACCAATCCCAAACCCAGAGACACTCAGTCTTGCAAGGGTTTAGTTTCAACCCGTTGCTCCCCATCTAGCCCCTAACAACCTCTAGGCACTGTGAGAGAGAGGACATGGCATCACTTAACTCACCACAGGCCGAGACATACAGCTGAGTATCATCACCATATTGGTGATACCTCAGTCTGTGGTGATGGATTATCTTACCCAGCGGCTTCATATGAACAGGAGCAGAGAGTACTGAGCCCTGCAGAACCCTGTAAAGCAGTGGGCAAGGGCTGGATCTTTCCTCTCCTATCAACACTGACTGAGAGCGGCCGCAGAGGAAGGAAGTAAACCAGGATAGCACAAAGCCTCCCGCTTCCATTCCCTGAAGCCACCCCAGGAGAATACCATGGTCGATGGTATCGAAAGCCACCAAGAGGTCAAGTAGAACAAGAATGGATGCACTACCCCCATCCCACTTCTGCCAGAGATCATCCAAAAGTGCAACCAATGCCATTTCTGTCCCAAATCCAGGCCTGAATTCTGATTGGTAAGGGTTGAGATAATCCATTTCATCCAGAAACCTGTGGAGCTGCCGCACAACCACCTTCTCAACCACCTTTGCCAAAAATCGAAGATTGGAGATAGGTCGGAAATTATCCAACCAGGTGGAGTCCAGGGTTGGTTTCTTAAGAAGAGGACCACAACCTCCATAAAGTGCTGGGGCACCGCCCCCTCCTGTAGGGAAGCATTAATCACCACCAGATATTCCTCAGCTGTATTCCAGCTTTCACAAGCCAGGAGGGACATGAGTCTAAAACACAGGTGCTTGTGTGCATATTCCCTAGGATCCTGTCCACTTCCTTGGGAGCAACAGGGAGCAAACAGATAACAGGGTGAGAACCTGCCTCAGGGGCTTCCACCGGACCAGCAACCATGCCATTATTCTAACCCTAGCCCCAAAACTAGTATTCCCCAGAGGCAATAGGATTTCAGAATGTCAAAAGCAGCAAAGCTCTGCCATTCTGGAGAATGCCAGCCCAGGAAAAGACTGTATCACCAAAAACAATGTTGTCTTGGTCTCAGTTTCAGGATTCTATGGTAAAGTCTGTCACTGACATAGCATTTCAACAAAGACAATTTAAATACCTTGAGAAAATTACAGGCAAAATATGATGGAAATTATCAGTTTCTTATCATTCTCCCCCACCCCCTTGCTCAATTTTGTAAAAGAACCTACACCAAGACTTCCATTTTCAGGTATCTGTAATAATATATTTATTTTCCATGGATAAATCTGGACAGATCACATTTGCTAATGGCCACCTATAAGAGTTCCATGCATCTGATTCCAAACAAATGTTATTTTGCATAAAGTTCTTCCTTTTGCCTGCAGTTACCTAATATCTCAGGGCAGCATTGATATTTTATTCAGTATAAATTTTGCTCTGTTTACTTTTTCTAGAAAATTCATATATATGTAGATTAATCTTTTCCAGAATGCTGTCCTTCAGATGCGTTGCCAAACCTCAAAAATTCAACCCTCAGCCCTATTGACTTTGGCATCTTAAAATTGGAAGGCACTTGGTTTGAAAAGGCTGACTTAAGCTTTGCCATATCTTCTCATTTTGTCCAGTTAGCTCAACTGAAATTGCTCATCCCTCGATCCTATGTTTAGCAGAAAAATATTTTATTGCCCCTCAGAGGTATTCCCAGTGGCATGAGTCATATTACCATTAAATGCTTTGCTTTTAGGAAATCCTTGAAAAATAAAGACTTCAGCTAACAGCTTTCAGCCAGGGATAGGCAACTGGGTATCCTCAATATATTTTAGATGACTGTTTGCACAATTCCTCGTCAGTGGCCATAAAGGAGCTGATGGGAATTGAAGATGAAACGTCTGCAGGACAACAGATTATCAAAACTCCTGTTCAAGCCCCACATCTAAGGCATGGGACTCAATAATCTCTTGTATTATGAAAACCTGGATGCCACAGTGGAAATAAAATATGTTTTTCCTTTTTAAATTTTCTTCCATTCAGTTGTGTCCAATTCTCAGAGACTGCCTAGACAAGTTTCTACAATTTTCTTGGCAAGATTTGTCGGAAGATGTTCACCATTGTCTCATTTCTGATTACTGACTGTCCCAAGAAGCTGGCTTTAGCAGGTCTAAAACTCATGGTCTCCCAGTTTCTAGCCTAATGTCTTCCGTGCTACATCAGCCTGGCTAGTTTTCCTTTATAAAACTACGAAACCAGAACTATTATACTTGCAACCTCATAACAGAAACCAAAAGACTGTGTTCGGTGAGAAAACTGGTTGACTTAACTTTGAGCCAGGCACTCTCTCTCGGTTCAACCCATCTCACAGGGCTGTTGTCTTGGGAAAATTAGGAGGAGGAGGAAGTATTTTGTGTGTCTGCTGTCTTGAGTTATTTATAAAAATTATAAAGATGGAATATAATAAATTAATTAGCTACTTAGGAGGAATATTATTGCAGCTACTTAGAGCTTATTTTAAGAAAGAATGTATAAAATTAAATACACACATCCTGTTTTTTTACCTGACATTGGCCAGGTTTCCACTTCAATAGACTTTCCTGAAACTAGCAGTATCAGTTTGATGATTACAATCACACCTTTTACTTGTGAAACTTCAGATGAAAGAGATACAGAAGCTGGAAAGGGCAGGCCCTATAAATATGTCTAGAATGTTTTCTGGTCTTTCTCAAACATTTAGCCCCAGCAAAGGCATTTACATTTTGATAACCTCTTTGACTCTCAAAGAAGTTGTTGAGACTACATTCTTCCTTTTTTTTTTAAGCAACTGAAGTTGCAATCAGTTCTTTCCTTAACTATAATATTTACAGTATTATTGGAAAAGACAGAAAGATTTCCTTTCCTGATATCAGTATTTCTTCAGTAGCTCTAGTGTAGAACCTAATCTGGAAACTTTATAAAGTAACTAAAGATTCTCAGGTCCTTACCTGTTGCAATGGGTATCTTAGGATAAAATATCTGTAACTTTTCCTAAGACTTTGGGTGAGGAGGGGATGGCCCTATCATTAGACAGAGGAAGATAAGTGCTTCAGGAGGCAAATTATTGTTAGCAAATAGAATTACATGCCATTTTTTCAGATTATCCATTACCAATATTTAAGTAAGGTTAAACTTACTGACAATTTCATTCTGTAAATGAAATGAGAACAGTCTCAGGCAATAGAATGTCTTGGCCATCCCAGTTCTTTTTAATTTTGTCCCAATAAATATTTTCAAGTCCTCCACAAAATTCTAAATGTTAATCCCCTTTTTGGTCACTATATGTATGTGTGTGCATGCACAGGTCTTCATGAATGTATATCAGTTTGGTGTACTGATTAAAGGTATTAGTTTAGAAACCCAGGAGACCAATGACTTTCAGTCCCACCTTAGACCCTAAACCAGCTGGATAGGCCCAGGAGAGTTGCCCAATTTCTGAAATTACCTCAACTGAATTTGACACTGTCACTCCTGAGGATGTGGATAAGGTTTTCCAATCTTTAGATCTGATCACCTGCCTGTTAGAACCCTGGGTTTCTAATGCAGGCTGGCAGGTGTCCATGAGATTGGCCCATATAATGGAAAAAGCCTCTTTGAGAGATAGGATGGTATCACCAGCTTTGAAAGAGACAGTGTTGCACTTTTTTCTCAAGAGGCCATCCCTGGATCACTCTATTCTGGATAATTATTAGCTGACTTCCAATCTTCCATTTTGAGGGAAAGTTATGGAAAAGGTAGTTAGACAGCAGTTGTAGAGGATCTAAAAAGAAACAGATTATCTAGACCCATTTTAATCAGATCAAGGTACAGTACAGAGACCCCATTGGTTATGTTTGTTGGTGACCTTTGGTGGAGCTGGGATGAGCCATCCATCTTGGTGCTCTTTGATCTTTCATCCTCTTTCAATACTGTCAGTGATATCCTTCTGGATTAGCTACATGGGTTGAGAGTGGTTCACCTTCTTCCTCAGTGTCCTATCTCAGTTGGTAGAAAAGGAGAGAATGTGCCCATGGCCTCTCATTTGTGGGGTGCCTAAGGGTTTTATGTTTTCTCTTCCCTCGGTTTAATATCTACATAAAACCAGGGTGAGGTCATAAGTCAGTCTGGAGTTCAATATCATCAGAATGCTGATGATACTCAGCTGTATATATCACCAGGCTGTACAGGTAAAACTGATGCTGTAGTGATCCAGTGTCTGGAGGCTGTTTCATTCTGGATGGAGAGGAATAGATTTCAACTCAGATCTGACAAGATTAAGAGTCTGTGGCTGTTTGACTCCCCTGTGGTGGGAATGTTTCCATTGTTGATTTTGGATGAGGTTATACTTCCCCATTCAAAACTGGTGAACCACTTGGGGGCCCTCCTCAGCCTATAGCTGATTGAAGAGTAGTTGGTAGCTATGGCCAGGCAGGTCTTTGCATGGGTTCATCTTGTACACCAATTCCACCTTTTCTTCAACTATGAGGCTCTTCATAAAGTCACTCAAATTGGTCATCTCACAATTGGACTACTGCAATGAACTTCACATGAGCTTTGGGCTGCCTGGAAGATCAGCTGCAGTGTTACAAACAAAAGGTAATGGCATGAGCAGTAATAGTCACTTCAATGTATGCCCAAATGTTATCACTGTTATGTGAGCTGCATTGGTTGCCAGTAGTCTTCGGGGTGCAATTTAAATTGCTAGTCATTTCTTATGAAGCCCTTCATGGCATAGGCCTGACTATCTGAGGAACTGCCTCTCCCCAATTGTTTCTGTCTGTCTAGCATATTTGGACAGAGTGTCTGGTCTACAACCCCTCAATTAGATTCTTCTAACCTAAAAGATCAAGTAAAGTTGCCATTTTTGTCATGGCCCACAGAAATATGGAGAATGCCCACTCTCCTGAGATTCTGGAAAACCCTTAAGACCTGGCTCTGTTCCCAGGACTGAGTTAATATGGATGTGACCCATTGGTCAACCCCATGTTGTACTGTTATTTATATTATCTGTACTGTTTGTTGTTCTAATTGTTTTAGACCAGGCTGCCTCTTTATGTCAGTTTTAATTTTTACTTTTATATAGATTTTGTAAGCTGCCCAGGGTCTTCAGGAATCATACATGAAGCAATAGATAATCAAACAAATCACTCCAGGTGCAAATGGCCAAACTCAAATAGACAAGATTCTAATGTTAAGAAAAGTAGAAGGAAGAAGATGAGGACATGCATCAGCTGAGTGGGTGGATTTCTTTATAGTAGCAATCTGAAGGACCAGGTTGAGGACAGATTGTTTTGGGGAAAATATTAGATAGATGAGAGAGGGGGGGAGGGAGGGAGGGAGAGAGGGAGAGAGAGGGGGGGAGAGGGAGAAGGATAAACATATATTGTACATGGGTATAAATAAACACACTGTTTATTTGTAATAGATGGGTGTGCACACACATATTGCACATTTCCATAAAATTAAAATAGCAAGTTTCTATTATTTTTATCCAAGCAGCTCATCTTTCACAAATTTTCTGAATCATCAATATACTGTTGTTGTTGTTGTTGTTGCTGCTGTTGTTGTTGTTATACATCATTATTATTAGATACATCAACAAATTGCAGCTTCCTGCAATAACACTAGTGGAACTGCAAAAAACTGTGACACTTGGAACATTGTACATCTTAAGAAGGTACTTGGTTGACACCTAGGATGCTGGCAACAACCTGTATCAACCATTAGCACCAGTCAATAGTATTTGTAATGCATTTTTGGATGTTCAGTTGACTGAGTTTCATGTTTAATAAATAAAGTAAATAATAATAATAATAATAATAATAATAATAATAATAATAATAATAATAATAATATAACTAGTCCTTGGAGGGAATTAATCATTTAAGGCAGCCCAGTCTTAAAATATAAATGCCTACCTCATAAAATCCCAGTAAATCATAAAGGGTCACACTAAAATAATTTGTATCAGTTGAGAATTGATTTAAAGTGTTAATCCTCATTCATCAAGGGAAGCCTTATGTTTGCTGGCCCAGTCTGAAGATCTGCTGACAATGTTTGCTGAGGAAGCAGAAGAGAAAAAGGAGAGAGGAAAAATGAGAGATGGATATCTTCATAACAGTTATGGAAAAGTAGAAACAAGAGGCAATATCTCCCTGAAGTGAGGTTATATCCATACCCTCAAACCCCAGATTTTCATTCCGTTTCCTCTTTTATTCAGAACTAGAATTATGTAATGCAAAGTGAGGAAGTAACAGCAGGCAATTGTTTGGGAGGAACAAGGTTCAGCTCATGAGGCACAATCCTTTATGGAGTTTTCTTGATAAACCTATTGAAATATATAGGTTGTACTCAGAATTTACTGAAATCTGTAAGACTTATACCCCATCTTAACTCTCTGAAAAAAGAAGATAGGGATAATTTTCCTTACTTAGACACCAAGATTTCAGTTCTTAACAATTGAGATGTTTATCATATCGAAAATCATTTAATCAGCTTCTTGAACTTAGATATATACTTTTGTATCCAAACATTCCTAAACTTTATTTCAAAGGGTTTATAAATAATATTATTTGAATATATTCTAATTTTTAAAAGACATAACTAATTACTATGTAGTCATTCCAATACAAAAAGGGACATGGTGTCTCAGTGGCTAAACTTGTCGATCAGAAGGTTGGCAGTTCAGTGGTTCGAATCCCTAGCGCCGCGTAACATTATGGGAGTGAGCTCCCGTTACTTGTTCCAGGTTCTGCCAACCTAGCAGTTCGAAAGCACGTAAAAAAAATGCAAGTAGAAAAATAGGGACCACTTTGGTGGGAAGGTAACAGCGCTCCGTGTGCCTTCGGCATTTAGTCATGCTGGCCACATGACCACGGAGATGTCTTTGGACAGCGCTGGTTCTTTGGCTTAGAAACAGAGATGAGCATTGCCCCTAGAGCCGGAAATGACTAGCACGCAGGTGCGGGGGAACCTTTACCTTTACATTCCAATATGAATCAATTTTTGAAGCCTCTGTAGTATTCTTAAATTCAGATACTTAATTAGATCTTTCTAATTCCTGTGTGCATATTCTTGTAGGGGTTTTCTTTCATAACCTTTTTCTCTCTCTTACCAAAAAGCAACCACTTCTGCCATCTATCACAAAAAAATAATCTATATCTTGCTTCTCAGTGAAATAGATCCTCTTTTGCTTTCCTGCTCAGTATTTGGTGGCCTCATTTACCCATTTGCCTGAGTAAATCAGAACTGTTTAAATGTTCTGAATTCTAAACTTGAATTATGAAAATAAAACAGCTGGGTTCACATATTATCCCTAAACAAATCAACTTATACAGTATCAATATGATGGACTTGTTTATCACACCATTCTAAAATAATGACTTGATCCCTATAGCATGTTGAACTTCATATTAGTCATGTCTACTGCATTATGCAAAGACCAGACTCTGTACCTGTTTATATATTTTTGAAGTACATGTATTTATTTATATGTTTATTAGATTTTTAAGGCAGCATGCCTAACAGTAATTCTCCCTCCTATGTTCCCCATAACAACAACCCTGTGAGGAGGGTTGGAGAATGAGAGAATGACTGACCCAGTCACCCAGCTGATTTTCCATGCCTAAGGCAGGACTAAAACTCACAGTCTCCTAGTTTCTAGACCAGCACCTTAATTTTCAATGCCTAATTTAAATCACATCAATTTTGATCTAAATACCGTAAGACAATATCTAGATGCAATCTATATTCCTATAGACTGTAATATGCCTAGTCAGTGCTTGCTTTAAGGAGTTGCTTCTTAAGGCAACTCCAGTATTAAGCATGTGGTAGCTCTGAATAAAACTGTGCTCAGATCATGTTCATGGAATTGGAAGGAGAAAACAGGAGAATTTTGCCTTTGAAACTGGATGCTTCTTTTTATAACTTGCTCAAAAATTCCCCTGCTGCTCCCAGCTACTCCACTCTTATCCATTTCTCTACTAACAAATAAATATGAAATCTGTCAGTTCTTCCAGCTGAGAGGTGAAAGAAGTTGCAAATCATACAACACGGTTACCTTCTAAAATTTCAATAATAGAAGAATAAGAGTTTTGTCTTCTAGAGTACCATCACAGTATGTATTTGTATGTGTATAATAGTTGAAGGTGGGATGTGTGGGGGGGAGTAGAGAGTTAGGAGAAAGGAAATGCTTTCAAGCATTTAAACATGGAAGAACAATGGGAGCTTAAATATAATTATGATGGAAAGACAAAATGATGGAAACAATTCAAGCTTGCCTAGAAATTTCCATCACTGACCTTGACACACCTTCCTTTCTGTCACTAGGTTGGTGAAAGATAGTGTGATTATGAAGTAGTGAAAAAAGTGCACTCTGCACATCCTCCAACATGTTTTGGAATTACCTCCTTTATTCCCAGGCTAAGTGTTGGCTTTCTAACAGGTTTAAAAGGTAGAACAGGTTCAGATTATTTTTCAGGATTTATTAATTTGTATATGTATATATATAATCAATATTAGGGAGAGAGGTCACTCACATTATAGGAAATTCAGCTGACATGAATGGTGCAAGGATCTTTGATTTGTCAAGAGTGTAGTTTGGCATTTTGATTCCCGCTAATAAATCAAGGAGAAAAACACCAGCCACATCATAACATTAAGATAAGTGATAAGACCCATTCTGAAAATTTCAGAGTAACTTCTTCTCCCTACACACACACACACACACACAGCAACATAAAAACTGATTCATTCCCATCCAACCAGGCAATAAATGATTGAAAAGAGCTGGTCAAATTTTTCAGCATGGATAATAATTATAACATCAGTAATAATACATGCATGTCTCTAATTTTGATCAATGTGAGTTTTCAATATTATTTTAAAAATATACCCTGAGCATATGAAATTAAGCAGAAGAGAGTGATTCAGATAAACTTGAGTCCTGGCATCTCTAATTTCAAAACTAATCACTTTTACTTGATTGAGTGATTAATTTTTCACATTTACAATACTGTACAAAATGCCTTTTCCCATGGCAGTTTATAACTATCAATAAAACACCACTCATTAAGATATACAACACTTATAAACTTGGCAATAAATAAAAACAGCATTAAAATAGCATGAGGACTGTTTCAGAGTTAATTAAAAGGTCTGGGAAAGTAAAAGTGCTGAAAATAGAAGGAATGAAGTATCAAGAAAAATCTCTTCAAGAAAAGCATTCCTCAGCTAGGCTACCACCCCCTCCAGCTCAGATGGCTACAGCAGGAGACATGCTATATTATATATATAGCTTTGAGGACAATATCAGAACTTCTGAACTGGGCCCAGAAATAGATAAGAGGCTAATTCAAATGGAGAAACTTAGCAGTGGAAAGTAGCAATCTCAATTTCAGGCAACAGTTGTACAATATCCACTTAGATGTTATAGGCAAGGTTTGCACAAGTCTAGGTTAAAGTAGGATGTATTATTTTGTAGCTGAGTCTCTTGCAGGAATTTATTCTTTTAAGATGTTCTGCAAAGTAAAATATAACTCAAAAACCAAGTATGATTTATTGATTTAATTGAACATAACACATAACAAATAGACAGCAATTATATTCTACGAATCTGAGTTTATAATTTAGTTTACTGCATAAACCCAATCCCAGTGTTTATGATATCATTAGTGAAAGACCTGTCATCATAAGGGAGGGGAGGTTCAGGGAGAGGGGCCTACTGGATCTCTGTCAGCAAGCTCCTAGTCACCCACTCTTTCCAACTGCAGTACTTTCATTTTTTTGCAGGAATGAATAGCAACCATTCACTTATATAAAAGTTAAAGGGGCATTTCTGAGGTAAGCCTGGTTCTTGCCCTTGGTGACCCCAACCACTTTGGATCAAGCCTGTTTCTTTCTGCAGAACAACATCTTGGACTCTCTTTCTTGGCTGGACTAAAGCAAGGCAGAATGATGGAAGGAGAGATAGACAGACAGACAGAGGATATCTATCTATCAATCTATCTATATCTCTAACTCTTTATCTCTCTCTATATATCTATATCTATCTATCTATCTATCTATCTATCTATATAATACACATACAATTTATCTATGTGTGTGTGCGCGCGCAACACCCACACATATACATACATACATGTGTGTGTGTGTGTGTGTAATATTTGCTTTCTACTTCCTATTCAAAATCAACAATTATTTAAGACCAGAGTAAACAAAATATACCATATCAAACACACCTTATGCTATTATACCCTACCAATCATATTGGTCTGTATGGTACAGTACAGTACAGTACACGGTTGCAAAAAGCTCAGAACACCTAGGTTAGGGCTCTGTTACAATTAAGGACATTTGTGAACTTTTCTCACCTTCCCTGTAGGCTTGACCTCTGATCCGTTTGTTGAAAGCCTGTCCCTGAATATGTTTGGCGTTCTCTTGTTACCAGCTTGCAGTTTGTTCCCCCACCCCACCCTTATAGCCCAAAATAATTTTTCAAAGCAGACCTCTTGCCTGGAGTGCTGATGGACTGGCAGGCCTTGGAAAGCATGGGTTGTTGTGTGGGAAGACCTATGCATGACCCCATTCTTGGACCTCTGGACAGCCCAAGCCTGTCCTTTGGTGAATTCATTTAGGGTTGAACTTTCGGTGAACCAAAGCTCAAGAGGAAGAGGAGGTAGCAGGACAAGGCAGACAGAAGAGTAGAACTCTAGGCAAACCCATCAGACCTGAGTAAATATTGAATGAAACCACGTGAAGATTTGAAACGGAGCTGTCAGACTAATATGTAAACTGAAGAAAAGATAAGTATATTTTTCTGAGCCAGTTCATTCTAAGTACAGCAAGGCTAGGCTCAAACCTACAGGGGAATTATTTGCATCCCTGTATGTTGGTGTGGGGAGTGAGTCATGGGATTTAATTTGGGTTCCGCTAAAGAATTCCTGTGCGAGCTACAAACAAGAAAGTAACCCTGTACTTTGTCTTTTGATACTTCCCTGCAGTTGCAAGGGCCAGAAACGGTCAGCCGATTTACTTAATCTGATGAAGTAACAGACACATAGAATTATCAGTGTTACCTTATCTTAATCAAACAGAACCAGGGGTTTCAAAAAGGATTGCTTTCTTGAGGAGATACATTTACTGCTTAAACAAAAAATCAGCACATGAGAAATTTCATAGTATTGTGATTAGGGTTATGAGACATCACTTCACTTATATTTTAATACATTTTGTTTTCTAATACAGATAATCCTCAATTTACAACCACAACTGAGCCCAAAATTTCTGTTGCTAAGCAAGGCAGTTGTTAAGTGAGTCATTGCCCATTTTATGACCCTTACGCCATGGCTGTTAAATGAATCACTAGAATTGTCAATTGAGTCATTCTATCATTAAGCAAATCTGGCTTCCCCCATTGACTTTTCTTGTCAGAAGCTCCCTAGGAATGTTGCGAATGACAATCCCAAGACTCCAGGATGCTGCAAGCATTGCAAATATATACCAATTGCCAGGCACCTGAAGTCTGATCATGTGACTGTAGGGATGCTTCAATGGTCATAAGTCATTTTAACTTTGAATGGTCATTAAACAAAAAGTTGTAAGTCGAGGATTACCTGTAAATACATACATTTTTCTCCAAGTTTACTTAAATTTTCAGGCAAGTACAATTCATACCAGCTTTCTGCAATGTGTTCCCTTCCAGATGCATTAGGGCTGCAATTTCCAGAATACTGTAGTCCTCAGTTTATGACTACAATGGAGCCAAAAAATTCTTTTGTTAAGCAAGATGCTGGTTAAGTTAATTTTGCCCCATTTTACGACTGCTCTTGCCACTGTTGTTAAGTGAATCACTACAGTTATTAAGTTAGTAACACAGCTGTTATATGAATTTGGTTTCCCCATTGGCTTTGCTTTGCTTGTCAGAAGGTGACAAAAAGTGATCACATGACCCTGAGATGCTGCAACTGTCATAAATATGAGCCAATTGCCAAGTGTCCAAATGTTGATCGTGTGACCACAGAGATGCTGGAATGGTTGTACATGAGAAAAACAGTGATAAGTCATTTTTTCAGGGTCATTGTAACTTTGGTCGCTCACTAAATGAATGGTTGTAAATTGAGTACATGCATTGGGCATGATGGGATTCAATAGTCTTGGCACATTCAGTTGAGGAGGGTTTCTATACCCTATTCTCATGATCACAATGGAAGTAAAACTTGACATTTTCTAATGGAAAAAATGTTGAATAGAGAAAAATTCACCATCCTTAATAATTCAATACAGTCTTGATGGAAGTTATTTGCAATCTAATAAATGAGTAACGTGTGTATATTTATTGTGAACCACATGCCATCTGAATGAGCTCCAAGCATTATAAATGTAGAGAAAGCAGTTCTTCTCTGGAAAGTGTTGCAGCTAAATCAACTAAATTCCAATTTCCAAGTTAGCTTCCATTCTTAACAAAGATATTATAGGGTACCTTATTTCACCTTCTTCCAAGTTGTCCTGCAGAAACATACACATTTCTTCTGATAAATCTTTTGGTAGAAATGTGGTAGATATGCATAATTATATGTTTTAAGTATGACACTAAATGAAAAACTAAATTTATTGGCATTTCAGAATTCAGATCTGAAGACATTTCAGTTTGGAAATTAATGAAGAAAGTAATCATTACCAAAACATGTTTCTGACAGACCTGGCTCAGGAGAAGCTGTCAACTCAACATCTCCTATTTGAGGGACAGAACTGAAGGGCTTACAGATAAAATTGACTGTAGTACCAGAGACAGGATAGGTTCTTGCTCAAAACTGCTCCTCATCACATACAAACCTGCCTTCCAAGTTCTTGCTACATCCTCCAAAAACCCAATATGTTAACTAAGGCAGCCATGTTTCTTCTTTTATGATAGACAAGTGCCAGCTTTCTTTAGCCATCCCCCACCATTCTCAGAAGATATGGAAATAACTCGTGTTCTGAAATTCCTTCAAAGAAGGCTACCAGATCCAAGCAGCCAATGTCTGGACAGCAGCAAAGAACTAATGTTCTACTTGCTGCCATGTAGGGGTCACCTGGATTTTTTCAACCCAAATCTGGCATCTTAATTCAACCAACTATAACATTCATAATGAAACACAAGAAATAAGGTGTCTTTGTCCAAGATGTAGTCAAGGAAGTAATAAATAAAAGTGGGCTAGAAATAGCTGTTATTTAACAAAATGCATTTTACACAAGCAAAAAGTTATTATTTTCATCAACTGTCAGGCTGATCAGAGACTTGTTTAAGGTTAGCTCTTTGATTAAACTCTAAGGAGTTTGCTTTAAGAAACAGCATATAAAGTGACAGTGTGCAAAACACCATTTCTCATTATGCTTGCCTGTTGTTCAGACAAACTGTCACAAACACCAGAAAAAAGCTGGGAAGCTAAACTTTTAGTTCAGAGAAAAAGTTATGTTGACCAAAAGTCCTCTCTTTCTTCCCTTTAAATAGGAAGTGGTTTCCTGAGATCAAAAGGCTTCACATGGTGAGAACAAATGCTTTAAGGCAAGGAAGAGAGAGGAATCCCACCAAGGGCTAAGAACAGATGTCACTGACTTGCCAGGGTGCCACACAGTTTCTTGAACGTCTTTTCTTGCTCTGCCGCTTTTAAGGAAATGACTGGAAACTGCTCAACATTCCTTCTGAACTTCATGACTTGAAGAACCAGCCAAATCACTGTCATAAATTATTTAGAAGTCTTTTGAAAGGAAGGAAGGAAGGAAGGAAGGAAGGAAGGAAGGAAGGAAGGAAGGAAGGAAGGAAGGAAGGAAGAAAGAAAGAAAAACAACCTGGGAATTTATTTTAATTTGTACTAATGAAGGAACTGCAGCTGCTTTGAGAAAGACAGTGGTTTTAACAGTTTAACTCAAGATCCATGTCAGAAATGTTTGCCTTACACATTCATGCTTACACTGATATATATACACAAAATCCCTCCTGTATAGAACACAGAGCTACTTAGTGAGTATGGCAGTCCTATTTCCCCCATTTTCATTGTTATTTTAGGAAAGAGGAAAACAGGAATGGGAGACATAAGGCAGGTGGTGAATAGAAAAGATGAGATAATAAATAACGAGAAAATAGATAAAATGAAAATGAGAGGTAATAGGGAGATGAGATGAAGCAATAATACCATGATGGACAAAAGGGCAAAGAAAAAACAAATGAAGATAACTGGATGGAATGCTTATGAAAATGGATTTTAACTGAATTAATAGAAAAAATAAATAATGGGCAAAAAGAAGGCCAGATCTCACAAATAATGTATGGAATTGTTTAACAATTTAAATAAATAGAATTCAAGGATTTAGAATAATTTCAGTAGCTTAATAGTACAATTCTGTGCAGATTTATTCACATGGAAATTTTGAACGTTTAATGATCTAATACTCATAGGTAAATGTACATAATTCATAATTATGTACATAATTCCTCCTTCAACAATTAGCTGGCATTCTTTGATCATTGTGTTATGTCTGGTCTTTGACCAAAATAAAAGATTCAATTAAATTCTATGACCACTGTGTTCTTTTCTAATGTTTCCTCTGCGGGGTGTTTTGCTTCTGTGTTTGTGTATGTATGCCTGTTTGTGTGTCTCTTGGAGTTACAGAACTCTGTTTATGTCTCTATGTCTATATTAGCTACATTTTATGAAAACAGAAGTAGGAGAGATAGTGTGATATAATGGTAATGTGCTGGATTAACCTTGGGCCAATCCCTGTTTGTCAACCTAACATACCTCAAAGGAATAAGCTATGAAATCAAAATGGATCAGAAAGGTATTTGTTTCATTTTGAGCTCCTTTAGAGCTAAAAAATAATAATAAATAAGGCTTGAAATCTGAAAGACAGAGATTAAGAAAAGCAGTGGTATTTAACAGAAGACAAGAGCTGCTATCTGGAGAAAATGGAACAGTGACCCTGAGACTGAATGGAGACAAGAGGACAAGAAAAGATTCTCTCCAGTTTTGCTGCTTCTGAAGGAAAGGAAAGCTTGACATATGCAAAAGTAAAAAGAAGAAAAGAAAAGAAAAGAAATACCAGCAATTTCCTTTGAATTTTAGATGAAGCCCAGAAGAGTTGTTTTGTATCTGGACAAGCTGACACAAGCATGACCTTTTCTAGCTACTTGATTCTATCGGGCTTTGTAAAAAAAGTGGTTAACAAATCAAAACCATGAGTAGATGAGATCTAAAGTACAGTGTGGAAATCCATCTTCGTCAGTAACTTTATCTACATTAGAAGTTTTACTGAAAATGGAAGCCACTTAAAGTGAGAGAAAGACAAAAGAAACTAACACCATTTTCTGTCAGAGTGTACAATTTTAAGGCCCCAAGGCTTTGTGTAACCCTCAAGCCCTCTGAAAGTTTACTAAATTGTCATTCTTAATGTGGCCAAGTGGAAATACTATTAAATGATCATAATGCTTATACAGCATGTTATTTTTACATTTATTAAATCAAGCCATTTATAAGCATTTGTCTTAATTGACAAACTATTTTGTAATAGCTCTATTTTGGGAAGTGCAACTCCTAAGCAGTCCATTTAAAGACCAGAAATGTCTTCTGTAAACAATACATTGTCACTGAAATTATTCTTGCTTTCTGATGTTTGTTGGTACTGAAGGTACAGTGATTTTAGCCTTGGACATGACCATAGGGATACTTTAAGTATATTTCTTAATTCACATTCAAAATGTGACATTAACTTTTCTATAGTTGGAAACTTCCATCCCCACCTCACCCTCTTGAATAAAGTCATTGATTTCTTCCCTAAAGTTTTATTCACATAATAGTAGCACCATAGTGAATGCTCCTGAATAAGCTGTTAATATCTGCCATTGAGTCACAGCTCAATGACTGAGTAAATAAATGATCCAACTTTAATTCCTAGCACCTCTAGTTAATATAATGGAAGGCAAACCTATGGATCTGCAAATGTTGCTAACTTGCATTAGTCACAGAGAACATGGCATATGGTCTGGGATGCCAGGAAGCATTTAGAAAGTCATATATTCCCCACTGCTGGGACAGACAACTTTGGGTAAGACACGGAGGTATATGAAAAATCTCAATTCATGATATGGCTGTGCTAGGAATGATGGGCCCCAAGCAAGATACTACCTAGGGAATTAAGATTTTGGGTCTATTTTCATTTGTTCAGTTCAACGTTTTTTTCCTTAAAATACAAATGAAAAACGTACTATACTGCCTTTGCTCCTGCTTGGTAAGGGATGAGATGTACGCACATGGCAAGTGGGGACCCCCAGGACAGTGCAACTCACTTTGTTGCCTAGTGATCTGGCCTTTCCTGAGATATTGGTACTACCCTGAAAAGGAAGTGGAGTGGGTGAGAAAAGAACAGATAAACAAATCATTAGTTCTAAGTCCTGAGAAAAAAGTAAACTTTATTTATTTTGAGGTAGTTTTAGTTCCAAATATAAAGCATGGGGAGGAGACACTTTCTTTAGTTTCACCTTAAAAGTCTAGATTATTGCATTAGAATCTAAATAATATTACTAATTAAAGGTAGCAATGAAAAAAATCAAGTTTTTAAGTTTCGTTCCAAACCAGCCCCCCAGCCCCCAATTTGTTACTTCTTTACTGGTTTTTAGCATTTTCAACCAGTATGGAAAACAAAATATGGAGGAAGAGTATTAAAAGTTAATATTTGTAGGACTGGTGGTGGTGGGGAGGGTGGGGGGGAAATCCAACATCTCTGCTCCATTTCCATCCACATTCATAGGAAAAAAGGATAGGTTTATAGGGTAAATACAATAAATAGAGGAGAATCTGTTAGTATACATAAATAGATTCAACCCAAATTCATCCTGCATAAATAAAGTCTTAAGTAAGATCTCAAAGGGTTGGAGCCATATTTAAACTAAAATTAGATATGACTAACAAATCCCATTTATTTCATAAAAATCAAAAGCGACATCATGATATACATAACTGGGAGATTCCTGCCTTTTATATATAGTATATGAAACAAGCACTGCTTTATAAATCATTTCTGCTAATTATAAAGTGAAATTGTTTTCCAATTTAATACATCAAGTAAAACAATCCTCTTCCAATAGTGAGTGTCTGAACGTGAACTAGATAGCTACTGCCTCCCTGGAGAAACCCTTCCTTTGCTTTATACTTGCACCCCCTAACCCTTGATCTGTTTGTGCAGCAAGCTGTTTCACAGGCTGAAAGATTGTAAAGCATTTTTACAGGTCAAAATATGATTCTCCAAGGTGGGCATATCCTTCATCCTTTTGGTCATCAGTTTGGAAGAACACTCCCACCTTCCCACACACATGAATACACTAGCAATAAGGATGCAGTCCTAGACACACTCTCTCTAATCCTGTTAAATTCAGTGAGGCTTCCTTCAGAGCTGAGATGCTTAGTGATGCAATGCTCCAGTCATCTGAATAAGTGTCATTGAAGGAAATGGGACTAGCTTAAATATACAAAGATTTGGACTGAATATCAGGAAAGAGAAGAAAAGATATTTTGGGATTCTCCCCTCTTTGAAATTCTTTGCATATCAAAGGAATCTATTGGAGTCTCCTTTCAGGTTGAAATGGATTCACTGAGTTATTTCAAACCAATTCTTTGGGGTGTGTTTTTTTTGTTTTTGTTTTAGTAAAGTAAATGAAGTCCAAAGGAAGGAATTTACTTCCCTAATAAGAATGTGTAGAATTTGGGGGTTTCATCTTATTTTATTTGGCAGCTGATGGATTTAAGCAGACTTCAATATTTGGGTTCCAAAACCTGAGACCTGAAGCATATCTTCTCCAAAATGGTTAATTTCTGTAGAAAATCTTAGTGCTTTCTACATGTGTTGAGATATGACATCCAAGAAGTCCCAGGCATTATGGCCCATCTTCTAATTTGGAGTCAGCGTCAGTGAACGCAGTAAGGCTTGTCTCTACTCAGTCCGTAGGACTGGCATGCACACCTGCAGATTTAAGGTTTCCTTTTCCCTCCTCCAAGAGTTATATCCTCAGGCTCCTTGGAAGGAAGTTTTTCAATGGCTGGTTGAGAAACCTGTGAAAAGGTTTGCATGTTTCTAAATTGATCTGAATTAATTGCCTTTTCCTTTGTTTTATCTTAAAACCCACTTAAGAAGGGATGAACTAACTAAGACACTAGTGTATAAATAGGGCATTCAGGCATATTCCCACAATCATACTCTTGATGCAGTGATGCTTGTGAATTTAGAACTTTGGTGTTGGCTTCAAAGGCAAATCAAAAACAACACATACTTTTTCACTTCCCTTTAGTGGATTTTTCATTCCCACAGTCAGTATAGACTAGCTAATACATAAAAGCAATTTCAGCCAAAAATTAATGTGGATATGTAATAGTTAAGATGCAGAGGTATCATCTTCTTCTAATGCAAAATTGAAGTTGGGTGGAAGGAAAATTATTTGTCCAAGGCTACTTGTTTCTCTTCTCTTACTATACATCTCTATTTTTTTAAAAAACAAAAACTAGTTTTTTAAAAAATTACAGTAGTGAGCATTTTTTTAAAAAAAATACTCATTATTGTGAGACTAGTAAGAATGGATATAAAACAAACAGCAAAGAAGACAGTCAAAAATAATCTTACCTCTGTAATTAAAGTCTCTTGGCTCTTTATGAAAAAAAATGTTATTCCCTCCCTCCAAATTTCCTATTACTGAAAGTGTATTTCCTAACTTTCAGGGAGTAGATGGAAGAAGGAAAAAAATTGTCCCTGAGATGTTAGATGCAGTAAACTAAAATATAGACTGTTCCGGTTCTTATGAGAATAAGAAATAAAAGAAGGGCATAGCAAGACAGAAGAGAGAAAGGTTTAAAGCTCCGTAGAAAAGTCCCTCTTCTATCTCATGCTTTTAAAAAGGAAGGAGGGGAAGAAGGAAAATGAGATATTTAAAATGAGGTATTATAATACCTTGCTGGTATTCTAGTGATGTTACATTCACATTCTTGCTACTCCGAAGCTAGAAGTAACAAAGAAATATATAATATATGAATCTGACAGCAAAGGCGTAGAAACACAAGCTTAAGGGGGGAGAACTTCAAAATCTACATTTTATGAGCAATCCTATTGGAAGTCGTTTGTATAATTGTAACTTAACACTTGAGTATCCAGAAAAAAAAATTGTGCAAAAGTTCCTGTATCTCTACATTCGAAAATACGCGTTTCTTTTTCGTAATAGGGGCGCGTGTGCATAGATATCATATGCGCGTGTGGTTCGTGGTTCTTGGTGGGTTTGTCTTTTTGGGCCCATAAATTTAGGGCCGTCTATTCGCTTTACAAACCGAGCAGCTGCCTCTTTGAAAGGGGAGGTTACTTCGGTGGGCAGGACTCGACCTAACTAGCCCTCCTTCCCCTTCAAGAGGACACCGAGCTCGGAGAAGCTTCGGGAGTGGAGGGCCCGCTGGATCTGTCAGACGACGCAGCCTCGCTGCTTTCCTTGGTAGAGTGGCGGAAAGCCGCGGCGGCAATGGGATGGGGACCAGCCAATCCTTCCTTTTCCCTCTTCTTCTGTTTCATCCTCCGATTCTGGAACCAGATTTTTACCTGAGTCTCGTTCAACTCCAAAGTAGCAGCGATCTCCACCCGCCTAGCTCGAGTGAGATACTTGCTGAAGTGAAACTCTTTCTCCAGTTCCGTCAGTTGTTTGGTGGTGAAATTGGTCCGGATCGTGCTGGCATGGACGGCTAATCCATAGTCAGTCACTTTCGCTGCTGGGATGAACCAGAAACGGAGAAAGAAACAATCAAACCATTGGTTAGAATTATTTCCAAAATAAACCAGCAATCAGCTGATATTAATTAATATCTGATATAAACCCAGATGGAAGCAGGTGTGTGCCTCGCAAAAGTCCAGCCCTTTGAAGACGTTGAGTGGCACCTTTTCCTTTACTTTACTTAGTAACCTTTAGATGTATTATATTGTACAAGCTGACATGGAAATCGTGATACAACACACCTTGGAGGGCATCAACTTGAAAAGCTTCCTCTATATATTGTGGGCATAGTTTGAGCCTTTCAGAAATGGGGGCTTAACTTTCATGGCAATCCATTCACTCCCCATTAAGATTTTTCAGTCCCTAATTCTAGGTTTAGAAAAGATTGTGCTCTGATCTGTATGATACAGATTGTGTTCTGATCTTTATATTTATAAAAGAATTCCTGCAGTGTTTTGGCACAAAATGTTATTTGTATTCTAGATCAGTCAGTCCTCTGTCAGGCTGATTTGGAATGAGTAGGGAAATAACCTGATCTAGGAAAAGATTGGACAATAAAGTTTTAAAAAATCTCAGATCAGGTTGATAAGACCTTCACCCCCTTCAGCCCACAACTCTAGAGCATCTTTTTAATGCCCTGGAAAAAAACACTCTGAAATGTTTAGCCTTGAAAGAAACTTCTGCCTCTATTTAAAAGTTTTTATCCTAAATCCTGATCTGACAAGATTCCATATGTTTCATGCTGAGGCAACAGGATGTTGTGTCTATAGAAAGACATTTCCCACCAACCTTATTATATACTAAAATATTGGGAAGGAAACTCAGCTTTACTGGTAGTTGATGGTCCAATATCTTATCTATGATTGGATTTCTACATAGCAATAAGCCATGTAACAAGTCTTTGTAAACCCTCAGTTCACACAAGCCACTACAATATCAATACAAAATAAATTGCACTTTGACTTATGTGTGAACTCACCTACCTCACTCAAACTGTTTCAACATATTCTGTACAGACCAGGGTCTTTCTTAACTTCAATCCCAATTTCTGAATTGAGGGACATTAGTTCTGTTCCTGATTTGCCTCCCTGCATCTGATCAAAGTTGGGTAAAATGAAAAATCTGGACCAACTCTAGGGAGGGCCAAGGTCTAAAATAAATCCAATTCATTTCAAAGGGGAGGGAATCATTGATTAGTGTATGGCTTTTGAAGGATTCAAAAAGCAACCCAAATTATGAAGGTGATTGCATAAAAATTAATCTCAATCAACTCCTATTAGAGGACTCTATTCAAAGAATAAGCACCTAGTAAAATCCTAATTGGGTTGGTCTTCCATGAACAAACAGCTCTTCTGCATGTATGTTCATCTGTTTCATGCAAATGCTTTTTTCTGGGTTTTAATCCCTGGTTAATAATGGTAGAAAGAAGGTTTCCTTCATCAGGGCTGGGCCCATCTAGGACAAGGATTCTGTTCTTGTGAATAAAAAGACAACTCTGATTTTCACTAGGAAATATAAGACAAACTAAATCTCCCCAGTGACCACATTTCTTTGGGTAACCATGATCAAAATATGGAAGCAGAATCAAATGAGAGCAGCTATTGTAACTCCTGTATGTTCAGAAACTCTCCATTTCCCAAACTCTAAATCAAGATTAGACAACCTTCTGCCTCCAGGTGTTGGGTTTTTTGGGGGGGAGAGGTGGGACTTCCACTGTAATAAGCCTCAGTCAGAATTGTCAGAAATGTTGAGAATTCTACAAAGCATCTATCATTTGCTTGCAGTTGCTCTGATCTACCTGAATTTTTTTACTGATTCAACAGCTTTGGGAAATATTATTTTTTCTGCCTTATCTATCATATTACAAAATAAATAATACAATGGCATTAGCTGCCCCATCACAGCACCATAGTTTCTGGAACTCTTTCACCTATTTTTTTGTAAATTCACATGTATCATTATACCTCCATTTCTCTCTTCCTGCAGTTTGAACCAATTACTTCTAAAACTATCAATTGCACAATCACCAAATGAGTCTGGCCTTCTCTTTTCCATTTGGCAATTCTGGACTTAGAGAAGTCTTTCCCATCTCAACTCTTCTCAAACTGGCCTTACTTCCTTCTTTCCTCCTTCTTCCTACCACCCCTCCCTCCATCTTATGAATTTGCCTTCTCAGACCAAAGTTAATGATGGAGTGACATTCCTGCTTTCCAGGAGCAGATTCTCTTTTCAATAGCAGCCATCTCAGAAGATGTCTCTGGAGTCTCTAGTGTGAGGTAGATGAGGGAATCCTGAGCCAGTGCAGAAGCCTCATTCCCACTTGCTTCCTTTGTCCCCTTCCCAATCCCCTTTTTGATAGGATCCTGGTAAGGCAGCAATATGAACATTCACTCGTCTCTCTGGGTGTTCAGGTGTGTTAGAGATTTACCTGTTCTGGGAGGATTCCTTTTCACTTTCATCCAGTCGAAGGTCTGGCTGGTAGTAGCAGTGGCGGCAACAGCAGCAGCCGCCGCCGTGGGACATGGATGGGCCCGGCAAGCTCTCGACTCTTTGTTCTCAGATAGAGGTGGGGAAAGATTGCCCAAAGCCCCTTGCAAGTAGCCCCCCTGATCAGAACCATATTGGTGTGGTTGGAATTGGCCCGGGGTGGCTGCACAAAAAGCATCAGGTATACTTCCCACTAGATGGGAAGAGGAATGGGAGGAAGCTGCAGCCAAGCTGGCAGGGTAGGCCGAGGTCTGAAAATAAGCTCCATCTGTCTCTGGGGAGCCATGGTAGAACTGAGGGTTAGTGAAGCTGGGGTTGCAACCTGAGTTTGCGTATCCCCCTCCTCCTCCTTGGTGAGAGGAGCTGGTGAAGGAGATACCAAGGCTAGCTGGGCTGTGAGGAAGAGGAGGAGGGTAGCTGGGGCCCTGTTGGTGGTGGGCATTGGGGCCAGTAGCACCCACCCCTATCACCCCAAAGCGCCCATCTGGCTGATAGCTGTCACAGGCTAGAGTGGTACCTGAGCAGGCTGGGTAGGAAGTGGTCCCTTGGTCGAGGTGCTGGTACTCCTTGGGCGGGTAGGCGCTCATCCCACGGTTACAAATTGCATAGTCTAAAAAGAAGTTCATTCTAGGTATTGTTCCTTTGCCAATGATGGAAGAGGGTTGCCCTGTTTTATGGGGATTCCTTCTGCCCTACAACCTTTAGATAGTATGTCAAAGTTAACCAGGGGGGAAAAGGGAAGAGAGAGAGAGAGAGAGAGAGAGGGAGATGAAGAGAACCACCCTTCCCATCTATGGATCTCCAAGCTTAAACCCCCCCTCCTTCCTGAAGCTTCAGAATGGGGGATGGGAGAAGGTGGTGGTGGGGTGGAAGGGGATCTAAACCACGTGGTTCCCTTCAAGCCCAATGAGCAAATGCCTCCCAAACTTTGTCAGATATCTGCCATCATCCATCAAGTCCTTGGCATTTGCATGACAAAGGGACTTCAATCAAACTTTTCTCCATCGATCTGATTAACAACATGGATACGTCAAAAGGTTTTTCCCTCAAAGACTTTGGAAGAGGGGTAGAAAAAGGAAGTGATAGAAAAGAGGTTGGGGGAGGAAGAAAAGAAGGGGAAAGTTAAAACTATTCAAAGTCTATTCTATGTGTTAGAAAAGACGGTGACAAAAATCATCAGAACTTTTCTCCTTCACTGAAACAAAAAGAGCTTTCACCCCATTTCTGCTATAAGGGACTCACCTAACAGAGAAAGAAATGTATGTGTGTGTGTGAAACAGAGTAAGAGGTATTGAAGACTTCTTTATGATAGAAAATGTTCCTTTTCCTCATTAAAAAATAATCACTGAAGAGATACTTAAACATTTATGGGGTTTGCTTAAAATGTCTTTTGCCTTCTCTTAAAAAAATCCAAATAGCTTTGCTTTGCATATCGCCTTTGTGTCTAGAAGCAGAGTTCTTAAGAGCAATTTAATTCAATCAACATTCTAATGAGTTGTGAAATAAAGTTAGAAACACAATTGTGTTTTGTTGAAAGGGGAAAGGAGAGAAAGGCAAATGAAATTGAAATTCGATCTACCCTATCCATCTATTAGTTATTTATTTGCTCTGACTAGCCATCCATTTTCCATCTCTACCCCCTGATATCATTTGCAATCCCCTTCTATTTTTTTATTCAATAAAAAGCTTGTAGCTGCTGGACTTTGATTTTTCTGTTATTGGGAGGGGGGAATTTTAATTGTTGCAAATCATTCTTCACACTTAAATAAAGACAAGCAAACAACTCCCAAAGGCCACTTTCAGAGCCACCATTTCTTAATCCTGTTTTGCACAAGACGAAGAGCAAAGAGTCCCTTCGTTTTTTTATGGCAAGTAAATAAAATAGGTGTTTTGAAATAGGTGCTTATTGCTTTAGGAAGCAAAGGAAAATGAGCTGTTTTTGTTTTCGTTGAGCAGACAGAAACTTCACCTTTTTCATTTACCTTCCGGATAAATGTTGGTCAGAGCCAAATCCTCAGAGTTGCGAAGCTGGCTCTTAAATGAACTTTTGGCCTATTTCAACCTCTGGTGCTTTCCCCCAGGGCTGTACAGCCAGTAAATATCCTGACAAGTAACAAATGACTGTAGGCGTCAGCCTGTAAGTTACTCTTGTCTTCCATGTGCTAACAAGTAAATAAATGTTGGTGCCTTGGCTTTCCATTATATTCAGCATCCCAGAGTGGTTGAGCTTCTTCCTCTTTGTCAATACACGTGGGCCAAAGGAGGAGATTCCCTTGGAAAAGAAAGTCCATAATTACCTATTTATGAACTCTAGAAATGAAGGACACTCATGTCTCATGCAGAACCGAGAAGAAACGGGAAACTGGGTGGTGGAAAGGCATTGGAGTCCTCCAGAAGGCTATATAAATGGAGTGCCAATATCGTATATGTGATTGGAGAGAGAATCAGAACGCCCATTTATTTTTTTAGTTTCTTTCAGGAAGTGAAGGACAAGGAGACCAACCTCTCAGAGAGATTTATCTTCATATAATATACTGTAGACAGAAGTGTCACTGAGGCTATCCTAATGATGTCTGTACACAATGAAATAAATGAGGAGTTCAAGGAAAGAAAATCAAGAAAGACATACCAAGTGAGAAAAATTGAAATTAAACCTCGGGAAGGATTAGAGTCTTTTACATTTTTTATACAAATGCATTTTATGAGAAAATATTTGCACTAGAAAATATGTATAATAAATTTATTTTGGGTCATTCCCTCATTAACAAGAGTTAACTTCAGGTTTTGTAGTGTAGTCCGGTCTTTAAATCCCGACCAAATTAAGTATCCTGCATTACAAATCACAGGCTTTTGGTTGGAAAATCTGTATCCCTGTTTCTTTCCTCATTATTTCCTAACCAAGGATTACTAAAAGCTTCAGGTGCAAAGTGGTCTTTAAAGCCAGGGAAAACCTTGGGAAGCTTCTGCCCCCAGACCTGTGGATGCCATCAATGAGACCCTTGTCCAGCTCAAGAATTAGGAATAGTAACATCATCTGAATGCTACCAGGGGACTTCTCGTGAGCAGGTCCTCAATAGGAAGGCTTGCTACCAGGGATGACGGCTCTGTCATTGGCAGAATGGAAGGGTCCAGGGAGAATTCTTTTCTTTTCTCCCTCTCCCTCTCCAGTCTCTTTACAATATAAAACTAATGCCAAGTATCTATTTATCCTTCCCACCCCACCCTGCACCCTACTCCCTTTAGAAGCCTGGCCTCTTTAAAAAAGATGGCAAATTACTGTCATGGAGAAGTTATAAATATTTTTTTTTCAATTTAAAGCCCAAATAAAAATCAAGACTGTTTATCAAATCCAGTCAATGCTTTCGAAGTTGAAGGGGTGGTGGGAAGGAAGGTTTTAAAGAATTATTTGACTAAGGCTTTAAGAAACTCCAGGAAAAAATCAAAGAGTTCTTTTGAGTCCTGTTCCAGTTGGGGGAAGGTTCTTTAAAGGCTGGGAGAAGCAATCCGGAAGGCTAATCATTCGGTAAGGAAATTCTACCGGGGCTCTGGGTTCCATATTAAACCATAGAGAAAAAAGCAGGATAGGAATTGGAGGGAGGGAGGAGAATTACAAGAAAGAGGATGAAAATGGTCAGCACTTGGTTTAAATAAACATCCTGAGTGCCATTTCCTGGTATAAAACCTTAATTCTGACTCAACAGGAAAATGCCCCAGTTTTGCAGGGAACAGAAGGTCCAGCAACACCATCCCTAGCCCTACGAACAAACTCTTCCTCGATTTGCAGATTTTCCATTTGTTGGTTTCCTTTTCCTAAATCCTTCAATCTTCTCCACCAATGGTTTGTCATCTGGCAAGGGATACCGGCAATTGGGCATAGTTTAAGGAGAGGAAGGAAGGCATGCTCTTCCTGCTGCAATCATTTGGTTCACAGAATTATGAATATTAAAATTCATGCCACATAAACTAACTAGCCTGCACTAGTCCAGTTTAAAGTGCTAAATATAAAGCAGGCATGGGTGCCTTGAATATGTTGTAATTACAATTCTCCTTTCAGAAATATAATCCAGGAAAGACCATTCAGTGTTGATTGATCTCTGGATCCAGAAAGTTGTCTCCTATCCACCACCTCCCCCCTCTCTCCCTCCCTCCCTCTCTCTCTCTCTCTCTCTCTCTCTCTCTCTCACACACACACACACACACACACGTCCGAGCAACTGGCTCCTGAACCGCCAGATTTGCCTCCCTCTGGAGCCCAGTGGCCGCTCACCATCTGCTCCTGAATGGTGCTGATTTTCCCACCCTCCACCGTCACCTCCTCTTATGCCTTGCAAAATATCTTGTGTCCCAAGAATCTTGGGCGGCCACTGCATGCTTGCAAGTGAACAAAAAAAAGTCTAATTTCTGCTTAAGAAAGGTTTGTAACTGGTCATAAAGAGCTGTGGACACCTTCTAAAAAGGTTTTATAACGACTTTTCAAAAAGGAAATGTGGGTGCAAAGGTTCGTTCTGAAGGCAGGCAAGAACAGGCAGTTACGAATTTTATCTGAATTCAGATACTCTTTGGAGAAGAACACCCAAATTCCTTCTCACTAAATTTTCAAAATTTTAAATATTAAATTACAAAGATTTAAACTAATTTTAAAGCTACATTATGTAGGGTTAATTATATGTGCCTTCAAAAACCAATACAATATTGGCAATTATGAATGGTAGAGCATCAATGAAGAGTATATGTTTAAGTATTAGTATCATCATTTGAATAATTTTCTAATTATTAACCATTTTAGAAGGGTTTGTGGAAGCTGTATTTCAAAATATCTGGACAGCTTTAAATGTTGGTATGGTATCAAATGACAGTGCTGTCCTAAAGTAGAAGTTAATTTTCATCTAGTTCTTATGGATATATTGCAATATATTTATTGGCTATTTGCTCTTCTTGTGACATCAAACTTATAATGAGGTAAGTCATATTTTACATCAGTTTCTCCCCTTGATTATCCAACCTGAGTGCTTTACGTATGTGTGGATTTCAACTTTAAGTCTCCTTAGCAATAACCATGCTTGTTGAAAAATACAGAACTTAAAGCATTCAAGTTGAGATGTTCCTGTTGGGGAAGATTACACTACCAGGAAAAGCAGTAAGAACTAACTAAAAAGATAACTAAAGTAGTCCAGCCAAGGAAGATGGAGATATTCTTGATCTCTCTCCTCTTCTTTATGAGGCAATTTACTATTTTCTCATTTAATATGTGTAGAGTCTGACATGACCATGCCCCAATAAGAGTTTTTATAAATACATGTCCTTTGTCCCATGCACAGCCCATAGTAGAGGCAGCTTAAAATAGCCTTTTGCAATTCTTCTTTTAAAGGGGTGCTTTTCCTATTCTTCAACACAAGTTTTATAACCTACCAAGTGGTTTATGATGCAGTCAGTGGTTAGGCACTTCAGGCTGCTGCTGCTGCATGCTCCTTCCATCTGGTTGCTGGACTGCATCTTCCATGGCATTTGGGATTCAGGAAACACTGGGCATCTGGCTTCCATAGAAACCTCTGCATGCATAATGCCTGACAGACATTTTCCAAAGATCCTATCAGTTGTTATGTGAGTCCTTATATACGTAGTGTTAGTGATTTTTTTCAAAGAGCCCACCACTCTGTTTTTAAACATGGGCTTTTCACTTTTAAAAAAGCACTAAACCTGTGTTTAAAAATAGTACTAGTGATCTCTTGAGAGAGTGCTACTTCTTTGTGCTCAGAAGATAAATTTAAACTGGGAAAAGGAATATGGGTTCTGCCAGCTATATGTTGCTACTTCTGTCACCAGTGAGTATATTAAAGGTATTCTCTTGCTCCTGCCCCAAGGAATTTCACATTTTAACTGCATTAATAAGTTTGGGGAAGGGGACAACTTCATTTTTCTTACCCCTATGTCATTTTTATACCGTCAGCTTTAGTTAGTCACTGCCAGTACTACAATTCCCTTTTAATATTAGTCTTTGCTGATTACCCCCTTCTTTTTCACTCCACACCCTCCACCTCTTATCTTCCGGATGGACTGGATTTTTGAATACCGGTTTAGTGCAATTTCAGAAGATTGCTAAACTCGTGTTCAGAAATTGTCTAATTGTAAAGTCAATTCAATTTCCTCCTTGGTGCCCCTCTTCAATGCCTATGATCCTTCAGCCATGTTATTTTTTTGGACATAAGCTTAATGCTTTTTTCAGAAACACTCACATTTACTCAATTATCCTTACCTACTACACTTTATGGACAGCCAATGGTAGCTGTTTTTCTACTAGCAATGACAACCAGCCAAAGGGAAAATGCAAGCAGAGAGGAATAACCAATGCATTAAAACAGTAAGGACAGTACTACCACTTGCCGGCCTTTTTGCAGAGATAAAACAAAGAACAGCAATGAATTGCTCTTATCATCTTATATTTCTATCAGTCCTTATACTGATACACTTTTGTGCCAGCTCATAGACTAGGCGCAGGCCTATCAAAGTGGCGGCCCATGGGCCAAATGCGTCACAAATAGGCCACACCCAGTCCAGCTCCGCAAAGGCAAAAAACATCATGATACATCACGATATGTCACATGATGCGATCAAATTTGACACCCGTGAACTAAAGGAAAGCTTCTAAAATGGTCATTTAGCTTGGCCCATTGTCCAAAATTCTCCACCAAGATCTATATACTTGCAAATAACAAAATATAGCGTTTTTTCATTTCTAATATGCAAAGTAGTCAACAAATATAAACATTCTGAGCATTGGTTAATCAAAGAACACAGGATCCATTCCAATATAGAACAGTAAATTGTATTGGTTAGGCCTCAAAAGCATTTCTAAGGCTTTTGATTATATTGTATAACTCAATAACTGTAACAGGAAATTAAAAATAAATTTACTTTCTAAAATGTGTAAACTAATTATATATAAAAAGTTAAGTTCTAACATGTCTCAATAGCACACTGTTCCTCTTGATTCCTGGTGACTGAATGACAAACGCTTGTTGTGCCAACATGTTCTCAGAATTCATATCTCCAGGAATTTCTTTGATTCACCTTGTTATCTCACATTCCTCTGTTTCCATCATGCAAGATCATTTTTTCCTTATTTATGAAAAAGCTAAAATCTCTTTCAAACTTTAACTCCTGACTTCACAAATACATACAAAATGCATTAAACAGATCGGTAATCCAAACCTAATACAACATTACAGGGAATACTGAGAAAAAAGAAATGTCTTTAAAAGACATGGAAAATATAAAAAGGAAACTAGTTTCCAAAAAGCTAAAATATTACATATGCAATGGTCAAAATGTCTCAAAAAAGCGTACATGTTGATGGATAACAGGCAACTGTATTTAAAGTTAATTAGTTAAAAAAAATCAACTAAATATCAGTTTTAAGCTTTTTAATACATTAATGGCTTTACATGTTGGAAAATATATCCACAGCTGAAAAATTGTAGAATAGAAATAGCCAATCCCAATAATTTTGGAATAAGAAAATTATGTTTTATAATCCGTCATAGATTAATCTTTCAGAAAACAATAAGGCTCAAAATTTTCCTTCCTATCACTGTAATCCATATGTAGTAACATGATATCTTTTGGATTTCATTTTCTATCTTCAGGACTTCTAACACTAATTTAAAGTGTATGGTTTATTTATGTAATAGAATTGTTCACTGCATAGTAATCTTCATTTATGTTGGGCTTCAGCTTTTAAAATTCCCAAGCAAAATAGGCAAAAGCCATACTGACTGGTGGAAAAGTACAAGGTATTTGTGACACACTTAGTGCCTCTATCATTTGATACTGTCTTTCAAATTAGCTATTTTCTTTTTGGCTAGTGTACTCGAGAAGATTTTGAAGGTTCCAAACATCAAAAAAATAATGGGATCCCATCAGCGTAATGCAATTAAAAGAGATAGCGTATTCCATCAAGTATCAGTCTTTTTTTCTTCCTAAAAATATTTAATTAGACATTAGCCTTTAATTATATTTACTGCTTCATTTTCACTTGTGTATTTAGAGAGGCAATAGTGACACTAATTATTCTTATCCCCTAAAGCGCAGCCGATAAAAACCTCTCTCTTAATACTCACTTTGACTTGATGAGGCTTTTTCCCCTCCCCAATTTTATTGTGAAGAAAAGCAATCAGTGAGACTTTTTATTATTAGTGGTAAAAAATTCTACGACAGTCTCCTTAGGAAAGCTCAGGGACTGAAGAATCTAGTCTGGGTTCAAGATAGTTAGAAAAATATCCTGCATTATCTTTTTTTAAAGTTTCTCTTATTCTCATGACTGAGAATAAGAAGAAACTTCACAATAAATCATTTTGCATTATTCCTCCTCATTACACTTTTGCATCGATGATCAAAACTCTTGGCAGAACTTTTTCTTCAAAATCTCTTTCATGGAAGCTGGCAACAAGTCAAAACCAACTCAACACGTTTTTCTTGAGGACTAACTTGAGTAGATAGGCAGAACATTTTTTAAAAAAAAAATTATACACATTTGTCTGGGATTGATAGCATTTTTCCTTGATTACTAGGTATTGTATTGAATGTAGGAAAAACAGCTAGACTGTCAGATGAATTTGGCTAGCAAACCAACAGCAATAAATTAACATAGATAGTGCAGATTAGGCTCTAATTATACCCACAATTCTGTTTTCATAAAAAAGGAAAGACTGGAAGGGATCTAGATGAGCTACCCACTATCAATTACAGCTGAACTTATTTTTGAGGACAATCCATTTTCATTTTTCTTTCATGTCTACTACAATGACTGACTTTACATTAATAACTACCCACATTAATAAAGACATTAAATGAGTGTAAAACCTTTAGTGCTCTTCAAACTGCATGGCGAATTTCTCAGAACTTCTTTAATGGGTGGAGACATTTCCATGGTCAGGGCTGCTCTTTAGCAATGATCATTGTACCAGTACTAAAAAAGCCCAATGTTAGAAAATCCTTCAATGATGCCTTTCCTTGAGATTTAATTGAAGCACAGGAAACTAGGATGGCTGAGGGCTGTTTTATGATAAGATATTCACGCCAGGGATGAGTTCTACTTATCTTTACCTTTCTGCATGCGCAGAAGCATTTCGTCAGGGTTGGTGGGTGGAGCCTCCCGCCGGTTTTACTGTGAAACCGTACTGTGAACCAGGGGCAATCCACCACTGATTCACACGCAATCCTTAATCATCTTGTAATTAAACTAATTTTTAAAATGCCACATTCCACCCATTTCTCTGATATTACTTTCTCTTTTGGAAAAAAACAAAAAACTACTGTATATTGTGCAGCAAATGTGGTTTTATCTGAATGAATGAAAAACAGCAGGAAAGTTTTCCAGTAGAATTTCTCTACAAGCATCACTTTGCTTATCCTCAGAAATTCACTTCCAAATGTCTTAACAATTTGTCATAAATTCACCTGAGCAACACTCCTCAAAGAAAGAAGGTAGGTCATATTGAGTTAAGCACTTTGCATTTTAAAAAAAATTATATATTTGAGGACCTCAGTAGTTAGAGCAGTTATATGATGATCAATCATTCTTGAAAACTGGGTCTCTAATAGAAAGTTTAGCCCAGAGGTCTGCAACCTTAAACACTCAAAGAGCCATTTGGACCCATTTCTCACAGAAAAAAAAAACACCGGGAGCCACAAAACGCTTCCCGTGCCTGACTATTTCTTGAGCGGCCACAAAACTAGCATATGTACTTGAATTAAATGTTTTGTTTTCTTCTGAAACTTTTATTTTCTTGGATTTATCCATGGCTGGCCTACCGGGGTTGAAAAGCTCAATAAATCGTGTGCCGGCGGGTGTCGCACATTGGCGGTTGTGACGCATATTTTGAATGACAGGGAGCCACAGCAGAGGGGTGAAAGAGCCACATGCGGTTCCAGAGCCGCAGGTTGCTGACCCCTGGGTTAGCCTTAAAGGATTATTTGTTTCTTGTGGGAGACTGTGTTAAGTCTAAAATAAGGCTTACATGATTTCCAAAAGTTGTTTTTTTACCAAAAAAGAAAAATACAAAGTACAATAAATTGATAGTATAATTTTGTGAAGTTATTGTGGCCATAGAAAGAAGATTAATATGCCACTTGTAGCTCACCAGTAAGCTTGCCGTTCATTGATTATTCAAATAATGCCAAGGAAAATAGAATAGTACCAAGATCTGGGCCACTTACTTTTGAGCTGGCATTCATAAATTCTATTTCAGGCTTATAGTTATTAACCTGATCTTCTTTCAAGCCATTTTGGATTCGATTTATTTGCTTTACTGAATCTGTAAATGCAATATTTATCTGGTCAAATAGCACTCTGGTCCAAAAACACCTACAAGATCTAACCAGGTGAATACAGCTTTGAAGTCACTGCATCACATTAGTTTCCTTTGTTTACATATTTCCCCATTAATAATCTCCAATCTTATGCAGAGGCAGTGACTGGATGCTTAATGTATATCTTCCGATTGCTGTGAACATCAGATTGAAAATGTGCTTCCTCTGGCATTTGACATTTTGAAGAGTCTAAAAAAATCAGGCTAAACAAATGGTGCAATCTTTCAGTCATTCAATAATTTAGATTTTATTGAATATGTTCCCTTCATTCCTCTGACACTCTGGTCTTGCTAATTAGGACAAATAAGATGGGTTTGCTGTGAGCAAGGATAATAACTGGCAAGGCTCCCCATTTATTAAGTCACTTTCCGTGGGTGGAGAATTGATTGGTGCCTGTGAGTGGCATACTGGCTAGACCTGCAGTGACTTGAAGGGTCATTATGATCTGCAGAAGAGCCCTAGCTAGAGATTTGTATTGATAAGGTGTCACTTGCTTTGCACTGGTCTTGGAAAATTAACCCTTCTTGCTTTGTCTCTGTTTCTAGAGGTGAAAATCACCCCAATAACTTCCCAATTCAAGTGTGAAACAACATAAGGGGCTGGCACATTCCCAAATAAAAGGCTAATGCCCAAAAGCAATATACTTTAACAGACATGATCAGGACTATGCATTTTGGCCATATTCATACATTATACTATAACATAATACTGTTTTGTTAGTTTGAGTTAGCATAAAGTCTTCTAACTAGTCTATTTAATTCTTCCAATTTTAATTGATTTTAGTACTTGATTTATTTTTTATCAGATTGTAAGGTTCCCAGAATCACTGTATCCATGAGATGGACAGCATAGAAATTTAATAAATAAATAAAGTCTGAACCTTGTTAATGTCAGTTGTAAACTTTAGTTTATGACTTAATGTTCTATGTGAACCAGACTAAATATCTGATTTTAATCAACCATATCTTATTTGCAGTTATTGAACTAGATAATAAGTAGTTATTAATGCCTAAGACAGAACATCTGTTTCCTTGGGCCAATCCTATCATTAGGCAGAGTGAGAAAGAGCCTTGGTAGTACAGTGGTTTAATGCACCCTGTTATTAACACAGCTGCCTGCAATTTCTGCAGGTTCGAATCTTACCAGGCTCAAGGTTGACTCAGCCTTCCATCCTTTCTAAGGTAGGTTAAATGAGGACCCAGTTTGTGGGGGCAATAAGCTGACTTTGTATAAAATATACAAAAGTATGAAGGCTATTGCTTAATGCATTGTAAGCCGCCCTGAGTCTCCGGAGAAGGGCGGCATATAAATCAAATTTTTAAAAAAATGTCATTGGATGAAATTTTTACATCCAGTGTAAACGTAGTGGCCTTCATGTACTCTAGCTGTTCCTCTCTGTTAAAGATACATCTGAGTATGCTATATGGTGTCTGGGATATCCAACAGAAACAAATCATGGTTTTCTTCACTGTATTTTATTGAATAGACCATAACTCTTGGTATGACACCCTATAGACTAAGCATAGAAAATGGCTTACAAGAAACAATGCCAATTTACCCCTAATCAATTAAACCATATTAATGCATAGCATGTTGTATAACCAGATGAAATTTGCTGAACGTCCTAAATTAGTTTATCGCTTCACCTATCAGACTGCCTTTACCTGAGCACCAATGTTGATCTACAATTCAGCCACTCTTGCACTTAGTTTCTGTACATAGTTTGGGGAAAGGACACCATCCTGTTCTTTGGCTTGGACTGCTAAAGATCTTGGCAAAACATTCTTCAGGAAGCAAAATAATGGAGATATATATGTATTGTCTGTCATTATAATGGCCCTTATCTCCCAACAGGGTCTATTCTTTAGTACCAGAAGTTTTGCCTCTTTATAGTGCAGCCTTCCCCAACATGAGATTTGCCAGTTATTTCCAATTTACGAGTCCCAACACTTTGGTCTGCTAAAGGGTATTATAAGAATTGTTTGACTGACATCTAGCCTTTTACCTGGAAATCTAGCTGTTCCTCTCTGTTAAAGATACATCTGAGTGTGCTATATGGTGTCTGGCATACAAGGAAGGTTTACCTGATTTAATCCCCATGACAACAATAGTCCTATGAGAAAGGTTGGGCTAAAAGAGAAAGTATCACAACTATCAAAAGGTTTCCTGATTGAATGGAAATGGAACCACGCTCTCTCTGTTCCAAGTTCAGTATTTTAACCACTGGTTCTATATGGTTTGCCAAACATTTATGGAGGGTCCTAGAGTGGAGAAGGCTGGCTTTTTGTATCTGCAGATTAAATGATGGAGTAGAATGGGAGGAACAAAGGGATGGAGTTGTTTACATAATGATGTAGCCAATCCAGCTATATACAGAGAGTATGGCTGCTTAGTTCAACATTAAATAGAGATTGTTCCTAGTTTGATCTACAATATTTTTCTTCAATAGTGTTGTATATTCTCATTTTTTAAATCAGTGGCTGTGTTACCATGAAAGCTAGAAATATTGTGCATATACGTTTATGACAAAAGAAGAACAGTATGGATTTATTAAAAATAGAAAAACTGTGGATTAGAGGTAATCTTCTTATTGTATCTTTTCAAAAGGAGAAATAGGAATGAAACAAAAACTGTGTTTTGTGGCTCTGGAACACTGTATGTGAAGAATTTTATAGTTTTGATCACGTAATTTAGTGAACTTTTATCACATAATCGGAGATAATCATCCCATTTGGCTTTACAGAAAAATATGGTTTGCTAAGTATCTTAATAACAAAACTTTCAGTCAGTATGATTAAACCAATCATGATCCCACATATTTGGAACCAGGGACTGTGATCATGGCATCCAAGGGAGGCAAACTTTTGCCCTCTGTCAATAAATGACCACGTCTGTGTTCCATACCTTAGGCAAACTACAGCATCCATAATGTATTAACTAAATCCTTATAAAATGAAAAGTAATCTTGCAGGATATGACTTCAATCAGAGGAGTGACATGGGTAGGAATGCTTAATTCTTTCCTTATTAATCACTTTCCAGTAGGGAAAGTGTCTTCCCAAATCTGAATTCATCCCTTTGCAGCTGCTTTTCAAGCCCATGATGATAAGAGTTGATTGTTCTCTAACAATGTTACTTAATTTGAAGTTTAATCTGTCATGGACCAAACAGAAATGCTCATTGTTGGCATCCTGCCTATTGTATGTTTTGTTTTGTTTTGTTTTGTTTTGTTTTGTTTTGTGCATAACTTTCTATGTAATAGATGTATTTCTGTTCTAAGTACCACACATTTCTTCCCAGCAAATTCCCTGCTGGGGTCAAACATGTCTAAAGTATCATAGAAAGCTATTCATTACCCACAATTTTATTTAATATTACTGGCTTCTGGACAATGCCCAAGTTTGGCATGAGAAATGCCAGATGCTGTCCAGAAATTAGCCATTTGTTCCCATGTGTCTCTTTTTAGCAGGAGCAAGGGAGGTACAACCCTCTGGATATTTCTGAATCACAGCTCCCATCAATCCCACCAGTTTGTCCAAATAGGAGAATGAAGGAGCTGGAGTTATAACAATAATACAACTTCATTGTAGCTGAAGTTGAGAAGGGAATCTATTACTTTCTTCATTAAAATTGGCTATCATGATATGAAATAGCTTCTTTATTGGCTTTCAGGTAAAAATACTGGAGTTAGTCAATCTTTTTCAATCCAACACTCTAAAGATACATAACCTCCATGCAGGATTTTGGCAAAGGATTGTGTGAGAAATAATCCAATACATCTCAAAGATAATTGAGGAAGGTTCTATAAAAAAAGCTGGTTTGGTTGGTTGGAAGTGAAATGATGTCTTCTAAGTTTGTTTTAGGAATAAGTATAGTTTCATAACTTTCAATTACCACTCTAAAATAATAATTGTAAAGCTCTTGAACTATTAATACATTCCACTTATTTTTTTCCTAGTGGGGCATGTATTTTAGATTGGAGCGCATATTTTATTTGAAATTTATTTAGGGAACCGATTGGTCATAAACAATTAAAATGTTCTCTTCATTATATGTTATTGTTAAATTCCTTCAGACACAAGCTGCTTCTCTTTAAATATATACATATACCATGTTTCCCCCAAAATAAGACCTTGGCTTATATTTTTTTGAACCCTGAAATAAGCGCTTGGCCTTATTCCCATGCACTCAAAAGCCCAATTGGGCTTATTATCAGGGGATGTCTTATTTTGGGGAAAACAGGGTACATATACCTACATCTGCACCTACACATACATACATACATACATACATACATACATACATGTATATGTATATACAAGTATACATAAATGTACACACACATATATAAACCAAATTCTTTTAAGGCTACTAAGTGGTCCATTTGCTTCTGTTTAAATATGGTGGCTAGCTTCTTTGATTTTCCTTTCTACTTTCTTCTCTGTCCCATTATCAACTCCTTTTTCCCTCTCTTAAGTATCTGTCTCCAAATTCCCTTAGTTTTCTGTCTGGATCTTCTTCCTTATAAGGAAATGGCCAAGTAGGCCTTGAGTTGCATTTTAACAGAACAAAAAAGCACATCATTCCATTACAAGCTAGGCTAGTCTGGTTTCCCTATACTCTGTATGTCTGCAGAGATAATATAAAGTGAATCCTGATTTACAGTTGGCAAAGCAGTTTCTTAGTTTGGAGTCTGCATCAGAATACAGGAAGTTCTTGCACAGTTACCATCCTGCCAGTACTTTAGCTGGCAGTAATTTCTCAAGAACTTGGGCAAATTCTTGATATACTAATATGTTAGAACCTGACCCTAAGACCTGGACCTTATTTCCAAATAAGTAGGCAAAGATACCATACCTTATTTATTTGGCCTGCAAGATAGATTTCCTCAGCTTGGTGCCTTCTAGAAACATTGGGGCAGTGACATGCAGAGTTCCCAGCCAACAAATGTCTTATGGCAACAATTGCCAAAGTGTTTTGGGAATTCTCAAACATGTTATTCTAAGATACTGTGAAAGGTATTACTTTAGAGAGGGTACCTGGAGTTCTGTTAACATCAGTTAAATTAAATATGACCCACTTCATAATTTCAATGTTTACATTAATTCAGGAGCTTGTGGGAATATAACACATGTTTAGAGAAACATAGATTTGAGGGTCACCATGCAACCCCACTGGAGATTCAACAGACCAGAAGAAAATAATATTCTGATGTATCAAGTGATTTGAAAGGCAGAAATCAATGGTAGCTGACACTTTTATATTTTAAATATAATCATTCCTGGTGGATAATGCCCCATATCTCAGCTGCAATGAGCTGGATGATCAGTAGTTGATAGCAGTGAGATACAAAAACCACTATCTTTTGCAGCTATCTAGTGATTGTCTATATTTTTTCCCAGCCCACATTAGATAACCCTAATGACAACTAATAAAGAAACAGCTGCAGAAGCTGATGTGAAAATATAAACATAAACATTGCTCTTTTTTTAATTGAACATCTTTAGAAAAGTTATTTAAGCAAAAGGAGATATAGGTAGTGCTTGATGTATGATCATTTCATTAAGCGACTGTTTTAAGTTAAGATGGCACTGAAAAAAGTGATTTAAAACTGGTCCTCACATTCATGACCATTGCAATATCCTCGGTCGCATGATCTAAATTGCACATGGCAACCGGCACATATTTACAATGGTTGTTGTATCTCATGGTCATGTGATCACTATTTGCAATCTTCCCAGCTGGCTTCCAACAAGTAAAATCAATGGAGAACCATAGGATTAATTTAACGGCTACATGCTTCACTTAACTGTGGCAAAAAAAAGTTCATAAAGTTGGATGAGGTCATGTGTTGCCTCACTTAATAATAACACCACTTAATGACAAATGTTCCAGTCCCTGCTGTGGTTATAAGTTGATGACTAGCAGTATCTACCTCTACTAAATCCTAAAAGAAACAAAAGAAAGAAGTACAAATAATGAAATGTAAATAGATAGGTGAAAAGATTTAAAAGATCATAAAGTCTGATATATTTTATTCATTATTTATAAACTATAACTTTAAGTTGAAGTTCCTGACTTAGCTTGAAACTAAAGAGTCGTAACTAACACAGCATAAATCACAAATTAAATTAATCAACAATAATATATTAAATTGATACTAGAAATCTAATTTTTCACAAAATGGAAGCATTATGGAGCATTGATTGACTATATCAATACCAAACTTGCACCCAGTTTCTAAAATAAATGCATGAGTGACAAGGCATTTAAGCAACCAGAAAGTCCCACCTTAATCTCTGTTAAATGCACTTGTGTGTCTCTCTGAAATTTGAATACAGCTTTAAGAAAGTGATCGTCCTCCCGGTAGATAGCAACAGTCATTGCTAAAGCTTGGCTCCAGTGTCAAGACCTTATGATCCTAATGAACTATTATTATTATGAATCCAGAGCCTGATTCCTATACAATTATCGTATCTTTCACCTTTGCCATTATGCAAATCCTGTTTTCTGAATCTAAACTCTACTTTCATGAGTAGAAATTGCATTATTTCTGAATTGTGTAGGTAACCCTGCTCAGGGAAGCTTCTTTAGTTAAAGAGCTGGGTTAAATGCAGTAAAATATAAAAAAAGGAAAATTATGATTATTGGTGGTGACTAAGGGCTACTTAACCGGATGGCAACTCTTCAGAAAAAAATTCCTACCAAATCTCATTAACTATGACATTATGCTTATATAATGATACAATTTGTTTCAATAGGATTTATAGGCAGATACTTTCATGGAAAGTACACGGCATGAAAATTCTGTATCTCAGGCTGTATATAAACAGCTTTCCACCACTCCATCTTTCTACTAATAGCAGTTTGGTTTTTCATAACACATATTTTGGTCTTAAGGGAAAGTTAAACATGAGTTATACATGAACCTAATGCATTATAGCATTCTCTCCTTCACATTCTCTACCAACCTCCTCTTTTTCTATCATATCTTTCACCTAACCCCTTCATCCTTGCCCCCAAACTATAATCAGCTTTGAGTATCTATAACTGCATTTGTAAAGTGGCAGCTCCCATTTTCCTGTCAGGGCTGTATGAACATCGGAGACAGGGAGCTGTCATTTTTACTTATGCAGATCTCTAAGTGTGTTATAGGTGTATCTATGCAGTAGAGCTGCTGGGTTTGAACTTCAAAGCTAAAACCTAAAGCTCTGCATCCCAGTGGATGCCAAAAAAGACCACCTAGAACATCAAGTGATTAAGAAAGACACAAGCAAATGAATTGGGCATCTATATCAGGGCTGAGACAGTCTTGCCAAAACCTATAGAAAAAATATTTCTCATTTTTTTAAAAAAATTAACTGTAGGCAAAGGAAGACTGGATGTGAATATAGTTACGGCTCATTATTTTATTTATTTTTTTAGAAAAGGTTTCTTTTCTGAAAGAAAATGGTGTTTATTCCCAAGCAGCATTGAGTATTTAATTGGTTTCCCATAGGTATTAGATCCATAGTCTAAAATTACTGCTAAATAAGTAACTATGTTTTTGTCTTGATTAGAAATATTTGCTTCTTTAGGATTGTTCCAACAATTTTCTCTCACCAAAATCTTGTTCTTAGGCCCTGTCTCCTAAGAAGCTGTGATATAGTTCTCTTCCTAATTGCTGCAGACTGAACCAGACAGAGAGGGGTCATTACTGATTTCTTATCTATATTTGTCAGGAATCAGCCTGAGCCAAACTGATCAAAAGATCAGCCTGAACACAATTGTTGATGCTAGGCTCAGCCCTGAACTATCAGCTGCCATTATTGGCTATATAAAAACTAATCATAATTATGTGCATATGAAGGCAAGTTTAACTATACTCCTGTCACCAAAAGTAGTATATTTCCAAGTTACATGAACTGTACAGCAAATGTTATTTGTACAATAATGAAAAACGTAATCCTATGGCTACAGATTCAGGATTACAATCCATTTAATTTAGTGGATTTAAGAGAAATTCAATTTATTCTGAAGTAAATATGAATAGGAGTTCATTTATGAAGTACATGTACACTCTGAATGCCTAAGAATGATTGCCAGAATATCTAGTGCAATATGTCTGGAGCTCCAAAGCATGCTGCTGTTCGAGGCAGAAGTGCAAATAATATATATTTTTCTATATGCAAAATTGAAATGCACAAGATGGCTAGGTAATTTGGAATAGCATCTAAGAGACCCTTTGGAGTAGACATACATTTAAAGCAAATTAAATAACTCATGTTTTGTAATACTAAACTTAGCACTGATCATTGCTGTAATGCAATGGCCTTACAACGGTTGAGCATTCAAGGCAACTCTGTAGGCCTTTATTTCCCTTATCCAATCTTTACTAAAGGTTCCTTCCACTCTTTTTGAAACTTATTGGGGGTTTTTCTTTTTAAAAAAAATATTTATTTTTAAGCAATTATTCAAGAGTTACAGTGCATGTGATTCTTGTCTCAAAATAGCAGAGAACATTAAATGCCATTGTTCAGTGATAGAGAGATATTGATATAGAATTGTTTCTCTTTTGTTCAGGGGTGGGGGTGAATTTTTGACACACTGGAGCCCAAAAGATTTTCCATCACTGTCCTAGATCAAGCACCCAGCTTTGGCATTGAAAACCCTATAGTTTAATACTGTATATGCAGAGGGCTTTTTAAAAAAACAACTATGTATGCACGCATGAACATACAGTTGGGCTTAACAGAAAAACATCTGAGAGACTGCTGACACCTAAAGCCTGAAGATGACTTTCAGCCAGGCAAGTTTAGGCCTCTTATTTAACTTCACAGAATTGGTGTTAAGAGAACATGGGTAGAATTAACTGAGTTCTTTGAATAAATTGCAATAAATACTGATGCAACTGTTCATTTCCCTTTTAAAAAAGTTGTCAAATAGAGAAAGAAATAAGATGGAAGCGCAAACATAATTAAGCAATATTGATAGTCCTCAATTTATGATCACAAGTGAATTTCTGTTGCTAAGCAAAGTGATTGTTAAGTAGATTTCATCCAATTTTATGACCTTTTTGCCACAGTTCTCATGCAAATCATTGCAGTTGCTAAGTGAATCATGCAGTTGTTAAGCAAATCCAGCTTGCCCCACTGACTTTGCTTCTGGAAGCCAGCTGAGAAGGCCACAAATGATGATCACATGACCCCAAGATGCTGCAACTATCCTAAGTACATGCCCGTTGCCAAGCGCCTGCATTTTGATCGTGTGACTGTGGGGATGTGGCAGCAGTTGTAAGTATGAGTCGGTTGTAAGTCACTTTTTCAATGCCATTGTATCTTTGAACCATCACTAAATGAATTCTGTTAAGTTGAGGACTACCTGTATTTGTGTATCCTTGTATATTCTTCCATAAACATCCCAGTTGTACTCATATAAGTCTTCACATTTACACTTAGGAATAAGTAGGAAACAGTAGTTTATATTCCGCATACTTGTCTGTAGAAGACCAAGATATACAATCTTTTTTTGAAATAGGAGCCACATTTAGCTTCTGAGTGACATGTCAGCAGCCAGTCTCCAAGACAAAGGGAACATGAATTAACTGTTCATATGATTCATCCATGCAAATTTCATAAATTACCCTTTATGCTGCAGTAATACTTTCATAGCAACTTTGGTAATCCTTGACTGCGCAACCCCAAAGTATGAGACCTTCTATATGTTCAGTCTGCTATTCAGAGTCCCATAAGAAATGAATCCACAAGGGAGAAGGGCCAAGACTATGGCCATAAAAGGGCTGGAGGAAAGAAGGAATATAATAACAAAATAGGACAATATGCAGTTTATCAGGGATATTTGAATTGAATATTTTGTAAGCTTACAAAATGTATTTGGAAAATCAGTCTGAATTGATTTAGATGTTCCAATAGTATTGGGCCAAACGGTTGAATTAAATTGATTCTATTTGGATTGACTCAACTGTTTAAAATGCAAGTAAGCCTCCATGGAAAATGCTTGAATTCTGATTTATTTGAATTCAAATAAATACCTTAATTGGCATGATTTGTGAAATCGGTTTAAATGTTCAGGTATTCACACATCCCATTACTGATTCTTCTAGGGTGCTGAAGAATAATGGTATTTGAAAAGAAGACCTCATAATCTCTTCTATTACCGAGAACTAGTTTTGGGACTAAAGCCTGCTGCAGGTATGCCAGATTTGTCCACACTAAATGAGACTCTTGTTTGTTCTACTCAACTGCTAAGCAGAGGATTTTCCCAGAGCAGGCAAAAATCAGGGAACTGTTTCCATGGAAAAGATCATCCCACGCAGGATCAAATACAAAGCTGTCATCTTTAAATCTACACTACTGCAAAATGAAATAAAGACACCAACCAGAGCAAGATGATCTCTCTGTGTGTTTGTCTCTTTTTGTGAAAAGGTTGGTTTTAATAAACTGCCCTTTATCTGGGAAGTGTAAAATAAACAAATCTTCCTTTCTCACTGATTACTTCTGCCCAGCTACAGAATTTATTTTTTACTTCTTCAGAATAGAAAAATGGATATGAATTTATCCTACTGCTTACTAATATCCAGTGCAAGATAGTTTATTGTATTGCCCAGAGCAGAAAATTTGCTGGAACATAAATTTTAAAACATAATATTATCAAAATACAAGAGGGCTTTAGAGAACGAAGGTACAAGGGTTTGTTTTTTTCCTCCCATAAATGTGGACCCCTTTTAATTAGCCTTTCTGAGGATTTGTTTGTTTTTTAAATGCAAGAAGGGAGACGAAATATATCTATTTTCATGGAAAGGGAAATGTATACCCGTTTTTCTTAAAATGCAGTTAACAAAGAAACGCTTAGGTATCTAACCTCATTGCATAATTGTCAAATCTTTTTGAGCCACAATCTGACGAATAGAGAATTTGGGATGTCAGAAGCTCACAGCCTGCTCATCCACAGCCTGCATTCCTATCTGCCCACGCTCCCCCCGCAGTAAGAGAACAATTTCTGCTATCTATAATGGCTGCCTGGGTCTGCAGCAATGCCGCCACCCCCCTCCCGTGCGCGCAGGCTGAGATCCCTGCGCCATCTTGAGTTTCCAATTCTCGACCACCATCCCCCTTCCGGCGCCGGTTCTCCGTCCTTCTGCTCCTCTCTCGGGTATCAGCCATTACTTTGGCCCACCGTTGCGACTTGAATGCCTCCCAAAATTCTGCCAGGCTAGGGAAAATACCCGTGACTTAACAAAGACGTAATATGATTTATTTGTGTGTACGCGCCCGCCTGTGTGCGAGAGTATAACAATATGTTTGTCAGAGAGCTACTGTTTTCATTTCGTTTCTTCTCTAGGGCTTCCCTTTCATAATCCAGCAAACTTTCCCAAACGCGAGACATTTTAAATCACTCTTTTGGTTTTGATCTCAGAAATGCGGGGTTGCAAATAATAAAGTGAGCGCTATTGGCGAAGAAGCATATTCGCAGCTGCTTGCTTTCAAGCCAATCCTCCCCACGTAGGAGTCTATCCAAAGTCTTTTGTTTCGGTTTGTTTTAACTTGAATTGATCTCAAGAGATCGACATTTTATACGGAAAGTGTTCAAAAATTGGTTTCGTGAAAACAATATTTCTTCTTTTTTTTCCCCTCCCTCTTTTGGTTAATTAAGCATTTTTATCATCCAGAATGTTTCCACTTTTGAAAAGTTGGCTTTTTTTCCTGTAAGCCTGGAGAAACAGAATTCAAAAGTCTGGACACCATTCTCTTACTAGTATTTCCATTCTTCTTTCCAGTTTCATTTCCTGCCTTTTTTAGTGAATAGGAAATCCATAGGTACAAAGCAAAGTTAGCAAAAATAAAATATAAAGATCCCAAAAAACCTCGTAAAATTGCTGCTGTGTTGATGATAGTGGTGGTGACAATACATGTTCATTTTACGAACATTTTTACAAATATTGCCTTTTTTCATTCTACCCTTCCTTTCTGATTTATGCTAGCTATGCTAGGCATATTACAGAGACATCAAATTGGTCTTGCTCCAGGTATTTAAATTCTTCCCAAATCTGAAGTGTATATAATATCTTCCATGTGTGTCTGTATGTGTGAACTGCAACTATTCAATCCGCTTTTTAAAAATATTTCCCTTTAACTGTTACAAATATTCTAAAATATCTCTTGTTGTATTGAAAACTTACAAAATTAACTATCAAAATACAGTATTTTTTTATAAAAAAATATACCAGAAAATTTATATTACACTATAATTCTTAAAACACTGCTAAGAATAAAATCTCAATGAACTGACAGGATAGAAAACTAAACTAGATTCTTTCTTTCAATACCTATAAAACAAGAATGCGGCATTTTAGAGACTATAAAGCCGTTTATTTAATCTATGAAAATAATGTACAATAAATAATTTGCATTTTATTATTAAAACACTTAAATAAATAATCTACTTCTAAAAGGTAATGGTAATTCTTTCTGTCTGTCTGTCTCTTTCTTTCTTTCTTTCTTTTTTAAATTAAGACATCTAAATGCCTTACTTTGGTTCCTGAGAATTTCATTAGGACATTTTTTTTTCTTGTTCTGCATTTGTTAATATCTACTCTGTCAAAATGGGATGGGGGTGGTGGTTGAAATACGGGTATGGGAAAAGAAAAAACCTGATGTTTGAAATATTTCAAACTCTAAAGGGCATGATTTCTTGAGTGAAAAACAAAACCTCCTTATACAATTATGTTGTATTTTTAACACCTAGGGCACCTGCTTGACCTCAAATGCTCCATTATGCATTTGCAAAAGAGTGTGGAATAAAGGAAAATCCTAATGTTATTTAAATATAAATTCCCTTTGGAAAAAATGATCGAAATAATTTAACGTGATCATTTCACTAAAGAGATACACCTTTCTCTTCAAGGAAATATTCTTCCCCAAGAAGTACTGAGGGGGAAAAATAGGAGTTTCGTGGTTGAAATGACTGCACTTAACTGGGCATAACTGGTGTGTGCATACACTTTGTATTATTTATAGGGGTATATTACCCAAGGCAAATAATAAATTGGAGGTTCGAGAGGTTACTGAAAATTGAAATGGGGCAAATCCAACGCACACAGCGTGCTGGTAAAAAAGTCTAGGTCTTCTAGGGAGAAACTTAAAGGGCTATCTGCGCAGCCCTGGAGGCTGGGTGAAAGCTCTCCTGCGGCCTGTGGGCAGGAATTCGCCGAGAAGCCGCTCGGGTCCAGCGGCAGCAAAGGGGACCTCTGACTTTCCGGGAACCCGTCGCCCGGCGATGAGCCAGAGCAAGAGGACGAGCAAGAGGAGATAGTGCGAGCGCCGGCGGCTCCGCCGAGCTCTGCGGCAAGAGCTCTGCCCTGGCTGAGCATCGGGTAAGGCGCTGGAGCACTCCGACTCTCTCTGCTGTGGCTGTGGCTGCCGGCTGGGTAGGGACAAGGCATCTTCCGCGCTTCTCTGCAGGAAGAGCTGCCGTTCTCGGCTTCCCCTGTTTCCTGGCTGCTGCCTTGGTCCTCTTCGGCGGGATCTGCGCTGTGCTGCGTTTGCCTCTTGTGCTTCATCCGACGGTTCTGGAACCAGACCTTCACTTGCCTTTCCGTCAAGTCCAGCAAAGCCGCGATCTCCACCCGGCGGGGTCTGCAGAGGTATTTGTTAAAATGGAACTCCTTCTCCAACTCCAAGAGCTGCGTGTTGGTATAAGCCGTCCTCAGCCGTCGGGAAGCTTTTTCGCTGTGGTCTAAACACGTGTCTGGAGGAGGAAAACAGCAAAATTACACAAAGTAACGCAACCGGCTAAGCGAATGATCCCGTCTCTGGGTTTGTTTGTTTGTTTTAGCAGGGTTGGAGGTGGACGTAGGGCTGCGGGATTGGAAAGGGGAGGGGAGAGAGCCATTTTAAATGGTTTGGGCATATTGCTAAATTTTGTTGGGCACTGTCTTCCTCGACCCAGGGACACACAAGACAAAATGGTTTGGTCTTAATGCCAAATGCGTATACGGGCGGGATGGGGGGGGTGCATTCTGGAAAAGCTGTCTTCAGCTGTAGAGGAATCCACATTCAAGAGTGGCTAGTTCGTTCGCTGTGTCTTATCCTTTCCTTTGTATTTTACCTCGCTATATATGTGTGTAAGAGGAGGGTATTCATAACTAAGTGACCGAAAACAAACTCTAAGTAAGCAAATAACATAAACTATGAATAAGAAAAACGAAAGCAGAGAGAAAAAGGCAACATGTCTTGAAAGATTTATCTCCCTATTACCAACCTAAAAGATGAAAAGCCTCAAAAGCTGGCCTCTCCTGTCCACTAGCCGATTTGGGGGGGGGGGGGATTTTCGACCAGGTCCTTAGATTCATATCTCCTGAAAAACCCTGCCTTCCTCAAGGCATCATGATAGAGATGGGTTGATTAGGTTGGTTAGTAGATGAGGGACATTGAAACATTGGACAGTTTCAACCTTGGAGCATTAGACTGGTTGCCTAAAGAAGGGTTCCTTCGGTGAACTGTAGAGGGGAAAGGGGAAAAAAAGACTTTGGGTTTTCCCTTCTGCCTTCTTTCTGTTCCTCGTTCCGCTACAATGGAAATAGAAGCAGAGCAGTTTATAGCCAATGCCATTCCCCATGCCTCCCAAAACACAGCAGCCAAATTGCCTTCCATTCTCATCCCTAGAATCAACTGTCATCACAGAGGAAAATGCCATACAAGAGAGATTTAAAAAGATGTGAAATAGGGGAAATTGAAATGGAGTTACTCAGTTCTGAAGACTGGCTGGGCAGGGGAAAAGAGGAAGGAAGGAAGGAAGGAAGGAAGGAAGGAAGGAAGGAAGGAAGGAAGGAAGGAAGGAAGGAAGGAAGGAAGGAAGGATTCATCCTAATCTTTCAGTAACAGATTAGAAATGGAAGACGAATATTCCTTTGCCCCCTTTTCCAAGTGATTCTTAAATAGCAGATTTTTTTGTCTCTTCCCTCCACCCTGCCAGCTACCCAAATGTTCACCCTCCCCACCCCCGCCCCCACCCTTTTACAGACCTGCAGGAGAAGCCGGGACAAATCCAGGCACAGAAGAGGAGGGAGACAAAGAGGCAGGGATCTGGTTAGCTTTCTTAAAAGATTTCTTCTCCTTCATCCAGGGGAATTCTCCACCCAGAGCAGAAGACTGAAGCGTGGTTTTCTGGGCCTGCCCATGCCTTGCTTTCTTTTGGCTCCTCAGCGCAGGCTGGCTGCTGGAACAAGGATCCAAGCCGAGGAGGGTTTGTTCCAAAGGAGGAGGAATTAACGTCGGTGGTTCCTTGATTGATGAAGTTTGAAATGTCTCCAGGACAGCGGGAAGGGACGTCAGACACTCCGCTAGCGATGGCTGGCTGTTTATGAAGCCTATCTCCCTCTCAAATTCAAAATTCATGGCTTTTTCCAGAGGCCCAGTGCAAAAGGAGGGGGCGGGGGATGCGGGTGGGTGGGTGGGGAAGGAACGCTGGATCTTTCAGGCCCTTCCAATATTTTATATCCTTTTTAGTGTAAGTATTATTTGCAGTCTCCTCCCCCTTTTCTACCCACCTTTTTATTTTTATTTTTTAATATCTTATATTGCTGATAAAACAGGCGTATAGGGACCTTGCTCTATTAAACTGACGAGCAGGGATAAATTGCAGCCAATTCCTCATCACATGACCTAGCTAGCCCAATAGCAGGGCCATTCTAGTTGAAAACAGAGGGTTAGGGTTCCCCCCATCATAGCTAATAATAATTGCAACCATGACAATAATAACAGCAATAATACTCCCACTTGTCATGCTTGAAGATTTCTTGCCCTGATTACAAAAACTAAAACTAGAGGAAGATGCTCCTTAACGTTTGACTGAGGAGGCAATAGTGGGCGAGAAGGTGATGAGCAGGTAGTGAAGGTTACAGTTTGTCTTTTAAGTTTATCTGGCAAATGGCCTGGGTGTTAGGCCTAATGCAAAAGAAAGAATGAAGATGGGGGAAAAGGTGTTGAAAAAGAGGAAAGATATACAGAAGAAATATCCCATTATTCTAAAGACACTTTTCATTTAACAACCAGCCCTACTGAAACAGTGAGAAACAATCTCATGTGAAACAGCTGATTGAATTAAAAACATTCCAAACTGCCCAATTCAAATCTGTATGAAAAGACTTTGGAAAGTGTTTCCGATAATACATTCAAGAGCAGACCTTGGAATGTTTGAGATGATGGGGAAAGATGTGAATTAGTAACCCAGGACCAGGACCTATTTTTTTAAAAAAGCTTCTTTAAGAATACAGGAAAGAATAACTCTCCCCTCTCCTCACAGTTTATCACTTTTCTCCTCTCAAATGAATATTTTCTGGGATCGTCAATTTAATCTTAAAAGCTTTTCTTCAAATATCAAAACTGGTTCTTAAGGATGTATCTAAGAATGTTTGTAGGCCTCCACCCCCATCCTCTTTTTAAAAGTTGCCCACAAACTGAGCAAGTAAAGAGCAGGGATTGAGGGGGAGAGGAAAGTGATCAATCTTTTCTCACCAAAGACTTCTGACAGGCAGCCGAGGCTTTGCTTACTTCTTAAAGAATTTGGATGTTTATCAGAATTTCTGAAAGAAGATTTTTTTTTCACAAATTTGGACTTGATTGGTAAAGGTACTAAATAAAATAGTTTGAAGGTTCAGGGTGGGAAATTGAGATGAGGTTAAGAAAGATAAATACCAAAGAGTATCTGAGAACCTAAAATGTTATTTACCATTTGTTTATTCAAACTGCATTTCTCTCTAGCCTCAGAAACAGTAAAAAATAGAGATGGGAAACTTCAGTAGAAGGAAGAAGCAAAACTTAGAATATTTGTCAGTTCAAACATCCATGTCGGATGAAAATCTTAAATCTGAGAGAAATAATTAAGTGAGAAAAACATTATTTCCAAAAGCCAATGTGGGAAGACTTCAGATAGGGTCTTAAAAACTGCAGTACTGTAAATAATTAACATTATTGGCAAAAGCAAAAATAATCCAGTATTTTGAAAGATGTTTGTGCTGCTGAGGCTTGTAGAACTGTTAAATTTTAAGTATTTCAAATCTGTAATGAAAATGTTATTTGGAAGCAGTAAAGTTACTACTTTTTGCCCCAAATTATGGCATGTATTTTATTTTGAGAAACATTGCTCATGATTCAATCCTATTTTTTTAAAACCATCATATTTGAAAGTAAACATTCCATTGAAATGAATGCTACTTCAATAGAGCAATGGATCTGAGTAGCAATGTTATTATCTATTCTCTACATTTTGCAAAGTGACAGTCATCTTTATAAAATTAATTTATTTTGGGTTATTATTTAATTGAATAACCACTAACTTCTGTTACAACCTCCAAATTGGAAAGGGACGCAATGTAAAAGAAAAGCAGTGAAATAAAATGAGTGTTTCTATTTATATTAGACTGCTAAAGCAGGGGGGTAAAAAAAATAAAAAGAAACAAATCAGTGTATTTGTAAGTTTCCTTTCAGTGCTTGAGTTTAGTCTGCAGAGAAGTTGCCAACAGAATTTCATCTTCAATTCCCTTTCATGCTATGCTCCTTTCCATATAAAGTCCATTTAGCTGATCATATTTGATATAGCTGCATTTGCACTGCCGATATTAGTGCCATTCTTCGTTTTCAACTAAAAACCACTGACTTTGTTGGTCTGTCTGGTTTATCTAGAGTGATGATGAATGTTTTGTAGTAATACAGATGCAAGATTATATGAATTGATGTTTTAGACACAGATACAGAGATGGTTGTATCTAATATAACTAACTTGCCATAAATTCTGCCCCAACCCTGAGATTATCATGAGAGGTCCTGCTCCAGATATCCTCACATGCTGAAGCCTTAATGGAAGTCCCTTCCAGTTTTGGAATATTCTTCCCTTTAAGATCCATCTGATTCTACTCTGCTATTTTTCATGGCCTTTTAAGTTCTGTTCTGTTGCTTATTTTAAATTTTTGCTGCTTTTATAGAATATTCTAATGGATTGGTATCATCTGCTATATGTGTATGACCTAAAGTTTTCTTTAAACTGTATATTGCCCTAAGAGCTATAACTTTAAGATGGCTAGAAAGTTTTAGAAATAAATATCTAAATACATATTTCACTGTGAGAAAAGTTAGTTTTATGAATGAAAGAAAAGTTTATTTTGTAAATCAGTGCATATTTTTAAAAATATAAATATTATAAAATAGAATGGATGAAAGTCAAGTGATTAGGGATATAAAAGTACTGAATGCTAAGAAGAAAAGTAAATTTGTACAATTATCCTGAAAGCATTTTTGTTTTTACAACACTTGCCATTGTTTTTAATATAGAAAAAAAGAGAAGATCTTAAAAATTATAGCTCTCAGTATCTGTTTACATGGAATTCTGATGTTAGTTTATTCAACTAAATATAGAGAAGATTTGTTGGAAAAAATGTACCAAGCATGCAGGGGAGGGATTTTTTTTAACTGGTGAAGGTATGGCTAAAAGGTGAGTTTTCTTGGGCTTTGTCAAGAGTTAAAATTTTCTGGCCAATTAACCTTCATTTGACCTGAATATTTTGAAACAGGCTGCAATACAGCCTTTTAACTGGATAGGAATTATTTCTGAATATAGGATTATAAATTGCTAAAAGAGCAATATATAAGTATTAAAAATAGTAAAGTGTTTTCCCTGTTTGATAGATTTAGTTCAATGTGTCTGAGAATATGAGGCACTCCCACATAGAATAATACTGATTTTACATTTATAATCTGATACTGAATTCTTGATTTTGAAAGACAAGTTTTTGAGCATAATGGAACTTTCTTTATTTATACATAATGGTGGCAGTACTAATAGAAGATAAAGAATGCACTTTTACTCCCTAAGATTTCTTTCTTGTTGTAGTTTGCCAGGAAGTAGGTCTTTTTGCTAGAATAATTTATTTGAGGGAACCTTTCACAAAGGTCTGAATAACACGGGGGCCAATATTTTAGTTCAGTTAAATCATCCATAAAATCACAGACAAGGAAATGATCGTGGGGGAGGGGGAGATACTGCATTCTTGACTATTGTTGCTTGATCAGATCCCAATCAAACTTTCCACGCTCTTATGCTTTTAAATTACAGCACCACAGAATATTAAATTACTTCTTGGATGGATGAGCATAACCCAGCTACAACCATGAATGCAAGAAAGGGTGCTTCGGGTGCTTTTAAAAAAATGTTATTTATGATTGCATGAAAGCTTTAATTATCAGTGGAACTTAATATACCAACAAAACAAAATCAAATATTTTTTTAAGTCCCTCTGGCCTGAAATTCATGCCTGTTTGTGGAAGCAATCTATTTTTCTCCTCCTTACATTCATTAAAGATAGAGCCCCAGACCAACAATAGATGCAAAGATATGTCTTTAAAGAGTGAGAATAGTGTTGCCATCTAGAATGTCTTTAGTCATCCTGCTGAAGACAATGAAGTCTGCTTTGGAGTTCAGTTGACAGCAAATTGAAATCATACTTATACTGTACTACAATAAACAATCCACTGTAATATAAAGCAATATGCAGCAGCCTTTTTAAGAAGCTATAGACTAGGGAGAATTATGCCAAGCCAGTCCTGTCGACTCCAGTAAGAAGTTAATGAAGTGCAGGAAGAAAGTTCTATGAACCTGGCCTATGGTCTCTTTGTCCTGTATATATTTTATCTCACATGATATCAAAATATCTGCAGAGTAAGAGTTTTTCAACATATTTAGCATATGAGGTGGCTCAAATAGCATGTACATGGGTAATGTGATGAGGCCTTTTTTTAATATGGGCAAATATTTACTTATGGCCAACACACTGTAGCAAGTATTCTATCTCTGTATCAATGTGACCAGTATGATTCATGTGCACTACAGTCCAACAAATCAGGTTGGAGAATGCTGTGGCAAACTAATGCTTTGGTTCCTTCCCATAAAACTTTTAGAAGCAAGTGATGCTATTGCAGAAAGAATTCACAACCTGAATTCAGCTAAGATGGTTCCACCCTAAACACTTTATTTCTATGGCATAGGGGAAGTACAAATAGTAGCAGGTCCATAAAACAGTAGTATTGGGCCTATAACCATGTCTTCATAAAATCAGAGAACATACAATTCATTTACAGTTCATCCCACTGAGATTGTACAGTCTCAAGTCTGAAGTTTGATAAATGCCTTTCTCTGAAACTGGTATTAATTATCTACATTAGAGCAAAAAAATTGCTGTTGCATCTAATTAGTTGACCATCTTTTATTCTATAATGGCCAAGCTCCCATTCCTCACAGGCAGTACATAAAGCCAAAAGTCTTCTTCTACTGTTTTCCAGCACTTGATTTACAAAGATATGTTTCCTCCTGCACAGAATTATTACAGACAGTGATGGATTTAATGGGATGGGAACAAAACAATGGCATATGATTGTTACAGGAAATACTGTAGTATCAGCTCACTTAAACCAATACCAGAATAGCTGTCTTCAATCAACATACCCAAAGTCACTACTGAATTCACTCATTTTCTAGCTTCATGCAGAACATTGAATTTTAGACTAACCCAACATATCTGGTTCTCAAAACTGTTCATATATAAACATATCCTAACCAATGTTAGCATATTGCCAACTGATTTAATTGTGCCTTTCTAACTCAGCCAGTGAATATACAATATTCCTGTTAGACTTTTGGGACCAAAGATAAACAGGCATTTTGTTCTGATGGAGAATATTCCTCTATGTGGGGCCACATTCCACTGCATCAAGGGATGGAGTTGAATCAAGAAGTGGGTGAAGTCATCATTCTCACTGCTTCTGACTCACTCCTTTCATTTTCCTCCTTGGACAATAGGCTTGCCAAGGAAAGGGCAGATCCCAAGGTCTCAATTGCTTGCTTGGAAAAAGAGTTTTGAAATTAAACTTCAAGGTTAGAACATTCAAAGAAGTACTATGTGATTCTTTATACCATCCAATAAACAGTGGGATGTGCCACAGAAAGTCCACTTCAGTTCCCAACTGCCCTTTCTTACAGGAACATTAACTTACATTATGTTTTTACTTTAGGAAATATACTCTAAGTGCAGAGGTCTACCAAGGGATCACACAAATAACTCTGAACAGGGAGGGTCATAGATGTTGCACAAATGAAATCCCCACATTGACTATGCTGAATAAAAAAAAAATACTTCCAGTCATAAATTCCCCAAACACAAAATTATTTCCACTTGCCAAATCCAGTAAAGAACAAGATTCAGAATAAAATGTTCAGTTTTTTCTCTCCCACAAGAGATTTCATAAGTGCAAGGCAAAAAACTTGACTTCAGTCATAGAGGATAGTGTTTGCTATGATTTAAAAATATACTATAGAAGAACAGCAGTGATGGCAACAATCTACAAACTTCCTAGTTGATACTAGAGTTTTAGAATCTCTGGGCTTAACAATTTTGGAGTCCTGAACTTAATCCCAGACCAGTTCTCTTATTGATTTTAGCATGTGATATTATTGATTTTGCAGTGTTTGGGGATCCTCTTGCAGATCATGCAGGTGAGGTGACCTTCTGCCCCCAAATTCTGCCTCGAAGGACCCTTTGCCACATCCCTTCCTAGAATGGCAGAATTAACAAAGCATCTTCTTAATAATAATAGCTTTTCTTTTGTAATGTTTTTTCTGATCTGAATCATTCTTCTGCCATACAAACGTAATATTCTAATTTGACAGGGCATTCACATTAGGCTCCAGTCTCGTAAGAGTTTTGTAAAGAGTAAATTCTCATCTAGGTTGGGAGTTTACAAGGCAGATTAAACCAAGCTTAATTCTTATCTGTCTCTATTTTAAGCACCTTCCCTCCCTCCCCCCCAACTTTCAATGCTCCAAACAGCATCTGCTTTCAACTCTTTTCTTGCTTTACTTAGTGATTTAATTTCACAATAAGTTCTCCCCCACTCACTCTTAATTTCAGCAAGAAAGCCCTTGTGCCTTTTGTTATGATTAATCATTTTCCTTTGTTTTCATTTTAGGCCCAATGGCTGTTTAGTCTGGACAGCACATGATCACCTTTCTTTGTATGTGCAGAAGATGAAGGGTAATTTTAATTGGCGTGAGACTACTTAAAACAAGATATTTCAAGTGGATGGGGGGAGACTGGGGTCATGGGGGGAGAGTGGGGAGAGTGGGAGGGAAACACCCCCCATTGATTAACTTTTAAAATAATTATGATCAGTTGGGAATAGTCCTCCTTTTATAAGCTCTAAAATAAAGCAGTGACTGTCATAACCAAAAGAATAAACAGAATCAAAGAAGGTGGGATAAGACAGATAAATGCCTTCCTCATTAATGGCTGAAAAATTAAGAAATCTATTTTTTTTAATTGAACATCTTCATTCTACAGTATTTGATACCTTATTTTTCTTCCTGTTTTCAAATCTGACAAATGGGACAAGAATAAATTAAGAACAGAAAGTTTATTCAAGAATTGTTCAACAGACAACCCTTTCAGCAAAGAAATAAACTTATCTACTGTAAAAAACAAAGGAAGATGTTTCAAAAAAGAGAAGGAAGTGGTAGTGAAGGAAGAGGAGAATTAGGTGGGGTGGGGATTAGCTAGTTCTTCTAACTGAGGACTATACAATTACAGCCTGATTTCATGCCTCCAGTAGAACTAAACACATTATTTTAAGTACGAAGATAACTACTGGCCTTTTTCCTAAATTACAATAACTAAAAAAGAACAGAGAGAGCAGGAAGAATGGAAAATAAAATTTGGTTGTACAATGACAAAGACCATTGTCCTTTATAACAAGTCAATACTAAAAAAAAAAAAAGTACATTTTCCTTATAAATACATAAATGTTGGGGATAAATAATGCAACAAAAGAAAAAATAGTTTAAAACTGGCTATAACCAATAAATATAATATAATATAATATATATTTATATATTTATATATATGAATGTTTACTGGAACATGGCACACCTCCATTGAAAATAGTATTCCAATGTGTGTCCTTCAAATGTTGGTATATATAGCCATTAAAATGTAAACTCTAAGTGCAAGAATGTCAGGCCAAAGAAGAGGCACCAGTAAAGGAATCCTCTCCCCAAAGGATCTTTTACTTTGCTTCCATTTGGAGGACATAACAGTTTCTGATCAAATATACCCTGTTTTCACGTTCAACAGAAGTTATGCAGACAAATGCAAAGACATATTATATATGTGAGAGAGTCCCCCAGTCCTTAACCAACCTTAAAACCAAAATCATAAAGAAGGGTAGGTAATCATGGGAAGAACAAAGGGGAGGTCTCTATTTTTCTCCTTCCAGATGTTAGACTTTTATTTGTATAAGCAATCTCAATTTTGCTGTTAAATTTACTTGGTAAAGAAACCACTCCACTGCCCAATTCTGAAAAACAAAGCCTCTGATAGAATTAAAGAAGAAGGAGGGGAATATATCAGTGAATAATAATTTGTAAGGATTGGGTTGGTGAAACTGGACAAAACACCCTTACATGGATGGAGATACACTGAGAATGGAAAAAGACAGTTTTCCATTCAATACCTTAGAATTCTCTTTCTTCTTTGTAAAATAAACCTTTTAAGAATTGTGATAGATTAGTATTTAGCTAAGAGAGAAGAGCATAGATATAAGAAATATTGAGGTGCATTTAAGATCTACACCCAGATCTTTTTGTGCATGTTGTATGAACTTTTTTTTAAAAAAAGTAACAGAAATTATCTATTTCAATTGATTTCAGAAGAATCAGAACATTTTTATACATTCAAAACATTTGTGTCGAAACCTCAAGCCAAATACATATGTGAAATACAAATCTGAAACAGATTCTTGAAATTTTTTTTAAAAAAGGGATGAAATTCACTAGTCACATCTTCCTTTCCCCCTTATCAAAATGAGTTTGACTGAATCCCTCTGTTGTGTATGTGTGTAAGTGTATGTTCCTGCATGGTTGATTGTCTCCAAACACCTATATACCCTTCTATAATTGTAAACAAAAAATTTGCATACTTTAAAGAAAATACTTGAAATGAATAGAAGTAAATCCTACAGCAAGACAACTTTCAGCAGAAAATTCTCTTGCACAAACTGCATTGAAATAAATGGTTTGTAAAGTTTTTTTTTGGGGGGGGAGGATCTTGTCAGTGATTTCAGCAAGTCTTTTTCATGGGGCAGTCTTATACACGTTCAAACCCTTTCTATCAAATTGGAGTCTTAATGAATCTATCAATAATCAATCTATATTTAAGGAACCTATCTATTATGTATAAATAGGCTGCTATTTTGTGATCTGTATAGGACATATACACATGACTGGGAAGTTTGCTCCTAATCTCATTAAGAATCCTTATTACCTTCCTGACTGGGAATGCAACTTGTGAACAAATAGAATGGTGACTTCTTTTCCCATTGAAATTATTTCAATTCAAATGTGATAGAGATTTACTTAGAAGTAATTAAGATTTTAGCAGTAATGAAAAGAGAGTGATAGAAGAATGGTATGCATCTGTTAGTGTGTAGATGATCCAGACTGCATTTCCCACAACCCTTTTCTATTTATTAGCTTATGGGGGCTGATGGGAGTTTAAGTCCAAAAATGTAAAAGATTTAAGTTAATTTCCTATGGTATATAAAGTGAGTTGAGGCAGTTCTTCAGCTTTTCTTTAGATTGAAGAAATGCTCTATCCTGCCTGTGGAAAGTCTATATCTCATGAAAATGTGCTGCTCCATTCAAGATCTTATCATGACTAGTTAAAAACATGGTTCCCACATGTGTATTCACAAAACCAACAAGCGTTGTGGGTCCAAGAAAGCGCAAGTTTACTCTGACCCCTCCCCCTCTGCTCCCTCTGCCTAAAGAACACAAAAGATAGTGTGTGTTTAAGATGCGTTTCTCAAATAACTTCTCACACTGAAGAAAAAGGAATAGATTCCCACAGCCTTATAGACTTTTTTGCACTTTGGGATTGCATTAGTCTGGCCATTCCTAACCTGGATTTACAACAGGTCTTTTAGAGCTCAACCAGGGCTGATCCTTAGGATTTGTTCATTTTAATATAAAGACTGTTATCTCAATCATATGAAGGGCATTAGGCTGTCTGGTGCATTCACCTTTCTTTGATAGGGGAATATACAGGAACACTTCCACTTCAGAGAGTATGGCTTAGCCATAAGCCTCCTAAACTCTTTATCACCCTAGGATCAAATCTGGCAGGAATGGCAAGACACAGCATGCATAAACTGTGCCCCTGAAACAATAGGTTTAACTTTCATAAAAGGTTTCAACACAAATGTTTGTTTGTCCATTTCTTTTTGCATAACCAGTCTGTCCCCTGACTCACCAATCCCACATCCACCTCCCTTCTCTATTAACTCCCCACCGAGTATGCCCTACTTTTCATCACAGATGGGTCAGCTTGGGTGCCTCTTGGATTCTACCCTGAGTAGAAGCATGATGAGAAGAAAGGTCCGTATAGGTTGGGTGAGCCTCACAAGGCCCATGGTGCTGGTTGGAGGCCATCTGAGGGCCTCCATTGTATTCCATGCTGGGGGGCTGGTGATGTTGAAGGGGGTTCAGCCCATAAAGTGATGAAGCAGAGTTGGGCATAGAATCCACATAATTGCCACCCACATAGACTGGGCTGCTTTGCATATTGGGGGGGCCGTAGCTACCACTCCCATTACCCTGTAAGACATGAGGATCGTACTCAGGTGCTGTGTTGGCATACTTCTGTTGGCTGGGGCATCCTTTGATGGGGTTTTGGTAGGCAGTGGGCATGGCATAGGCATTCTGGTGTGGTTTGTTGAAAGAGGGCGGAGATGGAGCTTCGTAGTTGGAAGTCATGGGGTGTAGGGCATTCAGGAAGCCTGCAGAGGACTGTAGAGCTTGGGGTGGGCTCCCTGTGGGGGAAGGTCCCCCAGAGGATGACCCAAGGCCTTTTGACTTTTGATCCTTTTTGTATTTCATCCTCCGATTCTGGAACCAGATCTTGATCTGCCGCTCACTGAGGTTTAACAGGTTAGCCATTTCCACTCGGCGTGGTCTGCAAAGATAGCGGTTGAAATGGAATTCCTTCTCCAGCTCAACCAGCTGGGCACTGGTGTAAGCTGTGCGGGCCCTCTTGGAAGCTGAGGAGCCTGGAGGGCTTTTCTCGCCGCTGCAGCTTTCTGGAAAGAAGGTCGGGAAATGAAATCAAAGATAATTACTTACATGCAGAAAATTGAATGCACAGGCTTCTTAATAAATCCTCCTATGGGCGAGAAGGCTACACTCTCCCCCCAGTCCCCACTCCATAATCATGTCATTTATTAAGAGTTCTGTTCTCCAAAGCTGCCCCACGCTTTATGAAAATTTGATCATGTCATGCAGAAAAGAAATCCAGGGCAATTTATTTGGGAGTCGATTATTTTGAAGCAGACCCTTTCAGAGGAAATTATGTGGGCGAGGTTAGCAAGGCAAAATGAAGCATCTAGGTAGATAGACCTGCCCTGCATGTAGTTCGGCTAATGTGCTAGTCTGAATTAGTCCACAAAAGTGGGTGTCTGTTTGCTTTGTGAGATGTAACTCAGAAGTCTGCTTCCAGGGTATACACACACACACACACACACACACACACAGAGCACTTTTGAAAGGCACAAGCCCATTGCAAGCTCCCACTTATTCCAAGGAAGGGATGCATAGGAGAACTTCTGATGGGATTGTGTCCAGAAATTTTTACAATCAAAAATGCAAAAGATGTATTTAGGAAAGGGAAGCAAGCTTTCCATATAAATCCAAATTCTGATATTTATCTTGTGCTTTAAAGGAAATATGAATTGTGTTTGTTTTTTAAGGAACTGGGAATTGCTCCCCGACCTTCCAATTCTGACTTGCAAGAAAGATTGGCTGTGAAGCAAAAAGACTCAGACCCAGGGTACACATACAAAAGAATATGTTAACAGAGATTTAAAGCAATGCAGCTGGACTAATGATTTCAAACTGCAATTGGGGGAGCCATTAATAATAAATAGTTCCCCACCCCCCGTTATAGAAATCCTTTTTATTCCGCATCACAGAAGCAAGTGTAATATGAAAAGTATTTTTTTCCAAATGATTTCTACATACAACCTGAACCAGAAAAAATCCCCACTTTATTGCTCAAGAATCCACCATCCCTTCAACCATACACCTATTCTCTGCCTTATTTGCATTGTAAGAAACTTCATTATCATCATTTTAGCCATTGTCTATCCACTGCAGGATGAAGTAAGAAACCTATACCCCAAAATGTGTGTATACATGAATATATACAGAGATAAATGGTACCTGGGGAAATTACAGATAATTTGAAGCCATAGTTAATATCTGTTGAATAAATTTGTAACATTCCCTGCACTGTTGTGATGTACGGTAAAATTTTACCCATGTTCTTGCAGTGAGAAGAGAGGTAAAGAAAGTGTAAGAGTTTTAAGAAAATATTTTTACATGGGACAAAACCAGAATTTGAGGATGAAGTTAAAGCAGATTTGGTGAATGTTGTTGTCAGTTCACATGCTCCTCAGGGCAAGTGGTTTATGAAGCTGCATTTACAAAGTTATTTCCTTAAAATTTATACTTTTCAGTGAAGGAGGAAAGCTGTTGCATTTAATTCTGAATTATAGGCATGTGTGAAACTGGATCTAATTCATACAGTTGTTATATTATGGTATTATTCCATTAATATTTAGTTGGTGCAAATTTTTATTCAAGAATTTAAAGATTAAGCAAGAGGAATTACTATATGAAAATTAGAATATAAACTATACCAGGGGTTTCCAAACCTTTTGTTTTCAGTGGCACATTTGGAATTTTAGAATATGCTGTGGAGTGCTCTCAGAATGGCTGCTTGGAAATTTATTCCTTCCCCAAATGACTGCCATTGGGGAAAACAATACAGATTTATCAGAATGTTACCTACCCCTCCATCCACTGTGGCTGTTTCCCTGTAGGGTGCTCCCTACTTAACATTGTTTGCTGTTGTCCTTACTCTGGGCTAGTGGACATGCATCCAGAAATAGTACTGGGCTGCAGCCACCTATCATTTTTATTTTCTTAAAAAATATATAAATCAACCTAATGCAGTCCATTGGGGCCCAAAGGCATTAGAGTTAATAAAGGTGACGCTGGAGGATGGTGCTTTGCTCATGCAGCATGCCAATTTCCAATTCATTTTTAATTGAAAGGTTTTTTAAATGTAAAAAGTCTATCAGATGTGATGTCTCCAGGCACATAGATGACACACTGGGATTCCAGCTATTGCCTTTTAGTGGGACCATATTAACATGCTCAAACATATTAATCTGGTTGCTTAATTCAAGCATGACTTAGCTCTATACCTTTTGTGCAATAACACATTCATGCAAATTATTCATCCAAATTAAACTGTGTCATAGTACACAACTTTGAATAGGGCTGCTGATTCAAAATCACTTAGTATAGCAAATTGGCTACAAGAAGTTTAATTGTCAAATAAAATTATTTATATTAGGAAAGGAACGTCACTGACTTCAAAGAATGTATATCTAAAAAAGAACTGTAACCTAAGTATATTTAGAATTGAGTTCTAATAACATTATTCTCACTTGCTTCTATTTGATTTTAGGATCTTGACACCAACATGCTTAGAAATGAATCTGGAGCCATTGACATTTGTGGCTATTATAAACTTTGTCCTCTATAAAACCTGTTATCCCTAATAATTCTATAGTTCAAATATCAAGCAAAAAAACCCAAACAAACCTCTTTTCCTACCAGGCAAGATTTGGACTAAATGACTACATTATACATGGACAAAATATATTTTATATGGTATTAGAAGGTGGAGATTGGGAAACAGTAGCCTTCATGCCTGCAACAAATTAGACAATCTCTGCTGGATATTAGTGAGCATCCATGCTAAACCAATGGCATATAAAATGGAGTATAACACACATCTCAGGACTTTGATGGAAATACATTTTGTCAGGTGTAAAAAACAGACATTATAACTGGAGACCATAACTCAGCTCTGCCCAGACTGTCTGGTTTGAAGAAGACATGTTCTACATCCAGCAGACTGAGGAAAGAGATGACAGAGCCCTATGGTGGAAGGGTGGATAGAAGCTCTTTGGAGAGTCATCAAAACCAGCAAGACTCTCTGTCATGAGACAAAGACAACTGCAAGCTTTCGGATTCAATTGTGTTTTACCTTCAGAGAAGAGGTTTATGTTCTTCTCTTTTTTTAATAAAGAGCATTACAGAATGACCATCTCACATGTAGAAACCTACAGTGTGTCCAACAGCTGGGACTAATGGAAGTTAACTTTCTGAACATCAAAAAGGGAAGTGTTTTGAGTCCCAATTTTATTAGTGGCAGGACCTCTGCATAGATGTAGGTCTGAGAGACAGATCATTACTTCAATATAAGTAGATGATACTAATCATGTGTAATTAGTATCCAAATCCATATCCTTTGAAGGAATGGAGGTAGGAAGGAGGTTGAATTTATTAATACATAGAACTGAAGTGAGGAACCTCTTGCTCCTCCACTGCCACCTTTAGCCCTTCTGTCTTCATGCACAATTCACAAAATCACTCCTACTGCACCCATACCTTGTTCTATTTCCCTTCTGGCATTCTCAGCTCTGTCTCTGGGACAGGTTCCTGCCTTTGTTGCAAGCCATTTCTCACCTCAATAACAAGCTTACCCCTCAAGATCTAATTTCCAAGCAAATCCTTTTCCTCAGCTATCTTAATTGCCTACTTTCGTCTAATCCAGATAGGTAGAATAGGGCCACCACCATCACCCTGAGCTAGCATGACTCTGTTGATGGGGATTGTAGTTCCACCCAGGTTGCTGCCCCAATGATGTTCTTCCAGGGCCAAGCAGGCTGGCTCCCCAGCCTAAACCTTTCAACTGGGGGTGGGGGTAGTTGGAGAACAACCATAGTGCCCAACATTGCCGGTTCTTAAACAGGCAAATACTGCATTGGCTTGCACTCCTTCACCACTTCTCTTTCTTGTACCCCACCACCAGCTTTCTATAACTAAACTAGGCTTGCTTGTGTATGTGCCAGGGTGGGAGTAATGGGCACTGTGGGTACATGGGGAGCGTGGGGCTATTTCCAAAAGCAGAAGATACCTGCACAGGGGGAGCTGTTTTTCTGCTTGGCGTTTTGCCTCGACTCTTTCATCCAGGGGAAAATCTGCTTGGTGAGGGCCGCGTTACTAGAGGCCAGGCTGGATTTGCTTGGGACACTTTTGACCGCCCCCGATTGGCTATGGTTATTGCTGCCGCCGGTGCTGTTGGATGTGGTGCTGCCGCTCCCGCTGGTGGCGGTGATGGGGTTGGTGGGTGGTGAGACGGGCGGGGGCGGGTGGTGCTCCTGAGGCAAGCTGGGGCGCAGGCAGCTCCCGTTCAGGTCCTTCGCCTTGGCCAGTGGGGCCGCGTTGCCCAGAGACTGGAGGGTGCAGGCGGGCCGCTGGTAATCGCTCTCCACATGAGCCGCGGGCTGGAAAGGCTGCGGAGAAGGGCCCTCGTAACCAAAGCCGTTGGCCCCCGGATAGGAATAAGCCCCAAAGAGCGGGGAGGTGTCGTAGTAGCTGGTCTTCTGCATGGCTGGGGTTCCCCGAGGCGCTCGCTCGCTGTTACCAGGCTCCGGTTGGCCCTCTCATGGAAGGACATTGGCACCCCCCAGGTCACGTGACAAGGGGCCTTCCCTTCCCCCGGTGTCTTTTGGAAGATGACCTGAAAGGTTAGAAGGCACACACAATGATACGGCTCGGCCTCTGAATCCATCTTAGCGGCTGAAAAGCGCGTGACATGAATAGCTGGCCGGCTACGGAGGAGGGCGGGGAGCAGGGAGCAGATGCCGCCGCCGCCGCCAGCTTTTTGCCGGGTGCTGTGAGATGCACCTCGCCTCTCTCCATTGGGCTAAGATTTCTAGATATATACATATAATACACACACACACACACACAGAGAGAGAGAGAGAGAGAGAGAGAGAGAGAGAGAGAGAGAGAGAGAGAGAGAGAGAGACTCTGACACACACACACAAAGGGGGCTTCGTACAGGCGAACCGTTCACCAAACCGATTCCTCAGTGGCCTTTCCCCCTTCTGTTGTTCTAAAGTTCAGTTGTTTTTGATCGTCTTCTTATTTGTTTTAACTACACCATTACCCATATATGTAGTTCCTGTAGACCGAGAATATCGCTGTCGCAGGATTTCTTTTAGATCATTCAACTCAATTCTCCAAAATCTCTGCCATGGGTATAATCCAGCTACCTCTCTAAACACCAGCCTTTTCACACACGCACGCACACTTGCTCCAGTGCAAGGGCCAGGTATTTTATTTCCACGTGCCAAAGAAATGAATAGATGTCAGTCTCGCTACTGCTTCTTTAGAGGGACTGAATGAAGACGAAGAAAACAGGGACCGGAGGGGGCTTGCAAGTTAAAATTCCGGAAATTACAGATAAACTATGAAAGAAAGTGGAAAGTCACTTGGCAAATCTATTTGGAATGAATTTCAGTAGCATTTGCGTATTTTTAACAATGCTCAGGCACTCGCATGGAACTATCAAGTGTCTGTCACCTACAAAATTAAAATATAATATTTTTCCAATTCAGGATTGAGGAGCTTTGAAAAAAAAAACTAAGTATAAATTGGATAAAATTATAATTAACCGTACCTTTAAATGCTTCTGAGATTCAACATTTAACATATTGAAAATATTTTTAACACTTCTGAAATATTTCCAGATTCGATTTACTTAATCTGCTGCTTTCAAAAGAGGAATGAGCTCAAGTTCTTTGATGTTGGTTCTTTTGAAGCTGTTTTTGCAACTCTGACTGCGTTTGAAATTGGTTGTGGAAACTCCTCTTCCCTGAGTCGTTAAAATTTTGTCTTGTTGCTGCTCAAGGTGTGAGCTGGCCTCTCTCTTTCCTAAAACCGAGCTACAGCCCATTTCTCAACTGCTCTTTGAACAAAACAAATCCCGTTTTTCTCACAATACCATTTGGTTCCTTGCTTTTGTTTCCCTTTTACTTTTATGTTGGGATTTTATTTTATTTAAAATGGGAAGCGATGTGTTTCCCAAAGAAAGGGAAAACTCCTTTTACCAGTAGGAAAATTAATTTTATAAATATAATAAAAGCTATAACACATTAAATAGAGCAAAACATGGATCTCTGGAAAGGAATTCTCTTTATCTCTCTTCAGCCCTTCTGTGCTTCATTTCAATCCAGAGAGCTTCGTTCTATTTTTTTTCGTTCTATTTTTTTTCCTTTCGGGCATAAACAATAGTATTGAAAGGCACCACTCAGTTCTTTCCATTGTCGGGGAATAGCAAATAGACTAACCTTCCCTACACTGATTCAATTCAAAATCTATGGTATATCTCACCTCTTCCTCTTCATTCTTTGCCCTGGCCTCGGAACTGTAGCCATTGCTCTCTAGGGGCAGGCATCTAAAAATCTTCCTTGGCCAGGTGTTCCTGGAAAGAATTAAGGCAGCTGCCCTGCTTTTATTCAGCAGCCAGGAAATATTTCTTAGCAAACATAATAATCTAGCGTTGTTCTCCAAATGGTTTGAAGAAGAAAAGAAAAAAAGGATTATGTGATGAAAGCGGAAGGTTGAGTACCCTGACTCAGTCATTATTATCTTCTTTCTAGGCCCTCCCAGTTTGTTTTGGATTTTCTGGGAGCGCTGGAAGGCCTAGGCGAAATAGGCACCAAAGGGTTTTTGCTCCTTTAGCTTTTGTTGGCTTAAATTAAGCTGCATCTTTAAAATATTAATCTCCTTTCTTACCCAAAAAAGGAATCCAAAGTAGTCTATGCACTCAGTAGCTAACATTTGGATCCCTTTTTGTACCTCATCTTTCAACACTTTCTAAATGTCGGTCATTTATCTTAGTCTAAGACGGGCGGAATCGTAAATGATTTACTCCAAGGAATTGTTGTGGTAGTTAAACACATGCACACACATACATACAGAGAGAAATATCCATTGGAATAATGAATGAGAAATCAGATCGTGCCTTTGCAATTAGTTGTTGAAATGTCAACCACAACCCTGAAGTTGTTTCTTGCCCACTTGGAAGTTTCATTTTTATTCCCAAGGATATTTCAAAACAAATGCCTCTTTTCTTAAGGTCTTTTATAAAGTATATTTAAAGAAACAAAAACAAAAACAAGCTGAAGAGTCCAAAAGCTTGTGATAAAATTGAAGGAAGGCTGTAAGGCCAAGGAGGAAAAATCCATAACCTTTTTCCCTTTAACTTCCATAATGGGTGAGAAAAATCATAATTATATTGCTCTGCTAGAATAAAATTAATCAGTTTTTTTTTTTAATTGAAAGCTTGGTTTCCCAAAGTAGATGGTAATGAACAACATAACAATTCAAAGTAAAAAGCTACTGTATTCATTAGACCCTAGATTAGGGGGAAAAAAGAAGGAAGGAAAGAAAGAAAGAGAAGGAAAGAAGGAGACAGAAAGAAAGAAACAATTTGAGTGGAAAAGGGAAGGATGAAGAGAAGGAAAATAAAGGAGTAAGAATAGCAAAAAGAGAGCAAAAGGGGAGTAGAAGAAAAGGGGAGGGAAGGGAAGGAGGGGGAAGAAGAAGGAGAAGAGAGCGTGCGAGCGAGAGAGAGTCGCTGCGTGGAAGGAAGCTTAGAGCTTGTGAACTCTTCATGAACCGCGATGCGAGTCATACAGCTATAAATCATGGAGACACGGTCTCCGCCATTCACAACTGATAGCCTATTTCGGTCCACCTTACCTTAGCCTCTGACGAGAGCAGCGCGGCGAGCAGACATAATATATTTTCGCAGCCAGCAAGCAACGCAATCAATAAGCGAGGAGAGCTCCCCCCATTCCTCTTGGTTAAAAAAAAATGTTCAAGGAATATCTAGAGAGAGAAATCCGGTCATAACGCCAAAGGGAGGGGGGAATCTCTCTATAGAAGCTCTGGTGAGGGATGCTCCGGTTCTCTCTCTCTCTCTCTCTCTCTCTCTCCCTCTCTCTCTCTCTCCTCCCCCCCTCTCTCTGTCCGTTTGGGGAGGAGGGGGAAGGTGAGAAGAGGGAGAAATCACAAGATTCTCGACAGCCTTCCAAAGATGTTGAGGATTCTGACTGCCCTATACTCTCCTTACGCCCTGTTCACGGTTAACAATGGCCTCTGGCTTTACAGCAGAAGGCAAGAGAGGAGAGAGAGCTCGAGAGAAGGATAGACAGACCAACCGACAGACAGGGTACCAAGGAGGGGAAAACAGAAAGAACCGCTTACATCAAACCCTCAATAGGGCAATGCTTAGACAGAGGTTTAAACATAATATTAGTGCTAATTCTAATACTAATAACCTGCTTGCCATTTAAGGGGAGAATGGGTGGGGGGGGGGAGGAGAGAATAAAGATATATGTACCGTAAAGAGACTTTATATCTGGCAAGGGGAGAGGCGATGATGTGTGTATGTGAGTGAGTGTGAGTGAGTGGGCTTTGGAGAGCTTGGGCAAACGCCAAGGTTGCTTCCTGACAGTGTCAGTTAAGGAAAAAGCAATATGCAAATAGAGACATGGTGGACACAGAGGCCTAGCAGGAGAACTGGAGTTGTATTGATCCACATGTTTCTCAACTACATGTCAAGTTATGCTAATAAATCTTCAGAAAGAGAATCCTATCCCCCCACCTCTTTCTATCATCCTATTCTCTTTCTTCCTCTTCCTACATTTTTCTCTTTTCCTGAGATTTCAGAAGAGGCCTTTCAATATTCTGTTATTTCATCTGGTGCAAACTAGATGTCATATATAGAGAATATGACATAATTATGATGGCTACTCTTCAAGGGAAGGTAACAGAAACACGGTAATGAAGTTTTGTATGTGCGTGTATAAGTGAAAATTTAAACATTCAAGAGGGTATAAAAATAGAAGGAGAGTCAAATCAAGTTTATATATTAAGCCATATTTTGTAATTGGGTTTGTATGTTCTAGCAATGTATGATTGAGCATGGAAGAGGTGCCTCTGTATTAAGAAATAAAAAGGTGTGTTACTGAAAGCCCATCATCTTATTCTGTGCATGTGCAAAGGTACAAAACCATTTGCTTGTTGAGATTACTTCTAAATTAGGTTGGAATAGGGATGTATGAAACAATTTGAAATGGGAAAAATAAAATAAACCAATGGATGGATGGATGGATGGATGGATGAATAAGATTAGATAGATAGGTAGATAGATAGATAGATAGATAGATAGATAGATAGATAGATAGATAGATAGATATAGAGAGATAGATGATATAGCTATAGCTTTAGCTATAGATAGATGATGTCAAAGTGACTTAAGATTTATTACCCCTGTCCTGTCCAAAGGGAGCTTTGCTTGCAAAGACAAAAGGTTCGCACTAGTTTTTGCTGTTGTCAGGAAAGAGAGAGTTGCCATTACAACTGAGAGTGGGAGGAAGAAGTTGAGGTCTCTGCACATTTTTAGTCCTGTAAGTATGTCAAAATGAGAGACCAATTGTTACTTCTTCCCCAGTTCTGCCTTTTGGGGTGCTGAATTGACAAGAACTGGCATTGAGAAAAGGAAGAAGTGCTGGAATGGGCTGGTTACTTTCCTCATAGACCCTGGCTATCGGAAAACATCATATTTGGCCCATGGAATTTTTTATGATACTTTCGCAGAAAGATTTTTTTTCATCTGAATCTTTTGCTAAATCCAACTTTACCTTTGATGTGCACCAAATGGTTCTAGAAATTACAGATGAACTTCTTGGACCTTCACTTGGATATTAGCTTTTTCTGGTCAGGCTTTCTTAAGGAACCAAGAAGGATTTTTTTTGCAATATTAGGCTATTTTTTTTATTTGGACTACCATTGCAAGATTGGATACCAAACATCTTTTTTTCATCTGCAGAATTACTTTTAGACCACCACAGACGGTAAACTAACTTTTACCAGGATAAAATCTGCACTTTTATATAGTTTAGTTTAGTTTAGTCTCTTTGCCTAACTGACAAGATTGGAGGATAGTTCAAAAACAAAGAGCAAGATTTAACATTTGGGATTTGTATTTCTTCCTCTGTTTATTATCTGTAGTTTGGTTTACCAGGTCAATTTTTATTTCAGATTTTTTTTCTTTAAGATTTAAGTACACTTTTCTTGAACTAAACCATACTGAATGCAATAGATCATGATGGTGAATAAATATGCACAGAATAACTGTGCAGCTACTTAGCAATCCTACAAAATCTTACCTGGGGACAAATCCTAAAAAACTCCTTGGCATTTTCTTCTGAGTAGCATATATAGGATTGCTTTGGAAGGAATAAACTCAAAGCAAGCTATGGCAATGAATCAACCCTCCTCTGCAAAATTAAAGGTTACACACTTTGTGGTGGTGCTAGTGAAGTAGCTTGGGGTGTGCCAAGTAGGTCACAAATGTACTATTAAAAACTCAGGCGAGTGATCCAGAAGATATAATGGAAAAGAACAAATTGAAAAAGGAGGGGTCTGTTTAAAGAAAGGGAAAGAGGCAAGGGGCAAACGTTGGAAGCGGGCACGTATAGAACCTTTACTTTAAAATAGATGTGTTTGCGATGGAAGTGTGGGGGGGGGATTACTCCAAATAGAAACTAAGAGTCTCCTCTGTTCTCAGCCACATTACTTCCAATTCATTGTGGCTGTTATTACCATCATTAACGCAATATTGTACAGTACTTGAAGCCGCCAGCTCACGTCGCGATATTTAGTCCTGAAAACCACTAATTTGAATAAAGCAGCGGGTCTCTGGATTAACTCATCCTCAATCACCCAAAAGCGATTTTTGTGACCTTTTGTCCTAACACTTTTTATGCGCATTGAATTGCCCAGTTCTCAATTTTTAAATGGTACAACAGATACCCAGATCACTTATTTTCGTTGAGGAAAAACAAAGCCTTCATATATGCTTTAAACCCTCCCCACCCCCACGGACACTCAAGTGCGGCTTCTTCCCGTTTACAGTACAAGAAATCGCAAGGCAGACTTGCGTTTCTTAACATTTGTGGTTGCTTTTTGGCAGGCGAAGGTGAGACAATAGGTGGAGAAGAAAAGAGGAATTAGGTAAATCCTAATCCCCGAATTTGAAGTCTGATAGATTTTTCTAAGCATAAAATGGGCGGACACAATCCTGTGCTCTTGATCCTTTGTGACAGGGACTGAACTCTTCAGATAAAATATTGGCTGGGCCGCTCGTTCTCAATTTAAAATCTGCCTGAGAACAGAGCTATAATTTCACCGCGGTACGTTCAGGTGTAAAAGGACATTTATTTGGCAGTTGACCTTCACGTGTGACGGTAAGAGAAAAGGACGTCGTCAAATAATGGACCCAGAATTAGTGGGAGGTGAACGAGAGACCTATCTTTGAAACGGGGAGAAGGTTTCGTTTATGAAAGGAGAGATCGTTTTAAAATATTTTCGTTTGGGGAAACATTCCTTGGCTCCAGTAACCTCGTTTCCCGTTCTGAATGCTAATATTATTAATCTGTAATAAAAACGTCCGCTAACCACCCACCCACAGTCTCCGGCTCGGCATCCCCGTATGTCACACAACCTCAAGAATATAAATCACGGCCGGGAGGCCTCGGCACCTCCTTCTCGGTTCTGCGGCCTCTGGCAACAATCTGAGCCTCATTCCGGGCGCTCCTTGTTGTTACTAAAAGCGCCGGCCCGTTTGAACTGCCACCGAGTTGGCACCAGTCCACGGATACCAGATCCTCGTGGGTTCTCCATTTCTGGCTTCCAGCTGAAATCTTTCGTTCTATAAATAAAATTATTGGCTATTTTTTAAAGTGCTTCTAGACTCTTAAAAATCCAACAGGTTACAGCTGAATTATTGCAGTGCTAATACCAATTCTGTGCTAATAGTGTTCATCATTTGCTAAAGCAACTCAAGAAAGCTGGAGATTTGAAAATTACTATATTGTTATTCCATTTCATTTCTTTGACAATTTGATTGCCCACTAGAAATGTGGAATACATCTATCCATTCCTGGATATCTTGAATATGGCTGAAAGGGTGTGTAGGAAAGTTAATCCACACATTTATCTATGGAAATTCTCTATCATCCAGGTCATGATTGTTCCAAAGGTGCTTTTCCCAAAAGGTAATACAATAGGACTTTCTTAGTTTTTTTTCCCTTTGAAAACGTTTCACTTCTCATTCCAAAAGCTTATTCAGTTCTAGCACCTTTGAGAGATCCTCATGTGCAACTGCAGAATCACCCAGGCAATTATTGCTTCTGTTTTACGACTAAATGCGAAATGTAGGGTTTCACCTCAACCATACAGTTTCAGAATGGTTCAGTGGCTGTAGACTGGGCCCTTTACAAAGTAAATTGGGGAATTGTTCTTTTTTTTTAATCTTTAAATCACAGCTGCTAGATTTTGACAGGTGAGGATAAGGCAGCATAGAGGAGGAGTTATACTGATCTCCTACCTATGCCCTTTTAATATATACAACACCCATTGTCCCAGTCTCTGTGACTGATCATTGTTTGTTAATAGTCAGGACTGTTGTAAACCAGCCATATGGGGAGGGGGCAGGGAGAGGCTAGGAAGGTTGGACAGGCATGCTGGCTGCTGGAGCTTTTTGGAGTTTCAGTAGAATACATTTGAAATGGAACTGTCTTAAGGTAATAATCTACAGCATTAATATCTAGACAGTGGCAAAAAGTAACCTTATGGCTGATATACAAGAGCCTTGCAGCTCTTGTATTACTATCTCATTCAGTGCAGAAGAGTTGCTATTCAGAATCCATCTATTAAACACCATATAAGTAACTGATTAGGAAATGCAGTAAAAATAACTGGTGCTCCCTCATTTAATATTGCAGTGGTTCCTTCACATCTGTGCAGGGATGAGGAATATGTCTCCAATTCCCTCCAGACACAGCCAGCCAGTGATAAGGCTTGCTGGAAGTTATAATTCTCCAATATCTACAATGCTACAAATTCTTTGTCTCTTATTTAGGAGTGGCCCTGGTCTTCTTTTCCTCAACATAATTTATTCCCAGTGGTATGTGAGTGGGTCAGTTTATTGTTTTATTTATTAGTGCAATTACTGTGGCAATTGCTGTAATGTTATCTATTTGTTGTTTTATATCCTAGCTTTCTTCTGTGGATATGAAAACAACATCTATGGAAGTTATATAGTTTGTTTCATTTGTTGGAAGTAGATTGTGTCTCAGTTAATTATAAATACAGGGCTTATATTTATAACTAATCTTAGCAATACTCCTAGTTGGAGACAAAACATGAACTTAAAGTCAATCAGACTTTAAGTTACAGGAACTCATCCTAAATTTTGCTAAATCTCAATCCCATTTATCCACCAACCCTGTATGGAAATATTATATATGCTTATGTTTCCAATCCTGAAATGTTTTATTACTGAAACATTACTGAAACAAAAGCTTTTAGGAATGAGGGGCAATCTTCCTCACCATGGTATCTTTCATGTTGGATTCTTCCTTGTAGGGGATCAGATTGTGAAAGACGATTATTGAAGTAATTATGAAACACATCCATGAACAAAAATATTTTGGATCTTGCTTAAAGAACATCTCTAATGATAATATTAGAATGGTTCCAAATTTAAAAGGATTTATGAATGTGATTGAAAGATATCTATATCAGGTAGGTATGTTTTCCATGAAACCTGACCCTTTTTAACTTCTTTGAACTAAGATAGACACAAATTCTACCCAGAAGCCAATCTCAACCAATTGTTTTCCTTGTTGAATTGTAACTCTTTCTTACCCATGACCTTTCGTTTTAGAAGCTTAATAACTCACTGGATTAATGATCAAATCAACAGAAGTAGTTCTGAATTACTTCCAAAATATTACACATAAACAAAACAACATCTAAAAGGGAGAGGGGAGGGAGAGGGAGAAATCCCCAGAATTCCAATCTCCTTGATATCTCACCCCCATCCCCTGGAAAGATTTGAATACCAGTTAGCAACCTTGGCAACATTTTCAAAGCAGAGCTCAGAGGGGGAAAAAATAATCTCGCTGCCAAAGATTATATCTTTGGATTTTTAATCTCATCCAACTTTCAAGGAGACTTATTTCCAAAGGTTTTAATGCTCTTCTCAAGCATAGCTATAATACATTTGATAAAATGCAAAATAAAGTGTAGAGTTGTCCTTTCTTAATGTGCACTAGACTTTAAGGTATAAAATACTATCAATTTCATATAACAAGTCTAATACTATGCAGAATCATAACTTTTCTATTGATGGCACCTCCCTCCTCCAATCCTTGGAATCCTTTTCTTAAATTGTTATGAATTAAAGTTAGATTCCCAAGAAGAATTTTCTTTATGGTTCCCATCTAGGTTCTGGCCTACCACATGACAGCCTAGTCAGTCTTACTATTGGATTTGTAGACATTTCAAAGTATGGGAGAGGAGGAAGAGAAAATATTTAAAGTATCAAACAATAATTTATAAAAAGGTGAGATGACTCACTTACGTGTACAGTATGTATGGACTGTGCAGAAATCAATATAGAGATAAAAGTTCAAATATACAAGTAAAATACTTTGGCTTCCACTTACATTAGCTGCTCTGAAATAGGATGCAGCAGCCTTTGGGGAAAGAAAAGAGGGAGGAAGAGGTAAATGCCAGAGGGGACATCTCATTTTGCAGTGTGTTAAGCTGGATTGCCTTGTCAACAAAGTCAGGAAAAAAGGGGAGATCCAGCATAGAAATGGGGCTCTATTCCTTTATCCCAGAATAGTGCCCCATTTTCCCCCAGATTGCCCCTCATTACTCCACTCTGGATGCTACTTTGTCCTGGTTGGAATGAAACATCTCAACTTTTAGAGGTGGTCCCTACTTCTGAAATTTCAAGGAAAAAATTCATCTCAACACTACTCAGAATATCTCAAGAATGAGGAAAGGCCTCTAATGAAGGCATATATTGGAAGAAAACATTTATCATTGTAGCATTTTGAGGTCCATCTAAACTTCATTTCCCTTAAACTTTACATCAGGTGGGGAGGGGGATCTGCTTATCTAACCAACATTGCAATACAGCCTGCTGTAACCAAGAATAAAAACCAAGAATATCTTTTTGAATTGAATGTGATTTACCTCAAAGTAAATATATTGAGAGATGTGACCTGACACACCTATCTGGTAAGGATTTAATGAAGTTAGAAGATGAAATCCACACTCTTGATGTCTAAAATGTCAGGTAAGTTTACGGAACAATCCACTGCATTTGTGCAAGGAAGTAAGACTGCTAAATATTGGGGATTTTAACTTGATGTCCCCCAGCTGTGTTGGACTATAATTCCTATCCCATCATGTCTGCCTGCCTGCCTATCTATCTATCTATCTATCTATCTATCTATCTATCTATCTATTATCTTCTTATTATCTATCTATCTGTCTATCTATCTATCTATCTATCTATCTATCTATCATCTATCTATCTATCTATCTATCTATCTATCTATCTATCTATCATTTATCTATCTATCATTTACTGTGCTTGATACTCACTGAGCTACCCAGCTCTGAACATACTGGTCTCCCTGTCTGTGTGAAAATTCTTACATACCAGCTTGACTGGTATCTTTAGTCACAGGAAATAATGCAGTGCTGACTGAAGATTATAGAAGTTGTAATCGAAGGTTTCTGCAAGACTGCAGGGTGGCCATGCTGATATGTAAGAACTTTCACACAGAGAGACAGACCATTATGTTCAGAACTGGGTAGCTCAGTGAGTGTCAGGCACAGGAAATGAGACAGACAGACAGACAGACAGACAGACAGACAGACATATTAAAAAGAGAGGGCCAACATCACATGAGAGTTATTCAGCTCAGAATAGCTGAAGAAGATAAAAGCCAAAATGATTTACTTTTAAACTTTCTGTTTTGTTAATCACAAACTCAAAATGTACCTCTTTACTGATTTACATGCAAAAGTGCAAGGCATTAGACATGACTAATTATTTATAACACAGTATATATACATTGTGTAGCTTAGAATAGAAAGAGCAGTCTAAAATCCAATAGACAGAATCTCAACAAAAGAATGTTTAATTCTGACAGAATGGAAATGGAATTAGTTTCAAACTACATATTTAAAAAACAACACAAGTTTGAATTTGAAATCCACTTACTTCTTCTTGGAAAAGAAGTCAATGATTTGACCCCACTGGATGGAATTATGCCTAGAGAATGAAAAAGGAAAGGCCTTTCAGACAGGCAAGCATTTTACTTCCCAACTTTGATTATTCTTAAATTGTGAGTTGGCAAAGTAGGCAAGAGTTAAGACAATGATATTCCTGAAAAATATGATAGACCTCCAGAACGTTTATATTCTTTCCCTACACTTGGCATCAATAAGTTATACACACTTGCACACAGAGATAGACAGAATATCTGCTATCTATTATTTATTTTAGTTTTATATGCTCTTGTTCCCAAAGAAGCCTAGAAAACTATATATCTATATCTGTCATAAAAACTTAACCAGTCATATAATTGACCACCGCTGTACAGACTTTTATTTTTAACAAGTATAATGGATTTCCAGATAAAGGAGGAACATAAACTCCTTGGAAGAATAAACGAGTATGTAGTGGCAAATGCAATAAATATCTGTTTTATGCTGTTCCCTGTTCAATGTCCCTGGTCTGGGAACTGCTCAGAAACAGCAGCAAAGGATGTTATGGCTTCTCTACTTCGTTCAATGTAGTGGGGATGATTGAAAGGATAGCAGAGAATGAGTGGAGGTAGGGAAAACACAGAATAGCATACCTATGTTCTGTGTTTATAACTTACTGGCCTTCAGCTCTTTATTGCTTCATTTGTGATTTTGCAACTCAGTTTTCTCCTGAGCAACTCTATTAAATCTAGAAAACCATGTCAGTCTAAGTTTAAGATTGGTCCAAGTCATTCATTAGTGTGTTTTGTTTTTTTGTTTTGTTTTGTTTTTTGCTGCTGTTTTTAATCCCAATATATTTCTAATTTCTTGCACCACTCATTTCTACCTCCATTCGCTTAAGGAGAAATAAATTGCCCTGAGGTCAATGAAACTTAATTTCAAGCTGTTGTTTTTTGGGGCTGGGATGTGTTTCTGCATCTAACTAGGTTTCACATTAACCAACAGTTTTTTGGCCCATTTTTTTTCTTGCTTTACTTGGAAAATTCTTCAAGGATGTTTGATCTGGGCATTCATCAGCATACCTAAGGCTAATTAGAATCTAGGCATCCATAACAGACTGGGAAAGTGCCGAAACCAAGAGTTAATTTTTAATTGCAAAAATGAAGCATTGCAAAATGGCCAATGTTTAACAGACTCTCATTGTGAGACATGATTTAGGAGTTTGGGGTTAAGTCATCCTTTAAAGTATGCTTCCACTCAGGCTTGTTTGGAAGCTGAAGCATCCTATTAAAAAAGCCTTAGCCATTGGTATGCAATAGAAATTAGACAAACTTACAAAGGAGGAAATAAATGCAGACTGCAATTATATATTTAAAGTTTAAAATATAATTCTTCTCCCCCACATTTGCCTGGAATAGTACATTTTCACGTTTCTTTTTTTCTTCTGAAGAGAAGCACTTATCCAGATTCAAAATCTCATCTTTGGTGCTGCATATATTAGGATCTAATGTGACTCTAGAGATCCTCAGCATTGCAGTGAAGCTGTGCTGAAGTCATTGGACTTGTGGTCCTTTGAGGAGTTACCAGCTAAACCATTCCAATTAGGATTTTAAAAAATGATTAGAAAATGTTGCCCCAATCATGCCCCCAGAATTTGTCTTCAAACCAGAGAAAAACAATAAATGTGAATTAAAGAAGCAGCTACTCCATTAATATCAATTTCTATCAATGAAAACTTTGGTTCTTCATCAAATTGATGATTTATGATTAAATCGATTAAATTACAGTGAGTTAAAGGTTTCGTGGTTTCCTCTTGGATGTCATTGCATCAAGGAAGATTTTGAAAGAAGAGATACATTCAACAAGTTACCATTCTCTCACAACATGGTCTGACTTTAGCAGTGGAAATATTAAACAACATAGTTTGAAGGTTTGATAGTTTGTTTTCTTTTTAAGTAATAAGGGATATGTTTATAGATAATATAGCATCTCAAGATCCTCATTCTTATAACTGCTATTCTCAGCCCAGAATGCAAATGTATGACTTGATGACTTGATCTATTTAACAATTCTGACTTTTTTGTTTTGATTTGATCCCTCAGCAGTGATTATTCATTTAATTAGCTCATATTTTTAATGAAACTCTGGTTTTCAGGACGATCTAACTTGGCAAAGTTCTTTGCTCCGAAATGTAGAAGACATAACCTATAAGAAGCAATTTGAAGAAAGGAAGAGGGGTAAAGAAGAGACCCTCATGGCAAGCAGAAAATAAGGGTTTTCTATACTTGATATGCAAGCATTGCAATCTTTCAAAAATATAGGATTATCCAGTGGTAAAGAAAATTATATGGATTTAAATTGTCAGTCAGTTTATTATAGTCATCCACCTCTCAGCGGGTTGATCTGGAGCAAAATGCATTCCCTTGTAAGAAGATTCTGATTGCAATTTTATGAGTAACTTACCTGCTAGAAAATCTTACAGAAATCAATGAGACTGACTTCTCATAGGCATAGGACTGGAGTATCAATGCCTCCTCTAAAAGTTGATCCCAGGTACGTCTGTATAGAAATAGACAGGCTGACATTCCCGAATATTCATAGGTCAAATTAATTCCTACAAATTATAAGGTATAAAGAAAGAGGCAAACACTATGCTAGTGAAGTGTTCCCACATCTAAGAGGCTAAATGGATCGCTTATGTATTGGCCACCAAGCCAACTTTGTCTTCTTTTCTTGTCCCTTCTGGCTCTATAAACCAGGAAGATATTTGTTAACCACAAATAGCAAACACAAAAAAAGAGTAATGTGGGTGGGAGAGAAGGAAGAGATTCGGATTCGGTCTTCTAGGAAACAGACTAGCCGCGACAGCAGCCACCTCAAATAAACACAACTTTCTCATCGCCATAAATCACATCCCTCTGTTTAACAAGCGGACTTTCCCCTCCCAGAAAGAAGCGTTTGTAGTTTTCCCTTTCAAACAGCCTAGAGGCGTTAAACCTTTAACAAATGTGGACCGAGAGGGATGGCGGGGAGTGGGGGGGCATCTCCTTTCGAAAAAGCAACCTGCCTCCCACGTATTTTATTTATATTGGAAAGCCCTATTCAAAAGTTATTAGGCTATTATTAATATTACTTATTTAATATATGACCGGAATCGGATCCAGTTTGTTCTGATCAAAAGACGGGATTATGGCTGTGTTTTGTTTTGTTTTTCTGGCGGGGAGGGGGGGAATGGTTTGTAGAATTCAGGTCGACCAATCGACATCTTCCCAAGCTTTGTCAGAGCTATTAATTAAATCTCCGCGGCCCAAGCCTCTCTCTGCCAAGCTCAGAGAAGCTGCCTCTCTGTTTCGGATTTGGGCTTTCTTATTAAATTCGGTTTTTCTTTTAATTTTCATTAAACCTTCTTACCTGAAAAAATGCTCAGCGTAACGATTTCCGTGGAGAGGGAAAAGCGGCCCAAAGCTTCAGAAGGATTCAAAGAAAGCGAAGCGGGAAGAAAGAGCGAGGCTGCGGAAATAGAGCTCTGTAGATGTTGCGGCTAAACCCTTACAGTGGAGCTTGTGGCTTGGGGAGTTTTGATTCCTACCGCACGGATGCGCTTTTTTTTCCAAGTTGGGGTGGGGTGGGGGGTCCTTTTTACATTCCAACTGGACTGAAGAAAAAAAATTGCAATTTCCAAGGGAAACCCAGTTTTTACCAGGTCTGGGTTGAAGACACGCAGGACTTTGAAAATCTTCCCACTTCTACCGGAGAAGTGGGGAAAGCCCTATGCTCTAGCCAGTGCTGGTTCTCTTTATAAAGACTTTAAAACGTGCAAGAAAGGGATTTTACAGAATGACAAGAGGTGCCAGAGAGAAAAGAACCAAATGGGTTATGGTTTAGGAGACCAGCAGGAACTGGCTGGCTCTCAACATCAAGATACGAAATTGATTCCATATGTCTGTCTTTCTTTTCTTTTCTTTTCTTTTCTTTTCTTTTCTTTTCTTTTCTTTTCTTTTTTCTTTCTTTCTTTCTTTCTTTCTTTCTTTCTTTCTTTCTTTCTTTCGTTGTGTTATGATTTGTTTAAATTGATGTCAATGAAAAGCGAAGAATAATCCAGCTTTCATTTTTTGTAAGTAACAGTCATAACGACAACAAAAACAATTAAAAGGAAAGAGATTTAGAAAATTCTCTCTCGGATGCTCATGTTTTAGATAACCGATCTTGCTGGTTTATGTTTCAGCAAGGAAAGGTAGGGTGACGAGCAAAAGATTCCCCTGAAGAAGGAAAGCCTCATGCCACGACATTTTAATGTGGTCGTTAGCAAACTATCTATCGATCTGCTGAAGCATGCATACCTACATGGCGTCCTTTTCTCTGTCTTTATAGCCTGTGAACAGTGCAGTGGCTTCCTTCTTTTTTTAAATTCCATCCATTTATCCAACACCCACTATAATGATTTTAATAGCTTCCTTTTCTAAATCAGTTTTTCCATTATCAGGGGTGCACAAGATATTTTTGTATGAATCAGTTAAGCACTTCTTCCTCCACCTTCCATGTGTGATATTTACCACACAACGTAATTTTATTTTAGCTAAGAAATGAATATCCTTCCCTTCTCTCCCTCCCTCCCTCCTTCCCTCCCTTCCTCCCTTCTTTCTTTCCTTCCTTCCTTCCTCAGATTAACTTTGAAATCAACCTGGAATTAGGGTTCAAATGGGTTTGCTTCAGATGTTAGTCTTTGGGTGGTAATACACCAGAGACAAAGGAAGAGATTCATGTGCAGTCTGCAATCTGAAGGCCAACCTCCCATCTTCAACTCCTGCTCTCGGCAGCTGCCTGCAGCTGGCGCTGACTCCCCAAGAGCTCAGAGGCGGTGGTCTCCTAACAAAGAGCTCTCCTGGTTTTGTAGAATATCCTTCAGGGTGCTTTAGTCTTCCATTTTACCACACCAGCTCCCCTCCCTGTAATACCCCCAAATTTGGAACCCATCTCAAGTTAATCCGCCCCCCCCCCACCCGCCCCTTTCTCATGTCTGGAAGTAAAATGCAAACACAGTAGACCTCACTGTTCTTAAGAAAATGAATTCCTTTGAAATAAGGACAGGAGAGCAATGTAAACCTTTAAAAAAAAAAGTTTCTGTGTTTAAAAAGCATTCTTCTCAAAGGCTGCTTTACTGAAGGAAATATTATCTTTTTATATATGATTTACTTTCTTGTACATGTACTTTGCTCAATGTTGGATAACACATATCATGTTTTAATACTCATACTAGGTACATTATTATTTAGTTTTCCTAAACACAAATACTCCAGGATTAAAGCAAATGGACCACAGATTTCAATCACTTACTTGTCTGCTTCTGTTAATACCAGCAATACCTTTCATTCTTTCCTTCTCTCCTTATTCTTTAATAAATCCTATTCAAAGTGGACTTATTGCAAATCAAGGATATTTTTATTTCCAGGATTCCATTAAGGAATACTTACTTCTGCAACTTTTAACAAATTCATTATTCCCTAAAAACATTCAATCAATCAAGACTTTGGGAAAATATGACCCCAAAGCAAAGCACCCCAGGGTGTTTTAATGTTGGTAGGGAGGACTCAATGAAGCAATCTCCTGCACAAACTTTGTAGAACTGAATGGGAATTATTCAACTTGATGAAGCTTGCCTACAAGAACTTCCCGCTGAATTGTATACAAGATACTCAGGGTCATGGCCTTACATCTGGAACTTGGTAACTCATTCTCAGATACACTAACTTCAATTCTTCTAGTTTAAAAAGGCATACTCTAATATAAAAATAAATTTATCACTTTATATGAAGCAGAGCAATTTTGCTTTTCTCTGTTAATATTCCCTTTGGCTTCTTCAGCATTTTTTCAATCACAGTTGCAACATTAAATTAACCTACCTGTGAGTACCGGTAAGTCTTGCTAAAGTTAATGGACTTATTTCTAAGAAAGCTCACAGAATTGTAATGTCTGACTTGGAAATGCATCTCTAACTATCTTCTTTTGTGCTTAAGTGGGATCTGAGCAAAGAACCTCTCATGGAATCCTACCCAAAGAATAAAAGAATGGTTCCTTGGGCTATTACACAAATGCTACATTTATTATACACAGAAATTGTGCTAATTTACAAGGTGAAGTACATAGATCTCAGATGACCAAATTGCTACTTGGACTACTTTTAATAATTGCAGTATTAAATAGTCTTTACTTGGTTGTAAAGCCCATTAATATGAAATCATCCCACTGTCATTGGACTAGAAAGTCAAATCATGATTTTGTGAATAGAGTAAATTGAGTAGGCTCCCTTTAATCCCTTGTTATTTTCTGATTGGAGATGTAGGTCTCAGAGTTACTTAGAAGTAAGCTATCTGAAAGTCAGAGGATTGATTTGGAAATATTTGCCCATATCTAAAGAGAAGCATACACATGCATCTAATGCTGAAGTCCCTGCATTACTTTACTGTATTTATTTTGGAATTACTCCTTGTTTGCTTGGTCTCTAAGAGACCAATCACCAGAAAAATGCTTCTCTTACTGAGTTTCTTAGTTTGCCCACAAAACTGTTTGTGGGCACACAAAGAGTGAGAACTGGGTAGAATTATAGCTGTCAGGTATGAACTATGTCTGCTCTCTCCACTTTATTCTGGCTTGTGGTTGTGTTTGGATTTGTTTAGTGTGGCTCTGAAGCCCAGGAGTTCTTCTTAAGCCAGAGTCTAGGTTTCCAGATGCTAATGGCAGAGTGTTCTATTATGTTGGGAAAGATTACCTTAAGGTGTACTGTGATCCAGAAATATTTGATGGATCAACCTTGCCAAGGCCTTAAAATATATTTATATGCTTTGGAAACAAGTGGAATAAACTGGGGTGCATATTGCTAGAATCTCTGGCAAATTATCTCAAAGGAATCATATCCTATGGATTTGGAAAGTGGCTTATGTCCATTGAAACTTAAAAGAGATGTTATTGCTACAACTCCCTTACTCAAGCTCTTCTTCCTTTTAGGCAGTGAGTTTCAGACATTTTCCTACTCTATCAGCTTTATTCTGATTAATCAAGGAGGAAAGCAACTAGAATTGAGGACAAACTTCCTAAACAATGAGAACAATTAATCAGAGGAACAACTTGCCTCTAGAAGTTGTGGGAACTCCCTCATTGGAAGCTTTTAAGAAAAGACCGGAGAACCATTTGTCTGAAATAGTAGGGCTTCCTATCTGAGCAGGGGGTTGGACTAGACGACCTCCAAGGTCCCTTTCAGCTCTGTTATTCTGTTATTCTACTGTTATTCTACTGTTCTTCATAGGTTAGCAGGCAAGAAGGCAAATTGTTGTTGGATTACCTACCCTTGAACATTATTTTAGTATAAAACTTAAGATCCTTTAACATAATAGAAAATCACACATTGAAACAAAAGAAAAACATTTGCCATGTTTTGAGAAGCTAATATGTTTCTAACATTGTGTTTTTGTCCCAATGCTTCTCCCAATAGGTGGCATATGTCTCAGCACAGGACCTATTTTATTCTCAGACTAAGGCTGAAGAACGAAGGCTGTGACCCAAGTTTATCTAGATCAATGGTTCTCAACTTCAGCAGTTTTAAGCTATGTAAAATTCAACTCCTAGAATTCCTATTCCCCACTCCCCCACAAGTACTGTATGTTGGCTGGGGAATTCTGGGGGTTGAATTTCATACAGATTAAAGTTGAGAAACCCATACTGAGTAGGAATCTTAGTCCCTATTGTCCCAAAGGTGCTTTTTCAAGAGACAACTGGAGTTTCTGGTTTTTCTTTGAAGACATTTCGCTTGCCATCCAAGAAGCTTCTTCAGCTCAGAGTTGCCTCTTTAAAAAGCACCTTTGGACCTGAAGAAACTTATTGGATGAGAAGCAAAACGTCTTCAAAGAAAACCAGAAAGTCCATTTCCCTCTTGAAAAAGCACCTTTGGACAACCATGACCTGGATGACTGAGAATAGGTGGTTTAGGAGGAGGGCAGGAATATTTATTTAAATTGATGGTTTATTAAAATACACTTATACTGTTAATTCAGTTCTTAGGAAAAGAAAGTATGCTATCCTAGTTCTTCGAGTTTAAGAAACAAATACTGATTATAAATAATTCAGGAGAAGAATTACAATACAATTACCTTTGTTATAATATGGTGACTAAACGTAAGGATGAGATTTCAAAAACACTTATAATGTAATTTTGTATAAATAGTTAGAAATATGCCTATTTGTCTCAGTCTGTAAAGCATTGTAATCTTAGCTGTTGGAAAAATGCTTTGGATATTAAATGAGGCATGCTTCAAAATTAAATGGATCTAGAACCTGGGAACTATGTTCTATAGTGACAAAATCCAAGAAGTCCAATAGGAATTTTTAAAATGTTGCAAAGAAAACATTGTTTTTCTTTTTTAGTAGCTTTGCTCTGCCAATTTAGTTTCAGTTTGGTTGTTATTTCGGACCACAGTTAAGAGGAAAGTTACCTTGCATAGGTAACCGTGTCCAAATGAAGGTTGCAAATTTTCGAAGAATATTGAGAGGAAGAAATGAATGCTTCCCTAAGCCTACTCTTTGGGGGGGGGGACAACAATTCATAGGGAAGAAGCCCATACACTGAAGGATTATTTTCAATAATGTTTAATGGATAAATTCTAAAATGCTGTTGATAGAAAAAGAAACTTGGAATGAACTCTGAATCTAACAACAAAGGTGGATGTCTGCTTGTATGCATCAATGGAAGAAGTAATCAATAAACTAGGAAGTATGTGAAATAGTATATATCTCATTTCTATGTTGAACTTCTGTAACAGTAGTGCTAATTTAGCAGGGTATTGGAGATCAACCAAGCTAATAAAGAAGTATGCACGTATAACACAAAGGAAGATGATAACGATTTTACAGATTTTGTTACAGTTTGCAGAAAAGTACTTCAGCAGCAAAGTTATTATAGTGTCCAATCAATAAATAAACCGATAATTAACACAAATAGGGAAATGTGTTATGATTTAATGAAGCAAGATGGCCAGCAAATACAAAGATATAGGTTAGAATAAACCCCAGTGAGGCTTTTATGGGAAAGGAGAGGGATGGAAAGGAGGCAAGGTCGATTCCCCCAGGAAAATGATATCAGAAGGAAAAACTGATACAAAGGAATGGGGGGGGGAGGGGAGAGAAGAAATAGATTTATAGGTGGGGGATGGTTGTGTTGGAAAGAACAGGAAAGAGGAAGGACTGACCTCTCTACATCCCAACCAGGGCTGTTTGTATTATTCACCTTGCTGTTTCATTTTGTGCTAGGCACTGTGCATTTTCTGCACCTTCTGCACCTTTTCAAAATTTGCCTAGCTTCCATCTCAGAAATATTTTGGCCATAATCCAGCAGATAATTTTTTGCCCTAACCCCAGGAAAGAAACCAAACCAATATGTGTTTTCACTTGGGAGTCAAATCTAAGAAAATGAGAAAAAAAACTCTTTGAAATGTTTTCTAAAGTTTCCCAGGCTTGATGAGGTTGGATTTCCATTTGCTGCAAGAACCTCAGAAGGAAAAACAGTTTCAACCCTTATTCTCATCACTCCAATTCTTCTAGAGCCCATTCACACCTCTCCTTTTTCATAATAGAAGTCAAATGCCCCAAAACCCTGAGAGAAACTGGACTTGATCCGTGTATTATGCAAGAATTCCTGCAGAATTAGAAAGGGCAATTAGTCAAATCACATTACTTTGTAGAAACTTGCACTTTTAAAATAGACCTAAACTGTTATCTTACAAACAAGATTGGACCGTACTGAAGGAAGTCTCACAAAGCAGTTTCTAAGTAGACATGCATAGGATTGCACCGTAAATAGCTTTTCTTTCACCATCCTTTCTTTATTTTTCTCTTAGTTCCCTTCCTTTATACCTCACTTGCATATTCGCAAATCAAAATATTACCTTGAAATAATAAGGTGGGGAAGAAGATACTTTCTTGTCAATATTCCTGGTTAATGGAAGTCATCAGGTTGACCGAATGGCCTAATCTAGGGGCTTGTCCTAGCAGACACGACTAAAAGAGCATCATTGGGGCAATAGGTGAGCAAAGCAAATCGGGGCTCTGGCAGAGGAACCTCCAAACCTCGCCTGCCAGCTTTCTCCTTCTTCCTTCCAGTGGTTGCTCGGCCCGACTTTCTGGTCTTGGCCTTGCTCGTGGTGGGTTGTTGTTACTGTTGGTGATGGTGACAACATACTTCCCATTGAAGGACTCCGCCCAGTCTGACTTTCACCTTTCCCCGTTTGAGCTCTTTGAGGAATGGCCAGCTCCTTGAGTCAGCCAGCAAGCTGAAATGCCACTGGTGGGTTCTACGACTTTCCCCTCTGAGCTGGACCAGCCTCGCTCTGGGACTTCTGCATTTCAAGGAGGGCCACCTTCGCTTGGAGTTTTTGAGCTCTTCAGCTTTTCCCTCTGCATTAACTGCCGAGGATAGTTTTGGCCGGAGATTTCAAGGACTATACATTGTCTGCCAATGGCGCCTGGAGAAGCGCTTTACAGCAGCCCCCCCCCTCGTCCCCCTCAATTTCTTTCTACAGAGCCAAGGAAAGGAAAGCAAGCCAAGAGAAAATTCGCCGGCAACAATCCGGGAGGCTTGGGGTTGCTTGAGTCCAGTGAATCAGGCCTACAACAACCTCCTGCATTCACAATGCATATGTATGCATTGACTGTTCAGGAAGAAATCCTAGCAAATTTAAGGAATCTTTCTCTCAGGTAAGTGAGCAGAGTTTGGTGACCTCAGTCCCCTTAGCTGCTTACTATCCAAGTGCCCAGTCCTCGGGATTTCAAGGAAAAGTCCCACCCCATCCTCCAAGCTATAGCACTTTATTATTTTAGAGGCCAGCCTTATTAAGGAGTCCCGAACACGAGTCTTGTGCTGTCCCGAGCATCGCTGTTCCGCAGCCCAGAAACGAATACGCCTATGGGCAAATATCCTTAAATAAAGGGAGAAAAAATATTCTTGTCAGAAACAAGTACATGATTTGTAAACTGGAGGCGAGGGAGAAGGGAAGGCCTCCGGTACAAAGTTCATGCTGGGTTTTCCATTGTTGTCTCAACGCGGGGTCTCTACCGCGGATTTGGAAAGGGACCGTCTATTGTTCTGCCGGAGCCTCGAATGAAGAATTAACGCACACACACGCACATAGAAATATATCCGGCTCATTCCAGTATATTAAACCAGCCTTCCCAACCTCTTATTTTAGGTGCAAGTTTTGGTACATTTCATACACAGGCAGATTTTTGCATCCCAGCTAGTTTGCCATTGTCCTTTCCGGATAAATTGTAGATTTGACATTAAGAGTTCTTTAAGCCCTTTGTCTGATTTCTCAAATCAGATTTTTCAAAGCGCTTTAGGCACAATCCACAGGGACTTCTATCTTCTCCAGACTTTTAAGTAAATGGGAGACATTTATTACCAAACATCTCCATGGATTGGGCCCTTCGTCCTTCTTGCACAGATAACAGAATTTAACTCTGGCAGCCAAACCCCTATCTCCCACCCCTCACTCCTGCTGATCCATCTTGTGTTTTTTTTAAAAAAAAAAATTCTAAGAATTGGCAAACAAAATTTCTCTCCCCAAGATTTCAAACTGTACTTTAATGTTACTTTTCCATAATTCCTGGATTGCTCAAAATTTATACAAATCTCTTCTTAATTGGTAATCACAGTTGCTTTAATTTAAGATTCCCAGCTATACAGTTTTCACATTAGGTTTTGATATATTACAGTAAATAGTCTGAAATAATCAACTGGGGGGAGAGAGGGAGAAGGAAGGAGAGAGGGAGAGAGAAAGAGAGAGATTCTGAAAGATCACACATCATTTTCGTTTGAGAAATGATTTACCTCGGACAGTGCTATAAACAACACAACTCTCTCCCAAAGACACGCACACGCACGCACACACACACAATGGGAGAAGGTCTGTTGCTGCTGACATGTTTATTGCAATAAATCAACGGAGAGAGAGAAATGACAAAAAGAAAAGGTTTGAGGATATGTGTGTATGTATACTCTCTCTCTCTCTCTCTCTCTCTCTCACACACACACACACACACACACACTCACACAATGAATGCCTACATGGGTATAAATATACACACCACCACGGGGTGAAGAGAAATGGGAGAAAATGAAGATGGCTATTTGTCACATTTTACGACAATAACATTAATAACAAACAATAAATTTACATGGACATACAGACTGAGAGGCAAGAAGAGATCTCCCGCTACTTACAATAAGTCCAGCCCTCGGCGTGGCTTCTTGCTTCCTGAGAAATGTTTTATTGCAGCGCTCTCTCTCTCTCTCCCTCTCTCTCTCTCCCTCCCTCCCTCTCTTTCTCTTTCTCTCTCACACACTTCCCCTCTCTCTCTCTCCCTCTCTCTCTCTCTCTCTCTCTCTCTCTCTCTCTCTCCTTTCCCCCCACCTCTGGAATACGCTTTTGTGTTTGTGTGTGTGTGTGTGTGTGTGTGTGTGTGTACAAGAAAGAGAGAGAGAGAGGGAGGGAGGGGGTAGATTTTTTTTTAAGGACAGTTGAATTTCACGTCAGACACAAGGAGTCCATGTCTGCGATTTTCCTGACGAATACATATCTATTCTGCAACCTCTGCATTAATTATTTAATGAATCACATGACTTGGGGAAGGATGGGGTTCTCTTTCCCTAGCTCTCCCTCTCCTACAACATCCCCCCACCCCCGTTTCCTAGCCATAGAAAGGGCCGTTGTGACCTTCTCCTGGAAGGCTGAAGTTGTCCTTTTGTCTATACACACACACACATACATTTGCCTCATTTCTTTCATTATATACATGAATATACTGTACATTCATACATAGGTATGCATTTCTGTTTATACACATTAGTTCGATTGTTTTGTAGAAATATATGAGGGAGAATATAGCATTAGCAAACCAATGGGAGGGCTTCATTAAAAAGACACGTGTTACAAATAGCATATCCATAAATCTAAGCAGATAAGGAAATACATATTTAGATACTTTTTGCTCAATACTCTCAGGAGCTAACAAACCTTTTTAAAAAGATATTCAATTTCTTTCTTTATATCTTTTTTTTGTCCTGCATTATTTTATTAATTTTTTATTCCTTTGTTCTCCTCATTTTCTCTTTCTATATGTTCGCCTATGCTGAGTGCCCTTACCTTTCCTCAGTAGCTATAGCACTAATACTAAGTATTCCAGAAGGATTTAATCTGTTGTCTATATCCAGAGCAAAGTCAATATTAAATAATAACAGCAACAATCATAATAGTAAGTACAAACTGACCATAATCAGTTATACAGAATATGAGCTCCCATGGAGTTGGAACTAACAGTGGAAGCCTGAAAATTAGTATTTAATTTAGCTTTTAGCAGTCAGGGTGAGAATTACTGCACTTGTAACCAAACACAATTTGGGAGTTCAAGTTGGAACGGACAGGTTTAAACCCAAACAGGAATTGTATTTATTAGAAGAATCTATAGAACAAATGATCCTCCATATTAAAGCATACCTATGTATTTGTGCAAATGTCTGAAAACAGTTGTATTATGTATATAATAAGAAATACAAGAAAAGACAGTTCCCTTTTATACAGGATCAAGGTTATTATTTTTTAAAAAAATATTCCCTCCTTCCCTCTATTTCCAGCTGGTAAGACAATAATGATATCTTTTATCCAAACAATAGGCTCGATAGCAGCCAGGAAACTAGAGGTGTAAGTAGACAGTAAAATCAAATCAAACAAAGGTGCAGGAGATGGGGGAGGGAAATAAGGACTTTCTCTGCAAGAAAGAAAGAAAAAAATCTCTCTCTCTCTCTCTCTCTCTCTCTCTCTCTCTCTCTCTCTCTCTCTGTGTGTGTGTGTGTGTGTGTGTGTGTGTGTGCTTATGCATGTGCATGCAAGCGCATAGATGTGTCTGTGATGAACACACAAATGATACTTTAACAACTGAGTTCCATTTTCTGTTTGGTTGGTAAATGCTTCTGACAATGGTAACCTGCAGTAATTCTCTGAAAGTGAAATGAATTTTATGCAGGACTTAATAAAAGATTGAGAAAACACTTTGGTCTTAAGATCTGTGTAACAAAAGGATCATGAAAAGCATGAGGTATTCAACCTTTCAGGATGGCTACCATCACTGGTTCTACTGAAGCAAGTTTGGTGCTGACAATGGAAGAGAGGGAGTTGGTTGCTTGATTTTGAGTCATAAATAGGCATTGTTTGTTTTTGTTTGTTTTTTAGAATGCAATATTCAGGTTGAAAGAATATAGAAAATAATGGCTGGATTATGAAACCCTTCCTTATAAGTGTGGCTAAGACCTTAAAGTTCATTTGCATAGAAACATGTTAGTCCAAGAAGGTTTTGCCATGTATATAAATATGCTTATTCAATATTATTAAATATTATTGTGGTTTTCACTCAAACATACATTCAAAAAACATCAGTGTTGTAGCCAATTGTAATTCCTAATCCACCTCTACTAATGTATCAATATATCAATTGTCTCTCATCCTATTTTATTTTGGTGTGGGAAGTAAAATTCAAAGAGAAATCCAGTTTTGACTTGAAAAGTTACCATTTTTTTTAATTAAAAAAAAAACTGCAGTAGGGATTTTAAATAATTAAATTGACCTCAGTATACAATATAGAATTTTCAAGCTTTCTGAGCAAGGGAGGAAGGGATGGAAGGAGAGTTATTTATAAGAAATAAAAAAGAACAAGGAAAAATCAAGAAAAGATTCTATAATCTTTGTACAAAGAAGGAAGAAAAAATCCATCTGCTTCTCCCTCCTTCCTTCCTCCCTCCCTCCCTCACTGTCTTTCTTTAAAAAAAGAGCAACTTTGATTTTAAAAGACTTTCTGTCTTTTACAGTTCAAAGGAAAGGAAGCGTCTTTGCTTCACCCTGGTAGGTGCGAGAAACGAGAGGGTTTTTCTCTCTCTGGAGATAAAATGAACATTATATAGGGGGAAAGGCAGATTGATTTACGAATTTAAACACACTGGTTTTATTGGGGATCATAAATCTGTCAAGGGGGCTACTGATCAAACTGAGAATGTTCCCAAACCCCACACTCTGGCTAGCCTCAACAACCTATTTCTTCCTCTCTCCTTAAAAAGGACCTATGAAAGAAAGAAAGAAAGAAAGAAAGAAAGAAAGAAAGAAAGAAAGAAAGAAAGAAAGAAAGAAAGAAAGAGAGAGAGAGAGAGGGAGGGAGGGAGGGACCATGACATAGATCTGAAGAAAGAGAAAACACATGCTTTGAGCCTGGTTTGAAGCAAATATATGCATATAGGCAGCAGAGTTGAGTGCAGGCACCCACAAACTTTCTTCTTATTTCCCAACTTTGAATGCACCTTTGAATGTGTTAAGATATCATTTCCAAAGTAAATGGAGATAGTAATTTAGTAAAAAAAAAAAAAAAAAAAAAAAAACATGTGAAAGCACCCGGGGAGGCTGAAATAACACTACATGGCAGAAAGGGGAGAGAGTGAGTCAGTGTCCTTGGCCTGACCACCAAAATTTCTTGGCTCCAGACTGGTAGGCCCCAATTGCTGCATCTAGAAAGTTTTCTTTCTAGAACTATTAGCAAAGCGCAGGGCAGTAGTCCAACACTTCTGGAGGATTCAAGGGCATATTTTTACACATGGCACTCGCTAGCTAGTTTTCATGGTATTTCAAAAGACAAGAATAAGATGTGCCTGACAAACAGAACTCTCTCTGTGTGTGTATGTGTGTGTGTTGTGTGAGAGAGAGAGGGTAGAGGACATATGTTCTCTCTCTCATTGATCAGTTATCCTATATATTCCAGCTTGCCTCAATTGCCTATCCCCCAGCTGTCTTGGGCTATAGTTCCCATCACTTGTACTTTCAAAACATCTGGAATTTGGCCTGAGGTTCTCTTGTTGTTGTTGTTTTTATTTCCCTATTCAACAAAATGCATACAGCAAAAAAAATTCCTTTATTAATCACTACTTATCTGGAAGTTAGCTTTTCTTGTGAATGCCAACTTTGGGATATGGAGGAAGGAGGGAGCTTTGTAGGTAATCTTTAAAGAACATTTTATGCAGCCCAAAGCAAGCAGCAATTTTGGTCATGGTTTTGAGGTACCTAGATGGAACTGTGCAGACTGCAATCCTGTAGTTTCTTTCCTTTTACTTAGATAGGTTTAAATGGCCTTAGACCAGTTTAAAGCAATTTTGGAGTCTCAATTGGCAAAGATTAGTCTACAGCCTGTCTTATGTTTTATGGCAAATCTTTCATGGATTTCCATAGTTATAGCTCTCACTTGGCCTTGCAGGTTGGGAGGGTTAAGATCATCCATTGATTTGATTTATTTAGACTCCTTTGAAAAATAAGTGCCTCTACTACTTTCCCTGTCTCCTATAGCTAGAGTATCAGAAACAACATAAAGATGCTACATTTCATGGGTGAATGTATGCCTGAATTATTTACAAAATTTTGTAAAATCTCCAAGCATTTACAAGCATTTCTGAACTGACATTCCACAATTTCATTAGAGAAGAAAAAGAAAGGAAAGAAAAGGAACAGAGAAAAATGGACATCAAGTTGGGAAATAAAGACAAAATATGGTAAGACTGCCATTCTAGTCTCCTGGCTATCTTCAGTAGTCAAGAAATATATTTATCAAACTCTGGACCACCAAAGCTTTTTCAGGCAGGAGAGACAGAATGAGTTGTTAAAACATTTGTGAGGTATTGGAGATAATCTTTCTCAAAAAGGATGAGGAAGACAGTGAGAGAAGGATAAAAACCTTCCCTCTACATTCTTGTTGGCAAACCTTAAGGGGGTTATGAAAGACATCCAGTCATCAAATGCTGTCTATTGTTCTTGCAGGGAAAAAAAAAAGTGAAAGAATCAACCCAATTGAGAAGCAAGAGAAAGCCACAACATTGCTACTTCTACAACCATCACTGTGATTCTTGTTGCCACATCTGATGATGACAAAGTAATATCCAGGTACTTTGGGACAGAGAAATTGTCTCTATTCATAATTAAATTCAAGTAGACCAAAGTAAGATAAGAGCACATTAAATTAATCGCCATCAATCAAACCAGCCTAACTTTTCCACAACTCCCATTCATTGTGAAGGAGGACTTATCTTGGAATTCTGCCCCCAGCAGCAAAATCTACCAAAAAAACCCCTTCAGACAACATAATTCAACTACAGAAAAAATTAACAAGATCTACAAGAAGCAGAAGGAAATCTGGGGGTGGGAAAGGTGTTGTGAAATGGCTGTTTTTGCTGAGAGTTTTCAGGTTGATCTCCAGAGTTTGATTTAACCTACCCCTGCTTCTGTGTGAGCCATGCTATTTGGCACAATGTCCAGTCCTGAAAAGGTCAAGGGGTTTGGAGAGGTCATTCTGTAGTTGCAATACCGGGCTAATCATTCAGAAAATGTGTCCCTTGGATGAACTCAGCACTCACTCCGCAGCTCACCAGGGTCAAATTTTAACTGTGTTTGTTTAATATAAGTCCTCCACCTTGAAATGCACATGGATAGATGATAGATAGATAGATAGATAGATAGATAGATAGATAGATAGATAGATAGATGATGGATGGGTAGATAGATAGGCAAAATCTATCGCTCATGTCTCTTCCAACAAATGTTAAAAACTTCATATAAAACATACCAGACACATGCATTTTAGAAGCAATTTACTAGCTGCGCCTCCTTTCTCCAAATTGCAATTATGAAGTGTATGATCTTATAACTGGAAAAAAAATTATAGGAAGCACAAAATCTATAGAGAAATAAAAACAGGGAGCTTCTTAATTCTGATGGCTTCTGTGTTATCAGTTCTACCAAAATCAAGAAAACTGTATTAAAACAAAATAAACCTTGCACAGAAAACTAAATTCTAGAGATCTCACATAATCAGGAAACAAATTAAATTAACTGTTTTTTTTCTTTGTTCTTTTGGTGAAAATAAAAACTGCCTTCATCCAGAACTGCAAATTCTATGAAAACACTTACGGAAAAGTAAGACCATAGTACTCGGAGGCCATTGCTTTGGAATGAACAAGTCGACATAGAATCCAGCTTCTTTACTTCACAGGACACAATTTTAAGAGAAGACATTTGACATTGTCTCTGCCCCCTTTCATTCTTAAAACCCAAGCAATATGCAGTTCCAAAAGAACAACCCAAGCTTTAAAATAATTCTATATATAGGTATATTATTTTACATATATTACCTTTTTAGCTTCACAGGATTTTTTTCCAGATGTTTAAAGCTGGTCATATTCATATTTGAAGTCAAGTCTTCCATTAAAATAAAATGTGCTCAATTTTTAATGTATATTTCAGAGAATATTATCTCCTGGAAGATATCTTAAAAGATTCAAGGCTCCCGGGTGCTCTCTTTTTTTCCCAACAGAAGGTCTGTAGAGGTTTGCTGTTGAATAACAATAGGAAAAGGATAAGTATTTGAAGAAAAGAAATGATTAATGATTTTTCCCGCATAATTCTCACATTTTTCTCAGCTCCTGTCTGCTTTCAATGCCTGTGAACTTTTGGAGGCTATAGAAATACCCACCCTAAAATCTATTCACACTCTCCAGCTTTGATTTGATTCTATAGGAGCTGCATTCTTACCAGTATATGCTTTAAAGTTTTGTTTGGGGAAGGTAGAAGGGAGAAGGACTTGTGGTAGCCCTAAACATTGAAGAGAACCCATCCAGCATCACAGAATCAAGAGAAATTAAAACAATGTGGTCTAGCTACCACCAGTCCTGGGGAGTCAGGGGTGTGGGAGTCGTAATATTGCTTACAAAACATTTGCTCCACTTCAGTATGGCTATAATATGAAATCAGTATGGAATACAATTATATATTTTTTTAACCTTCATCAAGCCTGTCTTCACCAGATGTGTTCTGACTATTCCATAAACAATAAAAAATCTACCAAATACTTGAACTGACATTTTCCTCAAGTATTAATCCATAAGAAATGAGGGGGGGGGGAATTAATTAAATGTGTTGTTATAAACAAATTCTCTTATCTGTAGGTGCATGGTGCATGTGCTTCCCTCTGTTAATGCATGTATAACTGTCCCAAGACATCCTGGAGACACCATATTTACTTATAAGTTAGTCCCATTGATTTCCATAACAAAGGATCTGTCGGAGGTTTATTTATTTATTTTATTTATATATAAAATTTAGAAACGCTCCATCTCACACACAGAGTGACCCTGGGTGGTATACATGATTCACAGCATTATGGCTGTTTTTCTAGTTGTAGTTCTATTAAAAAGCAGTGGGTTAACTGGACAGTGCACAGTGTTTAACAATCTCAGATTTCTTAGTAAAGGATTAATTGAGGGTATAGCTTGACCCATTTTAATTTCATTTAGAGTAGTCTCACCAAAATCAATGAGACTTAAGTTTGCAATTATTAATTGAGCTATCATAGAATTAAATGACTTTAAATATAACAAAATTCTCATGAGGTCAGGAATTTTTGCTTCAACTTTGATATAATATTTATTTATTTATTTATCTGTCTATCTGTCACATGAAAGATGGGCAATACAATTATAGTAGATCCTGTGAAACTAATGGGATCTGCTTGTTAGGAATTATTTAAGTCTCATTGATTTCAGTTGGTCTGCTGAAGTTTGGATCCAGCCTATTAAAATTAAATTAAAAATAGACATGTAGACTATGAATAAATCCTACTGAGATGCATGTTTTGATAATACAATAAAGCAGTAAAATAACACTCAGTTTGAATAATGGATAAAAAAATATAGCCTAAAGGAAGGTTATAGAATAGTTAACTCTCCCATGGAAATTACTTTCTCTGAGGCATTTCTCAGGGTAGAAAGCAAGCGGAATTTCTCTTGCACAAACTCCATTAAAATGAATGTGACCTTCATTTTTACAGGTCTTCTGGTAGAGAACTTCTGGATGAATTCTACCTACATGATCAAATAAATTAGGACCTACATTAATGGTATAACTCTGTGTGTTCTCTCTCTCTACCCTCTCTCTTTTAAGAAGAATTTAAGAGTTTTCTTTACACTAGCTTGTATCATCACCATCAACCCACATAAACACAACACTCACACAGAGTTTGTAACTTGGAAGTGGAATGCTATTTCATCCTAAACAGTATTTTCGATACTTTATATGGGAAAGAAAATGAAAATTAATACAAGAGCTATGGAGCACAAAAGAAGTCATTTGTCTTCTTGATTATCTATTTGCTTGTCAGAGTTTGAGCTATTGCAGTGGCTGGCTCCTTTGTAATATAAAAATACACAGAAAAACCTGCAAACACCAAGAAACATCTGTGCAAAAATTATGATCATAAAATGCAGTAAATACCTTAAAGAAGGTAGCTTTTTTACAAAAAAAGGGGGGGTGGAGGGAAGGGATAAATTTCATGGAGAATGTAAGTCTGCCCTCTAAGTATCAGTTATCAGGTAGAAATCTAATACTGTGGTATTCTTTTGAACCAGTTTAAAAATCAAAATGTAACCACTCTGATGCATACTTACAAAATAAATCATTCTTTCTAAGCCTGAGCTGTAGTAAAGGAAAGTATAGCCTATGGTCAAGCATTTTTCATTTGTCAGAGAAGTTTAGGTTTTAAAATTGACAGTTAAAATCTGCTACAATCCAAAAGTGGTGGAATTTACACGGAGTGTGGAGGTGAACAATCACAACAAAGGAACCCTATCAGTATTCTAGCTGCTGTTAACAGATTCTAAAAACGCAGAGTCGTGTTCACAATAAAATGTTTTATTTTGTGGTATTCTATATACATGTTTGCATGGATATCACACAAAACAGCAAGAAGTAATTATACAAAAGCAAAAGAAGGAGGCATCTTCTCTCCCTCCACAGAGTTCTGTGGCATCACCTCATTTTGGAATGTCTTAGAGGGAAGGGAAGGGAAGAAAGGATTTGTGCCTGTGGAAAAAAGGATGCAGGGAAGGTACAGAGGTCATATATATGTCTTCCCTTCACTTCTCAGGGGAATTCCCTGAAGTCCCATCTTATGCATACATTATTTGGTCCAAAATCGGGTATAAAGACACCAGAGGGGCGCCCTTATTTATAAGCCCCCCCCCTCCAATTTTAATGGCTACTGGAACGCAGATGGCCTTATAATCAACTTTATGGACTGAAATGCACAGCACTCTTGGCTTTCCATGTTTCCCATGTTATGTAATTAACCCAAAGAAGCCCCCATTTTTAATGGCTTTATTATTTCAAGACCCCCTCCCCATTTTTTTGTTGCTCTTCTCGTTTTGTTTGTTCATTTTGGGTTCTTTCCGTACTACATTCACCAGCCAATTATATCCTTAGAGAGTTTGTGGAAATGTCACTCTCCTACCCCGTCTCCCCAATTATAATCATCCCTCCATCCATAACTGCATTAAAACAGCTTTCCGTAGTCTTGATCAACCCTCTGTCTGTAGGATGGGTAGTGTGGTAGGTGAGGATGGATAAGGGGGGGGAGGGCAGAGGGAGCAATAAGGATGGGATGCGAAAGAGGAGACAGAAAGAAAGGAAGATGGAGAGGGAGAGAGAGAGAGAGAGTCCAGTCCTCCTTAGGTGAAACCAAGCCTCATTTATTAAAGATGACTCTGGCTGTCGAGCTAATGGCTGGCATAAGGTCCTTCGTTTGTACGGGAGAGTAAACATGACAAATGGGCCCGAGTTTGGCTTGATTAAGGATGAAGAAGGGATCCATCTTAGCCAAATCTGGAAACCCCTACCTCCTATACAGTAGAACAGAGAAACTACCCCCAAACACAACCCAGCCAGTGAGAAACCACCCCCTACTCCTTTGTTTCCTCTTCCTCGTATAAATAGTGATCCCACCCACCTCCCTCCCTATCCCCAATGGCCCCCATCTTTCTTCCCAGGGAACAGTAAAGCCACAAAGCGACCTTCCGTCCATAATCACTTCTTAGCACACGCATTCATATACACCCCGCCCCCAACACACACACACACAAACACACGCGCGCGCCTACACACACACACACACACACACGAACGTGCGCTCACAGGCGTGCGCGCGCCCAAACACACACACACACACACACACCCTCAGGTTGCGCTCAAGGATGGTTATAGGTTGGGGGTGGGTTTCGGGGTCGGCCCATTGGTTCGGTCCTGAGGGCCTCCTGCTCCGCCTGGCACCGGCAGGTTGGCAGCAGCATTTGATCGGATCTTAGTATTGGGTAACTTGTGGTCTTTTTTCCATTTCATCCGCCGGTTTTGAAACCATATCTTGATCTGGCGCTCGGACAGGCAAAGGGAGTGAGCGATTTCCACCCTTCGCCTCCGGGTGAGGTAGCGATTGTAGTGAAATTCTTTCTCCAGCTCCAGCACTTGCTGCCGCGTGTAGGCTGTCCTGGAGCGCTTGGGCTCCCCTCCGGTGTAGTTGGGGTTGACTGGAAGAAGAGGCACAAAAGAAGCGGGGAGGAGGGAGGAGAAAAGAACAAGGGCGGAATGGGGGAGTGTGAAAGTTACTCTTCTGCCTCTTTAAAACAAGACAAGAACGGTCTTCGCTGCCCTCAATCTTTTGCAAGTGATAGTCAAGCAGACCACAAAAACAAATCGCAAACCGCAGGTCCCCCGCCCCAAACCTGCTCAAGATTTTGAATCCTTCCTTCCTTCCTTCCTTCCTTCCTTCCTTCCTTCCTTCCTTCCTTCCTTCCTTCCTTCCTTCCTTCCTTCTCTCGGGGCCATACTGACATATCTAGGATGGTATTCTAGCCTCAGATTTCTATCGGCCCATTAGACACATCCCGTTGCATTTAGTACAGTTTACTTTTGAATAAATCCACCCAGGATAGGATTACAGAAATACATCCGTGGGTGTGGGTGTGTGCAGAGAACGAATCACAGGCTTAATTGGAATTTTTTAAGTAGAATATCTGTTCGATCATTCTATTTTTTATTTTTTTGTCTTCCTGGAGTTCAACACCTTTAATAGAGGCATTGAATTCCTCTATTAAAGACTGGAACCTCCCCTCCCCTCTTCCTCCGGCCTTGCACAGCCTTAAAATTTATATATCCTGCAATTTAAAAACTTCACTTCATTCCCACCCTAAAGCAGGGTAGCTGAGTTCTTCAAAGCAGTTGAACAACAAGGCTTTAAAGTTAATCTATAATAAATCCATTAATTTACTATTGTTAGAGTGTTTGGTATCACTGCTGAGAAAGAGTGACAGCAGACTCTCTTCCTTAAATTATGGATAGCAGGCCACTTTTAAATTTATCAGCAATTATAAGCAGAAATCAGAAAAAGAGGCCCCTATTTACACGTGCCGACTATCTCATAACTAATCCATCAAAGATAGGAGTGAAATGTAGAGTGCAGTTAAATCTCGTCTTATTGGACTGATAACCAGCATAAGTACCGCGAAAACACTCACAGTGAACAAGCATTAATAAGCTCAGAGGCAACAATTTAAGTGCCCCAGAGCAAAATAATATTCATCCACGTGTACCGAAGAGTTAAGTGGGCACCCCAAAGTTCTATAAAGTTTCTGCTGGCATGTAACACACTCTTTCATACTAAATCGTCTTTTCTCTAATTCCACTATATAACCACCTTCAATGCTCTGAAAAGAGGTTGTGAAAAACCGTCAAGAGAGAGGCTTTTCAAGAGAGGGATTCGGGGAAAAAGAAACGTACAAACTGAGCTTTTAAAAATCCCACACATCAAAATTTTTCCAGTGGAAAGAATGAAAGGAAAAAGAGGAAAGGAAAGGAAAGGAAAGGAAAGGAAAGGAAAGGAAAGGAAAGGAAAGGAAAGGAAAGGAAAGGAAAGGAAAGGAAGAAAGAGATTCTGGAGAAGGATGTTAACAGGGACTTCAAAGGCAGTTGGCCAAGAAGAGCAATAAAAATTTATGGAGGATGTAATTATAGCGCTCTGCAAACAGGGAGACCATAAATCTCCAAGGGGAATGGTTCTTTTACAACGGGGGCAATAAGCCTTTTTCCCTCTCTTCCCAACGAGACTTTGAGGTGCAGGTTAGTATAAAGCGAACAGCTCTTTAAGGTTCACTTACCCGTGCTAACATGAACCTTCTTCATCCAAGGATAAACTACCGGCTCTTTGCCAGGGCTTTGGTTGAGAGAGTTTTGGCTACAGGAAGGCGGTGGGCTTGGCGTGATGGATTCGCAAGTATGATTTGGTTCGGAGAGATGGTTCTGAAGTCCAGCCGGAGCATGTTGGCTCCTGGGGGAGAGGACCGGTGGCTGGTGCCCAGAGCCCTGACATGGAGGATAGGATGGTTGGTTACAGGCGGACCGCGCTGGGTACAACGCCTCGTGTTGGAAAGAGTTCTCCTGTCGCCTCTGGCCGCTGAAATATTCCGGAGTATGACTGGGAAGGTAATCGTGCTGGGAATATTCTTCGCATGGTGGGAATTTGGGGTCCACATAGTTGGAGTTGATCAAGAAAGAACTCATGGCCATTAATTTTGGAATTGCAAGAGCGCGCGCGCGCCGGCACGCACACTCTCGCTCACTCACACACACGCACACCCCAAAAATATACTAAAATTTATTCCTATTTCTTCGCCCCCCTCCCCCTTTCCCCCTTCGCCCTTCCTTCCCCTCCCCTTCTCGTTTTCCTGTTTCGCAGAGCCCTCCTACTTTTGCCGTCAACTGAACAAAGTTAGCTCTCCATGTGACCCCATGAACCAATGGAGGGGTAGCCTGGGATTCCCGGATAAGGAAATAATCAAGAAGGAGGAAAGGGTGGGGGCGCACTTTTAGCCTTTCCGTTTACCACCTCGCATTCAACTTGAAAGCAAGTTGCTTTGAAGTCAGTTGGATTTATTTTATCTGTAAAATATATTGGGATATAAATAGGATTCTGCATTGCGGTACGAATAATCGGCACTCTGCATTCCTTTTTGATATTTTAAAAACGATAGTAATATTTTAATTTCACACACACACATCAAAATCGGATATTCCATAATCTCTCCAAAATCAGGAAGGCACAAAATCCTAAACTCCCATTCCTGCCCGACTTGTCCGCAGATATTTTGTCAAAACTCAATACATCCAATGTCTCTTCGTCTCCTCGATTCATTTAAAATCAATTTTAAAAATCAAATAAGGAAGTTTGTTGAGAACAAATATGAAACGAGTGAAAAGAACGGGGTCTATGGGTTTGTAAGATATTCATTTTCTTGCCTCTACTTAAATTTTGTGAGCGAGTCAAACCAGTGGCAAAGATAGATAGAGGTTATTTGGGATCGATAGAAACATCATTAACCAATTCGAGTTACCCATCCTTTAAATGACAGCTAGATTCTGGTTTAAACTGGTTCTCTTTCCCATGTTTACAAGATAAAAATCTTACAAGATATAAACCTTAAGCAGAAGAAGAGAGAATTGGGACTAATTACATCAGATTGTGATGGGCATTAACTGAACAAATCCGCTTTTTTAAAAGTATAGAAAGAGGTTACAGGGTTTCTATATACAACAAATGCACGCACGTGCGTGTTTGTATGTATACCGACAAACATACTCCTAACCCATACATATCCTGAGTGTTCCTTTTCATTATACCGCGTTGCCCCATTTTCCTTTTGTAAACTCCACGGGGCAGGGATCTGTTCCTTCTACTGTGATTTCTTTCCTTATAAGCTTTCAATGCAATAGGAAAAAAATTAAAATGTTTAGATAATAAAAAGTGGGGGAAAACACCTAAGATAGGTGCTATTTATATAACTATATAAATTTAAATTATAAATTTATATTTAAATATACAAATGTGTATATATGTATACACATGTATGTATGTAAAACCTCACAGAAGAAGGTGTACCAATGGCCACACACACAAAAAAGGAAAAATCTTCTTAAGAAACAAATGTCTTTAACGATTTATTCTCCTTTCTTTCTCTCCTTCTTCTTTCTTTAAGGCTGGGCTCCGCTCCGTAGGGTTTGTGTCAACTACATATTCCCCTAGATGCGAATTTGTGAGACAGCTTCTTTTACACAAATTCGGATCTACAGGGTACATACAGAAGACAGAGAGACCTTCTCCTTTGCCAAAAAGGGAGAAAAATGTTAGTTTTCAGCCAAAAGTGGTTGGCATTTGGAAAAACAGTGTTCCAGTTTCAAAAGAAACTATGGAATTGTGGGCATTTGTAAAATAGTGCAAATTAGCCAGAATCTGTAGTAGAATCCATTACAGTATAATTCATCACAAAAGGGCATGCATCTTTAGAAACATAATCTGAAATCCAGGGGTTAAAAGAGGATTAAAGAGGAACATTAAGTAAAAAGAAATTCATTTTGAATCTAATTCAACAAGATTTATCCTTTCATTAGAACGAAAATCACTCCTTTGCATGACTTTGTGGTACTAAAGAATAACTTCCAGACATTACAAAGATTTTTTAGGCATCAGGACAACTAATTTGCATAAAATGAGAAATAGACAAAAAAAGGCAGAGAAATCTGGAAACAATTTTAAAGGTAGACAGGGAAGTAGGGTGTGGTTCTTTTTCCTTCGCATTTCCTTTAAATCCCAGAAAAATGAAGAAGAGAAAAGATCAAAGAAATGTAATTGCAGTCCTCCCACCAAAATGGGGATATAAAACAATAAAATATGTATCCTGGGTAAACCATTCATCTTCCCTAGGTAGGAAAGAGGAAAGCTGAAGGCAGAGGTTTAAAAGAGATAAAATAACTCCAGTATTGTTTTAGGATGTGTTACTAATTGTCCCTAAGCCTTTCTGAATTCAGTGTTCTCTACTCTTAAGTAGGTCATAGGATTTTCACTATTACTGCAGAAAGAAAGAAGCTTTTCTGATACCCAGGCTTATTTATCAGAAGAACAATTTATTCATTTTCTTCTGAGGTTAGGATTGAACTACTGGAATCTGAAGTGTGCTCCTTTGGATAAAATTATCAGTATATGTAGATGAATTCTACATATTTATACTGATATGTAGTATTTGTGTGGTGGCCTTCTCCGGATATATTCTTTATCTGCAGAACATATAAGCACAATATTCAATCCTACACACATGCCTTTAGGAATAATTTTCACTGACTAATACAAATTTTTTCTCACCTAAACTATGTAGGATGTGTTGCATTTTGGAAAGCAAAACTATTCACTTCAGGAATAAATACAGTATTAATTTCAGACAAAACAAAACATTTGAAAGGAAATGTGACTAAATTTATCATTATTATTTTCCGGTTTTCCCTCCTTCCCAACTTCCTACCAAACAATATCCCTCCACCCTCCTAGCCAAAAAACTCATCTGAGAAATGTGTTCTTGTTCCTTTTTTCCAAAAATAAAATTTCCAATAATAATATTGAATATTTTAATTATTCAATACAAATAAGAGTATTTTAAATATTTTAAATGCACTTTCAGCAGAACTTTCTTTTAACTATGTCCAAATTGACTATCTACATCCAAAAATGGAGTGTCAACATATCATTTTGTCTTTATAGTGGGGAACATATACCTTTCCAAGCATACAAATCTCATTGACAGAAGAACATTAAAAGGGCATTCAGAAGTAACCTACAAATCTTCAGTTTAAAAAAAAATCAAAGCCAACTTAATGAGGAATAGAGATCAATGACTGAGGCTTATTTCGAAGTAAGCTTTTTTCAATTCTTGTGATCAAAGTAGAAAAGAAATTCCTGCTCTCTTCAAGAAAGTTTACCAAATATGGATGCACACTAGTTACATCTTTTAGACACTAACTCTTGTTTTTCTTCTGATTTGGATCTTTTCCATTTTTCCCTTGCCTGTTTTTGGGAGGGGAGGTGTTTATATGTACATTCTAGATGGGCTTCCTTTAAGATACAGGCTTTCCAGGAAACGAAAAATGAAAATAATTCTGTCTTTTAAAACAAACAAACAAAAACAGAAATGTCGGTACAAGTTTTAAAAATTCCTTGTAGAAATAGACAAATGGGGGGAGGGGGTTATCCCAGTGTCACCAGCACCCCTAGCGTTTAGCAGAAATGTTCACACTTTGCTCTTCCAAAGCACACATACCCCGAAATCAAAAGAAACAACAACATCCCCGTCTCTCCCCCCCCCCATTCGCAATTCCTTCCCGCCCCCTAACCTTCTGCGCTTAATTGGGTGGTGGAGGGGAAGCATTTTCGATTGCTCTAATAAAAGTGTCTTAACTTTTCGGAAGTTTGGAAAGAGAGATTTAGTCAAGCGACTTCTGCATTTCAAAAGGAAAAGTTAATGAGGCTAAAAAAAAAACCCCAACCTCATCGCAAACGTGGCTAAGGTTCTTGTTTGCAAAATGCAATAAAATTAAGTAGATGGGAGAGGATGGTTGGGAAGGGTTGCTTACAAAAGGGGCTCACTTTTCGGGATCCTGTGAGAAAAGGGGATTCCAAGGGGAATCTCTCTCATCAACATATAGAGAAAGCACCTGCCAGAACATTGCATCTTAAGACCTTGGTACATAATGTCACTCTAATATACAAAGTTTTTGCCCTTTCCCATTTTCGGAGGGAGGGGGTTGCACAAAAATAGTCACAATGCTTATGGCTGTCCTCTTTCAGACTAGAACGATGTTGACTTCCGAGGAGGGTCGATTCATAGCACCCTTTGCCAGTATGAACCTAAGGAATTGATCCCTAAGCGCCTTCACCCCAAATTCCCATTTCATAGTCCTCAAATCTCCTTAAATATTCTCGAAGTCACTCCCCGCATTCCCTTTTCTCACAGTTACAAAAATCCGTGTGCTCACTGCCAACTAGGATACAAAATGCAGCCGACTATCCCAACCACTTCAGCCGCAAGCCGCCCCCTTGCCATGCAACCCTAATACCAACCAGAAAAGTAGATCCTTCGCTTATATCTTCCCCTCCTCCATATCAGATATTATTTTCTCCAAAAGTCTTTCTTTCTCTCTCTTTCTTTCTCTTTTCTTTCTTTCTTTTTCTCTTTTTTCTTTTTCTCTTTTGCTTTCTTTGTGTTTCTCCTTTTCTTTCTTTCTTTCTTTCTTTCTTTCTTTCTTTCTTTCTTTTTTTATTTCTTTCAGCTTTTAAAGCTTACAGTATATTGGCTACTAGCTTTCAAGCAGCCTTAGGCCTAACTGAGCCTTTTCGATTCGGATACTGGCAAGTTTTCGTATTAATCTCCATAGTTTGTCAGTCTTTGTTAAACAGCTAGGCGTGTCCCGAGCGCCTTCAACATTTTAATATTTGTTAGACGCGCTGACCTGAGTTTCACCCCACTCCCAAGCTCTCCCCCTTGCATTTCTGTAATACGCTTGCATAGTTCTCTCGGTCATATTGAATTTTACTCAGGTCATTACTTTGGATGGGAGAGAAGTGGAGAGAATGCCAGGGCTAGGCTCATGAGTGCAATCCTGCCCTTTATAGGGTCCGCAATTGTTGTTTAGTCCTTTTAATATACATCCCTTTTAATATATATTTTAAATATAGCACAATACATTCTTGTGGATATGGTCCACACGCACAGCCATATCAATATATCCGCACTTATATTATGCACCCAACACTTATAATAAGATTAGTATGCACTCAATATAGTACAATATAAGTACAGAGAAAAAGACAATGAGAGAGAGAGAGGACAAGAATTGTACAACTTTTTTATTTTGTTTTTGGGAAAGAGAAGGTTTTTTTTTTCTTTGTTTGGTCTTAGAGGTTATGTTGAAAGTATACTTGTCACAGGAGAGGAATTGTAGGAAACACTTGGCACAGAGAAGGAGAGTGATACTCTCTCTAGCAAAGGGAGGAAGAGGAACAGAGAGAAAGAGAATTGTCTGTACAATTCTCCTAAATATGCTATCTTTACATTTGAGTAAAATGGCATTAAGCAATAAAATTTGTTTAGGTCAAATCTCTTTTATATCTGGTACAGTGGTCCCTTCAAAATATTTAGATGCCTCTAAAAGATACTAATCAAAAGGAAAATAATATTTGTGGAAACTTTCACAGTATTAGCCCAACTCATCCAAGTTACATTTTTAGTATTATAAGTATTTAAGGCCTTTTTAATTGTGCTATCTTATTTATTCTTTTGCATATGCCACTTATTCTACAGGTCCCAAACAGAGCAATGCTTTGCATAGGTTACTGACAAAGCTGGCAAATTGCCATTAAATTATTGCTATGAAGAGGTCATTACATTGATTGCCTTGTAGAAATAACCATTCCCTTTCATTTTATCTCTACATGGGACAGAAGCTTTGTCCAATAACAAGCAAGCTTCAGTGGTTTCTTCCCTTTTTTCCCTAATTGATATTTCTTCAGTGGCTATTTCTATAGGACTGGGTTATGTGAGGGCATGAAAACTGAAAGCGGTAGATTGGACAGATTCCTATTAGAAGCCAAGTAAACCTCTTTACTAGGAAGAGAAACTTGGGACTGTTATCCATTCACACACACATTCCTTCATAATAACATACTAAGTAGAGATGACTGCACTTTAGAGATAACTGAATTAATAAGAGGTACCAGGGAATGGATCACCCAAGTTCCAACTAAACAGAGGGTCATTTATTTAGTGGTATTTTATAAAATACCAAGCAAAACCTATGCCATCCATTAGAATTAAACCTTTACCTTTTTTTGACATGCACAAATATATTTTCTTACATTTCCATGAATACGCACATGAGAAATAAAACACTAATTGGAAATTAATTCCAGACAGATCCTTAAATATGTTGCATATATTATTAAATATAAATATTTTGTACTTGACTTCTTTGGTCAACTTAATTTTAATAATCAAATCAAAGGAAACTAAAATTTCGGCTCAAGCAATTCATCTCCTAAAGGTGAGAGAGAAAAGAGAGACTGAGACTCTAGAATGGAATGGTTCTTTATCTTTAATGGCACTCAATATCCCTGTACAGTCTTTTTTGTAAACAAATTGAATCATTTCAATAGTATTTGCTTCTAACTTTTGTATTTGTGAAAAAACATGGTTTTTAACTCACTTAGGTTTTTGATATTCACTTGAGATTGTAACCATGGCAGAGAATATATAGCAAGTCTTCCTATAAGTGATTTCAGTATACTGTAATAAATTGGTTGAAATCCAAAGTTTGATAAATACACAGTAAAAACATGGAAATGAAATGCTGCTTTGTTGTTGCAATGTTATTATTATTTGAGTTTAATCAAGAAGTTTTTTTTCTTTCAATATTATAATTCTATTATTTTTTTCTTTTGAAGGTTGAAGAAAGGTTCCCTATAATTCGAAATTAAATGGCCTTTTACAATTGATTTAATCCACCCCTCTTTCATTCCTCATTTTTGCTAAGTATATTCTGCAACAATACTAATGAAAAGGGATTTTCCCCATGTAAATTCAGAAACTCTAGTTGCTAAAGAGGCATGTGAGTTACCTATTCCTAGTGTAAAGCTAAAAAGAACCCACCTGGACCATTCTTAGGTTAGCATCTTAAAAGTACTTCTGTCAAGCAATCAAATGTTCAATTTCTCTGTCATTTAACTACATCATATATGGGTGTGCAATTGTATTTAAATGGCAATATGTTCTGAAGGGTATTAACTGGATAAGGCAATTGCATTCATTTTTTAAAATAAAATTCAGGAATACAGAATATTATCTGCTTAAATACAGATAAAGAGAGAATATAAATCCACAAACTAAATGTATAAACAAAGAGAACCTTGACTGAAAATAGTTTCAAAATTAAAAGTTCAATATTCAGTATTGAATTTCAAAAGCTAATTTGACAAAAGAGTAAGCAGGTCTGAATTTTTGATTGTTTTTTTATTTTTAACTTTTAAAAAAATTCTTGTTTAATAGAGGAAACCATTCAACGTACAAATCACTATTAATGACACAAAATGACTTTTTCAGCACACTGGGAAATTTTATGGGACAACCCCTTGGTGGAATTCTCCCTTTATATTTGAACATTATATTAATATATAAATTAAGAATATTTAGTGAATATTTATGTGTTGAAGAAAAAGAAATTCCATAACTCAATGCAATCTTTATTTATTTTCAAGAATGTTTTTGTACCTACAGAAGTTCTTCCTTTGCATCCTGTTCTAAAGCAATACTTTCCAATCTTTTTCCTTCACTGATTATCAGAAAGTTCATTTTACCCAATATAGGTAAAACACATTAAGTCAATTTAAATGTCCCTGTCCCGATTGTGTAATGGTTCTGTGTGTATTACCTACTCACCCCACCCCACTCCTAAAAAATCACTTTTACTCAATTTTTGTTAATTTACCCAGGTTTAGCAAACACTGCTGTAAATCCCTGAAAACTGCCTGCAAATTGCCGCTCTAAATCTCTATACATTCAAAGCTGGATTAGGTTCTAAATCCTTTGGAACCTCATTTTGGAGTAATGTGGGGAAAGATTTAGAACATTACTGCCAACATAAATTAAGATTTATGATGATTACTATTATTATTATGCACCATTAAAGGTAATTTCTTAATTTCAAATCTATTTTTCTCTGTGATTAAAAAATACCACTTAAGGACATAGATTTCTAACCAAGGGAAGACTTGCAGCAATATTATAATATTAATATTATTCTACATTCTATATCTAGAACACGTTATACTTCCTAACAACTCATGTTCTTGAATTCCAACTCAGCTTGCTGATTTTTTTAAATCTATGGGATTGATTCTAAATTGGTCCAACTGCATGTAAGGTGGCTCATATAAAAACGTCAATATGACCATTCAAGGGCAAGGTTTTATGGCTAAAAGCTGCTGCCATCAAAGAACGTGCTAGCCGTGGGATGGTAGCAGCCCAAGCCATTCATTTCCGCGGAGTTTGCCCTGGAAGCTCAGGACGCTGGGCTGTGGCCAAGGTGTTCAGAGGCACTTTTTCTTGGAAAAACGAGGGAACGAACCAGAGGAGGGAGGGAGAGAGGGCGGAGATCCTCCAGAGCCCCAAAGAAAAGCGCCCGTCCAACTTGCCCCAGGTACGTTTCCTCCTAACGCCGGGAGTTCCCTTTGCACTTCCTAATTCCTTTCGCTCACGTTCACCTTCCCTCCTCCCTCGCCAGAAAGCCTCTTTCTTCCCTCCCCTCCCCTCCCCCCCATCCTCCCGCCCTCTTTGGAGCTGACATCCCGTCTATCCGCCTCCAACACAAGACCTGGTCTCGCACCACCTAAACTTTTGACCCTCGCCTTTTTGACCCTTAACGCTATAATGGCTGCTCTCTCCAATCGGCTTTAGACGGCCTTAGTCCTTTGCCAGATTCCCGAACCTATACCGATCGATACTTCCGGCCGTCGTTCCTTCCCCAATTTTGCAATATGCCCCTCTCCATAATATATTTGCCCTCCGGGAGGGAAAAAAAAGTCGAAAGAATGAGGCGGCTGGAATTGTAGGGGGCAGGTCGCTTTTCTTCCCTCTGTTTAGTGCCGGGCAGCAGTGGTGGAAAGTAGCCTCACACTCACCCACCCCGCTTCTCAGGGCAAAGCTTCTCGAGGAAAGGAGGTCCCTCTCTAGGCGCAGCGCCGAGGAGGGCTGGAGAGCTGCTGTGAATTGGTCTGAAGCGAGCTCTGCTGGCAATACCGCGTTGTTACAAGCGCGGAGTTTCACTCTTCTTCCTCAGCTCCAGTTCTTTTTCCCCAAGCCTAAATCCACCAATATGATACTTCTATAAAGTTATTTTTAGGAGAAATTTTCAGTTTGTGTTTCTTGTGTAAAACAACAAATCCTTTCACAAAATGTGGAAAATCAATTCCAGAAGATTAGTCCTGTCAGGAACAGCCTATCCATCCTCAAAACCCTGAGGCTTGGCATTGTAAAATCGTATGCCCGCTCACAGGATCAGGAAAAACCTGCTGAATTGCATAGAGTTTGCCATCTGTAGAATGAGGGGGGGCAGGGGGGAACCGCTATTCCCAAGGCTACCTGGTGCCTGGGAGCCAACTTTGGAGGATCAACTTTGTGAAATTGTTCGAAAAGGAAAAGAATGTCTGAATTTCAATTTCAAAGAGGAAACAAGTGAGGACTTCTTGACTTCTTACAAGAAAGAGCCCTACCTTCTCCAATGGTTAATTTTTATTTGATACTTAAAACCAAGGATGGGATCTTGGCATGGCAAGTACAGGTCAATTGCATCCAAAAACGGCATTCTGACGAATCAAATTCATCGCTTGATCTGTTCTCCATCTTCTCAAAATTGATCATATCTTCCTCACCTACATTGTAAGAGAGAAACTGGCAGAGCCAGTAAATCTTCCTGAGTGAACTATTCTTTCTTCCTTCTTTATTACTTTGTTGTGTTTTTCTGTACTCAAAACTGCTTACCCTGCCTAGCAATCAGTTGGTTAACCAAAAAAAAAGGGGGGGGGGGGTTGAAGAGGAAGGAAGAGGAAAAATAAGTAAAATCTCAAGCAATGGCTGGCATAACTGTGGCTTTCCTCAGTTAGAAAGAAAAGGTGTTTAAAGGGCTGCAACTATCAACAGGAGAGAAGGGCAATTTTTCATTTTATCTTCAAAGAAACCCTGGGTATGTCCCCAAATTCCCACAAAATGATGGTTTCCTATGAAATGGACTTCTGAGATGAAATGAGATGTTTCCAAGGCAAAACCTTAATGTTTGCAACATTCTAAGTTCTTCCCATTACTCTACAGTTTTGGAAATTGTTTGTGGGGTTGAAGGTGATACTTAACGATAGGGACTTGAATGATAGGGACTTGCCTAAAACTGCCCAGGAAAGCATCTGAAGATGTTATCACACACACAAGCCTTAGAGGGGAAAAGGAAACTTTAAAAGAAAAACATAAACAACCAATGTAGTAAGATAAGAATGAAAGAAGTTGGAAGAAAGCTTGCAAAAAAAGGGGAGAAAGGGGAAGTCTAGTGACATGAATAGGACTTAAAATGGGACACTCCCAGAGCACTTGAAGAAAAGTTTCCCGTTGCATTTGTACAGGGAAGTGGAGGTCCTTCCCCTTCAGAGATGCCTGCTCTTTACCTCTGTCTGCTGACCTAGGAATGATCCCCAGTGCCTATGAATTATTGATGAGCTATAAGAACCGTCCCCCACTTTTCAGTATGCAAACCCCATTACACTGTTAAAATGGCGATTTAATCGTTTGGAATAGCTTTGCTTTGCTTCCTCCTCACCCTTCTCCCGCCCCTCCACAGAACTCATTTGTGCCCCCTTTTCATTTAATTTTCTTAATTAAAATCCTTTCACAGATTTTAATTCCTCCTCCTCCTCTCCCTTTCTCTGTCCCTATATAAAAGGGGACAAGAGAAAGAAAAAAGCCGAACTCCACACCTTTAAAAACTATGTTGCATTTTAAATAATACCATTTAAACAAATGTAAAAATAGTATTACCATTATTCTTTTTAGTAAAAGGACAAATGAGCATTGACTATTGTCCTATTAATTAAATGTTTTAGATGCAATATTCAGTAACCTTTCCTTAGCAGTGACAAGGTATGTTAGAGGGTGGGGAAAGAGAAAATAGATGAGAATTCAGGAAAAACTGAGACTGAGAGAAAAGAGGGGGAAACATGTATTTAGTTCTATTCAGGTCCTGCAATGTTATTTGAAGTTTAATCTCTAAAAGTAAAAAATATAAAGAATTAGAATGAAGACAATTTCAGGGTAAATATATTGAAATATCATTGATTTCAATGAGAAATAAGCAAATATCGCCTATTGAAATAAAGAGGATTTAAACATATACACAACTAGCACCCTTTTTAAAAATTCTATTAGCAAGTTGTTTACACACACGCACACACCTAACAAGTTTTCTTGCCTCTTTTTAAATTTTACTTACTATTTTTATGCTTTTAATATTTTATTGCATACCACCCAGAGTCCCTCTGTGAAGGAAATAGACAGTTCTTAAATATGTGTGTGTGTGTGTGTGTGTGTGTGTGTGATCGTGTGTGTGTGTGTGTGTGTGTGTGTTTTGTTTTTGTTTTTTGCAGGATCTAATCTGAGTTAATCACTAGAACTAGAGATTTAGTCTTCCAAGCTTTCAAATTAGTGCTGGAGCCCATCTTCAGAGAATTTAACTCTCTATGTGTTTGTGTCTGTGGACAACTAGCAAATTGTGCACACAGACAGAGAGAGAGAGAAAGAAAGAAAGAAAGAAAGACCTGTTTAAAACTACTTCATGGGATCTCTGCCATTGTACAGCATCCTATAAACCAGCTAGAAAGCCAAAATCCTTGAATGACATAAATAACATTCCTTTTGTTTAATTTGCTTCCTCACACCAACAGGATTTCGAAAAATAGGCTGTTTAGGACCCAATTTTGAATAGGAAATTCCAACTCAGAAACTAAGGAAAGGTGTTCCCTTTGTTATGAGAGCTATATTGTCCAATCTTCATCCTGTAAGTTATCTGTCTCCAAAGAAGCTCAGAACTTTTTTTGCTGCTTAACTGTATATCAGATATAGGTGTAGATAAACAAATGTGTCCCTATGTCTCTTTTGGTCCCTAAATGACAACAGGCTGGAAACAAAGAGAATGATAATACTATATTTCTGGAGGGCACAGAAGAGTGTGAGAAAGGACATATGTATAACATCTCCCAATCTGTATGCAGAGTGGTGCCTGAAGGTGATATCCTACACATTGATTGGCCATCACTAGAACAAAGTTGCATTCAAGACAATTGCTTCAAAGAAGGGTATGTGATGTCTGCAAGTCACAAATCAAATATTTCATTGTACCTTTCCAGATTTAGCCAAAGGGCAGTGGCTTGTGAATTGCACAGTAAATCTGCATTAATTGTATCTATTTAAATGTGTATAAATATTTATATTTATGTGGGTTATACTAAGCCATTGTGAACTGTGGCTGTGAGCTTTCTACTGTGTATTTGTATGTGAGCCAGTATGAAAGAAGCATTCTTACAATAGTTTATACCCACACATGCGCCTTCAATGAATAGGGTAGACTGGTTATCATGAGGCCAATAGAGTTCAAGGGGAGTTTATGCATTGACTTCAAAGAACATTGGATCTGACCTTTCGTGGTCAAGAAGTCAGCTATTGTTGCCTGACAAATGTACTACTTAGAGAGGTGTATATTGGCTGGTTTGGAGCAGATTGCCTTCTCCTCTTCTTCAACACCCCCTCCCACACCCTTCACAATGTGTATGAGTGGACTGGAAACATTAATTGGAAAAAGATTAAAATGTGATGAATAAACTGGCCCATTTTTACTTTAGGAAAATGATCCGGGATCATTCAAGGGTGGAAAACCGGCGGCAGCAGGGGGGGGAGGGCATGACTATATATTTCTATGCATAGTTTATTTACAATTGCTGGTTACCTTAGTCCAACCACTTTACTAATAGCAAATCGCCATTTTAGCAACAAGAGCATCTATAGAAGTTTGCCACCATATTTCCTATTGAATATATTTCACGTGGGAAATATTTCTTTAATGTTTAGATGTAAGATTTTAAAATACTTCCATCAGTTTTAGAAATTCTTCCACTATGCCATACCTTCAAGCTTAGACTAGTCATCAGAAGAACCTCAGAAAGATAAAAAGGATTAGGATTTTGCTTGTGGTAAAGTAGTTATGATTGTGATAATTTTATTGTGCAGAAAAATAGACTGTATGCAAGTTTTTTTGCTTCTTATTTATATTGTATGCCAGAACAATTCACTACTGAATGCTTTAAGGATATAGCATGGTGCAGTTTATAACAAGGAAAGGAATTTTGCATAGGAACCATCTGCTATCTAGATAGAATTGTCTTCCTGTTGATTCTGATCTGCAAATTGTCTCAGTCTTTTTCAAAAGAGTGATTAGTTTAAAAAAGAAAGAAAGAAAGAAATCAAAAGAAAGATAAATTCTTGCTTTCCTTTACTATGATGTGATTGCTGTGATCCATTAGATATTTGTGGAGAATTAAAAGTAACCAGGATAAGATGAATGTCCTACAGAAGGGACATAAAAATAAGATACTTAGTGAAAAGATTGTAGAAGTAGGTCCAGAAAAAAGAAAATGAGGACAGTTTCACCACTTATTTACTCGCACTATTCAGATATATTTACCTTGGGGGGGAGGAGCTGGAATGGAATGATGTAAGATTGAAGCAACATTTTCAAACTTTACCTTTCCTTTCTTTTCTTCACCTGAACTAGAAAGAAGCAAAAGCATCACTTCTCTTTGTTCACAAATACTCCCACCTTTGCTGTCTTTCAACACCAGATATCCCTTCTTGGCACTAGTTCAAATACAAAAGACAAGGGTCACTCTGTAGACAATGCTCCATATTTACATCAAAACCTCTGGTTCAGATCTTGGATTCTTGAGATACTCCAGGTATCCTTATTTGGAACAAGCTTTGTTGGAACAATTAGTGCTATGCAGGTCCGCAGTGCAGTCTTTTGCCTCTATCCTTGAGATTATCTCATACTGAGTTTAGCAATACTTAATTCTCAGTTCACTGTGCATATGGTCACTGTGGTTGCTATATTTGAAAAGACACAAGTGTACACATATAAGGGACAAATGCAAAGAAGTGATCAGAGAAGCTGGAAACATAGAAAAAATGACTATCTGAAGAAAACAAAGTAGAGAATGGTAAGAAAAAAGTAGTTGAGGGTAAGAATAATTAAACCTGTGGAATGATTATGAATATTTCTTTCACAATCACATTATGTCTTTATAAGACTTGGATAGTGTTGCTAACAGTTTACTCAATATCAAAACACTTCTAGTTAGTATCATCATTAGTGTTGGTAGAAAATAATGTCATATGCATTATTTTCCTTCCTGAGAAGAGACATAGTATTTCATACACAGAATTGCATATTTGGTGCATAATCTATAACATTTCATCCTAAACTGGAGCATTTATTATTATTGTAAGATTCCAATCCAAATCACCCAATGCTATTTGTTTCCTAAGAAGCTCCACTCAGTTAGGTACAATATATTTCTATGCAGACTTGTATAATGTTTAATGCAAGCCTGCTTTAATTCAAAGGAGATTTAGATTCCAATGCTATGTTCATTAACTTAGAAATGTTTTTACAGAATTCAGTGGAACTTCATTCTCTGATTGAAATCAGATTTCAAGGAACCTAACTATGGCTGGATCGCATCTCACTGTATGCCCTCCCTCCTTCTCCGTACTGCATGACCGTACATATACAAACACACATAATCAAAAGTCTGTTATACAGTGACAAAAAGAACACATTGAAAATAAATTTGAAAGAGATTATTATCTTCTCGACATTTCCTAAAAAGAAGGCTACATTATCACCTCTTTTTTATAAGAAAATTAGTAACAAGAATTGTTTTAAGCAACAATAGGAATTTCCTTAACCAACAACATGCTTTATAGTCTAAATGGGGAGAAAAGAAGCAATAGAAATTACCCCCTCTTATACAACCCCCAAAACATGTGTCTACCAAATGGCATGGTCATAAAACCTTAGTTTAAATGATTGAAGGGGGAAGGGTTTGAGCGGAAATGAGAAGAAAATGTAAACACCACAAATTGTTAAGACAAGAGTTCTCTCACCTTTACAGCCAAAAAGCAGCAGGGAATTGGCACAAGATCCCTTATACCCAAAGATTATCCTCTTTCAATTCTTAAATCAATCAGAGGTACTGGTTTTCAAGGTTTTGCCCTGTATGATGGTGCTTGTTGCTGTTGTTCTACAGTTCTGAAGTTCTACAGTTCTGAACATTATTGGAAGAAAAACCTCCAATAAATGGTAAATATATTTCTGAGATGACTCCACAGCTCAAATTCAGAAATAGTTTCTACCAATACAGTATTTTTGAGGGGAAAGATTTGATGTAAAGGGCTACAGTGGCAAATTAGTGAAATTTGGTGCTTATAGAGAAGTAAAGCTTCCTGAACTCTTTGATTTCCTATAATCTTAATTGAAGTTAATGGGAACCATTTACTGAAAAGGGAAAAGTTAAGGTGGTGGGTTTGGGAGGTCAAAGTTAAGCAGAGAACAGATAATTACTGATAATTGAGTCTACCATCCCAAACCATTTAGGCCGACAATGTGACAATCTAGATCCTATGCTATTTTACTAGAAAATAAACACATGGAATAAACACGAGATTTATTTCCAAGCAAGGTATGTTGGTTAGTTACCAGAGGACTATACAGCATGTTCTATTGGCATCTATGAAACCCTAAAGCCCTGCTTTATCAAGATCATGAATCGAAAAAGTTGTATGCTCTTATACTGCAAATGGAAGCTCTTATGAACCAGGGAGGGAAGGAGGGAGGAAGGAAGGAAAAGAAAAGAAGAAAAGAAAAGAAAAGAAAAGAAAAGAAAGAAAAGAAAAGAAAAGAAAAGAAAGAGAAGAAAAGAAAAGAAAAGAAAAGAAAAGAGAAGAAAGAGAAGAAAAGAAAAGAAAAGAAAAGAAAAGAAAAGAAAAGAAAAGAGTTTAATATCCCAATCAGATATTTCCCCAATCTTCCCCAATATAAACTAATATGTTTATATTAGTTTTCACTGACAAAAAAGATAACTACACCAACCAGCTCTTCTAAAGTTAAATCATCAATTCAGTGCCAGGACTTTCTACTTAAATGATCCTTATTAGGAAATATCAAATTATTTTTTTAAAAAAACTTTTATTGTGAACATCTAGATTAGGCTACCTTGAATTTAATCTACTAATCTTCCTTTTCTTGAGGAGATCAAAGAAATAGGAGTCTTTAAAAATATTTTTGGGAAACAGATCTCCGTGTCATCCTTTTCTATTTCAAAAATCTAGTCTTTATAAAGGCTCCGGAAGTGATTTTAAAAAAACCTGTCCTATGAATCAAGTATCTGTCAATGAAGTTCAACTCATAAGTGAATTAAATATAAAACAAGGCATACATACATAGTGTACTTGTATGCATCCCACAATGTTTGTGTGAGTTGCATGCCCTCAAAATAGCTTACATAGCCCAAGTAAATAAAGGGAAGGAGAAGTACACATACTTATTTTCTACCAGAAAATCCTAAACTCTATTCTATGGCCACAAACTTTCACAAGATATTCTTTTGATGAACTGTGGCCTTTCCTGTGGCAACAACAAGTGGATATTTGCCGCTATGCTGTGGATAAAAAGAAGGAAGGAAAGAGGAATTCTAGAGAAAGGGGGATGACATAATTGTTACAGCAAGAAAAAAAAGTCCTGAAACCAAATGCTTAAGGGGCGGGGGGAGTAGAAGCTGGAGGAAATGGGAAAGTGTGGATTAAAAGCAAAGTGTCAAATTATTTATACAGAGCTTTTTAAGATAACAACAACCCTGCTTGGAATTGCTTATATCTATGATATAATTCTACCTTAATAATTCTTAGATCCTTGATTAGGACTTTAATTATTAAATTTTCACCAGCCCTAGACTGTGAATCTGCAGATTACTACTACTAATAACAATAATAAAGCAAGTCTCAGGGAATACACATTGTTTAAACCATTCTCACCCTTGCACCTCTGACTCCTAAAGGTAGCTCACAAAAGTCAATCCCACACATTTTGATAGAAGTCTGTCCTTAAGCAGTTCTGCTTAAGCTTCTGACATCAAAACACTCCCAAGAATTCAATACATTCCCAAAGTACTTTATAAGGCTAATAAATTGGAGTGAATACATATAAAGCCCTATTGGTGTATTCCTCTATGCTAATAATATGTCATTATTAACAGTTAACTCTGTTGTTGTTGTTGTTGTTGTTTTCTTGTTTCCAGCAAGGCATATGCTTTTAAAACAAAAATTATTGTGGGCCACACTCAGTTAATTCAGGGGCCTTGGCGACAGTGTTCTCACTGAGATTTTATGCAAAAGAAAGTTTCTAAAGGAGACGGAAACCCCTCCCACTAGGTCCCCGCTCCCCGCCCCCCCCCTCCGCTCCATCTGTAACAACCTGGTTTCTTTAAAACTCATTTAAGCAGATAGTATTTCAAGAGAACTTACTTTAACGTTAGCAGCTCCTAAGTCCTCTTTGGAGTAAACAGTGCACCATCAATGCTTCCTATTTCTGCAATGGAGCTGCCTTTATCTGCCTGGAAAAGTGTTCTCCCTTTCCTGCCCCCTTCCAAGCCAAAGCAGGCAGTTAAAATGTCACTTAACATTCTGGAGAATGTGAAATATATTGTACATTGTCAACTCCCCAAAACCATAAAACCAACTTTATGGACCTCACGTGACTTTTGAGAGCCAGTGAGGGGTATCTGGCTGAGGTCTGGGCGATTTTTACGATCTAACTTCTAGATAAAACCCTATCCATTTGACATCTTAATGTCACAGCCACTTTTGGTATACTTACTTACTTTACTACGGGTAAAATATATACATGCGTGCATGTATGTGTGTGCGCGCACAGGGCGAGTGTGGTGTGTCTATGTATATTCAAGAGAAAGCGAGAAAATGGGTTGTTTTGGAAATGACAACTCACACCCCAGCCCTCTCAAAACCATTTTAAGAAGTAACGAAAGAGTTTGGGGTAAGTTTGTAAGACCAATTTTACTTACTACAAGTGTGTCAGAGAGAGAAAGAGAGAGTGAGAGAGAGGAGGGGGAGGGAGGGAGGGAGGGAGGGAGAGAGAGAGAGAGAGAAAGCAAGAGAGAGAGACAGAGAGACAGAGAGAGGGAGAAAAGGGAGGGAGGGAGAGAGGGAGGGAGGGAAGGAGAACATTGCTGTAAGCTATAATTTAAGAATATCAAAGACTACTTATTTCCCTGTTGCAACAGACTTTAATCATAGCACTGTGATTTAAAGGGAGGAGGGAAAGAAAAGAAAGTTAGATTACCAGATTAATTTTTAAAGGGAAAAAGAAAAATTGGCTAATGCACATTGTTTATTTTAGCTCTGTTGAGACAACTGTGATTTTCCATCCTGAATGCATTGTGTGTGTGTGTGTGTGTGTGTGTATTTGCAGGATTGTATAGAACCAAACAGAACAGATAATAACAAATGTACTTAGTTCTAAAATTTCACTGGCATGTTGTCATTCTGTGATAACTTCAGTGGCTCCTTAAATGCTTGGTCTGTGGTCTTTGAAGCTGTAATCTGAATCACATTTACTTGAAAGTAAAGGCCTTAAAATGAGATAGAACTTTTTTTATCAAGAAAATGCTCTTTTCTCCTTAGTTTAAGGAGAAAAGGAATTTTTGAGAACTGAACAACTGGTTTCTCTTCTTTTTTCTGAGTTGTGCTAGTTCAGCATATAATACCGCTTACAGGAGATTATTTTGTATCCTTGGCTCATTAGAGATTTTAGGGGAATGGAACAAAGACCCCTAAGGAGAACCTGGAAGCTGGGTCAAGCGGTGGGTGAGGAGTATACACTTTCTCTCTGGGCCTCTTCTTAAAATGTAAATTTTGCTGATGAGTAACTTTAATGCTGTGACTTGTGAAAATGGTGGAATAAAGAAATGCAAAGAAGGGCACTATTTTTCTGGCCAGGAGAAACGTTTATTTGACTTCAAGTTAAGGCTACAAACCAATACGAACAGCGTCTTGGCAAGGATGAGAACAGGCAGCTAGACATGACAAATGCCATTTCAGACACACAGAAACACTGAATTCACCCTGCCCACTAAAACTTCCTATTAGTCACTGTAGAAATATTTCTAGTATTTACAAACATTTTAAACATACTATGGTTGGTCCAATCATATACCCTTTTAAAGTGAACTTCACTCACATTTATTTAAAAAAGAAAGAAGGAAAGTTGCAGAACTGGCCTGGGATAAAAACAAGGCCAGGAATCAAATCACAGACTTGACAATTTCAAAGACAGATACATGAGCTTATATAGAGAGATATACTGGGGTTTTTTTTAATTAAAAAAAAAAGGTTTGTTGTGGTTGATGGTTTTTAATTTTCTTTCTTTTCTTTTCTTTTTTTTTCCTGCTACTGAACTGCAGGAGCCCCCCAACGTGAGTAGAAGGAAAAGAGGTAGGGTTCCACACAAAGTTGTGAACTTTTAAGAACCCATCTTTCCTTCCCCATACTGGCTTATAAATAAGTTATAACATTTAAAAAGCACATTAAAAGAAAGAAAAGAAAAGAGAAAAGAAAAGGACATGCTAACTTCTTCCAGAAAGCATCATTATAGCACGGACACAAACATTTAGAACATCTAAAGCATCAAAGAAGCCTCTGGACTTTATATTTTAATTTAAAGGGGGTGATTGCAGCAAAAGACACAATCCTGGAATAATAGTACCCATGAAATTGTTTATTATTATTATTATTATTATTATTATTATTATTATTATTATTATTATTATTAATAATAATAATAATAATAATAATAATGATAATAATAATAATAATAATAAAAATCAACAGCATGCTGAATGGAAAGTGCTTCACTTTACAGTACTCCAAACTTAACAAAAACAAATCTGGCTGTTGCTTTTCGTTTGCTTGCTTGTTTTAAACTTTCTTACTTCCTGCCCCCTCTTTCCTATTTCTTAATATTCCTCCTTGATATAACTTATGGCTGAAAAGCACTACCACCAGATGCTAAGCTCATACTTTTGAGTTTGTTATCTTTCTTCCACTTCATTCGCCTGTTTTGGAACCAGATTTTTATCTGTCTTTCGGAGAGACACAAAGCGTGGGCTATTTCTATTCGCCTTCTGCGGGTGAGGTAGCGGTTAAAGTGAAACTCCTTCTCCAGCTCCAAGGTCTGGTAGCGAGTATACGCCGTTCGGGCTCGTTTGCCATCCGGTCCGGTCATATCTGAATAATAATAACAACAGGACATGGGAAAAAATGCCTTTTGTTGGTCTGGTTTCTGTTTTTAGATCACAGGCACAGAAAGAAACCGCGCTTTCAACTGTTTTCTCCTCGGTCGCCTTACACTGCAGACAAATGCCCCAACGATTTGAGCACACGGCTTCTCTGCGTCTCCATTTCCTCCAAGTCAATATCCTTCGTTTTAATCTGGCTCCAGCCTTAATTATAATTAATTTAAGTCCATGCCCCACTCTCCTCACATTCCCTACAGCCCTCTAAATATATATATATATATATTTCCAGGAGTCGAGAACAAATCTGATTCTATGTAGGTTTCTTCGGAGGAAACTACTTCTCTGGGGGCCTGTCTCGCAGTTCAGGGAGTCTGTTCTCGGAAGACAATCTCCGAAACCCAGCCTCTTCGTGTCTCTCTTCCCTCGGCCTGTTTTATCTCGTCAGTCCAATTCGACTGGCGATCTAAACAGGCCGGCTGGAAGACTGAGAAGCGATTCTCCGAGGCACCTTAACCCTTCCCACCTCCAGTCTCGGCCACATTTCACTGGAAGTGACTTCCGCTGAAATCCTTAAGGGCTCGCTTTCCCACCCAAAGAGAGTTAGCCTCGGCGTGCGAAGCGAAGGCAGTTCCTGCTTCCAGCTCTGAGGCGCACACCCTTCTTTCATTTTTACCCCAAGGGTTGAAGGGAAAGGCAAAGAGTTTGCCACCGCCGCATTTCGCTCTTTGCAGACTGGGAAATGTGGGGCGGAGGGGGAGGGGGAGGAAGAGAGGTTGGCAGGCACATCTGTGCCCCAAACAGCCTTCCTGTTTTAACCCTTCGCCTTATCATTCCCATTTCTTTTCTTGTGTTTTTCCAATTCTTGCTACTTTCAGCCATCTCCCACCCTTCCGCTCTCCTGGTACAAGGTTGTTACAAGCGCTCTTATTATTGTTACCATCAATGCAGCTTGACTTTTGCCATGCTGATAAAACTCTTATTTTTTAAAAAAAAACGGGTGGTTGTTTTTTTGTTTGTTTTTTGTTTTTGTTTTTTGAAAGAGAAGAAAATACTCTTTAAGAATCGAACGTTACAGTGAAAGAAACAAGGCACTGAAAGCAAATAGAAAAGGGCATCTAGAGAGAGACAGGAAAGTGGTTTCACAATGCGACTGGATTCCTTCTCCCGTCGCCAAAGCAAATACGTCCTGCCAAAATCCTATATTTTATGTGTGTGTGTGTGTGTGTTTGTACACACACACGCACACACGCGCACATACACACAGACTACAGACTCAGAGAGAGACAGACAGACAGAAGGCGCAGGCACACACCGCATAGATCACCCCAGCCAAATTAAAAAGGAACAAGTCTGTACCGTGGCTAATGTGAAGCTTTCGCATCCAGGGGAATATCTGCGGGCTTTGTCCTTCCGTGGCCGGCGTGGAGGTGGCGATCGGCTCCGCCTGAGCTCGGGCGCCGTTGCTGTTGACTTGGGAGCCGCTCTCTTCGGGCCCCGAGGACGCGCTGGTCTCGTCTATCTCGGCAAACGCGGTGGCGCTGGCCGCGCCGACAGAGGCTGCCTGGTCTGCAGGGGAAGACCCGGCTGCCTTGCCTCCATGGCTTTCGCCACCGCCGCCGCCGCCGCCACCGCCGCCACTGCTGCCGCCGCCGCCGCTGCTGGTGGTGCTGGTGCTGCTGGAGCTGCTGGTGCAGGGAAGGGATTCGGGAGAAGACAAGGAGCAGCTGGACGCCTGTCTGAACCTGCTTTCGGGCGCTGCTTGGGCAGGGAAGGCGCGAGAGCTCTCCCCAACCGCTCCAAAGTGGCTGGAGGAGGAGGATGATCGGCTGATGCTCAGATCCATTCCATTGTAGTTGTATCCCCCGTAAGAGCCGGCGTGCATGTTGCCTGGATCTCTATAAGATCCGTTCATGGAACTGCCGGCCCCATAATTTAACAGCTGATAGTCTGGGGCATTAGGATAGCGTCCTGAGAACGAGTTTACAAAGTAAGAACTCATTTGGGTTTGTATTTTGGAGGGCTTGATTTGTGGGGCTCGTGGTCGTTATAACCCCTGTGCTTGAGGATTTATGATGTATTAATGAATTATAGCGATGCACTGTACTTCGTTTTTGCTATGTATGCGGCCAAATATGGGGGTGGGGTGGGGGTGCGTTTGGGAATCACGTGCTTTTGTTGACCAGTCGTAAATTCTCACTGATGACCTCAAGAGGCAATTCATGCTCTATGGTTACAAATAATGACGATCCGAGAATCGTTAGGCCCATGTCAATGCGCGGCTTCCAAAGAGGGAGGAAAAAGGGGGAGGAATCAACTAGCACAGATCGCTCCTTGTTGGCATTGTGCGCCACCTACTGGGCAAATAAAAAAGTAGCCGACAGGGAGGTTACCTCACTCACCTTTTTTTTTTAAGCAGTCAAGCGCTCAGTTTTTGTGTCCTCTGCCTTTCTAGAAATAAAATATTTTTCCCCAAAAGTGTCGTTTCTGTCTTTGTTTCTCTACTTTCTCTCTTTCTTCCATAGGAGAACATGCTTTTCTAATGCGAAAAAGAAATTTTCTTGTTATAGTAGATGCAGTATAAAATTGTTGCTATTACTACTATGAATAACAGTTGTTTAATACCAAATAATAATCCCGGTGATGATTTTGCTTTGATATTAGAAACGGTTATTCAGGACAAAATTTATTCGGATGAAAATCAAGATGACAATTCTTCTTCCTTTCCTGTCCCCCCCTTTTTTTTAATTTGCATCTCCTACTTAGGAGTCATTATGAACATCAAAATTTGCTTGAATGTTTTTGCATTATTATTATCATTATCATCGTATTATTTCTACTACTTTTCCTACACATAAAATACCAGTGCAAATAACAGAAGGGAAAATCACTTATCTTGACATTATGTGTGCCCCCACCCCCAAATAATCAGCAATATGATGAATTGTACAACTGGCAATCTCTTGAGGGAACTGTTTCAAATGAAGAGGCTTCTCAACGTTCATATAAATTACTAAAATGTTTGGTAATGATCAATTTTATAATGATGGGCCAGGTTTGGATTTGGAATGCTTTGTTTTTGTCCAGCCATATCACTATTTTCTTTTCCATTCTTCTTCTGCCAACCTACAAGAATTTGCAAAAACCAGCTTGCAGCTCATTGAAAATTATGAGCCATATTGAAACTGGCACATAATCATAATAATCACAGCTACTAAAAAGTGTAGCAATAAGAATAAGTATTATGCAGCTGCAAGACTTCAGAGTATATGATTTCATTGTATTTGGGGTGGGAAGGAATTAATGCATGTATACTTGGGCATTTGAGATGAGAATGTATTAGAAAGGAAATTATTGTTTCATCACTTTTTTCTGTTTTCAAAAAAAGAATAAATAATATAAAATAGTAAAAACAAACAAACGGGGGATAACTGTTAAGAGTTTGCTAAGGACAACAGCAAAGAATTGTTAACCTTCCTTAAGTAATCAATGTTGGAAAGGAAAGGAAAGGAAAGGAAAGGAAAGGAAAGGAAAGGAAAGGAAAGGAAGGGGAGTTAAAGGAAAAATAGATTCAGCGTTCTCTTCTTTTTTACCTGAATAATTACCACCTGAATAATTCCTTTTAAATCAGTTATTTAACCCCTTTTTCTTTTTATCACAGAACATTAATAGCTCACAGTCTCATAATTTAGCTTAATTTGGAGTGAGATATTAAGGCTTGGTTAGATGGCTTGGGAAAGGGGATTGGGGAGATTTACCTAAGAGGAACTTGAGCCAATGTTTGAGAAAGACTATGAAAATATTATGTATGTTTTAGCAGATGTAGAATGGGACAGAGAATTATGCCTGTTTCTTTGATTTATTATATGTATGGTGTGCGCCCCACATAACTCTTTTGTGCAGTAACAATAAAAAAAATCCATATTAAAGTTAAATGTCAGCTCCAATATATTCTTGATGAAAAGGTCTTTTATTTAAGTTTAGGCTAAGCAACTGGAAGTGCGGGGGGGGGGGGTGTGTGTGAATATATTTTTCATTCTCTAACTTCTGTAGTGTTTAAGGAATTGTTTCCTTATTAAGGAAATTGCAATTTTTTTAAAGCAGATTTTTAAATTTCTTTTTTACTACCAACCATACACCTCATTTAGATATAGATATATTTCTCAGAAACGATGTGAGGAGAAGGAAACACATCCTAAATTATGAACATAACAAGTGTTTTTCTCAATGTATTTGTTTTTATCTTTTTTATTGTTTTTATAGGTCTTTTAAAATCTCCATAGCTAACACAAACTACAAATACAACACTATACAAATTGTAATAAAATAAAACTGATTTTTTAAAAAAAACTCTTTAAAAAAATCCACCATACTTTTTAGGTTGCAATTGTTCCTTTTTAATATAATTTTGCTTAAAACAATAATCCTTAAATGACAGAGAACCCAGGGCTTGATTAACTTAATTTTATATAAAAAAGCAAACAAATAAGTAAAATCGTGCATGACACTTCTGTTTTACAAAATAAAGACAATCAAATAGCCCGAAACCTGACACATATATTGCAGCACCTCCACTTAAATACAAGGGTTAACAAGAATCCTAAGGAGGACACCCAAAGGTAAATCAAACAAAACAAAACACAACCACAATCCCATCTGTGGAAAAGGGAAGGGGCAATAAAGAGGGTGGGAAAATAAATTGGACTAGAAACATGGTTATGATACGACAAATTCAATAATCCAATGCAAGTGAGGGTGTAAAAGGACAACACCGCCATACAGTCTCAAATATTTTACAAAAATGTTTGTCCCAGTTGTGCCTTTTGGGTGGGAGGAGTTGTCATTTCTGGAGCTCCCCAACTGTTGACATTCTGCTTTCTTCCCCATTCATTCATTCATTCATTCACTCTGCATTCATTCGGCCTCTCCGGCTCTCATTTTCTCTCTCTCTCTCTCTCTCTCTCTCTTTCTCTCTCTCTCTCTTTCTTTCTCCCCCCTGCCCGGTTCTGCTCTTTCATTCCGTTGGTTTCTCCTCTTCTTCCTCGGCGCTCAGCTGAGTGGAGTTAAGGAGCTTGTTTTCCTTTTTCCATTTCATCCTTCGGTTCTGAAACCAGATTTTTATCTGGCGCTCCGTCAGACACAGGGCGTGAGCGATCTCGATGCGTCGGCGCCTGGTCAGGTAACGGTTAAAATGGAATTCTTTCTCCAGCTCCAGAGTCTGGTAGCGTGTATAAGTCTGCCGGCCTCGCCTGCCACTCGGCCCAAAGGAGGAACCTGGTGGGGATGGAGAAGAAGGCAAACGTGTGCTACTGAACATTTACTGGAGTTACACATATACAACATGCCAATGTCTATGCTACGCGCCAGAGTGTGTTGTTGTGAGTTTGTGCGTGCGTGTGTATATATATGTGTGCGCGGAAGGGGGAGGGAAAAAGACCCTTTCCCTGCAGTAATCTCCCTACTCCAAGTGGTCATGCTCTCTTGTCTCCAACCCTTAGCGATCAAAACTCACTGTCCTACCTAATAGAAGGGAAAATCGAACCCACTCCTATCTGATTAGCTTTTAGTTTTGTCTTTGGGAACATTTCTTTTTCAAGAATAACTCTGTTTCACGTTTGAATTGAAAAGTTGGAGATACACTTCCCAGATGTTCTTTGCCTGCCCCTGGCTGAGTCTCACTGGGCACCCAGAGAGCTCAGCTCGAAAACTTGCAACTCCACCATATAATCTGTTTTGTTTGCTTGCATGTTTATCTTTTTTCAATAAGAAGGAGAGGAGAAAACTTTGGAAAACAGTGCTGTAACTCAGAAGCCTACTGTTTCTGATTTTGTTGGGGTGGGTGGGTAGTTGAGCGAACTGCTTCTTCACCCAAAGACTCTCTCTGTCTTTCTCTCCCTGCAAACTCTCCTGAGTGCCCTCCTGAGCAGTATTCACAGGGACTAAAATTGCTGCGCTGGGACACTTGCTTGGGAATAAATCCCATTCCTCGCCTGCTGCAGTTCTCCGAGAAATAGGCTTTGAACACGCTGTGGGGCTCTCAAAATCAGCAGCACGGAAAGTGACTTAAAAAGTGGGGGGGGGGCCGTATTTAAACGAAGATAAGTAACAGCACTCCTTCACACAGCTGAGTGTCTAGGAGCAATGGTATAAAGGTTAATATGTATATCTATCTATATATTAGTGTGTGTGTGTGTGTGTGTGTGTGTGTGTGTGTGCAATAGAGTAACAAGATTTGGTTTAAGAGAGTTATCTGTGCATTTCCTTCCCAGCACTTCCATTAAGAAAGAATTAATGTCCAAAGTTAAGAATTCTTTTTATCTTGTGCTCCCTTCACTTTTTCTGGACAGCCACCTCTGACCAAGTTTCTTTCCTTATGTAGTTCTTAGTCTGTCCTCTCTTTTATTTCTATATTCTCTGCCCCTCCGCTATTCAGCTCTAATTGCTTTAGTCTCCAGAACTTAATTGAAACACCTACCTACCTATCTATCTATCCATCTTCTACCTACCACTCTGTATTGATTTCCCTTAATTTCCCCTCCCTTTGGAATGTAGGGATGGGAGGAGGAGCTGTGGCTGGGTCTTTATCATTCTTTAAATGAATTTTCATGGAAATTATGCACCTGGAGGCAGTCGTTGATCAGAAAGAAGGTGGGGAGAGTGAATGAAAGAAAAACTATCTACAACTTCCTCTTCAGGCAGGCATTCAATTACGCTTGAGTTTCATTAAAAATGTAGCTCTTTCTTTTCAAATATTTAAGCCCTCCTGACATTATACAACTGGCTGAATATGCTGAATATGCCTTTGGCTAAATTGGCACAGGGGTATCATGTCTGTATCACTGTGGGGAGGAGGAGAGAGAGAGGTGTGGAAAAGAAGTTGAAATCCAGATATATTGAAAACAATTGGGGACAGGGGTCAGTTTGATAGCAATTGCATCGTGTGAGTGTGTGTGCACGCGCGGATGAGTGCGAGTGCCAAGACACCTTTCTAAATCACCCCTAGTGAGTGACAGCTAACATTGCCTTCTACAAGAGAGAACCCCTCAGTCAATAAATATCTGGGCTTTCAGTTGCAGAAAGTTGGCTAAAAAGAGGAACTTACTCTAGAGAAGTTCCTGCAGATAATATGACAAACATACAAACAAACAAACAAGCCAGGCAGCGCCTTTGAAGCACAGCGTAAGCAGTGCAAAAAAGTTTGAAGGAAGTTTCTGCCTGCAGCTTCAGATTAGAAGGAAAACATTTCCTGCTCTATCTGGGTAGCCATCTGTCACCTAACGTGATTGGGAAGAATGAGAGGGGGGAAAGCAACTTACTATTGCAGGAATTCATTCTCTGCATCCAAGGGTATACTGGCGTGGAGCACTTTTGATCCTCGTTGTCCCCGAAAACGTGCTTGCTCTGTGAGCATTCTGACTTCCGGGCTTGTTCCTGGCCGAATTGAACAGGCTCCTCTAGGCTCGAAAGAGAACAGCCTGTCTCTTTCTCCCTGTAAAAACCAGATGTCCCGTAATCGCAGGCTGGACTCCGGTTGTAAGCTCCGTTGGTTTGCTGGTAGTAAGGCGCGCCCGCGTAACCTTTCTCCTGGACCCCACCGCCCCCAGTTCCATACGTGCTGGGATAGTGCCTTAAAGGATCCGCGTAGCCCGTGGAATATAAGGGGAGCTGTCCCAGGAACGGTTCTTGACCCCCGGCTAAGCTCACCGGAAAAGTAGAGTTGACAAAATAAGAACTCATTGGAAATAATAATAATAATAATAACAATAACAATAATAATAGTTAACCAGAAGAACAGCGTCTGTTCTTTCTCTTGCCCTTTATGATTTGTTGCGTTTTATAGTCCAAGCGGTTTAGCTATTAGCAGTATATGGGAGATTGGGTTTTAGCTGAAGGGGGATGGCCGCGTGCCAACCAGGGACATAAGGGAAGAGAACCATCTGATCACGCGCTGACCAATAGCAGGAGTCGGAGGCTGCGAAATAGCACCCTAGAGGGGTTAGCTCTGCACAGGGGACCCCCCAGAACAAACCAGTGAAAGCATCCCTGCCACCAACACTATCACCTTTAAACAACAGAAACGCCCCCCCCCAATGCACCGCTCTTTACCCCTGTTTCTCTCCCCACCCCCTTTATCACGTACTCAGTATCTAGGAAAAGATAAATCCAAAGCTATTTGGGGATTATATATATATATATATATATATATATATATATATATATATATATATATATATATATATATATATATATATATATATATATATATGTTTATGTAAGTTTTATATATATATACACACACACACACATACACATATTTGGTAGTAATAAACAAACATGAGAAAAGTGAAAGATATGAAAAATGACACCAATTTTATCCTTGCTGCTATCCTGGAGAGGGAGGAGGAAATCATGGGAAATATTTTCAACTTGAAAAGTTTGTGATTTTCATATAAGTACCTGGAGGAGGAGGAGGAGGAGGAGGAGGATGGGAAGGCGTATTATCTCCCTCCTCCACACACACCTTTGGGTTCAATTGGGGGCAATGGGAAGCCTTTACTGTACAGCCAGTTCAAGCGCTCAACTGCTGGATCTGGAGAAAGGAAATAAATTCCAGCGAGCGTCTTTTGGTGCGTCTTCTGAGCTCAGGACAGAGCTCAGAATTTTAAATTCCTCGGGAGGTACGACTGGGCATCTGGAGGATGGGGTTATGATTTATTCTCCGCACACCCTCCCGTCTCCAACTCCTACTCCCACGCGGGTATGTGTTTCTACCCTCACGCGCCTATTTTGTCCCTCCGATCTAATCCAATCCCTCCCGTGTAAATTTGCGGCCCCGTGCCCGAAGTCCGAGAGAGCCATTGCCGGTGTTTGAGCTCGGCTCCCGCGACATTCTGCGCAAAGAACGGTGCCCTCTTGCGTTTTTACGGTTCAGGCCGGATCTTTGGACAGGTTAGAGTTAAAAGCAGCGGCTGGTCTGACTGCCAAGCACCCCCCACCCCGCCTTTATTGATCACCTAACATCAAAAATTATTAAATTTAAAGCAGGGGATAGTCCCGGGGTGAAAAACGTCAGGATGGTTGATATGAATTTTGGAGGCAAAGGGAGAAATTCCGGTTTTCTATTTTTGTGCGTTTGAGCTTGCAGTAAATTCGGGAATAAAATTAAACTCGCTTCTAATTCGTTGATCTGCTTTAAAACTTTTTAAAAAGATAACTATGAAGGGAATGAAAAAGTTGACCCAAAGGCTGGAGTTTGGCGTTTGACTTCCTCTTCGCCTCACCAGTTCTCACACTTGGCGGGCGAGCCTAGATCTCCAGCGATAAAATTACCCTGCCTTTGGCGCAGTTATGACAGATAGTTTAAAAGAGATGTGCCCCTTTCCTCCCCTCTCCCCAATTCCACTTCTTTTCTATGCAATTGTGAATTCAAGCAATTTATAACGTTCCAGTTTCTTCGGAGTAGTTCCAAATTGTAAAATGCTACTTGCCGGGTGTATCATTTTCCCACCATTGTCATCTCATTCTCTCTGTGTATCTCTGTCTCCCTTGCTCCGTTTTACCGACCAATTTATCCATCCGTTCATCCATCCAGCTCATCTTCCATCTTTTCACATAAAATAGCCATTACAGAGTGCTGTTTTCGATTCTCAAAAACTTTGGAGCATTGTTTACCGATCTCACTTCTTTCATCTCCAATCTACAAACATACACACCTCTTTCTAAATTCACCCATTCTCCTGATTCTCTTTACCTACCACAGGATTTCCCTGCACTTTTGGACAAATGAAACTGTAATGCAAGCTCTCTCTCTATCATCCTTTGATTACAGATGTGCAATCTGTTCACAAGAATTCTCCACCACACACCCTCAATTGCTCCCAGACCGGATTTACATGGCAATGCTATCCCTGCAATGACCAAGCGATTTTTTTCTGTCAAGGCTTAAGGAACCACAAAATATGTTGGCTTACTATCTAATTTGTTGGCCTCTGTTTTAATGGCATAAAAACCCACATGGTCCCAACACCACTATGATATAACTCTTAGAATGAAAGGAAATTGCAAGCAGGGGGAGTAATTTTTGTTTGTTTGTTTAAGGCACTCTCTTTTCTTTTCTCTCTCTCTTACACACACGCGCGCACACACACACACACAAATTACTCTGGTCTTTGATTTGTGTTCCTGCTGATTCTTTCCCCCTGATCCTTTATGTTCTGAGTACATCCTAACTTTAAATTAATCTGTTTTACTGATATGTAAAAACGGAGAAAATTGGGCGGAAGAAGAGTAAAAAAGCGGATGTGAGCAACACCCCCCCCCCAATTAATTTCAAATCCACACAATACTTCTGTTCCTTGCTTAATAACAGGGAAATCTCACAGATTGGCAAGAATCCCTAAATGGATTATTTGGTTAGTTAAGTGAGTAAATGTGCTACTTTCTGAACTTTTAATCTTAAAAACTGGTACTAGAAATACACATTGTGGATGGGTGGGTGTAGGCAAAGAGGCATTGGTCTGGTAAAGGATAGCTAAGGGAACAGAAAATTGCTAAAATTGAAATATATAATAAATAATTAAAGAGTCTTTAATGTGTACTCTTTACAATGGAAAAAGCCTAGTCTTTTTCAAACCTGTTTGTGTATTGCAGAAAAGTTTCACTATTCAAACTTCACAATTCAGATGGTGAATTGATTTTAAATGATGCAAAATTTTTGAAACTTTAAATCTGAAAATAGGTAAACTCGAAAGTTAATCCACTGATTGATTTGTCCTGTGCTAATAGTTATTTACTGTTCAAATATGAAGACAAAAAAACTTCCCACAGTGCCAAATCCTGGAAATAATAACTGCTTTCAGTGTAACACATGTATTTTGATTTTATAGCTTTTAAAAAGAATAAATCAATACCTGAAAATGACCCGAAAGCTACTGTATGCTATTCTACCTTTTAAATTGGATGTATGTTTTAGTAGTAGGGAGAGATCAGTTTTCAGTAATCAATATTTCGGGCCAAAATAATTCCTCAGTTTATTGCTATTTGTTTGTTTGTGTGTTTGTTTATCATCTATCTAACTATTTGTTTATCTATTTGTTTATCCATTTATCTATTTGTTTATCTATTTGTTTGATTTCTATAGCTCCCATCTCAGATATTACATAATACCATAGGTAGTTGAGAATATTTATTTTAATGCGTAGCCCACCACCCTCCTTTTATTTTCTTCTAAATCTAATAATTTTCTTCCTCCTTCCCCCTCTTATTGCTGTGAAAATATAGGGGACCTTATTCTTAGGTCCCTTGGCAAACTTTTATGGTGGGCAAATATTTTTCAACTAATATTTTTATTAGTTGAAAATAACATGAGCCAGCTGTAGGGCAAAGAAACTCTTTTCTATGCCCTGTTATTGTTAGAGGATACTGACAGGGCTTTCTTTAAGCTCAGAAAATTTCTCTTGACCAGTTTATGGCATAAGTATGTGAAGAATTAATAAAGATTAACAGTATTTGTTTACAGAAGTGTGTATCTGGTGTTTTACTGAAAAAATGCCCCATGTTTCTGATCCCCTCCCTCCTATTTCCTCTCCATTCTTTCCTGTCTTTTTGCTTTAGCAAAATCCAATTTTAGAAAGCACCAGGAAAAGTGCTGCTGCTGGTGGTAGGAGATAAATGAAGGGATTAAAACCTACACCTAAATATTTCTTTAGGCAGATGCTAGGCCAGGGAATTATTTAGGGGCAAAAGGAAGGGGAGGAGTTGAAGCAAGCTTAAGCAATCAAAAAAATTTCAATAAGATATATAATGGCAAGCAAGTAAGAATTTTATTTTTCCTTTGTAAATGGGAGTGTTGGAATTCAGCAAATAGCATGATCTTTGACAGAAGAATAAAATTGGTACCATAAACTTAAGATTGGCCTTTAAGCACACCCTGCACACACACACACACACACACACACACAGGGAGGAAGGGAGGGAGGGAGGGTGGGTGGGAGGGGAATTGAATAGCCTCATAAATGTATTTAGGATCATAAAAGTATTCACAAGAGATGAGCTTCTTTTGTCTTACCACAAGTCTAACTGATGTTTATATTGTGGGCATTTATAAAACCTACTAAAGGCACAAAACTCATAACACACACACACACACAAATATTTTGTCTTATCCTCTCAATTTCCTCTTTTCATGCATATAACCATTCAATTTTAATTTTCAGCCATTTGTGTTTAATTTACCTGACTTCCTCTCTAATGTATAATTATCTTTTTAATGGGATCATGGAGGATTGTTTTTTCAAAAAAAAGAGTATGGGGAAACTACCTTTCATTACTTTATCAAAAGGGTTTAGGTAATAATTAACTAGAAGGGGAAATGGGTGTTTGGAGTAAAGTTAAGAAACAAAACAAACTAGCTGCTGCCACCACATTTTTTTTGGAAATCTTTGATTTTAAAAAAAAAACAGAAATGCTGCAAAATGATATTTTAACAGGTTTTCCAGCTCTTTAAAAGTAACAGAGGTGGAAACTATTTATCACTTGGCTATCTTGTTTAATGAGAGGTATCCTAAAATAAAAGTATCTCAAAAATCCTCTATCTGAAAGAGGATTTACCCCATTATAATATTTACATAAATATCATAGTCTATATTAACTGGAGAATTACATATAATTGAGGCATAAAAATAAAATGATTATATTTAGTCTGATTCTGATAATTTAAGTTTGTGTGTGAGAGAGAAAAAGAGAGAAAAGGGGAGGTTCTACTCCACAATAGTCTATGATTAATAAAATTTTGGTTTATACTTACAGACCAGCCCACTCTAACCCTAGAAAAAATTTGAACAGTAATAGCAAACTATGTCTTTTAGTCGAAAAATGGAATAGGTTTGTCAGACATACATTGACAAAAAGCACCTTATTTTTATCACTTTACCAGAAACAATTAAGCAAAATATCTTACATAGTTCCTTAGGAAAAATATTCTTTTTAACTGTTACAAACACACACAGGTCCCATCTGAAATATTCCTATACATTCCGAAAGCTGTAAAAATATTTCATGCAATTTAAAAAGAATAATCTGTTACCATGAATGCACTCTAACACTCTACTAACACAATTTTAAGTAAAATAGACGGGTAGAAATTCTCTTCAGTCCCGTTTCCAGATTCTGTAAGGCATGCCTAATCCATTACATGACAAAAATACATTAACTGTAGAAAATGAAAATCTTGGTCTAGTTAAACTAGTTTTCATGGGAAATTAATCATTGTACAGCATGGAAAGCAACTCGAAGAGTTATTTAATTGGACGGTAGATGGCAGCAAACAGCACCGAATGAGAAGGCAGAGGAAGAGTAAAAAGGCGAACAGTTAAAATAAAAGAATAGGTGCTCGGTTGGGGAGAGGGAAATTGCACGCATATAAACAACTTAGCTGTGTTGTTTAAGCAATAGGAATTCTTTCACGAGTGGCCTTTATCTAAATGAGCATAACCCACTTACAGGCCATCTTTTAACTTGAGAGTGATACTCCCCCACAAGAGCAAAAAAAGGCCATAATGAACACATGAATATCGGAGAACAAGCGTTTAGAAATTCCACTAGTCTGAAAATGGAATAAAACCTATTGTATTAATACCACAACAACAACCATGATTCAACTCTCAAATGTCTGGTGGATAGAAAAGAAAAGTACAGAGAATCAGAAGGACCACATTAAATCTATATCCAACAGTCATAACTACATATGAAAATGCAGAAGACATATTATTCAAACGTTTTCATTTTCCCCCTTTTCTATTTTGTGCCATTGTGATTTATTTGCAGCAAGGTAACGTTGATAAAGAAACTTCAAAGGCTAGGAAGTTAGATCATTTTTGTTTTTAAAATGCTTAACTAGCTGTTGAATACATTTCAAACTGTATAAGCAGTATTCGGTTCCAGGTAATAGTAATTATTTTTCAATAATATTTTTCAGATACTTGAACACTTTACTGGCAAAGGTTTAATTGAACACATCAGCCAAGAAACATTTTAAATTATTCTGTGAGGATCCCTCGCTCTTTTAAAAAGAAGCATATCAATTAGAATCCATTAGAAAATATTACTATTTATAGAGCAACAAAAGGAAAAACAAGATTTCTAAATACTGATGGAACAACATGTACAAACATTATTATCATCTCTATACAGTAGGGCCGTATCATGGAACACACATACATACAAGCACGTGCATTTTCTGTTAACGCCCAAATGTAGGCAGTGGATTATAGTCTGTTACCGCCCTTATATTACAATTTTGGGGTCTCTTACATCTTTAGTTTAAAACCTAGTGCAGTTGAAATTTTCCCTTAATTGTATTTATTAACTGTTGTGACCATTCTCTGTCTTCTGTCTCTCTTCACCCTCCCAGCCTTACACAGACGGAACAGTTCGTTAGAAGAAAAATCACCTACGTCCATACAGAACACCCTGGAGAAAAGGATCTAAATCGAACTGGCTGCTGTACAGAACTTCTTAAAATGAGTGGATTCGCTCGCTGACAAGTAAGTCTCGATAAATCGTTCTTCCTGGGATGGGGAAGAGATTTGAAGGGTAAAAGAAAGAATGAAAAGAAGCCTACAGAAGGGGTTGTTATTCCCCCTATGTTAAATATATATATATATATATATAAATATGTAACTATTGAGGTATACTCAATAGGAATTCTCTAGGTGACATGGATATCTTAAGCCCTCCCCCCTCCCCCTTCCTTCCTTTCCTTCCTTCCTTTCCTTCCTTCCTTCCTTCCTTCCTTCCTTCCTTCCTTCCTTCCTTCCTTCCTTCCTTCCTTCTCTTATACAATGATACATTTAACAATAGTTTTTTACCACTTCATATTTTATATATATATATTTATATATATTCATATAAAAAAGAAAGCAAATCTGTATTCGGTTCTTTGCCTCCTTCAAATAATATCAGCTTCAATTTTAGAAAATTGTGAGCTTACCTTTTGACGCCCATCTTTCTCTGGATTGGGAGGAGGAGGATGAAGAGGAGGAGGCGAAGGAGGAGGAAGAGGGGGGGGGGAGAGATTGAATTGCGTTTGCTTTTATATGTAAGCTGAGAAATATTGTCCCAACCTGATAGCCGTCCATTGCGACTTCTGATAGCTTTTTCCTTTGCCGCGTCCTTTTGTACAGAAAATGGAGTAACTTCCCTCTTTGAAAAATGACCAAAGCCTCCAGCCGGCACCGATTCTCCATTTCCCTCTCCATCATTCGAGAGAGAACCCGACTCAGTACAGAGAGAATTGGAAAAGGAAGGATAGGTGGGGATCAATAATATTAGCTATTTAAGGTTAGTCCCAAATATCTGCGTGCATCTGTGCGAGTGTGTGTGTGTGTGTGTGTGTGTGTGTGCATGAGAGAGAAACTGTGTGTGTGTGTGTGTGTGTGTGTGTGTGTGTGTTTGTGCCGGCGCTTCCCCTGCTCCTCCTCTATTTTTAGCCCTATTGAGCTTATACATGAAAGTAAAAAAAAAATGTTAAAAGAGACGACAGTCCTACAGAGGACAGTGATCCGACCCAAGGTACAGCGGCCAAAAGAATGGTAGAATAACCACATGGGAAATCATAAAAAGTTCATGTTCACGGTTAGCAGTCCACATGACCAGCTCTGGCCAATCGCAGAACCCAGCCACTCATAAAGTTCTATCACAAAGTTGTAAATTTTCATAAAACAACAAGGAATTTATTGCATTTCTTCATGACTGCTTTAACAGCAGTCTTTTTCTCAGCCGCCATCTTTTCTTTAAAAAAAGAGGGAGAGTAGAAGAGAGAAGAATATACGAAGATTGGGGAGGGGGGGCTCCAGATCTCGGCAGGGGGCCTTAAACGACCCCTCCTTCATTAAAGGTTAAAAGAACCTCCTCTGCGAAGCCACCTCTCTGCACTAAGCCCTCCCAAGCTTTCCACCCTTCTTTCGCTATAGGGATTCACCACCGTCCCCATACCTGTAGTAGTCTGGAAATGCGAGAGGGAGGCACAGAAGCACTTGTTCTGAAATTATGTTTTGTTTCCTTTAAAGCAAAAGTAGTTCTCCATAGCTTAATCGGACTGGGGTGGGGAAGAACATTCTCTCCCGTGATTTCTCTTCCGGAAATTCGCTACTAAATTTTAAACATTAAATGCCCCAGTTTCAAGACATGGGAGAAAAGAAACAAGTGTATAATCGGGTCGTAAGAAACATATTTAACGGAGTCAGGCGTATAGATGTTATTATATGTATGCATTTGTATATATATGCATGTGGAACATGTATATTTACATATCTATGCGTGTGTGTGTGTGTGTGTGTGTACACACAGACATACAAGGAGGGAAAGAAAAAGAAAGAGGGAGAGAGAAAGAAAGAAAGAAAGAAAGAAAGAAAGAAAGAAAGAAAGAAAGAAAGAAAGAAAGAAAGACGGGGCGTATACCCGCACAGGCGCACTAAGGTTTTTGAAGGCGTACACACTACCGCAGTGGTACATGCCACGAACACAATAGTAGTGGTCCAATGCAGCAAAATCTCATAAGGTGAGTGATAGGACAGTTCAGGAATTCTGTTTCTGTCCTTAGAACTGATCCACTGAAATGACTTATTTTGCTTGAAAAAGGAACATAGATTTCTGCTTATTTGGTCTTTCAGATCCAAACCATTTCAAAGAAGAAATTATAGTATTCCCTCTCCTTATTTGTCTGGATATATTCAGACGGGTATAACTGACATGTTTTTGTCATGCAACCGTCAATTAACAGGGCAAAGCGATTATTTTCTAATTTATTTTGATAATTTTATATGTGCGTATCTATTTCACCTATCTTTCTATTGCACGCACATACTCACGCCCAATAATACACATCTCTTCTGTGTGGTATGGGTGAGGATAAGTGTAACTGTATGCAATATTATAAGATCTTATCTAAATCTTATCTATTTCTTTTCATAATCTATAAATAATATTTTTAAAAAATTCTTTCTCCGAAATATTAGTGTACAGTTGAAGCCAAAGATATAATTGAAAGCTACTGGAAAGAAGAATTTTAAACATCAAAATAATGTTACAGAAAGTGTGAGTGAGTAAAAAATAATCTATTTCTCATCACTTTATTTTTACTTTAAGTTTAATTAAGAGATGGGTGAAGCTTCGCCTTGGTTTTTCCTATTTGTCACTTATCTTTACATTTTGACCATTTAGCACCTTACCACCAATGAAAACAAAAGCAACTCTGTATTTTTCAATCATAAAAAATAAAATACTAAGTATTTAAGATACCACTTCTCTTCTAGTTCTGCAATTACTGTTCCAGGATGTGAAAGTACAAAACTGAAAAACTAAACTGAAATGATATGTTGAATGTTTCTGAAATTTGTTACAAAGTTATGTTGCCTTTCTGAGTTAAATCACTCTCATTTGTATTATTTTTTATTGTTAACTTTTACTTGCCACAGATAGATGTCCCCCTATAAAAAGCTGAAAGGTTAAATAAAGGTACAAATTGAGATAAATCTAAGGAACTGAACATTCATATTTGGAATTTCATTTTGTTAATGTTATTATTAGTAGCATCCGCGTATCTTTTTTGCTGTTCTTTTGTCTTTTGAAGAAGCTGATTAAGAAAAAGGGACTCGCAGAACAGAGTTTCTCTTCTTTTCTTAACCAAGGGTCTTGTAGTCAACCCTTAAGCAGAAAACCACAAACTTTAAGCCTTCATTCTGTCCCCAAAGTGGCCAAATTACTGACATTGGTAAGCTCATATGCCCGATATGCAGTGAGAATAAAATTAATTTGTGATTTTAACATGATGTGGTCAACTGAGGAGGATGCTGAATTTTTGCAATAGAATTGAAAGGAATTTTAAAATATGCATAACAATACATGGAATAAAATAGGAGTAGGAATTGGGAAGGAATATTTGAAATCTGCTCTCTCAAAGCATAGGCACCAGTTGGTGGACACAGGAAAGCTTCCCTGTTCACACTAAATAAATGATATCTCCTACCCATGTAAAGCAGTTCAGTGTCACTTCGCACTGTGAGATGAACGCCATATAAGTTTGACAAATAAATAAAAAAATACAATCATTACTGGACACAATATTCATAATGTTATTTTTAATTATTTTCCCTTTTTCTACGCATAGTAATCACAGAATACAAATCAAAAAAGTTGGTAAACTATTAAAGAATTTGCTATCTATCATATACATTGGTTTTACTCAGCACAATATTAATTTCAGATTCTCTAGTAACGGTAAAAATGAAGTGGTCCATTGGCAAACATGTAAAAATATACATCAACAAAAAACAGAATGAAATAAAATAAGCAAGAAAAAAAAACAGCACCAGTAATCAGACGTAGAGGCACAAACCTACGAAGAGGAAGACAGGAATCTTATAGAATTATATACAACAATCTTCTTCTGCTAAGTTTTGTGTTCCCTTCATACATTTGGAGTTCACGGTTTTCTAAGGAAAAGTGCTAACCACGTCCACATTTTTACTTCATAAACCATTTCTTTTAAATTACAAGAGGATCAAAAAGAGAGAAGTTTTAAACAAGAAAATTTACAAATACTTGGACTATATGTATACCCACATAAAAACAAAACAGTTACCTAGATCTGATTCTAAAGAGACATTTAATAGGTAGATTTCTTTTTGTTGTTGTACAAAAACAAAATAAGAGAGAGTAATGTTAATATAGGTAGTTTCCCAAGTGTCAAGAAGCAGAAGAAAGAAACAGTTTGCTTAGATGTTTGTTTCTTGTTTCAATGTACAGTCTATTATGTTAATTTTTACATTTTCCTCTAAATTTGTGTAACAGTGCGGTCAGATTACTTTCTTTCTTTCCCTCTTTCTTTTCTTTTCTTTCCTTTTTCCTTTCCCTCTCTTTCTATTCAGTTCCATTCTCTCCTTTCCATTTCCACTTTCATCCCTTCTTTTTCTTTCACTCTTCTTCATCTTCTTCAGCCTCTGGTTTTTCCTGGCTATTTGAGCCTGGCCCTGCAGGTTTGTTTTCTTTTTTCCACTTCATCCGTCTGTTCTGGAACCAGATTTTGATCTGTCTTTCTGTAAGACATAAAGCATGGGCTATCTCAATGCGTCGCCTTCTGGTCAAGTAACGGTTGTAATGGAATTCCTTCTCCAGTTCCAGGGTCTGGTATCTGGTATAGGTCTGGCGGCCTCTCTTTCTGTCAGTTCCTGAAAAATAATAAAATAGAATTTTACAAGCTTACTTTGGTTTTTCACTTCTTTATGTGCGTCTGTGTGTGTTTTAACATGTTTACCCGCAGGCACATTCACAATATACATATGTTTTAAACTACCTAGTTTTAATAATATATTTTCCTTATATAAAATCTGTATGTATTTTGTCACCATTCGAACAAATTAATAGAAAAGTATGATATTGCATACTTTGAATCTTTTTCAGCTTCTTTAGGCAGGAATTTAATATCAGTTCTATAGTTCAAATAAATAATGCAATTATTAGGTGCACAATTTAAGTTTACTGATACTTATTTGGAGGCATATCAGGTTGAGGTTAGGACAAGGATTGAAGGAATTTGGGAAAATTTAATGGTGATGCAAATTTTGTTTAGGGAGATTCAATGCATTATTTTTTTAAATGTCAAGGTTCCTGTCACTACCAATAAAGATCAATAAAAATTATTGTTGAAAAACGCAAGCATGAATGAAAAGTTCTATAAAAAGCTTGCTACTTATTTTCTCATAAGATGTGTGATAAGAGTTAAATCATGCAAGAATTGAGGTGGATGAAATTACAAGGAAGCTTCTTCCCTGCAAAAATTTCCACATCTGGTAAACTTCTTTAAGTTAGTGAAGGTTAATGTTAGGGTAAAGTTACTTCCTTCCTTTTCCAGGTTGTGTTTTGTTTTATTCTACACCTCCCCCTGAGGGGGGAAAAATGGTATTTGGATTTTTTCATTAGGAATTTCGGAAGCTGCTGGGCTCAGTTAGTCGATATGGGAATTCCTCAAAGCAAGCGTCCTGTCTTTGACCACAAATATTTTACTCCGGCATCCAAAGAATCTGGATTCAAACCAGAAATCAATTCTGCAGTCATTTCTTGCTGGCCTGATACAACTAAAGGCTTTTGAGTAAATGGATTTTATCACCGGTTCTTGCCAGAGTTAAAAGACCCCCCACTTTACCTCTCTGAAATGTGTTGATTAACTTAGTGTGTTTATTGTTTAGCAAAAAAAGGGAGAGGGGGTGTAGGTCTTTGACTCTGTAAAAAGAGCAATAAAGCAGGATATAAAGAGAGAAAAAAATAAGCTATCTCGGGGATGTGAGTTGTAAACTCTGCTGAACAGAAGGCTGTAAATGGCCAGTCTTGCTTTGGCAGTGGAATCTCCCAATTCCAGGCAAGGCTCAAGGAAATGCAGGAGGTGGGGGGCATGAGGGGGGAGGGGGAGATAAGAGACAGAGGAAATAAACCCCAGTTTTCATTGCATTTGTCGAAATGGGGAAAGAAGCCATCAGACTTCTTTCAATAAGGGTGGTGGTAGTCCTGCTTGTGCTCCGTCCTTCAATATTGTCTTGTCTTCTTCCAGCACCAAAGCATAAAGAAGAATTTGCCCTGCTACCAGGAGCTGCTGCTATTGCTGGTTTCTATAAAGTGGAGGGAAAAAAGAAAGTTCTTGTTTGCTTCTCCTCCACCCCACCCTACAATCACTAAAGTTGGGCTTTGACAAGCAATCTCTTAAACCATGGTTTATGGATTACCTAATAGAAAAGTTAATCTATTATGGTATCCCCTGAAATTACTGAAGCTACCGTGCCTTCATGTTCATACACACACAGCCTTTGTTTCCCCCTCATCCCCTTTGGTCTCTTTTCATGCCATTTGGATAGAGACCTAGCCTGAATTTTTGCCTCAATCCCCACTTTCCATTCCAGAGGTATCAAATAATTACATGGGGCATATAGTACTTTTAAATAGAACTTTACCAGGGCATCAGTCAGGTGCCTCCACAAGCTGGGGACTACAGCTTATATTGTAGCTGACCATGATGGTAGATGTAGTCAACACATCCAAAGGGCATTGGAGTGAGGAAAGCTGCACTGGACTATCACTAGAAAATTGACAGATTTCAAAATAGTCATGGGTGATAGAATTGCCAAAGAGGGAGCCCTTCCTATTCCTATAGACATCCATTTAGTTTTCTGCCTATTGATCTGTGGACAACCTCAGACTGATCCCTCTCACATTGAAATGACCACTTTCACTAACATTCTAGCTGTAGAAGAATGTGGGAAATTGGCCCTTTGCAATGTTCTCATTATCTCTAGCCTTAGTATTTGGGTCCAACGAAAGTCTAATCAATTTTCCTACATTCAATTATTGGGGAGGTAGGATCTCTCAATGGTTGATTCATGCCTTCCTCCACCTGTTAGTTCTTAAGAAGCATAAGCTTGAAAAAGCAATATTAAGAGACATCACCTTTTACAGTAGGTCCTACATATGATTACTCATAGGTAAATACTAGGTATTTCCCTTCAGACATGAGTGCATAGGATTGCAACATAAACATATTTCCCTTCCACTTCAAGCTTGAAGTTTCTGTGCTCCTTAGAAGTCTGCCTCTATTGGTTTTAATACAATGTGGTTGTTCTACTGGGATCCTGTAACAGTAATTGGTATAATGGAGTTGATTTGTGGGAGTAAGAAAGGGAATCACCAATCCCACCAAGCATGGAAGAGAAATCTGGCTCTCAAGAGTAGCACAGAGCTATTACTGGATGTGATAATGGTGCTATAACGGGTTAAGGACAGTTGAGCTTAGAAAGCCCAGTGATGGAAGCTTCCTTTCTTCCCTCTGGGTTTTGCAAGGTGCCTTAGAGTTTAACTTACATTGCCTTTCCTAACAACAGTACAACATTAGGTAAAAGACAGAGAAAAGTAGGCAGGTAAGACTGCTGGTACTTAATACAGACTACACACAATTCGGAAAGGGGATATTAAGTGTAACAAGCTCAACCGGTGCATCTTTTCTACTCTTACCGACTCCTTTGGTTCCACAAATCCCTTATCTACATTCACGTTCCAAAATCTGAAATACGCACATATTTTAATTTAATAAGGGAGCAGGGAGGGGGGGAATGATCTGATTCTCTTTCCAATTTCCAGAATCTGGTGAGTCTGAAGTGCATCTGTAATTGCACATCCTAAGGAGAGGAAGGGCAGTGTGTGTGTTGTGTGTGTGTGTGTGTGTGTGTGTTAGGATTCCTGTTCTGATGGAATGGCCCTTTTGAAAACAAAACAAGCCCCACCGTGTGTGTGTGTGTGTGTGTGTGTGTGTGTGTGTTTAAAAATATTTCTACTGTGAAATCGAAATTGATGGCTTTGAAATCAACAAGAATCAACCTCCAGAGCAGGATCTGAGAGAAACTTCTGAGATTATGTGTTTGCAATCCCTAAGGAAGGTAGGGAAGGGAAGGGAAGGGAAGGGAAGGGAAAGGGAAGGGAAGGGAAGGGAAGGGAAGGAAAGGAAAGGAAAGGAAAGGAAAGGAAAGGAAAGGAAAGGAAAGGAAAGGAAAGGAAAGGAAAGGAAAGGAAAGGAAAGTGAAACAAGACCGACTTTTTCATAGTCTGTCTCCTTCTTCTCTTCCACCCTCCCTTCTAATAGTACAGCGTGGTTTTCCGAAAACACCCAGTCTTTGGCACACAGGAAGCCAGAAGCAGAAACAACAGAAGAAATAAATATTTAACCATTTGTTTGTTTAAGGATTACTTTTGTAGGGGATCTCAGCGAGAGAAGGGGGAGGGGTGGGAGAGATTCCTTTGGAGGCAAACGTCATAAAAGGAGTTCAGCACCATCTTATCCTCCCCCACCCCCAATATTACCTCTCCCCCCCCTTTCCCCGGCCGCTGATCCTGGTTTCTCCCCGAGGCTTTCCCGCCACCTCCACCATTCTCCCGAAGGATCTCACCTGTGCTTCGCATCCAAGGATATATTCGCAAGTTGCTTTCGTGCCGCAAGTCCGTGTCCCTCTGGTCGCTTTTGTTACAGTTGGGCTTGGACGCGTCTCCCGGACACATCATGGAGAGATTTTGCTCAAAGGGGGAACAGTGCATGTTGAAGGAGCTGGTGTCCAGACCGTAGCCGCTGGAATACATGCCGGGGGGCTGGGGGTGCATACCTCCCCCGCTAGGGTAGAGACCAGGCATGGAAGCAGCGAAAGAGGCCGTGGAACTGGAGCCATAGCCGGTGCGCTGGGCATTGGAAGCGAATGCGCAAGAAGTTTGCTCGGGAAATACTCCGGAGGGGAAAACCGAATTTGCGGCCTGATATTTAGAAAATAAAGCATTCGCATAATACAATGAACTCATAATCTGGCCGGGTGATTTGTAGGCCGGGACGTTTTAGTGTCGGTTTTACGAGGTACCGTGATATATTACGGAATTAGACTCCAGATTTACACCAAAAAGACCCCCTTTTTCCTCCCTTGGCCACGTGACTCCAGTCCACGTGATCCGAATAGCACCAATCCGTTCCGACCTTCCTCCTCCCCTCCAACTCTCCCTCCCCCCCAATTGAAACTGTACCCCCCCCCCCTTGTAATATGGAAAAGGAGAAAAACACTATGTATGGAGTAGTGGCCGGAATTTATACAATACGATGCATTATTGATGATAGGATAGATACTGAATCTCCCAAGCTAGAAGCGGGAAGGAGCGAAATCATGCGCGCGGAGTCAGGAACCCACCGTCTGCTGTATCAGTTCTCAAGTAAAGCTAGCAGGGAAAAGATGCAGGAGGGAGGCGGTGTGGCAAAGCAAATAAGAACGATTTGCAGTGGGTAGTGGCTACAAGCTAGAGCAAGGAGAGAAGAAGAAATGCCGCGAAATCAACGGTGAGAAGTGAGATGCAGGAACAGAGAAACGCACCCACTTGGTCGATCCAAGCAAGAAAGGCAGCCTTAGGGATTACACAGGCAGATTTCTTTCCACGGGTTTGATTTTGTGTTCCCTCTCTCTTTGAAGTCTCTCCAGACTGGATATACACATACAGATATAATTTTCTCCTTTCTACCCCTGTTCTCCCTCCTGCTTAGTACCCAAGAGGAAAAAGCGGGCTTGAGAGAGTCAGAGAGCGAAGAGAGATGCCCGCCCTAACTCGCGGTCTCGGGGCGGGTTTTATAAGCCCACATTCCACTGGCATCTGCCGCCGCTCCCCATCCCCACCCCCCGCGACGATACAGTCTCTGACCCGCACCAGCATCGCCCATCCGAGCACTGGGAGACTTACTATTTACTATTTCAGTTGCTACCTCCCCATCCCTCCCCGCTCCAGTAGCTCCCCTTCTGAATGCCATTCAATTCTATATGTAATTTATTCCACTGCCACAGGCGTTGAGCCTCGGAGCTCGCTTTGCTTTTTCTGGTGGCGGAAGGGGGAGCGAAGGGGGGGGGGCGAAGGAAAGATTACAACAGATCTCTATTTAAGCGTGTCAGCTCTTCTGCTGGACTCAATTATAGGGAGAAGGAAAATGTGACCAGCTGGTTACTCTGCTTTTTTGCTGGGGAAGCAAGGAAAGCTTCCAGAAGGGAAAAAAAAAGGGGGGGGGGGCAGAGGGAAGAAAGATTAAAAGGCGCACTGAAACTTATCAAAGCCCTCTGTGACAAATAAGAATAAAACTGGCCTTGCAGATTGGCCGAGGTCCTCTTTTCAAGGTTAAGTTGCCCCCCCCCAAAAAAGAAAAGTGGGGAGGGATATGGAGGGGCATGTACATATCACGAAGTTCCTCATGGAAGGGTGGGGAGTACCAAAACTGACAAGCTTCCAGAGTCTGTTGGGCTGGTGGGGGGGCGGGGGGGTTAAGTCTCCTGTTAGGAGCAACAAGGTGGAATTCAGCAATGGCAAAATAAAGGCACAGGCAGACATAATTAGTATAACTTTTCTGAAACTAAAAATATTTAGCCAATCTCCTAACCTGAAGCCAGGATAAGTCTGAGACACCTTTCATAGGAAAAGAACTCCATCTTCTCTCTCTGCCTTCCTTCCCTTTTCCCAAACTTCCACCAAAATTTCAGGTGTATTTTTCCCTGAAAGCCATAAGTTTCTTCTGTGTCTCTTAGAAGGCTTTCCTGAATGGCAGTAGCTGTTTTGGATGTGTATTTATTTTCCCAACCCTTCTCTTCTAGATGTCCAGGAAGAAGTGTTAAGCAGAATGAAAAAAGAACAATGTCATGGGGAAATTGTGGCTTGCAAACTTTATTTTAACTCCTTTCTTCTGCCGTTTCCAGCTTCAACAATAGAACAAGGTGAAGAGAGAACAACAAAATATAGCATTAGTTTCCCCACCCCCAATAAAGTAATTCACGTATACAGTATACATTCTCTTTTTTCACAGTAAACCTAGGGGGGAGGAGACAAAAAAAAAAAAAACAGAAGGGAAAAACACTTTTTACAACTTCTTCCACTGTGTGCATGCCAACTAAATGGGAAAGGCAAGAGAGAAAACGAGAAACACATTTTTTATTTTTATTTTGTTTTCCCTTTTCTTTCTTTTTTAAAAGGTAAAAACACTTAAAAAGACAGATAAATAAAACAAAATGTGAATCCAAAAGGTAAGAGCGTCTGTGACAATCAAAAATGAAGACAACTACAGCATAAATAGGCAGTTTCATGTTGTTGGGTATATTTTCAGAGCTACCTGCAGAAGGGGAGTTTAACCACAACACGAGAAAAAGGCAGAAAGAGACAAGGAATGAGAGGGACACCCGCACACACACACACTCACAGAGAGAGAGAGAGAGAGAGATGTTTCAGAGGAGGGATGAGAAAAAAGAAAAATAGGAGTAAGGAAGAAAGTCTTCAAAAGTGCAATGTTGTGTATATTTTGTACATCATTTCCATAGCACTGGTCTCAAATAAGAGAAGGGGAAGAGAAGGAGGGGAGGTGGAGAAAAAAGAGAGAGAGGGAGAGAGGGAAATTTTTCACAGCCATGGTTAACAGAAGCTATTGCATTACACTATTACTAATTCTTAACTGGCCAGAAGATGAAAAATAACAAACAACAAGGCTAAAAAGACCCCAGGATGTCTCGGTTTTTTTTTTTTAAATATATAGTTCATTGTATGTATCAAAGGACAATCAGGAGAAGAAGACGCTCACAGCTATATTGTTTTACAGCAATAAAAGGCGAGATTCCCCTCCCCAAACAGTATTTATCCTCCCCCCGTCGGAACCACCGCTCACATTAACTGGAATTAATGGAACGACGGGGGTGGGGAGCGGCTTTCTGAGGCTTGCCTGTCCAGTCTTCCAGCGCCTACTTTTTGTCCCCCGTCTGTGCTTCTCCGCCCTCTTCCACCTCCTGAGCCCTTTCCATTTTCTGTTTCTCCAATTCTTCTTGCTCACATTTGCTGCTGGGGAATTTATCTTTGTTGTTCTCCTTTTTCCACTTCATCCTCCTGTTTTGAAACCAGATTTTCACTTGCCTTTCGGTCAGTCCCAGGGCGTGCGAGACTTCAATTCTCCGCTTTCGGGTCAGGTAAGGATTAAAAAGGAACTCTTTTTCCAGCTCCAGGGTCTGGTAGCGACTGTAGGTTTGCCGGCCTCTCCTCCGTCCAGCGGCTGCTGGGGTGAGGGGAAATAAAAAAGGAGATTGAGAAGACACAGCCACCAGGTTAGGGGACAGAGGGAGAGAGAGCGAAAGACGCGCGCGCGCGCACACACACACACACACACAGACACACACACACAGACACACAAAGGCAGCGGCGGAACTGCCCTTCTTGTACGGTACAAAGGGGAGGTTAATTACACAGCTATGGATGGAGAGGGGCACTGACGAAGAGGTCCACAGATGCTCTCCCTCTCTGTTAGCCCGAACTCCAACCTCACCCGGGTTCCTGGGTAGCTCACTTCGCTCTCTCCTTTCCTCCCATCCCTGTCATTTTCTTGGGGAAATTATTCCCTTCCCGACATCCCAGGTTTCTGGCAAGAAAGCCCTCCCCGGCCCTTAAAACAACCGCCGCCGCCGCCTGCCCCCCTCGCATCTCCAGAGATTTAAAAGATAATAACCAAAGCGGCGAGAGAAGGGAGGGAGGAGGCGGAGGACGCCAAGGAGAGACACAAAAAGGGGGTCTCGGAGGTTGTAAAAGTACCATAAACTTTAGGGGAAGCTTCTCCGATTGAAAGAAGGAGGGGAGAGAAGTCCAGTTCTCTCCATTCAGGAGAAAAGGTTCCTTTCAGGGTAATTAAGCGATAAAGCAATTCAGAGGTGCAAAAGTTTGCGCTCATAAAACAGTACAAAGTAACCAAGGGTTGAGGTAGGGGGGAAGGAGGGAGGGGATGAAAGATAGTTGAAGAGATGGGAAAAAAGGAAGGCGAAATTGTTTTATGGATTCAGGAAATGCCTTCTCGGCGGCTGGACGCCTGGCCCTTCCTGAGATGCCTCCTCACCTTGCGGTCTCATCCAGGGAAAGAGTTGTGTGGGAGACGGGCTCTGCTCCGAATTGTCCGCGTCCTCTCCCAGGCCGGTGGAGGCTAGCTTGCAATCCGGATACTGCACCAGGTCGGATTCCTGAGCGCTGAAGAGGCTTTGTCTTTGCAACGGGTCATAGCCGTAGAAGTTGCTGGGATCTCCGTGGCATGCTACGGCGCAGGGATTCTGTTGGTAAGGGGAGCTGGAGAGAGAGGACGCCCCGTGGTAGAACTCCTGGATCTGGGTGGGGTGCTGGAAAGTGCCCCCCGTGCTCGGCCCGTACACCACGGTCGGTCTCCCTCCGAGTTCCTGGGCGAACCCACAATCGTAGAAGTTGGGGCGCAGGGAGTCCCCAGTTTTGTACTTGGAGAAGAGGGAGTTGACAAAATAGGAGCTCATTGTCATATAAATAGCTTATTTTAAATAGGTTTAGATCTAGGTATCAGGGTTAGGGGAGATGAAAAAACACAGGATGTTAGAAGATAACGAAGAGACGCCAACCCACGGATCTTTGTGATTTCCAGGAATATATACAGATATGCATAGATTTTTTTTAAAAAAAATCCTGAGGATGGAGTCAAAACTCTTTTCCAATGAACATGGTATCGGATTCCGCTTTTTAAAATTGCTGCTGTTGTTGTTTGTGACTGTTGTTATTATTATTCCTCTCTGTATGTGTGTCTCTCTTTCTCTCTCTTCTCCTTTTTCTTCTTTTTTTCCACCTTCTTCTTTAACCCCCCCTTAAAATATATATGTATATATATCGGCACTTAAAAAAAGTTCTCGCTTTACATTTCCAAGGCGAGGTGCCAGTTCATAAACAGTTTTCCGTGATTTACTTCGGAGCAAATGAGTTTGTTCATATTTCGCAGTGTCTTTTCTGGATCATTTGCATCTATTACGGAACCCTCATCCTATTGGTTTCCACATACTCCACACGGACTCTGAACAGCCTGCGAGCAGGAAGGAGAGTGAGTGGGAGACAGAGAAGGAAAGAGAGAGAGAGAGAGAGTGAGAGAGAGAGTGAGAGAGAGAGAGAGAGAGGAGAGCGCGAGGGAGAGAGGGAGGGGGTGGGTGGGGTAAATATAGAGATTAAATATGCTAAACTATCTACGTTAATGAGATATCTCTCGCCTTCGCCTCGCGACAAATCATCTACCTAAGCCCACCCAAAAGATTGATATTTGGGGAGGGTTGAAAAATTAAAGAGAGGCTTTGCTCCCATCGTTAATTTTCATTTTTTTTTTTTAATTTTATTTTAACGAGGCAGTTTTAGCCCTTTGGAAAATGTCAGAGTTGCTTTGGAAAACTGTAAAAAGAGGCCGGATTTAATTGCTATCCCTTTTTTTCTAAAAGCCTCCTATAAATGTAATTGGTATTTTAATACCAAGTTATCAAATCCTACGGCGTCCTATAGCCTCAACATATTTTAAAACAAACGAGATAGTCAGATTTAACATTTTAATGATCAATTTCCTTATTATTGATAAAGGCTTAAGCATCAGCGCCAAAAGAAAGAAATGGTCCATTTGTAACGGCCTCCTCCCCAAAAAAGATAGGGCCTTAAACTGTTTAACAAACTACACTGCACACAAAAAATAAAGCTAAGTAAAAAGATGTGGTGACACACAAATACAGACATACATACAGAAAGAGAGTCAAACAAATAAATATTTAAAAAAGCAAAACAAAACAAAACCACACACACTCCAAGATGTTTTTGCTGGTTATATTGCACTACATAAAAAGCTGTTAGAGGGTTTTTATGAGTTCTTTCTTCCACAGCTATAAAAACCCAGGTTTCGATTGGCGCCTAAACACGATTATTGCAAGATGTTGGGGTGTCAATACTGGATTAAAATGATTATAGTTTTTCATATATAACATTGATTTTTCAGCTCCCTGATATCACCCCTCCTACCACACTCTCCTGTTATGTTCCCCGCCCCCCAATCCTCTTCTGTTCCAGCAGAGAGGAAGATATCTCCCACCTCTCCTTAGCTCCCAACCAACACAGTTGTGAGTCTTCTTAACTGAGCGTTCACATGTGCCATCCTCAGAAGTAGCCCCCCCCCAAAAAAAAAGGCTAGTTCAAACCACAAGGTGCTTTTAACTGGGAAGGATGCTGGAGAAAAATGGAGGACGATGGGGGATGACAAGAGTGAGATTAGGGGAGGAAGGTGGAGTTTTTCCTATTTTCCTGACATCGCTTTAATTTGCTTTCAGCTTTTGCTAACTCAACAATCCCACCACCACCATATGACCACCGGAAAATAAATTCTAGTAGTCCTTTAGCTCTATCAGCAATTATTTTGTTGGAGTTTTCTGTGTCCTCCCTGCTTCAAAAGATGCCAATCCTAATTCTCAAATACAGTTTCCCTACTATATAAGCTTGTTTCTCCAGGTACTCCTTCACACCCTGATATAGAGAGATGTCATTTCTGCATTATCTGAAATTACAGATTTTTGTGCTGTGATCTCACTTTTTGTATTGGGAATCTTGAAAAGGGCCCAGCACTCCAGCTTCTCTTCTTCCGGCACCTTCCCACCACCATACAGTTATATTTGGTTAACATCCCAAAGATGAATCTAAATAATTCCATTCCAAAACAGAAGAGCCCTCTGAAAAGAAATCATTTCAAAGTCCTGTACTTCTTTTAGTCAAAATCCTGAGATATATCTTTTGGTGGGGGGAAATAAGCCATATTACCGTAAGTGTTCAGCTGAGAGGGAAGGAGGAGGAAAGAAACAAAACGAGAAGGCTTTAAATTATGTTTTAAATGTAAGAATAAGTCTGTTTCATTTGTTTAAATGCTATTTTTTTCTCCAACCCTTTTCCCCTCTCTAAAATATAATAATTCCTTGAAATACTTGAAATGAGTGCTTTAAAATAGGGCTTTTATTTCTATATTTTCTTTTCCTGTCCATTGAATGGAAGAAATGCTTTTTTTAAAAAAAGTTTGATTATTGCTATCCATAAATAACAAAACAAAACAGGGGCCAGCTTTTTCCTTCTCCAATATTTTCTTAGATTTATAGGACAACCTTTGGGATCTTTACTGAGAACTTAGCCCCAGTATTTCCTTAACAACTAAGCCACAAACTTTCTGACATTTACCTGTGAAATGCAGTCCTGCACCACTGAATATAATAGGTATTATCTCTGAATAAGGATTGCTCCAAAAGCTTTCTCAAAAATGATTCCCCACAACCAATATGTATTTACAACCAGTCCTCAAATACTTAGAATTTGCTGGCATTAAAAAAAAAAAAATCTACCTGGCTGACATCTCCAACGGCATTTGTTAATCTGCAAATGTTTACTACCAGGATGTGCCTAGTCCTCATTTGTGTGTGTGTGTCTGTGTGTCTGTGTGTATGCTTATGGGGAGGATGAAAGAGAGAGAAGAGAGAAAGAGGAACCAGAATCAAGATAAGATAGCTGAGTTATCCTGGAAGTTAGCATTTTAACCAACGTGCAGGGCAATTTAGTGTTTGATATCCTATGAAGAATTGTCATCAGCATTAAATCATTGGTATACTGTACTTGGGGCCTCTGATGAAAGGCAAATGTTTCTATTATAGGGGATAGGGGAAAGGGGGGAAAAAACCACTAGAGAAAGTGAGAATATAATTTACAAATACCCAGCGGAGGAAAGATTTATTAGAAAATCTTCCCCCAAAATACATCACTTGGTAAATTGTAAGTTCTCATTGTTTTATAGCTCCGTGAGTGGATTAAAAAAAAAGAAGGCTTTTTTCTATTAATTAGCACAAAGTACATCTGGTTAAAAGATTGCAGCTTTTATCTATTTTAGAGTTGCTGAACATTGCCAGGAATTGCAGTAGAAAAGGAAGGATGGGACTCTCCGTTTTCTTGTTTTCTGACTACCCACATCCAATCTCTCTCTTTTTTCCCTTGAAGTTTAGTTTCGTAATGTAGAAAATCCGCTGTGTGTTGTTTAATCAGTTTATGGAATTTTGTCTGTTTCTGACATTTTGTGGGTTTTTTTGTACATTTTTCTTTATAAAACATCTTTATTAAAATGGGTTCTGATTCTAGTTTTTAATCTCTTTTTTCCTTTGCTATTGGGTTCCTTTGTGGGCTGACAATGCTTTTGAATGGGACATTGGAAAATACTTCTTTCACCTACACACAGAGAAACATGTATATAGATATGGGTGCGCATGAGTACACATGTATACTTTTACAAACACACATCTATATCCTTTTAAATAAAGAGAGGATGGTGTTGGAGTTACTTGGTCCTAATTGTATTTTGAAAGAACCACAGGTAAATTTGTCTTTGATTCATGTAGAAGGTCCCTGTCCTTTTCTAATGTAACTAAGCACAAACATAAGATATTCTGGAATTTGTGTTGCCAGACAATTCCTCCACATTCTTCAAAAGCTGGACAAATACACTGGAGAATAAACTGTTCGACAACACTGCAAATATTTAAGTATATTTATGATGATTCTCATAAAATTGCCATACTATATAATAATCTACAATGATTCCCATCAAAGTATGCCCAGATCTCTGTTGGCTGGACAAAGCATGACATCTCCTAGAATTTGTGACCTATTTTTCCTCTCTAGCTAAATAAATCCTACATTTTGAAAATAGCGGTATAACTATCAAATCCTTCTGACATCACAAAACAAGTAGCGGGGCCAAAGAAAATTGCTCGGATTGTGTCGTTTATGCGGTTAAAGAACTATTTGCTTAAAATCACACGCAGAGAGTGGGGTGGCAAGCAGACACATACACACACACACACAAACAAACACACACGTTTAATCATACTCTGGATAACAAGTTCAGCATTAAATTGTTCCCACAAAGCTCTGTTAAGACAAATGGAGTTGCGCAGAAACAATTATACAAACTCCCCTTTTTGGCTCGGGGTCTGTGCAGATCTTCTGGCGGCCTTTGTGTGACAAGTTTTCATCTCTCCTTCTTTGCTCGCCTTCCAATGGACCGAGTATTTATACCTTCTGAGAAGAAACGCTCCAGAAAGATCGCCATGATTAGTCCTATATTTTATGCTCGGGGATTTATTCACAATGGTTTCGAGCAACAATTCCGTTTATTGTTCGTAATGAAATCAAGGTGTTGTAGACTCAAGAGGGAAAGACACTGCGGTCTGGTTATTTCTACCATGGAGTGATAGCACCATCTAACGACCATTTGAAGTAAGACGCCCGTAAAAATAATAGATGGTAATAAGCAAAGATGGGTTAGGGAGATTGGTTGTGATGCTTTTATGGATCCCATCTTTTCTTTTCTATTGTGTGCATTTTAAACGAGTGTTACCAATGATAAATCATGGAGGAGTGTATAAGATTTCTTCTATGACTCTAAGTGGAAAGTGACCACTGTCTCCTCAGAATTCTTGGTTAGTTCTACTGCATTGCTTTCCGTTTTCAGGACAATAAATGACAGAGACGGGGATTCTGCTTTTGAAAACCCACCATTGTTTCAAAGCCCGAGACAAAACAATTGAAGTATTCTGCTCTGGAAGGGAAAGCTTTGGCTGTAGATAGATTAAAAAGAGGGCAGAAAAAGCTTTCCAAAACCAGACTTCTGGCCAGGATTTGGACTGTATGTCTACATTTGGTGGTGATGGTGATAGGGTATTTGGGGTGGGGGTGGGGGAAGAAAAGGGGATGTTGCTGAGAGTTTATGATCCAGGATGCTGGCAACTTGAAAGTGATAAGAAATGGCGGACAAAGGCTGAAGCAATCCAGAACACAGGGTTTTCACAGAATCCACAAGATTTGGATAAATTAAGAAATGTTTTCTTTCTCTCCCCCCCCCGCCTCCTTTATTTAATTTTTCTCCTTTTTTTAAACGTTTCTTATTTCTGGGACAAAATACATCCCTGCTCCTTCTTCCTCCTCTTCCCCCACCATAGAAAGACACTTTGGTAATTTAGGAGCTTCTGAAAGTTTCCTACTCTTGTTTGCTTTACAGTTGCTTAGTTCCTTAACCTTCAGAAATTTATACCCTATAAAGTTTTATGGCGGTCATATTCTTTTATTGCAGCCTACCGCACAGACTTTTCTTCTCTCTTTTATGACAAGCTACTCTCCCACTTCTACTCCAGTAATATCCAGCATCTAGCAATCATTTCATTCTCCTTTTGGAATATATATATTTGTGTGTGTGTGTGTGTATACATACACGTATGCATGTCTGTGGTAATGAAGATAATGTGCTTGTTTTTTTTTTTAAGGCTTCATAATCTTTCAAGAAGTTGTACAATTACGTGGATTGTGGATATAAACAAAAATGGAAGCAACTATGCATGATTTTCTTTTGAGTAGAGAATAAAGATATCCAGATATTGACTTTGGCAAAATCTAAAATATTATTATTTTAATCTGAATTACTTTTTGGTTAAAATTACAAGACAGTTACTGGGCATTGGAAATTTTTTAGTTGGTCTTCCTTCTTTTCTTCCTTCCTTCTCTGAAGCTGAAGAATTCTGGATCATCACCCTTCCATCCTTGTGGGAAAACAACCTTCAGTGTCTACACCTCTTTCCTGTACCAGGTAAACATCTCATTCATTCTCTCACGCATATTCTCTCATTCATTCATCAGTCCTTTATGATTTGTTTTCTGGTCTAAAAGTAACAAGAAAGACTCTTTTAAATTGAAAGACAGAGAATTGTTTTATTTCTGTTTTCTTGAAGAGATTCAGAGATGGAGCCGACTTCACACGGAAAGAAATAAAAATACACTGAGAATGAGCTTTTTCTAAGGACAAAGGAGAGAATCTCCAACAAACCAAATCAAACCTAAAATATCTTTATAATACACGCTAAAGAGCCACTAAAGAAAAACAAACACAAGTGCAAAAATTTCTGCAGTTTTAGAAGAAGCAGTATAACACAATGGGATATATGTCAGGGTCCCCTTTAAATCGATTTTTATTCTGTGGGATTAAACAACTGTAGAAAATACATTTTGACCTTATAGAACTGAAGAAACAATATTTTTTTCAACATTTTTCCTCTACAGAGAGACTTTTTTCTAATGAAATCAACTAGTTTCTCTTATTAATCCATGCATTACCAAAAATGCAGCTTTCAAAAACATCTCTTGTCTTCACTAATAAGGTCTAGGAACGCGTCTATGTCTAAAATCAGTTAATATGCTAATACATGTGTGGAGAATGTTTTTCTTTACAAAATGTTCGTATTAATCTGGAGAGAATTTCAGAGCAGGTTTTCTGCAATGCTCAGGGTGTCTGGTCGGCTTTGAGAACTATTGGAGGCAAATAAATGCCGTGGATAAACCACCAAACCACCTCAAATCCTCCCATATCCTAGCTGGTGCGATAGACTCTCTAATGCTGGCAGTGCTATCTAAAAACCAAACAATACTTCCAGCTTTTTTTTTATTAGGAGAAGTTAAACAGATATATGCAGAAGCTCCGACTTTTTCCTTTAAAGCCCAATATAAAATTGGTTTTGAAAACGGTATGAAGTTAGCAGAATTTAAGCCTAGGTTATACCCTATATTTTTCTCCCACAGCAACAATTTGTTTGCTTTGTAGAGGATTTGCCCAGCAATCCTTCTCTCCTGATCCAAGACAACTTGTCTAGGATGTGGGCATTTCAAGTTTTTGTTTCGCCCCACCCACCCCCAGGAAGCAATTTTTCAAAAACCCGCTAAAATATTATTAAAAAATGTGCTGGAGTAAAAGATTTATTTGTTTGTCATTTCAGAAAATCCTTCAAACCAGGCAATGCTATTTGAAATGTAAAGTTAAAATCTGCCTATCAAATTTGAAAGAATGACGGCAGACAAAAACAATGATAGAAAAATTCTGTACATCACTCTATGAAATTAGATTTTTCTTCTGGGACTCCTGTCTACAAAGAGAAAAACCCTTACATTTAGGCAAGTATTTCCCCCCTTCCTCACCCCTGTTATGTTATGAAAATTTCTCACCGTAGAATGGTGTTATATCTAAAAAGTGGGAGTGCATAATAGCAGTGGAAATCAGTTTAGAAATGTGGAGCCTTTTCTGGTTCTGCAACTGTTTAAAAGCTTAAAATGGTTTAAGCCCCATTTTACATTCTTATAAACCACAGAAAACAAGAGGAAGCTTCACAAGAGCACATTCACGAACAGTTCTCCCTACAGAAACAACAGCCCTCCCACACCATATAAGCCTCTTGCACTAAAGTAACTTACCTACCCCCCCCTCCCTGAACTCCCCTCCATCCAAGCCCTCCAAATGGTGGGGTTGCACTTCAATAATCATAAAGGAAACAAAATCCCAAGTCTGATTATTTAAAAGTGAAGAATGGGGCTACCAAAGACATGGAACCCCCTTTTTATCTAATGGGACTGTTTTTCTGTTTGTAAACAAAGGAGATATAAAACGTATTTAAAATCAAAGAAAGCAATTTCTACCTCAAAAGCAATCAACTACCCTTTTGGGTCACTTTGTGTTTGTGTTAGAATAAATGTGAAATGTGGTTTTATCCTCCAAGACAAGGAAAGGAAGTGGATCCCACAACATTCAAGTATTAAAACTTCTCTGTGAAACTGGATAAGTGAGGGTTGACTCAGAGACCCTCTATCACGCTTGGTACTTTGAGTGCCCTTCTGGATACCGGTAACTCTTGTCCTTAGTAAATTATAGATACCAAAAGCAAAAAGTCCCCTGCTCTTACAAATTTAGGTATCTAGCTTCACATGCAGCTCAAAAGGCTTTTGCTTTCTGACCCTCCTTATTTCCTTAAAAATATCTTAGTGGAGAAATGCGAGCAAACTGGAAAGTTCTCCAACGCCAAATAAAGAGAAGGAAAGGAATAAGCAAATCAGGGAGTGTGGTCTTCCCCAGATGCTGGTGAAAGTTTGCTTTGGGCATTGCTTGGAGCAATGTTCTGACTAACCTTTTTTTTTTTCCTTTCTAAAAGCTGCTCATCAAACAGGCTAAGGGAGGAAAGAGAGATGCCTTCTGAATGCAAGCCCTCAAAAAGTTCATGGTTTATAAATGGTTTTCCTGGAGTTTTCCTCCTTGTACTCCATAGAGGAGAGATCTTATGTGCCTTAACAAAAAGAATGTGGTATGGAGGTTGAATTTGGGTTCACTTGGGCATCTATACAGTTGTTGATTCTGGATCAATCCAGTTCCAGCCTGGGGATGGGTGGGGGAGGACATGCCCTTAGTTGATGGCAGGTTTAAGGTCAGCCTTCTTTTCCTTTCCTTTTCTTGGCTTAATCAATAGCATTCAAAGCAACCCTCCTGCAATGGCTGCCTTTCCAATGCCTTGCATCACAACTCTCCCCATTCTCATTTATTATGGCAAGGGTGGGGGGGTCACACTGAAGCTCACACTGTTTGGAACACTTCAAGTTTGGGAAGGCCTAACCAACGGAAGAAAGTAGCTATGCTTACAGAGTATTGCCTGTCAACAATTACCTTTCTGTGCATAGCATTCCCCCACCCCACCCCCACACCTCTTATTGTTCCTTGTTGGAGTTATCAGTACATATATTTTAAAAGTAGGGAGGATGTCAAATGAAAACAAGCATGTGTAGTCTTCTGAATCCTTTGCCTGCCACCCAAGAGGAGGCCTCTTTCTAGCTTGCTTGCTTCTGAAGTCATCTCAAGCTGAGAAGGAAGTCATTGACCATCAAAAACCATCTAAGTTTGGGAGGGATGAAAATTAGGGTAGAACAGAGAAAGGGGGAAGAAGAAGGAGGAGGAGGAGGAGGAGGAGGAGGAGGAGGAGGAGGAGGAGGTGAAAGTTTCACTCTTTTCCCTGTTCCTTATTCATTTTCTTCATTTTCATCCTGCGATTCTGAAACCAGATTTTGACTTGTCTTTCACTCAGGTTCAGAAGCCTGGCCACTTCATGTCTACGGTCCCTGGTGAGGTACATGTTGAACAGAAATTCTTTCTCCAGTTCCAGGGTCTGGTACTTTGTATAGGGGCATCTTTTCTTCCTGGAGGAACGAGCGTGCAACCAGTTGGCTGCTGGATTACCTGGAGGGGGGAAAAAAACAAACCCAAAAAACAGGGTCACTCAGGAATTGACACCAAATCCTCCAAGGTTCTCAAAATCTCTTTGGATAGACGAACTTTTTAATTATTTGAAGACAAACTCATGTGCAGTGGAGACCTACCAAGTCTTACCTACAATATAATGTTGGGAAAATAGATGTACAAAATATATCTGCCGCATATCAAAATAGTCATGTTTGACCTGCAAATAGCAAACAAGACTTTGGAAAGGAAGGGTGGTGGGGGAAAAGGAAAATCAAAGTGAGTAATTTATTTAAGAGATGGAAAAGTATATTTATTTAGGTATAAAAGACAGGAAGGAAGGAAGGAAGGAAGGAAGGAAGGAAGGAAGGAAGGAAGGGAGGAAAGTGGCACTTTATTCAAAATTTTTAAATGAATCTATTTATATGGTACTTGGATAGGTAAACAATCCACACATATCTTTTAAATATTGGTGTGAAAGGCATATTTTTTGTCAGTATTGACATAAAATAGAAATTCCTTCCTTCCTTCTTTTTCATTTTCATTTTCTTTCTTTTTCTTTTTGTGTACAAGGGAGAAACAAATTACCTGTCTGTTGTCTAGAGCACCCGTGTTTTCATCATGGAGCTTCCTAATCCAGCAAAGTAGGGGATCAAACGGAGAAGGGGGATATCCTCTCTTGAAAGCCACAACAGTCTCCCCAGCATATAGTCCCTTCTGCTTATGGATATTATTTTACCCCAAGCAGAGTTTCAGAAGTAACAGCCCTGATTTGGAGAATTCATGAGACCTTTTATGAGGAGCAGAGAAGGAGAAGCACTGTGGCTAGAAGCCAAGTCAATAAAACGCTAGAGGTGAGTAAACAGGACTATAGTAGGTCTGATGTGGCCAGATCTTCACCAAAGGCAAAACAAAACAAAACAAAACAAAAAGGCAGCTGGATGTGAGTGTGGTCTGTGTGTGTTGTGCTGCTCATGTAAAGACAAGCTAGCCTAATCCATTAGTAACTGGGTTCTTTCACACAGAGGGAATTCTGCTACCAAGGAAAAGGACTGGGGGTGCTGCAGCAGAAAAGTCAGCTCTTGCCTGGTTTCCTGGCCTCCTGCTGAAATTAAAAGCAGCCTTGCAAGCCTCAATTCTTGTTGAAAGGCAGGAGGGGGTACAGACGCCATTTCTCCATGGGTAAAATGAAATCCATTCCCTCCCACCCTCCCTCCCTCTCTCTGAATCTCTCTCTGTCTCTCTCCCTTTCCCTCTCTCCCTCCCTCTCCCCCCCCTCTCTCTCTCTCACACACACAGATACACACACACACACACACACACACACACACGGCTTACTTTCCACTCTCTTCCTAATCTTAGCAACTACTTCCTTCACAGAAGTGGCTGACTCTAATAAGCAAAAAATTAAATATTAAAGAGAGGCGTTGCTGTTAATAATTAATACTGCTACCTATCTTTAATGGCAGTCTCCACAATGGTCCCCTTTTTAGGGATATGGATGTGCGTGTGATTTCTTGGCATTTCATGGAAACGTGAGGTTTGGCACAGGAAAACAAGTTTATTTTTCATTTCACACAATTCCCCAAACAGGAAACAAAAGACAACAAAACAAAACAAGAGAAGGAAGGAAGAAAAGAGGGAGGGAGTGGATGTATGGAGAAGGAGAGGGGGGAAGGGAGATTTAGTTAGCAGGCTATTCTTAAACCCAAAATGCACATTCATAAATACAGACACAAAAACATACATGCACATACAAAAGCAGGGCGTGTATTAGACTCAAGATAACGCTTTTCTGTCAATAAAGAAGTTCAGGAATAAGCTGAATTGCACTGAGGTGAAAGCCCAGCTTCTGTCTGGGGCAAATGGGTTCCTTCTCTCCTTTTGCCTTTTCCCCATTTCTGCCTTCCCTGCACTTTCACCCCACAGAACTTGATGCCGGGGACACCGGTGGTCAGTTTGGATCTCTAGGAACTAAGCCTTTTCTTCGCAAGGTCTCTCTCTGTCTCTCCATTTCGGGGCTGGTGAGAAGGTGAGGAGGGGGAGTCGGGGGGGGGGGCAGACAAGTTTTTCTCTTCAATCTTCCCATTCTTTTCAAATGTTTCCTTCCTTCTGATCTGGATTTTCTGCCAATTCTGCAACACAAATCTTTCTTTCCTGCTCCGGTCCGCTCCCAAGGGCAGGAGTTGTTCATGAAATACTATCGAGATCAAGACACTAGCAAAATGCACCGGTTTTAATTTTGAGAAAAATTCAAATAAAAAATCACCGCCATCATTGGCGCCCCCTTTCCTTCAAAAATGAAATGAAATGAAATAAATAAACTTCTTGGGAAGTCATCTTGTGAATGAAATAACCTACATCCTGATTTGAAACTATCAGGGAATTCGCACATATAACAATACTGAAGTCAACTCTCTTATTGGAAACATCCCCGGCATTGGGCAAAGGGCAAGGCAAAAGACCTTGCATTATAAGGAAAAAAGGAAAAAGAAAAAGAAAGGAAGATTCGAATTAAATTTTGTCGCTCTCCCTTCCATCCTATCCCCAGTTTTTTTCACAATATTTTTCCTCGAAGGTGTCTGTGTTTGGGGGGGGGGGGGAGAGAAGAGAGATAATAGTGATGAAATTGCAGAAGCAAACATGATTAAGCTTAAGAGTTCTATACTACATTTCTCTTAGTAAATTTAAAACAAAGAAACACCCCCTAATAAAGCTTGCTTCTTTTATTTATTTATTCTGTTTTTGGGCGGGACAAGGAAAGGCATTGGCTCTGAAATATTCATAGCCACGCGGAATGTACATTTCATATCCAAACAATAATAAACAAGGAAGAAGATAGCGCACGCTACCAGGGATCGAGGTCCTCCAAGGCAAATAAGGACACTTGGAGAACTGAATCTCCCTTCTTAGTTCTCAAAGGGACCCCTGTTTCCACACTATTTTCATCCTTCGCGTCTCCTTTAGTCTCTCTCCAAACATGCACACGATACACACACCGAGGCTCATTCAATACTCCCCCAATCTATTATCGTTGTCCTCCCCCACCGCCAATTTTTATACATACAACCGAATCCCGCGAAGCAACCGTCCCTTCCTCAAGCCACCGGCTGCAAGCAAAGTCGAATCGAGTCTCTTCCAACCCTCACTGTCCAATTTCCATGCTTTTATCACTTTCAACAATACACTAAGCCGAGCAAACCACCCACTCCAGAACCCCCAGCCCTAGATTAACACCAGTGGCTTAAATGGGGGAAGGGGGACATTTCTTTTTTTTTTAAAAAAAATTTTTTTTTAAAGCTTCCCCTGCCCATTGTGCCTTTTATGACACCCCCTCTTAGGTTTTTATGATGTTTACTTCCTCACTTTTTATAACTTACTTTGATCTGGCCTGCTTTTGTCCTCGCTTCCTTCACAAACTTTATTGTCCTCGAAGCTGGGCCTTTGACTGGAAGCGATCCCTTCCCTTCCAGCAGAAGGGTCTAAGTGGTACTCCTGTGTCCCCTGTTTACGGATCTCCCCGGGGTGTCCCAGCAGCGGTTCTGTTTTAACTGGTCCCTGCCCGGCTGCTATGTTTTCTGTTCTGGGCACTGGGTCCAGCCAGCTTCGTAGATACCTGCTCTCTGAGGTAGGGATGTTTTGATGCTGGAGGTAGGGATGGTAGACCGAAGGAAGGGTAGCAGCAGTGTGTGGCGGCAGAGGCGTCCAGGAAGCGCTGAAAACGGAGGATTTGGGCTGGAAACTACAGGAGGGGAACTCGAGGTGTTCAGTGTGGGTAGTTTGCCTGGAGTTTGAGTACTGCCCGGAAGAGAATTTAGCGGCGGGAGAGTCTTCGTTGTCATGGCTTATAATGGAGTCGACATAGTAATTGCTAAGAGTTCCAGAAATTGACATTCTTGGACATCCTACGAGCACCACGGTTCAATGAAGGGGAAAGCAAACCAGCGAGCGAGCGAACAAGCAATAAAAAAATAAGGAGTAGATCTCTAGTTAAGCTGCTGTACAGATATTAGAGTATATGGAGAGGGGAGGGGGGAGCTGGTTGGAGAAAAAAAAACACAAAACAAAACAAAACACCAAACCAGGCGACACTCTCGCTTAACCCCCTTTCCTCCTCCAGCATCAACTTCCCAGCCAAGAAAAAGTACAGTCGGGACTGCCGGGTTGGGAGCTTCCAGCAAAATGATTGGTCAAACTTTTTTCGTGAGGCTGATAAAGCGTCAGGGCAGGCGTAAATCAATCCTGGCGGAGCGGGGCGGGCGGGCGGACGGGGGGGGTGTGTGGGGTGTGCGCCCAGGCTGTCAACCGCCCTCTGCATTCCATATCAAGGATGGATTGCGTTCTGTCGAGGCGATGTTGCAAAACGTCGGGGGTTCAGAAAGCGAAACGTACAGTGCAAACGGGGATGGGAGGGGGGGGCTCTGGGCTGGGGGGTGGAGGGATGCTGCAGCGATGTCGGTGTGGGAGGGGGATCGATTCCCTCCCCCGAAACATGAAAGAGAAATGCTGAGTTTTGTCCTCTCTTTGCCTTCCTTAAAGCTCTTCTGGGGATTTCTCCTTCCTCCCCCCCCCTCCCGCCCCCACTACCAAATGTATAAGCGGCCATTCTGGACTCCTTTGCTCGCCTTCGATATGTCAAGGCTACTTATCTCAGTCGGGAAAATGCAATATGAATTGTGCTTTCTTTTCTCTAAAGTTTTCCAGAAGAGGGCGGGGGATGAATCGGTTTACAAGTCCAAGGCGTATGGATGCACGTACGCGAGAGATGCTTTCCACATGGTGGTGGTGGTTACCACTATCATTATTATTGTCGTTGAAAGCTGGTTGTAGATGGCGAGTAACCTATTGCAAAAGCTTTTAATACCGGAAGATTTTCCCCGTGTCCCCCTTCCGTGCTCCGTTCAACATTAACTGCCAAGGATTTGTATATATAATCCCTCCACGATTATATATTAAACATTGTCGCGCGTGTGCATTATATATGCCGGTGTGGATGTACAGGCGCGTGACCTGATGATGCCTGAATGAAATCTATAGCTTGTAGTAAAACAGTAGCTTATATGGTAAGCAAATCTACACACGGATACATATATTCACACTCACGTATCTATCATTCCCATATATTTTTAAGCATGTGTATCTACATGCAGAATCGTTGTGAGTTATATGTTGCTTTGATAGTCAAGATTTTAAACAGGCAGAGCGTGAACTACAGAGAGAGAGAGAGAGAGAAATGCCGGTTCCGGACTGCAATATCCCCGTTTGTTTGGAAAGCAATGGAGGGGCGGAGGAGGCTTGGGGGAGAGGAGACGGATTTGCACTGCTGAATCTCACCTCCCCTCTCTCCTTCTTCCCCGCCATATACACGCACTTTAATTTTACTACCCTTGTAAAATGTCCAATTCGGTACCGCTTCTTTTTCTTTCCTCACAGAAGGCGTTAGACCTGAGACGGTTAAATAGTTGAATAAAACTTACATTAGCTTTCTTTGATTTTTATAGCCTTGAATTTACTGCCTGTGGAAAGGGAGGGTACTGGGGGTGGGGGGTAGAGAAGCCAGGGATGGGAGAGATGTCTTGAACCTTACAGAACCCTCGTTTTGCCCTCCTGCTGTTCAACCTTCTTAATGCTGCAGAATGAATCCCACACAATTCAGATCCTTATGGATTTCCATTACTAAATCTCGCTCAGTGCATTTGCTTCCGAAGAGTTCTCCCGTTCAGGTCAGCGGCTGTGGAGTATAGATTGACAGCACAGATCCTAAAACATATAATTGCAAGTTTATGTTCTCTTTTCATTATTGTTTAGTGTCATTTACTTCTAAGTAAATATTTTTCGTTATATCAGCATTGATTTATTATTCCAATACGCTCCGGCTTAACTGCCTTGCCAAGCTAGCTGTCGGTCTGCGTCAAGCATCGCAACAATGCCTGATCGTAAATTCCTCTTCCGTAACCTGGTAGATCCCGTTTTCTTTCTAATGGAGCAGGAAGTGTTGGGGGTGGGGGTGTCCGGTGTTGTTGTTTTTTTTCTCAACAAGATTCAACTCTTCTAAAAATAAAAGCAACATGAAAAGAAAAAGAGAGATCTTTAGGTTTTCAGCAAAGAGCTTTAAAACGGTGCAAATAGACATTCGATATGAATGCAGAAAAAGGGATTGTATTCTGTGACTTTGGAAGAAAAAGCTCCCTTTTCTAAGCACTGGCTTTGACCGAGTAATTGGTCTCACTGGGGCATTGGAGAACTCCATTAGTCCTTCTAGAAGAGGTCCTTCTGGCAATGAAGCCCAATAACAACTATGACAGACTATATGCTGAAGCATCCTTTCGCTCAAATATATTTTCTTATTTCAGAGTGGAAGTGGCTATAATGAAGATATGGACCAGGATGATGTGTGTAAGTGTGGGGTTTGCAAAGACCATAGCTGGGTTGGTAGATAGTAAAGCAGATCTGAACTGGCTTGAGAAATATATCAATGGTCAGAAAATTGGAGGATAGATGCGTGCATAGATAGAGTGAGGCATTCAAAGGAAGAACAGAAATAGCCTTTCTTTCTGGCAGAAATTAAAATATATTAATTAAAAGAGGGCCGTGGCACTACAGTTTTGAGAATAACCTGAGTAGAAAATCCTTAGAAATCCTGGGACCTCATTTGAGAATAAAGGTATTGGGAAACAAAGAAGTGGGGGAGGATGAGACAAGAATTAGAGGTCATCTGAACTAGTGAAAAACTGATACATTCAAGTGCTGTAATAATTAATTTCTTCTTGGAGTAATATATATAATAACACATGGAAAACCATCCTGCACCCCGTTCTTATCCAACTTGTGCTCTTTATTTGTAGTTCAAAGGAAGGCAGAGGTGGATAATTGGAAGAGTGAAGACACTTTATGTTTGAACCTCAGGCACAAATATTTTGCACTAAGCAGGTTAATTGAGATTATTTTCAAGTAAATCTTTAGAGGACTGCAACTGTAATCATGTCCAGTCAAATGTAAATTATTTTTGACCTAATAATCTAAATAGTCAAATTCAGCTAGGTCTTCCTTTTCTCCCTGCAATCAATGGATTTAGTAATAATAAAAACCTGGGCACTTCTCCTTGAGTTCAGTGGGCTCTTTAAGGACTGAAATCTGAAGAATGAGTAAATATGGATGGATAGAACCCTTCGGAATGAAATCTGACAGCTGGTATATGAAAATGATAGTTTAGCATTTGAAATAGAATTCTGTTCCAGAGTTAATATGCAGAATAATCCAATTCAGCTTGGTTTGGGCTAATAAAGTTCGTTCTTTAAATTTCTTCTAGACTCAAGGAACCATTGTTGTTCTTGCTGCTTCTAAGGCAAACTTTAAGTCAAAGCAGAGGAAAAAGCATCAAAATGTTTCCTTTTAAATAATCTCTTATTTAAAATGTGACTGCTACTCAATTTTGTGAACATGTTCTGGGAAGATCATCTGACAATGTGTAGATTTCCTTGATTTATTTTAATGATAATATTTAATAATATTAAATAATAACATAATAATAATCAGACTAGAAAATAAATCAGAATTTTTATGTGAAATAGACATTTCACAACAATTAAAATAAAAAAGAAAGCATAGAATAAATACAGTTGCATGGCATTTTTTATTTTTACAAATCAGATTTGGAAGTATCCTCTTACACTTTGGGCATTCAAAAGTATATATGGACTATTTGAAGGTATTATAGAAAGACAGGCTTTCTCATTGACTAGAATTTAGATCAGTAATGGATTAGCAAGCTAATTTGGAAGTGGTTAGAGGGTTTTTTTTTTTTAAAGAAGAAGAAAGCTATGAAATTTACTGAAAATTAATTGAAAGGAAACACCTGTTCAGTATTTATTTATTTATTTTTTGCAAGAGAATTTCTTCACATTTTACCTATAATGCATATATTCTTGGGAAATCCTCAGGCATCTCCTATAAATAATTATGAGGCATGCCAGCAGCTGAGTACATAATTTTGTAGAGTATATAAATTTATACTCAAATGTCATCAGAAGAGTTTCCCTGAAACAGAATCCAGAATTTTCTCTAGTGGAAAAACCACACAAGAAGACCTGCAAAACCCATCTGCCTTCCCATGTTCTGGGGGTTTTATCCAGGGATATATTCATTTTAATTTCTTTTCTTCCATTAAAAAAAAAAAAGCCACAGTGCTCATCCATCCACATTATCAAGACAGACTCTTTGGATATTCTGTTTAAAATAGAGAGATCAACTGTAGTTGGTTTAGTATATAAGGATTTTTTAAAAATTGAGATACTTTTCATTTTTCATTTTGAAAATATCATGCAGACTAATGTCTGGAAAACAGTTTTGCTTTCTGAAGAACTGTTTCCCAAAGCCCTGGTGTGTTAAACAAGCTTCCCTCATCTCAAACATTTTTCCAAGGCCATCTACTAAACACAGCAGGGATAGCAAGAAGATTACAGACAAGAGTAATTACTAAACAAGATTTCCAGATACTATCCAATCTAGAGAACTTTAAGCTAAAAAGGCTCAGCACACATAAATAAAAATCTCTTGACTAAGTTTGAAATACTCAAATTTCTTGAGAGTGTAAATTTATTTCTGCTTGTTAAGGCAAAGAAGACATTCTGATTTTTTTTTAAGCAGGCTTTCAAAATCTGTGACCTATTTAAAAAGTGATGGGGAATTTAAAGCCAAAAAATTAAGAAGACTCATTCCATTTTAAACACAGAACAATATCTATCCCAAAGTAGACAACAGTTGGCTGTCAAAAATACCTTTACTATTTTGGGGAAGAGAAGTTCAAACAATGTTTATTTCAGAAAATTGATAACTATCAAGTTGCACATTTCACAATCTCTAGACTTCTGTTTAATGTGTTACATATACTGAGAATTACTTTCCTGAAAATATCCAGTAACTTAATTAAATTTAGGGGTATAATTTCTTTCAAATCATGGTTTCTCCCCCCCACCCTTTCTTTTTTCATTTATGTTTGTTGCATTATCAGTTGAGACAATACCTTTTCTGTCTGACCAATTTTTCATAGAAACGATATTTCACCATGCAAATTTGGGATTATAATACTTTTTAACTTTTATACTTGATAAATGGTAACTGGTGATTACTTCTTTTAAAAGATCACAAACATCAATAGCAGTCTCTCCCCACATTTTTTTTTATAAACCATGTGGGAAAAAGTTGTCGCTTTTCCCAACAAACAGTTTGCCCTTTCCATGCTTTTCATACCATACAACTAACAACTACAACCAGGATCTCTGAACAGCTTCTATCTACCTGATTAAACTGTTACCAAATATTACAATGCTCATTGGAAGTGCTGGAGATTCCAATAATAATTTGTCTTTCAGACTTTTGAATGAGCACCATTCAAAATGTAGACCATCTGTCTCCATACCTTGGGAGTGAATCCAGTGAATTTAGTGGCAGTGCAGGACTACACTGCATATAGGTAAATTTAAATTATTCAGAGAGAAAGGAGCTTTTGTAAAACCGGAGCTGGAAGTTTATACACACGTGACTTTCACTGAAACACTCCACCCCCACCCCCCCATCCAGATGATTGCAAAAGAATTCCCTTCGGTTATAATGGATCTAACTTTCAAGGAACTGCCTTTGGGCTTCAGTTGCAATCCGAAGTAGCCAAATAAAGGCTAAATTGGATTAAGGGGACGAAGGACCCATGAAGAAGTTTCTCTCCCGGGAAGGGCTACCGACTCTGACAAATTCGCGCCTCGGCAGATATTTCTTCCCCAGAAAAAATAGCCTAAGATTTCAACCTATTCGCGCAGCTCCTAAAGGATTCGCATCCCTTCGCTTACTCCGACATTGACACGCTCGGATTAATGGAGAGGACGAATTTCAAGGCGCTCGATCCGGAATTTTAAGGCGATAGATCCGGGCGTTTTTACATCGAAGCCGACGGTCTGCTAGTTCCCGGGTTTTCTGATTCTAAATTAAAAGCCTTCTCTTAGGATCGAGTCAGTTCTTGACGATTGCAGTTGTTCCTTCACAGATTAAATTACTTCTAGGTACAACATAATTTGCTTTTTTTCAAAATAATAATATTAATAATCGGGAAACATAACTCCAAAAAACAATTCAATCCACCCACCCCGCCCCATATATATATATATTTAAAAAAAGGGGGGGGGGTAAATAGTTCAGAAACAAATCTTTGTACCAGTCTCCTTTCGGTTGTGAATGAGACTTCAAAGTTCAGTGAACTTTGTTCAGTGAATTTAGGAAAAGAGGGGAGGTTTGGGATGGTTGAAAGCTCTATTATATTTATCTAAAATATATCTTTGTAAGGATTTTTTAGAAGGTTGGAAACGATCTTTCTCTATTTCTTATACTACCCAGGATTCTGAATGTTTGAAAAGTTTCTTGAAGAAGAAAGCAAGTGCAGAGAAGAGAAAAGAGCCAAGGGAAAAGTGCCTTCTAGAGAGAGGAAACAGATGAGCAGATGCAACAAAAGATCCCAGAAGTTGAAGCTAGAGGACTCAAATTGGAAAGGAAAGTTCCAAGCCAGGTTTATCTACTTATCAGTTAATAAAGCACTTTGATATCTTTTCCTGAGATCTGGGCAAGAAGAACAAGAACAAGATAGAAGGCTCTTTTAAGAAAATTTGGGGAGGGAGGAGGAGGGAGAGGCAAATGTTGAATTTTGATTGAATAAGATTGGCTCACCTTCATCGAAACTACTGCCTTGAAGCCCAGCTTGACTCCTGGTGACTTCATGGACAATCCACACAGTTTTGTCTTTCAGAAGTGGATTGCCACTGCCGTCTTTCAAGGCTGCCCCCCCCCGCACCCCCTTACAAGGCTAGCCTATGACTATGGTATTCTCCAGAAATCTCCCATCCAAGTACCAACCAGGCTTGACCCTGCTTAGCTTCTGAATCTAGACAAGGTCAGTCAGAGATGAAGACAAAAACTCTACTTTGAAAAACAAAGAGAAGAGGACAAAAACCCCTGATTTGAAAGATAAATTTATAAACCAAGCCCTTCAACAGTTAAATAAATTTAATCCATAAACCCATGAGTCTGAAGGTTGAGGGCTAATCCCTTTTATTAAGGAGCACTAATTACATTGGTTTAGCTGTGAATAATAACTGCAGAAAAATTGGATGAATAGGAGCTTTCATTTAGTCAGATAGAATTACTTTTACTGCTCATGGAATGAGAAAGAATACTAGGAGAATAATGGATATAGTTTCAGAAAGGAAGCAACTATATTCCCTAAACTAATATTGATTGCAACATCATTGTAATCTTTGGTCTAATTTAATGATTAACTATGTAGAAGTCATAAATTTCTACTTCACACAAGCACACTTTAAGTGTATTTGCAACTATAATTGATTCCAATAAAAAGTTTAGGTGAGTCCTGATTAATCTATTAATACTACAAGGCAGAATGCAACATAATCAACTCCATAGATTTCAGGAGCTAACCTCTGAAATTTGTGATGAGACTTTCTTCCAAGTAGGGTTTGAGATGCAATATACGTTTTGTACTTCTTTGTTGTTGTTCTGATTCATTTGAATAATGGGTACAACAGTTTCCCCCTTTAAGTCACTGCAAAATATCTTAACCCACGATCCAGTGTTTATCTTCTGCTTATGAATGAATTTGTGTATATGGCCATTCTGCAAATGAACATGAGATCCATCTCCATTAAGAACCCAGGAAAAGACACTTAACTGCACAATTCTTCACATATTTATTTGGGAGTAAACCCCACAAAAGAAAAGAGATTTCTGAGATTTCTTACTATGTGTCTAAGATTATGCTATCAGATTGGTAACCTTAATTGGTAGAAGCAAAGAGGAAGAAAACATTACAAAAGCTTTCTAACATATAGAGGACCCATTTCTAGACATTACTGTATTTAAAACTTTCTTAAGACTAGGCACTGGTGTAACAAATCTGGATGTGCAGTGATTGGCCACATTAGCATCTCCTCATCAAAGGATGCTTGCATGGAGAGGCAGGTAATATACGTACTGATATTTGAAGTATTGCTCCAGTACCCTGTGACACGGTGGAGGAGAGGAGAAGAGGCAAAGGAGCAGATTGAGTCCTCTATTCACACTGTGCAATATTTGGAGACATAAGGACCATCTGTTATGGGATGAAATGAAAAATCAGATTTTAAACGTAAGGAACTGTGAGTGCAGGAGTCAAGGGATAGAAAGAAAAATGATGAATTCCACTGACTGGATTTATCAAACTATTTTTTTTATGTGGCATGTGTGTAGGAAAAAGGGCAAAGAAAGGAGAAGAAATAAGCATTAGGCCCCAGCAAGAATGTGTGAACTTTTCAGTTTGCAGAGACTGCATTGTAGGCTTTTATGAAGTGAACTCAGCTTCAGGTAAGACTGATCTTATTTTCTTACTTGGAGATGTTCAGAAAGACTTAAACCTTTTCTTGAATGGAAAGCAACAGGCTTAAGAAAGTTACTGCTTAGTATGGTCTTGTCCTAGTATCAACTCATTATTTGTCTGAATGTAGTTTTAGAGGACATGAGTATAGGTGTACTCTTCTATTCTTTAGTTTGAAGGAATATTTTAGCTCCAGTTGTAACTAAAGGACTTACTGTCTAAGGCTATTTAAGGATGCAGGCCATAGGAAGCAGGTCTGTTACATGCAGGATCATGGTATGGAGGGATTTAGAAGCTGAGCATTACTCCAAATTGCTTAAAATAAACTGCTCTGATTTGACTGGGTTGTGGGTCGAGCCGTGTCAGATGTGGATGCATTAATTTATTAGAATTAATCTGTGCAAACAGGGAAATGTGAGGGCTTGCTGTTGTTATTCAAATGCCAGCTCTGCAATCTACAAGCTATTTACTCCAAGCCCTACTCTTGCTAATTGGACTGTTCCGGAGTGAGTTGTTAATTGCGGCCAATATACATTCATAGATTTACAGCCCCAATATGAAGCATGTAGTTTTAGAAATAAATCCCACTGATTTCCATGCTATTTGCTTTGGGGTAACCATACTTCTATCCTAGGAATCCTTAACAAGTTTTAAATAAATCTTCCAATGAATTTTTCCTTGTAACTTATTTTCATAACTAGGGATCATAGTTTTGCTCTATTATATCTGAACAAGGTTATTTGAGAACAAGTTCAACAAGTTCAATTCTGGGTTATACAATCAAGTTTGATAAAGGGCAAGGCATCATATGAACAACTTTCTCTACAAATGTGATATCCTTTTCTTTGCTACGGCATTTCTCTTTCTGTATCCGCTGTTCTCTTCCTCTAAAATTGAAAATACTGCCAAAATACTAGTATTTCTGGCACCCATCCTTGTCTTTTTGCTGGGCATAAATGTATCCCTTTCTTGGAAAATAGACAAATGACCAGGTTAGGAGGCCATAAAGCAGTAGTTTCCCCCTTATTAAATAAAAATGCATTCCTATGCATACACACTCAGAAGTAAATCAGATTGAAAAATTCACTCTCCCAGGTAAGCAGTTATAGGATCATCACAACTATCATATGTTTTGACATTCAAGAACTCATGTTCATTACTGAAAAACATATGCGTGTTTGTGGACTACAGAAAAGGAGAATAGTGCCTTCCTTACCTTCTAGAGTACCAGAAAGTTTTCCCCCCTACCCTTGTAGTGGAATTATTTATTAGAAATGTCTGAGACTTATTGAAAGCTATTGAAAAACATAATAAGAACAAAGATGCAGTTAAAATTTCCATTCTAGATTAATGTTTGGTGACAACCATCTTTCTTTACATATTTTACAGTTGTTTCTTTTTAAAAGCAAACTTTAGATTATTCTTGCATCATCCAATGGTCAGATAAAGTCCTGAGTTCAGGTGTGCATTAGAATAACTGGAATGCTTAGAACAATATGAATTGACATTCTTGTTAGAAAAAAAAATATTGGTAGAGGGCATACATTGAATGGAAGTTGTGGTGTGCAAACCCTGTTGAAGTTTTTAGAAACTATACAAGACTTGGACACAGAAGCCCCAAAATCTGGTTCACCTCAGACTAGACTCCCGGGATCTTATGATTGCTTTTTGTTAGAATCTCAAACTCCATACAAAACAGGTGCCACGTAATGGGATAGAAGTGTAAACAGAGTTATTTGTTTTGGTTTTGGCAAGAGTAAGCCAAGGTTTGTAAAATCACATCATACTGGTCTCCTTGGAAAATGCTAAGTAAAAAAAATCCAACAAATATGTAGAATTAAGGAATAGTGTACTCCTATACTGGGTCTAGAACAATTTTATTATGAGAAATGAATTCATATTATTTTACATGGAGGAAAACGTCTGCTCTAAAAAAAAATTCTGCTTTCAGCAAATGATTTTTATTTAACTTATTTTCTAAAAACTTACATTTTTATCATGAAACGTAATTCCAAAACACTTAGTTCTTATTATTAAAGACGTTCCCATTCCTTATCATCCAAAATTCTACTAGTAGAGACTAGTTTAGAGAAGAATACTATTTTTCTTAAATCACATCAAAAAGCTTTATTATCTGGGTTAAACCTGAATGTTTCTAATTCCAAAGGAAAAATTGACTGCAGTGGCGTAGACAAAGAGCAAGCCAACAGTACCATAAGAAACACTGCTGTAGACTACTTTCCTGCCATCCGAGTAAAAATGCTTTTGACTTTGCAGGGGCAGGACTTTGAGAAGTAGTTAAGGGCTTTCCTCAGCAGAATGAACAGGAGACATTACAAATAATTAATTAATAAAGCCAAAAGAGTTGGAGGCGTTCCCTACAACTAAAAATCTAACTTTATCTATCAAGATCTTAGGTATTCACCTAAGTGATTGACCAGCTTGAAAGTTCATTTGGTGGGCTTACAATAAAAAAAAATCAACTCATAGTCTGAAATTGCAAATAGTTACAGTTGTTAATAGAAGAGCACAAATCTATCTTCAGAATACAGATTTAAATGGAAAATAACTATTACCCAGGGTGACAAGGCAAACTACCTATTGATGGATGGATGGATGGATGGATAGTTGAATTCAGAAATCATAGATATGGGAATAGGTAAGGGTTTTGCTCATGTGCTTACTGTTTAAATGCTGGTTTAGGATGGTATGTAAGAGATAGCCAATAAAAAGTACTGCTTTGAAAGAAGTGGATTTGAAGACAATACATTTGTAGTTCTACAGGTCAGCACATATTTCTGGATACTGAAAACAGAAGTATGCATAACAGATAGAATTTATCTAAGTTGTATTGAATGCAGAAGAATTACAAATGTGTTTTCACCAAGAAAGCAAGACTAATGTGAAATTTCCTAATGCAAATTTGGCTCCAACCTCAAATCCTGGATTTATACTGATCCAATTACCTTTTTGTGTCAGTTGTAAATGAAATGTTTTTAATGGAATAAAGATGTAAAGAAACTTACTCATATTTCAAAAGCAGCAAATAAAGCTTGAGGTTTTTTTATCTATCCTTATCCCTCCCCCCTCCAGCTTTGAGAAAGTTCATTTCTGTTCCAGTTGACAAAAGATCAAAATAAAGCTCATAAAGCCCATTGGGGAATCTCTCCTGCACAGATCTCAGTCTACTTAAAGAATAGTGGGTTTTGTCATCTATCTTCTTTCCTGGTCGATCTTCTATTGACAAATTTACAAAAGGTTGTGCTACTTCAGGACGGAGGAATAGAAAAACGAGCTCCTTAAAAACAACTGAGTCTTATATACTTCAATCTTATCGAATTCCCTTTTCAATGCTGAAAAATCCTGAACAAAAACTAAGCCACGAGTAAGTCTGCTTGAAATACGCAGTGGCTTAACACTGTCAGTAGAATTGGGAGAAAGGGACGTAGGAAGAGAGAGAGAAGAGGGCTGAGATCCAAAGCTCCGTAAGGTTACTTAAGAACTGAAATAAATCCACTTAAACCATGGAGGGAGGGGAGGGGGAGGTTGGAAGGGCGGAGTCCAAATATTCCCAAGAAGTTGCAAACTAAGGTGTTTTTTTTTCAACTTAAAGTGAATTTTTGCAACCTGTCCCTAATTAAATGCAAGCTCAAAACAATCCGGATGGGGACCGTCTAGTTAGCACGGGTAGGACCAGGGCACCGATTGCCATCTTTGCCAAGAGAGGTGGAGGGAGGGGAGGCTCGCGCAGGAAACACTCCCGCTGAATTGCGCCGCAGGATTAGGATCTCGTGGGATGCACGGCGCTAAACAAAAGCCACCCCATCCGGGAGAAGGGGACTGTTTTAAAAGGAGCACTTCCGGTCTCTGATCGCCTGTCAAAGATCAAGCCACAATCAAGCGGCTGATTCTTCGCGCGCTTCCTGTCTGAGTGGCGATATTCCCTAGGAATGCACCACGCCTCCAGAGGACAAGATTTTGCCAACGGGGATATTTTAACCTGCTCCTGTGGAGGAGAGGAGCCTTTCAGGGCTGGGAAAGGGCAGAGACAAAGCATGGTGCCAGATGTCAACAAGCCGTTTTAATTCATTTTGCAATACGCACACGTTTTGCAGCAATATACTCCGTTGGTTGCATGAGTTAAACGTGGAACAGACAGCAAAAGATGGATTGGCATAGGGATCAGCACCCCCCCAATCCCCTGTAGAAAAGCTTAAAAGGCACAATCTGGAGGGACCTTCTCCTGCGCAGGTGCTGCTTCCCCTTTCCTTAAAAAAAAGCTTTAGCCAAAGAATTGCCTGTTCAGTTTTGCTGTCACTGTGCAGAACAGCCTCCCATCTTCTTCAGATGCACAGAAATCCAATTCCAGACACGGTTACCCATCCCCATTTCAGCACAGCCTGCTGATGGGATGTTGAGAATTACAGTGCAACTCACGTCTGGAGACCAGCGGGTTGGGGGAAGGTGCTGTATGTACAATGTGTCTCTCGTTTCAGCTGCTTAATCTGGTGGGTTATAAATTGCTAGGCTGACTCCCTTTTTAAACCTACCCCACCCCGATAATTCACGGATTGGGAGATCCTAATCAAGAGTCATGGGTTTCTGCACATACTTCAATAGAAGTCCTATGACTTCATCTAGTGCAAATACGGAGGGGACGGGGTGAGAGAATTAAACTTTTATTACTTCAAGATTTGCTGTACAGTTTCCAGGGAACAATAAACCAATTCTAGTTGCTCTCCCTTTTGCTTCTCAGGAGTTCTAAAGATTTTTACAGCTTATTACAAGCTCCCTTTCTTTATATTTAGATTTTGTAAGAATTACCCCACCCGAACAGAAAACCCAAGTACATTTTAAAAAGCTTGAGATGAATAAACTGGAGTAAATCAGGTAGTTTTATGTTCTTGTGTGTTAAAAATGAATTCCCAACAACGTGAAACTACCTAATTCACAGAGCAGTTGTGGTTCATTCCTGTGCCAAAATGTTACAGTGCTTCCCACATGTGCCTGCCCAGAAAGGCCATTTTGCTTGGTCTCAAATATGCTTCTTTGTGCATGCACTCTTATTGTCTCTCTTGCTCTAATTCCATAATAGAAAATTGTCGCTAGGAAATAGCTCAAAAAGAATCTGTCAAGGCCCAAATTTAAACCATACACATGTACAACTCACCTACGTTTTTCCCGTGCCACTATTGAAATTGTTTCCTTTAGTAGGACAAATGCACCACGGTAGACATTAAAAATGTTGTTGACTATGAAAAACAATGCATTATTTCTGATTTTAAGAGGAAAGAGGAGGAGGGGGCAATTGCTGACATTTTTTTACAAATGGTACTGTTAATACATTGATCAATAGCTTTGGTAGAATTTAGTAGAAAATGTATAGTTCTTTTCCAGAGAGACTGAGTACCTTAATAGTAAAATGAATGTCCAGATTTGGGAGATTAAAGGCAAACAATAATTAGGAATAAAAGCCATGCTTCTACAATGTACAAATTGCAGAAACCCAAACTAGATGATATAGAAAGATGATAATCACATTTCTTGAATAGCACCACAAATCTACCACAATAAGGACACAGTCTTGTGGGAGATTCTATGCAAATCATAATGAAACTAGCAGTTCTTTCTTAAGGTGGATATGTGTGTGTGTGTGTGTGTGTGTATGTGTATGTATATATGTATGTATGTATGTATGTATGTATGTATGTATGTATGTATGGGGTTTAATCCTAGATATGTACAAAAGTGCAGCCTTCTTCAAGTTGCACTGCATAATGTTTAAAAGAAAATTCAGTCAAATTATCTCCAAAGAAACGAGTTCATTCACTTGAATTGTAAAAAAAAAAAGTTGCTGTAAAAAGTACTTAAAATGGTGATATAGTAATAAGGGAAATCTACAAGATTAGATACAAATTAGTTTAGTTTACTTTACTTTATTTTCACTGCACCCCATACAAAAAAATTAAATGCCATCTTCAGTGTACATTATAACTATAAAAATAAAACACAAACACACATCATAGTCATACTGAGGGAAGACTTTTTGGGATCAATAAAACCTGAACTAGTTATCTGTCCATGAGTTATTCTAACTAATGACTTAAGTGTGGCTGGAGTGCTTCCCATATCAAAGTTTGTGCACAAATACAAGTAGTCCTGAATTTACAACAGTTCATTTAGTGACCATTCAAAATTTCAACAGCACTAAAAAAATTACTTAGGACAGTTTTTCACACAGCATCCTTTTGATCATGTGATCAAAATTGGCAATTGCTTCATATTTAAGATGGATGCAGTGTCCAGGATTCATGTGATCAGCTTTTGTGACCTGACAAGCAAAGTCAATGGGGAAATTAGATTCACTTAACAATGTTACTAACTTAATTACTGCAATGATTCACTTAACAACTGTGACAAGAAAGCAGCTTAACAACATAAATTCTGTCAGTCTAATCATTTTCTGAATAGGTCTGTGTACTTGTATGGTTCTAATTTAATGTAAAATTATCCAAGGAGAGATATGTTCCGAGTTAATCTCAAAATCTACCATATTACTTTGAGAATAATAACCCAGATTATTTACATCTCTATATTATCCATGCAATTAGTAGTTAATCAAAACAATCAACAGTCAACTTCACATATTAGCATTTCAGTAACATATTCATCAGATTTGAAAGAATCTATACTGAATTGCGCATTGTGCATTTATTTGGAGCTACTAAATTGGATATCTTAGATGGCACATAAGAATTAGAGTTCATTGTGTCTCTTTGCTGCCATCTAGTAGACATCTGGATTTTTGCATCCCAAACCTAGTTGTCTTAATTTATTGTGGTCATAAATTGTGTGATCAATGGTATGTACAGGGCAATATTAGAACAGTTCTATGTAAAATTACTTTTTTGAACTTTTAAAATAAATATCATACTGGATTGCAGTATAATAGTATGTGAAGGATAAATTCTGTGCAAATGTAATCTTATAAAATAATGATCCTTATCTGCATAAATACTAACTTTTAGAAGCAAACTTATATGACCTTTGATATATATATATATATATATATATATATATATATATATGTGTGTGTGTGTGTGTGTGTGTGTGTGTGTTTCTTCTAGCCATGTTTTCCCTACGTAGCCAAGGTTTTTTTGTAGCTCCAGCTCAGTAGAATCTCATCTACTCGGTTCTGGGCTTTTTTCCTTTCTAACACCTAGCAAGCTCTGACTGCTAGGTGGGAGACCTAAATAGATCCAGAGCTTGTCAGAGCTTGCTAGGTGTTAGAAAGGAAAAAAGCCCAGAACCGAGTAGATGAGATTCTACTGAGCTGGAGCTACAAAAAAACCTTGGCTACGTAGGGAAAACCTGGCTAGAAGAAAAACACACATAAACCCTACGAAGAAGTAAGAAAATATATATATATATATATATATATATATATATATATATATATATATATATATATATATATATATATATATTCTGAGGTTTTCGCGGGTGTTTGTATGTAGGTCTTTGGTTATTCAGGTTTTCTCCCGCGTAAAATTGGAGGTGTCTTGGCAACGTTTCGACGAAGTCTCATACGTCATCTTCAGGCTGGTGTTCTCAGCTTCGTGCTTCTAGGAGCAATGTTCCTAGAAGCACGAAGCCGAGAACACCAGCCTGAAGATGACGAATGAGACTTCGTCGAAACGTTGCCAAGACACCTCCAATTTTACGCGGGAGAAAACCCGAATAACCAAAGATCTACATATGTATGTATGTATGTATGTATGTATGTATGTATGTATTAAGAATTGTCCTAAAGATGCGAGTTCCAGGTATAGTTATAGAAGAAGCGATAGACATCACGATCTCCAGAACGTTTAAAAGTTTTTAAAAAATTTATTTTAAAACTTGTGCTAAGTTTTCGTCGGCCCCTACCAACTTCGTCAGAGTATAAAATCACCATTGAAGCAGCTCTTCAATGATGATTTTATACTCTGACGAAATTGGTAGGGGCCAACGAAAGCTTAGCACAAGTTTTAAAATAAAATTTTTTTAAACTTTTAAACGTTCCGGAGATCGTGATGTCTATCGCTTCTTCTATATATATGTATATATAAATTATTTTAATTAAACATATATAGTGTTTTAGAACAATTTAAGAAAAATAACTGATGGGGAAAAGGAATATACACACACACACACGCATACATATATTTATATATATGTATTTTTGTGTGTGTGTGTGTGTATGTGTGTGTGTGTGTGTGTGGGGTTCTACTTACCTTTACTACTGGTTTGCAATGGGGCCGCGCACACACTCGTTTTGTTCGTATGCACAGAAGCTTCCTGATGATGTCTGGGTCGGTGGGCGGAGCCTCCCGCCAGTTTTACTACCAGTATTTGCGAACCAGTCTGAACCGGGGGCAACCCACCACTGGTGTGTGTGTATAGAAATATATATAGACATATATATATATATATATATATATATATATATATATATATATATGTAGATAGATAGATAGATAGATAGATATATGTAGGTCTTTGGTTATTCGGATTTTCTCCCGAATAACGTATAATAGCGTAAAATTGGAGGTGTCTTGGCAACGTTTCGACAAAGTCTCATTCGTCATATTCAGGCTGGTATATGAAATCCCATGCACCGCCTGCCCCACCACATACATCGGACAAACCAACAGAAGAATAAGTGCACGCATTGAAGAACACAAGAACTCAGTCAGAAAAGAGGAACCAACTTCTTCCCTGGTCCAACACCTCAAAGCCACAGGACATGATATTGACTTTAAAAAGACCAGAACTATCGCCAAAACTGAACACTTTAACAGCAGAATAATCAGAGAAGCCATCGAGATAGAAAAACGTCCACACAGCATGAATAAACGAGATGATACTTCCCGCCTACCAGCCATTTGGAAACGAGTCCCTAACACAAAGAATGACACCAGACCCACACTCACGAGAGCCACACAGGAAGTAACCACCACACATCCACGCAGAAAGCAGACTCAAACCCACACTGATGATGAGGCACGACCATGGACCAGAAGCCAGACCACAGCTGTATCATTAGTCACTTTAAACCCCTCCAATCCATACATGAAGCAGACTGACACCCACTATGAAGAGGTGGCACGGCCACGAACACGAAGCCAAACAACAGCAACACAGCAAATCCCCCTGCTACTCAGACTAACCCAAGCACAACCAAGCCCTCACCTAAACAGAACACACACCCATCCAATCACAACACAACCAACCCCCATCCAATAAGAGCACAGCCAAACCCCCAACCAATCAGAACACACCTCCACCCAATCAGAACACAGCCAAGCTCCCACCCAATCAGTTCACACCCCCCACTGGCAGTTAAAAGGAAGAAACAGCTGCGATCACACACATTGCTCCTAGAAGCACGAAGCCGAAAACACCAGCCTGAAGATGACGAATGAGACTTCGTCGAAACGTTTGCCTGACACCTCAAATTTTACGCGGGAGAAAACCTGAATAACCAAAGACCTACATACAAACACCCGCGAAAACCTCAGAGAATATATATATATATATATATATATATATATATATATATATATCCGTGAAAACTTACACACACACACACACACATATTCCCCATCAATTATTTTTCTTCAATTGTTCTAAAGCACTATATATGTTTAATTAAAATAATTTCTATTGAAACATGAATTCAGTCAGATTTATTCTTAGACTAGTAAAAAGAGGATTAACCTTATTAGTTGTAGTAATATACTGTAGCCTTACAGATATTCCTGAAGTTTGGAAGCTATATGTGTACTGTATAGGTGCTTCCTGAAGAACCCCATTGTTTAAGTGGAGATAGAATGAATTATTAAAAAAGTATCTGTATGAATTTATCCTTCATTTGCTAAAACCATTTACATACTTTGAATATAATATATTTGCATTTGTATGGAGAAAATGTAGGCACCATTCCTTTCTCAGTTTCTAGCAGCAAAAAATCTTGAATCAACCCTAAGCACAGCACTTCATATGTAAATAGTTATTTATTTTATTTGCCAAATGTATGTACCCACCCATCTAACTCTCAGATAACCCATGAATGAACCAGGATGATATAGCAATAGCACTTAGACTAATATACCATTTTCCAGTGCTTTACAGCCCTTTCTAAGCAGTTTACAGAGTCAGCATATTGCCCCCAATAATTTGGATCCAGATTTTACCCACCTAGGAAGGATGAAAGGCTGAGTCAACCTTGAGCCTGATGAGATTTGAACTGCCAAATTGTAGGCAGCCAGCAGTCAGCAGAAGTAGCCTGCAGTACTGCACTTTAACCACTATGCCACCTTGGCTCATATATTTATAAACTTGCTCAATTATCATAAAGCAAAAGTGGGCGAAATTCAAACTTATGAAATAAATAACTCCAAGATGGCTTTGGGCCATTTATTTGCAGGACCTCTCTCTGGTTTATCTAACTCAGTCTCAGGATCTGGCAGGAGAGGTATGCTTTGGTCTCAACTATTAAAAAGTGTGTCTCGATGGGACCCAGAACAATAGTCTTTTCTGTCACTGTTCCTGCCCCATGGAACATCTTCCCCAGAGCTCAGATTGGCCCAAATCTTGTTGACCTTCTCCAAGTCTCCAAAGACATGGCTGCCTTATAGGCTGTGGTGTTGGGATGTCTATTGGAGCCTACTAGTTTTTTTTTTTTACTGAAACATTTGTATTCTAGATGATGGGGTTTTTTTTGAGGAACTTTGTCAACTTATAATTGTCTACTTATTTTGTTTTTGTTTTTAATTTGTTCTTGGCCACTCACAGTTCCTTGTCTAAGATGGTGGCCACAAAAACTGAATAAATAAATCCACCAATTGGAAACACATGTAAAGTACTAACTGAGCTGGGATATGCAGAAATTGATGCAAATTTTAAATGAAGAAGTACAATTAACGATTCCCTACCATCTTTCCAACCTATTACCCTCCAAATATGTTTGAGATTGTACCTCAAAGCCAGCCTTGGTAGGAAATCTTTAGTTCTACCTTGCATGCTGTTCCTGTTATTATCAAATTGTTGGGAATCAGAATAATTTTAATTGCCGTTGTTGAATTATTCTGAATCTGCATATCATCAGAAATCTACTGGTAGCTTTTGCTACATTAGCAAAAGCTCACATATTTGTCGCATTTCGTACCTATTCATACATTAGGAAAACCAGTATTTTCCATTAGGAAACCAATATTTTCTATTTCAATAGATAATGAAATGTCTTTTGTGACACCATTTCCATCATGGTACAGAGAGTGGCATAAGCATAGGAGGTAACTTTTCTTTAGAAGCTTCTGCACATGCGCACATCACCCATGATGAAGTCATGGTGGGTGGGTGGAGCATCCCGCCAGCTTTACTACCGGTTCTATAGAACCGGACCGGACCAGGGGCAACCCACCACTGAAGTCCCTGCAGTTTTCATGGCAAGGTTTTTCAGAAGTGGTTTGCCATTGCCTGCTTCCTAGAGACTAGGAAGTCTTCTGAAAAAATAACCCACTCAAAGTCATCCTGCTCATTTTTATTCCCCTAAGCTGGGACTAAAATTCACAATGTCCTGGTTTCCAGATTTCTTAACCACTACTCCAAACTGACTCTAAGCTGACTGAACCAGCCAAAATGGAGATGGCAAACATATTAAGAACATATTACACCAATGCTGAAAGATCTGTTCTGAGATGCAAATTGTTTCCCAGGCTTAGTTAAAACTCTTTAAAGTCTATTTAACAAACCATCTATCTCAGGGCTGTCAAACTCCCAGCCTGCGGGCCAGATGCATCACACACTGGCCACATCCACGCCTGGTTTAACCTGGTTTAGCAAAGGGGAAAAAAATCCCGATATGTCATATGACCAGTGGTGGGTTGTTCCCGGTTTGGTCCGGTTCTATAGAACCGGTAGTAAAACCTGTGGGAGGCTCCGCCCACCCACCACGACGTCATCATGGGTGATCTGCAAACCAGTAGTAAAGGGAAGTGGAACCCACCTCTGCATGTGATGCTGCTGTGACAACGTGAGTTTGACACCCCTGATCTATCTCATCATGAATCTAATTGTGAAAATCTACAGGAAGAAATTTTCTTATTATTCCCAAATTCTGAAACTGCAACTGTTCCCAAAGCAGCCTCCTAATTGTATCCCTCCTCAATATTACTGTATTACAATATTGTATTTCCATACTGAGAAATGTCCTTTCCCAGCAGCTATTATGTAAACTCAACTCTCCATCAGTGACAAGGACTAATGATCTAAAACTTCAGTCTTGTCCTCATGAGTGAATGTACTTCATTCTGTTAGACTGCAGCAAATTAGACATATTTGCTTAGCTAGCTACATTCACAAAATTGTTGAAGTAGATTATCTCTAGTTTTTAAATCTTGTTTTAAAACAAAGTTAAACTATTCCATTATTGAGGTGGAATGGAGGATACCTGGCATTTTAATTGTTTTAAAAGAAGCACCCTGAACATCTACTCCATGTTGTTTATCAGGTTACAACCAAAGGTTGCTCCACCCAAATACCAAGGATTTGTGTAAAATTACTATGTTACTGAGAGCTTTGTTTTTAGTCTAGTTATCAATTATCTAAGCATAAATTTTGTTTCATTCACAGCTGCTCTACACTTATTTGGTATTTCAACTAATATTCAACATTATCAACCTCCCTTCCTTTGATGATCAACTGATCAATTCAAACTACTACATTATAAATCTGAAATTAATAAATATATATTGACAGATGTCTCCTAATTTTGGATAATTGTCAAATATGCAAAATAATACCCTTTTAACAATGATTCAGAATGAATATTGGCTACACCTTTCTTTGCTGAGGGTACCAATGGAAGGGAGGAAGGTTTTTAAAATAACCATATAAGTCTTGCAAGAGCTAAGGTCGCTTTTGCAAGACTCATATGGTTTAAGTGATTGCTTCATTCACATTAATGTGTGTAATAAGTGAACTGTTCTTAATATTTTCCACAACCTATCAGAACACTTTGATGAGAAAAGTGATCAATTTCTTACTTTGTAGAAATCCAGCTACACAATGTCTTCAGGCTAAATCAAATCACAATTTGGATAGGGCAACCTGATTTGGACAGGATAACCTGAATTGGCCCTTCTCTGTTCATTAAACATTATAAAGGAGACAAATTTGCTTCTATATATACAGCTTTGGTTGATTATCTTGAAGAAAGTGTTATAAAAATACTGCTTTTGCAAATGCTTATTTTGTCTGCTGTTTTGGTTTTTCTTCCTAGGATTTAATTTCTACCCTCTGTTTATATTTGTTTCTTCTCTGATCCTGCTCTAACTTCTGTCATATAAAGCCCAATGTTCAGATGTTCAGAATTGCACTAGATGTGTTTAACTCAGTGTTTCTCAGTCTTGGCAACTCTTATGCACAATTTCCAGAATTCCCAGCCAGCATGTTGGGAGTTGAAATCCACACATCTTAAAGTAGCCAAGCTTGAGAAACCATGGCCTAATTGTTAAGTACAATTAAGTGTACCAGTACTTATTTCATGAAAAAAAAAATGAGCCTATCATTGTTCTGAATTTAATCACAGCTACACTGGCTGGGGAATTCTGGAAGCTGAAGTCTACATATCTTGAAGTTGCCAAAGTTGAGAAACATCGGAACACATATGTAGTGCAATTCTGAGCATCAGACTTGATATGAGAGAAATTAGAGCATGATCAAGAGGTAGTATTTCTATTTTTCTTGCAGCCAAATCAAATTGCTGGCTCATATTTGGCTTAAAATCAACTGTTCCAAGATCACTTTCACAGATACTATTACCAAGCCACATATACTCCACACATAACTTGCATATCTGATTTGCAAGTTGTAAATAGTTCCATCTTTCACTTCTTTTATTTTCAGCTTTTGATTCCAACCAATCAGGACATTTCTGTCTTTTAGCATCCCTGCCATTTAGTATTTTATTCCTATAATTGGGGATTATATATTCTATCCAATTTTGTATTACCTGCAGATATGATTAGTGTACCCTCTACCTCTTCAACCAAGTCGTTAAAAATATTGAAGAACAAAGGACTGATTACTGAATCTTGTGTCACTTAATTTGATAGCTCTCTCTCCGATTTGATGAGAAACCATTAATGAACCATTTTAAATACGATCTTTGAGTTAGCCATACATCTACTTAATTGTCATGTCATCCAGCACATACTTAATTAGCTTGCTAAGCAGCACCATGTCTTGGGTATTTGTTTACTGTCGCTTGTTTATTGAAGTCAAGGTATTTTATGTCATCAGTATTCCCACAATCTACTAATGAAATTATCCAATCAAAAAAATGAATTAACTGCCTGGCAAGATTTGTTCTTGACAATTCCATGCTGATCTAATTACAACATTGTTTTCAAGGTGCTTAAAGAATAAGCCTTTAATTATCTGATCTAGAATCATCAGGGTATCACTGTCTGACTAATTTATCTATAGGTTATTAAAGTTTTCTTTCTGTGATACTTGAAAATAGAGATCATTCCTACACTTAGCTGGCACTTGTGACTGGTCACAGGTCCTCTAGGATTTTCAAAAATAAAATCTAATAATCTACCAGATCATCAATTAATCCGTAGAATGTAGTAGACTGCAATTTTTACAACACTATAATTTACATACATTTAAAATATTTTTTTAAAATCGCTGATCATGTTTTTATCAGTTGCAAAATTCAATCTTTCCCCAACATCCTTCATTTTGCAATTTCTTGGTGGAAGATTTACTTTTTTTGTTGGAGAAGTCAAAGAAAACAGTAGTAGAATAGCTCTGTCTGTTCTTTAATAACACAGCTAGCATTTTTCTCTCATTCCTGAGTATTTATCTATTGATTTATTTTGCTTTTCTTTTGAACAAACCTAACCCTATTTTATTATTAATAATGTTTTTCACTACCTTTAACTTAAAATAACTTTCCTGAAAAAAGCTGGGCTATAGCTCCTTAGTGAACTACCCCTCTTCCCATTTTCTATAGACTGATTTCCCTTCTTTTATATGAACTGGGCTTGTGTGAATTTGCCATTATGTAACTAATCACTTTTTGCACAAGAATTTGCTTAACGTGAAAAAAACTAATCACTTTTTGTCCAAGAATTTGCTAAACATTTAAAAAAACCTTTTTATTGTGTGATTCACACCAGTGAAATCAATTTGCACCAAAGATCTAGAAATATGCCAAGACTTCTTTTTCCAAAATTACTTGAATATTTTCCTGCCAAACCTTTTCTGTCCTCACTGACATATTTCAAATCTATATTTATATATATATAAATGTCTCTCTCTCTCTCTCTCTCTCTCTCTCTCTCTCTCTCTCTCTCTCTCTGTGTGTGTGTGTGTGTGTGTGTGTGTGTTCCAGCATAACTCTGGAACACCTCAAGCAATTTCAACCAAACTTAGTACACAGATACTTACTCTCTGGAAAAAAATACTGTGCAGGTAAGACACCTCTAAGACCTCTAAGGGTGTGTGTTCTGTTAAGATACAGCCTGTTATGCCTTAAAATGGCTTCTACTGTACTGCCTTAAAATGGCTTCTACTGTACAGCATAGTGGAGTTGCCATGGTAGCGGCTTCACAATACTCCACAAGGGGGAGTGTTATACCACGTTATCACTTAGTGTTATTATAAAGTTGTCCTAGTGTTGTCTCATATCTTTCACCTAGATCTTCATATGCAATAACTGCTCCTCTTACTATGGGACTTTATCACCAAAAGTTGTGTCTAACCCTCTTACTGAAAATGAAAAGAAAAATGACTTATGTAACACTAGAAACCTAATTGGACTAAAGCGAGTGAAGGATCCTGAGCCTTAGAATAAGCTTTTAGCCTCAGGAAATCAGCTAGAATTCTTCATTATGTGGACAACAATAATAAAGAATATGAATATAATGCATTCTACCTCTTTGTCATTATAATCATGCACATCAGTGGTGAAATCCAAATTTTTTTACTACCTGTTCTGTGGGCGTGGCTTTGTGGGCATGGTGTGGCGTAGCTTGGTGGGTGTGGCCTGGTGGGCATGGCAGTGGAAGAATACTGCAAAATCCCCACTCTGGGGCCAGCCAGAGGTGGTATTTGCCGGTTCTCTGAACTACTCAAAATTTCTGCTAAAAATTTCCGCTAACGGTTCTCCAGAACCTGTCAGAACCTGCTGGATTTCACCCCTGATGCACATTAGAAATACAGCTGCAGAAAAGATGACAAAAAGGCTTTCACTATATGAAGATATATGACAACGAAGAAAACATGTTTGAAAAATATAGTGTTTAAGAAAAAGGCTCTAAAACTTAGAAACATATCAGTCAATGCATATAGGTTACAACATTAGAATCCATGACCCACAACCCTTCATTTTCAATTGATCTTGCTTTATATAAGCTTTCCAAGGAATGTAACCCTAGGACAAAGAGAAGACAGTATGCTCTCTTTTTGGTCAGAAGTTAAGCAAATTCACATTTGGATTCCTAACTCTTAATGGATACCATCTGAGCTACAATGTGACTTCTTTGTTTCTGACACAGTGCAGCATCTGAACTCAGCCATTCCAATTTAGGACTTGATGTTCTCTGCGAATACAGACATGGTAATTTATTAAGCAATCTCTGATTTAGTATGATTTTCAAGCTAGCCAATTCTTCAGTCATATCTACTTAGCTAATCTAATCACGATAGTTGTTTCAGTTCTTTAGTTCTGCTTTCTGAAAAAGTCTGCTCAAGCATTACTTCCTCTCCTAGATTTTCTACAATGAACAGAGATATGAAGAATTCATCTGGGCATTTGTACTCCTTTAAATAATCTTTGATTAACTGCCCAAGTTAACCAGGGCTTCCTTGGCCAGTTTTTCCCCTTTCTGATGAAATCAAATAATTTTCAATGCATTTAGTACTTATTACACTTCTAGACCACCTTATGCTGACTCTCAAAAAAGTAACAACAATAAGCAAACAAAAAAAAATATCTCAATAACACGAGTTTAATAATAACTATTAGCATCCAGTTCCACTGTTAATAAAAGTAATTCAAAATCACAAAAGTAATACATAAATTATAGAGAATTCATCATTGACATTGTATGTTATGTAAAAGGAATGTTCAAACCATGAAAGTTAATCATTTTTTTTCTTAGGTTTGATTTTGTTTGCTTTCATGCAACAGAAAATACTGAATTCAGCTAATCTAGAGTGAAATCTTATAGGAGGGAAAGATTATTTAATTATTATGAAGCTGTAGTCTCTGAAAGTACCTTATCTTAAATCTACTCAATAAAATTATTCAGTGTGCCTTATCTTGACTTTTCTTTAATAGAACATCTAAAATTATCTCTAGCTTTTGGTAACATAAACTTCAATTAAATCTGAAGAGGTTCAAAGGATAACAGTTTGATTTTACGTTTCCAGAAATGGAAAGTCAATTCATTCATTGATTTTATGTTCTCAGAAGTGGAAGGTCAATTATTATTCATTCCTCTTCATCCCAGTAGCTGGGTTGTTGTTATATAACTCAACGCCTACTCACTATATGACCTAACTTATTCTGACTCTTTGCATTCAATTCTCATTGCTGAGAATTCTGGGAATGAAAGTCTACACTGCCCATCCAGAAACTACACAGATTAGGAAAGATATACAATAATAGTGCATATACTTCCCAAACTAAATTAGCAATATCAAGTTTTATAGTACAGTACTTGCTTTCAAATTGTTCTGGTTCATAAGATTTGCTCTATAAAAAGAATTAATTCTACCACTCTCCTAAATTCATATAAAAGTTCTTCTATGATCATTCTGATAATGCAATCACTGAAAGAATTATTTAAATTAAATTATGCCTACAGTGAACTTAATCTCATTCTAAATTAGAGCTTTATGTTTAAACATGTAATATTTCAATTTGTCATGCTTTATTATTGATATTTGACAGTGCTTAAGAATTTCCAAGCAAATATATTTGCATATAATAACTATTCTTCACACAAAGCAGATTGTGTAGCTTTTGTGACTTGGACTTGTTTTAGATATTTAGATGTCAACTGCGACTTGAAAATTTTTAGCCTATCTTTGGTTGGTTTGCCTAGTGCTTCTGATTCAATGCTAAGTATGATCTTACACACATACCCTGTTTTCCCCAAAATAAGACATCCCCTGATAATAAGCCCAATCAGGCTTTTGAGCGCATGGCAATAAGGCCAAGCGCTTATTTCAGGGTTCAAAAAAATATAAGACAGTGTCTTATTTTCTGGGAAACACGGTACACATTTTACAGACTGTTAAACTGTGTTCCACATTCAACAGACCCCAAAAGCTTTCCAGAAATCTGAAGTAGTGCAGAATACTGATGCTAAAATATTGATTGGGGCAAAGATTGAAATCTTAAGATGTTTTTATTCTAGCAGATACATTAAAATAATGTTCACCTTGACATTGATTTCTGGTGGTCATATAGTCACATTCAAGCCATTTTCTTGACATGGTTCCTGATCTTCACCGATGGTTCTTTCAAAGTAATAATCAAAGCCAAACAGTGAAAAATAATACTGTTACTTTTGGAATTTTAAATAATGTAGCATAAGTATCTGAAAGATTCTAATTATAAGATCTTTTTTGTGAAAAGCTACCTATCCTTTAAGATCACCTATGTCTCCTTTTCTTTAATGGTCTGCATTTGAGAAATACTTAACAGCAACATTAAAATATGGTTAAAAGAAGAATTACCCATTTTATTTGAAACTCACTTCCTTTTCTCATCCAATTTCTCATCTTTTCCAACTGCAAATATTTATTTTTCAAACAGATACTGCCGCCATTGCTGGAGTCTTGGTTTTGGCTCTCTAAGTTTTTTTTCCCTATTGTAATTTTGAGTTTGGTGTTTTCAATAAATTATTCATTTTTTTATGTTTGCGCTTATGTTTTGCAACTCATTTTAACTGATTCCATTTGGGAAGAAAAAAAATAGTCTACAAATTATTATATAAACAAAATAAAACTATAAACATCAAAAGAAAAAAATGTTGACATTCATGTAATAAAAAGAACCACATTTTCATAAATACTGACAATATACTGTATACTGGAAGAGAATTTCCTTGTAACTTATTTCTAATATTTTATATCGTACACATAGGTTAGATTTATACAACCAGACTAAAAAGGATTTGTGAGGATAGCACTTTCCAATCTTAGCAACTTTCGGATGCGTGAATTTCAACTCTTCTAATGCTCCAGGCAGGATGGCCAATATTGAGAACATTCTGAGCTGAAGTCTACACATTTGGGCTTGGAATATAGCCTTCAGCAGCTATTAGACTAGTAGTGACAACAGTTCAGCAAGAGCTAGATGGAAAGTTACATATTCCTCACGTTTTAATCTGAATGAAATATGTTGAAAATTTAATTCTAGGTTATTTCACATAGTCAAAGAAAGCAAGGATTTATCTCTTCGAGATTATTCTGCTAAACAATAAATATAATTCACGTATATGGCATAAAACAAACTTAGCTTTAAACACACACTGTTCGTTCAATAGATGTGATTTGGCTAGATTTCAAAGATATTGAATCCTGATCCTAGTTCTCTTAAATATCAGCATTGCTTTTAAATCAATATGAATAATATTATGACACATATAAGAATTATTTAGTACAGTATTAATTAAATAAAAGTTTAGATGCGTAAAACAGCAATAAAATTTCTATAAGTCCCAGCAAATTATTGTTTTAGGAACTCACATCCAAAATCTGTAGGAATTTACAGAATTGAAAAGCACTTTATGCTTTTAAATGCTTCCACAAAGTCTTTCCAATATTTTGAAAATATTTTGTTGTTTATTTAGGAAGTGAAATGTGTTCCAATAGTCTTTCCCAGATTTTGGCCATGGGGCGGGGGGGGGGGGTGGAGTTAGGAGACCTATAACTAACACAGCCAGTGGGTATGGCACAGTGGTGGGTTCTTCCTGGTTCGGCCCGGTTCTGCCAAGCCGGTAGCGGTGACGATATGACATCACCGAACCAGTTCTGCCCCCCTGCAGCTCCCCCCCGTATTATTCTTACTTTTTATTTGGCCTCACTCTTAATCTATTGCTGCCTCCCAAGTCCCAGCTGATCGGCTAGAAGGAAAAAAACTGTTTAAACTCTTGCCGCGGGACTTCAAAGGGCCGTCCTACAACAGATCAGTGTTAAAAGGCAGTGTGGTGGTAGACCACTGCCTGCAAAAACAAATGAGTAGACCAGTGCCTGCAAAAACAAATGGGTAGACCGGTGCCTCCAAAAACAAATGAGTAGACCGGTACAGCTCTCCAAGCAGTTAAAAGCCTGGTAGACCAGTACCTCTGCTAAATCCTAAAGAATTGTCACATGACCATCAAGCCACTGCGACAAAATAAGCCACGCCCACAAAACCATTGGTAAAAAAATTTAGAAACCACCCCTGGTATGGCAGGGTGGGTATGGCAGTGGGGAAACCTGTTTTAGATTTTGGTTTGCTCGCTGTTAAAAAAAAGTACATAGTTTAAAGTAAGAATCATGTGTCAGAGAAATAGCCATTGTGTACCTTTACAACTTTGATAAGAAAAAAATGAGCAACAAATAAGTTCCACTCATGGCTTTAAGAGTGAAGTGGCTGCAAAATTGGTTTGGCAAAAGAATTTAGTAGGGCAGTGGAAAGGAACAGATTTAAACATCTCTCTTTTTAAAATGTGGATGTATTGCCTCCTTACAGAGAACAATAAAGCCAATACTTGGGGGAAAGGGGGAAATTAATATTGTAACATTCAAGGCAACTCGAATCATAGAAATGAAGTGTTTTCTTACTATTATCACTACCTCCTGTGCAAATTATAGATCTAGGAACTGAAAATAAATTGCAAACAGGTGAGGCCCTAAGGGTTGGCTACATATTTCTCATTAGAACTCATTCTAATGTCATCTTACTTGTGATGTTAATTCCAAAGGGTGACTTCAAATCCTTTAGGCAATTGTTTTATATATTGATGGTTTGCAAAACTGCTGTCCAAGTTAACACTTAAGATGACCTCTAGGCGGCACTCTCTCAAACCAAATTAATGATTTTTAAAAGGATATGTTAAAACATTTAATATTTAAGATTAAGTATTTAAAATTCAAAATTTTACGATGTAATATTTGGTTTTTCATTTCTGTGCATTTTCATGAATTAAGCTTTTTTTTTTAAGTTAAACTCTAAATCTTGTAATAATTCTACAAGGAATTATAACCCATTAGGTTTAATAGGTCTTTTTTCCAAATAAATCCTGTATCTATTACAGTCTAAAATAATAAACCTGTACTTGATTTCAGGAATAATCCATAAACTCAGTACAGAATCTCTGACTGTAGATATAACTGCAAGGAAGAGAATGTTTTCAGTGAAAAAAAAAAGGCTGATTTTAAAACTATCTCAGAAGAGGCAGTTCTGGCCATGTATATGTAGTGATTGCACATTTAGGTTAGGAGAATGGAGGGACTCATAATTTTACATAGATAGGATGCTTTCGTTTTACTTTTAGTTTTCTCTTGTGATTCCTTGGAGCCTTTCTTTTTTTATAAAGAACTATAACAGGGCATCAGTCTTTCCTTTAATGCAAAAAAATATTAAATTGTTAATAATTTAACAATTATTGTTAAAAAATACGTTGCAATAGAAGAATGCAGTTACAATTAAGTATAATAGAGAAAGTGATAGATTCAGCTTCAAGGGAAATTTAGGATGTCAATAGCTGTTTGATCTTTTTTCCAGTCCTAGATAAATAAAGGAAAGAATTCTGAATGGTTATTTTCAAAAATAGAAACTGCCTAGAGCAGGATCTATTTATCGGACAAGAACTTTTTTCTGGTTGAGATCAAAGCTCTGTGTATTTAATAGTAGCAGCTAAAAGACTTCACAAAGCAGCTCTTAAAGCAAGTTGAAGAATATTTATTATTTTTGATTTTTTTTTATGTTTATGATCCCCTTTGAAGCTATAGTCCCAGAATTGAAAATCTATGCAGTATTACTCAAAAATAAAGTCAACTGTACAGCTGGAAGGAACTTGCTTCAAAATGAAGAGATACAGGATTGGGTTTTATAAGCATTCACTCTTCTATGCAGGAGGAAACTCTGTTTAACTCAATAGGTTTTATATTTGAAGGATCATGTACAGGTGAAGCTGTAGTATACCAATCCTAAATGGGCACATCTTTAAAGGAAGGATGAGGCCCAAAACCTATTCAAATTAAATTTGAATTAACGAAAGGAGATGATATATTTATCTAAAATAAAGAAGATGGAGAAGTGCAAAAAAATGTTTGCAAAGCTAAAGATCAGGATAACCAAAGGCCCTGCACTGCTTGTAACACAAAGGCCATATATTAACCAAAGATAAATTCTTTAAGTCATGTTTATGATGTTCAAAGAACAATGTTGAATTATAAGATGCTTAATGTTTCCTTTCAGTTCTGTGACTATTAAATGTGCTTCTTTTTGGCACCACTCTGTCTTATATTTGCATTCCTATATCATAGCCAAACCTGATCTCAAAGAGGTAAGCAAAATCAGATCTGATTAATATTTGGATGGGAGACCACTAGGAAATACCAGGAATGAAGACTTGGAAAGGGGAAAAATTCCCAGCAATGGCAAGTTAGTATTGTTGGATAGTATTGTGAAAAAGAATACACTAATGTGTTCATGAAGTTACCAGGGCGCAAACTTGTCTCAAAGGAGACTTTATCTTTAGGGAGATTTGGACAGTATGAATTACAATAAGTGAGTCTTGCTTCCAAATAAATATTCATCCAAGGTCTCAATCTTCCCTTGCATGACCAGAACCTATTTACTAAATTGCCTTCTGACCTAAAGATGGTAGCTATAATGCTATTGTACATCTAGATGTATGGTGAGAAATTAAGAAATAGATAAACTAGCTTTGCATCTCTGAAAACTATGAAGATAACTCAAGAAAGCATTTAAAATTCATGCATATTTACTTATTTTTTAAAGCAAATAGAGACAGATTATGTATACTTATCAAAAACATCTCTTGATTAACATGAGTCCAGCTATTAACTATTCTGCCAACTGTTAAAACTGTTCAAACAGCACTTTATTGATCCATTCAATAGCATTGCATTCAACACGTGTCAAGGTTTTGAAAAGATTTTAAAGTGAAATAAATTATGCTCGATTCAAGGTTCATGGTAGTTTGTTTTTTTTAATGGTAGTTTGTTTGTTTTTTAAAGTATCCTATTAAATTGCTTTCTGCATATGCTTTGGAAGCTACTGATTCAAGCAATTAAGTCTTTCTTTAATTAGCAAGCATGAGGCTGTTGGTTATTCTGCAGCAAAATGGTTAAGGGCAAAACCTTCCCTTTTTTTAAAAAAAAAAAAAACGTAATTTAACAGCAGGTAGAAAATAAGCAAAATTGTTTCTTTGAATGTTTCTTCCATCACCATAAATTGCTAGAATGTTTTTGAGCAACTCATTTGAAGAAGCCAATGTGGTCTCCATCTGTACAGCATTTTAAACTTCCCTAAATTGGATTCCTCCCCTTTCTCTGTTAAAGGATGGCTGAGTCACACATCGCTTGGAGGAGCCATAATGGAGGAACTTATTTCCAGTCTGTTTGGATCGAGAGAGACTGGTTTTTAGCTAACCGAGTATAACCATATTGCATTCCAAGGTTATTTCAGGTTTGTTAATGTTTGGAGAACAACCAGCGAGTAGAGAAATTTTTTAGCCGAAGATATAAATTATGTCTATGGGGAAGGGAACTTATAGCACCAGCTATATTCCTTTAGCTCCAAGGTTTCTATGCATATTCTGAATAGACAGAGCTAACATAAACCTCAGTGAGATAAATAGTATCAAAAAACTAACTTGTAATTTTTATTTTGCCAGCAATTCCAAAAATTTTGGAGCATTTATGCTCAGTCAAGAGCATAAAGGTAAAGGTTCCCCTCACATGTATGTGTTAGTCGTTCCCGACTCTAGGGGGTGGTGCTCATCTCCATTTCAAAGCCGAAGAGCCAGTACTGTCCAAAGATGTCTCCGTGGTCATGTGGCCGGCATGACCAAACGCCGAAGGTGGTCCCTATTTTTCTATTTGCATTTTTTAGGTGCTTTCGAACTGCTAGGTTGGCAGAAGCTGGGATAAGTAACGGGAGCTCACTTCGCTGAACCACTGCACTAAGTGCCACTGAGCCACTGCGTCCCTGTCAAGAGCATAGATCAGGATAATTAAAAACATTCTCTTAAACCTGAAAGAGACGGAGGATTTCTAAGAAAACATTTAACTGATTTCATCTCTAAATAAATAAGGAATGATATATTAAAGCATATTTCCTATTGTAACCTACACCTGAGGATGATGTCACCCAATTTTTTTTTTAAATCCAGTTCAGCTCTCGAGCAGTCTGAAGTTCACGTTGAAATCCAACTTGATGTAATCAGCCCAACTGAAGTGCTGAACTCGCAGTTTGTTTTATATTTCCATATCCTTAAGTGTCTTTTTATCAATTTTAACATGTTTATAATATGCTCTTTCCATAATTTTTCTTTTTTTTTTCCTCTTAGGATTTTGTTAGGAGAGAGATTTTGGAGACCAAAGAACAAAAACTAAAATCAAAAGTAAAACAAATAGATCACAAATACGAACATAGAAGAAAACCCCTTTATTTACAGGTATCTGGTACTTTACTTCCAGTTTTTCATTTTGGGAAGGGAAGGTGATAGGAGAAAGTCCATCTTATAGTCTGGTCCCAATGTTTATCGCCTAATGAAAGGAATTTCATTCCTGCAAATGAAATGAATCCTATTTAATAGAATTTACTTCTTAAGTAACTAGGATTAGGATTCCAGTCCTCTATCTATCTAACTCCTCTAACTCCTCTATCATTCAAATGCAAACTATGCAAATCTTGTGTAGCAGCTTCTTTTTAGCTTGAACTGGCCTACCAGAAGAGATGCACCTTAGAAATCAGCTCCATCACAATGGCCAGGCAATATATTATTATTTCCTCCTTCTCTCTGGTCTTGCTTACGGCCTGTTTTTCTCTTTCTACTTTCTTTCACGGGAGACTTAATCTCGGGATTCCAGGAAGCAAAAACTCTTAGCAATAATTGAGAAAGCAATTATTCCCAATTAGTCAAATTTCCGATTATACTTAGAATCCAGAGAGTCGCAGAACCTAGCAGCTGTATCAAAATCTAAAGTAAACGCAGCCCAAACTTACACAGATTTCCTTAGAAATGGAAATTAAGAATTAGTTATTTGTATTACCTATACCTGGATAATGCCCTACCGGTATTTTGAAGGACCTTAAAGGTCTGCCTCTTTACCCTGGTCTTTGGAGAAGATAACTGGTGCCCCTTTTTTTCTCTTTCCCTCTGAGTTTGTATTCTTTGTCATTGTTGTTCTTTTTTGTTTTGTTTCAGTTTTGTCAATTTTGAATTGTTCTTTGTTTTAAAATATTTTTTAAAAATTGTCAATCACTCAGTATCATTGAGAGTCAGGTCGCATAAAAATTATTAGTATGGTTGTATTGTCCATTACACAGTCAACTTGGATGCTCAGGCTGAATTTGGCATTTTTGTCTGCCTAGTCACTCCTTCCCAAGGACCTGGAATAGGCAGATTTTGTTGTCTAATAGTGTTAAAGGTATTGTCACAGGATATAAACTATTTAAAATAAAGCTGACTTTGGTAATTATTATTAATTTGTTTACATATTTATAAATATTCATAAATAAATATTATATATTTATAAATATTTATAAATATTAATTTATAATTTATATAAATTAATAACAATTAATTTAATATTATTAATTAATTAATTAATTAAATTATTAATTTATAATTAATTTATTAATAATTTGAAATATTATTTACTGCTTTTACACAATCTCTTTTTGTATGTGTGTGTGTGTTTGTATTTACAAAATTATCACAATTACTAGTCAATTTTCTCAACATATTGTACCCCCTTATTATACAAAAAAAAATTCTGAATGCCCTTCAAAATTCCCAGCTCTAGATTCTAGTTTTGTAAGAAACATGAATGCTGCTCAGAGAGCGGGACAAATAGTTCCTTTTCAAGTCAACAGCAATTAGAAATTCTCTTTGATTTTGAACTGCACTATTGCAATCGGCCTCCTACGCTTGGGCCTGAGGCAATGGTAGCTGTTCAAGTCCACTGCCTGAAGGTTGATTAGGGCTTGGGTAGGAAGGAATGATTTTCTTAGGATTGCTCAGCTCATTTTGATTTCATTTTCAAGTCACCGCTGGGATGAAAGATTCCTGCCTAACTAAAGCATACTTAAGTACTGTTATGGTATGATTTGTAAAAGTGGACATTAATGTTTTAATTAAAAAGCTCTTTACAATTATTTGTAATATCCAGATTTTTTTTTTCAGTTGACTATATAACATAGAAAATAAGGGGCAGTAAATGTTTACATATTGTGAGGAAGTTTAAAGATACTTGAGTTCTCCTTCCAGGTCTATAAGATGTTAATTCACACAATAACTAAACCTGGTCAGCTAAATAGCAAATTCATTGGCCCAACTGGCTAACATTGGTAAGGGTGGATGGTGGGTTTTGCATTAGCATGTACTGCAAACTGAACCCATTTCAATAGTGGATGGCTCAGTGTATCATGAAAAGCCAAAAATTGAGTTAATTCAATTACCTGCATATTGTTTGAATGCAATCATAGTGAATGGCAATGAAAATATCTTTAGGAATAACATACCAGATTCTTTTTTTTTTTAACAGATTCTGGACTAGAAGAGGATGGGCATCAGAGGAATTTTCTGAAAGGCATAGATTTTCAGGGCCGCAGGTATTTTGCTCTCCTGCATTTTTATCAAGCTTGCACAGGAGAGCCTCTCTTTAGATTGATGCCCTTTGTAGTTTTCTTTGTACCCAGTATAGGTCTCATTTTTGCATCATATCCTGGAATGCAGAGAGCTGGTTTAGGCCTTGAAATCAAATCCTGGGACTTCATCATCATCATCATCATCAATTCTGCATGTGTTAACTGAAATTTTTCCCTTCACTCCCAGCATTTTCTAGTTTCCACATCTCATTTTTATTGCATATTTTTAAATAGTATTTTTATATCAATACGATCCTCAACAGCTGCTTCCCTGGAGATCACGGGTCGGAGGGGGTAGGGTAGCAGTTGACCAGCCTCCTTCCTCTCACCCCATTTGTCAGAATCAAAAAACCAATCTTATCTCCCCTTTAATTTTCTAAGAGGAAATTTGTTTCTGACTACTTGCTTTTACAATTTTAGCCTCATAGCTCCAGTTTTGGGGATTATATGTACAACTCGGTAGTTAAGTTCTGCACAATGAGAGTCAAAGCATACAAACACTTAAAAACAAACAAACCCTGAAACGATTATTTTGAAGGTTATCCTCTCCCTCTCCTCCCTTGTTGCTTTTGCAGAATTCCACCTCCTCTTCCCTTTCTTATCCCGCTGTAATTGACCCACCTGGTGAAGTTTCATCAAGTGTAGAGAAGTCGGAGGATTTTTGCAAGCCATCTTTCTTGTCTGCTTCCTCTTCCTCCTTATCCCCTTCTTCTCTTTTGCTTCCCACAGGTCTAGGTGCATAACCAGGTTTCAGCCGGACAAACATCTTGCAATTTCTTCCATCTGCAAAGTATGAAGGAGAGGATGGGAAGCTACTTCGGGATAGGTTTCTGTCGGCAGAAGACGATGCTTGGCTAGAAACCTGTTTCGGACAGGTAGTTAAAGAGAGTTTTGGAAGGGAAAAGGGTCGGAAAGTTGACTTCGGAGTTCGACTTTGGCGGATAAAGACAACCGGTTCTTTCCTCTCCAGCTCTAGGAGAGGACCTTCTCCTTGGCAACTTGGAGAAAACTTATCGGCCTCTACTTCCAAGCAGGAGGAATCCTGGTCTTTGCATCCGGGACCGTATAGACAAGAAGAGCTGCTTTTATGTGAGAAAAAGTCATCAGGAGGAGAACTTCGCCAACCGGGATGATGAAAAGGGAGAGGAAGGTACCCAAGTCCGGACGAGGGGTGACTCATGCCTCTTTGCCCATTGAACCTCCGCTTCAACCCTCGGCAGGGCGAATCCTCCCCAAACAGAGGATGGCGTGCGCCTAGTGCTAAAGGCCAGCTATTGGCTTCGACAGGTCGCACAGAGCTAAATCCTCAGGAGAGCAATGGGGTTTCACCCACCAGGATAGGTGCCCACGTGTGCGTGCCTGCGAGAGGAAGAACCTCTTTCAAGGGAAAGGCCTCCAGCAGGGCACTCATCTGTTGGAAAATGCGCCGGGCTCCCAGCCACTTCCGGCGGGCTAACCAATCCTAGATGGACTTGGCTTTTACGGACATCCCCCGGTGTCAATTTTAATGGCAAACTTTACTGCTTTGCCAAAGGATTCATCTTTTCTTTAAAAAGAAAGGAAGAAAGCCGGGAAGGGGTGGGGGGTGGGGGGTGCATTCGCGGCAGACGTCTGCTGCAATTCATCCCCGTCGCGCCACTCCTCCCGCCGCTCATCCACTTACCCGACATGTAATCTAAAGGAGGTGCCAATTGCGCAGCCCTGTCTGAGCCACAAACATTTTGATAGGCACTTGACCCGGCCTTATCTACCGTGCCGCATTCCTGGTTTGCGTATCTGCGCCTTTGTGAACCTCACTTCTGCATGTCGCTGCTCTTAGAAAGCCGGCGGCGACACAAATGTGAGGCCTAGAATGGAAAGACTAGACTGCATACCAATGGCTCTAAACACCACCACCAAATGCGTATATTCTACCGGTCTGTCATCCATTTCTCTCAGGACCACCATCAAGTTTAAGTTTAGCTGTTTGAAAAAAAAAACACATCCTAGTGGAATATTTTAAATGGACAAACAAGCCAATTTCTTCCATTCCTTCTTTGTCCAGATTATCCATTCCTCCTCAGCTACTGAAAGCAGGATGCGCAGTAGGAACGGGTTTGAAGCAATCAAACAATGGTTAAATGTAAATAATTGTAATTAACAACTGAATGTGTAAATGTGCACATCTATAATTGCATGTGCTCTTGCATTTTAAAAAAGGTAGGGAGATCAAGTTGTGCTTTAAGAGATGCCAAGAAGACCATTTCTCAATTGGAGGATTCAGCTTCCATTGATTTCTGTCCAATATTCTTCCTATACCAGATCACATATTGTTCTTGCTACATAGAAATAAGTCAGTTAATTCACACATATGGTCTTCAGAGAGTTATACAATTCGTATTAGTTTGAGAAGGGTTAGGTTTGTACCATTTAATTCAGGCTGTAGTCCAGTCTGTGGTCTGTTTTAAAAACTCCCATTGGATCACCATCACTGCCTTCTCTCTTTCTCTTATTTGCTCTCTGTAACCAGAATGTGATATAGACAAAAAAGAATGGAAATAAAAGTAATGGGTTAATCTGAAATGTCTGAAGCACGTATTAAACAACTTTCTAAACATAGGCACAGGCAAGTCTGAGAGCCATCTACTTACTTATTCATTGCATTCAATGATTTACAAGCCTATAAACTGATCCATCAATTAAATATATGTGTGCAACTTCCAAAAACTACATGAAGGACATGTTCTATTGAGAATAATTTCCCATTAAAATAATTGGAACCAGATGAAAAGGGAGACTCATTTTCTGCTTATCTTTTCTCCATTTAATATTATCCTTCTTCCTACACTTAGCAGGAAAATAAACCCAACTTAGCAAAGTAAGACTTATTTCCAAGGAAAGTGAGATGTGCTCTTGGTTGTGTGCTTAGAAAAACTCTCATACCTAATGGTATAGTTTATTTTGATCTTTTGGAATAACACCCCATGTACATTTATAGGAAATTCGGGCTGTCTTTTCTAAGGTTTTGTTTAACTGAGCATTGCCAAACATGTGCAATCTAATCCAATTCTAGGAATAATTAAACCTTTTGGAACATCAGTTCGATAACAATGAAGGAACTGAGGCTGTTTTTCCTTCCATTGTCTTGGGCTTGGAAAAACAACTGCCTCACCTTGAAACTGTTACTGATCCTTTAGGGGAGGGGCCTGAAGTTTCCCGCAGAACTTTCCAACTGTTCCAGGAAGAAACAGTCTTGGATCATAAACAAACTTTCTCTGAAAGGAAGTTCTACTTATATAAAATTGCTTTTACATAAACAAGGCACAATCTCATGGGAAAACAGTTCCTGATAAGCACAGGTCAATGAAGTCATTCAATCCACGACAGCGAAATGAACCCTAAAGTTCATAGAAGCTGGGAATATTGCTACACTGAGCAAACAAAAGAATCTATGAAGTAAAACCAGCCAATCAATTAATTAACCATATCAATTTGGATTAATAATACTGAAATGTGTTACATAGGATACACAGGAAAGGCACACATTTAAAAGTACACATTCATTTATAGAGGCTAATCCCACTGTTAGACACGGTTGGCAAATGGTAGATTTTGGACAGCAAATTTTCTATCATGCAAACAATTACTATTTTATGGTGGAGTGAGACCTTTTTTCAACTCAGAAAACCAAAAGTAATGTGGATCAGCCCTACATTTTAAACCCATTCCTTTCTTGCAATTTTTAAATGCCTTTTTTCTCCTTTTGAATTTTTTCCCCTCTGAATTCAAGGTCAGACTGAAATCATGATTAAGTTTTGTTGATAGTATGGTTTCCTGAGCAAATCTCGATTGGATTCATGCATCTATATAAACCATGACTAACAAGCTGCATTAAATGCTAAGATGATGGCAATTATCTTTATATACGAAGTCAAATATTGTGGCATATTCAACACTGCATTCAAAAGTCTTTGCTTTGCACAATATGAACAGAAAACCGTATGATACAGATTGTTCAGCAAGGTTATTTTTGCTTGTTTGTTTGTTGAAAATGTTTTGAGGAACTTTTGACCAAAGGATGTTGATTAGGGAGAAAGTTCATTGAATGCCTCAAGACATACAGCACTGCAGAATAAATGAATTTAGGCTTATACCACATAACCACTAAAAGAGCATCATGTTAATTTCTCAAGAAAAACACTGCTGAAGTTAATATGGCACCTATAAATTAAGTAACACCTTATGAAAATAATAGATAGTAAAAATCAGTGTTTGAATATCATTAAAATGATCCAATCTATTAATTCAGAAAATTCCCATATTTTCTACCCTTGAGTGTGGGGTGGGCTAGAATGGAAAGAGCCACTGACTTCTTTTAACATCTTGATTTTCAAAATGGAAGAAAATTAAACACACAATTTTAAGTGCGCACCTATCAAGCTCACTTCATTTTTTAAAGGTGTTAATTTAAAATTTATATGACTCCTTCTTGAAAACTGTAAGAATATTTTGGTGGCAATCCTGTATCCCCATTTTTGGAGGAAAGTTCCATTGAATTCAATGGTATTTCCTTTTTAGTAACCAACTATATGATGAATTGTAAAGTTACAGTCCTATATTGACTTCCTCTGGAGAAACTGAAAGCAAGAGAACTTGTCTTTAAGGAGATAACTATAGTGATATATTATAAATTATTTGATCTACTACTGGTATTATACGTAAAGAGCATTCATGGTCATTATGCAGTTACACATAACACACTGAAATATCTTATGTGTTATGAGCCAAGACTGACTGTATCACATTTGGATCTGAATCCCATTTTCTGAATCTTATTTTTAACCTCACTAATTTCCCTCAAAAATGTAATGTGGAAGCTCCCTTTCTTATAACCCTGGGGGAAAGTTTGTGGGGGGCTTAACCTTGATGTGTACTGAAACATAACTGCTTTCACCAAATGCAGACTTTAAAGGGCAGTTAGAGGAATGTTCTGTATGCCTAAGAGACCATCTAACTAATGCTAATTTCCTAATTAGCATACACACAAAATGGTTGCCTACACAGAAATACACAAACAAATGTTTATAATGTTTGCACATTTGTGGTGTGTGTGAGAGAGGAGGGAGGAAGGGGGGGAATGCAGAGAACATTATTCTAAATGCCATCCAAAGTCTTTTGCCCTTTGGGGAAATTTTTCCTTAAGGGCTCAAACTAGGAAACGAATGCAGCAAGCCACAAGATCAAATTTAGGATTTGAATTCACTGAAATTCAGTGAAACTTTGGCATTGATCTGCATAGGCCTTGAATACAAAAAAAAAAAAGTGCCTCAATGAAGTACAGGTGAAGATCAAATTACAGTTCTCTTGATCTTAAACCTACCTCCAAATATGATGGACTACAACACTCAGCCTTCCCTTCCAAGGGATCTTTACTGGCCAAGAAGTGATTAAAGTTGTGGAGAAAGCAAGGCTAGGGAAGACAAACTCCCTCTGTGCAATAAGGAGACTATTTTAAATAAAGAAAACAGTTGAAATTCGGATCCTTCTCCCCTCTCCAAGAACAAAGGGAGGAAGTACACCAACTGAAGGAAAACTCTGTCCTAGAAATCTAGAAAGTACTCACTACTATCGTTGTATCTAAGTATGCCCACTTTGTGTCTAGCTATGCCCACTGCACACAGTAATGTAGACAATAGCTAGTTCCAGTTTTTCCTTTACAATGGGGAACTTGGGATGTGTATGTGAGAGAGAGAGAAGTAAACTTTACGGTCCCTAGCTCTCGGACCATGGGCACTAAAAGTAAGCACTTTGAGTACAGTGGCCTTTACGAAACTAGTACCTATTGCAGATTACAGGAGTTGATGTTTAATATCTCTGGAGAACATCAGGTCAAGAAAGTGTACCCAAGTATTACTAATTAATAAATTTAGAGTCATTTACTGTACAGTACTTTTTTCAAAGGGAGCCCTCTGAATTACATGGTGGTAGCAGCTGGATTTATTTTCTCTTCTCCCACCCTAATTTTGAATAAAAAGAAAATATCTGTACCCCATCTCTGGGAGAAAATAAAAAAGCAAGAGAAACTGGCTTAAATTGGGTCAAAACTTCCTAAATACTCTTAACCACAAACACGGGTTTAATGCCAGTTTTAAAAGGCAGTCAAATGCTTTTGAACATGGACAGAGAGCCTTCCTTCCATATGAGTGCGACCACAGTCAGCTGCGACTGATATTAAGGACACTTTTCAATTGTAGCAAAATCCAGCAATTCATTATTACTGGATGGATAACTTTGTTTGAACATAGGGTTGTTTCATCATATCTATATAGTTTAGGAAAAACAATAGAGTAGATCCTTCCTGCCTCCTTTACAAGCATTAGCAACCCATGAGATATTGTGGGATCAGTTTCAATATCATTCTCCTTTAGAGTCTAGATCCTCCCAGAAATGCCTGAGTGAATTTAATCAAGCTGATTTCCGGGAGAGGGGGTTGTTAGTTATCTCATTTCTTTGATCCTTGCTCTAACTTAATATACAGCTCGCCTATTTACTTTTCATGGTTTGAAGACAATCAAAATAGTTACTTTGATAGCTCTGATACATAAATTATTCTTGGGGTTTTTAGCATGCTGGATTCCGACAAAATTGCCTGAATTTACTTCCCAGTTATCATTAAAACCATGAGTAGACTCTAATTCAGGGAAGCTTATTCCATAACCATTTTTATTCTTGAAGGTTCCACAAACGTTTTCAGGGATTTTGTGACAAATGGATATCAAGGGGATTACAGTCATGGCAAATTGCACTAGAAAAGAAATATAAGATTAGGACTTCTGCTATCTGGACATGATCCCACAGTGCTGTTTTTAGAATACTCCTATCTTATCCTTCAGAGTTTAACTGGCTTGGCCGTTTGACTCAACCAGCCTTCGTCCCATTTATGCCAAAAAGTTTTAGTTTTGGTTCCAAAAGAAGATAAGCGAGGATGTTTGAAGCTCCTGGCTTTTAAAAGAGGCAAAATTGTTCACGCAAGGCAAAATAAGACCACTGGCTGACTTGGGAGGTCCGATCTCTCAAGAAGGAAGTTTGATAGCTGACTCTCTGATCATCCAAAAACTTGGCTTTCTTTCTTACTGCCGATTTTACCAAGGCGCTGGTCTCCTAGACTTTGAGAAATCAAGAATGGGTCTAAACCGTGAATGGCCAGCGAAGATAAAAACTCCTTTGCACTTTTCCTCCCTGATAGAGGGTTTGATTTGAGAAAACTCGTGCGCGCGAGAGATGACGGACTTCAACATTTCAAATCCCCTTCTATACAGATTTTGGGGAGGGACATTGCAACATCGGCATGGCCAGAAGTATATATTTGAAACGAAACCAAAGCGGTTAATTAATTGGTTCCTTAGGCTTTAAGCTTAGACTTTAGGTTTAGACTTTAAAAACAAAAGTGAGAGAAGAATATGCCCCCACCCTTTCATATGTATGTCCACCACCGCCACAAAATATTACTTCAACACAACCAATTAAAAATGGGCATAATCCACACGAACTAGTTGGTCCTATTTGGGGGATGGTGACAAAGGAGAGAAAAGAGAAGCCAACGCCGGAAAAGGAAGGGAGAAAATAAATCAAGAAAGGGACAAAGAACTAAAGAAAGAAAAAGAAAACACCGACACAAAAACGCCTATCAGAAGAAGGCGACTTTAAAGCGAAGGAGACATCTAAAGCCCGTCTAGGTCTCCAGGCTTTACCCTCAAAAGGTTTATGGTGTTTTTCTGTGCAATGTCAAAGTCTCTGCCCCCCGTCCCCCCCCCACGCCGCCCTTCTTTATTGTAGGGCGGGATCTACTACCCTTGGCCAGATCTCCCCTTCCTCTTCCTTTAGCGCTTGTTTGAGAAAATGAGTTTGTTTGGATCCATGTTGAACTTCTCTAATTGTTTGTTTATTTTCAGAAATTGTATCTGCTGGTACAAAAAAGGAGAGAGAGAGAGGCGAAGGTGCTGATCCAAAACAATTGAGGAAAGGGGGAAAGAGCCCACGGAAGGAACTCCCCCTTTGTTCTCCCTCGTCCAAGCAGTTAGAGTTGCAGCAAAGGGAGTGCAATTCTGTTGTGGGTATCTAGAATAGCTTTTCCTCCAGAGATAGGGTACGGCCCTGAGTCCCTTTAATGGGAGAAGGGCAGTATACAAATTCAATTAATAAATAAAATAAATAAATAAATGGCATCTCCCATATTTTGCAGGAGATGCTGGGAAGTTGTAGTCTGAAACATCTGGTGGCCTCTAGATTGTGGGAAGCAAACATCTGTCAAATCTGATTTCTATAGTGCAGAAGGGACATCTCAGGGTGGGAGGAGATGAAGAACAGAGACAAGAAGTGGGCAGGATCAGAATTTTTTGTTTTCCTGTTAACAGAGGAAATTATGGGTTCATTCTTTGTAAAAAAAAAAAAAAAGCTATTTAGCTTTATTTTAGAGCTAATATCACAAGTTTTGTATGTTTTCCATGTCCTAAGTTAGAGAGAATGATGCTATTGTCTTTTGGCAACTGTGGTTGAAACGAATTCTTTTCTACACACAAAAAAATGAACTGTATTCCCAAAATATGGTCATAAACTACTACATAACCACCTCAAAGGGTCTCACCATATCTTCAATAAAGTAGTTGTTTGTGTGAAATGGATTTATTTTAAATATTTATATCCCTTCCCCAAATAACAAGCCTTACCATAGAAGTTTTTCTTAACTGAGATTGGGGAGAAAAGCCAGTTTGAATATTTGTAAGGGAAGGGAAATCTCTCCTGCCAGTTAGAGAAATGTTATATTGGGAGAAGTTTGACCTTGAAGGTCAAATGTCATTGCCTTGAATATGCAATTGGAGTATTAGGGGCAGGCTGATTTCCTGGAATGCAAGTAGAAATCAGGAAATGAAGACAACACAGCATGAAGAAGAGGTAGCTCCTTTGTTCTTTTCAGGACTGGATACTGCTAACTCCCTGTCTGGAAGAATTATGGTCCATGGCTAGCCCAAGACAGTTTGTTACCTACAGTAAACATTCCAAATGGTGCTTCCTCCCACAATATAAAATCGCCTCTCTCCAAATTATCCTATCTAAAACCACTGATTAAAATGAACTTAGGGTATGACCTATGTTGCTTGCAAATTCAGATCCTGATAGAGCAACATGGGGCATATCAAGCTATAACCTGCTACTACCATGGAAATTTCCTTATTCCTTTGCCAAAAGACAAAAGTGTGGGTGCTTCCCAGTATAAAAACTGTACACAATCTGTTACAAGAAGCTATTTTGGCCCATCCTGACCCCCTCACAGATTTACCCAGCTATCAAGAACTGGAATAACAGTTCTTAATTTCAAGTACTTATACATAGTGTATGATTAAGGGGAATAGCATGCTTTCAGGGGTTCATAACCCACTCAAGTTGCTCATATCGCTAGTGAACTGTTTCCCCTAGCTTTCCTGCCTTCCTTTTCTCTTACTTTAGATAATGGCATTTGCATGGGTTTTTTAAATTATTATTTCCCATTAACTTTTGAAAGAACTTTAATGGATTGCAGAATAATGGTATCTTTACTGCTGGCATCTTCAGTTTCTCAATATGATTTCTAGAAACGAAAGACAAGGAATAAAATAGGACCTCTGAAAAATGGAAACAACCATACCTCTTGCACTGACTTTAGCTATCTTCTAGGCCAGCGGTCTGCAACCTTAAACACTGAAAGAGCCATTTGAACCTGCTTCCCACAGAAAAGAAAACACAGGAGCCACAAAACCCTTCCCGTGCCTGACTATTTCTTGAGCGGCCACAAAACTAGCATATGTAGTTGAATTAAACATTCTGTTTTCTTCTGAAACTTTTCTTTTCTTGGATTTATCCATGGTTGGCTTACCAGGGATTGAAAAGCTCAATAAATAATGTGCCGGTGGGTGTCGCACATTGACGGTTGTGATGCATATTTTGAGTGACAGGGAGCCACAGCAGAGGGGTGAAAGAGCCACATGCTCCAGAGCCACAGATTGCTGACCCCTGTTCTAGGATGAAGGACATTGGACACCCCAAGGAACATTGTTTTGGAATGTAACCTAAGATAGACAGCTGCCATCTGGCAATCAAGCTTGCATTATAAATTGCAAGAAACGATTTAAATAAAGAAAACTGGGCTTAGTTCATAAATATGAAACATCTTGCCACCCATTAATTTATGAAAATGTGAATTATGGCCTAATTAGATGTGATGAGGAAGTGAAAGTGTTATCTTGTTGTTTGGAATTTTTATGTAGGGTCCTAATAGTTCGTTTATGTCCTTTCATTGGCCTTGCACAGCCAACTTCACTTTTGACTTTTGGTCCTGGAAAAGCAAAGTTTTCTTTGGCATAAAACAATCTAAGGCCTTTTCCCAGTATGGAGTTAAGGCATTATCCACCCTTCCTTGTGTCAGCACAAAACAACCAGAAAATTGGCTGATGGCCGTTAATTCCTATCCTGTCTCTGTTTCATCTGTTAGGCCTCCTTGTCAAATTCTTTTGTTCAGCTTTGTGTGATAGTCATTCTAGGCCTCACCATAAGTTTTCTGTTTTGGCTTTGCTGCTGTCTTCCTTCAGCATATCACTAGCCAGCAGTGAATCAACCACCTATTGGGACCATGATCAAGAAGGGGTGTTACAGCTGATGTTACAGCTCAGTTCTACTTTTTGGGAACTCTGCCTGGACATCTCCAGGATGATTTTTTTTTTATCCCTCTTCACATATTTTAATTGGATTTATTTAAAACTAGCCTGAAATGAAGGAACACCTTGTTTTCAATTTATTGAACAGCATTAAACAGATTCACATTTAGTCAATATAATGAGACAAACTTGGGAAGATACCAGAATAAAATACCAGACCCAGAGAGGAGAGCTCCTACTTCATTGGAAAGTGATTGAAATGAAACAAGGACACAGACAGATTTTTAATAAAAAATCTAGTTCAACATCTTTCATTATTTTCAAAAGGATAGGATAAAACAAGGATACTGTAACTACTCAGATTTTATTTCAAGTTGTACAGAGACCAACATACTAAGAATATGCATGTGGACATTCCTGCAATGTGTGTTATCTGAACAAATCTGAAAGATAATGGTGACAAAGGATTATAAATTTGACCCACCTTGAATTTACAGCAGAATAGTTATGAATTAAAAGAAGAGAACTATTAAAATAAAAATATTTTTCTTCCTTTGATGCAGTCTGATGACAAAAGACTGTCTAATTCATGGGTTGGAATTTAGAACAAAATGAAACAAATATTGTGGGAATAAGGGGAATACTGGGTTTGGCAAAGTTTTGTCACAATAAACTACAAGTAATCAACAGTCCTGAGAGGTTTCTGAGAAAACATACACAAGACATGTCACTAGAAAGCAAAATTACGAAACTGTCTCACTTACTTTGACTATATCATGCAGGGAAATTCACTGGAAAAAGCAATTGTGTTTGGAAGTTAGCAGTAACAGGAAACCAGGCCATCGAAGAACACAGTGGCTGCATAGCATAAAAGCTGACACCAGCCAGAACATAGAAAAACTCAAAGAAATAGTGGAAGATCATAAGATGTGAACACAACTGGTCCATAAAATTGACAAGAGTTGGACATGACTGAATGGATAACATCATCATCAGAAATATGAGGGTGGATTAACAAAAGGCTCTCCTTTCTTATTTTTATTTTAATGGCAGGTTGAAATTTATAGTAGCAAGGATTTTAACTATTCACATAAAGCATGAGAAGGTATACTCACCTACACATTTAACTTTTGTAACAGCCTAGAAGAAAATAATGCTACTTTCATAATTTACATGTTCTGCGTGTGACTAACACTAGAGGGAGCCCTATGATCAGTGTATACACTTGTCAGGCTTTGCCCTGTGATTCAGAAGCTGTTTGGAAAGAAATTCAACATGCTATACTTCCCAATGCTTAAATAGTTGATAGAAAAGAACGGAACAGAACGGAACGAATGGAACAGAATAGAATACAATTCTTTACTGACCAGTGTGATTGAAAACACAAGGAATTTGTCTCCGGTGCATAAACTCTCAGTGTACATACAAACAACAAAGTGATAAGTCATAGATCATAAATAGTAAGATACAATCAAAAATAATACAAACAAGTGATAAATCTTACTACACCTATAGGATATTGGTATATTAAGACATCCATACTTTTATATGATATTCATATAAAATATCATTAAAGTATGATATTTAAGTATTTTTATGAATTTTACATTACAATTCTCAATTTTAAAAATTACATTAGGGAAAATAGCATATAAAATGCATATACAACATCACGTAGCCAAATTAATTATATTAATGAAATTGCTGGCAAAGAAAATTGCCAGGCAAAACTGTGCAGCAAAATTGTGTATTAGGAGAAATATGTATAAAATGTATATTTTTGTAAGGATTTTCAGAATCACATAATTAAAAACTGATTCTCACCAATTAGACAAAACTGGAAACAACTTGATTCAAAGTGAAACATTTGTTACTGGATTTATGTCTGTTGTTTGGCTCAGGAAATGTACTATAAGTGAAAAAAGTACTTGCAGATTACAAACTACTGCAGAGGTTAGGCACCTTTGTATTACTTGAATTTTGCAAGCATGATGTGGGAATCCTTCGCAGCTCCTCTGTAGTGTGAAAGGCCAAGGTGGCCATCCATACTCCTAAAATGGCAATACAAGTGGATACAACCGTCACCAAAATATATATTGTCAGAAAAGCAATCGAGGTACAAGGTGTTTCTTTCACTGCACCTCTGGCCACAGGACATAGTTTTTAACCATTCCAGCTATTTTTTTTTATTTGTTTACTTATTTGTTTTTTCTGAGCAGATAGGTAAACTTCCAAAGAAGGTGATCCACAGACATCTGCTGTTTCTTTCTATGGAACTTATGTAGGACCCAGAGGAATTCCCTAACTGTAGACATACATACCCTTACATTTTGCTTAAGAGCACGCCGATTTCCCAGTACTGTTTTTAATCCAAAGAATCCTCATCAGAAATCAACATCCGTTTTAATCTAACTCAGTAATTACTGAGTAAAAAAAACTGCAATTATTGATCAGGTTAACGAAGTTTATAATCGTTGGAATATTGCCAGATTAATAATGATCCATATTCATTAATTTTAATTTCCCAAAATAGCCCATGCATGCTAATATTATTTTATTTCTCTCGAAACTGCATAGCTTCTCAGAAATCACTCCTGGAACGGGAAACTACATCTCCCAACAAGCAATGCTCCACGCCAAATGTAAATATAAAAACATGGCATATTTAAATAACCCCATACATTTTCAAAACTTTCACCAACTTCCGGCAATTGTGCCGCCACGAAATCCCTCCGATTTGAATCTCTGAGTTCGTGTTTCCAAGTCTCTAAGTAGAATTCGGAATTACCGTACTTACGTTCAATGATTCATTGATTCATTCAGAAAGGCTTTGTGCATTTCAAACTTAAACTGGTAGAAAGGGATTAGTTGCTAGCTTTCTGTGGAAGGAAATACAACTTTCAAAAAGAACGAAGGGGATTTCTGAGAATGTAATTGATTTACGTTTTATCACCGAAGAGGAAATGGAGTGGAACTACACGGTACCTTGGCTGCTGCAACACAAAATGCTAAGGATGTCCAATTCCAGTAGAGGGCAGTGTTTAATTGCTTTTGAATTTTTACGGTCCCTATAGGGAAAGCTTCAAGCAGCAAAATTCTCTAGTGTTTTTGTTTTGTTTTGTTTTTTGGTCTATTGCTCCAAAATAATTGTCAAGTAGGTAAATTGAGGACCCAGTTGGGGGCAATAAGCTGACTTTGTATAAAAATACAAAAGAATGAAGGCTATTGCTTAGCGCATTCTAAGCCGCCCTTACAATATAAATATTATATAAATCAAATTTAAAAAAAGTCTGTTTCAGAGAGCAGGGATTTTTAAAAAAAAGGTGTGTGAGGGGGTGAATGACAAAAGAATAAACAAAGCTTTTACCATACCTTCTCTCACACACACATATTTATGTGCATATGTGTGACTGTGTACTAAAGAAACAATATTTCATATTCTAATAATTTTTAAGACAAATATGAAGGAATAGCAGAATTTAGTAGGGCCCCAGAACTTGCCCATGTATGCTTTCAATTAGTACTTGATACATTTGTGTAATGTATAAAAGTAGTCCTGTAAATTCCATTATGTCACTGGAGTTTACTGGACTACAAGATACCCTAAGAAGCAGGAACAAAGTGGCATTTGGGAATAGGATCTGGAATGCAGAAACAAAATTGGTGGGGCAACAAAATATGCCTTGTTAGTATATTCCTTTGGATTGTAGCCAATTCCTGCTGATTTGATGGTTAAGTTTGTACCGTTTTCTGCATTTTTAACTTTGTAAGCTGCCCAGTGTGTGGGTGGGGCCTTGTCTATATACATTTAATAAATAAAAATAAAATGAAGTTCTCCAAACTGTTTTGTCCCTTGCTGAATTTCTTGCAGTTGTAGTCTTGTGGCTTCCACTGCTGATCCTTTTCAGGTGCTGTTGGCCTCTTCTCTTCCTGTCCCCCTTGCCCAGCATTATCATAGTTTCCATAGAAACATGAGCTGGCATGATATATTCAAAGTCTGATCATTTTGTTTTGCTTTCCTTGCATTTTTTTATCCAATCTTGATTTCCTCTAATACTGAAGAATTGGCTTTCTTGGCTGTCCGTCAAACACAAAGCAACTTCTTCCAGCACAACAATTCAGATGAGTCCATCTTCTTCTTCTTCTTTTCTTTGCTCTTCTGGAATGCATCCTTTCCCTCCTGGGAATCCAGATTACATTCCATTACAGACTATGAGTTCTAGCCCTGCCTTTGGCATAAAGCCAGTTAGGTGACTGTGGTCTAGTGCCATTTCATGCCAATGACAGACCACCTCCAAAATCATGCAAAGAAAACTGCAAGGACTAATATAGGCAATTATCAGGAGTCAACACTGATTTTAAGGCACACACACACAAGTAGTGTAGTAATATAGTGTATAGTTTATAAAATGCAGTAAGTTTTTAAAAATGACTTGAACACAGGCAAATGCCTTTTGATCATGAATTCCAGGATATATATTATTTTTGACAAACAGCTCTTACAACCTGAAAACGTTTAAAAACTCTGCTTTTGTAGCTTTTTCCCTTCTCAAATGGCAACCATAGATTAATGGATATTGTAATGCTACTAAAAGTCAAAGTAAATTCCACAAGCCCATTTAAGTATTCTCTTCAGGTAATTCATGTCTTGTTCCTTACAGTGGTGAAAAAGTGTGAAGTGGGTTTCTGAGGATTCAAAAAGTTACTTTTTCTCATTTGCTCAGAAATCCAGGAAAACTCAGGATCTGAGATATGGCAAATCACAAATCACAGAGCTTGAGATGTCTGTGGCAAGAAACGCTCTGCTTTAGAGTAGTTAGATTTATCTACATTGTAGTCGAAAGATAAGCCAGTGAGTAATTTTGATGTGGCAGGATAGATATGTGTTGAATAATGCAAGCAAAGTTAAAACGTTTCCTTGATATGAAAATAATAGCATATGAGCTTTGTTAGAAAAAATATTTCTTATCGTCAAATAATTAGGAGTGCTACCCAGGTTTTGTTGGCAATAATACAGCATGAAACAAATAATAATGAAAATAACAATTTATGTAGTGGGAAGATTCCTGTTTACTTTTGTATTTAGTGTCAGCAGTGCAGGACTGTCTCTACCATTAGCTAGAGTAGATAGAGCCATCATGAGTACACATTATTTTTATCAATAATTGTTTATCCCTTTTCTCTCTCTTACTCGTTCTCTTTCTCAAGCCAGCAAACATATCTAATACTCTATCTCCTATTTTCCCAAACAACAAACCTGTGAAATGGGTTGGGCTGAGAGAAAGAGTGACTAGCCCAAACTTACCCAGTCAGCTTTTGTGTATAAGGGAGATCTAGATCTCACAGTGTCCTCCATTCTAGGCCAGCAACTTTACCGCTGTACCAAACTGGCTCAACAAATACTAAATACTGTCATGTGGCTAGAATTCTCTTGATTCCATTTCAACATACCTTCATCAATCATTTGATTATTTTAGAAATGTGTTTGTGTGCCATGTGATGAGGGTTGTTTTTGCCTCAATAAGATCAACGTGGTTGTCTTGTTAGATTGTAAATGTGCAACAAGGAAGAAGATGTTAACTTGTTCTTCACCTGAGAGAGGAAAGCATCCTGGATTGACTCAAACCGTGATCAGTTCTAAGGTCAGATAGTGAAGATGGAGGAGAATGAGAAAGTACCAGAAATAAATGAGAGAGAAGCCTGTTCCTTCTAAGGCTCCCTAAATGAAACTGCCTTTTGAACATAAAATTAGAGATGGATGGAGCAATTGCAAGTTGTGTAAGGGAAAAATGCCACGTTCAATGAGTAATCCTGTATTTCAAATGCTCACTCAGAAATAAATTTGTTCCCATCTCCCACTGCTTTGGCTGCCATGTAGCATTGAGTTATTAATGATAAAAGGAAACAGGAATGTCCAACATTGCATATGCTGATTAATAAGGGAAGGATAATGCTGATTTTTATGCCAACCATAGCAATTCCTTTTTTTCTAACAGAAAAAATATTTTCTTATTAGGTAATATATAAGCTTATTTCATTGTTGCTTCATCAAGATGTCACACCACAGATTTATCAGATCAGATGATGCAACTAAAAAGCCTTGGACACCCCATATGTTCTTGTATTTGAAGTATGAAGCAATACATGGAACAAGACTGAGAATGATCTGTTTAACCACTATACCAAATTTTCACATGTGATTCTTAGTACAAAGCCTAGGATATATTGTGCTATTTTATTTTAAAAGAAACAGAGTTAAAGGAAGACATAATTATGTGTACAATCATACAGAGAAAGTACAAAAAGAGAAGTTTTTTTGTCCCTTTTAAGTACTAGAATTGGTTTAACTGAGCAGTGCAAGAATAAGGGTAAGCATAGATAATACGTTGAATTCACTTCTACAGAATATGATAATGTATTTATCTAAGCAACATTCAAACTATCTATAGTGGCTTTGAAAACAATTTGGAATAGTTTCAGCTGGCACACAGTGGAGCTGCCTAGGTATAATTAGTAGATAATACAATCTAATATCATTTCTTCTCTTTCTGATGGTATAAAACAATGCCGGGGAGTGTTCTGTGATTAACCCAATTAGATGCACTGCACTGCAACCTGATGTTGTGCTACATCAAGATTTTAGCTTTGTATCCAAATCTTTATACTTCTGTAAGCTACTTGGCAAATTTTTACATAGTAAGAATTTCCAGTAATTTCTTTTTCTTTTTCTTTTTTTTTAAATTTTTTATTAAAGAAAAAACAATACATTAAAACAACATACAAAACAAACAAACATCAATTCAGTCCAATGACTGACTCTTAGAAGTTACTACCACGGTGGGTTATTTTTCGTCTTTTTATTTGTATCAATATCTACAGTCACCTGTTTACATGGTTAAATATGTATATATATATTTGACTCCATATTTACTTCTATGCCTTTCTATTAAATAGTCGAAAATGATCTTTATATTCCTATTTTTGCCTCCAGCCAGCTGTACCATCTTTGCCATACTAAATAATAATCAGTATTGTCTTTCTCTTGTATTTCTTTTGTGAGCTTATCTAATTCTGCACATTCTGTAATTTTAGCTATTATTTTATCTTCAGTAGGTAGCTGTTCGGATTTCCAATGTTGGGCAAAGAGTATACGTGCTGCTGTGAGGATATGGATGATCAGATATTTTATTTCTTTGGTATATTTTGCTGTAATTATTCCCAATAAAAAGGTTTCCGGCCTCATTTCAAGTTTTTGTTTCGTGATTTCTTCAATCATTGTTTTAATTTGCTGCCAGTATTGTTTTGCCTTACAGCATGACCACCAGAGATGATAATAAGTCCCTTTCTGTGATTTACATTTCCAGCACAACGGAGATGTATTTGGGAACATCTTGGCTAGGCGCGCCGGTGGAAGGTGCCATCGGTAGAACATCTTGTAAAGGTTTTCCTTGTAGGGTATGGACAGTGTCATCTTATAATTTATCTTCCACAAATTCTCCCACTTATCCAATTCTATAGTATATCCTATATTTTTGGCCCATGTTATCATATTCTCTTTGACAACCTCCTCTTCTAATTTGTATTTTAGTAGATACTTATAAATTTTGGTAATCATTTTCTCATCTGTACTTTGTAGTATTTTATCCAGTTCATTTGGTTCATTTTGGAATCCAAATTGTGCCCGATCAGTTTTGTATCTTGATTCTATTTGCATGTATGGCCACCAATCAATGTCTATACCCTGATTTTGTAATTCTTGTCTTGTTTGTAATTCTCCTTCACTGTTCAGTAGTTCTTTATAGGTCCTCATTTTCTCTATATCCATGGCATTAGGATATATTAGTGCTTCCATTGTCGATAGCCATCGTGGAATTTTGGTATAATGTTTTCTAATCTCTTGCCATGTTTTGTACAATGATTCTCTGATAATATGTTGCTGGAAATATCCGTGGAGCTTGTCCTTTCCCTCCCACAAAAAGGCGTGCCATCCGCGTTGTAATTCAAAGCCCTCTAGTGATAACATTCTTTTATTCTTAAGGTCTATCCAGTCCCTTATCCAGTTTAGCGATGCTGCTTTATAATATAACTCCCAGTCTGGTAGGCCTAAACCTCCTTTTTCCCGAATGTCTTGCATACACTTTATTTTGATTCTGGCCCTTTTCCCATTCCAAATAAATTTTGTTATTATTTTATTAAGGTCCTTAAAAAAGTTCTTTCCTGGCCAGATTGGGGTTACTTGAAAGAGGTAAAGTAATCTAGGCAATATATTCATTTTTATAGATGCAATTTTCCCCAAAAATGACAGTTGTAATTTGTTCCACGTTTCCAGATCTTTTCTAATTTGTTTCATTAATTTGTTATAATTGTCTTCTCTAATTGTTATTGCTTTTGCAGTAAGCCAGATTCCTAGATACTTTACTCTCTTTACAATTTGTATTCCTAATTTGTCTTCGAGTTTTGTCTCCTGTGCCTTTGTCAAATTCTTTGTTAATACTTTAGTTTTTTGTTTGTTAATTTTAAACCCTGCGACTTTTCCGTATTCCTCTATCTTCGCTAAGAGTTTGGTTCCTGTTATTTCCGGTTGCTCCATTATAAACACCACATCGTCAGCGAAGGCTTGCAATTTGTACTTCTTTCCGTGTTCTCAAACCTTTTATTTCCGCATCTTTCCTAACTTCACTCAATAATATTTCCAATGAAATTATAAACAGTAGTGGGGATAAAGGGCAACCCTGTCTCACACCCTTTTGTATATCCACATTTTCAGTCATATCTCCATTAATCATAATTTTGGCCGTTTGAAGGGAGTATATTTTTCTAATCATATGTAAAAATTTGGCACCGAATTCCATAGTTTCTAGTTGCAATATGAGAAAGTTCCAATTTAGATTGTCAAAAGCCTTTTGGGCGTCTAGAAAGATTAAGGCTACTTGTTTATCAATTCTTTTCTCATAGTATTCCAGGACGTTGATAATTGTTCTTATGTTATTTTTGATCTGCCTTCTTGGGACAAAACCGTTCTGATCTGTATGTATATATTTATAAATAATTGTTTTCAGTCTATGTGATATAACCAACATGAAGAGTTTATAATCTGCATTGAGCAATGAAATCGGCCTGTAATTTTTGACTTGCGTGGGGTCTGTGTCTTCTTTGGGGATAAGTGTGATGATGGTTTCAGTCCAGGATTTGGGAATTTCTGCTTCTAATAATGCATCATTGAGGACTTGGAGTAACAGTTTGTCCATTGCATTTTGGCAGTTTTTATAAAACTCCATTGGTATTCCGTCCGGACCTGGAACCTTATATACATAGTAAGAATTTCCAGTAATTTCATGAGAATGCGTCTTACTATTTTAGGACTGAGAGAGTAATGGCAGCAGCAAAGGTTAACTTATGACCAGAGGAATGGTTTATGCCCATTTGATATGTCAAAGATGCATCTCCCAATCGCATCCAAAATAGGTCATATGATCTTATCACCATAAAATGGGTGGTGAAGTATTATAGATTTAGAAATGGTGTTGGGCAAACCTCCAATAAACAAGGAAGCGGGATGACAACATAAGACTTGGGGAAGATTACATAAAAATGGGGAAGATTAGATGAGATTACCCCTGTAAAATCAAAATGGAATAGAGGTGTCAAGGCATTATGGAGCCCCTATAAACTGCAAATAGAGAAAGAGTGAAAAGTAATTTCATCACTGCTGAATTAAAGTATTACCCACCCCTGCTAGAGTTGGTACAAAACAATGGCATCATAAAAATGGCTATATTCATTGCCAATATCTACCTTAAATCTGTTATATCCCTTTCAGTTATTTGAGTACAGGTAGTCCTTGACTTACAACAGTTCATTTAGTGACCATTCAAAGTTACAATGGCACTGAAAAATGTGACTTATGACTGTTTTTCACAGTTACGACCTTTGCAGCATCCCCATGATCATGTGATCAAAATTCAGATGCTTGGCAACTGGTCCATATCTATGACCATTGCTGTGCCTCAAGGCCATGTGGTTACCTTTTGCGACCTTCTGACAAGCAAAGTCAATGGGGAAGCCAGATTCACTTAACATCCGTGTTACTAACTTATCAACTGCAATAATTCACTTAACAATTGTGGCAAGAAAGTAAAAGTGAAATGGAGTAAAGTTCCATTTTGTCTTAACAACAGATGTCTCACTTAATAACAGAAATGTTGGGCTCAATTGTGGTTGTAAATGGAGGACTACCTATATTATCCATATTCATGGGTATGTCACTCATTGTAAGCATGATAGGGTTAACATATAGTAAGCAGGGGCTGTTTTCCTCAGCTTTAAAAGCTCTTAGGCACATTTGGGCATAAATAGGAAAGTAATTAAATTGACCCAGAATCACATGATAATGGGATAATCTCGAATTGAAAATAGTGAGGAAAATGTTTTTCTGAAAGTTCTGGGATGGATAGGGGTTTGATACTTTAAACTTTGAATTGTAACAGCTGTTTTAAGAATTTTCAGAGTTTATAAGAGTTATATATACCTGAGTCATATACCATAGTTCCCAGTAGTTCCCATCTTGAAAGATACATTGACTTGCTCAACAAATATAAAAAAAGATAGGTTATCAGATTTCCTAGGCTAGCATTGAAAAAAATTGAAGGCTTTCCAATTTTCATCATTTGGTTATGTCCACCTATGGCTATTTTCTGGCTGCAAATCTTTATAGATATCAACGTAACCTAATTTGAGGAGGTGGGGGATACGTAGCAGTTAAATATATAAATGTGATGTTAATTCCAGGGCAAAAATAACTCTACAAAAGAGGGGGCCAGAGCTTTCCCTGATTATGTAGTTAATTAGATCCGGTAAAGTCACTTAAATAAAACAGTATTTACGAGTATTTACTATAGAAAACCCTATAATTTTCTACAGGGTTGTCTGTTTTTGTTTTTTGCAGCAAAACAAACAAAAGAGTTTTGTGGCACCTAATATCACTCTATGCAGATGATGAGGCAGATTATGGTGCATGAAAACATGTGCTGTAATAAGCTTGGTAAGCTTTAAGGTATACAGGAATGTGATGTCTTTAATACCATAGCTCCATTCTTAAATTCACCTAACAGTAAATCCCACTAATCTTGCAGGTTTCCTTCTGGAGAAATATACATAAGATTACATTAGAACACATTTGTATGTGTTCTCCTTATCTTTTCCGTTTGATTATAGGTGTTTTACAATTACAACTCCTAAATAATCTGGGGATTTTAATGTTTGATATTTGGCTTTTCTATCAAACAGGAAATTTAAGGAGTTTAACTGCTTTCAAACAGTACCACAATAACAGTAATTGTCTATGGAGTTTACTTTATCAGATGCTTGAATTCCTGCTTTAAATGTTCTTTGTATTCCAGGGAGGCAGTCACAGATGAAGCCATCATGAAGCACAATGGTCTTCAAATTGTCCAAATTCTCTGATCTTTGCTAGAATAAATAAACAATAATCTGAAAACTCCACTTAAACTACTGATTCTACTAGGGCGGGGATAGCTCCATTTTTTATGGCTCTCTGACCAGGATGACTGAAAATGGAAAGATTTTTTTCACCATTTCTATCATTTTCACTGGGATCTGTTCTTTAAGTTCAAAACTACAGTAGGCATCACTACAGGAGAATCTGCAGGGTGTGGTTAAAGAAATAAAATAAAAAACGAAGCTCCACTCTTTTTTAAATGGATGAGTCACTTGGATCTTTCTGATACGCTTTGTAGCCCCACCCCCTTTGAAGTCTTCATGTCTTCCAACCCGGTCCTTGACTGGCGGGAGGGACCAAGAAAAAAAAAATGAAGTGGAGGAGAAAAGGGGGAAAGGAGGAGGAGAGAAAATGCTATAAGACAATGATGAAAGTCATAAGTATCTTAGTGGTTCCCAGAATCACAGCCTTTCCTTTAATCAAAAGAGCATCCGTGAAGATTGGAAGTGTGATTTCCTTCAAGGCCAAGGTGGCCTTCTGCTTTGGTGAAAGTTGTGTTTCGCCTTCCTTGTGGCAACACACACAAACACATACACCCCTAACGTTTCTGTCCGAGTCCTTGACTGGATGCCCTTTCATCTGGGTTTAACTTGCCTTCATGATTGCAACCGTCCTTAAACTATTCCTGAAAAGAAAGCTTGAAAGGAAAATAAAAACCCTGCTCTCACTGAACAAACACACCCCGAGGGGAAAAAATACTATTTCACACCGTAAAAAAGGGAGACGTGTGTAAATAGAAGCCAACAGCAGGGCCTGTATATTGACCGAAATCTGGTTTAAGGTTTATAGGTCGAGGGGTTTGTCTGACGGCTGCATAAAAATGAGAAACCCGGGTTTCTAAAGGAGGATAAGACTTTGCCCCCTCCCCCGCCTTCCGCTCCTGGTTCCCTCTTTTCCTTTAAATTTACGCTGGGAAAGTTAGAGACGCGCTTTCCAACTGAGTCGTGGCCCAGGGATGTGTGAAACCCAGCGCCGATTACGGCACGAGAGGCTGCTCCTTAAGCCCCAAGGAAAGGAGACATTCGCGTCAGTAACAAGCGAGGTTAGCACGAAAATTATGTGAGTTGCAGACCCCTTGCTTTTCCTTCTCACCTTTCAGGGTGGGTAATCCTTAAATTCATTTAAAAATAGGAATCCAGATCCAGGTCTTATTTACAAAAGATTAATCCTTTCAAAAACTGGTCCCGAACGTCTGCAGCCTCCAGTTAAGAGAGTTTTGAGTGTCTGTGCTAATACGAATTGTGGGGTTTTGTACTACTTAACTCACGTCAGACATTTATGATGTAAAAAAATTAAACATATAGACAAACACACCCTTATCTATTGCTGTGAACATTTTTTTTCTGCAACTAAGAGTCCTCACTCATTAGTAATAGTTACTTAGTAAAGTGACTGTAATTTCAGAAAAAAGTGTTTCTTAGCTTTTACATGGCACAGTGCACTAAAGGCTGTCAATATAGAATAAATTAATTTAAAAATTATTCAAAACTTGTGTCTTTTGAAATAATAACATACCCATATGCACACACACACACACACATACATACATATAAACATTTTTGCTTGATTATCTAGTAACCATTTCTTTTAAAACATCAAGATGCTTTCAACAAAAAAGTTCATTTCAAGTATTAATAATTATTTAAATAAAAAAGCATATTATTACTGAATTTGTATTTTTTTAAACAATGCAGTCATAACAAGAATTAAAAGGACCAAGGCAGTAATGATGAGGTAAGTATTCAAATAAGCTATTGTATTGAAAGGTTACTTTCAACTGGAATAAAGAAATAAAAGTGCTGTTTTTATGTTATTTCTTTCAAAAGCTCTGCATATACATGACAACAGTTGACATGATTTAATTATGTTTAATTAATGTTTACCTATGTAAATCTCAAGCATTTAAACAAGTTTGCTCTACTTAACAATAAATCTGGCTCCAGCTAAGCTAATCATGTTGTTATGTCTTTTTAAGTATGTAGATTAATAAGGGTAATAATACGCAAGACAGTCTGGAAGGAAACCTGTTAAGCAGAGGAAAAAGCACTCAAAACTCCCATTAGCACAACAATTGTGTACAAATCAAAGTCTTTGAACATTTAAAAAAAACATCCAAATGTTATGATAAATTACTAAATTGCTTTTTTAAGTATGCAAACAAGTACAGTGTTGTAAAAAATCTATAAGCAATCATATAAAAGAAGGAAAGAGAAAAGAAAGAAGAATTATAATATGGAAGAAAATATATGATAGGTAAAATAGTTAGATAACTGGCCATCAATCAGGCAATCTGCCCTGAAGCTAACCTTTAGAATTTGTATTCATACCACATAATTATTTAATTAAACTCCCTTTTATATACAACATACAATACAAAATTTGGAACAAAAAGGAATGCAGATGTTGCTCAAGTCTCCAATTTGTAACATTATTGGGCACTTCTGAAATATATCAATAATTAAGCAAAAATCAGTAACTGAAGAAAAGCAAAATGAGTTATGAAGATATTTCTCTAGATATTTCATTTTACACTGTCTTTCCACCAAAATGTTAAAATTGGATTAGGTTAAAGAAAATTAAATGAATTAAATATATTTTAAAATTCTATAGTGAATTCAGTGTAAATTCAAAACCTTATTTCAGATGAACTGTGTACTAATATCAATATAAAGAATCAATGAAATAAAAACATTTTCAGAGTTTAACAGAGTTAAATATCTTATGAAAACCCAAAGGCATAAAACCACAAAGCATAGAAAATGTTGGGATATATATATATATATATATATATATATATATATATATATATATATATATATATGTGTGTGTGTGTGTGTGTGTGTGTGTGTGTGTACTTTCCTTTTTCCTAACTAATTTGTACAGTTGAAGTTCCCTTTAGTCACAAATCCAAGCTTTTTGTTTAAATTAAATATAATAACCACAAATTTTGAAGCATCTGAAATTTTAAGTACATTTTCCCTGTCACTAGCTGTTTTATACAAGTGGTATGTGCAATGTTTTCACACTAGTAACAATCGGAAGATGCATACTGCAGTAAACACACCAAAAACCAAAGAAACTGGTGGAGGATCTCAAACCTCTGAATGATGTTTTAACTATGGTCACAATCAATCTCTTCAATTTTAATTTCAAGACAAAACTGAAAAAAGAGAATAAAGAGGCCTGAAAATATTAACAAGAGATTTTCCCCTTCCTTAGTAACCCAAACAAATTCCTATAGAATGAAATTATATCTCTAAAAAAATTCAACTTTTTGGGGAAACTGAAATTTTCAGCGTTTCCTTTCTCTCTTTATGCAGGAGGATTTTAATTTATTTTTTTTTTCAGTCTTAAAATATAGAGTTGTTACTTAAATATACTTTCAAATGATGCTGCAAGGGCTAAAAAGATGAATAATTTAAAGTTAGACAGGCTAATGAAGAAGGAAGGAATGTAGTTTTCCATGAACACAATGGTCTTCCCACTATTCAAAAAACCTGTTAATAATAAACAGCTACTCTTAATGAAATACTGAAGGCAGGAAGGCAGGCAATAGCTAACAAGTCAGTTCAGTCAAAAGCTTTGCCATACTTTATTGTTTATTTATTGTTTATTCCAGTTCTCCCAACCTGTGTGCCTTCCCAAAATGTTGGAATCTACTACTACTATTATCCACAGCCACAACCCATTTCTTTGGTGTGATAATATTATTTTTAATTCATCATATTTCGAGTTCCCAAGGGCGAAGGAGGTCGCTGTACCCATTCCTGCTTCCCCCCCCTCCATCAGCTGGTAATGGACAGAGGTTGGTAGAGAGGGGAAAGTTAACACAAGCAAAGAGATCTGAAAATCTTACCTTCTGCAGAATAAGCTTTCTTATTTTTAGGGACATTAGAAAATGTAAGGAGGGGAGTTCTTGTGTGAATGAAAGAGAAGAATAAAACACAGCCTTAAGTCACTTTAGAGATTTTTAAAGTGCATTTTAAAATATCCCTAAAAATAAGAAAGCTGCTAGTAATGTGCTAATACATAAATGTGAGTACTTTCCTTGAGTACAGTGAACTAATGCAAGTTCTTAAAATCTTGTGGCCTTTATTTTCAGAGCATTATTGTAAAAGAAAACCTAGTCTCTTTCTCTCTTTATTGTACCTCTATAATACTGCTGTAGAACACAGTTACACAAACAATTTCTTTGTGCATTCATTTTCTTTACTATTATTTTAGACTTATCTTAACTTTTTATTCCTGATGTATTAAGAGCTTCTGCTTTCTGAATCTCATAAACTGGTTGGATGATGATAAGTTATCAAATGAGCTAAATTGCCACCTACTGAATAGCATAAATTACTCATATATACATGAAACACATATGTATTTCAGCAGAATGGCCTTTTCCAGCCATTAACTTCCATAGATGGAGGGGGAGAGAGAAGAAAGGAAGGAAGGAAGGAAGGAAGGAAGGAAGGAAGGAAAGAAGGAAGAAAGGAAGGAAAGAAGAAACGAAGGAAGGAAAGAAGGAAAGAAGGAAAGGACAAGATGATACATGTACATAAATACATGTAAACTCTCCAAGTGCAGCTTGATTCCTGGACTCTTGCATGGAGTTTTCTGACAACATTTGAAAGGGGTTGCCGCTACCTTCTTCAAGCTTCTTTTTTTTTTAACTCAGTTTTGGGATTTTTCAGAAGTGTCTCTTCCTCTCTATGTATTTGGAGATAAAATTGGGGGAAGTAATACTATGTCTGCCACTTAAAATGCAGTAAAGTGTAGGCTACATAAGGCCAATAATAATAAGTGATCCATTTTTAAACTTAATGAAGCTTTAATTCTGGACCACAAACCAGAGAAAACTTCTTATTCAAATTCCAGGATTAGCTCCTTTCAAGAGAATTTTGGAGGGCTTAAAAATTGTCTGGAAAATTTTGTTGGGAATATAGGAAGAATTAGAGCCGCACTAAATCCCTGATTGGTTAATTGGATTGAGTGAACAATTGATTGACAACAGAATTCTGTCTGGGTGATTTTGATTTTTGATTGCTGCAAAGATGGGGACTATCCTTTTTAGAAGAGAGATAGGAAGGATGGGGAGCAAAAGCAGCGTCTTGGCTTCACAATGTAAACTGTGTTTCTATTTTATTTGCATTATGATATTGCACATGTTCCTCAAAGGACAGTTCTATTGAAAGCAGCAATATTGTACCATCCAGGGGAAGACATAAGGTGATGACTGATTGAGGGTTCATGATAACAAACAGTGATGTAGGAACCATAGTTATCTTTCCTTTTATTGTTCTTAACTTATGCCTTTAATTTATTTTGTCTTTTTGGTGCTCTTTATAACATTGCTTACTCCCAAAAGGAAATACCATGGTAAATAGTATGAATTTGATTGTGAAAATTCCTCTTTTTTAAAACCTATATTTATTTATTCTTTAATACCAAAAATAAAATACAAAACAAAGAAAAGAAAAAAAAACAGACAAACATTCAAAACTAAGAACAAAAAGAAAAAAACAAGCATCAAGTACATCTAACATTAAACATTTTAAAAAAATCATCCCTTTGAATGCTAGTGTGTATATAAATTCTGTCTTCAACAGTCGGCCTCCCCTTTTCCTTCCAGTGCTTATACAATCCTCACAGTAGTCACCATGTAAAGAAATAATGTCCCAAACTGTTTTTCTATTGGTTTGTCCATAATACCTAAAGAAAAGCTTCGGGTTTCATTAACATTAGTAATTCAAAATATTTTCTGCATTGTCCAATATGATTTTGCATACTTACAAGAAGATAAAATGTACCTGGATTTTGATTAAATTTCCCACTCTTGTTGGAAGGATTATGGCAGGGGTGTCAAACTCACGTTGTCACGGTGGCCTCATGTGACATATCAGGACTTTTCCTCCCTAAACCAGGCGTGGGCATTGCCAGTGCATGACGCATCTGGCCTGAGGGCCGGGAGTTTGAAAGCGCTGGATTATGGGAATTCCTCTGGACCTGGGAATACACACACACACACACACACACACACACACACACTTATCTTTTTTATCTCCGTTATTCAGGATGGAATCCTATGAATAAGTTTACTGAAATTAATGGTGCTTCCAAGAAAACAATTAACACTATATTAGACTTGTTCAACAGGACAATAACTGCGGGAGGGGGGGTGTTACTTGATTTATTAAGTCAATCTGCAAACACATTTCCTCTTGTTTAAGGTTTTATTTAATTTTTACAACTTATCTTCAATATAAAAATAATCTCCATGTCAAATTTAGTATGGCAATTCCAGCAGATCAATTAAAACCTGGTGTTCACAAATGGGTTAGACTACTTCCATCATCCCCACCTGGCATAACCAAACTCCCTAACATTAAGTTGAAGGTATTATAAAGTTATATAGTTGAAATAATTAACTTTTATGACATTTTCTTCTGATCTCAGCTCCCCAAATTCCATTTTTTGAACAACATGGAATTCTGTTATAATACCATAACACCTCTTTTTAAAAAAACTTGGCTTTCCATCCACAATTATTTTATGAATACAATTATACATTTCAGTTTTATAATTTATTATGTTCCATCACTTTATTCCTTCTTTAATTTATATCACATAGAGCTTTTAAACTATAACTCCCAGAATTCCTAGGCAGCATAACTAAGGACTATGTTCCTGTTAGCTGGGAACTATAATCCATTTAGTGTTGCAGTTAGATATTTTACGCTCAAGACGTAATTGTCTTATGGGTGGGCACACTTTCTTAGAACAATCTTATGCCATCTAGATGCATATAGGAATTGAAGCATAACTGATTTAGAAGGCAAAACATGAGGAAATCCCTGAGGATGCTAATGAAGTTATTTCACAAACTTCAGATGGACAAAAAGTCCTACTTCCTTTGGAATTGGTAGATGGGTGTTCAGAATAGTCCAAGTGACAGATTACCAGCATACATACCTAAAGTCTTCTTCTTAGGCATTCACCCAAGCATATCCATGTCTGTTCTACTACACTTAAAGAAAAGTAATTGGTGGTGGTTTCTCTCATTATGAGAGCAGAAAGTAAGCCAGAGAAATTCACTAGTCATTGTCCTTAAATTGTCCTGCAATAAATTTGTAAAATCAGGACCACTCACAAACCTTAGTACTGGAAAAGTTTAAAATTTTGACTTTGGGACAATACAAATTATCCCATTATATTTTTCTGCCAATTCAAGGAGTACAAGAATACATGTTAATGCAGCTGCAAAAAAGAGCTTTCATTCTATTGTTCCTAAGACTTGCCCTGAGATCTCTATTGGTCTCAAAGTTGGCAGCCTTAAGATACGTGGACTTCAGTTTCCTGAATGGAAACTCTGGCCTAAGATGGAGGGTATCTGTGTTGAGGAGGGCTTGGCTATAGTTGTATAGTTAATTTAGCCTTTTAAATTAGATACATCCCTTGTACATTGCTTCTCACTCAGTTCCCCTTCTACTTCCCTGATCGTACTGAGTTAACCAGGGTATCAATAAGTATGCACATTCCTTCAGTTCGTAGCAGGGTTGTGGGTTTTTTTGCTACAGACATGCACAAACATGCATGCACATATGCATGCATATGAATTGGCCAGCTCATGCATATACCACACTAAACTATGGTAGTTTGTACTTTGTTTAATTGAGCCCACTGTAGTTCACCAAGGACTGAGTAAGCAAATCATTATTTAGATCAGTGTTTCTCAACCTTGGTAATTTTAAGATGTGTGAATTTCCGCTTCCAGAATCATGCAGCCAGCTATGTTGGCTGGGGAATTCTGGGAGCTGAAGTCCATATATTTTGAAATTACCAAGATTGAGAAACATTGATTTAGGCTGATCTTTAAATCTACTCAAGACTGTTGTATCCAAAGTTTGATATATTGAATGAGACTTGTAAAATGTCCCCAACGTTCATTGCTTCATTGCTCATTGCTGATAATCATGGGAGATTGCTGAGTGAGGGAAGCTATACGTAAGGGAAATAAGAATCACCCTGAATTAGACAGAGGCATTTTTTTTTTGTAAACAGATCCTTTGTCATTGTTTATGGATTTCCCATCATCCATCTGCACTATAGCTTATCCCATTCATCAAGTTTTCTATCCCACTTTGCATTTTTCCCTGAACTGGGTCAGCAAAATTCACTTTCACCAATCAATTACGTACAGTATGACTCAATCTGGATCTAGTCCTTTGGCTAAAGCCACCTACATTCCATTTGTATAGAAATATCTGTAAAGAGCTTAATCATTAGAAGCAAATAAGTAAATGGATGTGCTTGGGTAAATTTAACAAGGTGTGTAAAACCATAAACTGCTGGTTATCCTAGAGGAAACTGCCAGGTGCTCCTTGTTAAAATTCCACCTCTAGATGGAAGTGACCTATTTTTAATATGGTAGATACGGTTAATTCTTCTGTTTTCTTGTTTCTTTTGTCCACCCCAAATATTTCATTTGTAGTTTTCACACCAAATATCAATAAAAAAAGATCTATGCAGTTATTGCAAGTTTAAACTAATAAAAACTAATAAAAATAAGGCTTTTTCATAAGACAAAATAGATGTTTAGAAGATTTAGGAAAGGATTAAAGTGAAGAGTTATTTAAACATGGTACAAATTACTAGAAGAAGCCTGCAAAATAAGATGCTATAGAACATGAAGAAAAAGTGTGATTAATAGCAAAGCTGAGAAACGGAGATATGTTTAAACGCTATATATTAACAAAATATATGCCAAATCTTAATTCTAAGTGGTAAGGTATATAAAGTAAAGGTGTGGATATATTATGAACAGAGAATGCTTACTTAGAGCAAGAATAAAACAAACAGAACAGAACAATACTTTATTTAGCCAAGTAACATAAGAAATTTATCTCTGGTGCAAAAGCTATCAAACTATAAAGTAATATAATCATAAGATATCAATAGGAGAAGGTAGTAGAAAAGATGAGAAGGATAGTAGAAATACAGCCCTACTATGAAATAAAAAAATAATATGAAGTAAAAAAAAGAGAAGAGATCACATCTCACATCTTAATTTTTTGAGATGAAACTAATGTTTTGCCCTATAAAAGTCAATTGCAAAAATGAAGATTTAGATAGAAATAAACATTTTTGCTTTCTACATACTAAGACTGAAGTAATAATCTGACATCTAGATTTTTAAAAACCTAAGAAATATTTGTATGAATAATAGAAGAGAAAGGCAGAGTCTCATATAATACCATAGTGATAGTTGAGCTCAGTGAAGAAACCTTTTTGGCAATCCAACAGGCAAGGTTAGAAGAGAACGAAGACCATGAAATGAATTCTGAATGGATGCCACACGGGAATAAGAGCCTCATTGTTGCTCTGGCAAGATAACCAGATAGTCAAATAGGTAAACATTCAACTCCTAGAATTCTTAGCAATGGAATGCAAACTGAGGAATTTCCTTCCAGGTATCTGGAAGACATCCAGATTGGAAAAAAATGCTCTGGCATTTACCCAAATTTTGCAGATGCTGGCCATATGGGAATAGCTGCAATGATGAATAATCATTGTGATTACTTATATTACAGATGGACAAACAATAAACAAACAAGGAACTCCAGAAGTCATCATAACATGTGAAAAGTAAAAACTTATCAACCATTTAATTAATATGCTTCCTATTTTTATTTTTATTTTTTGTATATGTTTTATTTGCAATTTTCCTTTAACAACCGGCATATTTTGTGGACAGTGTAATGACTGTGTCAGTACCTTTTTTAGTACAGTGTTAACAATAATAATACAATTACATATACATAGTCTATATCTTCCAACTTCTAACCTTAACATGCTCATTATAATTATAATATATTCTTTTATGTATCGATATGTATAATACTTTTTTTCCCAATTTGTACTTATTTTTTTCCCCACTCGTTGGAGTTCTTCCATATTCACCTCTATCTTTAAACAATACTATTCTCTCTTTATAATCCTTTATCGCTTTCTCTAAAAATATATTTCAACATCTATTACATTTCTTCATACAGTGTGTTGACTCCTGTTAAGTCATCAATTTTAATATTTTAAGTATTACTCAAATTCCACCATATTTCCAATATCTCAGTTTTCTATAAACACCAATAGAACCATTTATTAATAACATTTAATTAGTTAATTAATTATATCTCTGAGTCCTCTGAATTTGTAGTCTTTAAAAGCTATAAATTCCAATACATTTTTTGCACAGTTAATCATAGTAACACATTTAAATATGCCTAATCACAATCTTACACCTCCTAACCTTAGTATATTTATGGTTATAATAAATTCTATTATATATCTATATATGTGTTACTATTTCCCCAATTTATACTTTCTATTTGTTTCTATTTTTTTATAATACTAACACAGTATTACAAGATATTATGTCTCTATCTGTCATCTCTCAGCCTTTTTAGAATTTTATCATTTATTGACTTTTTGGTGATTCTTTTATATTTCTCTCTTGGAATCCAACATTTCTTTCTAATATTTTTACATAAACTGAATGTTCCCTCTACCTTACCCCTTATCTCCTTCTACTGCATCATTTGGATGCCCATCCATAACCCTTTCATTATTTTTCAGAAGTCTTTTTCTCTCTCTATACTATTGTAAGCTCTCAAGGAATTATCTATTCGATTCTTAGTATTTATTGTTATTGTTTTTTATTGTTATTGTTTACTTGTAGCTTATTTTGATTTGTCTCCTCCACCACTCCTTCTGATTTCTCATCTATTTTCTGAAAATTTTGTTCATCTTTTCCCACCATTTGTTGAGGATCTTCCACACTCACTTCTTTATATTTGGACAATCACATCATCTCCTTATGATTCTTTGTCACACTTTCATAAAAACTTTTAGCCATCATTAACATTCCTTCATAGAACTTTACTGTCTCCTGCTGAGTCATTTTATACCAAATTAATATATTAAAATTGCTCAATATATCTCTAAAAAACTCCAAAAAAGTCAATTATTAATAAAATTTGTCAATCCCAGAATTATTCCTCTAAATTTCCTAGCTTTCTAGTCCTTAAAAGCTATAAATATATACTTTACAGACTTTAGAGACAATGCCTTCCCACTTTCAGAATCCAATTTCCTGTATTTTTAAAAAGTTGTTTTTGTTTTCTTCCCTTGACTTTTTCTTTCCAATCTAATATTTTTCTCAAAATGCTCACTTGCTACTTAACAAGTACCTCTGAGCAAATAATTCTCCTGGATTTTTCCTTTTGGGGTTAGATTTTGAGTAAAAAGGAAGCCTCACCCAGTTCCAGACATGGTTCACTAACTCAGCTCCAGTACCGGTCTTAGCTGTTTCTCGGCTGTCCCAGCTTAATGGCAGCCATCTTTGGGCTGCCTCTTCTCCTTATTGTGGCTGGGAGGGAAAAGAAAGCCCCGGGCCAGGCAGGAAAGATGCCGACCTCACAGGGCACATCTCTTTGCTTTGCCGCCCCCTACAGGATAGCTTTGGCTCCTTTTGGACTCCACCAACAGGAAGAACTTGGCCCGGGACAGCGGAGACCCACTCTCTGTGACTGATCCTGTTGCGACATCAGCCGGAAGTCAAAAATTCTATCCTAATGCTACTTTTAATTTGTATAATTTCATCATTGTGACATTTCAGCTATGCACAAATTTGCTTCCATGCCCTCTGATTTACTTCCCACTTTTTAAAGTGCTTTTAGTACTTTATATTGGACCAGAAACTTAGAAAAGTGAAGGCAACTGGAAAGTGAAACTTAGTAGAATATTTATTTTTTAAAGCTTCTGAAATTGACAAGGACCATAAAATTTGGAGAAATGAAAAAAAGCTGGAGCTTCAGGAAGATTAAAAAATGGAAATGGGTTAATAAAGTTTAACAAAGAGAATTTTGTAGAGGCAAGATTTGCTTCAAACAGTATAAATAAACCCTGGCTTGCTAAACGGGCAATTGGAGAATTAAATTAACATGATGATAATGATGATGATTCTGCTTTTTGAGTCATTCTTAACTCCTTGTAACTACATAGATAAGCCCATGGGATAATGTGAGCATTAAAACTTTGGGCAATAAGCAAAAACAAGATGATGTAATGATTCAGTAATCAAAGACTGACTTCAGTGTCAAGCAAAAAAAAATAAAATAAAGAAAAATATCTCAATCAAGAATACTAACAAGAGGAATAAAACAAAAAAAATGAAAGTGAGCAAATATGATTACAGGAAGATGGAAAGACTGTAATGTAGCCCTTTGCAAACAGGATTATTGAATGACAGAAAATTTATAGAGAGAGAATATATTCAGAAACTGACTCCACTGAAAAGTGAAGTATGAAAAGCAATAAATCAGTTGTCAAATAGGAAAGCACCAGCTGCAGATGAAATACCCTTTGAACTACTTAAAGTTGCAGAAGAGGCAGTTTTCAGGAAGGTTTTTAAAAAAGTATCAGGAGCATGAAATCAGTTAGCAAATATACAATGGGTAAAGGAGAAGCAAGAGAATGCAAGGAAGATATTTATTTTAGCCTTGTGTTTACTGCATGGGAGAGGGAGAAGGTTGTGCCTCAAATGAGAATATAGATTATATTAAGGCTAATGGGCATACAACAATATCATATTTGTCTTTGGAAGAACTTTTACAGTAAATAAGCAGCTAATTTAAGAACTGTGTTTGAAGAAATAGAATGATTCATAGAGAAGGAGTTAAAATGAGGATGTTCAATTTATAAAGCAAGTAGTACTATAAAATGGCAGGATTGAAAAGAATATCACTGGGAATTAAATTGGATGCTGAAACATTAAAAATTTAAAACATGTGGAAGATACCGCTTTATTAGGCAAAATTAAAGAAGATTCAGAAAATTAATAATAAACTAAAAAAATGGAAAGTGAACAATGTGGATTAATACTGAGATGTCAAAGTTTCAAGGTTCAAAAAAATATAAGACAAGGTCTTATTTTTGGGGAAATACGGTAGATAGAGATGAACAATGTGGTGGAAAGTATAGATGAAATTAATTTGAAGGAGGAAGCCCATTTAAAATAAATAAATAAACAATAAGAATATTTCAATGACAGCAAAAATCAGAATAATTAAAGTAATGGTCTTTCCTGTGATAATGTATGACTGTGAAAGCATAGAGAAAGAACAAGAGAAAGTAGTTAGATGTCTTTGAATTATGAATTTGGAAACACTAAACTAAGATGACCATTGACTACTAGAAAAACTAATCAATCTGTCCTGGACCAAATAAAAGTTGACTGCTCCCTTGAGGAATGATCAGCAAGCAGAAATTCACCTATTTGAGGCATGAGATATGAGCAGATGATAGGTTGGAAAATGATTATGTGGAAGTGGAACCAATCAATTGCTTTGCTTTTTTTAGATATGCAAAAATTTATCAATTGCCTTACCTCAAAAGAGTCAAGGTGATTTACTACACCTTGTAAATTGCACATGCAAAATTAAGACAACATCACTTGGCAGTTAATCTAAGGCAATAGTGGCAAGATAGGAATGAATTAAGAGATAATAAATTTTACACAGGTATATTTTTCTGCTGACTCAAGTATGAGTGGATAATTTAGCAGAGGGACAGATTCTACAGCTATAATTGGTATAGACATGGCTTAAGCTCCAGTCATAATATTCAATCTTGCCCTCCCTTTCTCTCCTCCCCCACATACTTCCATTATCTTGCCTGAATGAAATATCCTGCGAAAAACTGCAAATTTGTGTGCTGTTTTGTAAACCCTGAATTCATCTACTAAAGTAATTGTTCAATATTATATATGCAAATTAGAGTTGAGAGGTTGAGTGTGGATATACTTTGTGCTGGTTATGCATCTCCTCAAAACCTACTCTGAAGAAAATCATTTGCCAAATGATGCAATTGCAAATATTGTGAGATTTTTGTATAGTCAAAAAAATCTTTGATGGCAATTCTTGGTTGATTCTAGATTCTCATTATTTTTTCCGTAGCCATGCACAGAGTGGCTGAGTTTGGAAATATGAACAGAATGACCTTTAGCTCTTCAGGATCAAATGGAAAATAGTGAAGCACTTGAAGCTAATATACATCAACATTGCATTGATTTTTGCCACAGTTAAATTTCTACATAATATCAGTCTCTTGTGAACTTTTCTTTTCTTTTGGATTTATGCAAACTCTTGCTCCAGAGAAAAAGATCTTTTAAAAACAAGAGTGCCTTCCAGATGGAGATTAATGTAGATGCATAACAAGGGGGAATAAAGTGCATAAACAAAATGCAGAGAGAAAATAAATAATAACACACATGGACCTGTTTTGATATGATGGGAAAATAATAAGTTTGAAAGAATCATGCTTGGGTTCCTATTTGTAAAACTCAATTACTCTTTGACAACTGTTTATTCCTAATAAGATATGTAGGAAGATGATGTTTGAAACCAATGTAATAAAAGTGCTTGCTGATGTTTTCTTCTCTTTCTCCAAAATGGTTTGTTCAGAGGAAAAAAGAGCTAACATTTTCTACATTGTTGCATGTTGGGGGGTGGAGGAGGAATTTGTTGTTCTTTTTTCTCCTTCAGAACAATAGATGCACCCACTCTACAGAGATATCTACTTTCCTCAGATTTATTTCTCCTAAATATAATCATTAAAATCTGCTGCCTAATTTATGTATTTAACTATCAGGTTTTAGCAATTAATTCATCTCCAAGATCATGGGTCACACAAGATTAGATTTTACATCCTTGAAATTGTGATGAGGTAGGTCAGCTTAATGGGAGGAAAACTACTTTAAAATTGATAGTACAGTACTTATTGATGACTTATGGCTATTACACTCCCAGTCTAGGGGTTATATGACGGCAATGTCATGGAGCCAAGGGGAAAATTGGTGCTATCAAGGCAAGACTGGGTTGTGTAAAAATAGTAGTGGAGTCTGTTGCTGGAGGATTTGGGGAACTAAATTGAAATTGCTAAGTTTTAAAATTTAAAATTTAAAATTTATCTTAAAATTGCTAAGTTTGAGAAACACTGCTTTAAATGATCAAAATGTGCAACTCCTTTGCTCTGAACTTAACCTCAGAAACAGGCTTAAATTACTTGCTTTGCAAATCATTCTCTTGCTGAACATTGCTGCAATTTGCTAGCAATAAATCTATCTTTCTCTATTGCCAAATTTTTAAACTTACTGGCTTCTTTCCCATCAGAAAAATAGTTTGATACACTTCACTAATACTAGATACTGTATTCATGTTCTATTTAAGTCCCTGTTTCTAAAGTTTCTCTGGGTCATGGATATATCTATCACTTTCAAGAGAGTGCTTAACTACTAGCGCGCCATCTTCACTCATCATTAGTCCTATTGGTTGGGCTACTGGGAATTGTAGTTCTGGAACACCTGTTCATGAATTGTTGCTTGTACATTTTTTACACCTACTGTATTTTCATAGAGATACAGTAAAATGCTTTGACCAAAATCTTTATTTTATGTAGGGGAGAATAACCTTTACCAAAACTGCTGCAGGTACTATAAACCCATTCTTTCAGCCCTCCTCATATTAAACTCTTAACTATCAGTAGTATAGCTACTTAAAATCAGTGGTGAAGTTTTGTACTGTACTTTTAAAAAAGATATCATTTGTTATTATTATTATTTATATTACATTACAGCTTCAACATAAAATGGATCATTTGTGTTGTCTATATTGAAAGATATTGAAATAAATATCTTGAAAGATATTTATTGTGTCATTTTTAAAACACATAGAATCCTGCCAGACTTGATAAAATAATAATATTCAATTTTATATATTAAGAATGTAAGATTTATCAGAGTAGAGAGATTTACCTAATCTTATCATACTGTTTCTCAAATAAAAAATTGCTGGGATATTTTTAGCAGGAACCAATAGATTATTTCTTGCTAAAAGCAGGTAAACAATACTTGCTTACTTTCTTGTTTCTTACTTTATAAATGTTTCTTCCTTCCATCAAATACATGCAATAAGTCCAAATTTTGCTGGAATTTTGCCAAGAGCATCTGTAGGGGGGGTCAAAAAACTTAAGATGTCAGGGGCCACTATGCAATCAAAGTTCCACCCCTTTTTTACATGTGTGCAATATCTATTAAAAAGAGGTTGGGGTTTGATCACATGGTTAAACCCATCTTTCTGGTCCTTATAAATGCCTTTGGTTGTTGCTATTATTAAAAGCCTCATTATAAACTTTTGAGAGTATACTTTTATATTTCTAAAACTCATTAAATTTCATTTTTGCCCATATATAAACTCTCTGGGTCACCCATTGTGGCCCTCTGCCATTTAGAAATCTTGTAGTCCCACACATCAAAAATTATGTAATCCTATTTTAATCTTTTAATTTATATTGCTTTACTTTTGTTTAATCCTCCAAATCAATGTTCAACAATAATACATTCAGCAAAAACAATAAATTCAATAAACAACAAGCCAAAATGTTAATTAAAACTAAATGTCCCACAAAATAAAACTATGATGTATTGTTCAAGGCCTTATATATCTTGTATGTATACAAAAGTATATATGTCACAATTTCAAAAGTATAATACTAGGGATGGAAACCGTTTATTAATTGTATATATATATAACTCTTAATTAAGATAGGAGGTATAATAGCCTTTGAAAGACTAAGTATAATAATTTTAACATGTTAATTTAATAAATAAGAGTCATTGCATACTAAGCATGCAAAGCATCCTAAGTAGCACATCCTGAGATCAAAGTAGTTTGATCTTGTTCTGTTATTTCAATTGAAAGACCAATACAGGTAGGCCTTGACTTATAACCACAATTGAGCCCAAAATTTTTGTTGATAAGTGAGACATTTAAATGAGTTTTGTCCATTTTACGATCTTTCTTGCTACAGTTGCTAAGTGAATCACTTGTAACTTTGAATGGTCATTAAACGAACTGTTGTAAGTCAAGGACTACCTGTATGTTACTATCTTTATTCCTTTATTTCCAGTATCCCTGTTTTATATACTTTATCGAATAGTTTGCATTGAGTATGTAAATATTTTAAATTTCAGTTTAGTTGGCATGAAAGCTTTCTAGAGTTCTACTATAAGTAACCTTTAATATATCCATTCCAAACCTCCTTAACTTTTCAAATGTTCTTGTTTAAATTTTGATTCTTCTTTATCTATACTGCAAACCATAAACAATATAATTAATCCTCGATTTAACACTATTTGTTTAGTGACTGTTTGAAGTTACTAAAAAGTTACTGTCACTTATGACTGTTTTTCACATTTACGAACATTGTGGCATCCCCATGCTAACGTGATCAAAATTGGGACAGTTGGCAATTGGCACATATTTATGACAGTTGCAGTATCCCTGGATCAGGTAATGGGCTTTCTTCAAAGCCAATGTGGAAGCCAAATTCATTTAACAATGCCAGTATGTTACTAATTTATCAACTTTAGTGATTTATTTAGCAACTGTGGCAAGAAAGCTTGTAAAATGGGACAAAACTGTACCATTTTATTTAATAACTGTCTTGCTTAGCAAAAGACATTTTGGGCTCAATTATGGTTGTAAGTCAAGGACTACCAGTGATATAAATTAAAATCTATGCCTTAACCACAAGGTTCTGTCTTAGGCCCAGTACTCTTCAATATCTTCATAAACGACTTAGATGAGGGAATAAAAGGGGAACTCACCAAATTTGTAGATGATACTAAGCTGGCAGGAATAGCTAATACCCTAGAAGATAGGCTCAAGATCCTTTTTTTTTTTTTTTTTTTTGCTTTAATTTATATGCCACCCTTCTCCGGAGACTCAGGGCGGCTTACAATGCATTAAGCAATAACCTTCATACTTTTGTATATTTATACAAAGTCAGCTTATTGCCCCCACAATCTGGGTCCTCATTTCACCTACCTTTGAAAGAATGGAAGGTTGAGTCAAGCTGAGCCTGGTGAGATTTGAACTTGCAGTAATTGCAAGCAGCAGATGTTAATCTGTTAATAACAGTGTTTTAGTCCATTGCACTACAGGCTCTTCCATGTGGATCTTGACAGACTTGAACACTGGGCCCTATCTAACAAAATGAAATTCAATGTAGAGAAAAGTAAAGTCTTACATTTAGGCAAGAAAAAACAAAAGTACACATATAGACTAGGTGAAACCGGACTTAATAGCAGTAACTGTGAGAGGGATCTTGGAGTCCTAGTGGACAACCAATTAAATATGAGCCAACAGTGTGCAGTGGCAGCCAAAAAAGCCAATGCAATCCTAAACTGCATTAACAAAGGGATACAATCAAGATCAAGTGAGGTACTAATACCACTCAATAACGCCTTAGTAAGACCACACCTAGAATACTGCATCCAATTTTGGTCACCATACTATAAAAAAGATGTTGAGACTCTAAAAAAAGGGCAGAGAAGAACAACCAGGATGATTAGGGGATTGGAGACTAAAACATATGAATAACGGTTACAGGAACTGGGAATGGCTAGTCTAGTGAAGAGAAGGACCAGGGGAGACATGATAGCAGTGTTCCAATATGTGAGAGGCTGCCACAGAGAGGAAGGGGTCAAACTATTTTCCAAGGCACCTGAAGGCCAGACAAGGAATAATGGATGGAAACTGATCAAGCAGATATTCAACTTAGAAATAAGGACAAATTTTCTGACAGTGAGAGCAATCAACAATCAATGGAACAGCTTGCCTTCAAAAGTTTTGGGGAGGCTTTCAAGAAGAGATTGGACTGCCATTTGTCAGAAATGGTGTACGGCCATGATGGCGAACCTGTGGGCACACAAGCGTTACCCTAGCTCAACTCCAGTGTGCATGTGCGAGCCATCCAGCTGATTTTCAGGTCTTCCAGGCCCACCGGAAGTCAGGAAATGGGCTGTTTCCTCCTCCAGAGGGCCTCCAGGGGGGTGGGGAAGGCTGTTTTCACCCTCCTGGGGAGCCTCGAGAGCCTGGAGAGGGCAAAAAATGGGCCTCCTGTCCCACCGGAAGTCGGGAAATGGGTCATTTCTGGCTTCTGGAGGGCCTCGGGGGGAGGGGTGTGGAAGGCTGTTTTTGCCCTCCCCAGGCTCCAAGAAAGCCTCTGGAGCCTGGGGAGGGCGAAAAATGGGCCACCGAGCCATTACATGCCAAAAGCGGGGGGAGCGCAGGGGGGGTGTCACGCGTGCATGTGCAGGGGGGCAGGGCACATTAAATTATGGGTGTGGGCACACACACACGCAACCCACCCGTGCTCCCCCCGCTTTTGGCACGTGATGGCAAAAAGGTTAGCCATCACTGGTGTAGGGTCTCCTGCTTGGGCGGGGGTTGGATGACCTACAAGATTCCTTCCAACTCTGTCAAAAAAACTATTGAATTTGTGGCTTATTTATATACAAAGAAAATTTGTGCAATGAAGGGATAATAGCATTGCTCATGCCTATATTTCTTTTGAAATGCTTATATGTTTTTTTTTAAATCATAACATGATTTCCTGCAATGTATTTGGTTCAGATCTCTTTTGAACTTCCAATGGTAGGAAGTACAGATATTTGCCTTTAGGATTATGTAGGGTCATCATTTCCAACAATCTTGAGAACTGTTATGTAATCAAGATGATGATTACATGAGCAGGAAATTTTGAAGCTTCTTCCACCGTCTCTGAGGATCTGTCAAATGGAAGCCAGTTTGGCATAGTAGTTGGAGCATCTGGCTTGAAACTGGGAGACAATGAATTCTAGTTCTACTTTAGGCATAAAATAATCTGGCTGACCTTGAACCGGTCACTTTCTCTCAGCCCTAGGAAGGAGGCAAACAAGTTCTGAAGAATTTTGCCAGAAAAACTACAAGGAGTTGTACAAGCAGTATCCATGAATTGGACACAACTGAGTGGGAAAAAAAACAATATGTTTCAAATGGCATGGTATATAAATCTCCCCTAAATTGATAGTTGTACACTCTCTTGGAAATAGTCACTTGGAGACCAAATGCTGGCAATAAACAATGCCAGAGCCCAGAGTGCACAGAATTAGACCTACAGAATTAGACCAGAGACAACCAAAAATGGCTGTAGTATTTTCTTAAGTATTTCAGCCCTACCCCCTTAGCTCCTTCTGGTTATACAAATTAATTAGAAGAGCAGGAATTGGGAAATCTCCAACACACATGACTCAGAGCATCCATTTTGGGCATTCTTAAATCAGCACATATTTCACCACTAAAATTCAGCAGCTGAAACATCAATTTAAGTGGATACATTTTCCATTGTTAGGAAAACGTAACACTTAAATCCATCCTCCAAAATTAACTTGGAATGTTGCAATGCAGTTTTCAGAGCAATGCATAAAAATGTGTAGGTTCAGAGAAACACATATTGAAGAAATTACCTTGCAAACAATATGGATGTGAGAGACAAATACAAATAGTCCTCAATTTACAACAGTTCATTGAGTGACCATTCGAAGTTACAACTGCACTGACAAAAGTGACTTATGACTGTTTTCCACAGTTACATCCATAGCAGCATTCCCATGGTCATGTGATGAAAATTCATATGCTTGGCAACTTATTCATATTCATGATGGTCTCAGTGTTCAGGGAGCTTTGCTCTGCTTTGACAAGCAAAGTCAATAAAGAAATGAGATTCACTTAACAAAAGTGTTCCTAACTTAGCAACTGCAGTGATTCACTTAACAACTGTAGCGCAAAATGTCGTAAAATGGGGCTAAACTCACAAAACAAATATCTGACTTAGCAATATAAATTTTGAGGTCAATTATGGTCATAAGTCAAGGACTACCTGTAAATGAAACATTGCATATAAATTTTGGTGAACATGAAAACATGTCTTCTCTCTGACCATTTTCTTAATAATAATTTATGGCATCTTACATTATTCCCTAGGCACTATTTTGGGAAGAAAAAGCCTGTACTCATTACAGATAGTCCTCGACTAGCTGTATGACCACAAATGGGACTGGAATTATTGAAGCTAAGCAATTTAGCCATTAAATCACTCACATATCATTTTATTATCCCTTTTGCATTAATGTTAAGTGAATTGAGAGCCAGTTTGATCTAGCAGTTAAGGCACCAAGCTTAAAACCAGGAGTTCTAAAAACGATATGACTGTGAATTCTAATTCTGCCCTAGCCCTGAAAGCCAGCTGTGTGACTTTGGGCCAATCACGCTCTCTCACACTCCAGCCCACCTCACAGAGTTGTTTTTGTAGAGAAAATAGGAGGCAAAATAAATTATATGGCCATTAAGCGAATCGGGATTCCTCATTAACTTTGTTATCAGAAGCTGACTAGGAAGGTTACAAATGGCAATCATGTGACTTTGGGCTATTGCAAACATTTTAAGTACATACTGATTGCCAAGCACCCAAATTGTGACCACATGTCTGCAGGCCCACTGTGATGGTCGTAAGTGCAAGGACCCATCGTAAGTCATTTTTTTCAGTGGATCATAACTTTGAATATTTACTGAATAAATGATTGAATAAATGACTGTAAATTGGGGATTACTGTATTATACTGTATTATATACAGTATACTAGTATTACTGTATTACTGTATTATAATATATCAATACAGAAGTAGTTGGATGATGATGCTATAAGACATTATAAATCAATAGTGAGGGCATGGTCCCTGATGCACCAATAGAATAAAATATGTCGATAACACAGCAATGGAAACCGATTTGTCCAATTTTACACTTTAACATAACTCAAGAAACAAATCCCAGAGTTTGAAGTGACAAAATAATATGCCAGCATGAAATTTGTTGCCCCAATGTTCCTATTCCACCTCAATCATTATACTGGCAAGTTCTCTTGTCCTTAGAGATTTAATGCCAGGCAAGTTAAGAAAAGCTGTTTATGGATTCCCTTGCTTCTAGGGGAGGGGACAAATTGAAACCCGCATCTATTTTTTCTTGTGGGATCAGGCTCTGGAGCAAATTAATTTTGACAGATGGCAAGATCCATAGAATGGATAGGGTTTGCCAGCAAAGAAGGATACCTCCAGGTTGCCTGGACTTTTCAGCCAAACTAAACCAGAGCACTAAATTCTGGAGAAAAAAATAAAGTGGGAGGGATTGTCTAAAGTTGCTGGTAGCATCTTCATCTCTTCAAAGACTGAGCGACACAAATGTCTACATTTGTTTGCACCCAATGTCATCTATTTACAGAGAGGGAGCAGGAGGAGAGAAGGGAAAGAGAATATAAGGATGGAAGAATGTAGCAGATCCATGTTGAATGATAAGAACATAGACATTGGAGCATATTATAACCCATTGGTGGGTTGCCCCGGGTTCGGACCAGTTCTATAGAACCCGTAGTAAACCAGAGGGAGGCTCCACCCACTGACCCCGATGTCATCAGAATGCTTCTGCGCATGTGCAGAAAAGCGCACATGCGCGCAGCCCTATTGCGAACCGGTAGTAAAAGTGAGTAGAACCCACCCCTGATATGCACATACCTTTGAGGATTGGCCCTTAGAGAAAAGGGAGCACTGACCCTATTTTTAAATAAAGGCTTAGTGCTCACTCAGCAAAAGCATAAGCCTTTATTTATAGTTGGAATACACCAGGTGGACATTACTTTGGCGACTGCTACCCTGTGTTTCCCCTAGCTCAAACTCAAATGATCATGGAGTGCAGTGCCTACCAATCACAGGGGAGGGAGGGTCCCCACAGCAGCCTAAAATGTCAGTAAGAGTTTGGCAGATCCTGTCAGTGGTGTCACAAACTGTATCTTCAATGAAATGTCCTTAATTACATCCAAAATTGTGTTGGAAAAAGAGGAAACACTCTTAAGACTGGAGCAACTAAGAACAAATTTAAACTGGGTTCGGGATGATAGTATCATGAGGACATACCATTTAAAGTGAATAGGCATTTATAACTGAAAATGGGAGGGAAATTACTTTTTTAGGGCTGGGAGCTACTAGTTTAGAACCACTTTACAATTGAATGACAAATATTCCAAGTTTTTAGCATCATACAGACAACCTTATTTCTTTTCTTTTCAGAAGTTAACCAGTGAACATTAATATCCCTCTTGTCTTTTTCAGGAACCAATATAATTTTAGAATAGAAAAGCTAATTTTATATCCATCATGCGAACTTTATAAATATATGTTAACAGATGAGCCATTGCTATATAATAGAGTTTCTTCCTGCTGAGTTATGTTCAGTGTTGGATTTTCTCCTAGACTCCTTTAATTAAATTAAACCAAATTAAATTAAATTAAATTAAAGAGAGGGGGAGATCAATATATCAATGTCATGGAGAGATGGCTTCAGAAAATCTGCCAATACATACACTGTTGCACTCATATACTAGATTGGGATGATTCTGTAACATTGGCAGGCTTTTTCCTCTTTAATGATTACTAAGACTGTCAATTTCCTGCAGGTCCTATTAATTTTTCATTTATCTAACAGTTTCTTAATTTTTTAAAAAAATCTCTGTTATAGGCATCAAAGGGTTTATGAGAGCTGGATAAACGTTTAGAATGAAAAGGGGTTTGATTTCTATATTTGGATGGCTCCCCAGAGCAAATTGACTTATATCCATTATCAGCAGTTATGGAGCTCAGATTAATACCAAACATTTGCCAAACGTGTGTGCAGAATTCTGTGCTAGTGCATGGATATCGTCTGCAAAACATACTTTGCAGAAAGAGTTATCTTGCTTTGAATTAATGATTTTTTGCCAACTTGGGTGTGGGGAGTGTTGCAGAAGGGGATTATTTTAGTTGTACAACCAAATGAAATTATGTTGGTATCATAACTAAAATTAGCTCTCCATGAACATCTTCCTATATACAAGAAGAAGCAAGCCTTTTTTATTCCTAGTGGCTTACTCTGTCTCTTGGATCTGGACATATGAGCTGAAGAAAGAGAAGGGATTTAATTTGTGGCTAGTTAATACAATAGATTACACAGAGGATAGATAAAAAGTGAGATAATCCAAAATTCAACTGCAGGTATCAGCCAAAAGGTTCATATTTGCTAATATAAAGTTTCATCTAATTATTCTTGTTGGATTTTTTTCCATTACAGATCAACCCAGCTACGCATGTTATTTTATTCTTTCCAAATAATAGACTGTTGGAATGCAAAGAACTTGGAACTCCATCCGTTTCTCTCTCCATAGGCAAGATAACACTCCAAAACCAGAACAGAATGGGACCCAATTGGATACAGGAGGACAAGCTGGCAAAAGGAAATCTAAATTTGCCAGGGACTGAATTGAACCAGAGGCTCCAGAGAAAAATGTTCCAGAAAAAATAATCTCCAAAGCATCCCATTCTGAGCCTTCCTTTTTCCAGGTGGTGAGGTCTAGTTCAGAGCAGTGTTGAAATCTAAATTTCTTTCTTACCAGTTCTGTGGGCGTGGCTTGGTGGGGGTCATGTGACTGGGCAGGCATGGCTATGTAACCATGTGACGGGGGAATCAAAAGACAGAAACTCACTAACAATGTCCTGCTGGAGCAGGGTTTGACTAGATGACCTCCAATCCCTTCCAGCCCTGGATTAGCCTCTGAAGTTGCGTCTAGTACCAAGTTTGTAGTCCTTCCTTCCTCTCCTTTTTCCCTCCCTCCCTCATTCCTTCCTTCCTTTTTTTTTCTTTTCTTTTCTTTTCTTTTCTTTTCTTTTCTTTTCTTTTTTTTGTTTCTTTCTTTCTTCCCCCCCCCTCTCTCTCTTTCAAAAACGGACTCCCTCCACCCCCCCGTTTTTGGCCTACACCTCCCATTTCTGGCCTAACAGGCTTCAGGGAAGCCTGCTGGGAGCAAAAACGGACACCCCACCCCATCCCCATAAAAAAAAGGGTTCCGATGATCTTGCGCCACAGCTGTGATCATCGGAGCCTTTTTTTTTTTTACCTTTTAAAAGCATTTTTTAACTACCAGCTCGGGTGAATAGGTTGTAAAAAAATGCTTTTAAAAGGTTAAAAAAAAGCTCTAATGATCACAGCTGTGGCCCGCGATCGTCAGAGCCTCTTTTTTTTTAACTTTTAAAAGCAGGAAGTAACAACACTTGGGTGGATGGGCGGAGCCTCGCACTGCCATCACTACCAGTTCTCCAAACCATCAGTCACAATCACTACCAGTTTGCCCGATCCGGTCCGAACCGGGAGCATTTCACCCCTGGATCAGAGTATATGCAACTGATGCGTATATACAGCAAGAGGGAGAAGGTGAGAGGAATGTAATACAAGAGAAGCAAAAAACACACTGAACCTACTGACAGGCATACACCATGATTACATTCCTGGGAATTGTGTGCACACATGTACACAAAAATGCCCCCCCCCCAACACAGACACAGGTAACACATTACTTTATTATACAGAGGAAAGTAGAGCTGGTTCTTCTAACTACTAAGAGGTGAGAAATAATTTGAAAAACCATGCTGTCGGTGCTTTCCCTACTTTGTTTTTTCTTTTTTGCAAGTTCTTATTTGCTTTTCACTATTCAAAGTTGCATCAGTAGTTTTACAAAGTGACTTATGACCATTTTTCACACTTATGATCATTGCAGCGCCCCCATGGTCACGTGATCAAAATTCAGACACTTGGCAACCTGGTCATATTTAAGACGATTGCAGTGTCCTGAGGTCATGTGATCACCTTTTGCAACTTTCTGACAAGCAAAGTCAATGGGGAAGCCAGATTCACTTAACAATTGTGTTACTGACTTAACTGCAGTGATTTGCTTAACAACTGTGGCAAGTAAAATGGAGCAAACCTCACTTAACAAATGCCTCACTTAACAACAGAAATTTTTGTCTCAATTGTGGTTGTAAATTGAGGACTACTTGTATTTATAGATTACATAAAAGTCAAAGACAGTCAAAACTGTGAAGAAAATACCAGCTGGTCTCTGTGGATTAAAGATATAGATGCAAAATGGTACATTTAGAAATTAGCCACTTAAAAGGAAAGCAATAATTTCCTCATCATGAGGGAAATTAAACTTTGTACAATAATGACTAAAGTTGCAAATTTTAATTGCCATTATATACAGAGTGGACATATTAGTAGAACATGGGATATGGGTTCAATTTTTGTATTTGAACACATTTTTGTATGGGAGATTGAAATATCTTCCAGTTGTTGTCCTGATAGTTAGTGCAACTAACTATTGTTTGATCGAGAAAAAAAAGTTTGCTATGTGGAGCACACATGTTCTTTAAAAACTGTCAGGGAGAGTTCAGGAAAATGTAATATTTTGGCCCTGACTTTGTGCAGTGGCAATATCACAGTCAATAAGTTTAATCAAAGGCACAATTACTGCAAATTTTATTAAAAGGCATTAGGGACTGGAAATAGGAGAATTTACTGGAATGTTCCAATATAATAAAGTATGCTTGAATTTCTGTCTCTTCTTAGTCTTTAAAAAACAGATAGAGCTCAGAATGAAGTAATTTCCTATCATCATATAAAAAATAACTAAGGTTTTCTTCCTGGGGTAAGCATAATAGATTTGACCGATAGCTAAGTCAACAGCTGTACAGGTAATCAATCTGTAGAAATCTTTTTTTCTATACAGTACATTAGTCTAAGGAAATGGGTGACAGAGACTAAGAGAAATATTGTTTCTAGAGGCATTTGGCTAGGAAATTTTAATTATGTGATGTTAGGGAATAAATATGATTTCCCTCTAAACGTAAGATAAAATGTTAGTTCCATAGCTGTTTAATATTGTTAGCCAGATTATTTTTAATAATTCTGTTAATTAAAAGATTCATTCAACTCAAGGTTGAGCAAATCATATGATTTGTATAGAACCAACTTCTCTTTCTGTTGACACTAGCTCTACCAGTCTCTATAAATTTTCTTTCAGCTTAATATATTTTTCTAATACAATAGAGAACTGAACAGCCACTAATGGAAGATGATGGTGCTCCTATAACCCTTTATGAATAAGATAGGATTTGGCAAAATAAAATCCTCTACTAAAAACACTGGGACTTATATGCCTCAGGATTTCATGCAGGATTTCAGATGGTGATCTTCATTCTCAAATAGTCTTCTAATATCATCATTATCATCGCCATCATCTCAGCCATGACATCAATCTCTGGTTTTAGCAAGTGAAAATGATAAACAGGCAAACCCTTGATACTAGTATCATTATTAACTAGAACAAAAAAATAAGGTGGATACAAGCTCAGAGCTTGTAGAGATTCTCAGTCATCCAGGTCATGGTTATCTCAGAGCAATTGTTTTCTTAAATACATTTAAGAAATAAAAATTTCTTTCTCGCTCTTCTTAGCTTGCAGTTAAATATTCTAGCACCTTGGCCAATCTCTGTTTTTCACAACCTGCTTCATCCCCTTAAGGTAAGCTTCGGCAAAAATGTTATAAAACTCAGGATAAACACGAATGCCGTGTTCTAATTGGCTGCTGTGATGTCACAGGTTTAACCAGATAGTAAGCCGCAGCGCGTATGCAACAAGGTAGGTTGAGCTCTCCTCTTTCTTACCCGGGTTCTGTGACTGTTTCTCCTTTCGTTTTTGAACGTACAAGTTCATTTTATTTTCTAACTCTCATCATCATGATGCCTTTCACAAGGATCCGAAACTCTGGCACATGATAATCCAGAATCCCCCCCCCAAAAAAAGTTTATATAGTTTGCTTTAATTACAGTATTTACAGTAATTACAATGATTTTCGCTTTCAAGTTTCACTATCACTTTTATGGCTGGAGTACTTGAATTAAATCATCATATAATTTGTATCGAATATATACCATCTGAATTGGACTAAGACTAGGGCATTTTACAAACTTTTTCGATATAAATATTTAAACCACTACATCGTCATAAAATTAATTTCTAGTCTTTTATATAGTAAAATATCAAGACTTGGAGGAAATCACACTCTGCCTCCTTCCCTCATTCCTTCCTGAAATAATTTGTCCATTCTCTAGTTTTCTGAAAAAGATAGCAAATCCACATCTTTTCCTCTCTGCCTACCCACGAACCTGGACCTGATATTTAAAGGCTGCTTTGAGCATGTTTTAAAGGTTGCTATATTAAAAATGATTAGATTTCAGAAAGATAGAATGAATTTGGTGGAATTCCAATATATGTATAGGTGGAAAGGGACTGCAAGGATACATTCACTTGGATATAGAATATTGATAATTGAATTCAGTCAGACATATTCCAGATTAAATGAACATGACTGAAGCTGCCTACTTTATTGACAAAGAGCTGAAACAAAGGGGGGGGGATGAAAAAAAAGCATACTATATGAATGGAATAATGACATCCTTCAATCTATTGATTATATAATTTATTTATTAATACAGTACAATTCAGGATAATTTTAAGATAACAATATAAATTCAAGATAGCCTTCAAAAGTATAGGGAAACATACATACACAGAGAGGCATACACTGAAGTACAATACTTCATATTCCTTGCAGCCTAATTTTAATTCACTAGTATTTCTGTTTAGGATATGCATTAACTCTCATTAGCAATGAATACGAATATTTGCAAATAGACTCATACCAAAGAGAAAACACTGAAATGGGGTGGTAATGATAAAATATAGGATGTTGTTGTTTCACAAGTAAAACATATAACAGAAATGAATGAAAAATACTAGTGAATCACTCTTTGTTATTTGCAATAAATGGCCAAGGATTTCTCACTATCAATTGTTTAGCAGAAGACTGGGAGGGGAGGGGACCCAGATCTAAGGGTTTTGTACAAGGAAGGAATGTACTATATAGGTTGTATGTTTACATATTTATATTTCTTCAAATAGATATGTATGTGGAACATAGTTTCTAAGATATTATATATTATATAGTTTCTAAGATAGAAAATATTTCTATTAAGAGTTTCATTATTTATTATAATATTTTATTTTCTAAACATTTTCTCCCCCTTCAGAAAGATCATCAACCTTTTCAATTATTTGGCTAAACTTTCATTCTTGCTACCAAAAAGCTTCGGCCTCCAGATCTTTCCCAAGTTGATTCAAACAAACTGCTTCTAAGTAATGTTTATAAGTGATTTTGACGATCAGATCTAAACATTTAAATGTGCTCCTGAGAAGTTATCCAGGAGATTTGTGATTTCTGTTGCAAAGAAAACATCCTAGTTTAAATTGGCCACTTTTAAAAACAAAGCACTTTCTCCCATTAAAAGCTATCATAATTTTATTATTATCTTCTAATTTCAGAGGAATATTGAATTGCAGGAGAGGTTATGAGTTCTATTTAAATTTCACATTACACTGCAAAGAAAACAAATTAGATAAAGTTATGTATTAGATAAGGTTATGTGTTATGTAAAGTAAGACAAATAAGTATAGATTGCTAAATGTGATTTAAAGGTTTGACGGAAGGAAACTTTTTGATACCATATTAGCCTTTCTGAGCAGAATTATAAACTCTTTTTGTTAACTTTATACTTGCTGTATTGGTTTTATTTTTATTCAGTTCTATTCTCTTATAAATATAGTATTATCTCCTCACACAAAAGGATCTGAATTAAATAATCCTCAATTTCAATATAAAAATAACACCAAGGATGAAGCGGAAAGAAGAACACCTATAAAAAGCACATGATTATGTTGGGAATCCCAAGTTCATTCATATCATTATCTGTAGGTTTCAGGCCCCTTCATTTCAATATTTAATTTATATTAATTATGAAGCCTAGAAAATTATTTTCTAGGGGATTATTTTGATCTAAAATCTGACATTCATTCAATTCTTAGAAACCACTATATGAGGAATGGGAGGGAGAATGTTTTTGTTTGTTATTGACAGTTACTATTAACATCTAAAGAACACACAAAAAAGGACATTTATTGAAGCCAAATAATTAAGGCAGCAATTGGTCAAATCCAGTTTATAAATTGCACAAAAGTCCCACTCAAATCAATGAGACAAATTCTGACTACCTTGTTTTATCTTTTCAAAGGTAACCAAGTTCTCCTAATTCAGGCCCCTTGCTCACTTATCAGGTACTTTACAGCTAGTTCCTGATTTAAATGTGAAAGGGTACTGTCTACAGGGCCTGATCATGGACTCTGCTCTCCCCTTTAGCTACTGACTCCTTATGGCTCCCATTAAGTAAAAAGTTGATGATTTAGAAACTTTGCCAAATAAGAAGGATATGACTAGCACAGAAGTCAGATTGAGCAAGCTGAGCATATTTTGGCTGGAGAGGAGAAGGAAAGACAAGTGGGGATGTGACCTTGGAGAAGGTCAAGATCTGTCCTCTTTAGAATGAAGGTCAGAAATGGACTTAAGTTATAAAAGATCAAATTGGGGGGAAAAACCTTTCTCAAACAGTGGTTTGACCACAGAACCATTTACTTAGACACTGGGTCTCCTTGACTGGATGCCTTCAAGCAGAAAGTAGGAGAGGCCTTGGGGTGCTTCCATTGGGATCCCTGTCTTGAGCACTCTTGGCATATCTGGTCTCCTCTAAGGAGGCAACAAGATCATTCACAGGATCTCAGGCAGCAACCAACATTTTCAAAGCTCCTCTGATAAACAGGAAAAACAATTTCTGAACAGTAAAGTGATTCTTTTAGGGAAGCAGCCAGCTAGGGGATCTGAATGAACAGGCAGCTTGAAAGTGTTCTGGCAAGGTTGAAAGCTTCCACAGAGAAGAACTGAAGCTGGGGGAGAGCAGAAAGGATATTTCGGCCCTTTACAGGTTTCTATTTGGATCACGGGTGCCTGTAGTTGGTGGCGTGTGCAAATTAGAGGGAGAATTGGGACAAACGCCAATCTGGAAAAAATCCAGGGAAATTTCCTCCAGTATTTTTTTCTTTAATAAGGCAGACTACACGGATTTAGAGCAAACTCTCTTTAAAAAAAATTTTAAAAAGTAATACCTGAATCACTACTAAAGTCTCCAGGATTTCAGTGGTCTATCCCGAACATAACTAAATGTGAGTGGGGCTCATTCTACCCCCACTCCACCCTTTAAACAAGTAGGCAAGTTTTCCATTTCTCTTTTTGGCTTTCCAGAAATTCCCTCGGAGGAAAGCAACCTCTTTCGTTGAGTTTGCCATAAAGCTCTACTCCACTCGCCTTTCCATTCATTACTGTACAACAGACTCTGTATATAATATAAACAAGGCTCAAATTTGCCATTTTGTTAATAAATGGAGGGACTTTGCGCAATTAAAATCATTTTCTTGCGCAAGGAAGGTTTCCGCAGAAGAATTTCCCGGAGGCTCGTCCTTCAGTTGCTTAACAATGATGCAGTGAATAAGACACCCCCTCCCCGTTTGTCGAAGGACAGGCGGTTTGTAGCTCTCACTTACCATTCGCCTGGGGGAGGGAGGAGAAGCAGGCAATTCTATAGCCCAAATTTCTTGCATCATCTCGAACAAGTCCTAGAGCCATTGCTTCGCCTCCTCTTTGCTCTGACGCCTCTGCCAGTAACAGTCTTGCTTGTATGTGCAGTGTTATTTTTAGAAACAGCCGGCCGGTTATATTTTTTGGATTTCTCCATTTTTTTTGTTTTGTATTGATGAGAAGCTGGTGCTAAAGGAGGAAGGTCACACGATAGCCCCCACCCCAACCGTCCCAGGAAACGATCACTTTTCTCTAAGTGTTCTCTCTAGGCACTTGCTGGAGGAGACTGAAGGGGGGAGGGGGTGTTATTAGTGGGTAGGGAGCGGGCAAGTAGGAGGATTTTAAGGTCAGTAGCAAAATTCTTGCCCACCTCCTCCCCGCTAATCAGTATAACCTTTTACGGTGTAGCCATGAACTTGGGACAAAGAAAAGGAAGGGAAGGGGGTGGAAGGAGGGCAGCCGGGCAATAAGATCATTCACTGTGGAAATGTTTGATTTCCCAAAGCCACAGATACCACAAGATTGTCAAATAATCTGGGGGGAAGACTGCATGGTAAAGAAGTTTGGTACAGATTCGATAAGATTTAATCAAAGGCAGAACTGGAATTTAGGCTTTGGAGAGAACCCAGATATACTGGGGAAAAGAGAAAAGGTGATTTGGAGACCATTGAGGTCAATTTCAAGATAGACATATTTAAAGCTGAGAAGGTATGAAATCTGCAAGATAGGAATGAAAATTCCTAGAAGGAATGAATAAATGGAGATTTAGGCAGGACTTTGGAGTATGTATCTAGAGTGGGATCCCAGCAGAATGAGCAACACCTACTGCATGAATGCCTTGCATATTGAACACAAAGAACACACATTGTCAACAAAGGTACAGGAAAATCTTCTAGTGGAGTTCTACTGATACTGTTATTGGTTGGGCTGTGTTTGTGTGTGCCTGTGTGCAAACCAAAAATACATAAGTGGTTTGACATTACTTGTGGGGGGGGGGACAATCTGCTTTCTAATCTACTGAGAATTTGGTTTCTCCTCCAAACACTCCAAAGTTGCATCAAACTAGTCTTTGGTCAATCAAATCCAGTTAGCAAAGTGTTTCCATTTGCACTCTAGGCAAAAGGGACTAATCTAAATATGTTACATGAAATAAACAAGCACAAAGAAATAGTGACCAAATGGTGACCAAACCCAAGATCAAACCTAGGATGGTGGCCACCATCCTAGGAATGACAGCTAGGTTAGGTTATTTCAGATTTTGGACCTACATATATAGGGAGATAGAAGCTCCTTTAAGTGGTAGTGTACAGCTAAGTCAGTTCACTTAGGTTTGAGGGGAAAGGACTCCATTCTGCTAAGTTGGGTCCTGATCCCAGATCCTGTCTTTATTGAATAGCAGCTTCAGCAGAGGTTTTAGGGATACAAGGAAAGGAACTGAAGGGCTATCAAACATTTATTAAAGCCAAGCTCCCCCGCTCCCCAATAAAGTATGTTTATTTGGTTGAGTTTCAGCTCTTGAGCTTTCAGCAAATCTTACAGCAAAATGCTCAGTGGCTGCAATGGTGCAATGATAGTTGGGTGGATAAAGTAACAGGGTCTCTTACATAAAAGTAAAGGGCATTATTTGAACTTTATTTATGGTTATTGTTATTTGATTTTTTTATTTATTTAGCAACATTTATATAGCTGCCCATTTCATAAAACATCATCTAAAAACAATAAAAACCATAAATAAGTTCCATTCTTTCTCCAAAGTATTTTCTAAAAGCATACATAGAAAAAAGTAGGATAGAATAAAATGTGTGCAAAAGTTCTTATCTTTCTTTACAGCTATAAACTATGACTCAGATCAGGTTGTGAACCTCTGTCTAAATCAGCTATTCAGTCAGCTCTACTAAAGTGTGTCCTACTCAGCTATTTAAAAACTACTGCCTATATTTATTTCCTTGTCTTATAGATAGGAATTTATGTTTTAAAAAATTTTAAAAAGGCTGCAGTACAAGCTAATCTGATTTTAAAAAGTTTAAAAAGGCTGCAGTACAGGCTAATCTGAGAAAGATATTCCATTTATTTCAGTTTAATATTTCAATGAATTATTTGTTTAGCAATACATAATATGGAAAAGCTTTCTACCAAAAATATATTTGAATTAAAATTATGACTGTTTCTAGCATTTCAAAAAATATGATCCCAAAAGCTTGAACAGTCCCTTTTGGATTCATTTAAAATTAAAGCTTCTGTAAACTACAAATTAAAGAATAAAGGTGATTACTGAAAATTTACTGGAAGTAATACTGGATTCATGTAAGAACAGAGGAAGATGCATAAGATTATATATCAAGTTCACTGAAAGGAAGGGCACAAACCTTTGTAGAATATTTGATAAACTTTTTCTCTAGTTGGAGAAAAGAAGAGAGCACTGTTACATTAGTTTGTTAGGTAGATTCACTGAACATTCAAAGTTAGGCCTGAAGAATGTTAAAGAGGCCAATGCTGAGTAAACAAGCCAGCCTTAAACCATAATGTTTATTGAAAGACATAACTTGTGTGGACACAGCAATTGTGTTTTGTTAATCTAGTTTTAGCTTTTGTGAATTTAGGGATGAATTATAATTAGAGTAAATCTTATTGAGAGCAATAGGATAAACTTAGTTACACCCTGATTGATTTTAACAAGGCAAAATAGTTCTTATTAAAACTAGCCAAATTGTGTCATAGAAGATTATAAACTTTTTAGTTCTCCAAAACTTTTATCAAATTAGGTGGTATAAAAGCAGGGAATATGTCAATAAATAAATTCATACTTAAATGAAGTATGAAGAGTTGCAGAAGTTGTCATAGATTATGGTAGTACTTTTATTATTTCTGTACCTAGGGCAGTTTTCCCGCACATCCAGAAACTAACTGGGCAATCTCAAATAAAAAGGCTAAAACAATATATTTCATCCATTTAAAAAAAAAACTACTAGTAGGTTTTACTAGTATATTTAAGTTTCTCTCCCACTCATACACACATTTCATGCTTGTGCCATGAAAATTACATAAATTCAATGTTCCCCTTTCCTTTTTCCACCCTCCCCTCCCCCTCTTAATTTTAAAGACTGGAACGTTAGCTCTTTCTCCGGAAACAACTGCAACAACTGCTGTTTTGCCATTGAACTTGACAATAAAAGAACTGATTTTAGGCCCCCTATTTTGTCCACACAGCTTTATGTATTAGGACATGGGAGGTCTCTACAAAACCTCACCCAGGAACATAAATTTGGGTGGAGGGCTAGGAGTTAAAAGAAAAAGTCGGGATTAGTTAATGGGACATCTAAACAGGACCTGGGAGGGAAAGATAATTTTTGAATAGTCCAGAAATGGCTAAGAAGATGGTGAAGCACAGAGATAGAGGTGAAAACACAAATGCCTTTGTGACAAATCCCAGCCACTTTCCATGCTTTTGGTATAGGGGAAAGCATGAGTATGGTGTGTTTAAAGAAGAATTTCAGGCATGCTTCCGCAAGCAGCAGGAAAGGTTTTTTATAGGTTTCCTTCCCCCACCTCAACATTTTGTAGCATTGGGAAAGTTGCTCTTGGCTCCTTCCCCCACCTCAGGTTCCCAAGTGAATCTGAGTGAGAAAAAAGAAAAAAGGCGGGATGGGTAAGAGAGGGGAGAGAAAGAAAAGGATCTATATGCATACCAATGTCTGTATTCCACAAGTAGGGAAGGTAAACAGCTGTCATTAAAGGCTGTGTGATTTATAGGAATGAGATGCATAATAATCTAAGTACTTTGGAAGAGGAAAAGGGAAGGAAGTGGAAGGACCTATCTCATTTCAAGTCAAGCAAGGTAGGAAGGAAGGAGGGAAGAAAGGAAGGAGAGAGGGAGGGAGGGAGGGAGGGAGGGAGGGAAGGAAGGAAGGAAGGAAGGAAGGAAGGAAGGAAGGAAGGAAGACTTTGAGAAACTTTTTAAACTCCAATCACATTAGTCTATAGTATCCAAAAATCAGGAGGAAAAGTCTAGTAACACCTTTTATAAAAGCTGGCTTTTAATAACATTCATAAATCAGAGAAAAAGATGTTACCAATATCTTTCAGACTTTGGTTTCCAAGAAACAAAGGGGAATACACAATAAACATTCCACTAAATTGTATAAAGCAATCTTTCCCAGATCTCAGTTTCTAATCCCCACTGTACATAATGATTGAGTTAGCTTGTATGTTTACATCCATGGGGCAATGAACAAATCTTGCAAATATGCAGGCTAATCAGAAAGAATTTACCTAGATGATATTTGCTGCTCTTTCAAATTAGAACATGGGATTTTTGTATGTGACACTAATACTGATATAACACATTTCAGAGAAAATTTAAATATATAGATTTACATAGACTTAAATATGTAGCCTCCTTTAGTTAATTGCTATTAAACTCTGTGAGACTAACTCCGTTGTAAATGTGTTCAAGATTTTGCAGTATAAAATACTTTTCTTTAAGATCCTGAATTGTAAGCAATCTTTAAAGATGAAACACCATTTGTATAGATGGAAGAGAGAAAGTGCCTAGACAAAGATCAACATTTCCCTTGATTCATTAGGCTTTCTCTAAGATAAACTGGTACAGGGTCTCTACTCCCAAATCTAACCCAGTAGTCTTTCTAAAATACTGTTACAATTCCCATTAATCCCGAATCAGCATTAGCGAATTTAGAGGCACCAACTTGTAAAGGCCAATCCCTCTGAAATTAATATAGGATGAACTGAGATACTCTGCTGTAGCATTAATTCCTGATTAATTCCTGAAACTAATTGGGCTTTAAAAGCAGAATTCGAACAGAGTTCGTCTGAAGAAGTGTGAACATTTGTCTCTGCACAGGTCTCTCTGAACACAGAAAACGTACTAGTAAAATCAAACTTAAGCCCTTTTTAAGTCCAGATAATGAAAAAATGGGTAATTTCAATTGCGGACTTGATTTGCTAGTAGGGTTGTTTGAATTTTATGCAGGGTATGGTAAAATTATTATCGGCATTGGCTCACTTGTTCAGATCAGCATGAGTAAATCCGATGACGTGCCCTTCCCCAATTCTTTCCCTTGGTGTTTTTGATGCATGCCAGCCATTTTGTTCATCTGGTTCTTTTGGCAGCAATTAGAAAAAATAACTAGACAGAGGTTTGGTCTCTTCCAAATCCCCTATTTTTCCAGGCTGCGAAAAAAAGGCAAATCCTCTTCCATTCGGCTTCAGGAATTCACCTTTTTAGAAGAATTGAGTCAGGGACAAAAAGGAGAGTTGGCGAATGGACATTTCATGAACTGGAAATAGAAAAGGCAAGCAATGAAGGTATTTTATTTTAGACAAGGGAATGGGGCTGGGTTTTGATTTGATTTGGAAGCAACCTAAATTGAAATAAACAATAAATCTCACATATACTGAGGCTGTCTCTCCCCCCACCCCCGTTAAAATTGTGTGGGTAGGTAAGTGATGTTGTATAAACATATCTTCTTTAATGTATATAATGTTATCCACCTGGGTACATTTCTTGTTCACCTGGTTCAGAATGATATTAATCACATGAAGGTCCGCGAAAGGTAATTCGTACAAGTTTATTGTAAAAAAGAGAGAGAGAGAAGAATACACATAACAGAGCTTATTGAACATTCAACTTACTAATTTTCACTATTTATTTTTAAGTTCAAAGTATGGCAGGGGCAAGCTTGGCTATTTAATTTCCATGTTTTGTAAAATTAATCGCTGCAAATCAAGTTTGTCCTAATTTTTGTCCTATATTCAGATCTACAAAATAGAAAATTCAGTTTTTGGAGGGAATTTTTAATGATTTATTTAGTCCGTCAAAATTGATAGGAAACATAAAAGGAGACATACGTGTAGAGTAGACTAACTTCATTAATGTGTTAGGAACACATTAAGTAAAAGGAGTGAGAGAAAGAGAATGGGGAGGAGGGAAGGAAACACTGCTGACTGTGCTAAACCTTCACAACCGGAAGGTGGCGCTCATGACTTAATATTGAAAGCAAACATCATTTCCTTAACAAACCTTTAAAAACCACACCCATCAACACTGGCAGGACAAGCTATGTAAACAGGGAGCCAACCTTAAGCTCACTAGCACTGATGATGTTACCTAGTTGGGTAATGAAAAGTCTGAAAGCAAACAAGATCAGAGAGCACCAAGGACTCCACAGCTACATATACTACATTTTCCTCTATGGGGAACCTCTTAAACTTATTTGGCTTTTAAGAACCTCTACTTCCCAGATCAAGAGACCTGAGTCAAAAGTTAAAATGACCTATCTGCTGGGAGTAAACCAAGTCCTGACTTCTAGAGTCAAAATTAAATCATGATTTAAAGTAGATGGAAAATGGTTCTCCCCTTGCCTTGCTACTGGACATAGCAAATATTGGTTTCAAAAGCATCTCTAAAGTAAGCTCTCGCCCTCCAATCTTTCTGCTTGCGTTCTCAGGCTGACTTTTATTATATGGGGTACAAGAGAAAGAGAGGAAATGTGCTCACAGATGAGGGCCTTTCCAGAAGACTCAGAACTAGTGATCATCCCAAAGTGAGGCGGAGGAGGATATCCAGTATTCTCCATGTCCAAAATATATTGGTTCCTCCTTTTTGCTTCTGCATCCCTCTTTTTAGACAGATTTAGTTAGGATCAAGCCTGGAAATATGTGTATTAGCTGATTTCCGGCAAGCCTGGGGAGAAATCTCTAGGTCTTTGGGTCGGAGGATCAACAGGCAAATCATCACGCTCAATAAAATAAAGAATACGAATTCCCCGAGTTTAGAAGTGCATATTGAGGAGTATGCAGGGCCAGTTTGGTGTAGTGGTTAAGGCATCAAGAGACGGTGAGTTTGGATCCTGCCTTAGGCACAAAGATAGGTGGGTGACCTTGGATCAGTCATTTTCTGCCCTAGGAAGGAGGCAATAGCAAACCACTTCTATATTAAAAAAAAACTTGTCAAGAAAAGTTGGGGACTTGTCCAAGCAGTCTCCGAGGCGACACCATTCAACTGAAGAAAAAAAATATTGACGAAAAAATCCTGGCTTCCCTTGGTAGTTTGGCCAGTCCTTTGTTTTCTGCTTCAAGTGTAATTCTTCCTATTAACCATATGGTTAAAAGCTATAAGCATAACGGCGGAGTTTCCCTCGTCCCCTCCCTCACCTACCAAGTAAGTACGCACAGCAGATGCTACCGACTGTAAAATCCGAATCACTTGACAGACGAAATCATTTTAAAACGTCTAAGTGTCTCCTGGAGGCTTACGGAGCATCTCTGAGAGAGGGCATGGCGCGAGAGAGCTATCCTTGAACTTGGCCCCGGAGCCTTTTCTATTGGCGATCGTCAACCTCTCGTTGAGTTTTATGCATTTAATTCTGCGAGACAGCAACCCCGGAGAGGGTGCGAAGTAAGCCTGCTAGTTGAAGGGTATGGTTATCAATTCAGAGAGAAATAAATCGAACCCCTAAAATGAAACCGGGACCTTTGTTTGAGGTTTATGATCGACGCGCTGAGTGGGAGAAGAGGCGGTCATTTGCCACCGGCAAATCTTTTAATCTGTTACAGATTAAAAGGTCGAAGTTGGACCCCCCCCAACGAGGAGCGACCACGTGGTCTGGGAAGTTGCTTATGAACCAACCAGCCATTTCCATTCTGTTCTTTGAGGTTTCTAAAGTTTCTTCGGAGAAAGAAAAGTCTAAAGAATAAAAGGCGGGAAGTTTCAAAAAAAAGTTACCACGGTCTTATATTTGTTTTCTCATGCATTTTATATCACACATTCATTCGTTTTTACGTGATCATATTGTGTCAAACAGTGCTGCTTATGCAATGTCTGTATTATTTTGGATAATGTACTATGCAATATAAAAATATATAAATAGGCGATATACTTGCACATCTTCGTATTAGACTCTTCGGTGAAGCAACGTACGGTCAGATATGTAGGGTGTCCTTTCCTATAGAATCATAATCAGTGTAAGCGCCAGAGACGTTTCTAAACACTTCTGCAAAATTAGAATTTTAGGAAAGATTTTCGTTTGTTTAGGGAGACTTTGAGGGCAGCACCTCACTCCCCTTCTCAGGCTCCTCCCACAGAGTTTGGCTTGCTTGGGCGGGCGGTTGGTGGATTCCAGTGGAAGTGCAAGGATCCGAAGGCTAATCAAGCCTCATGCTACACTTGGCATGGCAATTTCAAAATCTCAGCCTCCAGTTCCAATATAAACAATAGATATTCGAAACGTAAATCTCTTTCGTTGTATTGAGCGGAAAAAATCAGTTGTTCTGAATGGCCACTTCTTGGCGAACGATTTACAGCATCTTCCAGCGTCAGACAGCCGTTGTTGCGGCAATACAAAGCCTGCCTATTGCCAAGGCAACTTGGAGACTCCTTGTGGTCACCAGGAGACCACTCAATTGGAAGTTTTAGCGATGACATCATCGCTATCCTGTCGCCTCCGCGACCCTTTGAATGACGCCATAAATCCCCGTAAATCTCCACTAAGACCTGCTCCTAAATCGCCGAATGCTCTTCTCCCCCGATTTCTGAAGGCGCGTGGATTGCAAGGATCTCCTTTCCAGCTGTCTGAAGATCTGAGCAGACTTTCAAGGCAATAGAAAGCGGGAAGCGTAAAAGTTGCACGATGCGGAACCCACGACTTGCAAAAAAGCGCGTAGGCGTGTTTCTATGTCCCCTTTTTAAACGTAGAGACAAAAATGTTATGATTCCAGAATGACCAGGGCAAGATTTGAGCCCGGAACTATAGCAACAAAATTCACTTTGATGGATACCTCTAAGAGGGGATTAAAAATAATATGAAACATTAAAGATGGCTTTTCCTTCGGTATGCAGTAACTTGTGTTTATTACATTGCAAATTCCCTCACGGCTTTTTTTCAGTGTCTTCAAAGGCACTTTTAATTAGTTTTTTGGTAGTATGCAAATACTGTATGAATCATCATCAACAAGAACAAAAGCTTCAGGCGGTAGTCAGCCCTCATATGCGGCACGAAGTCTTAAAATAAAATATATAATGGTAATTTTATAGTATAGGCAATTATCTGACCCCCTCCGTAAAACAGATTATGTAAGTATGCATGACCATAGGTGAGTACACACACAGTATATATATATATATAGGTATATAGCATAATATTGTAGTGTGTGTGTATAGGGGTGTGTAAATACATACACACCCGCATACATACACTACAATATTACACAGATTAGAGATAACTATTCTTTCACCTCTGTTTTATATCTTCATTCAGCTAAGAGACGAATGGATCCCACAGCAAACGAGCCATCGAGGTCACTGAAAATTTATTTTACATTCGGGTCGATTTTCTTTTTTCTTGGGTGCCTTTTCGCTACTTCCCCACCCCCACCCTTAAAGCAGCTCTGAATTACTGAATTTCAGACAAAGAAAGCAAGGTCGCAGAATAAAAGCCCTAAGGCACCTTCTTTTTCAAGGAAAAGAAAGGAAAACTAATTGCACACGGTGTCGTCTTCTCCTCTTCTTCTTCCTCCTCCCGCTCTGATAAAATCAGGAAAAGAACGAGGAAAGTATCGCTTGCTGTGGGTTTTTTTTTTTTAAATCATCGGCTGTTCCCGCAGTGATTTAATTTAATTAATTTTTCGTGGGGAAACAAAGCAGCAATAGCAACCATAATTAAAAATATATTATTAAGAACAAATTTAAAAAGTGACGAGAGATCAGCGGAGGCCCTAGATAGGGCCGCCGGCTCTTAGCAGAAGGCCTCGGAGGGTGGGGGCCTTTGGAGGCCTCACGTGGGCGACCCCGCGGGAGTTCTTACTCCCCCCCCCCCGTTTTTTTCCTTTGCCTCTTCCCTCCAGGCCACCTTCCTTCCTTCGCGCGTGTCTCAAAAGGCGTCGTCACTGCCTCCACTACTGCCGCTGGCGGTGGCGCTTTTGACTTTGGCCACCACTTTCTTCTCCTTCACCCTCCGGTTCTGAAACCAGATGGTGATCTGTCTCTCGGTAAGGTTAGTGGCGGCGGAAATCTTCCTCCTCTTGTCCTTGGTGATGAACTTGCTGTTGGAATATTCCTTCTCCAGCTCTTTCAGCTGCCCTTTGCTGTACGGGATTCGCTTCTTGCGGCCGCGTCGGAAGGTACAGCCTTCGGGTGGCGATTGACTTACAGCGTCTGTCCGGAGGGAAGAAAGAGAGAAGCGGGTTAAAGCAGCCGCGAGTGGAGGGGCAAGCAGGCAGATTGGCAGGCGCACATGTTCAGTAAAGCCTCCCCCATCTCCTTCGAGCCCTTTGTTGGCCGCTTCTCCGGGACCCCGGACAGGGCAGCGGTGGGTCGGAATACTTCCCTTCCCCCCCCCGCTCGCTAGTTTGTGTCCCCCCCCCCAGTTTATCTCCCTCCCCTATTCATTTTTCCTTATTTTCACATTCCATCCTCCAAGACCGGGGTGGAGAGAGTCTGGAATCCTGCTCCTTTTATATTAAATTTTCGTCAAAACATCTGCGCAAAATGCAGCAAGGCCCAAAGCTGCAAGAAGGCCTCAGCATTGGGGGAAACGGGTATTTCGGCCTTTGCTTAGGAGGAATTTCTCTGGCTTCCCCCCACCCCTCCCCATCCAAGTAATCAGTGTTATTTTCGATTATCCCACCCCCAAATTTTTCCAACCTTCTCTGTCCCGAGGCAAAGTAGGTCAATGCATAGTAGTCCACGCATAGGGGTTAATTTATTCTGATAATAATGAAAGAGAACAAAATCACAAAGGAGTCCCAATTAGGTAGTATATTTGTTGGGGGCTCAAACCTTTGCAAGCGAATTGATTTGAAGCTAAGCTCTGTTGTGAAACCTTAGAGATCTGTTTCTCTAAGACCTTACTCCCAGGTAAAACTTTTAAAGCAGGATAAACCTTTAGGCTATTACTCAAGATCACAGGCCTGTGTTTTAGCGATGCTATTGTATTCCCAGGGCTTTGGAGTTGTTAATTCATACAAATCTGCAGATACAAGTGATGGGGGCTGTGCCTTATTAACGCAAATATTAATAATGGACTCTTTTCTTCCACCGAATTACTGAATTTAAACAAAGCTGCTCGAGCTGTGGTAATTGCTGCTCAATAAATTCAATACTTGCCCCTTGGTTCTTTGGAGAAAGAGTATATTGTAGCTAAGAATGCTACTAAAACTGCTTCTCTTACTGAAATTCGAGGAAAAGAACCAAACATAAGAACAACACAGATCTTGGACCCAGGCGGATCATAGTGCTGTCACAAGGCAAATTCCATATCCAGGAATGTACAATTTTGCAGCGAACTAAATTAAAAATAATATAAATGTATTTTTGGGAGAATCTTTTGATATTAAATATTGCAAAGCAAAACAATCCGTATTAATGTTGCAAGATAGTCCGCACCAGCTTACCCTTGTAAACTACCCAGACTGCATTTTTTAATCAAGTACAAGAAAGAAAATAAACCTAAAATAAGAATTGTTTCTGTCACTCCTAGCTATGCACTCCTTTTAAAAAGCACAACTGATGTGCAAAATCTAAATGTCTATGTGCTTAGGCAATGAGAAAACATTTTACTCAAAATTATTTCTGTTGATTTCAACAAATAAATATTATTTCAGAATGTCTACTTTCAGTGTTCATATTTTCATGGTTTATGCATGAAACAAATCAATACAGATCTGGACATTAATATGAAATGATTCACTCTAGGAATTTAATTGTCACTTATATAAATTAAAATAAAATGTATTATTGCCAGTGTATACAATTTAAATCAGTGACTGTATATTCTAATCTATAACACATGAACATGATATATGGTATTTTTTGTAAAAAGCATGAGTTCACATAATGAATTAATTAAGTTAAATATCATTACTCATGCTTCTTACAATTAAAAATCAGAACTAATTAATTTTCTAAATTTCAGTGTTTATCCTCTAAGCATGGTAATTCATTAGCTTTTAAATTGCTTTAAATTGCATACAAATATTGGAAAATGCTTGGCTAAAGCCTATAATATGGAAGATTTGTTTGTATTCAAGGATTGCTTTTTTCTAATACATTTTTTTCTTCTTACTCTCTGGAGTAACACTCTTTCTTGCAAGTATATAGAGAAGCTGGCAAGTATACTGCACAGCAGTATGTGTACTGCTGAAATATTAATGCAGGATATAGATGCTTCTTGTAAGCTACATGTGGTGTGATGTATTAACAAAAAACAACACACATTTATGCAGTGTGAATTGTTGTGCATTACAGAATGTGAATAGCTTTTAATTTATTTAAAATTATGCAACTGTAAGTAACAATAATGAGAGCCAGTTTTGTGTAGTGGTTAAAGCACTAGGCTAGGAATTGGGAGATTTTAGGTCATAAAACCAACTGGGTGACTTGGGCCAGTCACACACTCTCAGTCCTAAGAAGGAGGCAATGGCAAACCACTTCCAAAATCTTGCCAGGAAAACTTCAGGAACCAGTTCAGACAATCACCAGGAGTTGACCAGGACTTGAAGGCATACACACACAGACATCCTTCAATAAGTAACAAGAACTGTATCAATATGTTTTAATAACTCAGTTGAGGGAGGGGAACTCAGTCATGTTTTCAAAGTAAGACTGTGGCAGAAGCCAGAATTGATGTACGGGAGGGAAATGGGTTTTCAAATCACCTACAATCAATCAGAAGACAGTCATAACAGAGTCAATCAGTTTACTACATTTGCAAATAAATAAAATAACACACTTACCGTTTAAGAAGGTTCTTCACTCTTCAGAAAATGAATAAGTTGAGTCTAAAATTACCTCATTCTACCACTGGGACCACAGCCATTAATAGAGAGAATGTTCTGCAAATGCTCCATTTAACTAATCCCATTCCTTTCTGATAGATTTTTTTAATGTGCACAGCCCATTATTATACCCTTTATTTTTTCTGAAATAATAGATATAGTAAGTAATTTGAAATACTGAATCAAAGTAAGATATCGCAAAGAATGGCCAATTTTAAAATAAAAACTTTCAAGAAATGTGATTTTGTGATCTCTGGAAAGGTGAACCACTAAGGTGTAAGCTATTGGATATATATATTTGTAAAACATTATATTGTGACTTACAACTTTGATACATACTAAACATTTGTTACCTTGTGAAATGTGTATAATTTTTACAACATAGTATTTGATATGATAGTATCATATTCATCTTGAACTGTACTGGATAAGCTTAATAAAGTTGTACTTATGTAAGTAATAAAAGTGAGAGAATTCAATATGAAATGATGATATCAGCACAAAGTGTATTTTTAAATATTGCCTGGGTAATATACTGGAATTCTTATTGCTACTAAAATGAAATTAATATTATGGATTAGAACAGATACCTATTAATGAAATACTGTTTCAAGGAATTGTCAATCTTAATTTAAATGTTGAGAAAGAATTTTCAACACTGAATTCAATAGAAACAGGCAAATTTCTTTCCTGATACTGCATTTTGGGCAGGCTCTTTCAAATATGTGTATTGTTAATTAAAGCAGTGACTGTTATCTTGATCTAATGATTAAAATGCTGGATTACAATTGGGGAGACCTGAGTTCTAGTCCTGCTTTAGACCCACAATAATTTTGAGTCAGTTACTTTCTCTTAATCACAGGAAAATGGCATGGATAAAACACTTTTTTAAAAAAACCTGCCTAGACAACTACATGAATTTGTCCATGACATTCCAGGAGTCAATACTTATTTGAATGGGGGAGGGGGAAAAGCAACATGTTAAAGCATAAGCCTTTTTAAAAACATTAAAATTAAGCAACATGGGGAAAAATATTATTGGATTTGTAGTTGCTAGTCAGAGCAGCACTGAAAATAAACTGATTATCTTTCCAATAAAAATATTCACTTGCATTATAGATCATTTTCCCCCTTGACACTCAAAAATATTGGGCTAGAGCTGGTAATAACCTTTTAAACATGAGCTGGGGCAAATATATATTCTTATACATTGACATTAGTAGAAAATTAATGCAGAGGTAATTTAAACAGAAGCATATTAAAATTTAGAAGTATACAAAGATTTTCACTGAAAGATTTTTATTTTTGTTCTGTTTTGCTATCTTGCCCATTTAGGCTTGGGAGATTAGCTTCCAGAATAGCCAATAAAAATAACAAACTAACTTTTAAGCCAACACTTGCCTGATGACTGCTGATCAGGGTTGCATGGAGAAGTACATGAACTCCCTGAGAATTCTCACCAAATTTTACAAGCTTAAACTGCCGGTAATGGCTTGATGGGTTGCAGCCATAAATTGTGCTGGCCTGGCCTTGAGACAGCACTAAAAGTAGCAGGAAGAGGGAGGTCCCACAATCTCTTAAGGCTCTTAAGGTTAAAATCAGACAGAATTTTAACCCCCAGCCACCCCCAGCCACTTGTAGACCACAAAGAGAATCACAACACTGGGCAGGGGAATGTTATTTAGAGAGGCTCCTCCTCAAATTCTCTCCCACCCCCTTTTTTCTTTTCATAAGAAAGATTGTCTGATCCAAACTATCTTTAAAAAACAATTGAAGGTGCCCTTCCTCCCCCCCCTTTTTTTGGACATTGTTAAAATCAGTCTGGGAAATAAAGGGGAGTGGAGGAGATTCATCACATAGGGGAAGGGGAAAACATTTTGCAGTCACAAAATCAGAGAACCCTCTAGGGAGTCTAAAAGACAGGATTATTATCTTCAGGCTATCTTGCAGAATAGGGAGTTGGAGGGATAGTTTTCACAAGGAAAGTCTTGACTGTTTTTTGAATTCGTAGTCTGAGCTACCTCCATCATAAAGCTCTGGCCATTTCAGGAAATTCTGGTTACAGGTGATGATGGGAGTTGTTCTCAAAAAAGGCACTAAATTGGAAAAGATTGTTCTGGGCAATATTGCAGCCCAGTGGTTTTTATAACCTCTTTTCTGTGGCATCAGTTAGATGATGTATACCCAGCAATGCTTAAAAACCCAGCAGCTCTTGGGAGGCAGGATCTCCAAAACTCCCTTTTCTCTTCCTTCCTGGGCAAATGGTTTGAGAGAGTCCCCTTGGTGCAATGAATACCCCAACCTGCATGCCTCTGTCTTAAATTTGGGCTAATCTCTGCTAGCAGATTAATAATATCGAGGTACTCTACCAAGAATTTTCTTACTGTTGAAAAGGGTTTGAAGCCACTCTGTCATATCCATGCTTTGGAAAACAAAATGAGTCATGTTTTCAGGACAGCTGGTTCTTCAAATATTATGAAGAATCAAGAGAAGACCAAAGGCATCCAAAGAGACACCAAGGAATGGAAAATATAAAATTCCAAAATGTCACTTCTGCCTCTAGTTTGCAGTTCTTCTATACAGACAATTTATTAGGGCAAAGCCTACTAAATAAATACCAAGTTGAAGTTTACATGTCTTCAATTAAATTCTGTAGTGGAAACTTGTGTTCATGCTAAGAGGAAAAGCACGCTTTATCTCATGGAGGCACTGGATTCAATCCTGGACAAATTACATCCTGACTGTTGCCAGCAATTGCCCCCCTACCTCCCAGTTACCCAATCTGTGGGAAATTACCATGCAAATATGTTACCTAACTGAATTACTTTTCCCACATTTTTACAAAATTGCTTCTCAGGACAAAAAACACATCCCTAGCTGGAAACTGGGTCTTCCAAGTAGAATCGACCCAAAACACTTTCCTGGTGCTCCAGGACTGGTTCCTAAGCCCCTTACCATCAGCCCCCCCCCCTCCACAAGAGCTGCGAGAGTGGCAGTGTGTTCTTTGCTCTCCAGGCACCAAGCTTTACCTGTAAAGGCAGTTTTCCAAAAGGGCCCTGGAGGGTTGGGCTCCTTGGGGCAACACACTTGGTTGTTCCAGCCCCCAGCCAAGGCCCAGGAGTCGTGGTAAGGATCGACGGGCAGGAGAGTTTCGTGCCTGGGGTCTCCCGGAGGTCCTCCGAGGGTCTGAACCACAGAAACGTCCAGGTAGCTGGTCATGGGCTGGTAAGGTCCAGCGTAGCCCGGGTAGAAAGCGAACTCAGCGGGGCGGGTCGTATAATCCTCTGGGGCGGGGGGCGCGTTGGCTGCAGCCCCGCAAACCTCCAAGTACTTCTCGGCTGTGTAGGCGGCCTGGGGCGGGGCCGGACACGGCTTAAGGGCGCTGCGGGCCACTCGGTACGAATAGCAGCCGCCGCCTAAACAGCCGTAAGGGAAGGGCGAAGTGCTGCTGGCTGAAGGCGTCTGTGAGACGGCCGGACATGGGATGTACTGTTTGGCCAAAGAAGGCTCCCCGGAGCCGAAGGGAGGCAGGGGCCCATCCAGGGGCGCGTAACCGGAGGGGCCGTGCGCTGGGGGACTGGATGCGCCGCCTGCCCCGGCGAGAGCTGCATTCCTGCAAGGGCCGCCGGCCGGGAAGGGAGGCAAGCTCAGCAACCCATCCAGGTTTTTACCGGGAGCCTCGTCCAGGCTCCTCCGGGCTCCTCCGAAGGCTGCCTCGGGTTCCATCCAGAGTAAAGGGTGGCCGAAGGGCACATGGGCGGCTGCTGCTCGCCTCGCTCTGGCCGGGGAATGGAAGCGAGCGGGGCGCGAGGACTGGGAGGCGGGGAAGGCCGGAAGGACCGTTTTAAAAGGCTGGCTGCAAACGAAGGAGGGTCGCCTGGGCGCCCGACCGCAGCGCTTCTGCCCTCTCCCGCTCCCACCCGAAGCGAAGGACGTGGCTTCCCAGAACGGGTCGCTCATTGGCTGAGGCGCATTGGCAGAAGACGTGCGGGGGGAGGGGGCAACAATTGCGAAAATGCTGTAGTGGCAAGGGGAGAGTAGAGCGGGAGGGGCAGCGCCCACACGTGATCGTCTTCTCTTTGGCAAAGGGGCGGCCTGTGGTAGTGGCGGCGCCTTCCCTTGTGGGGGTGGGAAGAATACCAAGTTCCCTCCCCCTCCAGAGAATGGGTACCATTCAAGGCGCAGAAGGAAAAACGGTGGCGAACCCCAAAGTTACCCGTCCAGCAAAGAAAGAATTGGCATGCTACTTGGTACACTTTATCTCTCTTCGAATCGTAAGACGTTTTCAGGGTTTCCACTATGCCTTCCGTCTCAATTGTTAATTCTCTGGCCAAGTAGTGAACAGTTCCCTGTACTTTTTGGATACTGGCGACCCTGGGAATGTATCCCTCCCGGTGACAACTTTTCAAGAGGATAGGCAAAAAGACAAATCGATCGATCGACAGGTGATAGATCGTTTTCCTTTTTGCTCTTAATCGGGGAGGATCCTGAGGAGTCAGACTTTCGCTTTGGCCGCCATGGAATGGGAAGGAGATAGGCGCCTGAGTTCCACCTCAAGAAATGCCTTTCAGAAGCCAACCGTTTGACACATTTACAACTTGTTTGTGAAGTAGGGAGTGCTGAACGAACACAACTAAAGATCCCTGGGGACCTTCTCCAGAAAGGGAGAACGAGTAATTGGTTGCCCTGAAATTGAAAGGCGGACGGTTCTTGCGCAACCGACTGGCGGGGAGATGTTGGTGTAGGGCTAGCAATCGTATTTATTTAGCAGCTGAGACTTTTACGATTTCAAATAATGCCTTCAAGTCCAAGGTCTTGGTCAGATTTGCCAATTTACTGAAATCTCTCAGACTGTCTTTGCAGAGTAATTAGTTGAAGCAAGGACTAGTAAAAAAGGAAGGGGGAGAGAGCAAAGTGAGGCCAAACAGGGTATTCTGCATTCACATCAGTCTGCTCCTCACACCTTGCAAATTCAGCTGGATTTCTAAAATTGTCTCTCCCTTTCTTATATTTCTTGGCTCACCAAAGTATCTGTCTGCATGGAGGACAGTTGGTCTTCTTGATTTCCATTAATCTCTCAAGAAACTAAAAACCACAGGGAACCAGAGGAGATCAGAGATCTCCTTATGTATCTGCATTGCCTTTGCCTCTTTTTTGGCTGCAGCTAATCACGCAAGGAGCAAAAACAGAAATATCCTTACAGATTTATTCCTCCTTTACACTCTTTATATCACTCACTCAGAAAGCAATAAAATATAATTGATGACTTTTGACCAGTCATCTCCTCTCAATGCAACCATAGGTTTGTAGCTCTGGAGGTAGCACAGGGCACCTCCTTGAGTTCCTGGAAGAAAGGCTGGATAGAAATCTAATTTAAAAAAATAAATTAAAAAAACCAGTTCCATCCCTTCGCACAACTAAAATGTCCTTCCTGTCTTTTACCTGTCCCTTTCCTTTTTACTATCCAAAGGTGCATCCTTGTTTCAACTAATTACTCTGCCATATTTTAGCATGAATAAGCTTTCTAATGAATGGCACAAGAAGTCAAAGAGGTGGGCCAAATCCAGGTAGTGATCCAAATTTATTCTCTGTGAGAAGATGAAGGAGTTGCTGAATAAATTAGGAGTTATTCGATTTCTATACAATATTGCTAGTATAGAGTAGATTGTGGGCAGGAGATACATGTACGCATATACACACACATATACACACACAAGGAGGAGGGGGAGGGAGAGAGAGTAAATTCACCAAAACAGGTAGGTGCAAAAAGAGAAAGATAATACCCAACTATAACTGTCCTAATATACTTTCTCCTTGTACTTTCACTCTTGCCTGGTACTTTGCATGCTATTTACTTGCAAGCTTCTCTGTGAAAAGCTCCAGATGTAAATGAAGGGATTCAGTTGGCAGGGAATGATTTATTTCTCTGTTTATTACAATATTTATGCCCTCTGCCTCCAAATCCATAAGATTTGTGATGATTCATAAATAGATCGAATATAACTCCCAACAATTCCTTTAGACCCACAACAGTTAAATCAATTGAAAGGTAAACATAAGGCTAACAAAAGTAATTGAAATTAAAACTAAAAATTACTTTAAAGTGATGGCAGTCCCGCAAATGCCAAATGCATGCTTGTGAAGTAAAGTCTTTTCTGCCTTTAAATTGCCAAGCAAAACTCAGCGTGTTTTGATGATGAAACAGCAAATAGATGCTGGCTTCTAGGTTTCTAATTTTAAAATTAATTTGGCATACAGAAGAGACAACATCCAACAGTGTCTATTGCCTGTTGCACTCTTCTGTCTTGAAAACTGGAGGTGGATAGTGAGAAAGCAGAGGAGGAAGATAAATCAATTTCAGCTAACACTTTAGGCTATAGTGCATAGTTACCTAGAAGTAAGCTTCATTAAAGTCAATGGTGTACTGTGACAAATATTTACTTGCTTGCCTTTACATTGTTTTTATTTTCCAAAGAGTCACATGGCCAATTTTTGAAATTGATGCCAATAAGTTATACTTACATGCAAGTATGCCCAGGGTGGCTAGAGAGGATTTGATCCTGCATTAGATTGTCATCCTCTTCTTAGACAGATGGGCTAAGGGTGAATAAGATGCCTAACCAGATTGTTAAAGTCATGGTCTGCATTTTTATAGTATCTTATGTTTAGTTTTCCTTTCCTTTCCTTTCCTTTCCTTTCCTTTCCTTTCCTTTCCTTTCCTTTCCTTTCCTTTCCTTTCCTTTCCTTTCCTTTCTTCTCCTCTCCCCTCCCCTCCCCTCTCCTCCCCTCCCTTCCTCCTCTCCTCCTCTCCCCTCCCCCTTTTGTCCTGATCCAATGGTTTTACTTATGATCCAGTGTCTTCTGTGAACCCAGAAAATGATTAATTTCATAACCAGGAGTGTCTTTTATGAAGTCAGCCTCAAAAACAGTAAACAGAAACAAACAATATGCATATTTTATTTTTATTTTTTTCTTTTCAGTTAGCTGAATGACATTATTTGTGTTTCTTATTTGGATATATACATATATAAACACTTATCCTAGTCATTAGGATAGTTTTTTACATTTCAAACAGATAACAAATTTTATTTACCCAGGGAGAATGATTATTTATTTACCATTCATAGACAGTGTAAAATACAAGTATTTTAATAGCAATATTAAATATTGTATATTTAACGTACTTGTGCTATAGTAATAGCACATGTACGTTGTGCTGCAGTGTGGCTGAAGACAGCGATGCATAAGATGTAACTATTTCATTTCATGTTGTAAGGAAATGGTGCCAAAAGATTACATTCCCTAGACATGTGTTCTGTTGCAAAATGTACAGAAGACAATGTGCTTATTTTCCTTAGCTTGATGTCCCTTATTAATCAGTCAGTATTGGCTGGGTTTGTTTCTGGAAGATGTCAACTGAGGAAAGCTGTCCATGACCCAGCCACTAGAGTAATTCCCCAGCCCATGCTTTCCAGATGCGTTGGATTGCAACCATTCTGCATTCCTGGACAGCATTGCTCTTCTTTCTGGAAATTATTGCAGTGGGCACAAAGCTGCAAGGAATTTTCCAGATCCCACATGAAAGTTCCAGAGTTCTTCCCATGCAAAATGGGTGCTAATCTAAGCAAAATAGATGCACCACATTTGTATAACCAGAAGTTGATAACATTGTAATTTATACTGCTGCAATAAAAAAAATCGTAAGTGTTTTAAAAAAATCAAACCCGTGCACATTTTAAGCCAAAATTCAGAGATTTAGATTTTTCTTTCTGCAGTCGAGGAAGATAACACATTAGTCTTGTCAGTATAAAAGCATTACTATGGTAGTAATCTCAGAGATTCATTACCTCCAACAGTAAAACTAATCAACAATATATCTTCTTGAAAACTGAAACTTTTGATTTTCAGATGTTATTTAGACAACATTCTTCCCATACAATATTCTTCCCTTTACATCCAAGTAAGCTCACTGGCTTGAGCTTATTTGGATGTAAAGTCAATAGAAATTAAAGTGTTTCCTCTTCTTATCTATCTGTCTCTTCCCCCTTCCTGTTTCATCTTTTTTTTTAATCAAGACCTTAAATAATTCCTTTCCAAGCCATGAGTGAGCTGACCAAGGTAACACAATGGACTATGGAGCTAATCAACTTTGGAACTGGCAGAGAATAAAATATTTAAAAGGAGGGGGAGGTGGGAGGGGGAAGGGGAGGAGGGGGAGGAGGAGAAACTATTTGAGATTCATTTTCTTCCTGGAAAGGAGGTGGTAGGAATCTTATATCAGACAGCTGGTGGAAGAAGGGATCAAGTCCTATCTCTCCAAACCTCTACAGAATCTGATAAATCTATTTGAGGCAATACCTGTAGTTATGAGATAATACATTGGCTAGTCTCTGAGATGTTACAATTCCTTGTTGTTGTTTTTTGTTAAAGGACATGGGTTGTACAAAGACATTCAAGCCTAAATATTAAACTCTCCAGCTATTTGGAAGTACAAAGTTAAAGCTCTAAAGGACCTTTCCCCCCCTAAAAGGGTGTGCATAAAATTGCATTGCCAATAAGCTTGCTTTCCAATCCTATGTGAATCTATCCACCTGTAGAGTTAAATAGGGTTATATATAAATTTCAGTTATTGAATTTGCCTGAATTGAACAGTGCTGCTGAATCCACAACAAAAGCTTGTTTCTATCAGCTCTTTCACACAACCAAAATATAATCAAAATGAAGTTTCAGGCCACAAAATAATCGTGGATGGTCGATGCAATTCAGTCCTGCACCATAAACAGAGCTGTATTACAATAGGGGAGCTTATATAAATCATTATAAAACAAATAAATACTAAACTCCAGCATCATCTTTCTCTGTCTCGTCCTTTGGAGGCTGTTCATCACACACCCATTATTTTTATTTTGTAACTGGAAGAATATAAACAGGATTTCATTAATGGACAGCTTCTACAAATATGCTGCTCCTGGTGCCAGAATATATGGATTCAGATTCTGCAGAAGACATTAAATAACTCTGGCAAATCTTATTCACTCCAGAAAGTAAGGCAAAATGGTTGGGGTGATGAGTGGCATTTGTTTGCCTGGAGAAATGGGATCAGGCCGAGACTCACATATTCAGTTTTGCAAGGTCTTACCAGACTTGTGCACTCCTGCCCTGTCATCGTCCATACTTTCAAGAACATTGGCTTATTCCTCCTTATTTTTTAAAAGAAAAAATAATAATTTGAACCGGATAGTGTATTAGCAAAATGATTTATTTTAGCAATGTCTAGGCCACTGAAGATTTATAGAATTCTCTACCTTCATCCTTCATGACTATACTAATATATAATCAGCATGTTGCACTTTACTTACCATATATTAGGAAAAGCTTCAGTTGCAGGAATAAGTTAGGTCTTACGATTACAAATTCACAGTGGAGAATTTATTGCTTCTCCCTATGCTGTGCTTGTGAGCCCCTGTCTTATAGACCCAGAACACTTTTTCTTTCTTTCTCTGTGCAAACTGACAGAACTTAAATATATTTTCAAATCCTCCATGAGCATTTACAAAAACAGATTAACTAAACTATTTTTCTTTACTTCTAACAATCTAAGGCATTCCAAAATTACCTCTCTAACCCTCCTCCTCCCCATTTCTAATTATGGAACAATGTTGTGCATCTTCCATGAAAAATATTACAGTCCTAAGACTTTCCTTCTTAAATTTTAAAAATAGAACTGTACAATAGAAATCCTAAATGTGTCTGCTCAAGAGAAAGTTCTTTTGATTTCAGTTATGCTTACTTATCAGGGAGCCTGGCGGTGCAGTCCTATCCTCCTCTGTCGTTAATCTTATTGTATTTGATGGGTTTTACTCCCAAGTAAATGGGCTCTTAACTGCAGCCCTAATCCCAGTCGATGGGGAAAACGTATACAGATGATGCTCTAAAATACAATCTTTCTTTAAAAAGGCATGTTATGTTTTTGACTCATCCACTCTTACTTAGTTAGTGTCCAACAGAAATTAATGGGGTGATAGACCATTACGTCTTGTACGTCTTTACTGCCCCCTTTGCTCGTCCGGATTTTGTAGCCAAAAGTTATGAGTTGTGATAGAAAAACAGAATGGATTTCTTTCATAGTGGCTTGTACGTTACTAAGGATGAAAAATGTTATGCCCCCAAAATGTGCGTTTCATTACGCACATAAGATAAGAGTACACCGCAGCAGTGCCCAGAAACTGGAAATTTCCCTTTGGGGCGGCCACTTTTAGTGCTCAGATATTCGGGCCGGAGACCTGATCAGAGCCTGCAGGCAATCTAGCTCGAAGGCAACGGGAAGGTTAGAGAGGCGTCGTCCCTTAGCCTTGAAGGGGAGTTCAACGTCAAGTTGAAAGTCAAGCGTCTATTGCCTTCCGCTGCATCCGCTCCCCCCCCCCCCCCGTCGGGAGCTGCCCATTAAATCCCATCCGGAGATTCTCCGGGCACTTTGAAGATTCTCCCTTCCCCATCTGTTCGGGGAAGCCGAAACAACCAGAAGTGATTTTATGGGGATATTGTAAAGCGAGGCATACGAGATTTGGAAAGAAGTCGTTATGGTGCGATGTGCTCAGAAGAAGACAACACCAACGGCCAAATGAAGAGATTTTGCAGTTATGCCCCAATTCTATTAGCCGAGGGTTGAGGGGGCTCCAAGATGCAATGGCGACACAGAGGGGAGGTTTACGACGCGAGGGCATTGTTAGAGAGGAAGCCCCATAGAAATCAAGAGGCTGCTGGTCTTTGCCGAGATGCCTGCCTGGCCTTCGCAGTTGCGAGGGAGGGCCACGGAGACGGCAAGCGAACGAGCGGAGAACTACAGAGCAGATTCAGGAAATTAAGACTGGATCTTTCCTTTCTGAGTCGTCATGCCAAAATAAACATTTGAGATTGGCTTGGAGGTCCTTTCGTTTTACAGTTTGTGGGTTCACATTATGAAAGTTCCCTCGCATGTTCTTATTTTACAGGTTTCTCAGAGGGAAAGGCCATCTCCAAGGCCAATTTTAATCAACGCTCTCCTAGCTGAGCTGGAGAGGGAAAGCATTTTCCACGTATAGGGCAATTATACCTCTTCGGTCCAATATAACACAGATGGGCGGTTTTAAAATCTGATAAATAAATAACTTTTCGAAGCTTCTGGTGTACAATCTGCCCTTAGGTTTCTTTCGGATTGAAAGGTTATGCTTTTCAGATGCAATCCTGAAAAATCCAAACAAACTGGAAGTACAAAAACTTATCTCCTGTCTCTTCCAACTTGAAAACGCACTTTTCTTGTGCAAACGATTAAATCAGAAACGAGGTATCTGAAAATAATCAGATTGCAACCAGGAACCATTAAATCCTAAACTCTCCTCTACTTACGTGTGAATAGGATGCACAGAAATGTGTATCTTTTTGGAGGGCGGGGAGGGAAGTTTTCAATACAGTATGTACTTTATTTGGTTTCCTAAAGCAAGTTTCCTGGTCGTGTTGCTTAATTTAGAAAAATGATGCGACCCTAGAAAAATTAGTCACTTGCCATTGAAGAGTTACCCATTGAATTCTAATTGATCTGAACTCTGAGCATGCAGAAAATAAACCATTTTTCCATTGGTGTTCCTCTCCTTCCCGAACCAACATGAGAAGTCTGGGGAGGATGGAAAACGAATTTCCAAACGCACCAGGTTGGGAAGGCAGAAACTTAATGAATGCAGGTTACCTCGATTAAAAGACGAAGAAAGGAGCTTCGTATGTGGTATAAGCAGAGTGGGAGACAATTGCAGTCTGAGAAATTCTGAAAATGGAAGGGTCGCAAGAATGTTGCCGCTAAAATGGCTGCATCAGTATAAAGTGAAGTAAAGATGGGATTCAAGCTGTTGGTGGTGTAACACTTACACCAATTTCCTGCTTTTATTTGTAACATTTTGCATACTCAAGGGTGAGCGCCTGCAGACATATATTTTCTTTGCAATATTTTAAAAAATACCTAACTGATAAATGAAAACTTCTATTAAGATGTTTCCTGCAGAATATTTTCCCTATGCACTGGAGAAATTTATGAGTGTGTTTGTTTAGATTTACAGATATAATTATAATGTAAAATATAATATGAAATTAATATTCAAATATTAATATATTTGAATATTCTCAGTTTTTCATTCTACTTTCTAAAAGCTTTCACAGTTTAAATCTTAAGATTCCCTTTTAAACAATCTGTGTTTTGGACGATAAATTAATGAAAAGTAACTGTGCATTTCCTAATTGTCTTCATCCTGTCTTGTTATTAATTAAATTCACCGAATACAAAGTTTATGTGAGAAAGAAATCTTCCCCTTAGGCTCTTCCATCTGCACATAATAATAAAGTAACTGGAAATAAACATATGACTTACCAGAGCCGCTTCTACAGTCTAATAATTAATGTAATTAATTTCATTTTGCCACTGTTATAATCTGTCATATACATATATACATTTGGCAGTTCAGGTTTAATTTAATAAGGATGTACTTAAATCTGAAAATCAGATATTTGGCAATTACTGCCCAAAATACCTATGCATAGCATAAGTAGGAACAGCACTTTCTTCAGAAGGCTTGCTCTAATCCATTCTTCCCAAAATTTGCTTCAAAAAACAATGTTCCTAGATGAAAGTTTACAAAGCTATGCACGATTTTTATAATGTCTAAGTATTCAAAGTAAAAACTATTGGAGAATATGTAGAACAGCCTTTCTTCCCAGTGTGATCCAATATGTTGGACTGCAATGTAACTTGGATTCAAAAAGGTGATTTTTGAAATGCCACAAATATATGGAAATCAGGCAGAGAAAGTATGAGGGAGTCTAAGATTCATAGGGGCACAGAATTTTTTTATTTTTTTATTTTGAAGTGTATGTGTCTATAGGTTGCCTCCCTCCCTTTCTCTCTCTCCTTCCCTCCCCCTCTCTTTCTCTTCCATTTATCCATCTATCATCTATCCATCTATCATCTATTATTCTGTTTGTTTGTCTGTCTATTTATCTATCACCTATCTATCCATTAATCTATCTAATCTATCCAATCTAACTAATCTATCTATCCATCTAGAAGATTTTCATAAGAAAAAAAAAACCTTAATGAATGAGTGAGAAGGAAACTGCAATGAATCAATGAGGAGCAAACTGCAAAATTCTGGAGGGTAAACCAAATCCCAGAATTCTAAACCAGAATTATAGAATGTTTCTAAACCATAATCTATATCCATAATTCTAATCCATTTTACAGGATTAATGCTATTACATTCATTCATCTGAAAGTAAGCTTGACTGAAACTAGTGAGACTTGTTTTTCAGCAAACCTTTAGAGAACTGGGTAGCATTCCTGAAACCAACTAAGAGAATTAAGATCAGAAACCAGGTGTCCACAAGTATCGTAAATGCCAGACCTTTAATCAAGATATTTTTTGCACAAAATAAGCTTAAATCTCAGTATTTCTCAAACTTACTGAGATTTTCATCACCATTCAGCTTCCCCAGGTGCTTCAAGGGAAAGAGCCCAGTACACATTTGACAGTCTGCAACTGAAATCAGGATACTGGACTAAGATTATAAAATCACAGAATCACATGATTCTTCCTAGCAGCTTTAGAAAGATAAGTGAGCTAACCCACTTATCTATGCAAACAGAAGATAATTACCTGGAAATATCTCTCTAATTTACTTCCAAGTAAACAAATGTAGAATTAGGTTGTGAAATAAAATGACTGTTCATGATGAATTGCAAACTGGAAATAATTTGGATCTAAAATCAAAGGGCTCTGCTGGGATTAAAATGAAACAAGGCTTGCTTTTAAAAATACTACCTGTTTCAAAAAATGAATATCTTTAGACTTTTTAATGAGGTGATAATAATACTTGCATTATTATAATATTTCATAACAGAAATAATAGTATCTTAATGTTATATTTTTTAATAATTCTTGAAAGGTTGCTGTGAACTATATTCTAAATGATGCTTAATCTTCCTGATGCATTCAGACAATGTTTTAGAAATAAAGTTATAAGTTATGATAATAATTATTATAAAGGATAAAATTCTGTTGCTTTCTAGAAATCATTTTAAGTTGAGCAATTTAAGAGGCTGACAACAGTATTTTGACATTTGTATCTCCTCACATTATGTAGAAATTTTGACACTGAGATGTTCTATTCTGAATATTTTTTCTAAAACCCCTATTAAATTAAATAAATATTTCCTAAATAAAATATTTACTAAACATTGATTTCAGTAGAAAAGAAAAAACAGAATAGATGTCAAATGCCAATTATAAAAATATTTGCTCCAGTTTTACTGAAAGTCTGAATATTCAGTATATATTTAGAGGGGAGAAAACTTATTTCAACCATAAAAGAAGAAAAAAGAAATGAAATATAGCTTTGACACCAAACAAGCAATCTGGTGTCACCCAGACTTCCAAAATCCTCAGCCATTAAGTATTTTTCCTAAGGTTTGTAGAAATATAACTGAATGAATTAAATGAACTGAAACATCTCATAACTTCCCTTAATTCTAACTTTGAATTCAGAAAAAAAAACCCTCCTATCTAAGGAGAATAATAGAGTGATACTTAATATAGTCAGGTCCTATTCAACAATCCACCTTTCCTCAATCTAGTGCCTGGGTATTCTGGGATATAATTCCCAGAATTCCCATCCAACATGCCTAAAAGTTAGAGAAGATGAGCAATAATTTCAAAAGGAATTCTGCCAAGTCAAAATTCCAGTCTTTCTTCGTTAAAAATATCTGGTAAGAAAAAAAGATAGAAAAAAGTAGGAAAGTATACATTTTATACAAAAATCTGCCAAAAAAATAAAAGTGGGATTGTTCAAGAACCGTTTCATTCAGAAATGCCACTTGTATCTTGTTGCGGTAGGTCCCAGAAACCCAAAGAAATGGGACAACTGGAGGAGGGCAAAATAATATGGTAAAATCTTAACAAGGGACACATCTGTGCTGCCTGAAGGATAAAGGTAACAACTTTAAAACATTGCTGACACTCCCTAATTTTCAACACATTGTTGTTGTTATCTGGTATTATTTTTGTCTTGGTTGTTTCTTGAAAGTCTCTTGTAAGTCACACTGTTTGAGTTGGGCAGTCATATAAATTCTATTTCTCTATCTCGTAGCTGAGGAAGTTTTATTACTTCAGGTAGTGTCGTTGAATTTGTCTAATCATTTAGTATGTCATTTGTGGTTACATTTTCTAAACATTTTCATCTCTACATTCAACTCTGAGAGCAAATGTAGATTTATAAAATAGTAGATGATTAGACCTATTATTTTCAAAGCAATCTTCTCTTTTTTGCTTTCCTCTTTTAGGGAGGTTTAGTGGAAATAATTTGTTTACTATTTAATGAGCATCCCTATTTAGTGACCAGTTTGTTCTAAACTAGGAAAATGGTTTGATTATATACATTATTTAATCTCAAATTATTTTGCTTTTTTATGATGAAGGGTACATTTCATATTCCGTAAAAGACTAATATCATTTCTTATATTCCAAGCTCTGGAACTGTATAGCAGAAGGTAATTTATTAAGCCAGTACTGGCTCACTTGTGGAATTACTATGCACCAATGGTACCACTGTGTAGGTTTACACAACAGATTTGGGTAGCAAATTTCTTTTGCCATGAAAAATAAGCAAAATGTTAGTTATTTAATTAAGTGTGAGGGAAGAATGCCTCACATGCCAAAACTATTTGGTTGGATTTGAGTATTATACAGTTTAACTTTCAGAGAGAGAGTTTGTTTGTTATTCTGATTCAGGCAACAGAATGTCTTAGTGTGTTGTGTAGATGCTACCTAAACCAACTGAGTTTTCAGATTAGCAGATTGACCTGGGATGCATAAATATATGCACCGGAAGCCAGAAAATGTTTCATTCCTTCTCACAGGACTTACTAAATGGGAGTAAATCTCCATCTGTTAGTATCATAGTCTCAAAGTCTCACCTTTATTCATGTGGTACAAAATATTTTAAGTACAGATCTCACTATCAGGACTGGATTTGGAACCAGAAGCCCCATTGGGTGGAATGTGTAAGAAGTCCCTTTAATGCAGTAGGGATTAAATGCAGCAGCATTTAACACATTTCAAACAGAAAAATGTTTTACTTTCTAAATCACGTGGGGAATTTTTCTGTGGAAATGGAATGGAATTTTTATTTAATCAGGAAATGGAATGGAATTTTTATTTAATCAGGGGTTTGGGAGCCAAAAGAATTGTGCTCTGCACTACAAGGAGGTAACTAGGGATGGGGAAGAAAAAGAGGGAGAAATCCTCTTTTTCAGGAAGGTTTAGTGGTATTCAAAGATGACAATAGCTGAAATTTGTGGCACAATAGCTCATGCATATGTTTCATTTGTTTTTGTATTTTTGATGAACAATTCCTAAGTACACCCTTTTGCAAAAGATGATCCACGACAGGAGCATGCACCCTCCTTTTCTAATGCTTGGAGAGGGATGCAAATTGTGGGGAGGAAGATGCATGCTTTTGTGGTTTATGGATCATCCTCTGCAAAAGAGGTGATTTGCAGTTGTGGAATTGTTAATGAAAAATTCACATTCACACCACACTGTTAATCCAATCCAGATTTCTAAAATTTCCTGAATTTAACCATCTTTTTTAAAGACTTTGGTCATAAATAATTGCAATAAACTTTGAGTTTTTCAGGTTTTGAATGTGCCTTTAACAATAATTTACCATATATGTTATTTTTTAAAATATAGGAAGCTATTTCTCTTCCTTCTTCTCCTTTCCATTCACTTATTTTGACACATGATGCATCTAATTCTAATACATATTGCATACAATTTTGCATAGGTTAATGTCTGGATCAGGTTTGAGGCAGTTTTTGGTTCAATTCCTGCTGGTGAATTTCATTTAATATATGGTCTAGTAAATAATTATTTCTCATCTGACTCCCTGTCTCTATAATCTGAGGATAAAATAATCCCTAATGTTGTAGATCTCATATTCTCGAAGACTATCATCTGGAATCTCAGAGGTGGCAAATTCTTTCCTAGGAAATGCCGATGCAATCCTCCAGACTTTCAATATCGGGCAGCTTTGGGATTGTAGGTATATTAATGTCAATATGCTTCTATTATTTTAATCTGTCACTGTAATGTAGATTTAAGCAACTTTAATTTTTTGTATATTTTTTATTTAAGTCACATTGGAGGCTATATAGAAATATATAGAATGTGTGTGTGTGTGTGTGTGCGCGTGCGTGCATATATATATATATATATATATATATATATATATATATATATATATATATATATATATATATATATATATATATATACATGCAAGTTTTGGTGTATTCGGGTCTTTTCCCGTCACAGTCTAATAACATTACTATCATTTGAACATAGGAAGCTTCTTTCTACTGAAAGCAATAATTAATCTGGTGTAAAAAATAGATACTGGGTTGCAATAATCCAGATGACCACTAGATGGCAATAAAGTGTTAGAGATTGCCATATCTCTTAGCAGCTAGTTTCATATGGCAGATCTGATATCCCAAGGAAGTTGAGAGATACCATTTTTTCAGTTGAGAGATATCTCCTTCAGCAGACAGAAATAGTTCAGGAGTAATTATGTTTAAGATTGAGGATTTACCACTAGAGGTAGGAAGACGTTCTGCCATTCCTTTAATGTGGTAATTCCATACACCATATCTCTGGTAACAACAGCACTACTACTTAGCCGACAACTTGCCGGTTAACATTATTATAAGGCAGATCTCAGAAAATGCATCATGGCTGTGATGGCCGTTACCTTTAAAGACAGACATTAGGGCCACCTCCAGGGCAGCTCTGCACACAGGATGGCAATTAGAACAGAGCCATGAGCCTTAGACAAATACGAAGAATTTATTCTAGGAGGTAACCCAAAAGGGTAGCTGGTGAGATTTTATTCCAAATTCATTATCCTTGATCTGAAGTGACTACATTAATATATTTAACGGTAGGCCCAGCCTGACTTCAGGATATTGTAGGGTAGGGAGAAGAGAGGGAAGAACTAGGTTTGGGCAAGATGAATACCAAAAATAGCCAATGCTTCCTCTCTAATTTTTCCATCTTAGTTTTTCTCTTGTTTTCTGTTTTACTTTCAGTTCCTCTCTGATCAGCAGGATCAGTTCTAACTATCTGCTGTCTAAAACAAGTTGATGTTATTTCTCTTTTCACATTCATTTTCACATTCAAAAGTCATCTAGGCAAAACTTTATATTAAAACTAGCAGTGGATATTTCCACCATTTAATCTGAGATGGCTTGCTTAAGTGGTATGCAGATTGCATTACGCACAGTTATTGCTGACTGGGTCTTCCCATTTAACATCTGCCAGACACTTCAACTCAAAGCTAAGGCAGGCCTACCATACTGCCCTTGGTGCGCAGGGGTAAATTATTCTTGCTAGAACCCTGAATTGCTTGCTGGGGTGTCTGAGAGTAAAATTAAGTTAACTTTAGTATTACCCTAATGATCCACTTTTATTTTTATCATTAATTCAAGTCCTTTCAAAAGTTCAAATGTATTTTAAAGAAGACACTTTCAAGACTAAAGAAATAGCATCTTCAATTATGCCCCATCACTAGTTTCATGTCCATAAAACTGTTTAAATGGTATCAACACTTTGGATAAAGTTGATTAATCAAAAATTGTATTTAGAAGGTTTTGGATTCCTAAATAATGTACTTGAAAGGACAGACATCAGATTGTCTGTGTTCAAGGCGTACAAATGTGAGGGTTAATTGAACATATGGTTATGTGATTATCTGATATCCTATTTTAATGTATACAAATAGATCTATGCAAAAATCTTTAAATTTTAAGATGTTAATGTGGTGTTGAATTATATACCATTTGTTTCTCAGGAATTATTGTCATATTGAACACGAGTAGTGGCTAAAAGTATAATATTGAAAAATTGAAAAAAACTGATATTATTCCAGATGTTAAGGAATGGTTTTTGGAAATGCATGATCTCTTTGTTTTGAAAAAAACAATATTTTCTACTAATCAAAAGATGAAGCAATATGTACTATTTTGGCAGAGATTTTGTGTTATTTTACAATAAGATTTTATACTAATAGTATTATAGTTGATTTTACAGTAGTTTATTAGTAAATCAGGATTATTGATAACATAAGATAGACTTTCCTTCTCATTTAGTTTAGTTTTTGCAATCCTATTTTAGTTTTTCATTTGCTATTACTGTTTATTTAAATTTAAAATATTTTGAAAAATGAAATAAATTGTTTAAAACTTTATTCATGGCTCAACTTCCAACTGCCCAGCCAGTATGGTATACAATCAAGGATGATGAAAATGTAATCCAAAAAACATCTATATATAGAATCATAGGTTGTCTGTTCTAAAGATACCTACAGAACATTAATAAAAAAGCTTCAGTTCATCAGTGAATGGATTAAAAAGGTCAAGTCTTTCACAATTCTTTGACACGGTAAACAAAATTAAAAGAGCATTACATTGGTTCCAATAAAATATAGCAAATTGGGAAAAGAGGAATTGTTTTAATCCACCATAAACCGATTTCCATCATGTCCAAATAAGAATAGAAATAGAAGCACTTTCAGAAATTTCTACTAAAACAGCCATTTAATTCTAGGTGGAAAGAAAGAAAAGAAGGAAAGGAAAGGAATGAATCTACATGAATCCCTGGACAGAAAGAAATATGGGATTGGGATACACTGTATTGTCAATGGTGCAGATGCAGAACAGAAGATAGTGATGCACTTAGTTATGACTTCATTTAATAAATGTCCATATATTAACATAGATTCAATCTGGTAATTACAGAGGCTGGGAAGGGGAATAAGTAACCTGGTGCTTTCCAGAAACTACAATTAATACTTTGCATGTCATCTAGACAGATTTCTACTGGTTCTTCCCAATGGGGAAAAGAAAGCATCTGCAAGACCTTTTTCATTTATAATTATTTACATAACTTACTTAAATATTATCTTTAATATAATGGGAAAACTTAATATTTAGCAAATAAATCAAGACATATTAATATATGAATTATGTTCCTTTGTTAAATTGGGTTCAGTAACTCAAGAAATAAACAATTGTTGATTGCATACTGTTGAGAAACTCCAGCTGGTTTTAAAATATGCAAAATCTGGAAGAAAATGCATGTTTTCTGAATCTGAATTAGTTTTGTATTGTGCTTCTCAATGCAGAGTTCTTGACTGTGTTTTCTATATCTGAGTCTTGAGCTGAAAGATTGTTGGATTGTGTGCTATGTTTTCTTCAAACCAGGCAAAAACTGATGGTCCTTAGCTTGGAAATAAAAGGAGCTTTAGTCTAGTTTGGGAAAGTTGAGATTAGATTTAGGACCTGTGTTCCTCTGAAAGTTTTAAAAAATAGTTCACACTCTTTGGAGAAAGTCAATCTCAAACCAGATGTCCATGAATGAAATCTTCAAAGTTTCAAACCTAGCAATTATAGTACCTTGTAAATGTGGTTTTTCTTCTAAACATTTCTTCACTTGTAGGTTTCATTTTGCTGTGGAAGAAATAGCTGTGGAAAGAGATTCAAGGGGGATTGATTATGTTTTAACTGTTTTCTATAAATCTGCTTTTATTTCCAAATTGGTGACAAATAAGAATACTTATTCCAAGTCCCATTATTGTGAGTAACTGGCATTTGTAATTGTTAGAATATTATTTTGAAGAAGATGTTCAAATTAATGATAAAATAAATGCTTGTATAAGGTTAGAGAAGAAACCTCATTCATAATAATAACTAGCTATATGTTCTCTAACACCCCCAGACTCCAGTTTTAAGGTATAAATTACTTCCACAGTCATAACTATTCAAAGAATATGCTTTGTAGATAAACTTATTCAGACTTTTCAGTATGAATGGGATTGAAGTGGGATTTAGTATGAATGGGATTGGAATCTTAAAATCATAAACTGTCACGTATTATAGTTAGATAACCTCATTGGATAGGTTCACACAGTATTATACCCCCAGACTAAAATGGGATTGGTTTATTCGTAACTCAGCATATTGTTGGAACCTGCTACTCTCCTAGTATTTTATGTAAATTCAGTCATCATGTTCAGTCATAATATGGTTTATTTTCTTGAACATAAACCATGACATATTATTGAACACAACAAAGATAATTTGATAATTTGTATCTAATGTTAAATTGGGGGTGTTTATCAGACCCTACATAAGCTTTTGAATGCATTGATGGATTTTGGTAAAAGAACTGGCTAGTGTATTTCTATAAAAAGGGATTATCTGCCCCATCTTTAAGTTTATGTTTTCTAGTCTACATATCCTTGGGATTGCATGCATTTTGGGAGGGTTATTTTTGGCTGCAAGAGCCATAAGCCAAGCTGGGTCAAATATGTCAGACCAATTTTGTTTTTAATTTTATTTGGCAGGTAGCAAGGGTTTGTAATTCTATTTGAAAACTTTGTTAGGCATGGAAAGTGAACATCTTCTTTTCAGATGAAAATCTGTGAGAGAATCAGTGCTGCAAATCTTGAAAAGTTGGGGCTTGAAAACAACAAAAGGGGCCAGAAGACTGTATATGGTTTCTGAACGTGTACATGAAGACCATATATGATCTTTTTATCCTCGAAAATCCATAAGGGCAACTCAGGGGAACGGTGTGGCTTGTTGAAGTATGGTAAATATTTAGAAGGACAAAAGTGCTGTGAGGCCTGAACATGTTTTGAAGGCACGGGTGCTAACTGCGGCAGAAGGGAGGAATGAATATCCAAGCACCACAGGAATGGAATAATATAGGACAATCTGGTAATGTTGACAGATTAGCACTTCAAATAGGGACCATCTAAGATAGACTCCAGATATGTTATTTTATACATTTATTCTGCCTTCCTTCTCTCCCTACTAATTTTGGTGTTGCATGACAGTTTTGTGTGTGTGTGTGTGTGTGCATTTTGAATGTATGTGCATTCTTTTTAATTTGATAAAACAAATTATATACATAATATATACATCTGAAGAGATACTAAATTGTTGTTCTCACCCCTGCTGTTGGAAAGCCCTGAGTCCAATATACATTTCTCCATCCATTGGCACCAACCTTGTACCTCTTCTTCCTTGCAGTTGCTGCTGAGGCTTCTGACCTAGTTTCCTTTCAGTCCTAAGGACAGCTTTATTTATTTCTGAGGGAGAGGTAGTTTAGATTTTAGGGATGATGATTGAGGAGAGGGGGAGGAGTGAGGGGGTAGTGAGGGAAAGTCATCTCTTTTTTTTTTAGTAACTTTCTATTCTATTTTATTCTATTTGAAATAGTTGTACCATAGATAGACCTCACTAGTTATGAAACAGATACTGACCATATTGGATCAGAATGATAGCTTAAAAGTAATGCAGACAAGGATTCTTTTATTTAATTTTCCTTTTGAAAGAAAGCTAGAAGCTCCCTAATTCTATAGCCAGAAAAAATGTAAATTGTAATCCAAAACAACAGGATTGTACCAAATTAGATAACTCACTATGCATATTTCCTGGAAGAGAGGTACTTAGAACGACTAATCTATATTTTTAGAAATATTAGATTAAAACATTTCTGTTCTTGCTTTTTGACTGGGGACTCATTTGGAAATTAAAATTAAAATGCGCAGGCTAGACAGGAGATATGTTAGGGATGCTGGATTCCAAATTAGGAAGGAAGGAAGGAAGGAAAGAAGAAAGGAGGAAAGAAGGAAGAGCAAGAGCCTGTCATTGTAGAAAAATACAATACAATTTCATTTTTGTGGATTCATATTTGTTTACTTGGATGCCTATGATTAAATCTGAAATGGGCTAACTTTTGAAGGGGGAAAAAGCAGCGAAGAGATGGACCCTGTCCTCTCCCCCCCCTTCATGTATCCATTTTTTTTTAAAAAAAGGTGTAGGATATGTGAATATTAATGTAATATTCCTATGCCAAGTTGAAATAGAAAATACAGTAACTAATATCTGTCTTATACAAACTGACCTCCTGAAAAAGTCATATTCCTGACAAAACGGACGGAGAGTTATACTCTTAATGAACCTGTAACTCATTAAGGGAACCTGAGATTCTCCAAATGTTTGGACAGACCTCTGCCTTAGCATTGGTCGTGTTCACTGGGATTGATGGGACCATCTTCAAGGTCTGACTTCTCCCTTACACTCATCGAAGTTTTTGCAAGCTGAACAGGAAAACTAGAGATACCTAGTAGATTTGGTAGCGACAGAGGCCGGATAATCTTCGTCTGTGGTGCCATTGAAATGACAGACGATCCGGAGGGGAGGGCAGATTTTAATTATTTTGTGTTTTTCACTACTTGGTTTTGCTGCAACTTCTTCTGCACCGACCATAGGAATTTCCATAGCCAAGGAAATGCACTTGGATCACCGAGTGCGACCCAGAATTCGTTCGTGTGCACACGCCAGAAGTTTTCATCCACGCGGGCTGAAGTGCGCACAGGCGCTAGCTTCACTTCAGGATGCTCAGATGTTCTCCTTTTCAACAATACAAATTACCCCTAAAGGGGGAAGTTATTTTTTATCTGCTCCTTCTAAATAACAGATCATGAAGGGAATCTGTCTACATTTCCTTAATCTTCTATATTAGTTCTACTGGGCAATTCCCTTCATTCTGGCTTTGAGAGAAAGAAAAAATAAAAACTCAGAAAAGGAAATTATTTACTGGAATTTCAACCATAAAGACTTGGGGGGGGGGGAATTTGCCCCTTGGAATGCCCCTAAATATCTCTGGACATTCTTAGTCATCCATGGTAGTCCCAAAGGTGCTTTTTCAAGAGACAACTTGACTTTCTGGTTTTTCTTTGAAGACGTTTCGCTTCTCATCCAAGAAGCTTCTTCAGCTCCCCACCATCCAGTCAGATGAGAAGCGAAACGTCTTCAAAGAAAAACCAGAAAGTCCAGTTGCCTCTTGAAAAAAAACACCTTTGGGACCTCTTGGAAATCCTGAGAATTTTCCGCGTTAATCGTCCGAGCATAGTTACAAGCACAAACGCTTAAATACTATAGAACACAAACCGAGGGTTATTTCGGAGTAAATTTGCAGACAACGGCCTCAATCCTCTGCAGATTTACTTCTAAATAATCATTCCTTGAGGCCTTTCCGCACTGCAGTCTTCATCGCAAAGTTGTAATTGCTCTATGAATGTGTCAGGCAGGGAAACAGCGACAGCCCAATATTTTCGAGCAGTGAAAATGTGTCTTCGAGCGACAGGTGCCACTTCCCTTCGAGTTCAAAATGCGGTCGACGAGCTTCCCTTCTTAGAGTGCGTGCAAAACTCATTCTGTGGCATCGAGTGTTCGAAGGACCCTCACGCGCCTTTACTACATCTGATACAGAACTATGTATCTCTTTTCCTGTTATTGAAATTAATTCATACGGTTTCAGAGACTAGTTTGCACTGCGAGGGGGGCAAGCGATTGAAATGCGGGTGGTACCAATGAGAGAGGATGATTTTAAAAGGCACTGTCCTAAACTTTACTTCTCCAGGAAAAGAGAAAAGAGTAAGGACTTGATTTCACTTCGGGAGTGTGTGTGTTTTGGGGAAAGGGGGATTATAGACTTCCCTCCCTTACAGCAGCGACAATATTTGTCGGGTGGTTGCTGCGACTTTATTTTCTGTTGGCTGAGTAGGAAAGGAGGGATAGGAAAATAAATTAAGAAGTAAGACTTAAATCAATTATTTCGGGAAAGAATGGGGTGGCTGTTCTAGTTCCCTAGGAAATCAGCTTATTGTTTTAAAACGCAGGGGTTGAAAGGAGCCATCTAAAAACTTTCCATGAAAAACTGCAGGCTGTGATCCTAAACTCAATTATTCTGAGGACAGTTCCCCGCCCCCGCGCCCCTCCCCACAACATAATACATGTCTTGTCCTAGTATCAGGAATCTGTGAAGATCTGGATGGAGAGGAACAGAATTAAAATGAATAGCTGGATGGATCTCCCAGATCTACATGTATCTCCCAGATATGGAAAACCTCCATCTCTCCTTCTCAGTAAGTTTAAACTTCTCCAGATGAAACCGGTTGGGACTCTCACATATTGCTTTAAGAACAGATTATACCTGTAGCCAGGAAGCTCTTCACTCAGATTCACACCATGCCTGGAGTCCTTTCTTTGTCCTTTATGCTTTGGCTTCCTCATTTGTGTTCTACTGCAATGCACTTTTCCTGAGGCTGCCCTCCATTCAGAAGTGCAACTGGTACAGAATGCAACAATGAGAGCAATTATGGATATGCCACGTTTTGCCCATGTAATATCTCTGCTTTATGAATTGCATTCAGTAGATTTGGTGCACTTCAAGATGTTAGCTACCACAAATGGGCCTAATTAATTAAGAACTGACTCTCTCCGTTGTTTTCGACCATCCTGTTACCTCAGAGTTGGCATGCTCTAGGACCCTTCTGTTAAACAATGCCATCTGATGGGAACTGTCCTCCTGAACAGCATCTCCCCAACTTTTGTTCCCTTCAATGAGTCCTGAAGACCTGGCTCTTTCCTCAGGCTTTGAAATAGAAGGGGTTGTATAAATTTTTTGTGAGAGGTTCTTACATCAGTTCCAGTAAAATGAACATCTTTTTTCTATTTCCAGTATTTACAATCTGTATATTGTTCAGAGTTACTGTATTTATTTAGAAATAAATACATAAATATAATGCCCATTTCCGAAGGGGTAAATGGCTTCTTTGGTTGCAACAAATGGAGCAGTCACTTGTTAAGGGATAACTGATGGTTAATGACAAAAAATTATTTATTTGTTTACTTTTTTATTTTCCTACCTTTATTATTTTTTTGTTACAAATAACTCAGCTGCAACCATTAAAATATTCAAGATTGTTTATTCTTGTTTTATAGTAAACCAGATTAATGCCAATAATTTTAAAACAATTAGTAAACCAAACTTCACAAAAAGTTATGCGGGAGAGGGAATAAAATACTTTTCCTACATAGCCAAAGATGAAATAGTATCTTACTACATAATATAGACGAATGCTTGATACATGTCTCAGCCTCTGAATTAAATTTGTTAAAGTTTAGTTTATGTTAAATGGTTTAATTTTGAATAGATCCCCTTTCTCCCTTTCTTCTTTGTTACCTATATGTAAATGAAACTCAGCTGAACCACAATGTTTGGGGTCTTTCTTTCTCTTAATCAATTCAGTCAACCTCCATATATTTATTTTGCAATTTAATCATTCATTCTCTTTTTATTTCCAAGCTACCTCAAAATACTCTCACTTTTGAAAAACAATCCTCATTTATTCAGACAGACAGAGAGACAGACAGTCAGTCAGTCAATCAATCAATCATTAATTCAGTTGCTCTGGATGGCTTTTCTTCTTGTTTTACACACAAAATATTTCTTAAATAATCTATTCTCAATGCATGTAACTTATTTTTGTTCCTCTGACATATCCAACTCTCAATTCCATATAGCACTGTGAAAAGAAACACATTCTTATATATACTCATCTTATTTTATTTTATTTTATTTTTCCCAACAGATTACATGACATTTCTACCAGCATTTGAACAATTACTTTTCTCATCTCCTGATTTTCCCCATCTCTAATAAACTTCCTTTAGTAAGGAATACAATTACAATCAACAACTTTAGTTTTTCAGTATATTTATGTAATCTGTTATCATTCATTTTATTGTCCATGTTAAAACATACCTAGTTTCTTCTTTGATACCTTAATGTTCAGATCCATATGTCTTGTTGCACTGTATAATCTAGCAAATAATCACTCCATTCAATTTCTCAACTAAAAATTATATCCTCTACTTACAAAAATGCATACATGTTCACTTTCCTAAACAACATACTTCTAAAATTATCCCAAGCATTCCTTATAAGTTTATTTCTAAATAAATTAAACAACCAAGGAAATATCACATATCTCTGATTGATTAAACCTGCTCCATTTTAAAAAAATCATTAAAGAATATATTTATTTTTACACATCTTTAATTTACATAATAAGACTCTCTTGCTGCTTTCAGCAGTCTATCTTCAACTCTTATTAACACAGAATATCCCATAATGCAAGTTATCACATTATCATATGATTTCTCTAAATCAATAAATGTGCAATAAACTTTCTTTCTCACATTGATATATTTCTCTATGATTTACTGATGAAGAAAAATCTAGCCGTCATCCCCCCTTGGTCTAACATAAAGCTGCATTTTACTTCTTAAACTTTGTTCATTGTCATCTTTTTTTTATAAACAAATACAAACAAAACACGAAATGTACTTCAATAGAGTATCATTTAGAAATATATATTTGTCTTTAAAAGATATGAAAGATGCAACATAAACAAAACATTTGGGTAGCCCAAGGAAACTTCCTTTTTTAGCAGCTACAGTCAATACATTTTTTGTTGTTTTTGCAGTGCAAAACAGTGGACATGTTTTCCCTTTATTATATTATCGGCTCTAGTCTAAGAGGAGAGAGGATCCTTGAATAGAAATTTATGGATTGCGATGTGAACTTTTGTAGGTTGGAGTCCATTTCATCATGAAAGTGATCCTCAAAAAACAACAATATAATTAACTATTAGTTTATGTTACTTTCCTTCCTTCCTCCCTCCCTCTCTCCCTCCCTTCCATTTTTACATAATAGACAAAGCAAATCCTAAATCCTTTTTACAAGAGAAACCTGAAAAATAACAGTGTTTTAGAGGTACTTTCTCTTAGCTTAACACAGAGACGCAAACACAAATACCAGTGTTGAGCAAATATCAGCTGAAAAGAGTTTTAGCCTGTTTGCAGGCTTCTTTAAAAGAGATGGCTGGAGATATGTCAACAGAGAGGTGTATGTATAAAACCAGCAGCTCGTCTGCCAGCCAAATAGTAATTTTAAAAGGTCAAAGGGAAAAGCTTTCAGTCAGCTTCTGGAAGGTGCATACACCTATCATGTGATTCTTGTTTGTTTGAAAGAGTGATTCAGGGAAGGAAGAGAAAGGCAAAAGCAATCTTTTTCCTGTTTCCACCTCATGCTGTAAAAGTAGGCAAAGTTTACACTTTTTCAGGGTGTGTCTTGACCTTAGACATAGGTTGGTCTAAGAAACTGAAATGGCCAGGCATGATCTAACAGCATAGGTAAACAATTAAATGCAGAAATCACAAACTCACAGAAACTGTGAAGGGAATGAGGAGGAACACTGAAGCCTTTTAATATATTGAGATAAAGTTTCCAATGAGTAAAGAATGAAAAAAAGAAATGAGGAAGAGGAGTGTCAAAAAAAGTCAAAATGGTTGTGGCAGAAGCAACTAACATTGTTAAGGTAAGTCACACTGCCACAACCATCAACATGATTTTTTTTTTGACAAATATCCGGCAAATCACATTGAAAATAAGAGTATAATGGAATTCCATTAAAAATAAATATATTACTGAAAATTTTAAAAGAGGGCTTCATTTTGCCTACTTAGGCCAAAGTGATGGATGCTCGGTGTCTCTGCTTAAACTTTTCCTATTCATGGTCAATGCCATGAATAGTGGAAAACTCTAATTTTAACAGCGGTCAAGACAACAAAGCTCTACAAAGTATTTGAAGCTCTACTATACTTCAAAGTAGATTGAGTTATTATACAAGTAGAAAAACTCAGCAGTAGAAATCCCAAATAATCATAGTGGCAGAATACTTCACAATGAAAAACTATAATTTTAGCTAAGGAAAGCAGCTGTGGGGTCATTTATAGAAGTATTTAAAATTGCACATTAGGAAGAAATTTGGATGCAGAATTTTTCTCATTTTTTCTGAATAGCAAATGACAGCAAATACTTAACTAACTTTGATATCTAAAATTTAAGATGGCTTGAATATTTAATTAATTCTTGAATTAGAGACCAGGAAATCCAGCTGTAGGCAGGATGGGGGTGGGGAGCCCTGGAAAAAAAACCAGGGGAAAATCATTTCCATATTATTATCAAGAAAACTGCTACATATGGATGGGTTCATAAGGTTACTGTAAAGGAATGTGGGAATGACCTTGGGGGATGAGGGGAAGAGAAACTGCTTAGAAAACAATGTGATAAATAGATAGAAGTCCCAGTGGCTTAACAGTCAGTGAAAGAAACTTAGGAAGGATCTGGTCTATTGGCAATTAAAAGTAGAGGACAGGTCAAGCAGTTAAAAGTAGAGAGGGGGGCTTTCCTGTACTTTCAGACTTGCAAGATTATGTTATTGTGACCACTCAATAAAGTAGATTAAGATACTTTTCTGTCTGGTTTATTCAGGAAGGTTGACTGTCACCAGGATGCAAAACTTGAGGAAGATGTTCCCATTTACATCTAATGAGATTGAATGATTGAAGACTCAAGCAGATAAAATGCTGCTTAATAATCAGAATCAGAATAGAGCTGGAAGAGACCTTGAGGTCTTCTAATCCAGTCCCCTGCTCAAGCAGGAGATCCTATACCATGTCAGACAAGTGACTGTCTAGTCTCTTCTTAAAAACCCCCACTAATGAAGCACCTACAACATCTTTTATTTTTATTTTTTTTTTTATTTTTTTTTTTTTTTAAATTTGATTTATATGCCGCCCTTCTCCGAAGACTCAGGGCGGCTTACAATGTGCTCAGCAATAGCCTACAACATCTGAAGGCAAGCTGTTCCACTGGTTAATTGTCCTCACTGTTGGGAAGTTTCTCCTTAATTCCAGGTTGCTTTTCTCCTTGATTAGTTCCCCTCTGTTGTTTCTTGTCCTGCTTACAGGTACTTTGGTAAATAAGTTTACTCCCTCCTCTTTGTGGCAACCTCTCAAATACTGGAATACTGCTATAATGTCCCCCCCCCCCAGTCCTTCTTTTCTCTAGACTAGCTAAACACAAATCCTGCAACCGTTCTTCATATGTTTTAGTCTCCAGGCCTTTAATCATCTTAGTTGCTCTTCAAATAGTAAAATCAAATAGTAAAATGTGTAACTATCATATTTAAAGGAAAGTGTACAAACTCATTGAAGATAAGAATAGAGAATGGCCTTCAGGAACAGAAGAAAAAGCTGTTTGATTGATGTCAGTTGATTGATGTTCAATTCTACAAGGAAGACCAGTCTAAGAAACAAATAACATATAGATCAGGACTACTTTTATTGTAACAAGTATAGTAACTGAATCTTCTAAATCTGAATGTGCTTCCCTTCTTCCTCATGCCTACTTCATCAGAACTAGAGATGGGTTTGTCTGAAAGTTTTTTTCAAGTTATTTTCTTGGCCTACCTTTGAGCCTCTCTTATCTGATAGTTGATAATGACTCTTCCTCCTGTCCTCCAGGGCCATTCCCTATGTCCTCTACAATAGATAACCAATATCTTAATTGTGATAGCAATAAGTAGCTTTCAAGATGACACGGAATCCTTTTCAGCATCATTTGTTGGCATGTCTTGCTTCTGAGTTTTGTACAGAAATTTGGATCTATCAAAACAAAATGGTGAATTATTGGTTGGGTCTCATCTAATAAAAATTTCCTTATATCCTTACAAATCGGAAATAATGTTTTTTTTTTAAATATACTTTATTGATTTTTTAAAAAGTTTTTTAAAAAAAAGAAAATATCAAATCTCAGGTAACATCTGAGGTATCGTGCGATTACATATATACAGTATATACACAACAAGTATCTTCAGATCTATCACTATTAGAAATAGGTATATCCTTATAGTCATGTTCTATTATTCCACCATATATACCACCTTTGCCATACTGCCTTAAATTTTGAATTCTCCTCATCTTTAAGCATACTGGTTAATTTCGCCATTTCTGCACATTCCAAAATTTTATTTATTATTATCATCTCTGGAGGTATTTGTTTATCCTTCCAATATTTTGCGAAGGTTAATCTGGCCGCTGTTATGATGTGTATTATTAATTGTGTCTTGTCCTTAGAGAACCCATCTCCCATCATTCCCAGTAAGAAGATTTCTGGAGATAATTTTATATCTTCTTCCACTATTTCCTGCAGCCAAGTTTGTATTTTTGTCCAGAACTTCTTTGTCTCTGAGCAGGACCACCACATATGAAAGAAGGTGCCAATCTCCTTTCCACACTTCCAACAAATTCCTGAGGCATTAGGAAATATTTTTGCTAATCTAGCTGGGGCTAGATACCATCTGTGAAATATTTTGTAGTGGTTCTCCCTATAGGTTGCTGATTTAGTAAAATTATAATTTCTATTCCAAGCCTCCTCCCAATCATTGAAGTTTAGTCTGTGGCCAATATTTTTTTCCCAAATGCTTAGTTGGTTCCTAGCTATCCCTTCTGCTCTGTCTTCGCCTAATAAGAGGTTATAGAATCTGGCTAGCATTTTCTTTTCAATCCCCAACATAATTTTATCTAAATTGTTATACTTCGTCTCTATCCCAAATTGATCCCTATCTTTTTGATATCTAGAGCTTATCTGCATGTAACTCCACCAGTCCAAATTAAAGCCTTGATTGTTTAGTAATTCTCGAGGTCTAAGAGTACCATTTCCATCTAGTATATCTTTGTACGTGCCAAATTTTCCAATATCCCTTTTGTTAGTAGCAATCAGCGCCTCCATAATTGAGAGCCAAATCGGAATTTTGGTATAAAATCTTTGTCTAATTTCTTCCCATGTTTGGATCAGAGTCTCCCTTAATTTGTGTCTGTGAAAATGTGGTTTCTTTTTATTCTTTGGGCCCCATAAATAAGCGTGCCAGCCTGCCTGTAGATCATGGCCTTCTAATGTCAGAATTCTCTTATTTTGTAATGTGACCCAATCTTTGATCCATACTAATTTGGCCTCTTTCTGGTATAATTGCCAATCCGGTAATCCGAAGCCGCCCATGTTTCTTTTCCCTTGCAGCGTTTTATATGCAATTCTTGCCTTCTTCCCTTCCCACAAAAAATCTCGCACCTTCCTTTCCAGATCTAGAAAATATTTTTTATCCAGGTTCACCAGGATAGTTTGAAACAGAAATATGATTTTGGGAAGAATATTCATTTTAATTGCTGAAATCTTACCTGTAAGGGATAGTTTTAATTTCTTCCATCTATCTATGTCCTGTTTTATTTTTTGTAGTAATGGACTATAATTGTCCTCTTTTAAGGAGGAATACCTTACAGTGATCCAGATTCCCAAATATTTTATCTTCTTTGCTATTTGGAGTTCACGGGACTTTTCTAACCGCTTCTTGTTCATCTCCACCATATTTCTTACTAAGATTTTGGTTTTAGTTTTGTTAAGTTTAAAGCCAGCGACTTCACCATACTGTTGTATTTCCTGGATTACCTTGGGACCAGATTTTAAGGGATCTTCCATTATTAAGGCCACGTCATCCACAAAGGCTTGTATTTTAAAAATTTCTTTCTTAATTTGTAATCCTTTAATTTCTTTGTTGTCTCTAATCTTTCTTAATAGGATTTCCAGCGCCATTATAAAGAGTAAGGGGGACAGGGGGCATCCCTGTCTAACTCCCTTTTGTATCCAGAATGTCCGTGTCTTATCCCCATTTATTAATATACTTGCTCTCTGTTTGTTATATATATTTTCGATCATCTTTCTAAAATTTGTGCCAAATCCCATCAAATCAATTTGATTAATCATGAATTTCCAATTACAAATCGGAAATAATGTTGTTTGTCTATTTCTTTAGGCCAAGATTTCTTCTCTGAGAAATTAAAGCTTTCAGATCTTCAAATGTAATCCTGCTCTATGTGCCTTTTGTTAGGAAGTGCATTCCATTTGCGACTTTATGTATCAGAATGTTTTTGGTTGTAGTGCCTACAAACTAAAACTTTGGAAATTTTACTGTTTCCAGCAAGTTCGGAAAATAGTTTTTGTGTATTTGACCTGCTTGATGCAATTTTATTGGAAATTAACATGGGTACCATTGGTGGTGGTTCTTCTCAATGCATGAGTCCTGGAAAGAGGGATAACTTACTTCACATAATTTTTTGAACCAACCTTGTATAGGAAAGTAGGCTACTTAGTTATTCCTGAAATATATTTGGACAATGTTAAATATTTTTATCTATATATTTATTTAATATATTAAATGTATATGCCACCCATCTTAGATATAGTGATGAATCATATTTTCTTAAATATATGAGGACCAAGTTGTTTAGAAGTTCCTAAGTCAAAATTTGCTCCCAAAATATATTTCCTGAAGTTGAAAACATCCAAAGGTTTGCATAGCAGCCAAGGCACTGAGGTACTTTCGCTATGATACGATAATGAATATGTAATCTTATTCATGTAATAAGTTTTTGTTATGAATTAGTACTTATTACATATTGGAGTTATGTCTTAAAGCTCTTGGATCTTAAAAGAGGAGAGGAGAGTTGCACATTCATGTCTACATGGGAGTATATACAATCACCTTTGTGTGCAGCTGAAATCAGATGAAACTTTGGACTATCATAAAGTATTGTGCAAATGAAATAAAGTATATATTTTTCAACTTTTGTCTTGTTTTTTTTTTTTTTTGCAAAAAAAACCCTCTTCCATTTAACAGTCACTGCTGTTGCTGCCTCATTCCATTACTACTAACCTCATGTTAGTTACAGTTCTGGCAAACAGTTAATGTGCTATGAACGAGACACAAAGTTGTATAAAATATCAAATTTCTGAAAGAATTAAAAAAAAAATGCCAAAATTCATTTAAAAAGAAGAAACCATGTAAGTTGTTACTCCAGCACAGAAAATTCTGAAGGAACAAGTCTAAGAAAAATTCTTCTGTGCATCCAAAATAGAAATTGGCTTAATACTCTTTCTGTCTATTATACTTTAGGAATCAGTGTTTCTTTTCCAAGGTACTTTTAGATCTTCACATTTATTCATCTTTGATCCTGGGACGTGGTAACTTTTAATAAGCTGTTGGTCTTCTACAGGTAGTCCTCAACTTACAACAGTTCACTTAGTATCCTCCTGGTCATATGATCAAAATTCAAGCACTTGGCAACTGATTCATATTTATTACAATTGCAATGTCCTGGGGTTATGTGACCTTCTGAGAAGCAAAAATCAATGGGAAACCCCGATTCAATTAACAACTGTTACTAATTTAACAGATGCAGTGATTCACTGAACAATTGTGGCAGGAAAGGTCATAAAATGGGGCAAAATTTAGTTAACAACCATCTCATTTAACTACATAAATTTTGGGCTCAGTTGTTGTTATAAGTCAAGAGCTAACTGTATTTTATCTGACCTATATTACTGCCTTTATTGCCATTTCATGTTACGGTATTCTTTTTTTCCTTGAGGGAAAGCCATGTTAGTAAGTTGCAGGAAAAACAATTATTAATCTCTTCAGACTTGACAAACTTTCACAAAAGATGTATTTCATCAGAGAGAAATTTTGGGAGAGTTCCCATATTGGCTGGGGAATTGTGGGAGTAGACAATGTTGACAGAGGTCCAGAGTCTCAAAGTGGCTGTGGTTGGGAAACACTGCTCTAAGACATGGGAAATACAGCCCTGCCAGGAACTACTGCCCTCCACCCTAATATTATTTCTAATCCTTAATGAGTTGTTTGTGATTATTTATTGATGAAATAAGGAAATCTTCACCTAGAATTGCCAGGTGGCTTAACTTTTACTAGCCTGACTGAAATTTTATCTCTTTAGTCCCTTCCATAAAACGGAGAATGTACAGCCAGAAAGACAATGGGAGGAAAGTTTATGTCTTTTTTTTTTCCCCTGTAGCATGTCATCAATGCACAAACAATATTCAAATTCTAATATAATTGATAAATTATTGCAGAGAAAACAGCATATGGACACTTAGAAACTCAGGGATGTGACTGATAGAATGATTCAAGGGAACAAATAACTAAAAGGAAAAGAAGTGTTTCTCTAGCATAAAGTTAAGAGTTTGGATCAAGGTATGAATACAGTGAACGGGGACATGGTGGCTCAGTGGCTAAGACACTGAGCTTGTCGATATAAAGGTTGGCAGTTCAGTGGTTTGAATCCCTAGTGCCACGTAACAGTGTGAGCTCCCGTTACTTGTCCCAGCTTCCGAGAACCTAGCAGTTCGAAAGCATGTAAAAAAATGCAAGTAGAAAAATAGGGATAATCTTTGGTGGGAAGGTAACAGCATTCCATGTGCCTTTGGCATTTAGTCATACCAGCCACATGACCTCGGAGACGACTTTGGACAGGGCTGGCTTTGAAACGGAGATGAGCACCGCCCCCTAGAGTCGGGAACGACTAGCACATATGTGAGAGGGGAACCTTTACCTTATGAATACAGTGCTGTATGTCAGTGACATATTTACCATTGAGGCATCTATTGGAATGAGAGTCTCAGCAGGTGGCGCATCAGGCCATTCTTTTTGGGTCTCAAAATAGAAGTAGAGCTGGGATTGCTCAATATTTGGAAACGAGACCATCTGGAATCCTAGAACTGCAGACTAGGGTTGGAGTAGACAAACATCCCAGAAGAGAGTAATAGTCAACTTTTAGTCTTGTTAAACCTTCCCACCCACCACCCACCCCGCCCCCCCAAAGCATGAATGTGCCCACATGATTTCCAAGCATCAAATTTGAATCGAGGGCATCTTTTCCTTGTTTTATTGTGATTGTAAAGTAGTGAATGTTTTCTATATCTCTCCCTCACTTGGAATATGTTACAGTTAGATAACAAATGGAGGAACCCCACCAAGAATGAAACTTTAAGTGCCAGGATTTACTGTCAAATAAAGACATTTTATATTTTGCTAATAATATAAAATGTAGCAGTTGTGGTTTTGCACTAATCTAGCCTTCCTCAGTCTGGGCCCTTTATTTGGGTTAGGGAACTATTGCCATCACACATTTATGCTGATTGGGGATATGGTTGTAGTCCCTTACAACCAGTAGATTCTCATGGAGAAAGGATGACCTGGGAATTGGGACATTCTAATTCTAATCCACCCTCTGCCTTAGAGAAAACCCAGCAATTATAGCTTCAAAAGTCTTGTTTATGGCACAGTCTACACACCAAATCAATTCAGATTTATTCAAAAAAGCATGGTTAAGCGAATCCTTAGTTGGTATGACACGTGACCCTAGTACTGTTATAATGTGGACAGAGAAGAGGAGTGAAAAGAGAAAGTAGTTTTAGAATCGCCAATATTTTTATTATTTGTAGATCTTAAGACAAAAAGCTGATCAATTCTGCAAAAACATTTTAGCCTGAAAAAAAGTGTGTAGGACTACCATACATATCCCATGTTTCCTGTTGCTTTAACAGGTTTATTGGTTAAAGCAACAGAAGTTTATTCTCTTGCTAGACCAAGTATCTTGTGGCTTTAATTGATATCAGAGGGGAATTGGTGTCAACCTCAAGTATGTTAGCTGGACATTTAAAGTTTTAGCAAGAGGCATCTAGCCTACTATGGCCAAAAAGATCTATCCTTATTAATACCTCAATCCAGCACTGTAGGCTAGATGGGATGTAAAAAAAAGCATCTCCAAAGAAGCTAAATTTTTCTTCAAAACTGGCAAGAAAACTCCATGAGATCATCAGGAGCCAAGCTTAATTTGAGGGCATCCCAATCTTCTTTCAAAATCTATTTAAATTCAGTATGGATATTTTAACAAAATTTATTACACTCAAGACTGTAAATTTATAAAACCTTACCTGGAAATAAATCTCATTCAATGTGATGAGCCATATATAGGTGTGCACAAGATTATACTATCAATAAAACTGATAATAAAATTAAAGAGCTTTCCTTGTGAAGATTTTGGTTGATCTGCAAGCATGAGAAGCTAGAAATAAACTTTTAATAGAAAAACAATTATGTTTGAGTATGGGGCTCATCACAAGTTCCTGAGCAGAACAGTCCTTCAAACTTTTTCTTTACATTTAGCAGGGCTGGGTGCAGGGTATTGCCAAAAAATTAACATGCTGTGATAGAAGGCCCACCTATTTTTATGTGAATCACACATATAATACATATAAAGACAGGGAGAAGTTTGATTGCACCCATACAGCTGCCATCTTGACTTTTTTTACCACACCCTAGGAAACTCCTGATAACTAGTTTATAGCCTCTAATCTGTCCCACATTTCTGCATTTGGCTCAAATTGGTGGATCTAGCAAACCACATGGGCTCCTATAAGCCTTAGTCTATCAGGAAGCTGCAATGTCAACTATATTGACATGAAATTTAGTCTTCCACCACTAACTTCTATCCTGCTACTGTTGCCTCTGTTTCAACTAACCTCCAAATAATGGGTGACTCAACCTGGCCACTAAAACCTGGCACATTTGGGCAAGGAAATGAAGACAAGCTCTAGGAACACAACAGAAAAAAAGTTGTTGATAAAGCATATGTTGGGCCATGGTTGGGTGCATGTGGGGAAAGATCGTAGGAAACTCTTGGATCTGGCATGGATTTCAGGATGTGTTCTGTTAGGTGTGGTCCTTTGATCCTGATCTAGGCTAGCTTGGTTATCAGATTATTATTTTTTTTTAATTCAGAAGAAACTTCCTTTTATATATATTTGTACAGTGGAAGATTTCGACATTTGAAGAGACACAACCTTTGCATCTCTTTTTCTCTTCTTTGCTTTCTTTTCTATTGCCAAGGATCTTCATAGATTTTTGTAGCCTAGATCAGTATTTCCCAATTTCAGAAATTTCAAGATGTGTGGACTTCAACTCCTGGAATTTCTCTGGTTGCTGAGGTTAAGAAATACAGATGTACAGAAATGTCTCAGGCTCAAACCATGAAAGACAGGGAGCAGCAGACAGCAGGAAGTTCTCCTGTTCAAACCCAAGGCCAGAAAAAATAGTTGTATTTATAAATTATGACAAAATCTTTTAGTCAAATGGCTTGTTTGGAATTGAATGAGGTGGCTAAATTGTAGTAACATCCACACTGTCCTTACCCTTTTAAAGGTTTTTAATATAATAATAATATTTATGTTTTCATTTCAGCATATTGTTGTAGTTATTGTTTTTTGGTTTTATTGTACACGACCCATAATCATATTTTTGTGATTATGAATAAATAAATAAATAAAATAAAATAAAATAAATAAATAAATAAATAAATAAAAGTTGAGAGAACCTAAATGCAATGCAGATGAAATCCTTTTGCCATCCTCTTTAATTCCCAGTGTTTCTATGGAGGATAAGTTCTCTAAATTGGATCCGGAACTGTGCTTGATAAATAAAGAAGTCAAGGGAGAAATGACTCAAGGATAACAAATATATTTTTTAGAATTTTTAAGAAAATAATAAATCACATCCACTGTTACCCCTACTTTTAAAAGAATTGACTATAGGTCGATCCTGTGATAAATACATCTTTAGTTGTCTTTGTTCAAAATATTTGTATACAGCTGCCCCTTTAAAATTATTTCGAAGAGGTTGGAATGCAAGGGCTGATTGTGGATTACTGCAAATGCTATTGAGCAAATAAAATGCTCCCACCCATTCATCCCCATTTCCCGGCATTTTGCAGACTCGTCTCAAGTATTTACTGCACAGCAAGGAGAAATTCCGGGCGTTTTGCCATAACCGTGATTTTAAAAAATAGAGCTGCCGTTTCCCAGGTACCTACCAGCAGGGCTTTAAAGAAAATTTCTTTCTTTTTTTTCTTGCGAGCGAGTCGTTGCATTTTTCTCTCAATTTGGGCTGCTGATAATGATGATGATTTTTCTTGGAAGGATTTTTCTTGCAAGGGGCCAGTTCCTTCAGAAAAGAAGGAAAGCAGCTCTTGCTCCATCATAGAAGTAAAAAACAACAACAACAACAACAAAACGATTTGCTTTTCTCCAGCGAACACTCGACCTGGGCAAAAAAGAAAATTATCGGTTTTTTGTTCAATCCAGTTCGACCCATTGACTTTCCAGAAAGAACTATTATTGCTGCCGGGTATGATTTCTTTAAAGTACAATTAAATCACACTCCTATAACGGTCCGCGAATACAGTGTGTATTTTCCATAACATCTCATGAATAAATGTATGTTAGACTTTTTACTCTTTTTGCTTAGCGCTTATCCTTTGATAAAAATTCATATCCTCACTGTGTTGCTCACTCGGCGATATGCAGACTTTGTTCTCCCTTTTATTCCGCAGCGCCCGCGCAGCAGCCTCGGTTTTTCAGATGCCATGGGGAACATTTCTTCGCCGCTTCTGAAACTTGAAATCCGGAGCAACTCTCCCGGGATTTTGAGAACAGGAGCTTTTTTCTATTTAACTCTCTTCCTCACCAATTTATCATCTAAATAGTGCTTTAAATAAATAAACAAACAAACAAATAAATAAATAAAATTTTATTATATAAATTGTAACATATAACATAACATAAAACCTAAGACATAACAAGACACCATATAATACATACAGCAGCATACAACTCTCTTTCCAGCAGAGTTGAATCAGACTATTATGAAAATGAACTCCGAATTATTAATGCCATGCTGAACAATTCGTAAATGATTCCGTGAACTTGAAGAAAGAAATTTCGATTTAATACAGATTTGCCTTAAACACGTACATTTAAAAAAGTGTTTTATTCAGGGGCTGATTCGCGGCTCGTTGTAAAAGATTTCTTACTTTTCCCTTTCTTCTTTTCCCCAAATGCTTTATGTTCGGGATTCAGATGTAATATATATTTGCAGGATTTATCAAAGCGAGTCTCTTCTCAGAAGCAGAAGATGGTTCGGTACGGTTTAAAACGCCAAAGTGGACTGAAGTGAAAGCAGTGTAACATTCTTAATTTTTTAAGTTCATGGTTCCAGTATAAATTTTAGGGAAACATACTTCCAATGACGTTCAGGCATTTTACTAAATAGTAACTCGTGTTACTTTTGACTTTGTTCTTACAATGTTTTGTGTGTGGGTGTGGGTGTGAGAAGTGGTAGTGTTTATTTACCTGGCACAAACTTTAGAAGAAAGGTGTGATTGGAAACCCTTTTAAAATATAAATTGATTTTTAAAAAATCAAACAAAGCCTATAGTATGAAATATCCCCTATCTCTGCTTCATAGAAATGTTACAATAGAAGGATCAGTTACTTTTATAGACACAATCCTCAAAACTAACCTTCTGTAATTTAAGGTTCAGGAGTGAGGATCTTGAATTTTTGAATTATCTTATTCATAGATTCACACACACACACACAAATTTCAGAAAGAGAGAGAGAGACAGAGAGAGACAGAGACAGAGACAGAGACAGAGGGACACAGAGAATAAAAATTAAAATGCTGGTGTTCAAGATTGCTTCTCTAGAAATGCTTTTTCTTCCTAATTACAGGTGGGTTGAAATGAAAGTTAGAATGGATAAAAGTTGGTTGTAATTAAATATGTTCTGCATACACATGAAGCATATACTTTTGTACAAATGTTACTTAATATATTTGGGGAGCTATACATCATCAATTTGAACCTCTTGGTGAGACTTTCATTGTTATGGATTCAGTTTAATTATATAAAGTGACTATTGTATTTCATGGCATGCTTCTACCTAACTGCTAGTTTCAGGATGATGCTGAAATTCCGAATAATCTCTACTTGAGAGAAAAAAAATCTGGGAACATTTGGCCAAGCCAGACAATTTAGGCTGGCATTTCATTTGGCTTGATGCCTTGTAAATGGTTTTCGGGGGCGGGGGCGGGATGCTTATCTTTCCTGTACTTGTAAAATGTGAAACAGTCTTCTAGTGTGAAATCTGAACGCAGAGCAGGTGATGAGATACAGGAAGCAGACCAGCACCCTCACATGAATCCTTCTCAAAAAATCCAGTTCCTCAAAAAAAAAAGATCTTAAAATGGCTCTTTTTAATGGTGTCAGAGATTAATGGGAGCTGGCACAAGAATAGAGGAAAACCCTTTCACTAGAAAGGAATGTGCTTTTTTTTTTTTTTGTCAGAGAAAGTTTTTACACTAGCCATCAACCTAAAGACCCTTTAATTAATATCGAATGACATCAGGGATGAATCCCACATATGGGGAGGTGACCCCACCAATCTATAGTCCCAATAAGATGATTTAGGTTGAATCCTGACTCCCTTAAATTTATACTAGATGACTGAAATCACTGTATAATTTAACTGCATTGACTACATTTATTAATAGGTAAATAAATGGATGTGATTTCCACATGTATTTAGCACCTGTTATTTTCCTCCTTTTTATCTGGATTATCAAAACAAGGATTGTTGCTGCAAAACAAAACCTATATGATCTTTGTTAGTATTGTTTATGAACCATGTTCTATCAAAACCTTGCCAAAGTTAATATTTTCCAATATAATGATTATTTTCTGATTCCTTCTTCCAAATAGAGCCATGGTAGAGTATCTGGGGCTAGCTAATGCCACCTTTGCACAGGATAGGACACTGTATGCCTGTCTGGAAACTACACCTAAGGGCATTTCACTACCTCTTGAGCTGGTAGGAAATTATGCTGTTATAAGATATGCTGCCTCATTGAGTGAGTACAATTCTGTTTTAGAAGTAAAGTTGATAAGTGAGTCTGCCCTTACTTTGGGACAGGTCAAGAACAATGGTTGATTTTAAGATTTGATGAAATGGGCCTAGAGATTGAGAATTATGGATAGAATTTTGCTCTATGAACTGAAATAAAAATAGAGCTGTATGGAATTTGAAATTAAGATTTGTGGTGATGAAATTGTAAGGTAAATGATTAGATTAAGAGGCTAGAATATTTTTAAAAAAATTATATTTTGATATTGATGTTAAAAGATGTAATGAAAGCAATCTGGAGAAGAACCAGATATAATTTGAATTAATTCATGGATATAAATGAGTTACGTTTAGCTGGAAATTAAATCTGTGGTGATATAATAGAATTGTTTAGTTTAAGATGTTAGAATTTATGTTAAAAATTTCTTTTTCTTCAATGTTTTGATTGTTACTTAAAAAAATGTAATGGGAAATTGTGATTGGAGCCTGTTAAAGAAATGTAAGCGGTGTACCTATCTATGACCGGATCAAGACTTCACTCTGGAAAGATGTATTTTATGTTTATGTTTGAAAAAATAAAAAAAAAATATTTACAAAAAAAATGAACAATGATTGATGGATTATTTTGGCTTTGTTTCATCCAAGTGTCAATTTTCAATCACTCTCCTTAATTTTTGGAGGAATATCCTGGTCAACATTAATATTTTGATCTGCCTTTCTTAGCTGGCCACAGATATAGAGGGGCTCCACATCTACTATCTGTGAATTTGCTGTTTTTGAATCTGAGTCTAGGAAAAAAACTCTTTGGAAAAAAATATTAAGACCATGTTCAAATACATCCTTGTTGACAAGTCACAGGTACAAAGGAGGGTTATGGCATAAAACAGAAGAAATGCAATATATCAGAGATGTGAAGAAGAATTTGCAAAAAAATAACAACAAACCAACAATCCCAAAACATTGGGGTGTTGTCTCCTACTTCACTTCATGCCCTTCTCTGCCCTTTGACCAGTCAGTTAGGTTGGCTTGCATGGGACAAGACTGAAGTGGGAGGTGGCAATAGATAACAAACAAGCTCTGTCCTTGAAAAATGCTGCAGAGGAAACTGGATGCAAACCAGAAGTGGCCATTGCTGACAGCACCTGGAAGTAATCCACCACGTAGGCGAAAATAGTGATTTCCTCACCACTTTCAATAAATAAAGTAATAACACAATAAGGAGAGAAACTGCACAAAACATCTTGTGGTAGAAGCAGTGGCGAAAATGTAAATGTAATACAATCACTGGTACAGTGGCTGTAGTGCAACCAGATCTCATATCTGGTTTCAATTGATCCATGTCTAGCAATCGGAGCTAATGCTCTCCCAAACATTAATGAATTGCACTATGTCCAAGACAAAACGAGCATCAGTAAAAGACATAAAATTGGACTATCTAAATATGTTTTTAAGATGTCTTTAATTGTGGGCTGAGGATGGGGTGAATGTCACAAAGTCAAGGCACGATGAACTGGATGTGGTGATGTTCTGGTTAGTGGAATGAGCAAGAGCCATACAGCTGCAATGAAGGACTTTCCCCCAATGCTAAATTGAATGTACATTCTACCCATCCTTGGCTCAGTAGAAAACATAGTGATATGAAATTTGCTGCTTCCCGTACAGCTACCTAGTTTGGATTTACTGTGTTTGTTCCAGGGGTGGGTTCTAAATTTTTTTACTACCGGTTCTGTGGGCGTGGCTTATTTTGTGGGTGTGGCTTGGAGGTCATGTGACTAGGTGGGCATGGCTAACTGGTCAGAGTCATTTCTGGAAGGTCCTCGCATTTACAACCAGTCCTCGCACTTACGACCCGACTCATTTGTTTGCACTGATCAGCTGTAGGACGGCCCTTTGAAGCCCTGCGGCAAGAGTTTAAACAGTTTTTTCCCCCTCTAGTTATCAGCTGGGACTCAGGAGGCAGAAATAGATTGGGGCTGGGACCAAATAAAAGGTAAGAATAATGTGGGGGGGTGGGGTGTGTGAGGGAGGGGAGAACCGCTACTGGCTCGGCCGAACCGGACCGAACCGGGAGGAACCCACCACTGGTTTGTTTCAAATAACTACCAAACAGTATTTTCCAGAGAAAGAGTATGTTCTTTCTCCTACATAGTATTCTATAATAATATTAAATAAAAGATTGAAAAAACATGCATGAATTTTGAAGATAAGTGAGTTGCTAGCAGCAGTTGTGCAGGAAACTTATTTGGATTATATCCCTACCTTTCTTTTTTTCTATAAAATCACTCATTGCAGATCATGGCTTCTTCTGTATCATGTGCAGGAGGCATGATACTGGCATTTCCCTATTTATCTGTTTCAGGCCCTGCTACCACTATGTGCCAAGTAGGTGTTTGGTTTTTTTTGCTGTTCTACATTTTGTTGGCTCTTGTATGCAGCTCCTTAGAGAGTAAATATCAAACAGAAGTAGAAGGGCAGATTGTTTCAAATAATTTTATTACATTTTATAAAGCATATACATAAAAAAATATATATAAACAAACAAGACCAATGATAGAGTAAAAAAGAAAGTAGGGATAGAAGTTTGAAAAAGTATATAGAAAAAGAAAGGAAAATACAAATATATACTAAAAACAATTTTAGACTTTGTTACAAGGATATAAAGAATGCTTAGTTTCGACCCTAAGTTTAAGGCTATATAAAATGTCCATTTTATCCTAAAAAGAAAAGGGGAAATAAAAAAAATCCTTCCCACTTTTTAAATTTTAAAATCGTCAAATCCATATGTCAAATTTTGATTTTTCTCTATCTCCTGCAAAAAGCCCACAAAGGGCTTCCAATTGTAGATGAATTTCTTCAGTTATTTTTCTCTCATGAGGACTTTGGCCATTGTTGCCAGTTTTACCATCTTTATTAACCATCTTTCTTTTGTGGACATCGTAGGGTCTTTCCAATGCTGAGCATATAGAGGTCGTGCTGCTGTTATCATATATAATAATAAAACAACATATGATTTTTCCTCTGTTTTATCTATAAACCATAACGCAAAAGTTTCTGGTCTAAATTGAACATTAATTTTCAAAATGTTTTGAATTACATTATAATTTAGATTCAGTATTGTTTAACTCTTTTGCAAGTCCGCCAAAACTGATAAAAGGTACCTATTTCAATCTTAAATTTCCATCAACTATTTTGGGATACTTTATACCTTTAGTCAATTTGTCTGGGGATAAATACCATCTGCACATCATTTTACAGAAATTCTCTTTGAGATTAAAATATAAAATAAATTTTAGTCCCTTTATCCACTTATTTTCCCTTTGATCAATTGGTATTTTATATTGATTTTTTTTTTTTTTTGCCTAGGCCATTATATAATTTTGAACTAGCTTCTCTTCTATTTCCAATTTTAACACATTTATACATTTTAGCAATGTGTTCATCAGTTGTACATGGTTTTGTTTCAAATATAGTTTTATTATGTTCAGAACTGTGCAGGTTTTTTTTATCAGCTTTAAATCTTTTTGTGAGTTGCAGATATGAAAATCATTGACAATGGAAACCTTCTAATGCCAGGTTTTCTCTGGATTTTAATATAATATCACCTATGAAGTATTCTAACAAATCTGCATACCTTAAGCATTTTTGTCCTACCTTCATCTTCTTTCTATAATGTGTTTCATGGATGGAAAACCATAATGGTATTTATGGGCATAATCTCATTTTGTATTTATCCCAAATTTTTAAAATGGCTCATCTGATAAAACGATCATTAACATCAACATTAACGTTAACTTTATTGCACCCTAAGTATGCATACCATCCAAATCTCAAGTCATGATCTTCTAGACCAAATAATCTTGTGTCCCTTAACATTACCCATTCTTTAAACCAAATAAGGCAAGAATCTGCAAAATATAATTTCAGATCTCCCCTCTCTTTAGTATCACACAAGATCTTATGTTTAACTCTTGGATTTTTCCCTTTCAGATAAATTTGGATATGTCCATATGCAGGGTACATCAACAGTCAAAACTAATATTGTTTGAAATAGAAATAACATTCTTGGTAATATCTTCATTTTTATTACAGCTATTCTCCCCATCAAAGACAGTTGTAGATGATCCAATCTTGATTTATTAAAAAAAAGCATTGATGTTTTGACATAATTATTTTGGTACAACATACAATTCATATTTGTCAGGGTAACCCCTAAATATTTTACCTTTTTAATTTAATTTAATTTAATTAATTCAATTTATATGCCTCCCCTCTCCGAAGACTCAGGGCGGAGTCTTTTCAAAGCCTGTTTTATTCATCGATTCCAATTTGTCACTTTGCCTCATGTTTTTGTTTAATTTTTTTGTCTTTTGCTTGGGGCAGACTGGAGAACCAACAGGGGCGTGTGAAATACCAACCTATATCTTTCTGATATTTCCCAACCAATAAATATCTGAGTTTGTTCCCCCAATATGGAGGTAAAAAGGCATAACAAATCTTAACTTACCTCAAGACTGCCAGTAGTTGATGTAGAAATAAGAGGAAAATTAGAACGTTAATCCAAAAGTTATGAACGACATAACCCTGCCTGATCCATGGGGCTGGGGGGCAAAGGTAATGTTATGAAATCAAAGACAGAAATGTCTGTTATCAAAGAATGAAGATACCACAGCTAAATACAGAAGGAAATTTGGCTTTAATGTTGATATAATTTGAACACCACCCACGTTTATTTGATTAAACACTTACATTATGGTCACTGCACTTGATCAAACAATCTTGGTTAATTGCACTCAAAATTTGCTTACTATTTTATAAATGTTGTATAGGCATGATAAAGATATTTACTTATTGCAACTTATAGATTATATTTTTCTTTCCATGGTTAGCACAATTACTAGTTTCTTTTCTGGGCCATATATCAACTAAAGACAAAATATATTCATGGGGCAGGCAGAATAAGTAGATCCCCCAATACCATAAGAAAATGGAAGAACTGTATTAATGTATGCAAATTTGAAATCCCATTTATTTGGACATTAGCCTGTTTATCAGTTCTTATTTAAATGGAAATCAGTAGATATGCATCCTCATGGTTAAGGAAATTGTAACTAGAAACAAATTTAAAAAAACTTAGATTTTACTTAGATAGATTGGACTAAGCACTTATGCTCAAACATAGACCACAATTTAGAAGACAGTGATGTTATATAATAGTGTGATGTTATATCAATAGTGTGCTTTCCTATTCCAAATTCTTAATATACTATTAGCAGAAAGTGAGCTAAATTAAATCATGAACTATTATACAGTATTGTATGTCTTAAAATACAATCAAAATTGCAATACAAGTAAGGTTTAAATAATAAATATAAAATAGATTTTATGGATTTAGGCTTATACTTCAGAACATGAACTCCATGGAATTTTTTTGGATTTCTATAGCTTATGAACCCCTGATGTTTACAGAATACCACTAGTCAGCAAAAAACAGTTTCAGAACTTCTGCATTCAGTGCCAAAGAAGAGTTTCCATATTGCCTTCCAAAGTCTCAATGTCTATTTCTGAATCCAAGTTCAAAGATGTTTCCAAGTAGAACTGTTGTCCCAAATTTTATTGGAATATAGTTATGATTCAAACACCATTTATATTATAGAAACAGAGCCAAAGATATTGCTATGTAGGCGGTTTTAAACTGCTTGTTAACTCACTCCTGCATTGCTTCAACTACTGGTAGTTTTTTCTTTGAGTGAATTTGTACTTGTGTGTATCTGTGTGTGCGTCTGGGTATGTGTAGCTGTAAAGCTGTAAAGTACCAGTTCTTCAGATATCCTGTTTACAAAAATGGAATTGCATTTTTAGAAAAGAAAAAAATCATAACTGCAACATTTCATTTAAAAATAGATATGCTCAAAAGTACCAAACATAAATAAGGAGGGATGGCTGGGGAACAACCTTACCTGTTTGCTTTCTGTAAATGTGCACTTACATCCATCCTTGCAAACCATTTTGTGAGAACATCCACATGTTTATTCCAAGCTTGTCCCTACCTGCCTCATAAGACAGACTATTCTTGCAGAACATAAACATCACAGATACACTCCATTTCCTCCTTTAGGTCAGAACAATCCAATAGGAGTTATTAGAAACAACTACATAATAGGAATAAAGGCTGGTTGACAAGCAAGCAGAGCCATTGGTCGTATAAAAGTAAATGTTGAAAGCCTTTAGGCCAGAAAACTTTTAAAATTCACAGATCAAAGACAAATGGATGACAGTCGTTTTGTTTATCACAGCATGGAGTCTTAGAAAAGTTCCAAGACAGTAATGTCACTTTTTTCCCCCCTACTTAAAAACATTGAAAATGGAGCAACTTTGGTATTTGATGGTTCCTCCATTTTGTGGCAATGTGGTGCCAGGGGAAGATAGAAATTTTCTATCCTCTTAAAAATGAAACAGCAGCCTTCATTTCTTGAATATTTCATTTCTTAATTTCTTCCTTGGTGTATTTCCAACACACACACACCCCAACTGTATTGATTTAAGAGTTGATGAAACTTATTTAGATAGGAAGCCCCACTTGATATTTTGCTTCATTATTCAATGTTAAGCATTAGGAAGGAGGGTCAATTATTTTAGAATAGAATAGAATTCTTTATTGGCCAAGTGCGATTGGACACACAAGGAATTTGTCTCTGATGCATAAACTGTCAGTGTACATATAAGCAACAAGTGAGGAATCATGATCATCATAATAAAATACAATCATCATAAATCATAAGATACAATCCTCAATAGGATATTAAATAAGCAATCAACATAAATCATACTAGAATACTAAATAAAAACAATCAATAAATCATAAGATACAAGCAATAAAATTATAGTTGTAAGAAGATAAGGAAATAGGTAATAGGAAAGATGAGAAGGATAATAGAAATACAGCCCTATTAGGTAGTTTGACAGTATTGTGGGAATGAGTTGTTTAGCGGAGTGATGGCATAGGGCAGGATGTCAAACTCGATTTCATTGAAGGCCGCATCAGGGTTGTGTTTGACCTCGGGGGGCTGGGGTGGACATGGCCAGGGTGAGCATGGGCAGCTCAAGGTCATTCCTGTAGGGGGTCCCTGTTGTGGCCTGAGCAGAGAAAATGACGGTGAGGAAGCGGCGGGTCTTGTGCTTTGGGAAGAGTTCAATCCTGTTACCCCAGACGAAGTGGACAGGATCATGGGGAAGTTGAGTGTGGCCACATGTGTACTGGACCCGTGCCCCTCCTGGCTGGTTTATTCAGTTCTGGAGGTGACACGTGGCTGGATCCAGGCGGTGATAGCTGCTACTTTAGAGGAGGGTAGCTTTCCTGCCGCCTTGAAGGAGGCGGTGGTGAGGCCCCTCCTCAAGAAGCCTGCCCTGGATCCAGCTGTTTTGAGCAACTTTTGTCCGGTCTCCAACCTTCACTTCCTTGCGAAGGTTGTTGAGACTGTGGTGGCACATCAGCTCCTGGTGGCCCTGGACGAAGTGGAGTATCTTGATCCGTATCAATCGGGTTTCAGGCCCAGATATAGCATGGAGACAGCATTGGTTGCACTGGTGTTGTGGCCCCGCCCTCTTCCTCATCGGAGGAAGAAAGGTCCGAACATGAGGAAGAGGAGTCAGCCAGGCCTCCCTCTCCAGGCCCCTCCCCTCTGGCACTGTCTCGGGTGCCGGCTGAGGGAGAGGAGATTAGCCAGGAGCCAGGTGTCTCGGATGAGAGCGAAGGAGAGCCGTCATTCCTGGATGCACGCCAACGAAGGCGTAATAAACGGTTGCAGCAATTAAGGAGGCGTGCTAGGGATTAGAACTGAGTCACTGGACCACACCCCAGAGACTATATAAAAGAGGGTGGTGGCTGGTAAAACCCTGTGACGAACAAAAACGAACTTTGGCTAGTCACTTGAACAACGTCTGAAGCTGCCGAAAGGGATTTTGTTTTGCTGGACTATTTGCAATGCGTATGTAATTTTATGTTATCTGTTGCAGTAAAAGCTCTTGGCAGATGGTGATTATATTGCTGCCAAGTTTGAAATAACGACCTGTGTGCATGCCAAGTACTTTCTTAACCCTCGGCTGGCTGTGTTTGTGTGTGTGTGTGGACGGGGACAGATCAACTGGGGAATGATCTCTGGAGGGCTCGAGACAGAGGTCATTCCTCTGTTCTGGTCCTATTAGATCTTTCAGCGGCTTTCGATACCATCGACCATAGTATCCTGCTGTGGTGCCTCGAGGAGTTGAGAGTGGGACGCACCATTTTACGGTGGTTCTCCTCTTACCTCTCGGGTCGGATGCAAGCTGTGTTGGCAGGAGGGCAGAGATCGACCATGAGGCCCCTCAACTGTGGGGTGCCTCAGGGATCGGTTCTCTCACCCCTTCTGTTCAACATTTATATGAAACCGCTGGGGGAGATCATCCGTGGTTTCGGAGTGGGGTGTCATCAGTACGCTGATGATACCCAGCTTTTTATATCCACCCCGAAACAGCCCAGTGATGCCCTCGACGTGATGTTCCGGTGCCTGGAAGCGTTACGGATCTGGATGGGGAGGAACAGGCTTCAGCTCAATCCTGCCAAGACTGAGTGGCTATGGATACCGGCATCTCAGTTCGAAGGAGAGATTCCATCGCTGGCTATAGGGGGTGAAATTTTGCCCCCTGTAGACAGGGCGCGCAACTTGGGTGTCCTCCTGGATTCACGGTTGAGCTTAGAAGATCATATAACCATGACCAGGGGGGCACATGCCCAGATTCGTCTGGTCCACCAGTTGCGCCCCTATTTGGACCGAGATGCCGTACACAGTTACTCATGCGCTAGTTACTCATGCGTTGACTACTGTAATGCTCTCTATATGGGGCTGCCCTTGAGGACCACTCAGAGGACCACTGCAACTGCGCGGTTTGTGATGGGAGGGTCCCGATACTCCCATGTTACACCCCTCCTGTGTGACTTGCATTGGTTGCCGGTTACCCTCCGGATAAAATTCAAGATGCTGGTGATGACCTATAAAGTCCTACATGGCTTAGGCCCAGGATATTTGGTGAACCATCTACTGCCAGTAACAGCTGCCCATCGCCCGGTGTGTTCTCACAGGGAAGGCCTGCTCCGGGTGCCGTCAGCTAGACAGTGTCGGCTGGCGACCCCCAGGGGTAGAGCCTTCTCTGTGGGCGCGCCCACCTTTTGGAATCAACTTCCCCTGGGGCTCCGGTTGGCTCCTGACCTTCGCACCTTCCACTGAAAATTAAAAACATGGTTGTTTACATCGCCCAGCCTGGACTGAGAGGGTTTTTAGATTTGGGGTTTTTTAATATAAATTATATATTATGTATTTTATATTTTTAACTGGTTGTTCTATTGTTGTGAGCCGCCCTGAGTCCTCGGAGATAGGGCGGCATATAAATTTTATTAAATAAATAAAATAAATAAATATATTTTCAGCTGCAACCCTCTGCCAGCAGAGGCACTGTGGGCCGGTCCTTCGCTGTTTCCAGGATGGCCCTGTGGGCCAGATCTAAGCACCCCATGGGTCAGATTCGCCCTGTGGGCCTTGAGTTTAACACTCAAGGTCCTAAGCCATGGAGCGCTTTAAAGGTGGTAACCAACACCTTGAAGTGCACCCAGAAGACCACTGGGAGCCAGTGCAGCTCGCGCAAGAGGGGTGTTACATGGGAGCGACGGGTCGCCCTCATTATTACTCGCACGACCGCATTCTGGACCAGTTGGAGCCTCCGGGTGCTCCTCAAGGGGAGCCCCATGTAGAAAGCGTTACAATAGTTCAGACGGGAAGTGAGTGACTGTGCGTAAGGCGTCCCGATCCAGAAAGGGGCGCAACTGGAAAATCAGGCGAACCTGATAAAAAGCCCTCCTGGCCTCGGCCGTCATATGATCATCCAAAGACAGCCGTGAGTTCAGGAGGATTCCCAAGTTGCGAGTCCTCTCTGAGGGGGGTAAGATCTCATCCCCAATAGTCAGCGATGGTGTAAGCTGGCTATATCGGGACGCCGGGAACCACAGCCACTCAGTCTTGTAGGGGTTGAATCTGAGCCTGTTCCTCCCCATCCAGATCCGCACGGCCTCCAGGCAACGGGACATCACATCAAGGGCATCATTGGGGTGGCCTGGGGTTGAAATGTACAACTGCATGTCATCAGCATACAGTTGACATTTCACCCAAAAGCCATGGATGATCTCGCCCAGCGGCTTCACATAAATGTTGAACAGGAGGGGCGAGAGAACCGATCCCTGTGGCACCCCAAAAGTGAGGAACCTCGAGGTCGACCTCTGCCCTCCCGTCAACACAGACTGCGTACGGTCAGAGAGAAAGGAGAACCACCGTAAAACGGTGCCCCCCACTCCCAACCCCTCTAGCCGACACAGCATGATACTATGATCGATGGTATCAAAAGCCGCTGAGAGGTCTAGGAGGACCAGAACAGAGGAGCAACTCCTGTCCCGAGCCCTCCAGAGATCATCAACCAATGCGATCAATGCCGTTTCCATGCTGTAACCCGCCCTGAAGCCCGACTGGCATGGATCTAGGTAGACAGCTTCATCCAGGAATTGAGGAAGTTGCCTCGCCACCACACTCTTGACAACCTTCAACACGAAGTGAAGGTTGGAGACAGGACGATAATTAGCTAAAACAGCCGGGTCCAGGGAAGACTTCTTGAAGAGGGGCCTCACCACCGCCTCTTTCAGGGCGGCTGGGAAGACACCCTCACCCAGTGAAGTGTTGGTAATCTCCTGAAACCAGCCTTGGGTAACCTCCCGGGAGGCCAGTACCAACCAGGAGGGACACGGGTTCAATAAACATGTGGTAGCGTTAAGCCTCCCCAACATCCTGTCCATGTCCTCAGGAGTCACAGGGTCAAACTCCTCCCAGATAACAGTCTCAAGACTTGCCTCCATCATCCCGTCCGAAACTATCCAATCAGAGTCCAGGCCGTGCCGAATCTGAGCGATTTTATCATGCAGATACTGCCCAAAATCCTCAGCTCTACCCTGCAAGGGTCCTCCCTCGCTCCCACCTGGAGTAGGGAGCAGGTCACCCTGAACAGGGCGGCTGGGCGGTTCTCTGCAGATGCAATAAGAGTGGAAAAATAGTTAGATTTCGCCACTCGTATTGCCACTAGGTAAGTCTTGATATAAGACCTCACCAGTGTCTGGTCTGATTCGGCACAGCTGGTCCTCCAATCACTCTCTAGGCGTCTTTTCCGGCACTTCATCTCTCTCAGCTGCTCGGAGAACCAAGGAGCCAATTGAGAATGGCACCGGTCAGAGGACGCAAAGGCGCGACGTCGTCCAAGGCTCCGGAGACCGCCCTATCCCAGGCGGCCGCCAGCTCCTCAGCCGAGCCATGAATCAGAGCCTCTGGGAATGGCCCAAGCTCCATCATGAACCTCTCAAGGTCCATCAGGTGCCTGGGACAGAACCACCTGGTCGGTTCCGTCTCCCTGCAGCGAGGGGGAGCGGTACGAAAGTCCAGCTGAAGGAGCGAATGATTTGTCCATGACAAGGGCTTGATGACTAAATCCCCTATTGTAAGATCATTCAGCCACTGACCAGAGACAAAAATCAAGTCTAGCGTGTGTCCCCCTATGTGGGTAGGGTCATGAACTGGGTCAGGTCCATGGCCGTCATGGAAGCCATGAACTCCCGAGCCATTTCCGACATTTCACCGATGGATGGCAGGTTGAAATCCCCCAAGACCATAAGCCTGGGGGTATCCACCGCCACCCCGGCTATTATGTCGAGCAACTCAGGCAGGGCAGCTGCCATGCGGCAGGGAACCAGGTACATGGCCAGCAAACCCATCTGCACCCCATGACCCCACTTCACAAAGAGGGACTCACAGCCAGCTATCTGAGGAACAGTGGCCTCCCTTGGACTAAGACTTTCTTTAATAATCATCGCTACCCCTCCGCCCCTCCCCTGGGCCCTCGGTTGATGAAATGCATGGAAGCCTGGTAGGCACATCTCCACGAGGGGAAACCCCCCCCTTGTGGCCCAACCAGGTCTCCGTGATCCCAGCCAGGTCTGCACTCCCCTCTTGAACTAAATCATGAATGAGGGGGGCTTTATTAGTCGTAGACCTGGCATTGCACAACAACAACCGAAGGCCCGGGCCCTGAGACTCTACACAACCTGGAATACAAGAAGCGCCTTGGGGGCCGGAGCACGCCACCGCTTGCAACCAGCGAGTGTGTACGGCCCCCTGCGCCCGCCATATCTGCCCCTCCCACTCACTGTTTTGATGGAATGGCCTTTCGTCTCATCCCCCAGCTCCCTATCTAACCCCCCTCCCTCTCTCCTCCCGCCATGACCCTCAGACCCACTCTGCCGGTCTGTGGTTCTACAGACCCTCCCACCCCTTCCTAAAACCCCGTTAAAACTTTGTATAACTATTAATCAAAAATCCCCTCAGTCTCCTTTTTGCTGCATGCCATCTCTTGGGGTTCCAAAACCCGTTATCAAGGTAGGCCCTCGATAGAGTGGAGGGCCAAGCCTGCGAGAGGGAGGAGTCTTGCAGCCCAAGGAGTTCTGCAGTCGAATACATTTGTTACTGGGAGTAGTTATGGCTTATAACCAGGGGGTCAACCATGATGATTTAAGAGTCCAATGGAAAAGTATATAAGTCTTAGGTAGTATACATTGGAAAACGCCACTGCCTTCATGGTAGTGGGAAGAGTCCAAGAATAGTCCAAAAATGATGGAAATAATAGCCGAGGCTGACTCCCTCAATACTCATACCTAAGATAAATCAGTAACCAAAGCATTACCAGTAAAGCATAACCAAAGGGTCATGGGGGGCAAGTGTGGGCACAAGGAGGCATAGGGGCCCCCAAACAGACACTTCTCTGTGGCCATGAAGACAGCGTTGCAGCAGAGAGAAGCAGCTGGGTTCAATCTATGGTGTCGAGTTTCAGCCACTTCTTCCGGCCCTTGGTGTTGGGCAAGCCTTGGTCGCTCGCGGAGCACTGCAGTGGCAAGAAGAATGTTTCTCTCTGCCACAGCACTTTCCGCTGATGGGACTTCAAGGAAAGCGGTGGCTCACGGCTGCTACATTTCACTGTGCTGCGCACTTTCCCAGCAAGAGCAACAGCGGAGAGAAGCAGCATCCAACCTGGAGAGCACATGGAGTGGCTCTGTGAGTGACCAAGGCTCACCCAACACCAAGGGCCAGAAGAAGCGGCTGAAACTTGACGCCACTGGAGATTGAACCCGGCTGCTTCTCTCCACTGCAGCGCTTTCTGCATGGGACTTACAGGTGAGTGTCCCAAACTGCTTCGGCCCCTCTGCACCTGCACTGCCCCCCCCACAGCTGAGTGCAGCAGGCCTCAGGCTGGATAAACTGCTTTGGCCCGGGGGGGGGGACGTTGCTTGAGGCCAGAGGTGGCATGCAGGTGGAGGCTCCGGGGAAAGCACTTGGTGCCGAAAAGGTTAGCCATCACTGCCTTATACCATTCCAGACAAATGGCTGTCCAGTCTTTTTAAAAAAGCTTCCAGTGATGGAGCACCCACAACTTTGGAAGCCAAGTCGTTCCACTGGTCAATTGTTCTCACTGTTGGGGAAATTAATTTTATGTTGCTTCTCTCCTTGATTAATTTCCATCAAAATTGTTTCTGGTCTTGCTTTCTACTGCTTTGGAAAATAGGTTGATATCCTTTTCTTTCTGGCAGCCTCTCACATATTGGAATACTGCTCTCATATCACCCCAGTCCTTCTTTTCACGAGACCAAACATACACAATTCCTACAACCATTCTTCAGCTCTGTAATCATCTCTGTTGCTCTTTTCTACACTCTTTCCAGAGTCTGAATGTCTTTTTATAATATGGTGACCAAAACTGGATGCAGTATTCCAAGTGTGGTCATACTTATTTTATTTTTTTATTTTATTTTAATTTGATTTATATGCCGCCCTAATACTAAGGTTTTATAAAGCAGTACTATACTTCAGATGATCTTGATTCTATCCCTCTGTTAATGCAGTCTAGGATTCCATTGGCTGTTATGGCTGCTGCCACATGACTCATATTTAAGTGATTGTCCATGAGAACTCCAAGATCTCTCAGTGCAAAAAGCAAAAGGATCAGATTTCTGGTTGAGAGCCATGGTGAACTAAACATCTCTCCTTGCAGTGGGACAGCATTATAGCGGAGTTGGCAACTAGATGCAGAATCCAGCCTGCTAAAATAATCTTCGAATTAAGAGAGATCTTTGAGATTGCCATGTGAACTCTTTATATCTGCTCCTTATGAGTGGACCACAGAATCAAAATTTTTGTGGTCAGCTTATGAGTCAAGCAGTTGCAAGTTTTTGGAGGAACCATCTTTGCTCACTGTCATGAAACCAGCATTTTTTAAGGACGCTTAAGGAGATTCTCATTTTTTTCAATCATGTTATTGTTGCTTTGAAGAATTAGGATCCTTCAGAAAGGCAAGTTATAATGCATTCTTCATGTGAATTGCCTTAAGAGAAAAAAAATGAAACTTCAATAGAAGTCAGGTCAATAAATTAAAGGGGAAGTCCCAAGGATCTCAGAGGCGACAGCAATCACCCCGAAAGTTCAGGGAAAACCCCTTAATTCCGATCGGAAAAAACCCAGCCATCCATGGCTGGCCTGAGCATTGACAGCTGTATAAGAAGGAAGCGAAGATCGAACAAAGAAGACATCGGCAAAAAACAAGAAGAAAGCAAAACTTTGAAAGGTACAATCATAGAACGGAGGAAAAAAGAATATAAATAAGAGAGAGCCTCCAAACTAATTGACGAAAAGGAGTCAGAAAGAAAGTGGCGAAGTGAAAGTAAATGGAGCGGAATGGAGAAACCAACCAGAGGGTAACTAAGCGGAACTGACAGGCGACGGATCCAACGTGGATTTAAAGAAATAAACTGGAGAATCGTGGATTATAAAATATATTGAATTTGGCTTGATTGGGACTGTTTGATTGGATCAATTTTTTTTGGACTGCGAAAAGAAAAACGGGAATACTAAAGAATATTATAAAGCGACTGGAACAAGAGACTACAAGAGACTATATGAACAGCAATTAAGATAAGATCACTGATCATTGAACTAAACTTTGGGTTTATTGACCCAACATAGACTAGAAAATGGAAACGTTGAACTCATTACAAACACAAACGGAGCGACAGAGGAGGTAATTACCGAAAGCAAGAGTGGATTTATCTAATTTTTGCACTTGGAATTAACGAATGAACTGTGGACTTAAATAATTACACTAGGGTATTTACCCTGAAGCAAATAAACGACACTGGGGTTTTGATATTGTGATATTAAGACCACTGGGAACTAAATCAAAGGATACTTGTAACAATTCTTATGGGAGACAACTTTGAATGATGCAAGTCTAGCTGAGATTACAACGACCACAATTTTGGAAGATGAATTAAACCACTAAGATCTGTATATGAAATACAACTAAAGTTGATTTAGTGATATAATTTAACTAACCAATTTAATTAGTCAAACCTTTTCTAACTTCTTCTAATTTTCTATACTTATATTACATTGTATTACAATTTACAAGCCTAAATCTATAGTATAAACAAATTGAATTGAATAATAAAATAAGTACATATTTATTTATAGATATACAAGGAAGAAAGATAGAATAGTATTTGAATGTAGTAATAGATTGATAATATTTAAGGAATTGAATAGATAATAGTATTATAACAAATATCTTATTTTCTTATTTTCTCTTTCCTTCTGATATAAATTATTATAAACTTGAGAAATTGATATTCTATTATATTGATAAATTGAAATAGAGTAAATAGAGTAAATTACATACATAAACTGTGTTTATCATATATATAATTTGTAATAATCATATATATACTATTGGTTAAGAAAAGAATTGATATTTAATGTTGGTAGGTGTAAATAAATAAGCTAAAATTTGATAGAGTACTTAGGATAGAATAGATACATGATTTGCTGAAATATTTGATTTTTCCCTTGCCCCTCATTAAAGATTCTCAGATCCTTATATAACGATATTGAAAGTGAATTCCGAGATAATTGATTTGTAAGTTAAATAACTATATTCTGTTCCTACAATCAACACAAACCTTACAAATAATTTATCAATAAGAAACCCCCACGAATTGATTCCTTAATGTGGACTGTGTATGAAAATTTGGAAAGCGCTAAAACAGAAAATCAAGATGACATCCACAGGCCCATCTGCGATAACCAAAACAACTAAAAGGACAATCCCCAATCAGACATCGTCCACTGCATCACCAATACAACAGAAAACGATAGATACAATGTTAACTATAGAAAAAGAGAAAACTCCACCAACATTTAATATTCAAAATATACATTTGGTCTTGGCAATGATACAAGACGGGATGAACAAAACACAAGAATCAATAGCCAATAATCATGAGGAAAACAGGAAGAACCACGAGGAACTGAAGTCGGATGTAGGAGAGATAAAGGACAATTTTAAAAAAATGGACGATAAAATGGAAAAAAATCCAACAAAACATTGCAAAAAATGAACAACGGATCCAAAATATTGAAACAAAAATGGATCAAGCAGAAAAAAAATTGGATAATATGGAAAGTGATCAAATTGCATTGAACAAAGAATTGGAAGACTCAATTTCGTATTTAGAATTGGAAAAGGCATCCTTCTATCTAAGATTTCAGAATATTGCTGAGAATAGAGAAGAGAATCTGAGAGACTTGATGGTGGGGATTCTAGCAGAGGCAGTCCAAAAAGAGGAAATTACTGAAGAAATAGACGAAGTCTATAGAGTATATACAAATTACGCCCAGAGAAATAAACTGCCTAAAGAGATTCATATTAGATTTGCAAGGATAATAAGAAGAAATATATAAAATAATGAGAGAGGAAGTAATTACTTAAAAAGATAAAGAAATAATAACATTAAAATAAATACTGAGAAGAATAAGAGAAACAAGGAGAAATTATAACTTTCTAACATCAGAATTGAATAAACATAGAATAATGTTCCGGTTGTTGACACCCGAGGGAATCTTTGTTTCATGGCAAGATAAAAAACATAGAATTGACACCTTAGAAAAGGCACAACAATTTTTCGACAGGCATTTTGTATCAGAAGAGGAACAAGAAACCGAAGTTCAACAAGACTTTACCAACAACAAGGAGGGCCCAGCAGATGAAGGACAGAGTGACCGGGAAGGAAGAACAAGAATGGAGAAAGAGAGGATGGAAAGAGAGGGAGCAAGGAAAAAAACACAAATCATCGCAAAAAACACAAGAAAACTCAGGACAGCAAAGAAATAGAAAAGGAACTAAAATTAATATCAATTAATATAAATGGCTTAAACATCCCATCTAAAAGAATATTTAAAAACTTGGATATTTAAAAACTTACTGAAATTGAAGACAGATATAACATTACAAGAGGCCCACATCAAAAAACACCACTAAAAACTACTAGAAAATAAATGACTGGGAACACTTTATACTGCATTAACAGAACAAAAAAAGAAAGGCATTGCAATATATATATAGGCTTGGTCTCCGACTGGGTAGATACAGACGGGATGATGGAGGCTGGTCTTGAGAATGTCATTTGGGGGGGGGGTTGACCCTGTTGCTCCCGAGAATGTGGACAGGATACTGGGGCAGCTGAATGTGACCACATATTTATTGGACCCGTGTCCCTCCCGGTTGGTGCTGGCCTCCCAGGAGGTTACACGAGGCTGGCTCCAGGGGATTATCAACGCTTCTTTGAGTGAGGGTATCTTGCCATCCGCCTTGAAAGAGGCGGTGGTAAGGCCCCTCCTCAAGAAGCCTGCTCTGGATCTGGCTGTTTTGGCTAACTACCATCCGGTCTCCAACCTTCCCTTCATGGCGAAGGTTGTTGAGAGTGTGTTGGTGAGACAGCTTCCTGGGTACCTGGATGAAGCTGTCTATCTGGATCCGCTCCAGTCTGGCTTCAGGCCTGGGCACAGCAAGGAAACGGCATTGGTCGCGTTGGTGGATGATCTCTGGAGAGCTCGGGATAGGGGTTGTTCCTCTATCGTGGTCCTGTTAGATCTCTCAGCGGCTTTTGATACCATCAACCATGATATCATGCTGCGCCGGTTGGAGGGGGTGGGAGTGGGGGGCACCATTCTGCGGTGGTTCTCCTCCTATCTCTCTGACCAGATGCAATCGGTGTTGGCAAGGGGGCAGAGGTCGACCCCGAGGCGCCTTGTTTGTGGGGTGCCGCAGGGGTCAGTCCTCTCACCCCTTCTGTTCAACATTTATGTGAAGCCGCTGGGCGAGATCATCCGTGGCTTTGGGGTGGAGTTCCATCAGTATGCTGACGATACTCAGCTGTACATCTCCATCCCAGGCCATCCCAACGATGCCCTTGAAGTAATGTCCCGGTGCCTGGAGGCCATGCGGATCTGGATGGGGAGTAACAGACTTCGACTCAACCCTTCCAAGACCGAGTGGCTGTGGCTTCCGGCGTCCCAATATAGCCAGCTGGTGCAATCGCTGGCTATTGGGGGCGAGTTATTGGCCCCATGGAGAGGGCTCACAACCTCGGCGTCCTCCTGGATGCACGGCTGTCTTTAGAAGAGCATATGACGGCCGTGGCCAAGGGGGCTTTTCATCAGGTTCACCTGATTCGCCAGTTGTGTCCCTTTCTGGATCGGGACTCCTTACACACAGTCACTCAGGCATTCGTCACTTCCCGCCTGGACTACTGCAATGCTCTCTACATAAGGCTCCCCTTGAGGAGCACCTGGAGGCTCCAACTGGTGCAGAATGCGGCTGCACAGGGGATTATGGAAGCGAGGGGGCGCTCCCATGTGACGCCTCTCTTGCGTGAGCTGCATTGGCTTCTGGTAGTCTTTTGGGTGTGTTTCAAGGTGTTGGTTACCACCTTTAAAGCACTCCACGGCAGAGGACCTCGGTATTTGCGGGACCACCTTCTGCCTCCCACCGGCCAGTACGCTCCCACAGAGAGGGACTCTCAGGGTGCTGTCAGCCAGGCAGTGTCAGCTGGCGACCCTCAGGGAGAGGACCTTCTCTGTGGCAGCACCTGCCCTCTGGAACGATTTGCCCCCGGAGATACGCATGATACCAGATCTCCGGGCTTTTTGCCGTGCCCTAAAAACTTTTCTTTTCCATCAAGCAGGGCTGGTGTAAACCCCCCACCCCCTTTTGAGATGTTAGATCTTTAACTGTCTATGGGTTTTAGTTGGAATGTTTTAAATTTTGGGCCAAAGTTGTGTAATTCTTTTAAAAAATTTTAAATTTTGTATTGGAATGTTTTTTATTTTTGGCTGTGCACCGCCCTGAGTCCAGCAGGAGAAGGGTGGTATGCAAATTATATATATATATATATATATATATCACATACAAACAAAACAAATATTTGCAGACGAGGAGGGCAGGACCTTGATGATTGAGATCAGAACAGAAACGAAAACCATACTATTAGTGTCACTCTATACACCGAATGGAAGCCAAACTGATTATTTCAAAAAAATACATAATAAAATCAAAGAATTGGACTATGAAAATATATTTCTCATTGGAGATTACAATGCAATCACAGATATAGACAAAGACTATCAAAGTAGTAAAAAAAATAAATCCAGGAAAAAAACACTACCGGATACATTTCACGATATGGTACAAGAATTCCAACTACAAGACGCTTGGAGGGAAATTAATCAAAATAAAAAACAATTTACATTTTATTCAAATCCGCATCAATCATGGTCTAGAATCAACATGGCCTGGATGACACCAGAGCTCAAATTAGATATCAAACAAATAGAAATTGCCACAAATACATGGGCAGATCATAGTCCAATTGTAGTAACTTGGAAAGGTCATCGAACACGGAGAAGATGGATAATGGATAAAGATATCATAAAAGACAAACAATACGTGGAAATGATCCAAAGAGAACTGAAAATATTTTTCCAAATTAATGTAAAAGAACATACCAGTCTGCAAGATTTATGGGACACAACCAAAGCTTATATAAGAGGCTTAACAATTGCTTACATAGCAAAAAATAATATAGACAAACAACAAACAAAAGACAACCTATTGCCCAACTCCAACAGTACGATCAGAATTACAGGAAGAGCCACACAATAAAGAAATTAAAGAAAGAATAAATCTTACAAGACACAAAATAAACTTAATGACAACAACAGAGATAGCAAGGAAAATTAAAATGGCCAAACAAAACCATTTCGAGCACGCAGATAAAACTGGCCAGTGGCTGGCCTACAAACTGAGAAAAGAAAAAGAGAAGAAAATGATACAGCAATTAAAGGACAAAGACTGACAAATATACCATAATAATCAAGACAAAAAAACGAATTGTAAAGGGCTTTTTCCAAAACCTATATGCAAAAGAAGAAATTCGAGAGGAAGACATCGGACAATATTTAAATAAAATAAATATTCAGGAATTAAAAGAAAACCATCCCGAATCATTGAACAGACCAATTTCCATGTCAGAATTAATAGAGGCAAGGAAGAAACAAAAAAACAACAAAACACCTGGACCAGATGGCATACCATCCGAATTTTATAAAACATTCCAGCAATCACTAGATGATATTCTAATACAGGTATTTAATAATGCATTACTGGAAGCTCAAACCCCACAATCTTGGAATGAAACAATAATTACATTAATACCAAAACAGGATTCAGACCCGGTTGAAATTAAGAATTATAGACCAATAACTCTTCTTAATGTGGACTACAAATTATTTACATCTATTATAACACAGAGACTGAAAATTTTCATCAATCATTATATACATCCAGACCAAAATGGCTTCATCCCCAGATGACAAATTAAAAATAATACAAGGACAATTATCGACACTCTTGAATATTATGAACAACAACCAGATAAGCAATTAACATTAATTTTCCTGGATGCACAAAAAGCGTTCGATAATCTTAATTGGACATTTTTAATAACACAATTGGAAATGATGAAATTCGGAGAAAGATTTCTAAACATGATTAAAAGGATATACAATACCCAAACAGCTAAAATATTGATTAATGGAGAGACAACGGAACAATTTGATATTAAGAAAGGAGTGAGGCAAGGATGCTCCCTATCCCCCATATTGTTTATACTAACACTGGAAATACTATTGAAAGAAATTAGGGAAGATAAAGAAATAACGGGATTAAAGATAAAGAACCAGGAATACAAACTGTAAGCATTTGCGGATGACATAGTACTCATCGTAGAAAAACCACTGCAATCAGGACCTAAATTACTGACAAAAATAGAACAATATGGGGAAGTAGCAGGCCTGAAAATCAACAAACAAAAAATGAAAATGTTAACTAAGAACCTTACCAAAAACCAAGAGGAAGAATTAGAAAATATACTAGGAATACAAGTAGCAAAGAAAGTGAAATACCTAGGGATTTGGCTCACCAATAGAATATCAACTCTCAAGGAAGATAATTACAATAAATTGGCCAAACAAATAGAAAAAGACGTAGAATTTTGGACTAAATTACAGCTATCATTCCTAGGCAAAGTTACCTCCATCAAAATGAATATCTTCCCAAGGATGCTGTATCTATTTCAGATGATACCAATAAACCCAGGAAAATCCTACTTCAAAGATTTGGATAAGATGATATCAAAGTATATTTGGCAGGGGAAGAATGCATGAGTTAAACTACAGGACAAACGAGAAAGAGGAGGAAAGGGACTCCCGGACTGGCAAACCTACCACAAAGCATCATCATTAACATGGATCAAAGAGTGGATTGAACTCAAAAACAAACGCTTATTAATATTAGAAGGCTTTGATTTGACAAAAGGATGGCACGCATATCTATGGGAAGAGAAACCTAAAAAACATGAACAATTCCGAAGGCATATTGTTAAGAGACACATTACTAAAGATTTAGATTGGAATTAGGAAAAATCATTATGATATAAACCCATGGTGGATTTCAACAATGGAAGCACAAATATACCCAAACACTATGGACACAAATAAAATGAAAACGTATCAAGAACTTTTAAACGATGAAGGAAAATTAAAAACCAGAGAAAAATTAAAAGAACAAGGTGTCAAAATTGACTGGTGGCCATACCTACAATTAAAATCCAGATACAAAATGGACATGGAGAAGTATGAGATTCAAAAAGAACCAAATCAATTGGATAAAATACTATTGGGCCCAAACGAGAAATTAATAACCAAAATTTACAATTTTTTACTTGCATACAAATTAGAGGAAGAAATAGTAAAAGAGAATATGATTACTTGGGCGAAGAACTTTGGGTACAGTATTGAATTAACCAAATGGGAAAAACTATGGAAAGTCAACAGTAAATTGACACTATCAGTATCATATAAAGAAAATGCCTACAAGATGTTTTATAGATGGCATCTTCCCCCTGCCCGGATTTCAAAAATGTTTCCCAACACTTCTCCACTCTGCTGGAAATGTAAAAAACAAAAAGGGACATACTACCACATGTTATGCCCAAAAGCAAAACAATTTTGGAATAAAATCAAAACCCAATTGGAAGAAATAACAGCACAAAAAATACCATTAAGACTGGAAACATATTTATTAGGTATATTCACAAACAACTATGAAAAAGAAACAATATATTTAATTACACATATTTTGACTGCAGCGAGAATTATTTTCGCAGAAAACTGGAAATCAGAAGAAATCCCAACTCAAGATAAAATAATATAAAAAGTAATGGAATGTGCCGAGATGGACAAACTCACTAAAGAAATTCAAGAAAAGGAAGAATCTGAATACTACCTGGTTTGGCATAAGTGGTATCAATGGCTGGAGAAAAGGAAAACCAAATAAAAGTTGATCCTAAAAGATTAGAATCAATTTGCGTACCAAATGAGACATATTAGAGTTAAAATAGAACTTTAAAAAATATCGTTATATAAGGTGAGATGTGAATATAGATATTGAAGAACGTAATATACTGATGACCGATCTTAAGAAATAAGTCATTATATTTAAATGTTATATATGTTGTGTATTGTTTTATTTGTATTTCATCTTTTTCTATGTGTGTATGTTTATAAAATTATAAAATAATAAAAAAAATGAAACTTGATTTTAAAGTTTTTGAAAAATATTACCTTTTCAATTAAACAGCTAAAGCGTGCTTGGAATACTGATTTTGGAAAGTTAACAATGGATTAAGGATTTAGATGGACTTGGATGGGAAATTATCATTGTTTGGATTTTCTTCAATCAAAATAAGAAAATGGGATTTTGAAAGTTGAACACTAGTGGAAGCTAGAGGATAACAAGAAGTATAATTAAATAAATGAAATAAAATATTGTAACAGTGAGTTCTCTGCGGGATATTTATGAAAAAGGGTCTTTGAAACTTTTAGAAATGATGGGTAGTTGGATGCTGATTAAAATTTTAGAAGATTTTTTTTAAAGAAAGGACAAGAAAGATGACAAGAAAACTAGCTCTGAGCCTCTATTTGAAGAGATTAAGAATTAAGATAGTTAAAAGTTTGGAGCAAGAATATAGGGCTGGTTTATTTGATCAAGATTAAGATAGATAATTAATCATAGCTGATATCCTTTATTGGATTTTTGCTGATAAGAAATAAATGATGAGGATTTTAGATTTTGTTTTTAGTTAAAAGATAAGATTTGGGGTGAACAGAGTATTTGGTGTAATTTAAAAGATAGCAATAAATTACACTGTTTAATTTGTACTTGAGTTAAAGGGGTACAGTACTTTTTTGTTTTCTTTTTCACACTATTTTTTTCCTTTTCTAATTCTTATTTTTTTGTATTTTCTTATATTTTGTATTTTCAGTAGTTTTTATTCCTTTTATTTGTAATATTTAATAAAATTGTTTTAAAAGTAAATAAATTTATTTGGAAAAAGAAAAAGCACAAGGACCATATGCAAAATCATACTGATTCAAGGTTTATTTCACTGAGAAACACAAAATCCCTTTGCATAAGAATCTTTGCCATTTTAAAAACTCTATTTAGATCTATGAATTATCACATAGTTCTTTCCCCTGATTTTTTTTAAATGAAAAGCAACTTTGGGAGCTGCAATAGAAACCAGAAGGCAGAATAGAAGATACTGTTGAGTCCTGTATGTTTCCACAATAGGTAAAATAATAGAATGGGGAAATGTTTGAATGAGTAGATAACTGGAGGGGAATAGTTAAATAGCACTTCAGTTTTCTACTGAAACCTCCAAGGCTTATTTTTTTATTTAAAAATAAAATCAGGGAAAACCCCCACTATATGTTGGATCAAGTTCAATCCTTAGGAGTCAGTCTGCAGTACGCACAGCAAGGCAGAGGTACAGAAATACATGACTGGGAGTAGTACAAAAGATCACATCTCTATATTTGAAACTCAGTGCAGCATTCATTTTCTTAAAAATGTACAGAAGAGGACTTTCTCATTTAGAAAATTATAGATAGCTACATATTTCTTCAAGAAACAGAAAAATCAGGACATTCTGCTATCTCAAGATTCACTTAGTCTAAAAAAACCCAAACTCTTATCAGTTCATAGCTTAAATTTCATTAGCTGCCTGGGAGCTTCTTTCAATAGGATTATGCTTGGAAAATGTATAGTTCAATAGTTCAAATAGTTCTGGGTTCTATTTGATAGAACCTGATTCTTCTGGGCTCCAACGCTATCCAGTGCTTGCAAAGAATTCATTTAGACTCTGAAAGAAAAAGAAATTATATAATTAATTTTAAAAATATCCTATTTATTTACTAAATTTACTGTATTCTCTGTTTTGAAATTTGCACCATCAAAGTTGACATCAGCCAGAGCATAGAAAAACTCAAAGAAATAGTCCAAGAAGGAAGATGTGGAGAGACCTGTCAAGAGTTGGGCATGACTGAATGGATAACATCATCATCCTGAAGTTTGACAAACTCACAAAATTAAGCTTAACCTTTGTGATAACTATGGTTATTTGCACTGGTACTCTTGGGAAAGTTTCTGAATATGCAGTGGCTGTTTGGATTTGATTATGTAGATCTAATCTGATTTCAGGTCTACTTGCCCTAATTGTTAAAAGCAGGGGTGAAATCTACTTACCTTCCCTACCGGTTCGGAAGTGTACGTGCATGCGCAGAAGGTAAAAAACAGGTTACTTCTTGTTAAAACCAGGAAGTAACAACGACTGGGTGGGTGGGCAGAGCCTCATGCTATTGTCGCTACCGGTTCTCCAAACCACCTGCTGCCATCCCTACTGGTTCAGCCGAACCGGGCCGAACCGGTAGCATTTCATCCCTGGTTAAAACCTGAGAATAGTCTCAATTCTAGTATTATAAAAGAATTCTTCCAAAGTACAATCCAGGGCATAGATACCTCATCATCCTAATGATCTCAATTTAATACAGACAATCCTTGACCGTAATAGAACCTAATCATTATGGTCATAAATCATAACGATTGTAAAATGGAGACAAGGATTATCTGTATTCAAAAAAATCACAAGCTTCAGTTCTTTAGTACCTGAAAATGTTAAAATATATGGTATAAGGTTATTGAAATTAGTGACAATGAAGTCAGAGCTGAACAAAATGTCTGTCTAGGACAGGGACCTTTGACCCTCCAGATGCTTCTGGACTAGAATTTACTGCTGCCTTGATAATTAAATGCTGGAAGATGTAGTTTAATAACCCCTGGAAGGGTCTTTCCTCTTCCCCATGGGGGGATAGAAGAAACAAATAAACATTGCTAAGTAGGTGAATGTATGTTAATTCCAATCTTCTTGCTCTAGTGCACATTAAAATTAATACAACAGGGACAGAGCCTAAAAATTGATGTAGTGAGGTCCTCTTTTCTTAAACCTCCAGGCCCTCCCAATATGTAAAATGTTAAATTTCCATCACAGATTCCCAGGCAGCCATCCTTGTTACCCGCTCTTCCTTTACCTTAATAATAAGGACTACTTCTCACTCTCAGGTCATTAGGTCTTGTGGTCTGGCTGTTCATCTGTGAGATCACCAGCAAATCTTGCAAGCTGTGTTGCTGAATCGTTGGCTTCTGCAGGCTGAAGTGAATATTATAGTATTTTGCTGGCTTCCTGCCAGAAGCACTTCTGGACCCTACGATTTCTCTGGGGAGGGAAGCACTTTCTGTGTAACATTATGAAAAAGGGAAAAAAAGCATATGTTGTGATAGATCATCTACAGCAGGATACCAACCCCACTTTTCTTGGATTCAAGTATCAAGAAGAATGTACTGGGAAAGAGGTAAGTGGGGTTGCTATTGCAAGGCCTGTAAAAGCATGTCAGCTCTCTGTTCTGCATGCTTCATCATTCATCTGCTAGGGAAAAGAATCAATACATCATATAGCGTTATTATTACTAATCTATCTCCATCCATTTCCTCCCTACTGTCAGATGCAAGATTGGCACTGGATTTGCCTCCTCAATCTCAGCACTGTTTCAAAGAAGAAGAGAATATATATCACTGCAAACAATAAATAAAAAAAATCACAAGCCTATGAGCCAAGCTCCTCCTTCTCTCTGCAAATATCACTGACACTGTGGTACTTACGGGACCGCCTGCTGCCACCAGTTGCCTCTCACCGGCCAGTACGCTCTCATAGAGAGGAGCTCCTCAGGGTGCCGTCGGCCAAACAGTGTCGACTGGTGGCCCCCAGGGGGAGAGCCTTCTCTGTGGGGCACCTGCTATATGGAATGAGCTCCCCCCGGAGATACGGAGGATCCTGGATTTACGCACCTTCCGCCGTATCCTTAAGACCTTTTTATTTAACAGGCTGGCCTCACCTAACTTCCCTTTTTAATTGTAAATTTTAAAATTGTAGGGGTTTTTTAATCTGTTCCGGGCCAAACTATTTAATTGGGTTTTATATTGTCTTTTAAATTTTATAGTCTGTATGTTTTATCTCTTTGGCTGTTCACCGTCCTGAGTCCTTCAAGAGTAGGGTGGTATATAAATCTAATAAAATGAAATGAAATGAAATGAAATGATAAGAAAGATTTGGAGCAACTTTCCGAAACTTGCTACCAAATGTCATGCTATGGCTTTTATCATCTTTATTTATTAAATTTATATGCTGCCTGTCAGTGAGTGAGTGAGTGAGTCTGTCTCTGTCTGTCCACCATCCATCCATCCATCCTTCCATCCATCCATCCATCTGAGCCATGAAAAATGATGGAAGTTGTTATCCATTCAAGAACATTTGAATTGCCCAATTTTGGAATCATGTTTTAAAAGCAGCTATCAACAATCTTTTCAGATAGCGCAGGTATCATCTTGTGATTTTGTAGGATAATGATTATGATGATACCACCAACAATAAAATAAATTACAAATGGCTGAATCTCAATACATTGTCAGAATTTGCATAATTTTAGGTTTCTCATCCCCAAATCTCAGGAAATCTTCTCCTCCTGTAAATACTCTATATTAGACTTTCAGAAATCGAATGCATTTTACAAATCTTAATTGTCTTTTGATTTTAGCTTATTCAGGCAATTCACTAAATAGTATGCAAGCAATGGAAAAACTACTTGGCTTTTTAAAATAGTGTAACATTTATTTTTCTGACAAAGGACACGAAACCTACAAATCTAAGCCTCAATATGCTTTATATTTTATCTGAGCAATCCCTAATAAGGAATTAATTGATGGCCATAATAAGAGACCAAAACTCAACTGCTCAAGTGATAACTATTTCTAGGGCCTTGAAACCAGGGAAAGTAAAGTTTGTTCTCTTGGAAGACTTCTGCAACCGAAAAAAACCCCCCAGTATGAATTTGTCTTATGCCATATCTCTTCTTGTGGACTAGAAGAGGTAATACTGTTGAAGAACTTAACATATCTTGATAACAGTGATAGTTACAATTTAACCAGAAGTATTATTCTCAAAGCCCAAGACCCCTCCCCTCTCTTTTTTTATAGACCCAAAGTTGATTACTATAATAGCCAAGAAAATGGCTCTCACTTGCTCGATTGGTGGGGTGTTGAGACTGGAGTTGACAGAGATGTTTTAATTGTTTCTCAGATGTTGTAAAATTTTTGCTGAAAAATTCTGAAATAAAGAAAGATGCTTTCCCCTTGCCATTCTCAGAAAAGTTCTTTCTCATTGCCTTGACTGCTGAGTGTGATGAAACTGCTTTTTCTCCAACATACTGGAAAGTCAATTCACCAAATGGGTGGAAATTTTTAACAGCTGGCGTTTCACAGACACCCTTGTCTTTTGCAGTTTTGCTCCTCACACGATGTTTGTTCATTGCTGGAATATGTTTGTCAGGATGATACGAGTTTTGTTTACTGCATGCTTTTGTAAATTCATTTGGAGATTGATGCTGGTAAGAAAGAGAAGGATGCTCAGGGATACATTTGCTTCACCAACCTGCCCTCCATTGTGGAGCTGTATACTGCACGAGTCAAAAAGAGGACTGTGAAAATATCTACAGACCCCTCACATCCTGGACATAAATTGTTTCAACTTCTACCCTCAAAATGACGCTATAGAACACTGCACACCAGAACAACTAGAAACAAGAAGAGTTTTTTTCCCAGAGTGGCAGAGTGCAGAGTGATGCCAGAGGGAAGGCCATCACACTGCTAAACAACTAATTCCCACCACACTCTCAAATTATTTACTAAGACTGTATTACTATTATTCTTCTCTTCCTTACTAGTGTCTATGACTTCCCACTTATTACTATAACCATGTATTGCTTGTATCTTTCATTTATATTGTTTTTATTTGTTTCCTAGTATGACTTGATAACTTATTATTAACCTTGACTATCACTAAGTATTGTATCTTTTTCTTCTCAATGAATGTATTTTATTCTCCTTATGTACACTGAGAACATATACACCAAAGACAAATTCCTTGTGTGTCCAATCACACTTGGCCAATAAAGAATTCAATTCAATTCAATTCAATTCAATTCAATTCAATTCAATTCAATTCAATTCAATTCTATTCTATTCTATTCTACAACCTCATTGATAACCCAGTTGTTAAGAGATCCAGAAATTGTGCTAAATAAGTATAGGCAACTTCTTTTCAGATAGGGGGAGCACACTTTTTGGGAGGTTGATACTCCAATATATTTGGACGTAACATCACAGTAAAGCAAAAACTCACCATCACAGAATCAGCCCCAAATTTTTGGCACTTCCCCCACCCCTTGGATGCATGTTGGATTTAAATAAAATAAGTATGTCAAATGGAATGAAGCCTTGGTACATTATTTTATTATTATTATTATTTAAATCTAACCTTGGGGCAATCAATCTTGATGGTACAATCATGGATGGAGAGATGCAAAACAACAGCATGCCATCCTTTCTTGAAAGTTGTACGTGGTCCATAAATTGCCTGTGTTTATCTTAAAGATATGTGACTAGACTAAGCTTTTATCTCAGTAATTAAATCAAGGTAACCTTACAATTCTACTAAATATTAATATTCATTCATTCCAGTAAGTAGAATTAACAAAAAACAGACAGCCTAGAACCAAAGTGAAATTTGTACAGCCCCCTTATATTTGATTTCCAACCTTTATTGCTTTCACAATATGAAGCCAAGACAAGAAAAATATCCTGAACAATTTTTGGTTTAAAAGCTTGCTCTGTGTTTGTTGCCTGGTGTGGTGTTGTGATCTCAGAAACAGTGCTGCAATAATGCTGCAAAGCCTGTGACTTTGTTACTTACTTTTGTTCTAATGTTCATATTAGTTGCAGAATGGTGAATATTAGTAGTATTCCGCAGTTCTGGCCTGGAATTAGATTGATCTGGAGTGCTGGATGAATTCTGACACGTCAAATTAGGCACAGAGGTGTAAGGCCTCACTGGATGCTTTGCAGAATACTCTGGGTTATCCGTTTCAGGGCTCTTATGTGGGGAAATACTTGAAAATTCACAGATCACTTCTTTCTTGGGCTCTTGTTCATCCGAAAAATGTTCAGGCAGGACAACAGTCCCAGGTCCTGATTCTGAACAAATCTGAGTCTGTGTAAAAAAGGAAAAAGCAGCCCAAACAATATTAAGTATGATAACAATGGTCAGTAAATTCAGAGCAATATATGTATATGAGATCAAGCCTGTTTAGGTTAAGTTGAATTTCATTGACTTCAACAATATGTACAATGTATACATTAAAACATCAAAACTCATAAAATTATGACTTTTCAAAAATATTATGACTTAAGTGCTGAGTAAATTGCAAAGATGCAATTGTTTGCTTACACTCTGTTCTCATTACTGTAAAAAAAAAAGCTTGGTATTTAACTTTAATTAGATGTGGAGGCTGAAAAATCTTTTTTTAGAAGTTTGTCACATAAATTTAAGAAATGTATTTCTTCATTGCTTAAAAAAAAAATCTATCTTGAATTCCAAGTTCAAGGAAGGTACACTCACCAGGTCAATATAAGAATCAAAAGTAGTGAAAACCCTAACTTTATTTGTTGAAGCTTCATTCTAGCTAATCAATGGAACAGATTGATGGACATGAAACAATAGTACAAATTCAGGGACATCCGGAGGGCCACTTTTGCTCATTCTTGCAGGGGAAAAAAACAATAGCTCTTCAGGAGATTTAACTGACTGTGAAGGGAAAGCTTTACACACTTAGCCTTCTACTACAATCTGCTTTTCTCTCTCTTGCTCTCAATCTCCTTCCCAAGCAGCTTTCCTACACACAGCTTTCCCTTCTTGTTAAAATATGTCAGAGAATCACATTGTTTCTCTGATTATCTTAACCTTTTAATCATATAATGAACTTCATCTCCATTATGAATTGGCTAGATTGCATTCAAAGAAAAGAGGTCAAGTAGAGAACAGGTTAAAATAGAATAAGCATACCCTAAACCCTAATACATATGCTGCAAATAGAATGTTTACCGCAGATAGAACATTTAAATTAAAATAATTTTAATGCTATTATTTTATTAATTTTATTAATGCTATTATAATTTATTATTTATTTTATGTCTAGAAGGCCCTAATACAAAAGTGCAAAAAGGTGTGGAAGCTATGGAGATCATATAATTTTTTAATTGCAGATTGCATCATTTATGTTCAAGGCCAAGAATCTTCCTCAAAATCTATGTTCTCATGAAGCTCTTCTGCAAGCCCATTGGGTGATCTTTTGGATCCTCATACTGTGGCCCCACCTCTTGCCCCTAGAAAATAGCTTAGTATTCTTACTGATATCTTCTAAGTCATATCTCACCTGGCATCAGTCCCCTAGCATTAATATATGACAAAGAAATTAAGGTTCTCATACCCAGCTGTTTTTTGGAGTAGAAAGATAAAAAAATATAATAAATCAGTAATCCACATTTTCCAGTGCTGATTATTTGCATTTTAATGGGTAAATTTAAAAGATGCTTTGCTCTGATTTCCCAATTGAGTTCTTAATCATCAAATCTGTTTATTTTCTTTATTTCCTGTGAGATTGGTTTTCTCCTAAGCGGAATAAAGGCTGATACCACTAATCATATACCTTGATATTATATCATGAAACAACTATTTTGAGCATTCCAAACTTGAAATAAATAAAATATAAAACGATGATGATTTGCGCCCCAACACTTACTGCTGAACCACTCTGTAGCTCATGATTATAACATGTCTGTCTACCTGGTAAATACTGCTACAGGAAGGAAGAGTTTATACAGAAAAATTGCATGTATTTTTGCTTTGTTTTATTTTGCAGGCAGGTAGGAAAGCAATAAAATAAAGTACAGCATATGTATTTAAATGCAATATTGTATTTTACATCTGTTGCAGATATAACTGAAAAAGTACATGCGCAAAAATTGATTTGACTGCTTTGTAGAGCTTTGATATGTGCATTTTATTGTATCCTTTTGATGCTAAACTTCATCATTTATTTTAAAAATCTAAAAAAGTTATGTTGTATCTTGATGATTTATCAGTGAACCACATACAACTCCTAGCTGGTGTGATGGGGCAACACGTTTACAAAGTAGTCTTTAATTTGAAAATTCTAGTTTCCACAAAGTAACATATAAGCCAAATGGCAAAATGTTCAAAATAATATCTGTTAAATGCCCTTACATATAGAGACGCTATATGTTGATTGCTATGACTTTTTCTCCATCTTGCCAAAATACACAGTGCCAGATAAAAACCATAACAAACCAAAGTTATGACTGATGTCAGAGATTAATATTTCTAGACAATACTGGTGGTAGTCAGAATGCATGGCTAATTGTAATTTTGGAGAAGTAAATGTAAAGAGCAGAAATGAAATATGAAACAAATACAATACATTTTGCAAACTTAAAAGAAAGGGAAAAGACGCATTAAAGATGAGAATGAATTAGGTCTGATATTTTGGAGTGAAATTAATGCATACATACATAAGAGGTTAATCATCAATGAAAAGGATAAAATATATGTCAGTAGGTATTAGCTAATGTCATTTAGATTCCTGTGGATGCATATGAGAATAGGAATTCATATACTGAGAATTGCTTGCTATTCCAGTGAATGTTCCTAATGAAAGCATAAATTTTGAGCTATGCAATACTCTGAATAAATGCAATATATGGGAAAAGTTATTCTGTTATATGATATGATTGGATGAGTGGGAATTAGATGAAAGGGCTTTGAAAACCTCTCATAAATATGATTTATATATTTATTTACTGTTCCAGTTTATGTAGATGCACATCTCGTGTATATGAATTTGGATGGCTTACAAATAATTAAGACAGGGTAAAACAGTGAGACAATGTAACAGTTTAAAAAATATAAAATAATACAAAAACAATAAAATGCATACAGTTCACAGCTGAAGTAATCAAATCTACCAATAATATTCAATAAAACCACTGTGCAGGGCTCTACCACATTCCTGAGTACTCACACCTATTGGTTAAATCATGTTTTCAGGATCTTTTGCAAGGCTAACAAGGTCAGGGCCAATCTGATCCTTGGGGAGATGATGTTTCACAGGGTGGATGTAAAGACCTGCTTCAGCTTTCACTTTTGCTGTAACTGCTTGGGAGTTTTTTGGGGAGGAACATCCACCCATCTGCACTTTCTCAGCTGATTCCAGCCTGGTATTCAAGGTTGCAGCATCCCGAAGACAACCTCTTCTCACCATCATGTCTTGGAGTTTTTCAAAACAGCATTTCATTGACTTTGGATGGACATAGGATACTGTGGTGGGGTGGGGGTTGAAGGGGATAGTTAGCCTACTGCTTCGCACATGAATTCAGAGTCCACCTGACTTCTCTGCAATCATTACCTCTCAGTAAAAGTTCCTTTTGAAAAGCAAACTGCTTCAAGAGTTTTACTTTCTTGAGAAGGCAGGTGTCAACTCTGAAGCAAACCTGGCTTGGGCCATTTTGGAGGCTTCAGGCTTGTAGGACATTGTTAGATGGGGGGTTTGTAGCCAAAACAAAATAGTTTCCTGTGGGAACCAAGGGCATTCCTTGGTTGGAGAAAGGCTGGAGAAAGGAGGCTGGAGAAAGGAGGGGTGAAATAACCAGCCAGCACCTTGATTGGACTGTTTGGGGGAAGGAGGAACTTTCACTTTTTAATCAGGTGAAAACCACAGGAACTTTCAGAGTCGGTTTTCACCAGTTTATGCCAATATGGTATCTCCAATAAAACTGTTCTTTGAGGAATCTGCCTGCCTTGGAATTCTGCTTTCTATGGGTCTATTACCTGGAACCATGACAGCAGGTCCTTACATTAGGCGGAGTCTCCTAGGCTAGCAGCTTCCTCCGCCTATCCAGTGGAGTTCACACCTGGCTGAGGTTTGACTGAAGCTTCACCCCAGCATTCAGTTTCTTCTTGATCGCTGCCTTATGCCGACATTGTTTGCATGGTCCCCACGGTAGGGCAGGCGCCTCTCCGGGTTGACCAGTTTGTAGATTACGTCTAATGTAAGAACCTGCCTCAGCTACCTTCTCAAGTAAGTAAAAAGCGAAAGCATGCAAAACATTCCTCCACCCAGCCTCCTCCCCCTGCCTTCAGAATGGCAGCGTTCCAAAAGGGATCTGACAGTGGATGCCAAAGCAGAAAAGGTCTCTTCCTTGTTACCACCAACCAACAGCTCTGAGTGATGGGATCTGGAGCATGACCCTCCTACCAGATCCAATGGGATGGATAGATAGGACTGAAAAGACGTAGTCCCTCAAATAATCTAGTTCTGTGCCATGTAAGCATACCTTAAACAAAGTAATAGAGGGGATAAACATAAAACAGGTATCAAAGTTCAAATATCTAGGAACAACATTTAGTGAAGATGGTAAAACAGACCATTGTAAGATTAACATACAATGCAGTAAGGCAAAGCAGGTATTGGGACAGCTAGCTCCAATCCTACAACCTAAGGCAATACCGATCAGTACAAAGAAGCATCTCATACAAACATATTCAGTTCCTATGTTAATCATAGGAATATGAGCACTTAAAATAAAATAAAACAAAAATGAATGTCAGTCATCACGGAAATGAGATGTTGGAGGAAAGCTGCTAAAGCGACCAGAAGAGATAAAATCAGAAATGAGACCCTAAGAGAAAGAATTGGCATAGAACCAATTGTAAACTACAACAAAAACAGCAAGTAAAGTGGTTTGTTTACCTGGAGTGGATGTCCTCGGATTCCATACTGTACCCAGACTTATACAAAAAGAGGAGGTCAAAGAACACAAGGCAGACTCAGGAAAACATAGAGAGACAACATCAAAGACATTATAATAGCCTCAAATTACAATAGTTGAGGCCATAGAAGAGCAAGAACCAGAACTTTGTATCACCCTCAACATCCAAAGTGATAAAAGAGGAAGTAAAGAAGAAGAAAAATGATCCTAGCAAAACCCCTGACGTTATGCTTGTCTTCAGCTGAAATTGATGGAGCTTAAATATGATTTCTATAATGTGTACAAAATGTGACTGGGCCATTCAGGGACTCCAGAATGAAGGAAAATAGAGATGTTTTACGAGTATCTGCTATACTTCAAATACAGTACATAGTTTAAAAATAAGTATTTACCTTAACAATTATTTTATGGAGTACGACAAAAGCTGTGTGGAGAAATGTTAATTGGAAGGAGGGGAATAAACAGATGGTATAATTATCAACTGAAAGAGATCTTGGATGAGAGGAAAAAAGATAATGTAAAAAAGATTGCTGCAAAAAAAAGAAAGATGAGAAAATACATTTTACAATGTTTATAGAGAGAAAAAACTATTTTAAATCTTAAATCTACAACTGTGGATTGAGAACCAACATGACAAGCATGAATTTGAAAATTACTGTTATCAAACATAAAGATAGTTATGTTTCCCAGAGAAAAGTGAAATTTCAAATAATAAACAAATGCAGAAAAATTAGAGCAAGTAGAGCTGTATATTTTGATAGAATGTTTGGGAAAGACCGGCAAATAGATGGAGAATTTTTAAGATGTAGAAATCCTTATGGTTTGTTGCAAAAATGAATGCTGAAACAGACAAAAATATCTGTGTACGGTATAAAATGTAATTACGATGAAGTACTCTGTGTGATAAAACAGGCAGAAATAATTTATATAATAATTAGATTATGAGTGCATGTGGACTGAATAAAAAAAATTAATGACCAGAATGAAAGGAATAACACTGATTGACTATATAGACAAGATAAATAAGTCACAAAACAAATATAGGAAGGAAAAATGAATGGGTCAAGAGAAAGGGGAATACCACAAAAATTGTAATCCGCTGGAGCTGATAAAATCCTAAAAAATAGAGGTGAAATGTTTTACAGGGTGGTATATAAATCAGTATATAAAATAGTATATACAGCAAAGACTGCTTCAATCATAGAAAATTATGGAGAAATATAATGAATGGTAATGTATAAACTAGATTTACTTCCTCTTATCTCCATTTCTTTTAATTACTGTTTCTTACCTCTTTTCTGCACTTTGTATAATACTGCTTACCCTGAAATTAAGTAATGTGATGGATATGTAAGTATGAAAAATATGTTTCTAACTAAAGGCCATTTTACAAAATTTGATGAAGCATAAAAATTGGGGTGTCAAATTTTTCAATTTTCAATTTCCAAACATTAGGGGTGCTGAAAAGTTGTGACATACCTTGGTGATTGTCAAGATATTTTGGTTGCTTTAATATAATTTAGATGTGCTTGATAAGTAACTACACAAATATCATAACTTTTTAACGTTTTGTTTCATTTCACAGGTTCAGCTGTCTTTCTCTTTTCGTTAAATGTTATTTTGTCTGAGAATGTTAATACTGCTGGCCTCGTTTCTTGTGAGTGTAATAACTAATCTGTAATGGCTTCTAAAAAAACATTCACTCATATGAACAACCTAATTGGGGCTGGCAGAAACTTATTGCCATCTGAACTCCCAACACTGCAAAACATTGCAGGTCAGATATGGCCTACTATTAAGAAAACAAAATAGTGATGATGCTAGAAATTACCCAGCAGACAATCTTGCAAGAGTCATATATCCAAAAGTGCTTGAATAGTGGGAATGAGCAAACAGTTCTTTTGTCAACCCTGTTATAAATTTACAAATGACAATCTTGAACTAGATCCAAGAGAGCTAGGATCAAGCCAAAACATATCTCTTGGTAGAAGAAAGCTAGATAACGAAGAGACTTTAAATGTGAAACTTGACAAACTGTCAAAAAAGAAGCTCATGCTAGCTGTACATGCCCTAAGGAGATGAAGATACTATTGAAGGAACTTGCTTTTATTAAAAGAGATAAGACTGGTTCTTTTGGATCACACCAGATTGGTTTGCCAGATGTGCCTGAGCAGAAATGATCAGTCAAAAGGAAAAAGCGGCAAGATGATGAGCGACAAAGGCTTGCTAAATATAAGCAGAGAAGTATTCCAGACATTTCCATACTGACTATTGAAGTAATTATATCTTATGATGAAAATGAAGGATGATTGATGGTGAAGATGAAGAGGAATGTAATGGAAGTTATGAAGAGGCTTCTTACACCAAACACACATGCCCTCTACTTCAAAAGAAAAGGCAGAATACTATAGATTGGAAATAGCAAATGTCACTACGCAGAGCATAAGATATAGTGTTGATCTACATGCCACTGCTGCCATTACCACAGCTGCCTTCATAAATGTTGGCTTGACCATCGAAGAACAAAATTGGTTTATTAAAAATTAAATCACAGAATTAAAACCTTTTTGCTTTCTTATTTACCAGAGGTTCCTGTGCAAAAAAAAAAAGTCAGCTAAATGTTTCTCTATTATTCATACCTGGACCGAGGCTGGCAGTATAGTTGATCTATTTACCGTCTTTGGCCTAGGAATCTTTGTTTTTTCTCCACTGGACTCTCCTGGGAATTCAGTCTTCTTTTCTTTCAGTGTAAGTTTTTGTTCTTGCTTGAGACGCAGTTCCTGCAGCTGATGCCTATTTATATCAATTCACCAAAATGTTATATAACAATTTTTTATTTTTTATTTATTTTATTTTATTTTAACACCACCCTTTTCCTGCGGGACTCAGGCCAGTGTAGAGCCGAGATAAAACATAGCATATAAAATTTAAAAACAGTTTAAAAAACAATTAAATAATTTCAGCCCAAAATTTAAAACAACCCAATTAAAACCGAATTCAATTAAAATTGAGAGGATGGGATCAAGCCAGCCCGGCTAGATGGAATAAGTGTGTTTTCAGGGCCCGATGAAAAGTCCGGAGGTCTGATATTGTGTGTATCTCAGGGGGTAGGTCATTCCGGAAGGTGCTGCCACAGAGAAGGCTCTTCCCCTGGAGGTCGCCAGCCGGCAATGTCTGGCTGACGGCACCCTGAGGAGGCCCTCTCTGTGTGACCGAACCGGTCGGTGGGAGGCTATTGGTGGCAGAAGGCGGTCTCGCAGATACCCCAGCCCTAAGTCATGGAGCGCTTTAAACATGGTCACCAACACCTTGAAGCGCACCTGGAAGACCATAGGAAGCCAGTGCAGCTCGCGCAGGAGAGGTGTCATATGTGAGCGCCCCGTCGCTCCCATAATCCCCCGCGCGGCCATGTTCTGGACTAACTGCAGCCTCCAGGTGCACCCCAAGGGGAGCCCCATGTAGAGAGCATTGCAGTAGTCCAGGCGGGAAGTGACGAGTGTTTGAGTGACTGTGCATAGGGAGTCCCGATCCAGAAAGGGGCGCAACTGACATATCAGGCGAACCTGATAAAAAGCCCCCCTGGCCACGGCCATCATGTGCTCTTCTAAAGACAGCCGTGCACCCAGGAGGACGCCTAAGTTGCGAGCCCTCTCCGTGGAGGCCAGAGATTCGCCCCCAATAGCCAGCAATGGCACCAGCTGGCTATATCGGGATGCCGGAAGCCACAGCCACTTGGTCTTGGAAGGGTTGAGTCGGAGCCTGTTTCTTCCCATCCAGGCCCGCATGGCCTCCAGGCACTGGGACATCACTTCAAGGGCATCGATGGGGTGGCCTGGGGTGGAGATGTACAGCTGAGTGTCGTCAGCGTACTGATGGAACTCCACCCCAAAGCCACAGATGATCTCATCCACCGGCTTTACATAAATTTTGAACAAAAGGGGCGAGAGGACCGACCCTTGTGGTGCCCCAAAAGCAAGGCGCCTCGGGGTCAACCGCTGCCCCCCTGTCAACACAGATTGCGACTGGTCAGAGAGGTAGGAAGAGAACCACCGCAGAATGGTGCCCCCCACCCCCAGCCCCTTCAACCGGTGCAACATGATACCATGGTCGATGGTATCAAAAGCCGCTGAGAGATCTAACAGGACCAGGATAGAGGAACAACCCCTATCCCAAGCCCTCCAGAGATCATCCACCAACGCGACCAATGCCATTTCCGTGCTATGCCCAGGCCGGAATTACACTAGGAAGGCGCAATACCAAACACTGTTGACTGTCAATTTATGATAATTAATCTGTCTACTGGTGGCTTTTCAAACATCCAAAACAGGCCACAGTGTTCAGAACCAGGATAAGCCTATTATCAGAGATCAGCAGATTTCCTTTATTAATGCAATGTTGGGTAAATATTTGCAAATACTTTGCAAGAAATCAGGTAATGTCAGAATAGTATAAATGGTTTCATTGTAAAATAAGCAGGCAAAGTTAGAAATTCCAGCAATTAGAATGATGGGCAAGAAGGCAAATGGATCTGTGACTGTAGCTTGAAGCAGCTCTCAACCTCATTTAGTCAGATTTTTAACATGTCAGGATATATTGAATAAAGTATATGTAGAATATGCTGTCCTTTTTGCACCAAGAGAAAATATTTGCAGAGCAGTACTATATGCCTTGGTCTGAAAGACACAAAGATAAAACTGGAAGGCAACTGAAACAGAATCAGTGGGAGCCAATGCTGTCTGAAGACAATGCTGTGGTCATGTGGCCAGCATGAGTATATGCTTTGCTAAATGGAATGCTGTTACCTTCCCACCAAAGTGGTACCAATTTATCTACCTGCACTTGCATGCTTTCGAATTGCTTGATTGGGAGGAGCTGGAGGAAGAATAGGAGCTCATAAGGCAACACTTGGGTCTTGAACATGGACTGTCATGTTTCCAGCTGACAAGCTCAGTATCTTTAACCGTTGAGCCATTGCACCCCCTCAATATCAATAATAATAATAAAGTAGAATATGATTTAGATCAGAGGTCACCAACCAGTAGTGGTCCGTGAGAAAATTCTGGTGGTCCGCAGCACACCTGAGCTGCTCTGGAATGACCAATGGCCAGTCCTGTACTAGAGCTCTGGAATATGGGACTGGCCAGACAGCTTATGGTGGGGCTGGAAATATCGGCTGCATGTGGGTCGGGTGAGTGTCTCGGGGCAGAGAGCAGGTCAACCGAGGTGCATCCAGCACCAACAAAGGCTGAAGAAGCACCCATGAGACCCAGAGAGGTTCTGGGCTTTTTTCCTTTCTAACACCTAGCAAGCTCTGACTGCTAGGTGGGAGACCTAAATAGATCCATTTCTAGCTCGTTAGCTGTCGTCAGTAGGCCACACCCACCTCCTCCCTGTAAAGGCATAGTATCAATTTTCTTACTTCTTCGTAGGGTCTATGTGTGTTTTTCTTCTAGCCAGGTTTTCCCTACGTAGCCAAGGTTTTTTTGTAGCTCCAGCTCAGTAGAATCTCATCTACTCGGTTCTGGGCTTTTTTCCTTTCTAACACCTAGCAAGCTCTGACTGCTAGGTGGGAGACCTAAATAGATCCATTTCTAGCTCGTTAGCTGTCGTCAGTAGGCCACACCCACCTCCTCCCTGTAAAGGCATAGTATCAATTTTCTTATATATATACACGAGAGAGACAGACAGACAGACAGAGGGTGGGAGAGAGAGAGAGATGAGAGAGAGAAAGAAAGAAAAATGAGACAGAGATATACACAGAGAGGGGGGAGAGATGAGACAGACAGACAGAGGGAGAGAGAGATGAGAGAGAGAGAAAGAGAAAGAGAGATGAGGGAGACAGACAGACAGAGAGGGGAAAGAGAGAGAGAGAGAGAGAGAGAGACAGACAGTCAGACAGGAAAGAAAAAGAGAGAAAGAAAGAAAGATGACTGAGACAGACAGACAAGACAAACGGGGAGGGGAGAAAGAGGTGAGAGATCCCGGTGTTTTGTTTTCTGTGGGAAACAGGTCCAAATGGTTCTTTGAGTGTTTAAGCTTGCAGAAACAGGCTGCCAAACTAAGTGCCTGAAGGCCCCCATCCTGTCACAGGGAGTCCAGGTGCTTCAGCGAGTGGTGCACTGAATTCATATTAGTGGTCCACGGGATTTAAAATTATTAATTTAGTGGTCCCTGAGGTCCGAAAGGTTGGTGACCCCTGATTTAGATGATACATATCATTATATGTCTGTTGACTTTGTACATAAATTTCATCCTGGTCTAGTACACAAAATAAGAGAAGGAAGATAAGCAAATATGATTATATTAGTTAAAAATGTCCTTTTCCTTTTTTCAATTCATTACTGTCAACTGCTCAATGGGCATCCCTGAAGAGACAGGGGAGATGGTCAGCTCCTATTCTCAAGAATGGGTTAATACAATTATACAAAGGATGTTACAATTTTTTTTCAGGAACAAATTTTGCAGAAATTTCCATGAAAGGGACCTGGTGGTGGAGAATGGGGAAGGAGCTGGAAATGTGGAGTTTGAGGATTAGACTGTATTCTGGAAGTTGATTTGTGCTAAAGCCTAAAATGTTTCCTGCTGTCTCTGACTTCAGCAGTTACTCAACTTATTATTCATTAGAAGATTTTCAAATTTCAAATTTCTTGCAGATTAAACAGAGACCAGCTACTTAATGCAAAAGTCTGTCAAGCCTACTTGATAAATGAATACTATCAATTTGGTTTCTTGCAAATATTTCCCATTCTTCTTTTCTTTTTCTCACGCTCAAAATAATTGCAGATATAGGTGTAAATATTTTTTCAGAACAATACTCTGTGTATCTGATACAGGTGAAGTGTTTTATTTCTTTATGTAGATTTAGTAGGCTGACTCTTGAATGATTAAGGGCAGCTTACATGGTTAAAAAAAAACAATTTCAAAGAAAAACATCTGCACCTATACAAAAACCCATGTTATATTTTTTTTAAAAAATTCCCAATCCACCAGAGCCTTAACAAACAACCTAATCCAAGGCCTGGGAGACAAACCACATTTTCAAAGACGTATGAAAAGTGTATAAAGTGGGAGTTGTATCTCTTGGGGAATGTTGTTTCAGAGGGCAGGCTCTGAAAGTGTGCTTCTATGGTCCCACAAGATGATATTTTTTAACTAATAGAATTCATATCTTATTGCATGGGGAAAGAAACCACTGGTGACAGATGATCTTTCAAATAATCTCGCCCCAGAACCAGCAGCTTCAACTGCACCTGGAAGCCAATTGGTATTCAAGCTTGTGGAAAATGGTGACTCATGGGAGCAAACAAAGATATTGTTTAAACAATATGAACCTTCTTGAGAGCTGGTCCTAAACTATCCCTGCCTCACAGCACCAAATTGACTTCCATACTTTTCTGCTGTTTGGTTAAGTTTTTTCTGTTTAGAAATACACATTGCAAAAACAGTGCAGTCACTATTTTAATAAATTATCTGCTGTACTTGCAAGCTTTAATTTGATTTCTTTTTCTGCCTAGTTCCCTTTTTCCTTTTACTGATTTCCATTTATTATTGGCTTTAAATTGCCATGAATTTCCTTGCTTGGCATTAGGAAGATAGGACAGAATTTTAAAAAATAAATAACATTTTGTTACAAAGTAAATTTCAGCATTCTGATCTCGCAAGACATCTAAAAAATCATTTATTTAAAGAACAGGGGGAAAACCCTTGTTGTCTTTCTCTCTCATACATACTTGCTGATACCTTCTACAGTCTTGCCAGTTTACTTAGCATTGTTAAAACACAAAATGAAGAATTAAATTTAGCAACATTTTAATGTTAAAAATTAGTCCCTGTAATTTTATTTAAGACACAATATATCAAGTAATCCTCTTTCTTGACTTCCGGGGAAGAAATTGCAAAGTTGATGCCTCTCAGTAGAATGAAGAGGTGGAGAATGGTCCAGCCTTTTGGATAAGGAGAGGATGGCTGCTCCTTACAAGGAGAGAGCAAGATATAGGTTTCTGGTGGGTTTAGAGCTCTGGGAGATGAAAGAATAGACATCTTTTTAAAGCTGCAGTTGGCACCTTCAAAAGGACATTGGGTTTGCGTACTACCTTTTCTAATCAACAATTCTAACAATTTTGGAAATTGTTTGTTAACTGCTTTTCAGCTATTAGGAACTTTCAGATCGATATATTTTATACCAAGCACTAGGAATCTTTCTTTTAATCCTTAGCAAAAGGAGTTTAAATACAAGTTTAAGGACTTACATCTTTTTTCTTTTTTAAGAATAAATAGGGAAAGGGTGACTGGAACTTTTGATTTCGGAAAGTTGCAAACAAGCTGTATTCCCACAAGCTGTATTGGATACAAACTAAGAATCCAGATGGATTTGAAATTAATTGTGGAATTAACTATAATAATCCTTCTTGTGAGAAAATGTTTTTGTTTTGAATTGTCTTTTAAAAAAACCTTGACAGAATGGGACTTTGAAATTGGCTACTAGAGGATATAATAGAACTTAAAAAACAGATGAAAGAATTTTTTGAAATGAATTTGAATAAGGGTACCCCAATTGAAATAGTATGGGACGCGAGCAAAGCTTATATGAGAGGGGTACTTATTTATATGAACTTTAAACATAAACAGAATCGACAAAGGAAAAGACTCGAATTGGAAGCAGAAATAAAGAATAAGGAACAGTTACTTATTAAAAACCCAACAGATGAAAGAATACGTGGTGCTATAAAACTTTTGAAAGATCAGTTTCAAATGCTTCTGGCGGAGCAAGCTGCAACAAATCTACAATATGCGAAGCATAATAGGTTTTGTAATGCCAACAAACCGAGGAGATGGTTGGCTTATACTTTAAGGAAAAAGCAGAGTATACGGACTATTGAGAGTATTGATATTGGGGGGAAAGAAATTTTCCAACAAAAACTGATTAAAGAAGCCTTTGTAGATTACTACAAATTATATGCTAAAGATGACATACAGAATGGACTTATAGAAAAATATTTAGAAGAGAAAAGATTCTCAAAAATTACTAGCCAACAAAAAGAAAGAATGAATTACCCTATAACAGTCAAGGAAATAATCGCAGCAATTAAACAATTGAAAACAGCTAAAGCTCCTGGAACAGATGGATTGACAGCAGTGTATTATAAAACTTTACAAGCAGAAATGGTGGAACAACTTAGAGACTTATTTTGTAATATACAACAAGGGGGTAAAATACCCTCATCATGGAAATCAGCATATATTACTTTGATACCAAAAGAACAAGTAGGTCCTAAAAAACCGGAAAATTATAGACCAATATCTCTTTTAAATAATGACTACAAAATTTATGCAAAAGTATTAGCCAACAGACTGATGCCAGTAATTCAAGAGGTGATTAATGATGACCAAGCGGGATTCATAGAGGGTAGACACATGAAGGACAATGTAAGGCAAGTTATAGATTTACTGGAATATCTTGAGAAGAATAAACAGATCTCTGCAGTGCTGGTTTTTTTGGATGCGGAGAAGGCCTTTGATAGAGTGGATTGGAATTTTCTACTAAAGACTTTAAAAAAAATGGGATTTGGAGACCAATTTATACAGGCGGTTTCAGCAATTTACCAAGAGCAAAAGGCACAGATTATTATTAATGGAAGTTTGACATCAGAGTTTAATATTGAAAAAGGAACCAGACAAGGCTGTCAGTTATCCCCACTGTTATTTATTTTAACACTAGAAGTCTTGCTGAATATAATACGGGATTCGAATAACTTGAAAGGTATAGTGATAAGGCAGGAGGATTACAGAATAAGGGCATTTGCAGATGATCTGGTTGTTACCCTAGCACAGCCGATGGAATCAATAATCCAGATGAAAGACATTATTCAAGATTATGGTACAGTATCAGGTTTTAGATTGAATCGGAAAAAAACTAAGATGATAGTTAAAAATATGACACAAGATCAACGACACAAACTTGAAAATAAGGCAGGTTTTGAGATTGTACCAAAGGTTAAATATCTAGGAGTTCAGGTTGCAGAGTCAAACGTGAAACTGTTTCAAAACAATTATGAGGTGTTGTGGCGAGAGGCGCAGAAAGATATGGAAACTTGGAAAAAACTGCAGCTGTCTTTACTTGGAAGAATAGCAGCAGTTAAGATGAAAATTTTGCCGAGATTTCTTTTCTTGTTTCAAATGATTCCGGTGCTTAAAAGTGATAAACAATTAAAAGTCTGGCAAACTGGAGTGAATAAGTTTGTCTGGAATGAGAAAAAACCGAGGGTGAAATTGAAAATTATGCAAGATGCCCCGGAAAGGGGAGGCCTTAAACTTCCAAACCTACAACTATATTATGATGCAGCAGCTTTGACTTTAACAAGTGATTGGTTTGGAGGGAAAAAGACTGGAATATTGAACGCAGAAAGTTTTGATTTGGAATTTGGATGGCATGCTTACTTATTTTATGATAATAAAGTGGATAAAGTATTTAAAAGCCATATATTCAGAGACTCTTTGATGAGAGTATGGAAGAAGCACCGACTCAAATGGGATTACAAAATACCGTTATGGCTGGATCTTGGTCATATCATGTGGAATACAAATATAATGTCACTCGGGGGGTTTTTATACAAAGAGGTTCTTTTTACAGATGCGGGCAGATGGCAGCTGAAGACACTACAGACACTGTTGGCTGAAGGGATTAATTTAACTTGGCTACAATATAATCAATTGCAATTGAGATGGAAAGAGGACCAAAGAACTGGTATTATGTTGCACGAGGAAGAATTGGTTAGACATATAAAAGAGAAAGGTCCAATGCATATTAAAAGGCTTTATAATGTTTTGTTAGAAAGGGATTCAGAAACTGAATTAGTTAAAGATTGTATGATTAAGTGGGCACAAAATTTTGAAGAACCAGTGATGTTGGAAACATGGGAAAAAATCTGGGTTCAGAATGTTAAATTTACACAGTCGCAGAATTTGAGGGAAAATTTTTACAAAATGTTTTATAGATGGCATTTAGATCCTAAGAAATTGTTGTTTATGTACCCTAATGTTCAGCCAAAATGTTGGAAGTGTGATTGTTTAGATGCTACATATTATCATATTTGGTGGACTTGTAAGAAAGTTAAGGCTTTTTGGATAAAAATCTGGTGGGTCATGCAGAATGTTTTAAAGAAAAAAATCCAATTTTCTCCACAATTGCTTTTATTGGGTATAGTAAAGGGTTTTACAGTGGATGAAACAAAGTTGATTTTGTATATGATTACAGCAGCGAGATTGTTGATAGGTAAATATTGGAAAAATGAAGCTCTGCCCACTGTAGAAGAATGGATTTTGAAGATAGCCAGTTTCGCGGAGATGGCGAAGATTTCAGCATACTTAAAAGATCGCTCACAAGAGACTTATGAATGTGGATGGAAAAAGTGGATAGATTATGTGCAGAACAAATATCAAACTAGGAAGTATCAAATAGCTTTTCATTGATAGTATTATATTATATTAAGATAGAAATAGTTGAACTATGTGAAGATGAAAAATGATATGGGGGTTGGGGGGTTTCAAGATTTTTATATAGGGGATAATGATATTCTATGGAAGTCTGGGGGGAGGGGAGGGTTGGGGGGGTTTGGGATGGTGGGTTGGGGAGTTTGGGGTGGGTTAGGGGGGTGAAAATGGGGTGAAAATGTAATTGTAAAACTTTTATAATAATAATAATAAAAAAAAGAAATTGGCTACTAGAGGGAATCAGAAGGAACTAAATACTAAAATTACAGGAGAAGAATACTTAAATTTTATTTACTAATACAGAATGGAACAAGATATTTTAACATTGGAATATTAAGGGCTAGTCATGAACAATGGATCGAGAGTTTAATTTTAAGGGTGTCTGCCTCTTCACAAACAGTGTATTTTAAGATGTTATGAAAAAAGGACAGGTTTTATCGGACAAGACTGAGACTGATCTAAACTAGGTTTAAAAATTAAAATTAAAATGATTTTTTTAATTAAAAAAATGACAGGCTACAAAAATGATATAGAAAAACATGAGACTGGGCATTCAAATGAAACTGGCTAAACACTGTAAAAAATATACAAAATACAAACCAAAACAATGGTTTGGATACTTTCCTATATTGAATTTACAAATAAGACTTGTTAAAATTTGAAGAATTTTATTAGAAGGAAAAAGAAAGAAAAAATGAAAACAAATCAAACTCAAAGTCATTATTTAAAGGGACTAAAGATCAAGATTATTCAACATAAAAGGAAAGAACATAAAGTTGATTTATATGATCAAAGTTAAAATAGGCATGTTGTTATCTCTGGTAATACTTAACAGAGTTTTGAGGATCAGAATTCAACAACAAGGTTTTAAAAGTTAGTTTATAGATAAGAGATGGGGTACCGGAAGAATCATTTGTTGTATTTTAAGAGAAAGTGCTAAGTTATTAAATTGTTCATGTTTGTTGTGATGAAGGAGGAAGTAATTTCATTATATATTTTCTTTACAATATTCTTATTTTTCTTTTTATTTCAAATTTTTGTCCTATTTTTTTTCTTTTCTGAACTTTCTGTTTTTATTCTTTTTTACATTTGCATTAGTTTCTACTTTTTAGTTGTAATTTTTAATAAAACTACATAAAAAACAAATGCTCTTTCTTACCTTGCATACTCTTCACGAGCTCTGGAAGCTGCTGTTTCCTGGAAAAGTGAACTATTCTGTTGGAAAAACTTATCATATTTGACAGAATCAGAATCAGGATATATTCGGCGATAACCTCCTGTGTTGTTTTCTTCGTAGACCTCTGCTTGCTGAAGCCACACAGCCTGGCAGTTCTTAAATTCCTCGGCTCTGAAAAAACCACCCCCAAAAAGCCTGTTAAAACTTCAGAGTGGGAGTTTTTTCCATCTCAATTTTCTGCTGTCCAAGTCATATTCAGTTAGCTCCATGCATGCTGGACTAAAACATTTTAACTTAGCTTTTAAGCATGTAAATATGCAAAATATATTCTGATCTTTTTGCTTTTGCTTACTAGACAGAAATTTCTTGGTCGCAGAGGTGGATAGTTAGCCTCACCCTCTCCACCTTTTCCCTTCCAGGGGAAAACAAGGCCAGGAAAGGTGTAACTTAACAAGTTCCTTCATAAGACACCGAAAGTAGCATGGATGAAAGGAAAAACAAATGCTGCCGGGTCTGTGGCAGAAATTTACACAACTATTTCCGTTTTTCTTTTTAAGCTTAAAGGAGACCTTTTAAAAAAGATAACATTTTGTATCTTTTCTTTTTTAGTAAAACAGAAGCCCCAACAGGACTCAAAATATATTTTATGTGCATTCCAGATAAATATATAAGTTTATCACACTGCTAAAAATATGATTGTAAATGTATATTTGATTGTGCAATTTTTTTAAATATACATGATTGATAAGAAATTAGGTATTAAGAATTAATGGAAAGGAAACTGCCTAAATTTTCTTTATTGGAATTATGGCGGTCATATAATGGGGATGGTTGTGTAATTTCTTAGATTTTTTAGCTTTATCAGTAAACATTTACCTGCAAGTCAATTTCTGTTAAAACGTTTACTAATATAATTTGGCCCAGATGCACTGATAGCATCTGAAATATATCATCACAGCAATTTTTTAAATTCCAAATTTGATAATAATTTGGGAATGTGCTTTGGATGGTTTTGAGAGTATAGTTTAAATAATTAAGGAGCGTCATTAAGGTGAATATTACTACCTCTAAGGGCTTTGAAACAAAGAATTAAATATCCCATATTAAGAAATCAATAGCCAAAATATTAAAGTATAGTAAATATATTCATTAAAATCTTAAAATAAGGTTAATTCAATAAAATGTTTTTTACATTTACTGAATGACTTAGAACATTTAAACATATAAACATGTCTATTATTTTTTTTGAAGTATAAAATGAGCGAGGATCACTTTCCATTATGATAAAAGCTTGATACACTACTACTGCTTTATTTAAAAATTATCTGTAACTTTGCTCATTTATTATTGCAATAATCAAAAGTATAATTGGGTAAATATACTTCTGAATTAGGTCCAAAAAGTTGTAATTTATGATTACATGAAGAATTGTGGCACAAAGATAGCAAAAATTATTACTTTTCAAAAGTTATTATTTTCAATGCTAAAACCTGGACTACCAATATCCCTTTGTTCTTTATGAACTGCCTCTTTATTGTTATAATGAAAAAACGAATATCATTTTGTTTGATCAAGGTTGAATTATGTATTTAAAAATTACATTGAATGATTTCACATATGTATATATTTTTTCTGTCCTTTTTTATCTGCTTGTTTTCTGTTTTTTTCTTTTTCTCTGTCTCCTCTTTTTCTTTCTTTTTTTCATATATTAAAATAATATATAAATAAAAGAAGTTCCAGTATGCACAGTTCTATAGAAACTAGTTTTGGGCTACTTTGAACCCTGAAGAATTCTGCAAAGCTTAGAGAAATAGTGAGTTTCCTCCGGTTTTGCTCCACTGTTATGTATAAGGTGGAACATTCCACTTCTCAGGTGCACCTGAGCACAGAGTAGCGAACTAAGGGAAAGCATGCCTAGAGAAAGGTGAGGCCAGAACAAAACTAAATACAATTTAATTTTAATCTGATTCAGTACAATTAACATAATTATTTTCTGCATACTTAATCATGTTCTTCTGCCACATTAAAAGCTCAGTTAGGTGGGATGTTTTCCAGGAAATCAAAGGCTGAAGCTGAAGCTGCAGCTATAGAAACTGCACTTCTACTTTTATGGGTAATGCAAAAGTTCCTTAAATTCCTCAAAAAAAAAAAAAAAAAGAAAGAAAGAAAGAAAGGCACAAAAAAGGGCAATGTTTGTAAAATTTTACAGTACGTCTGAATGGCTAAATAAAGGATGCATTTCTGCCTACCAATTCATATTCCAATGCAGTAGAATTTTGCATGAATTTTAATTACTAATGTTTTCAGTTGCAATGTGTAATTTATTTTTAATCACACCTGTACATTTTATAACCTCATCTAAAATTGAAGCACAGCAACAATTATGGCCTGGCTGTCCTGTTAAGGGTGTGACCAACATACACTCCACAAAACATACATGAATAAATTTCTTCTTATATTTATCCTTTAAACAAATTAAAATAACTTGCTTTAAATTTCCTTCCATCTTATCTGATGCTACAACAATCATCTTGCTAATTCATGCTGATCAGACTATATACCGTATACCCAACGGAATTTTATTTTATTTTTTATTTTAAAATATATATAGTATCTGTTTGACAGGGCTACTAATTAAATTGAAAACTGCATGTAAATACAGCAATTTCAAATTCTGAAAGCCAGAGTGATGGAAATTTATACTATTTAGAGGTGCTCTGCAAGTGGATCATAAATGTTCATTGCCACTGTCCCAGAAAATGGATTAAAAATTTCAGACCTGGCTTCACGATTACGACACTGCTTGAGAAGCCTTTCTTTTCCTCGCCGTTTCTCTACTTCCAAGATTTTGCGCTTATCACATACTCCTAGGTTGATCAATACCAGAGTGTCATATAACAGTTGGTCTTTTACTTCTTTATCCAGCCATGAATCCGTACTGAAGCTTGGAGAATGATTCACCTACCACCACAGAAATTGAATGTATTTGTAGCTGCTGCAGTTTTGCAATTAAAAAAAGCAAGTGTTTTGGGGAGGACAGAAGAGAAAGAAAAGCTTCTAGTGTTGATGACAGCAACTGGGTTATGATACCTTCCAAGTGTTTGCAATTATCATCTATAATAATCAAATTGCATTTCTGGGCATACACAGATTCAAATATTAATAAATATTTTCCCTAAGTGTTGACTTTACTTATTACATGCACGTCTGCCTCTGTGTTAAGGAGAGTTGTAGGATCTTTCTCTGTGGCCCTTGCTCATTATGAGGAAAATTAAGCCAACACTGGAGAATTTTGAACTGGAAAAGTAACAGCCTTTGCTGGGACTTTCATGAACCAGTAGATCCTTTTTATAATTAAATTTTTACACTGGTATAGGATAATACAATTTTAATATAAAAACCTGGAAGCAGAACCTAAATAAAATATTTATATGTTTGGAAAGGCTATTAGATAATAGTAATTTACATGTGAATTCATGATATAAAATGTTTGATATTGATCTCAGTCGTGGCACAGTGTTATTTACCATAAATATTAACAATACAATTATATAAATTTGCATGTGTAATAGATAGTATTATTTTCTTGCCTTTATTTCTTTCTAATACTGATATCATACTAATTTGTACTGTGAAAGGTCAGCAAACTAAATATATACAGCACAAGAAATATGTATTACATTACTGAAATTGATAAGCAATAAGTTCAAACTAAAGAGAAATATTTCAGTGCACAAAGTTTAACCAGTCTCAGAAAATCCCACTGCTGGACTTTTAGATAGATCCAAACAACCAAGAGGATAACTTATATTTTAAGCAATAATTTTCTTCCGAAATTATCAGGTATAAAGCATTAAAAATAATTATTAACTATCATCCTCAAGCCTGGCATAGAATGTGACTGGTTATACTATGAGGAGGGAGGAAAAGATAGTTAGCTAGATAAATTATTGCTCTAATTCTTCTGGCAGATTTTTTTTTGTACAATCGATTGAGTCTTTCCAACTGGTAATTCCCAAACACAAAACTGTTGTTTAATTTTAAAGCAACATACTCAATTGTCTAATGCCCTCTGCTGGTAATCCGTGTGATTTGAAGTATTGCCACAATACTTGTTGAAGCAGAGGTAGAAAAGGAAGAATTTAGAGTAGAGCTTGAGAAAAACATGGGAGAATAGAAGTTGTCTTAACTCTAAATGAGAGAAAGAGGAGTAGACATTCTGAATCCAAGAATCCTTCCAGTGGATAATTCTTGGAACTACAAATTAGAAAATACAGCAGAGTTCACAATAAGAAATATTAAGTAGAAGTGGCTGGGAAAATAGTGAGTTGCAAATATTTTTTAAAATTCCACGAATAAGGAAGGCAATTGTCTAATAAAAGTTTTCTGTGGAAGCAGCGAGATCTATTTATTTCAAAAGAAGGTACATACCTCAAGCAACCATGGTTTGAGTTTTCGATCCAGCAAAATATCAAATCCCAGGATCTCAAAACAAGCACTCCACATGGTGTGGTTGGGAAAGCAAGTAAGGTAATTATGCTTGAGGACAGCATGAGCTGAAATCAATGTTTTAATAACAACATCTTCAATATCCTTCCATATTTGCCCTGTATCATAACCATTTTGCTCCATGTACTTATTAAAGGTAGACAGCTTCCTGTAAGGGGATGGAATAAGAACATAAGACAATATATTTGTGCAATTCACTCTTCTCTTCCACTTTTTAATTAGTCTCAAATTAAATCTATCTTCTTAGTGCATATGCAAACCTTTTTATTTCAAATACATGAATCTAGACTAGAATAATAAGCAATATAGCATAGCTCTTATAATAACTAATATAAATTAACACCTAGAAATTACTTGATTCACATATTGTGTTATTCATGGATTTCTGAATAACCCACAATTGGCTGAATCCATTACCTCAGAGCAACGTATAACTTCAGGACTAGTCTGGCATATAAAACAATCCCACAGCTGAAATTACCAACTAGATGAATGAGATACAGCATATAATCATAGAGTCAGAAGAGGCCTTGGAGGTCTTCTAATCCAATCCCCTACTCAGGGCAGGAATACTTAAACCATCTCAAACAAGTACAGTATCTGTAAAATCTTTGTTTTGAAAATTTCTAGCAATACAATTTCTCTATGAGGCAGTCTGCTCTATTGTTTAATAACTCTTGTAATCTCTTTGGAAAGTTCTCTTTGAGTTTGAACTTCTTGATATAAAGTTTCTACCCATTAATTCTTGCCCAACTCTCAAGTACTACAGATAATAAATCCAGATCCTTTTCTCTGTGATAGGATGATGTGACAGTATTAGAAGATGTTATCATCTTTCAAATTGGCAAGTTTGGGAACTGCTAAATAGATTTTTACATGTACACTTGGTGGCTTTTGCCCACTGTGAATACAGAGACCTACAGTATCACACACACGTAAACTTCCCCTCTGTGCACAGCCCAATATACTCCTGAGGACAATATGACCATACAACAGAATGCAATCAATGTTGCATGCTTCTGGGCAAAAATACCAAAACTAGGGTTTTATACGTTTTAAATAATATTTTTATGTTTGTATTTATACCTATGCATAAAACCTTAAAATGATATTTCTGACACAAATAAATAAATAATAAATCAAGAAGGAGGCTAGATCCAATTTATCAGATGCCATTCTGAAGCCTCGGTATCTTCATCCAGAGCATTCTTCATCCTTCATCTAGAGGATTCCCACAATAGTCTAATCTCTTTGCAAAAAGCAATAAGATTGTCTGGCACAACCTATTTTATAATAAACCCATATTGGCTTCCAGTAATCACCTTTTTCTTTCCTAAGTACTTGCAAACCCACTGCTTGGTTATCTTTTCTATGATTTTTCTAGGTATTGATGTCAAGCTGATTGGTCTGTTACCAGGGTCCATTTCCCCTCCCTTTTTAAAAACATATTGGAGCGACAATAGTTCTTCTTTACCCTTATGGCACTTCCCCTAGGCTCCAAGAATTCTAAAAGATTATAGCGAGTCAGTCGTCTGGGGAAGAAATGGGAGATCGAAGATGGCTTTGCAAAAAGCGGAGTCAACAACTGTTTGCCAAAAAGCTGATTTGTTCCTTAGATCCTCTCTGGAGAGAGGATGTCTAATTGTCCACACTGAGTTCCATATGATTGCTCATGAAGAACACTCAATTCATACTTCCTTTGCTTTTGGAAATTATCTATTAACTGTTTTAAAGAACTTTGAAAGAACTTTAAAATGACAAAACTGGAAACAATGATGCCTTTAATTCTTAATATAAGAAAATGAAATCGTACCTCTATAAGTTTAAGAATTCAAAATAAAGAAAGGTATTGGTTACAGAAAACTTTAAATGGATTAAAGGGCTCAGAAAATGTTGGAATATTTTATTTGGAATATTAATATTTTGAAATTAATCTTAAAGGATAAATGCATTTTCATGGAAAACAAAGACTGTTTTGATATTAGAGACATATTAAGATAAGTGATTTATAATCATGTTCAGAGATATTTTTGAGGAATGGCATTGTCATCTTAAATTAATAATATCAGCTGTGTTCTTATGAACAGTCTGTTCCCAGAAAAAGCTGTTATAGAAAGGGATATGGAACAAAAAAAATATCTGAAATGACTGTTTTGGAAAACAATATGAACAAGAATTTGTTTGGACTGGTAAGGCATTGTATATTGAATTTGCTTACAGTTAAGAGCTGAAATATGCTATGGTGAGTCTAATATTCTTATTTTAGGGTTCTGTTTGGACTTTTGCTGATACCTAGATTGCAAAAGATGTTGCTTATTGGACTTGTCTATAGTTAATAATTGAGCTATGGGATGAAGAGTTTTATATCTATTAATTAAGAGATAATGAAACTGGTTATATACAATAAAGGTACAAAGTTGTTTGTGTTTTTTTTCCTTCTTTTTTCCTCTTTTTCTAACTTTCTTGCATCTTTTATTTTCTCTATTTTTCTTTTTAGTTTGTATTATCTTTTACTATTGTAGTTAATTTTAATAAACTATTATTAAAAATATTATAATCTATTAATTCCCATCTATCAATTTCCTTAGTATATTGGGATGTAATCCATCTGATTCTGCAACCTGAATTGATCAAATAAACTAGGTGTTTTCTTATCATTGCCTGCATTTCTCTTCTGCCACTTTTGAGATATGGCTTCTTTGTTTTGTGAAAAGACAGGTGCAGAATAACAATTAATAGTTCCTCTTGTCCAGGGGTGAAATGCTCCTGGTTCGGATTGGATCGACTGATCCGGTAGCGATGGCGGCAGGTGGTTCGGAGAACCAGTAGCAAAAATCCCTGCAGTCACCCCTCATGCCCAGCTGAGCCACGCGATCATCAGAGACTTTTTTTTTACTTTTAAAAGGATTTTTTCTACAACCTCTTTAGCCAAAGAGGTTGCCTTTAAAAGCCTCTGGCGATCCCAGCTGAGTTGCCTGATCGTCAGAGGCTTCTAAAAGCATTTTTTTCTGCAACCTCTTCAGCCAAAGAGGTTGTAGAAAAAATGCTTTTAAAAGTAAAAAAAAAAAAGTTGGCCACGCCCACCCAGTCACATTACATTCCCCCCACCAAGCCACACCCACAGAACTGGTAGTAACAAATTTTAGATTTCACCCCTGCTTTTGTCCCCATTTTGTGACCTCCAACAACTGGGGCCATTTCTTGGACTTTTCTTTTATTCTTCATATACCCAAATAACACTGTTGTTGTTATTTTTGGCACTCACTGAAGATCTCAGCTCATTCTGAATTTTGACCTTCCTCGTTCCATTCTTACAGATTTGTGCTGATTTCTAATATTTTGCTTTTGATATTTGATATTAGAAATGTGTCCTTTTTTCTTTAGTTTATTAAAAAGTTTTTCACATAATCATAGTGGTCTCATTTCTCATTTTAATTTGTTTAATATTATTGTTTCGGCCTTTCTCAAGCTTCCTGATTTTCCTTTTAGGATTTTTATCCATGGAATTCTTCCTAATTTTCTCTTAGCTTATTGATGTCAGTTCTTTTGAAATGTAGAACAATATAGTGAATTCTAGGATCATACAGTTACTCTCTTTCACAATTTGTACAATTGCAGGAAATATTTTCTTACTATATCCAGCATAGTTGATCCACTAATATGCTGCTCCACTATTGCATGATGAAGGCTAATCCAATAGGCATTGCTTTAAAAATACATTGCATATCTCTGATCTAAAAACTTTTATACTTCACTGTTAACATTCCCTTTTTCCTAAGTCAGGATCTTCCTTCTACTTTCTGGCCTGATTATAAATTTGAGTGAGAATCAAATTACTTCTTGAATATCTTGGCATTAGAGGTACCGGAATATCTGTTCTTCCTTGTTTATTGATCTGGCACACTGCAGATTCTGGTTTTGGACAGCAGCACTGCACTGCAGAAGCAAGCACTGCACTGCTCATACTTCACCCATTTACTGGAAAATCATGAGGATGCTATGGAAAATTATACAAAGGAAGCCAAGTTTTTGCCGCAAAATAGGAGACAGCAAACTAAAATGTTGCAAACGATTAACTGAAAATCCAAGAACTCTGGTAGTGACCTAGATGGAGTAGAGAGAAAAATGGGAGGTGGCAGTAATGAGATCAAACTGACCATTCTGTATAAGATTTAAAGGAAAAAATAATAAAACAAGGGACAACAACCCAGCAGTTCCATTTCAATAAATTCATTTGTGTTTCCTTTAGGGGGGATAAATCTATGCTCCTCTCGCTTCCTCCAGACTCCCGCTGTTTCTCATCTGAGGTTTTTAAATGATTTACATCACCTAATGACAGAGAATGAGCCATGTGCCAGCTGAATTTGGAGAATTGTTTCTTAAACAAGTCTGAAATGGCTGTAAAGATTCATGAAAGCAAGCCTCCAGCATCCCCCAGCTATGATTATGTTGGAAAACATTCTGTACCTCTTACTACCAGAATCTTCATCTCGTACAAAATTAGCGCTGTGCTTGTTAATTGAATAATTAGTCAGGTGCATGCAGACATTGTCCTGTAAATAATTAAACAACAAGCAGATTATTAGACTAGAGAGATTTTAATCCCACTTATGTTCTAGTCTCAGGATTGGAGGGGCAGAGAATGGTGTGTGAAACACCCGTATTTTGTGGGAAGCTTTCCTTTCAGATGAGCAATAATTTATTTGATAATGGAATTTCAATAACATAAAAAATATTTTTAAAACATTTTGTAGCATGAGGCAATAAGCTGAAACTTTTGTGTTCTAAATTCCTTGATAAAAATAAATTATTTAAGAAAGCAACATGAGATTTGTATAATTATAGATCTGAAAGGAACCCATATCTACCTAAGCACTTTTGTGAGAAACTAAGATCACATCTAAAACAAATAAGAAATATATATTAAAGAAAAATATACTGGTTTAAAGGCTGATGACTATTCCATGGTCTGCACTAAAATGAATAAAGAAAGATAAAATACTTTATTCATTCTGCATGATTTTCCAAAAAATGGTGAATCACAGCTTTCAGCATCTTGGCCAATAATAAAGGACTTTGGGAGATGTAGTACAGGAACATCTGATTTATACATTCTGCAGCCTTACCTTGGTTATGGGATGTTAGTCCGTATCTCATAAAAACATCTATTAAAAAAACCCTGCAAGTTAAAAGTGTTTGGAGGCAGTGATTTGAAGTGGAGAAGTACAGACAAGAAAGGGTTAAATGCTTTCTCCCTTGCATTGCTTTTCTTTTCCAAACTGAATCTGCCAAGTATTTGTCTTTTACAAAAATCAATTCTGAGGCAGAGATAGTTATCTACGCTCAGAAGCAGAAAACGTAAAGTAAATTATAGGCCTTTACGTACACAATGGGTGTGCTAATTCAGTACTGGCACCACCATGGCATGTGACCATGACTTTGCAGACTTCTAGCTATTCAGTTGCTGTTGAAAAGAAAGACAACAACAATGCACTCCCCATCAATGGGAATTTCTAATTTGTTCCTTTTGTTGGCTCCTATGGCTTCCCCTGTCCTCATAAGACAGCTTGACAGTAATTTTCCCACTGTTTGTTTGCTGTTTTGAAGGGCAGCTTTGCTGTGCTCTTAAATGTTGGCTAATTAACATAATCATAATCATCTTGACCATGAAAAGAAATATTTCCAGGTAAAAGCAAGTTTGGAGGGAACCACCAAGTAGTAGACGTGTTCAATGCGTCTCCACTGGACAATAAAGCAAGCGCTTGCTATTCCAGGTGGGGAAGGTGAGGACAACAGAATCAGAAGCCTTTGCAAAGCAATAGCATACAAAATGGTGGGCACAGGCCCTGTCCCTTTTTAACCTGCATCACATGTACTGCACACATATGAAAGGGGCAGTTTCAATGATCCCATTGCACCTGACAATTTAACAAAAGGTGACACTTCCATGTTTGGATACTCCTTTACATAGTAGTGTGGGGAAAAAATGATAGTTTGCCGTGTGTTTTTGTGCGTGAAATCAGCAGATTTAATTTCACTGAAATTAGAGGAATATCTCAGTCATATTTAAAGGGACCATTGCCAACACTTGTCAATCCACCAGTGTGAGAAATATATCAGTATAATTCAGTAGTAAAGGTTCCTCTGTTCTAGTGACATTTAAATATTAATTTTGGTGAAATATTGAGACATCCCTCCCAAAAAAGTGGTGGGGCTCAAATTGAAATCCACTGATGTTTTAGTATGACTGCTTATGTCAACAGAATTCAGCCTTTTGACTCACCAAATTACTTTGTGATGGGTCTGAATACGTAGATGTTGCAAAACGTGCAAGTCCCTCCTCATAAACAAATACTCGTAGTGGATCACATGATGTCACCAACACATAAATCCGAAGATCAAATTTGAAACCATCAATAATAAATGGCTTGAAAAAAGAAAATTAGTTTTCAATTAAATATCTACAAATACAGTTTCATCTAGAAAAATCATACACTGGGCAATATACGTATTTCTGAGTTTTTGCTAACTGCTTATAGTCTAATAAAAATCAATTCAGACATACAGTAGTTTTTGATAAATGGAGGCCAAAAAGCTCTTTAATGTTTGAAATTACTAAGAATATATAGTACTCAATCTCATTCATGTAATGGGACTCATATAAGTATGTACTCAAAAAGTCAATGTAAGGCCATTCTCAATGAGTTCCTAAGCTATAAAATCTCCATCTGTTGATAATGGTTAAAGCTCTTTTAAATTTTTTCTACAGGTATAGCAAAATAAATTGGGGAGGGCTGTCATTGATTCATAGATCCAGATAGGCCTTATAAAGTCATCTAGGCAAACCTCTTGCTATACACAATCAACTTTAACTGCATACCCAACAGAGGGCTATCTAAACCAATTTTTTAAGAACTTGAGGAAGAGTGGCCATACATTCTTCTGAGTTAGGAGGATGATCCACAGCTATAATATTACATGTAGCCATTAATTTCAGAAACATTTGCAAGATTTTTCTTCTAATATCATATAATATCTTTCCCAATAGCGAATTGCCTTGGAGAAAAAGGAAATGGCATCAGATAGAAAAAAATAGCATGCTAGAAACAGAAATGAGTCTTCAGCTATTGTTAGCTTGGGTTCCACCCACTTATTTCAATTGACAATTAGATGCCCCCCGAGATTGTTTTAACATTCAGTTAAAACAGAAAGTTAACCACCCTTGCTCCAGTGAAGTTGCCATGGTTGATCTGCCTTTGTTAGAATGAAATTTCTTACAGTACTGTTTCCTTAAAGTCCATCTCCTGTATCTGAAGACCATTAAATTAAAATCTGCCCTATGGGTAACAGCAACAGATATTTGAATTGCATCTTTATGATCTCTCCAAGTGTACACTCCTCCAGGTCAAATATTCATTGCCATACCACAGTCTATACTGTGCTCAAATCATCCCCAACAATTCCTTGCCCCATTCTGCCTTTACTTCATAAAACTTCCTCAGGTTCCAAGGGCCATCAGAGTAACAAAGTGCTATCATCCTGACAGGTCAAAGAACCAGGCAGCTCATGAGGATTAGGTGCAGTGGTGAAATTTAAAATTTGTTACTACCGGTTCTGTGGGCATGGCTTGGTGGTGGTGGTGGTGGCGGTGTGTGTGTGTGTGTGTGTGTGTGTGTGTGTGTGTAATGTGACTGGGTGGGCGTGGCCAATATTATTTTTTTTACTTTTAAAACCATTTTTTCTACCTCTTCGGTGAAGAGGTTGTAAAAAAATGCTTTCAAAAGGCTCTGACGATCCCAGCTGAGTTGCCTGATCGGCAGAGGCTTTTTTTTCTTTTAAAAGCCTTTGACGATCCCATCTGAGCTGCGCGATCATCAGAGGCCTTTTTTTTTAACTTTTAAAAGCATTTTTTCGGCTTTTTTACTTTTAAAAGCCTCTGATGATTGTGCGGCTCAGCTGGGCATGGGGTGGGGAGGGCAGGGATTTTTGCTACTGGTTCTCCGAACCACCCGCCTCCATCGCTACCGGATCAGGCGATCTGGTCTGAACCAGGAGCATTTCATCCCTGGTTAAGTGTCAATTACAGTGAAGTTTCTCCTGCTTTTTCTTCATTCTGTGATGAAAGTTGTGGGAAGCAACAGGAAAATTCCAACCAATTCCAAATAAGCCTATTCCAACCATGACTGACTTGCACCAAAAATATCAAATAATACAAATTCAGCCATGGTTATTCTAGTTTGTAATCTACTACTGTGGTAGTTATACTTGATTATGAATTCAATCTAAAATCAATTTTCTAACAAACTCTAAATTTACTTTGTAATGCAGAATATTTCAATGATCTGCCAGTTAATTTAGATTGGAACTTTGTAATCAATGTCATGACTGACTTTTTCCAGGATTCTACGTCTCTCAACCTGTTGCCCAACTGGTTCACTTTAGCTATTTTCATTCTTGTGTCTCTAATCCCAGTAAGTTTCCCTACTTCTTCACCCACCTTCCCATGATTTCTGGATGCTTTCCCACAAACAGCTCTTCTCATTTCAAGATGGTCCTTTAGGAGCTCTCACACTTTAATCCATGTAATTCTCTCTTACGGAAAAGATTTACTGATCATCAATGGTTTTTGACACATTGATTTTATTTTTCAGTAATAGACTGCTTTTGAATATCTGCCAGTTTTAGTTAAAATGGCTAGAAAGACTCACAGCAATACAGGGAGCTTGTTTCAATACAAGAAGATCACCTTTGAGATATAGAGCTGGCAGATCATATCCTCCCCAGGTTTGATATCTTTTACAGTTTTTGTGATGTAAATGCCTTTGCCTTGACAACCAGAGTCTGGTTTACAGATGTAGGTTTTATGTTTTTTTGATCTCCCAAAGGCCTGCAATTCACCATAGCTGAGACCAATGAAAAGAAAAAGAAAAACATGCTGTTTAAAACATATACAGTAGTCCAAGAACACTCCAAACTGCTAGCCTAAAACTTTAGACATCTTGATAGGAAATTATGGGAACTGAAATCCAGTATGGGATAATATTCAGTTGGGAAGGCTGCTTTTCAAAGTCAGACCCATGGGGAGAGGAGAGACAGAATTTTCAGTAATAATTAGGGCCCCTAGTAGAGTGGTTTGAATTTTAAGAGAGACTTCTATACTTTTTTTATAAAACTATTTAGGCCAAATTTATCTGCCCATGTTCATCTTCTAAACTTTTATAATGAAAAAGAGAAACTAAATAAGAAAAAAAATAGGAGATGAGTTTTATAAAGACTCACTCAGCAGGAAGACACCAAGTCTTGGGAAAGAAGTTAAATTCCTTGGGGTAAAGCTTTAACATTCTGCTCATATTCCTGGCTAGAAGGTCCTTCCTACAGATTTCTGTCATTCCAGGGAAATGATTTATTTTCTAAAAATGGGATCAAAGGTAAATACTCAGTACAACCCAAACCTTCACATCTTTTTTCACAAATAAAAACATAGATTCTTTACCTCCATCTCAGGGTATTAGTAAATACCTGATAACTTTTCATCTCCATTACCCGATCCAGAGAGACAGAATAATCTGTCCAATACAAGGTCCAGTCATCCATCTCGGTTGCTTCCCGAAGCCCACACATTTTGGCAGCCCGACGTACTGTGTGATAGGAAGAGAGACAGAATCACATCAGTTTCGTATAGAAATATTAGGGAGAAGAAATGAAAGAACAAGTTCCATTCAGAGGGTACATCATAACTTAATTACAATAGCTAAACTATGTATTTTAATTTCAAGGAAAAATATACCCGATTATTGTTGGTTTAACATGAATTTGTGCCAAACTCCAGTTGGTGAGCTTGTTAGACTTCCTCTACACACTTATCTTTAAATTGCTAGTCTTACATTGGACAATATGAGACAGCTTTAGAAAATACATAAATTTAGGAATTATAAGAAAGAAAAAAATGAGGTGAATGTGTGAATACTGAAGATGAATATTAGATTCCAAACAATACTTTCAGTTGTTAAGTGTAAATATCTTTTTTACTTTTTCAAACAAATGCTTGAAAAAAGCTAAAAATTTCATTAATTTGGAAGTGCTTTCTAATCAAAATTGTGGGCTTTTTCCTCACTGAACCAACTGAGAAATATATTCAGCCTCATAATTATAGATTATACTTACCACTCTCATATTTACAGTTGGTCAGATTTATCACTGGTCATCTGGAAAAGATAAAAAGAAGAAAAAAGACAGAGGCAGACAAGCAAAACCAATGCACAACTTACTGCAAAGTATTTAAGAACCTTCTGGATCCTCCATCTCCAGTCCCAAAGTTGCTTTTCAAAAGGCACCTGGACTTTCTTGTTTTTTTCCTTGAAAACATTTTGCTTCTCATCCAAGAAGCGTCTTCAGTTCTGACTGAATGGTAAGGAATGGACCTGGATGACTGAGAGTCTCCATAGACACTGGGATCAAGTACTATTGTAGAAAACTAAGTGAACTAAGAAAACTAAGCTCAATGAAATCACACTTTGGTTAAGGATTTCCAGAAGGACTGGATTTCAGCTTATAATGCAACCTTAACAAAATAATTACCAAATCAGTTTAATTATCACCTAATGTATGAATCATTAAGCTTTTTAAAATTGTACTTAGAAGAGGGCTAATATACCTTCCCAAGCCTATACTCAGAAATATAAAGATGAGGTAAAATATTTGTAAGAGGGAACCAATAGGGAGATGTAAGAGTTACAATGAACCGTAATCGGAATTTGTTCTGATTCTTTAGCAGGAATGTATCATTTAAACCTGAATCACAATACATCATAATAGAATTTGGAAAAAATAACCAAAATTCCATTCTAACCAACACAAATCAAACCAAACACTAAATCAGCATTTGGATATGAATCTTGCCATGCTTTATGCAAATATACAGATTTTATCTTCGCTTTATGTTGTATAGTAGTCCAGGAAAGGCCTCACAAGTCTGATATTTTAGTAAGTGTAGCATGTTCAGGATGTTTAAAACCAAAGTAATTAATTAAACGTTTTCAAGACTGAGAACATTGATCTTGCTCTTAAAAAAAGATTGTCTTTTGTCCCATGATTCTGCATTCTTACACAAGTAGAGCATCACTTGGTTCCCTTATCATCTACTGTATAATGTTTTACTTTCAAATATGTGTGCTTGTGAATCAGCAAGAGGAAAAATGAATGTCAGAGTCTCATACCTTTAAATGAGGGATCAGACTACAAACAGTATGCTTCATTGGACAGAGAGAGAGAGACCTAAAAACTTGCTTGGCCTGTAAAGGTATGCAGCAGGATTGTCAACTGTCAATCCCTGGCAGAACAGAAATGCTGTTTTACATAGAGAATAGCCTGTATTTGTTTTATATTTTTTAAAATGATGAAAAAAGCTAAATTGTTATTATGCTATACAGAAGGCTCAAGAATCAAAAGAAGGTGCTAGAACAAAGTGACAGGAGAAGGCTGTAGTATTCATATTCTGCTTGCAATCTAGCAGAAGGTGTTTGTCTGAATCTTACTTAGATTAAATTCTTAAATTCAATTGCCAAGAATCTCAGAGGGAAGTCCTGTAAACTTAGTGATTCAATTCACACATGGTATCAGTCAAGTGGTGAAATGTAAAAGTTGTTATTACCGGTTCTGTGGCCATGGCTTGGTGGTGGTGGTGGGGTAATGTGACTGGGTGGGTGTGGCCAACTTAAAAAAAAAAAACTTTTAAAAGCATTTTTTCGGCTGAAGAGGTTGTAAAAAAATGCTTTTAAAAGGCCCTGACAATCCCAGTTGAGTTGCCTGATCGTCAGAGGCTTTTTTTTTTTTACTTTTAAAAGCATTTGTAGAAAAAATGCTTTTAAAAGGGAAAAAAAAAGCCTCTGATGATCGCGCGGCTCAGCTGGGCATGGAGGGTGGCAGGGATTTCTGCTACCGGTTCTACGAACCACCCACCATCGCTACCGGATCGGGCGATCTGGTCCAAACCGGGAGCATTTCACCCCTGTATCAATCATGCATGTTCAACGGAAGTTTGTTCAGTGAAGAAGAATTGGTTATGCTAAGCCAAAATTAAACAGGCCACACACTGTTAGTGTGTGACCAAGCAGCTATCTTTCATCCTTTTTATTTTAGAGTAAAAATGAAAGGGAGGGGGGCATTTAGGATTTAATGAGATATATGTCATTTGGAAACACTGAGAGAACATTGGAGTGTGAAAGGAAAGTTAGAAATTATTTATTTATATATAAAATTTAGTAACCGCCCACCTTCAGAGTAAAATGTAAGTTATTTCACCTTTAAAGCGCTCCATAGTTTACGACCTGGATACCTACGAGACCGTCTTTTGCCACCAATAGCCTCCCACTGACCAGTTCATTCTCACAGGGAGGAACTACTCAGGATACCGTCAGTCAAATTATGCCGTCTGGCGACTCCCAGGGGGATGGCCTTCTCTGTGAGGGCTACAACCCTTTGGAATGAACTGCCCCGAAATACGAAATATCCCTGATCTCCATGCTTTCCGCCGTGCCCTCAAAACCCTGATGTTCCAACAGGCGGGGCTAAACATATGAACATGTGAATGTTTTTAAAATGTTATCTAATTTTAGGTTCTATTTAATTGGGCCAAACTATGTTATAATAATAATTTTAATTAGCAATTTTATGATGTTTGTGTATCTATATTTTTCTTGACTGTATACCGCCTTGAGTCCTACGGGAGAAAGGCGGTATAGAAATATAATAAATAAATAAATAAATTTAGTTCAACAATTTTCTTTCTCAATGCTTATTCACTATTTTTATCCCCTTTTAGTAAATAAAACCAGACTCGGTAAGCTTTCAGTGGTTATTTCTAACCTCTTTTTCTTCCTTTTTTTCTTGACAATAGCATTGGAACACGAATCATTTTTGCTGTTCTCTTCACACATCACCGTTTCCTGGTCAGTGGCATCCAGTACACTTTCCTCCATTTCCAGTCCACCTGGAAAGAAGTCAAGTTCAGACACATGCTTCTCACCCAACTCTTCAAACTCTTGTCTCTCTTTGTGAAATATATATTTTTGTCTCTCATCTGCTATCCTCATTCTGTCAGAAAAAGAAAGCAAATTTCATCTATCATTTGTGAATATTAATATACACCAATTTGTGAGTCTGAGCATTTATTTACTAAATAACTTAGAAAAGGAAATAACTTGCACTCCCTCTTTGCTACAGTTATTAATTGGATCAATTTCTCCAAGTATATTTTTGTTAGAAGGGCTGCCACCTTTGCTAAAGGAAAAAACTTTTTGATTTTCAATCGCTTTATTAATTAACCTCTGTTTATTATGAATTTAACCGATTGTGTACATCCAAGTTTTAAGCATCTATTTCAATACAGCTTCTTTTGCAGCTTAAAGTAAAGGTTCCCCTCGCACATATGTGCAAATCGTTCCCGACTCTAGGGGGCGGTGCTCATGTCCATTTCCAAGCCCAACAGCCAGCGCTGTCCAAAGACGTTTCCGTGGCCATGTGGCCGGCATGACTAAACACCAAAAGCGCATGGAACGTTGTTACCTTCCCAACAAAGGTGGTCCCTATTTTTTCTACTTACATTTTTTATGTGCTTTCGAACTGCTAGGTTGGCAGAACCTGGGACAAGTAACGAGAGCTCACCCCGTTATGTGGCACTAGGGATTCGAACCGCTGAACTGCCGACCTTTCGATCGACAAGCTCAACATCTTAGCCACTGATCCACCGCATCCCTTTAAATTTTGGAATACAATGCTATACCCCAAAAGAACATCCTCCTTTATTGAATACCATCTTACTGCTGATAAGCAGAATAAGAGAACATTATTTGAAACTAGAATCTAAAAGGCTCAGGCTGTAAGTAAGTATGCAGAGTTCAAGGGAAAGTTACGATACAAGAAATCTTTATATGATTTCTTCTTTATATGAAATTGTTAACCTCACAAAAGGGTTAACATCTATTAAAGCCCATCAAATATATTATGTCATGCTACATAAAGTTAGACCCTTCTGAATAAAAAAAAAATAGGATGCAAATTAGTTAACACTAACTTTCTAATAAATATTTGAATAATAAAATTGCTGGAAAAAACCCAGAGAAAAATAAACATAATAAATATACGTACGTACAATATCACCATAAAATGTATGTGTGTCTGCATGTATATCTTACTGCATATAGTAAGTATATTGTTAAAGAATAACTGAAGTGCTACATTAATTTGGATTTCCAAAAGCTTTAACATTTTTAACACCTAAGAATGTATAATTCTATTTATTTTTAAAAAGAGAAAAAATACATTTTATTTAGTTCTGGGGCTTTCTTTAGTATATTTAAAACTAACCTGATTTTCTGGCTCCAATCCTTAGAATGATTTTTAGACTCTTCCCAGATCTGTTCATAATGGAAGGAGTACGTTGCGCTTGTCATCTTGATGTCTCTAAGCAAAATAAAAATCAAACACAGGGCAGTGCAGTGCAATCTGATAAGATGGCAAACTATACTTAAAATACTTGATGTGTTTAACTGTAGATTATAATCACAGCAGAGTCTTGAATAAATCAGAAGTTACTTCGGAGTGGTCTGTTATGGCAATGAATCAGTCCTTCCGTCACTAGGGAATGGTTTGTTTGTTTCATTCACAGTTGTTTGAGCATGTCTTTCTATGTATATGTACACAATTGCAAATGATAAAACTGTAGAGAGATTTTTTAAACCGTGACTCTCGAAGTATATTATTCTTTAGTAGAAATATGTTTTTAATTTAAAAATTAGGTGTATTCATCATTTTCTGTAGTGGGATTTCTACAAATGCTGCTATATTATAAAAATAAATGCATGAAACAGTTAAAATAACAATGAAAAAATTCTACACATTCAACATTCATTAATACAATACAACTCAAAACAATATAACTCAAAATATGGCATTCAACGAATTTTCTTTTGAAAAAGAGTGATTTTGGTTCTCATTTTCACATATATATATGGCAACAGCAAAAAAGCATAATGGGATTTGGGATGATTAAACTGTTCATTTTTCTCTCATATATTGTGCCATTTCCTAGTAGTTTCCATTTAGCTGATTACACACCGGCAAATAAAAATAATTTTGGATAATTGCTGTAACCAAGTTTACATTGGCACATTAAAGGCAAAACATGGCACATTGAAAGTTTCACTAGCAGAGCTCAGGTAAGATGGGACACATAAGAAGCTCTCATCTACAAGACAAATTTAGGTTTTTGAGAAGGCTGTGGAATTTGTTAGAGAGCCCTACCATAGATGGACTACCTGGTCTAATGCCAGTTAAATTTTATTTGTGGATGTCTTCTAACAAGATCAGGATAGAGGAAATGTGACTCGCCTAGTATTGCTTGCCCTCTTTGCAGCCATTGTCACCATTAGATCTGCTAGTATAGATTCTTTTGGTATCTCTTTTCTCAGAATGTGTGATCAAATGTGCGCCTGCATCAAGAGAGGGGGAGGATTTGGTCCCTTCAGAGCTTTCCCAGAAAAAGACTGCTGTCCCGAGCTGGATGGGGGAAAAGGGAAATGGTTCAGTGTAACCACACCCTAGAACAGGGGTCTGCAACATTAACTGCTCAAAGAGCCATGTAGACCCATTTCCCACAGAAAAAAAAACACTGGGAGCCACAAAATCTGGGTGGGCGTGGCCAACTCAATGTCATTCACTTCCACCAGTCACATAACCCCCCTAGCCACCCCTACCCAGCAGGTCATTAGGGCAGAGAACCAGTTGTTAAAAAACACCGGGAAGCACAAAATCCTTTTGACATCTCTCCCTCTCTCCCCCCTCCCTCTCTCCCCCCCTCCCTCTCTCTGTCTCTTTCTCTGTAGCCCCTCTCTCTAAATCTCTCTGTCTCTGCCCTGGCTGCTTCTCCATCCCCCACCATCGCCTTTACCTTTTCAGGCCAGGCGTGGAGTAACTGGGAGGGGAGGGCAAGGGGCGGGGACAGCCCATGGTGAGATCACCTGACAGGGAGCCACAGCAGAGGGCCCAAAGAGCCGCATGCAGCTCTGGAGCCGCAGGTTGCTGACCCCTGCCCTAGAATCTCTCAGGAAATATCTGATAGCTTAGAAAGTTGGGCAAGATTCTACTAGGTGTAAGCAAATAAAGTACTGGACTCAATTAGATCTCACTGTCTAGTCTCTGGGCTTGGGCCTAACACCAGTCTTCCCCCTCTGCAGCTGCAGGTGCACATTCCATAACAGAATGTCATCAACAGTTTCCTGCCTTCTTCTGTATAACAACATTCTCTAAGAAATTTGAATGGTCCTCCCTATTTTTTTAGGTGTTCCGAAAGTCCTTTGTTTCCTTGAACATTTGGATATCTGTACAATGTAACTGATGTTCTGGGTATGTATGTATGTTGTATACTGTATGTATACTGTATGTGTTTGAGTGATATGTGTGTGTGTGTGTATCTCTATGTTTGTGTATGTGTGTGTTTGTGTTATGTTGATTTTTAATGTAATATTTTTAAATATAATTATTCAGAAATGCATGCGGCTGGACAACAAATAGTATATAAGCCTAGTAAATGCATAATAAATACATTCTATTCCTTTAACAAAATAAGCCAAAGTTGTTCATACACAAGTTTTAAAGTGAAGTATGCCTATTGTACAAAATCTAATATTTAATTTCACTAGTTTAATGAAAAAAAATATTACCACATTGATTTGGGAAATAATAAAAGGATTTAATAAAAGGGCCTGGTGGCTCAGCAGACTAAAAGCATTGATTAACACCAGCTGTCTGCAATTACTGTAAGTTCGAATCTCACCAGGCTCAAGGTTGACTCAGCCTTCCATCCTTTCGAAGGTAGGTAAAATGAGGACCCAGTTTGTGGAGGTAATAAGCTGACTTTGTATAAATATACAAAAGTATGAAGGCTATTGCTTAACGCATTGTAAACCGCCCTGAGTCTCCGGAGAAGGGTGGCATATAAATCATTTAAAAAAAAAAACAACTTTTCATGAGGTATCATCCATGTGCAATTGCCAAAAAAACCACCAAAACCTAGAATGGTTTCCCCAGCTACTTTACATTTATAGATTTCCCCATACATTCACAGAACTTAAAAGTAATTATTTAAAATATAGTTAACTATAGTTACCCGTACAATTAAATAAATGATTTCATGACAGCAACAATAGTAATAATGTTCCTTCGGGATAAAGCAGTAATTACATCAGCCACCTCTTTTTTTCTGTGGCTAATGAGTTTTTCTTATGTCCTGCTTTTCAAAAAAAAAAGGAAGAGTTACTGTAATTAACTGAGTTTAAGAAAAGTGATGCTGAATGTGAATAGATTTAGGAAATTAAAAAGAATATTTTAAAAGGTTATGAAACTATCTTTGGAAAAAAGAATGAACACGAGTTGGTAATATGAACAGAATAAACAATATAAGGGGAGATTTAATCCAGGTTGCTAAAGAGCTTTGAAGAGTAGTGTTTACACAATAAGCTTTGAGTAACTGAAATATGGCTTATTGAATTAATCATTATTGCATAATGTCTCAAATCATAAACCAACCATGTGAGGAGTCTCTGTGTAGGCTAAACTAAAATGTGTTTTGCAAAGTTACAACTCAATGTGAGCCTGCTGAAGAATACAATTTCATCCCAAGTAAAAAGAAAATATGTGAAATAGGGACAGAAAAGGTGGCATTATTTGCTGTATGTAGAAAACTGTATGAAGGGAATGTGCCTTGTTTTAAGAAGATGCCAAATAAATATAAGCAAAGACCAAACTTTCTTGGTAGGCAGTAAGTAATAACATTGCAGAATCCTTTGCTTTCGGGATTGCAGAGTGTGGAAATAGAGAAGAAAATGGGGAGAAAGCTTAGACCTGCATTGCCTCTATTCCTCTGCACTCTGGGAAGGGAGAAACCATTTTTCATTACTTCCAGCCAGTTTAGCCAAAAATCGCATTATCTGAAAAGAGTGAGCATTTGTGTTATCCGAGCCAAGCGGGGGGAACGTTTACTACTGTTTGGAGAGCGTGAGAAACGAATGAACTCACTGACGAGTAGGTATGCGTAGTACGGACTTCTTATTTAGCACTTCGTGAATGCATATCTGATATTCATTGCAACCTAAGCCAGGGTCTGTGAGAGCAAACAAAGCAGCCAACATCCATAACTGCACGCCCTCCCGCCAATTAAAAGACGCCAAAAGGTTGGTGGGTTTTGGGGGCGGACGGAATGCAAAGGGTCTGGCTCCTTAAAGGGGCGTGGCCTCTAGCCCCACTTTTGTATCACCCTTTTTCTATGCATCCCTCTTTCACCTTTCCCGCATTCTCAGCCCAATTTGCACCGATCCCAGCCGTAAGCAATCGAATGTATTACTTGTCGCCTGCTGCAAGTCAATCGGAAGATTAACTGAATCCGAGACCCGAAAAACTCCTTCTGCTTAAATTCATTGGAAAGGAACAAAACATCCCGCTTTCTCATTGGTCCAAATTAAATCCCGGGATGCCTTTCTTTCTTTGTTTTAATTAGGTGACATCAAAGAGGAAATGTGGACGTGGAGAGAAAGGCTGGAGCAGAGATGGTTGTCATGGAGAAGATTCGAACAGCTGCCGGGAATACAAATCCCGAGAGCAAACGCGGCGGCTGCGCGCGCATTCTATTCCTCGTTTTTCTCTTTCCCATCGTTCCCCTAATGATTCAAACGCCCGATTCCAATTCTGTACATGCGTACTTGTAGTTCCAAACGAATGTTCTCACGTGTTTTCTCCTTACTCATCCTCCCTGTGACTAGTAGTTGCTTTCTCCTTTCCTTTTAACTAATCACAGTTGGAAATGTAACAAATCATGGCTACCAGGGAATTGGCTAATTTGAATATTTGTAACTTACCAACCTTTTTCCCTCCTCGGGGACAAGAATTAATTATGATCTGCTGTTGCCATAGATTGGTCTATAGTAATTTTATAGAAGCTATGATGGTCTCATGATTCTTCCGATAGTTAGTCTAACAAACCAAATGCTGGTTTTTTAAAACCCTTTATGGGCTAGCTAGGAGGTGCTCAGTAATATTTTTCTTTTCTCTCAATTGCCCATGATACACATAGCAGGAATGCTAAATACTCTTATTATGCATGAAAAATGAGCAATCGAATAGTTCTTAACATCAGATCAATTATTTCTAAAAAACACACGCGATTGGGAGATGTCAAGAATCAGCATTGTGGTTTAAATGGCTTGAATAAATGTTGCCGGTTTCACTTGTTCTCTGCTTATTTTGCCATTTGTTTAAAAAAATTAAAGCTGGACACTAATACTTAAAATCAAATTGTAATGCATTATTGAATCAACTTCACAGATATTTCTATGTATTTTTTAAAAAGTCTTACTTTTCACAATGAAGCAGGCAGTGTCCAACATTTTAAAAATCTCTATAGTAGTTTTTTTAAAAAATAGTTTTAAAAAAGATTTTACTTTATAAACTTACTTGGAAGTAAATCTCATTGAAATTCAGATTAATTCTAAATAGGAATATTTTACTATTGATACAACCCATAATTTAAGATATAGCACAATTCAAATTTATTATAAATCTACATTTCTATATCATTTTTGTATCTGTATTAGATACAATCAGATATTGTATCCTAATGCTTTTCCTTATTTAATCAAAATTGGCTCATTTATATGCAGTAGATAACTATGATACTGATCTTTAAAGAAATAAGTTTGCAAGAGTATAAAAATCTTCAGGAAGAAAAAGAAACCTCACCAAATGGAACTCCCACCCTTCAGATAACAATAATATACCATAAAATCTCTCTGTACATATGGGTACATATACTCTAATGTAAAGTTATGAAAAGTATCAAATTGCCTAAGTATTTCCTGAATATGTGTTAATAATAACAATGAAGCAGTTTTATTAATAAAGTCTAAGCAGCAATTCATAACATCATTATAACATGGCTAGGCTTTATCTACCAACAGTTGTGTCAAATAGGTACTCTTCAAAACTTCCAGCATGTCAATTGCCAACAAGATAGTATTGTAATAATACTGTAATACACCACTCCCCCTAGCGTGCAGCCAATGAAATAAAGGCTGGCTGGATATAAGATTGCAAACATTTCCCCTCTGTTTCATACCTTGCTTACGCTTGCCATGGGGCTTTTACTCAGCCGAATTTTCGATTCTTTCTATGGAGTGGAGGCTCGTATTCTTCTCCTGGGCTTGGATGCTGCTGGAAAAACAACTCTTCTCTACAGGCTGAAGCTGAATGAAGAAACATTCACCATCCCCACTGTGGGTTTTAATGTGGAGACGGTTCAATCTTTCAGCAATGTGACTTTCACCATGTGGGATGTTGGTGGACAAGAGCGCATCCGGGCTCTATGGAAACACTACCATACCAATACAGATGGGCTGATTTTCATGGTGGACAGTATGGACTATTATCGTTTTGAAGAAGCCAGGATGGAGTTGGAGTCATTACTGGAGGCTGATGATTTGCGAGGGGTGCCTTTGATGCTGCTAGCCAACAAACAAGATTTGCCTGAAGCACGACCTTCCATGGAAGTTGCAGAAAGGATGGGAGTGAGGAAAATATCTGGACGCAAATGGCGTATTCAGGGTTGCTCTGCTGTAAGTGGTGTGGGGATCCCTGAGGCTATGGAAAAACTATCTGAGATGGTCAAGGCATATCGCAAAACTAAGAGGTCCTTCTGAGTTCAACATATGAAGAACACAAGGCTTTCTCAACTTCTTTCTATGTGCAGCAGAGACTTGAAAAAAACCTCTTGAATCCCATTTACTCCTGATTCTCTTCATGGACCGTATGAAAAAACATTCTTGAACATTGAAACTGCTCTTCGAATATAGAGTACGCTATAAAGCTCTGTTGGACTAAATACCAATTGGACTTTTAAAAAATGCAGTTTGCCATCTTCATCCTCATACTGAACCAAGTTGAGAATTCCAAGACTTGAATAAATGAGACTTTAGTATCAACATTGGAGTTTTTTTAAAAGAACAAGCTTATTTTGAATCATTAACGTGTTAATTCTTCTGCTGTGTTGAGATAATTCTATTTGTATTAAGAATGTTGATGCCTTGCTTCATACCATATAAAACTTTATGTAACAATAAATAGATTGCATGTTAAAACTGGTAATTCTTCTTTGGTGATTGGGTAAAATGTATCATTTATTCTCCACTTTTCTTAAATACTGAAATATTCCAAGCACAGCACTAAACTTTGTCTTGGGGGCGGGGAAACTTGCCACTCATTTTATGTTCCTTTGGTCTTAAGCATTTTACTGCTCTTAGTTCATGTGTTTATGGAAGATGCTGGTTATTTTGAAGGGGAGAGGGTTATCGTTTCCCTGATAAAAGTTCATAAATCTTTTAGCTTTATTCTTTAAAGCACACACACACCCCTTTTAGGCTTCTATGTGAGCCTAAAAGTATCATTACTTTAAGAATTGCATTAGCTTTATCTCATGGGTTCCTTAAAAGATCAGCATTTTTTTCAAGACCATATGGAAACCTGAAAAGTTAATTAGGAATGAGGTTCTGCATTTGTGCAAGGTCCAAAGGCTTTCCCTTAAATATTTTTGAAGTGTGCGTAGCCCTAATAAACAATATATATTAAAAAGACTGATGCTGGCTGATGAACACTGGCTATAACAGACCTATTTCAGTTTAGAAGCCTTGCTGACTTTATATAACCTTTTGCTAAGTTGCATACCTTTTTCAACGTGTTCTTAAATTGAAGTTCAATGCCTTCATTACTCTTCCTCAAAACAAGTGTTAAAAGAAAGCACCAGAAGGTTGAAATAGTAAGAGAAGTTGCAGAACCTGGAGGCAAAGTTAAAAGAGGGATTAGCCTAGAATGCTAGATAGGCTCTAGCAAAATTAGTATAACCCCCTTTAATCATCGGCTCTATCAGGTTAGTTAGAAAATTCTGTCTAGCTATGATTAACTTAGTTTAATTGGACCTTCATGTAGACCTGATCTTTCACACATCTTTCTGGTGCAAGGCATTAGTGATCAATTATAAAGTTAGTTACTTTTTAATACTTTCATTGTAGTCCATACTACTCCAGTTCTAAAAGTCACAGAGCATCAGAAAGAAATCTAGATGTGTAGGAAGTTGCTAGGTATTATTAAAACAGCTGGATTTATGTCTGATGAATTTCTTCTGTATATGGAATTTGGGGAACCATTATCTTTCTTGTTGAGAGGCACCTGGGATGCATTCCTGTATCAAGTGATGGGGAGAATTTACATTTGTTGATTGTTTGCCTGGACGTATGGCTCTAAAGTTCCAAAGTAAGCCTGAAAAGGTAAGGCAAAATGCAAGTAGGCAGGTAAGTATGATTGGTAACACCATCATAGAACGGTGACCGGATCAAGTTTTTGCAGTTTACAGAGATGCTGAATTATTTATATTATAGGGAACTGCAGTTAGTTGGATTGCCTCAAAATGATGATAGACATGCATTGTGGTTTGATGCAAACATCCTGACATTTAACAAAAATGTTTAAGGGGACCATGATACATGTTTCATCATTCATCTCTCTTGTAAAACCTATACAATTTCCTGGTTTGTTTGAAGCATAGATAGAGATTGTGAGTCTTTAATGTCAACTATTAACTAAGCTTTTTAAATTAATATGCAAAATTTTATAAGTTCAATAGAGCTTGAATGAATTTGTTTGAGTTCAGTATGAGCAAGTAACATACCATTTTTGAAAGAGTACTTGCATTTGGGAATGTAGGTTCACTGGTCCTGCCAAAATAGGCAAACATTTTTATAGAATACTGTAGCTCCCACGAGACAAGATGAGCTGAAATGTAATTTCTTTTATAACTAATCTTCTGCTTGCTTTCTTCTACATACCAAAGATAAAAATGATCAATTTAGTTAGTTCCCTAAGCCAACCCTTTTCCCCAGATCAAATTTCATGTTTACTTAACATATTGCCATCAAACAGATCAGATTGATTCTTCGGGCTTTTAGCTTAAAGATTCATAAAAGACAAGGATGGCCGCTGTTCATTTTCAGACTTTTAACTGAAAGATCCATGAAAGAGAAAGATGGTAACTGTTCATTTTTGACCCACCACTTTTTATTTAATAATTCCAGGATGTTGGCTTATATCAGCAAATAAAGTTATCCCAAGAATATACAATGATTTTTGGCATAGCAGATCAACAGAACTTCTCCATGGTTGTGCATTTTTCTTGCTTTACATAACTGACATCCAGAAGGGGGCGAAAAAGTTTCATTTCTGCAGGCTTAGAACAAAAAGTTATTTCTGTTTTGTTTTTGCAACTATTGAACGTACGCTGCTTGTAGTGACTGCTACACATACTGTTTAAATTTGCACACACACTTAGCATACTTCTTTCACATGTATCATGGCTAGTTAGTGTGATTTAGTATATTGTGTGAACCCGGACTATTTAATTAATTTACAATTCACTACATTATTATGGTTTTGGCAACCAAATTAAAGATGTGGTGTGAACTCAGCCATTCCCTTTGAAAAAAGAGTATCTTAAAACAACCTGTTCCATAGTTAAACGTAATTGTTGCCTCATTAAAATAATTCAAAACCCCATTGTTATGTATAACTATAATTAAATGTCAATTTATTAAATGGAAGCATCAACTGGAGGTATTAAATATTTCTAAATTAGATTTTTTTTAGTGTTTTTTGAGTTTCTAACCTTTGGAAGTTACTCTGCCAATGGACAAGGATACGTGGTGGGTTGCCCCTAGTTTGCACCTGTTCTATAGAACCGGTAGTAAAACTGGCAGGAGGCTCTGCCCACCAACCCCGATGTCATCAAAACGGTTCTGCGCTTGCACAGAAGAGCGTGTGCGCGAGCAAAGCGAGTGTGCACAAGTGGCCCCGCTGCAAACCAGTAGTAAAGGTAAGTAGAACCCAACCCTGGATACAACCCATCATTGTTATCTATCTGTAACAAAAATCAGGTAATGGCGCAGACACTATGAATTAATAGTGGGAGAAGGAAGGCATGCAGCCAGCTGCAAACTTCTCCTTCCTATAGGTTTCTCTCCTCTTTGCAAAAGCATTCAGCCAAAGATAAATCTCACATTCCTGCAGGCCCCTCTCCTCTTTGCAAAACTGTTTTTGCAAAGAGCAGAGGGGCGGGAATCAGTGGTGAAATCTGAACCGATTTGCCACCGGTTCGCTGGCCGCGCACGCACATGCGTGCTGTATGCCAAACATGGGCTGTGTGCACATGCGCAGTGCAAACCAAAAGGAGGCTTGGGAAGATAAGTAGAACAGTGAGGGAGGGATCAGCTGTGCCGCGTGATATTGATTCACTAGAAAGCAGGATTTCCTGCTTTCTAGCAATTTTCAATCATGCAGCACAGCTGATCATTGGAAATACCGATTCAGAGGAACCTGTAGCTTTTTTTATTACCGGTTCACCTGAACTGGTAGTTTTTATCACTGCTGGTTCGCCTGAATCGGTGCGAACCAGTAGCATTTCATCACTGGCGTGAATGCAGGAATGTCCAAACTATTCTCCTTTCCTATTCCGACATCTTGAGCTCGGGAGATCTTTGAAAGATAAGAGCAATCAGTGACGGGTTGATGCGGAGAAGACCCAAGCAGCTGTGGGGACCCCAAAGTGTGAGAAGTGGAGCATGGAATATTTCAGTGGGTGGGGAGAGGACTTGGGTGACCAGAAGCAGGTGGTCTTGTTCCTGCACTAGGCTCCCCTGGTTTTCCCCATTCCTGAGGTACCTCTTAAAGACATATTTGGGGGGAGCAGGGATGAGGGCTCATTTACTTAATGTGATTCACTTAATGTCCTCTTGACTTATGATGGTAATGGACAGCTCCATTACAGTTGTAACTCGAGAACTATCTCTATTCTTTTTGATAGGGAGAATGGTATATGACAACCCTGCAGACTAGTATCATTCGGTCTCCTGGTATGTTAAGATCCACAGCTTCTGGTACTATGTGATTTTTGGGTGCGGGTAGATTATAAAAGTAATAAATCATTTTCAAATTATCCCATATCTCAGCAATCTCAAAATATAAAATGATAAATATTATTTTATACTTTTGAGGTTTCAGGTGGGAATAAGTACAGTATATAAACATCAGTTTGTTGTAGTGGTGAAGATGCTGGCCTAGAAACCAGGAGACTTGTGAGTTCTAGCCCTGCCTTAGACATGAAAGCCATCTGTGTAACTTTGGGCCAGTCATTCTCTCCTAGCCCAATCTACCTTGCAGGATCGTTGTTAGGAGGAAAATAAGAGGAGAGATATGATTTATGTAGGTAAACCACCTTGAGATATTAATAAAGTAACAAAGATGGGATATGTGTGTGTATAATGCAAAATTAGGGGCATGGTGGCTCAGTGGCTAAGATGCTGAGCTCGTCAATCGAAAGGTTAACAGTTCAGTGATTCAAACCCCTAGTGCTGCGTAATGGAGTGAGCTCCCGTTACTTGTCCCATCTTCTGCCAATCTAGCAGTTCAAAAGCACATAAAAAATGCAAGTAGTAAAATAGGGACCACTTTTGGTGGGAAGGTAACAACGTTCTGTGCAACTTTGGCATTTAGTCATACTGGTCACATGACCACGGAGATGTCTTCGGACAGCTCTGGCCCTTCAGCTTTGAAATGGAGATGAGCACCGCCCCCTACAGTCAGGAACGATTAGCACATATGTGTGAGGGGAACCTTGACTTTTTAGTGCAAAATTTGACAATTTGTGAGTTTTCCTGCATTTTTAAAGCTGTATTTTAAATCATGGGAACAGCATAGAGATCCTATGGCAATATTATGCACGATATGGTGCCTTTGGGTGTCTATAACTGATTAACTTTGAGTTACTGCAGGGATTGGCAAATGATGGCTTAGCAAGCTGCATGCGTTCAGTGATGGGATAGCTCATTGAGTAGCTCTCCGTATATTTTGAAGGACATTTGCGAGTACAGCAGGCAGCACAACTTCAGGTATGCTGGATGTAGTTCAGTAAATTTGGAAGATCACAACTTGTGCTTTATCACCTTGACTATAGAAACATGGCAAAATGCATTTTTGTATCAAAGAAACGCATTTTGGATTTATATCCACCTTTCATTCAGGAGTTCAAAGTGACATTCGTAGTGCTCCTTCTCCAATTTTTCTCCAGAAAATCCCTATAGAAAATTAGATTGAGAATCTCAGACCACCAGAGAGCACCTGTTGTGAAGGGTGGACCAGAACTTGGTGTCTGTTTCTGGTCCAACACCTTCACCACCATTTTCTGTGGCTAGATAGGGACAAGAAAATTCAATATAATTTTAATTTTTTAATAATTTTAATTACTTCTTCAACTCCACATTCTAGCTCACAAATTGCACAAAGAACCCTTTTTAATGTTTAAACTTTTGTGGAATCCCATATGACACTAGCAGGACTTTCAGTATCTGTTGACTAAAATAAAACAATAATAAAAACCTAATTCAGTTTTAATTTTAATCAATTTGAATTCAATTTATTTTTTACTAAACATAATTAAAGCACAGTCATTGCACAGGCAATGGAAGTTTCCTCATTATACAAAAGTTAATAATTTTGAGTGGGAGGTGCATATTGGTGAGGTTGGTGCTCAGATAAGACTTAAAAGGAAGCCAGTGGTATAACCTAAGGCAGTGAAGGTGAACCTTTTTGGCACCGAGTGCCCAAATTGGAATTTGCATATGCGTGAGCGTCATAAACCCAAAGATCAGCTGACTGGCGCGCATGTGAGTGTCAGCCACCTGGTCTTTGTGCATGCCGGAGCGCTGGAAATGCATGCAGGAAATGCAGGTCTTTGGATTTCCGGTGCTCTGGTATGCACGAAGACCAGGTGGACAGCGCGCATGTGCACACTGGAAACCAGTAGAGCAGCTGGCAATGGCGCACATGCCCACAGGACCTAAGGGGTAAGGTGGGTGGAGTGTCTTACTTATGGAAGAAGAAAACTGAACAGGGGATTGTGACAGATGGGGTGCATGAGAACCTTGGTGGAGTAACAGAAGCTCTTGGGGCAGGGAATGCAGAACAAGGGAACATAAGAGAGCAATGGTGATAGTTGTGTTGTTAGTAATAGGAGAAAAAAAACCCAAAACCATGGGCAGTTCAGGATTGCAACTAGGCTGGAAAAATTACTCTTAACCAGCAGGAAGAAGGGAACTGGCCTAAATCAGCTGCGAATCTACCTCCTAAAACAGTTTAGTATTTATCTTCTTCCCGCTACTTCAACTCAGACAGTAAAGCATCTGTGGCTTATTTTATTCTCCATGTTGATAAATATAGTAGACTCCTTGCAATAACTCTTGAGGACATCCCCCCCCCACTCAGAGTTTAGGATTAGTGATTCAACTAGTTGCATAATGATAGCAGGATCTGCTTTTTTGGAGGAAGAAACTGTTTATATTTGGTGTTCCCCAATAAACTAATTATGTATATTCCCAAATTTCATATTATTGTAGATTGGAAATTGCCCAAATGTGATGTGAGGATAAATAAATCAGACCCTTTCCAATTCTGTCACACCTAATTGGGGTGTGTGTGTGATATGTGATTTTCTAACAAGATATTGCAGTATTGGCTCTATCATTAGACAGGCGCTGGAACTAAGCAGTAGCTATTGCTAAAAATACAGAACTGGATATGTCAGGAATTGGTCTACTGCCATTTCATTTGTGTAAACCACTTTATATCTGTGCATGAGGAAAAATTCTACTGCAAATCCATTCAGCTTCTCTATATGAAACTAGGGAAATAAAATCTTGGGCATTACTTCAGGCAGCAAAATGCCGTAAGGCATCTTCATACAGCACATCTGTTATAATCTTTGTGCAGCTCCTACAGTAGAAATCTCACCAAGGAAGACCAACAATTAGAGAATATCCAGATAATAACTTTATTTTGGTAAAAGCAGCCAAGTGTGAAAAGAGCCAAAGTAAACTTGCAAGGAAGCTACAGAACTTCATCAAAAGAAACAGATGGCACATAGTACAAACAGAAAATATAAAGGGAGAAACTACTTTTGCAACTGATAAGACAGGATCTTTAACTGATTCCTGCAGAGCATTTTCTGGAAACTACCCTAATCCTGTTTTTTTCTGGTATGCTTAATTATCTGAGTTAACATATTAAGTAGTAAAATGGTCTCAGTTTAGAACCAAAAACTAACTTTACTAGTATAGGGTAGATATTTAGAATTCACTATATAGGATTCACTGGATACACATAGGCATGTATCTCCATTCTGAAAAGAATTTGATATATTTTCAATAAGTAATCAATAAGTACTTGAAAAAGATAATCAAACACTTATTTAATTATCTAAATTGAATTAAACCGAATGCTTTATTTGGCCAAATGTGATTAGACAAACAAGGAATTTGTCTCCGGTACAGAAGCACTCAGTATATATGCAAAGCAAAATAATCATAATCATAATAATGCAAATAAAAGAGGGAATAAAGAAAATAATAAGGATAATAATACTACAGCCATGCTACATAGGTTAATATACATAGATATTAGATAGCACTGTGAGAGTAAGGTGTTTAGCAGAGTGATCTAAATTTTAAGTTTTCGGCATTGGAAAACATTTCCCCAATTTTTTAAAAAAGCAGCAATATAATTTAAAAGAGAAAAGTGCTACTAAAATATTTTGTATGTAAGCAGCTTTTTTCTATTACAACATTCAGTCTTAAAAAGTGGAAAGTGCATAGTCAAACTAAAAAATAATATTGTGATTTCTCAAGAAAAAGAATTCCATGCATGTATTCTATTCTAATACAGTATTCTTAATTATATAATAAGTGTGGCCTTTTGACAATGTAGTCATAGAGAGAGAGAAAATTCAACAAAGCAGCACATTTCTCCATTATCATAAAGAGATTCTGGTTATAAGATTGTTACAACTCCTTAATGCTTCAGGTATGATACTGCAGTTCAATCTGAAGGATTCAATAAACTGACTCTAAAGCCCTAAAAAGTATTACTATTTTGTTTTATTAAGAAAGGGCCTTTTTTGTTTAATCCTTTTTATACAATGACAAGACTGGTGAAAACTTGTCAGTGCCTTTATCAATCTCAATAACATTAAAAAAAAATGGGTTCAGTCTTCAGAAATTTTTCTGATTGATAGTGAGCTCCCTGATCCCAGACATGGAACATTTTTTTAAACTGGGAAGAATAATTGTTGCTTTGCCTAAACAGGCATAAAATAGAAGCAACGCAAGCAAAAGTGCAAATTTTATTCTTTACTATAGGCAGAACTAGAAATCACGAATGAAGGTGAATATACGTGTCCCAGGATAATATTGTAGGATCCAATCTGGGTCGTACAGAGGCACCAGAGGTTTTGTCTTTCAAACTTTCAGACTTGTACTGGAGCCCATGTGCTAGAGATATTCTTTCTAGCAGAGCTAGAAATCTCTACTTATTATGAACATGATCCATTATTCATGGAAGATTTAGGGTGGGGGGGGGAAGCATTTTTATTTTTAAATATAAGATTTAAATATGGGAAATTCTGCTTCCAAAGCAAAAGCATAATGTATTATTTAATTTAACACATGTATCACAAGAAACTTAAAGTAATCAGTACCTCAGGCTCAACAACAGACTTCAACCTGCTTTGTCAATTTTAGCATATTAAGTATCTATCCCTGCCAGATCACACAAAGGAGAGAAAAGGAAAGAAAAAAAGGCATTAGTGTAATATCTTAGATGATACAAGCAGGCTTAAGCCTCCTCTAAGTGATGGCAAAAGACATGGTCATCATACACTTGCTTGTCAGAGCTGTCAAAGGTTTTATTGCAATATGGACAGTCGAGAATGTGATTTTGCACATGATCCGAATATTGTTGTTGTTCAATGTCATTAGGGAAGACTTCCTGGCATATGGGACACTTTTTCAGAGGGACCTGAAAGAAGACAATGGAAATGGTTTTTTTTTTTTCCAAATTGCTTTGCAACTGCATGATATACAGTAAATTTCTGTTATGGGAATAGAAAAGCTTTGTTCTGTGGTATTCTGGCAAGTGATGGTAGCTAGCAAAGAAAAAAGAGATGGATACTTCAAAACAACAAGAGCAAAATGTTAAGTGACTAAGGACTCACAGCACTAATCTGCCTTTCCTTCAATTCTAAACAAGTCTGGTTTAAAGCACCAAAGGACTATTAAAGACAATGACTATAGCCAACAATTGCGGCTTCAATCACATATTCTTTTGCTGTTTTCTCTGACTTCTTTTCACTGTGGCACTGTCTTTACTGTGTGGTTTCAGGTTTTTTTGCATTGTGCTCAATAATAAAAACATTAAAAGTGAGAACTCACCAGGTCCATTTCTGGTGATGCTGTAAGACAAACCATAGTGAGAAAAATAAAACACTTTGACATTAATTTTCATGAGTTAATGTTAATTAATGTTAATATATAGCATCAGTGAAACTTCAAAATACTGTGTGATGGTAGAGAACGGTGATGTCAGGAATCAATCATGAAGTCTGTACTTTTGTAATATCTGCCAATAATAATCTATTCCATTTTATTTGGATGAACAACTCAGAATCTACCAATGCTTAGTGACTTCAAAATTAGCATGGACACCCCACCCCCGGAAAAAGGTAGTTATAACCTGGTTTCAAAATTTCAATGACTGCCCTTGCTTACAGTCTTGTGACCACATTTTGGGTGCTTGGCTATGGCTTGGATTTACAGCCATTTGCTGTAAATGGCTGTAAATCCACTTATGGTCAAGTGCCCACAATTTACGAAGTTTTTGCCAAAACCCATTGTTTGCTTCTGATTTTTGGCAAAAGCATCCCATAGTGAACCATGGATTCACTTAACAACTGCTACAAAAAATTGGTTCAGTCACCTGATGACCAACTTTATGATCATCATGACTTATGTTAATAATGAGCAGGCTCCATTACGGTCATAAGTTGAGGACCACCTGAGCAATTACATGTTTTTAAACAGGACAGCCAATTGAGTTTTCAATTAGCATACTTTTGCTGCTAGATTGAACCTCCCAACTGGATGTTGAAGGGCACTCACCAGAATATGAATTTCCAAACAAAAGCTCAGAGTTAGGTGGTGACCGGGATAAGAGTCCAGCAGATGAACTGCGTATTGCAGGGAGGCGTGCCCTCAACAGCTCATTTTCTTGCCATAATTTCTGTAAAAAAAAAAAAAAAGCTAAGATGCAAAACCAGTAACTTTGGAACTTATGATATATAGATTATTGGGTCCAGAAACAGTTGTTTGCACAGGAGCAAAATTCCCTGCTTGCACATGGAAGTTGGTTTCTCACCAGTCCCATAACAAAGTTTCACACTGGGAACATCCACACAAAGGTTTCCAACAGTTCAGAAGCAGCTGTAGATTTTTCTGACTTCGTTCAGCTGGTTGATTTCTAGAGAACTGGAAAAGTTTATTTTTGTTCAGTAGTGATTTGAAACCTGAGCAAAATTGGATGCCATCCTTTGCAATACTGTAGAACTTGTAAGCAGGCTCTTCTTCATACTTGAAACTTTTGCTTATCCCACCTCCTGCTATCAAAACTCACATTACTTTCTCTTGTCTCTTCCATCCTATAGCATTGTTGTCCTACTCCTAGAGTTTTGTCTACAGGTAAAATTTAGTATGCACTTGCCACTGAAGCAACATGCAAACCATAATTCTAACTAATGAGTAAAGTGTCTGCCTACAAAAATGCTAAACACCATTATTTCACTTTTTACACTTTACACACAATACTGTAGAATACAGTGCACTGTATAGTAAAGGAACTTTCCTGGTCATAAGGACCACTTAGTTTTGTTTCAAATCATCAGACAAATAGACACAACATATATTGAAAATGTATATAGATATTAGGAACTGATTTTATTTCCCTTTGTATAGTGGGGATGTCACATATCTTCCTTGTTATGGGAGGGTTTAATTATCTTCCTAGAAAATAACGTGGAAGGAGGTACCCCACATCCTTTGATTGGCAGATGATTGGAAAATAATCTGGAAGGAGGTATGCTACATCCTTTGATTGATGACACCATTCAATCATCCTGAGGTTTTTTCACAGGTCCATGATTTGTGTTAGCTCAAGGGCATGGTGTTTTGTTTTGTTTTTGACCATGTCTTCTGTACAGTACAGATTGGCTCATAAAGTTCCCTGGATTGCCAGCAATTCAAGAGGGATTGGGGAATAAAAGCTGGGTGGCACTGAAGTCCTCAATGTTGGAAATTCTGTATCAATCTATGAGAAAATAGTTTTTAATGGTAATTCAGAATATAAAGCTTTCATGCAAAAGCCAAAGCAGATTTGGGGGGGGGGGGGGGAACCAATGTTCTTTTTTTTCCCAAGGCCAGAGAACAACAAAATAATTTTTCCTAAAAGAAAGTGAGAGAGAGAGATAGAGCAAGAGAGTGAGAGAGCAAGACATTTATGCAAAGGCAAGCTTTCAATGGCAAGTCTGATGCCAAGCCTGAAAAACATGCTTCAAATTCTGGGTTTGGAATAGGCCACAGCTAACAAATGCAGGTTGCTGGGAAGCTTCACACTACAAGTGAAGGCACCGGGTAGAGACTTGGCTACCAATTGTGTTGTCATCTGATGTTGACTGGCAGAGAGGAATATTAAAATGATGGCAGGGAAACTCTGTGAATTATTATTGTGTTTTCTGGAATTACAATGGATATGAGTTAACTATTCAACTATATTTTTTAGAAAATTGGATGATTAATCCACACTCTTTTAGGTTGTAAGTTTCCTGGTTTTGAAATATTGCAGTTATTTAAAAAGCTTTCTTTCATGGGCAATTACATTCATAATTAATAATATCTTCCTCAAATACTCCTCTCATGGGAAAAGTCAGGGGCTCTTCCCCGTTGAGGCAAGCAAAAGTAGTGGTTTATCCAATCTGTCTTTGAAATGTTTTGGAATTAAAAATTCCAGAATTCCCAGTCACAAGGAGATTACAAAAAACTACCCCAAGCAACTTCTGTCTGTCCCTAATTGTACAATACTGCCTTCTGCACAATAATCCAACAGTAGCAACTCTCATCACTCCCCACATGACAAAGTTTGCACCTGATTTTCTTGCTCGAGGTCATCTTTTTGCTTCTTCAGGATTTGAAGTGCAAGTGTTTGTTCTTCCTGAAGATTATTCAACATTTTCTGAGAAAAGAAAAAAAGCTTTAAAAAATTAGAAGCCAAAGGCAAATGGTAAACATGTTTCCATTCCTCCCCCCCACCCTCCCCCCCAATCCTTATTTCATACTTCTTCCACTACCGGTCGAACTCAGGGTTAAGATCCATTTAATTCTTAGAGCAGCCCTGTGGAGTAATGTAAGATTAGACTGAAAGACAACAGGGAGTGCAAGATCTTCTACTAAGTCTCAGGACTGGGAATTTAAATTAGGCATGCTCCATCTCTAATTACTAGACAATCCAGCACTTCCAGAAAGATGATAGCATTCACACTGGGTGCCTAATCAAATCTCTATATAATTCTAAAGCACTGATAGGTGATTTTGTTATTTTAGGCACAAATAAAATGGGTGAATTGGGAAACAGGGAGACATTAGAACTGGCCCAATTTAAAATATGCATCAAAATTCTGTAATAATAAGATTTATAAAATAAGTGAACAGGCACTTAGTTATGAGAGAAAAAAAGAACTTTATAAAAAGACAAGTAGGTAGGTGGATGGATAGATTTTTTAAAAAACTGATTCAAGTGAAATGGACCACATAGTGTTTAGGACAAGCTTCAGCATAGGGCAAATAACAGAATGGCATGGCTATGGAGGGATATTTTTGCCCAAAACTGGAGCAAGAAGTTCATTAAAGGTTTTAATGGGGAGAAGAGAAAGAATAAAAGGACAGCATATACAGAGAGAGTCAGAACATGTGGCTTATCTTCCAAATGTAGCTCAAAGCATCTGCCTTAGTGCATTCCCATTTTTTCTCCTTGATTAGGCACTGAAGGAAAACAATGATAATGAACAGATTGGGAGCCTCAAATTAAAATGTTCACAGATGCTGAATGAGGACTAACTGGAAATCACCTAGGATGATATAACCTAAGACATTCTTCCCATTGTTCATGTCCTGCTTATATTTTTCTTATTGTTAAGCAAACAAATCCTTTCTTTCTTTCTTTCTTTCTTTCTTTCTTTCTTTCTTTCTTTCTTTCTTTCTCTCTCTCGCTCTCTCCCTCTCCCTCTTTCTCTCTCCCTCTCTTTCTCTCCCTCTCTCTTCTTCCTTGTTTATACTTGTTTACTCTTAGCAGAAAGGGTTTGCTTGCTAACTCTTCCTCCCACTCTTGGCTCAATAGAAAAATCCTTATGGTAGAACTGTGAGCCTTCACCCTTGCCAATGCCTCCTTTCCTTCCTGAAAGTGCGTCAGCATTGTCTATCACAACCATCTCTCACTTCATAATCATAGTTAATCACGGAAATCTGCAAGGTTAGTTTATGGAAGGCCATTGCTGTCGTACTGTGCGCTTCAGAAAATGATTATTGTGTGGTGATTCTGAGTCCCTTGTAGACAAAACACCTTCTGGCTGCTTATTATCAGACAGTGGTGCCAATGACAGAAAAAATGCTGGGAAAGGGTCACGGTGACAGAGAAGGGATTTAGCAGCAAAGAGTTGTTTTCATTCTTACATGCCATCCAAGGAAATTTCTCTCTGTGATTGGATTTTTCTATGAAGGGAGAGGTGGTGTGATAAACTACAGTGAAGTTGCAGTTTCCCAGGAAGAAGGGATAATAAATTTTTTGCAGAGTTGGGAAAGCATGCATCAATCTGCAGCAGCTAGATTATCTGGGATATAGGATCCCTATGGAGGGACTGCTTCATTAGATTAATAAACTATGCTTTTTCTAGTGAAGAATACAAATTTAAAGTTATTTAAGGTTTCAAAGCTATATATCAAAAAGAGAAAAACGTAGGAAAATTACCTGTCTAAACAAGGCAGCATTTAATTGATAATTCTCTCCCTTCAATTCTTCCAGGTCCATTACTTTATCTTTAATACAATCCTGCAGGTTGTCCATCTCCTTCTGTTGCATGTGCACTTGTAACTAACAAAGAGGAGAGATGTGTATCAAGTCCCAAATGCAGATCAAGAAAAGGAACCATTAGGCAATCAGACTCAAAGTTAGTTTTAGGACAGTTCTGTAAAATTTCCAAATTTGATAATTATGAAATTATATAATTCCTGACAAATATGGAAGCTAAAAAACCTTAACCATTTTGGCAGATGTTTTGATTAATTAACTCAATGAGCTACTGAAAGAACTCAATAAATGATTGAGTTTTTTCAATAGCTGGGGTGACTAGAAAATAAACAAAAATCTTCTGTATGTACATATTATTTAGAAATCCTCTATTCTCTATCCTCTGAAAATGGTGTTCTGAGCAGTTGGGAGTTTTTTTTCCAGTTGATGAATGGCTGATTTCGCTGCCAAAGCCAGCTCTTTGGAGGCAGTTGCTCCCTAGATAAGAATGGGAGCAACTAGGAACAATCCCAGATGACTCTGAGCTAACCATACTGTTTACCTGCGGAGAAAAACCTGGATGGTTGCAATTCACAGTAAGAATGGCCAAAGAGTCAGGAATTTTGTTCATGTAGGGGTAGTGCAATGGCCATAAATTTGAGTTATAAGTCCCTTAATTTCAGGAAGTCATAACTTTGAATGGTCGCTGTATCAATAGTCATAACTCGAGGACTATCTGTTTATGGAACAACTCAGATAAGGTTTTTAATTCTATGATGTTAAATGTTAAGCATATAGATCAGTGGTGAAATCCAAATGTTTTTACTACCAGTTCTGTGGGCATGGCGTGGCTTGGTGGGCATGGCAGGGGAAGGATACTGCAAATCGCCACTCTGGGGCCAGCCAGAGGTGAAATTTGCCAGTTCTCCAGACTACTCAAAATTTCCACTATCAGTTCTTCAAACTGCTCAAAATTTCTGCTACCAGTTTTCCAGAAAACCTGCTGGATTTCACCACTGATATAGATGCAGTGTAAATATAAATAGGGAGTATCTATTGAAAGAAGTTGTTCCTAAATTTAGATAAGGATGAAAATATGTATCAGAATTCATTTGTGGTAGATGCTGGTTTGCAAGGAAGGAATGTGAAGCAATTGGATATATTTGGTCCTATCCATTCAAGCACAAATATTGTTTCTGATTCTCTAAAATTGGGATTTGAAAAGCTTCCTCCTTCCAAGATTGAACCTTGTCTAATATGATATCCTTTGCATGTGTTGAGACTGTAAGAACCTGCAGAATCTGCACTGCTGGTAAATTGGCTGACATATCTGGAGAGAATGTGGTCAGGAGCAATTCTTTTAAACCCTTAAGAAAGACCCCAGAGCTGCTAACTCACTTGAAAGTCTTCTTTTTGACGCAAAGTGGTTTTCAGAAGGTTTTCCATCCGTTCTTTCTCAGATAATACAGATTCTTTCTCTTCTTTGATTCTGTTTGGAAACAGACATAAGAGATTATTATTACTTCTTTATTGCATTTATATTCTACCAAGAATAGTTCTCTGGATAATTCAGAGGATAAAAATTATACTGTAATCTCTATAGCATGCAAATGCAGTATTTATTGCTTAAGGTGAAACCTGTCAGATACAAGTAACCAGAAACATTTCATGAATAGGCCCAGGTAGATACTTTACTGCCGATCACCCACATTACAAGAATCTTGTCAGACTGTCTGCCTTCTCTTGGGAAATGGCAGATATAGTCCTAAGAGTTTACTCAGGCTTTCCTCCCTCGAATTGACTCCAAGCTAGAATGTTCTTTTACTCCTCTAGAGGGGGCCTGTTTCCTTCATCTGGTGATTCTACTACATCATGCACTCTAAACAACCCACCCCCTTTTCTTTGCCTGATGGGAACTGGACAATGGGGATAGCAATGACATAATATGTAAGAAGAGCTGTCCTCCTCCAAGTCCTAGGAATCCTTCCCATTGGGTGGTTCCCCCTGCAAAACATCTAAAGTATTAGAAGGGTCCTCCCACCCCTCCTTCCCTTAGAAAGTGAAGATCCAGAGTTGAAGACTGAACCACTACCAGTCTCCTGCCTCTCCATAAAGGGAACCCTTGAATAGTTAACCCCTTCACTCACTGGTTCTCCTCAGGTTCAAGACTGAAGCTGGTACTGGGGAGCATGGAAGATCTTGGTGTGCTTGAGAAGCACTTGTGAAACTTTTATTAATTCTGGAGCATCCATGTATCTTGCATTTTCTCACAAGTAATCTGCTTCTGGGTAGCCCTTCTAATGAATCAAACACTTAACAAGTCCAATACTTCCCTCACTTCAAATTCCCTTGGCCTTCAATGTTCATGGATAGAGGTGGTGTGTAGAGGCTGCCAATTACTGCAAAGTGCCTCCTCCAACATCAACGAAGAATGAAAATAGGTGCACCTTGTTAGATGGTAGCAATTGCAAACAAAGGTCCATATGCTGACCTATCATAAGACCTTAAAAGGGCCCCCAAATTTTGCATGTAGCTTTTTTGAGGGTCTGGTATAAGTTAAAAATGTAGTAGGAAGCCACACACTTCCCCCCTCTGCAATTGCTTTTATGTTGTTGTTGTTGTATGTGTCTAAGGACCTCTTGTAAGACAGTTTGGATTAGTCTAGCTGCTCTTTCAACAGTGCCTGAGCAGTGCATTGCTGCTCTGGAAAATCCAGGCCCCAGGAATGCAACCCTAATATGAGGTTGCAGATAAAACCCGTATTTCCCATAAGGCCTGGAATTGGATCATTGCAAATAGATGCATGGATAGAATTATTATATACAAACTTGGCTAATGGATTAAATGATGGACAATTGTGTTGGCTGTAGTTACAATAACAATCAAATACTATTACAACATCTGGTTCTTAGTGAAAAGATCCACCACCACCAATATGGATATATAACCTGCACTGGTGGAAAATCTGTTCTAAAGTCAAATGATACGGTATGCCAAGGCTGGTGTGTGTGTGTATGTTTTTAGGGCCTGTCTCTTTGGCACGCTTATCATAGTCTTTGATGTCTGGCGTCATCCTAGGCCACCAAAGTCTCTTAATGTTCTGTGCAGTGTCTTGAAGACTCTCCAGTGTTCAGCCATCTCAGTACCATTTGAAAGTTGCAGTACTTAAAGGTACAGGCCTGAAGATCTGTTTTTATGCTGCAGATTTTCCATCTTTGACCGAAAACAAATAATGTCCTTTGATGAGTCCCCTAGAGGTCGTCCATCCAGGCGCAAATGTGTGCGTCTTGTTGCTGCTATGTCTTGATTCTGGTAAACAAATCCTGAACCTGTTATGCTGCCCCCAAATCCTTTCCTAGTACTTGCTGGTGCCAACTAAAGTTGCAAGACTGTAAAATCCTCACAGGGATGGTGCTTATTGCAGTTGAAGATACTTGGCTTATGAAATAGGAGCGTTAGGCAACAAATATAGCACTGCCTGCACCTTAGTAAATCTGCAGACCATTGGTTGAAATCCTGTAGCCTAAGTAGTCCAATTGGTGGAGGGCAAAGGTGTATTTCTAAAGCTTCACAAGCAGCTTATTTTCCTGTAGCTTTCACAACATCTCCCTAACATGCTGCACAGGAACCTCTGCATTCTCAGAGACAATAAAGATGTCATCCAAATAAATTATCGCAAATTTGTCATATCCAAGGAAAAATTGGTTCATGAATCTAGAGAATACAACTAGCCAATCCAAAAAGTATAAACTGTACATGGGTAATCCTCGAATTATAACCCCAATTAAGCTCCAAATTTCAGTTGACAAGCAAGGCAGTTGTTAAACTTTGCCCCATTTTTTGACCTTTTTTGCCACAGTGATTAAGCAAATCTCTGCATTGTAATGTAAATCATCTGGTCATTAAGTGAACCTGCCTTCCCACATTGATTCTGCTTGTGAGAAACCAGCTGAGAAAGTTAAAAATGTCCACATTTTACCACATGTAAAAATGTCACACAATCACAATACAGTGCAACTGTCATCAATACATGCCAGTTGCCAAGCGACTGAATTTTGATCATGCTGTAGTGATTATAAATGTGAAAAACAGTTACGTCACTTTTTTTAGTCCTGTTGTAACTTTGAACAGTCACTAAATGAATGGTTGTAAATCGAGGACTACCTATATTGAAACTTTCCATAACTTGGTATCAAAGACTGTCAAATAACATTATTTGATTATAACAAGATTATACACATTCTGAAGATCCCAAGTGTTTGATAAATATGGGAGCTCTCTGTAATCTGCCCATCAAATCTGATAATAGGAAATGATCCCTTATTATAACCTTGTTGAGATCCTTGTAATAGTGGACTGTGAGCATTGGAATGTCTCCCTTCAAGTTCGGAATACCTGCCTCTTGCTTCTTTGGAACAAAAAAAGTAGGTACTGAAGATAGTGATTTAGAAGGTCTTTTCTCTAAAGACCCTCTAAAATTTGAATACAAATGCATGTTTAAAAGTTCTTTCATTAATATTGGATATTATCTCTGGAATTTAAGTTCCAGGTTTCAAATCAACATTACAGTCATAATCCCTAGGCAGAGGTGGGGGTGGGGGTTGAAGTCTCATCTTCCTCCCAACTGTCTGCAAAGGTGGCATACATGGCTGGCTACTTTAGCCCCTCTGGCTCAGCCAGCAGGCCTGTGGAAACTGCAGATTGAGCTTCCAGGCTGGAGAAGGAAATGATGGTGCCCTCCTCTCTCCATCTACTGTTGGGTTATGTAGCTTTAGCCATGGTGTCCCTAAGATGATTGGTGCTTGGTATGTTCTCCAATTGTTAACAACAATGGTACTGTAGATTGTATGATGGGATCCACTCTTAAAGGCTGCCTGTTATCATATCTATCTTCATAGGAGCAGGCAGGTCTACTGTAGGTATATGTAATTCTTCTACTGATTGTAAGTCTATGAAATTCATGGTGTCCCCAGAATCATGCAAGCCTTCTTGCTTTTCCTCACGCCCTGAGTCAAAAGATAATCTGACAAAAACAGTTAAGAGTATACTATGAGCTATAGTACTATACTACTTGAACTCTCTTTACAAGATGAATGGTCCCCTCTGCGAGCTCTTCAGAGAGGGGACGTTGTTGTTTCCTTAAATTGGTGACTGATGAGAGGAATGAGGCTCTTCTGCACCCTGATCAGTCATCTTGCTCTCATTCCATGGCCTATTGGCTGGGCAAGTTCTGATGATATGCCCTGATTTGCCACAGTAAAAGCAAGCTGCTGAATCCCGTCGTCTTTGCCTTTCCTTAGCAACTGCCATTCTTCTGCCTATTCCAAACTGCACCAGCTCTCCCACCTCTGGTTTGGTTGAGGCAGGCTCAAAGAGAGGAGGCCTCACAAAATTTGACCTAACCTTAGGCCTGCATGATTTCTCCAGTTTCCATTTCAATTCTTGCAAATGGGCGTCTATGAGCAAGCAAGTTTGGAATAACTCCTCTAGATCCTGTGGAACTCCTTGCCTCACCAGCTCAGTCTGAATATCAGCGTGCAAACCATGCTTGAACTGGTCAATCAAAGCTGACTCATTCCAGCCAGCATCTGCTGCCAATGATTTAAAATCAGCAATGTACAACTGCACTCTTCTGTTGCCCTGCTTAAGCTGCTGAATCTTCTGACTGGCTGAGACTGCTTGGATCAGATTCCCAAAATATGCTCTGAATTTCTCCATGAAGTTTTGATAGTTGTCCATTATCGGGTCGTTGCCTTCTATGATTGGTTGCGCCCACTTGGCCGCAGATTCCTTTAACAAACTCAATATAAAAGATACTTTTGCATGATCTGTTGGAAATTCTGCAGCTCGGGCTCCCATAAACAATTCACACTGACCAATGAAATTTTTCATTTTGTTTGCTTCTCCTCCAAACTTCTCTGGCAAACCAGAGGAGACTGGTTGCTCTACCAGAGCTAGTGGGGCCACTGATGGCTGGACCAACTTCAATATTGTTGCTTGTAACTTCTTCATTTCTGCTTCCACTTCCTGTTGATGTAGGAGTAAGGTGTTCACCATCTCTTGTGAAGACATAGCAGCTGCCTGCGATTCTGCTGCCATATCCGTTGTATTCTCCTTCCCAGAAGCGCAGAGTCTGGCAAGATTAATGTCAGGCGGAAGTAACCAGAACCATTCCATGAATAGGCCCAAGTAGATACTTTAGTGCTGATCACGCATATTACAAACAACTCACCAGACCATCTGCCTTCCCTATAGATTTAACCTTAGATGTTTCCTCCCCTGAACCGATTCCAAGCTAGAATGTCTTTTTACTCCGTTAGAGAGGGGTTCCCAATCAGGGGTGCTCGCACCCCCTGGGGATGCGAGATGATATTCCAGGGGGTGCGAAAACTTGGGTTTAGACGTTTCAAAATTATAGTGTAATATGCATAATTATATGCATATAATTACTAATTCCACTGTAACCCAGAGAACATTTTTAACCACAATATAGATATTATCAGTGCTATTATTCTTATAGCTAAACTGTATCTACTTTAAAAAAAAACCCAGCTTCATAAAAATATGGCCTAGTATTTGTTTACATGCATAATAGCATAAAATAATAAAATAATAAAAACAGAACCAAGGAATTCCGAATATCTTTTTTATAGCTGCATTGAAAAGAAAACAGAGATTTCATGAATCCAAGGCTTTCCTAGGCTTCAATCACTAAAGGTTTACTTAAGTGTTGTGATTGAACCAGCTATCTCTAGGAGGGAAAATAAATACTTACTGCATCAGGTCTTCCTTTATGGCACACTTCTCCTTTTCCAGATCTTTGTTTTGGGATTCAAGTTTCTCACATTTGTCCTCTAAAGTGTTCACTTTATCTTGAAGAGCCTGAAGTTGTAGAGCAGAAAAACAAAATCATCAAGATTTCCATTTATTATAATGTCACAGATAAGGAAAGAGTAATTGACATTTCTGTTTTACTTGTTTAACATATAGTTATGTTTTAACCTTGTCACCCTATTATACTTTGAGCCAATCTATTAGCCATTCTACACTGAATATCAGAGGATTCCCTTTTCCCTTTGTTTTTGGCTAATTTTATTTTACTGTTTTTCAATAGCTTCCATTATTACAGCTAATTCTAAGAAAACCTAGTTTTAAATTCAGACAATTCTGAAGCAGCCATCAAAATATCCTGTTATGAAACTCCTTTATTTTGTTTATTTTATTTTTGTTTGAACATACAAAACCTCCTTCCCATCAATATAACCTTAGTGACTAGGATTCAATCAACTTTTTTTAACCTGTGCATAATTTGTCCTACCTTCCTACTTTTTAGACTGGCATTTTTAAAGGAACTGTGTAGTGTTACATGCTTCCTTTTTTAATAACCTGGATATTATATCAACACATTGTCTATAGTAACTGACAGTGGTCCTTCCTCATTCTCCCCAATCCGGGTGGAATGTTTTCTTAGTACTGTAGTTCACTAAAACTAGCATTTTGAATAGCACATAGCTATTCCTACCTTCCTCTAAGCCTATGATGGCGAACCTAGGGCACGCGTGCCACAGGTGGCAGACAGAACCATATTGGTGCGCACGCAAGCTCAGCTCCAGACAGCTGATTTTCAGGCGTTCTGGGTCCACTGGAAGTCAGGAAACATGCTTTTTCCGGCCTCTGGAGGGCCTCTGGGGGTGTGGGGAAGGCCGTTTTCACCCTCCCCAGGCTCCTAGAAAGGCTCTGGAGCCTGGGAGAGTGAAAAATGGGCCTACCAGGCCCACAGTGCCATTGTGTGCCAAAAGTGAGGGGAGTGCAGGGGGATCATGCACATATGCATGGGGGGACATAGAATTAAGGGTGTGGGCACACACGCATATGACCCCCCCCCGCACTCCCCCTTTTGGCACACGATGGCAAAAAGGTTAGCCATCACTGCTCTAAGGCAATTTCTGTGGAGACTGTAAACTCTACATTATTCTAGGAAGAAAATACTAGTTAAGTGTATTCAGTTTTCTTTTTTGCTGTTGTGCTTTGCTATGTTTTGGAGATGGTTCCTACCTTAGCTGCCACAAGTTCGTCTTGTAAATGCACATTCTGCTCCTGGAGACTTGCTAGGTTCTTCTTCAGGTTCTGGTTTTCTTGAAGCAATGTTTCATTTTGCTGCTGTATCTTCTCCACTTCCCCCTGCAAACCAAAATCAAATTGCATGGTATTAATATGTTCTGGAGAGGTGCGCTAGATCCTTCAGAATGCAAATAACTCTTTTGATCTACATGTTTATTATATATAATAAACTCCATGGCTTAGGACCTGGTTATTTACGGGACCGCCTACTACCACAAACAGCCTCCCACCGGCCAGTACGCTCTCATAGAGAGGGACTCCTCCGGGTGCCGTCAGCCAAACAATGTCGACTGGCGGCCCCTAGGGGAAGGGCCTTCTCTGTGGGGGCACCTACTGTCTGGAATGAGCTCCCCCGGAGATACGAAGGATCCCAGACCTGCGCACCTTCCGCCGCGCTGTGAAGACCTTTTTATTCCACCAGGCGGGCTTGGCCTAATCCTTTCCCTCTTTTTTAACATGTAAATTTTAATCTGTTTTAAATTATTGGGGTGTTTTAATTTGTCAAGGCCAAAACTATTTAATTTGATTTTATCTGGTTTTTTAAATTTTTTATATCTATGTATTTTATTGTTTGGCTGTTCACCGCCCTGAGTCCTTCGGGAGTAGGGCAGTAGACAAATCAAATAAAAAATAAATAAAAAATAATAATAATATATTGTTGGTAATGAGTTCTGAGTTACTAAGTCTTTGGTTACATGCAGTGCTAATTGCATCAGCAGAAACAGTGCATTAAGGATGTTTTTGATCTCTCTAGTTTGGTCAAACCACCTTGGATTCATTTTTTGAAATGAAACTTTAGTTAGCCACCATGTTTGCCTATGCTGCACTATTTTAGTAAGCATTATTTGCATATTTTATCATCTGTCACAGATGAAGCACTAGCTGTTTGAATTACTGGGACACAGACATTTTTTAGATAGAATAGTTCAATAGAATTTATTGTTTTGAATGGGGTGGACTACTTAATTTAAGATAAATCACCCAATACATAACAAACAGTGGAAACTGCTAAGACATCTCAGCAAAGTCTCTTTTTGTGTCCATTCTCTATAATAAGTAGCCACTACTGAGATCAATCTGGTAATACAAGATTTTTCTGAAAAAGGTAAGATTTAAAAAAAACTGTTAAAAATATTCCATCAGTATCTGAACTCCTGCTGTTGTGATAATAAAAGATGCTGATGATTCATTTTACTCATTTTAAATACTGCTTTTCCATCTTTGGTCTTAGAAGTGGATTAAGGGAATATTTTTAAAAAATGTATATATTAATGAGTGTTCAAAAAACTTTCCTGATGTCTAAATAAAGATTACATGGAAATACATACCCTGTTTTCCCCAAAATAAGACATCCCCTTATAATAAGCCCAATCAGGCTTTTGAGCGCATGGCAATAAGGCCAAGCGCTTATTTCAGGGTTCAAAAAAATATAAGATAGGGTTTTATTTTCAGGGAAACACGGTACTAGCAAGAGTTTAACCAAAGATGTCATGGAGATAATATGGACTAACCCTTTTCCCACTTCCCATGTCAGCATGCTGTGCCCTGATAAAGGTATGAGAATTCACTGTACATCAATATACATTCTGTTAAATTCTGTCCCTACAATTATTTCATCAAATTGCTATAAATATTTAGTGTTAATTTTGATTATTTTTTTAAAATATTTTTTTCTCTGTTGGATATTTCTATGTGAGTGCTTGATGGTTTAATAGCAATATTTGAATTTCAGTAGCACTGAGAGACAAAAGGAGTCTACCAGTTCTTTGCTACTCAAGCTGATCAGACTATAGATAAGGTGGAAGAAGAACCTTTCTCTGTCAAAATATGTGTAAATATGGGTACATGCAGACCACTATACTCCAATCAATCAGCTACCCATTCCTATTGTATGGAATCTATTTTTTAAAAAAATTGCTATAATGGAAACCAGATTGGGAAGGATTTTCTTTTTCCCAAATGGGTGTTATACTTTTTTTTAAAACATAGAATAAAGTCAAAAAGGCATTTATTTGATGGTGCAGATGTATCTTAGGCAAACCATTATAAGAATGCAAATGTTATCAACTTGCTTTGACTTTGAAATGCCTCCCTTAAGGCTTGAAACAACTGTTTCTACTGTGAAACTATTTAAAATGGATTGAGAATGTTTCAATTCCCAAAGAAACACTTCCAAAATACTGTTTTATGCTTAGACCCACGCATTTTGAAGACCATAACACCCTAACCCATTCTGCACAAGCCTTTATTCAGTTTAGAACTTAAGAAAGGAAACTAACCTCTTTAGTAACTACCAGCATGTCATCCTTAGGCTCAGTACGGAATTGAAAGGGGATACTGGCCCCATGGATTTGCCCATCTTGATCAACATAGCAAAACTGATAATACTCATCATCCTTTGGCAGATAGTAGGCTGAAAGAACAAAAAGCCACATTCCATGTTTAGAGTCTCAATCACTCAGAAGAAATACAAAAGTTAGCTATCTAACACTTAGTTATAGTTTACCTTTCAGAGATAATCTGCTGGATGCCAAACAGAAGGAAGGCTGACAGCTTTTAAAATTTCTCTCTTCCCCAAGTAGCAAAGCTGACAATTCTAGGTAGATTTCTGTCTGGGTCTTTTGCACAAAGATTTTGAAATCATACCCAGATTAAGCCTAAGCACTTAAAATAAAATTAAGCCTAGTGCATCCACCCTTCTTTTCTTCCTTTTTTATGACTTCAGTCTCATATTCTTTATTCTGACTATCAACATCTCTCTCATATCTCAGGCTCATATCTCACCATAGCCATAACTGAGGTGGGGAACAAATGATATCACCAGATTTCCCAGGATACAATTTACTGCTGAACTACACTCACTTCTCAACAAACAGCTTTCTTTTTTCTTTCCAGTGGTAAAAATTACCAAGCCAGGAAGTACCAGCCATATAGCAGTGTATACCAAGTAATTCTATTAGCATTGTGCGAAATCACACTTTTTATCTCCTAAGGAAGGAAGGGAAAGATGACAGACACTAATAGGATTTGGAGGATGACTTAGCAATACTATCAGCAACTAACTCTCACACTGGCCAAATAATAAAAACAATTCATAAAATTAATAAACCCAGTAATTGATTTCACAGGTTCTTTTTAAGAGATTGTTAGTGAATAAATCCTAGATTTCAATCAACCCATTTTGGATGCCACAGTGGCACTATATGCAAGGTTGGTTTTCAGCAGATAACAATGTGATGATTACTGTATCACAATGATGGCTAACCTTTTCAGCACTGAGTGCCCAAAGTGTGCATGTGCATGTGTGCGCGCACGCACACCCATAATGCAATGCATGTGTGCGTGCAGGCACATGCGACCCTCTGCAGGCACATGCGACCACCCCACGTATGCATACAACCACCCCATGTGTGCCCAGTGCATGCAGGCATATCTCCTGTATGCTGCCTGCCCCCCACGCATGCGCGGCAGAGACCTGAAAACCAGCTGGCTGGCGGGACACATGAATGCACAGCAGAGCTAAGCTGGGACGACGGCTTGTGTGCCCACAGAGAGGGCTCTGCATGCCATAGATTCGCCATCACGGCTGTAGCAGGTTTCCTGTTGCAAAAATGCACCACCAATTCTCTTCTCATCACTGACCTTTAAAAAGCACTTGCTGTTGTTCAGCATAGCTGTTCTCAGAATCACTGAACTCAGGAGCCCACATGAATGTGTAGTATTCACGAGTTGTCTTCCATCCCACCTGTAAGGCAACAACAAAACACATGTGAAGGCTTCTGATTCCTGCTCCGACTGGGTTCTTCCATACATGCTGGAACTGCTAAAGTCTATATTAACTATGGATCTGGGAAACTGCAATCCAAGCACATCTTCAAGATGTCAAGATGAAGACTGTTCAAATGTTTTAGAGATGCTGTGGTGTATTTGTTTTGCATCCTCTTAACGCCATCAAATAAATAGCTATTGAGTGAAAAGATCATAGACTGTATTCAGACAGAGCAATCTTATGTGAAATTTATGTTGGAAGAAGGAAGGAGTAATTATCCATGTTGGCCCTGTTGGTTTGCTGCAACCAAGGAAAGAAGGTGAGGGAAAGCCTTCATCTTTCAAATTATAATGAATAGGAAGGCATTACCTACATGAGTAAAAGGTCTAGAATCAAGTCCCAAGAGTTTTGAAGACAGACAGGAAAATTGTAAGGCTTTCAGAGAGCGAACTTAGTCCTAACACATCTTGTCCATCTCTTTGGAACAAAACTGGGAAACACTTGACTTGGCAAAATGTTTAATCTGCATTTCAAGGAACCTGTGGCGGCATAACCTATCGTTCTGCTGAAATACCATTTTCCATGAAGGACTTCAGAGAACTTTCTTGTTTTGAACTCTGGATTACTTTAGGAATTCTCTCTCAAAGTGGTTTATTAATAGTACCCATTCGCAATTTTGGGGAAAGTAATATTCAAGGAAAAGTAAAACTCAACTGAGTTTTGGGGGAAGAACCATAAGAGATAAATGTTGTCTTGGTACCAATTGGCAGAATAAACAGCTGAAAATGGCACAAGCACTGCTTACATGCTAAAAAGACATATAATTTATTAACAAAAACTGAAAGTTGAATGGAAAAAATAGCTTCCTTCCTGTATTATTTCTTCTTGACCTCAAGATATGGGTCTCAGATAAGCCTAAAAACTACCAAATCTCAATTTTCCTAAAAACCTGACTTCTTTTCTCCTTTATCAAAAGAGATCAACTATCCTACATCAGTTCCAATTGCTGTGTTTTACAATTCAAATATCAGTGGTTTTTGCAAATCAAACTTACTTTGAATATGCCCACCCAATCCTTCTTGCTAGGTATGAAGTACTGGGAAATGTTATAATAGCAAGTTACATCTGTTCCAGGAACATAGAATTTCTTTATGTTTGCAAAGATGACCTGAGAGAAATGGCAGCTTTCTAACATGATAGCAGAAGTAGGTGGTTCCTCCAAATTTTTACGTGCATGAAATATATCCTCCATACTGAAGTCCTGTAAAGAAAAGAGCCAAATATAGAAAGACAGAGAAAGGAGGGGGAGGGGAAAGAGAGAGAGAGAACACAAAGGCAAGATGATTAAACTGTTCTCATTAATCTTGACCTCATGATGCAAAGTTGTACAACTCTTTCTTGGATTATTTGAACTTCTTAAATTTCTATTATGGGCAATTATTATTCAAAAGATCAAGACACTATACTCCATATTAAGATGAATCCAAACTTTAAAGATTTAGCAACCTGTGCTGTCCATGTAACGATGTTTTTACTAACATTTTAAAGTGTTAAGAAATTAGTGGCGTTACCTAAAATGGGCTCCCAAGTTTTCTGGCCATTAAAATTATCTCAGGATAATGGACACGTAAATGACTTTCCTATGTAATATGATAGGGTGGTAGCAACTTCTATTAGGTAACAGTGTTAAGGGCAACATCAAAGTGGAGGCAGCAGATTTGATTCACAGGACATACTAAAATAAAATAAACTTGCATAGGAGAACAGCCCAGTAAACTATGCCCCCATTGTTCTAAAACTAACAGCAAACTCATTTTTAAAAACAATACTCCTTCTGCAATCAGAATGATATGGTCAAACCCAAACAGTAGAGCAACATCCCCAGGCTCCTTGCTTTTCCCTTGAAAACAGATAAAGTTCCAAAGGAGGCCAATCCTTGAGCTCTTGCAACTGGGCAATTGTTCAAGGCTAATTCCCCAACTGGTTCTTCTGCCCTGCCTGGCTGGAGACTTCGCAACAGATGCCAGCCAAATGGACAAGAGAGAAAAAACAGCAATTCTCAGAAATACAGATTGTCAACAGATACAGAATGAGTTCTCTGAGGTTGGAATGGGAAACACAAGGGGGAGTAATGAAATAAAATTGAATGCCTCCAGTGTTTTGGATCAAATCCCAACAGCCCTGTCCAGCACAACCAGTGGCAAGGGATAGATATAGTAATTCTGTACTGCTTATCATACAAAATATTATCAGGGAAGAAAACATGGCTGAATGGAACAAGTACACCTATTTAGTGTTTGGCACTGCAACATACATTTTATAACCATAAAGTGAAAACATTGAATTTCTCAAACCTCCTTTCCCAGAAACACTCTGTTTATACTCCCCTACCCACTTTCCTGTCTTTATGTAGCTGACTAGTAATTAGTGCAGCCTTCAACTATCTTTTGGGGAGATGTCTTTTCCTGCTTTCCTTATCTCCAGCATATGTGATAGGACTCACTATTGTCTTACTTGCAAATAATTAGGATATCATAAAAGTAAAATAACAATGATGAAAAAGAAAACTAAAAAATTCTATAATGCCAACTCTTCACTTTGTAGCCTTTAAAGAATGTGATTAGAGAAATTAGCCCCTCTTCTTTAGGAAAAATATAAAAGTCATAAATCTACCATTTAAAAATGTTATTTTTAAGAAAAAAACCTAAAACGTTATAAGTACACAATCAAATAAAAAACCCACCTAAATTAATAGGAAATGAAAATAAATAGGAAATTATTTCATTTGCCTAAAATTCATCTTTGGTTTTTTTTATTACTATTTTATTTAAATCTGAAATGTATCTCTAATCAATTTATAATTCAGTTGATTTTCACCAACAGTAACATGGATAATAGTGATTCCTACTTTGTCATATTGTTAGCCCTTTCATTAAATTGTACACTTTTACTTTCTTGCATATAGTTATCAACTCCACAAAACCAGACCACCTTCATTCAGATCTGTTTTCTAGGTTTCCTCTTCCTTAGTTTAGCAGACTTTTTTTCATTATATTTTTGCTCTTTTATCATTTCGCCCCCTTACAGTCCAAGATGCAATTTTCTTGGAGATATTAGATGGGCCTCTAAATATTGATCTCAGATGCATATAATGGCTTGAATTGATTAAAACTTTAAAATTTTCACGAATCACTTTTTCAGTAAAATAAAAATAAAATACCTGTTGGTGCATCTGTGCCATATCTGTAACAATAAGGGTTTGAGCACATTTTGAACAATATGTCACAAACACAAGCATTGTCCAGTTTACCCCCAAGCACTACTCTCGGCAAACTAGGCTGTCTGGAGATTACGTTGCAAGCCAACCTACTATTACTTGCTTTACTAGATGTTTTTAACAAGCGACTGAACAGCCATTTGTCTGAAATAGTTTAGAGTCCCCAGCTTGAGCAGGGGATTGGATTAGAAGACCTCCAAGGTTTCTATTCTATTCTATTCTATTCTATTCTATTCTATTCTATTCTATTCTATTCTATTCTATTCTATTCTATTCTATTCTATTCTATTCTATTCTGAACAAGGTTCCAAATGCATACTGACACATTCAAAGTGCAGTAGTTATACATCTAAAATGTTATAACCTACTTCAATAGATTTTCAGGGTGAACTCAAAGATGAAAGCAATCCAAACAAACCAAAAGTAATAAAAATGTAACTACGTGAATGCAGTGGGCTGTGCAATCCAAAATAAAGAATGGTTAAAGTCAGGCCAACAAAGCTAGAAAGAATGCCTAGTTTTCACTTGGCATAATGAGAGTCAGGCATATTGGCTTGTGAATTACTTGGCCTATTGGTTTGCAAACAAATCATCAGGAGCTTTTGTAAATCATGAATTGGCTGCTCCATTTTTATTTATTTGTCTGTGCCTTTGCTAGATATAGTTACTAGCAGTTAACTGATGTCTTCTTTAGCACATGCTAGTCGGAGCTAGAGGGGATGACAATGAACACTTCATAGGTTAATCACACATGTAAACTAGCTGACAAAATGTGGCTTTGTATCCTTGTGAAGGAATTCTGCAAATGGGCCTGTAAATGGAACACAGGAAAGTAACATGGCATTTTTCAATGTGTCGGCAAAGATCCAGAGGTAAAAGAAAGGTTATCATTAGTAGATTAAACAAAACACGTGTGTACACGTGTGTGCAACATAATGTGTGATTTTGTGTACATGTGATCTTTTATGGCATAAAAAGAGCTTGCTAAATTTCAACAAGTGTGCTTGATTTGAACTTGGGTCCCAAGCATATCCCTTTACTTCTGTAACAGAAATAAAGAGTTTGCATTACACCTTATTCTGCATGAATTCATTGGCCTACACTGCTGGGTAACTTGAACCCAATGTTGGATTGGGCCAACAACTGAAACAAAAACAATACTGGTATTAGTATAGCTTCCTTGGAAAGAACACTGAAAAATAGGGAGGCAAGAACAGAATTTCTCATTTACCATGTGATGTACCATTGTTTGATTCAGGACTACTCTTCTCCCACTCCCAAATGCACAGACTACTCTTCCCACCCACCCACCCCAAAAAAAAAAGATTTAAGCAGAGATGCTCTTGTCACAGCTCCTTCAGAGCTGTGCAAAACAGCACTATCCAGGCAAATCAGGAAACCTTTGCAGCATAACAACACAAGATTTGCAAATGTCCTTATCATTTTAAAAGAATTTAGGGAATAAAGACAGTATCCTCCCCCCGAAATAGCCTGAGAAAGAGATTTAAGGACAGGAATCTTGGTAGCCAGCAGCTAATCAAAGCTTCAACTTCCTATCCAATTCTATTACATTCATGCAACAATTATTTAGGCTGGGATTGCAACCGTGTTAAGGGAAAGTGTCTCTAATCGCTTTTGGCCATTAAATCATTGGTTGTGGTAGATAAACTTTTGGATTGGGGGCACTTTTGGAATTTTGAGAACCCATAAAATGAATAAACCCCTCCAGTTGTCCTCATAAAAGACCACTGACAGATAAAAAATGCCTACCAATCCCTGCTTTCCAATTGCCTCATTGGCCTTTTGTGGAGCCTACAGATATTTCCTTAATAAAATAATACTACAATTTTGCTGCATACTGTCTTCTTCCTATTTGCTTTTTTTAATTTTAAAAGACAGGGAAACTGATAGATGTGTAGAGGCATTATACTGGGGGATTGTGGGTTCAAGTTCCGCCTTAGCCATGAAGGCCAACTGGGTGACTTGCGCCAGCCATTCTCTCTCAGCCCAACACACCTCATAGGGTTGTTTCTGTGGAGGAAATAGGAGGAGGAAAGTATACATTTGCCACCCTGAATTATTTGTAAAACTAATAAAAGTGGTATACAAATAAATAAATAAAACAAAAACATGGGAAGCTGCACAATTGTTGATGACATATTTATGTACATATTGCTTTTACATTTTTATGAAAGATGAGGAAAAGCATGCCTTAAAATTATCTAGAGAGACACTCATATAAGTCCTCTTGAGCAATAGAGTCTTGGGAGACACAATAAGGTGATACAACAATGCATTTATAAACAGGGCTTTCAATGGTTTGCATTTAACTGGGAACAGACCTTTGGAAACTGCAGGAACACAAGCAGCATTGCCTACCTCTATTTCAAGATTTGTACAGCTATGGTAGAAACCCCTGAAGCAGCTGAGTGATGCTAGAAAAAGATGTGACTGATTAAACTGTGGACAGGTGATTGTGAAGAGATCCTTTGGGACTCAAACAATCTAATTCAAAGCATAGCACAATGCAACCCATTAGTTACTCTTTAAGGTTACCACAAAATCCTCTGACAATTTTCTGTAAACTAAGCCTAATGAATGGCGACATGCACAGGGTTGGATGGAATTGGGATATAGCAATGGGGATGGTGGTGGTGTCAGAGATGAGGATGAGACTGACTGGGAATACTAAGATCTCTCAGCACACAATCGCTCTAAGCAACATGGATATCAAATTAAGTCCATGAAGCATGCCAGAAATAAATTCTAATTTCCCAAGTGAAAGTAGCTGATTGATATTATTTATAGGATAAATTTAAAATATGGTAAATATACAAGGAACATATTTGGAGGAATGTATGTTGCCAAACTGGAAAGGAAGAAAAGTTTCCAACCAATTTCAAGTTTCTGAATTATAGTAGTCCTCTCTCTTTTGTATCTGGAATTTGGAATAAAGACCTAATGGTCATTAGCAGAAAAGGACAGAAGTGGCCCTACAAAGAGAATAAATTCTTAAACAGTTGTTATAATATTTTATAGAACATAGTATTAGAACATTTTATTTGAGCATTTACCCTTTTACTTAGATTGAGAAACCGTATCTTGCTTTAAGATTTGTTGATTTTCTTACTCTTCACTGCTCAGAGGCATTGGAGACAGCTTGCCCAGGAAAGCGAGATAAGGTAGACACCCCAAGGACAGCTTATTAGAAAAATGTGCTTTCATGAAAGTTAGACATAAGAAAGTCCTTGATGTGGAATCATTTGAGGAGGGAACTGGGTGACCGGAGAGGGGGTTGATAAAGGGACAAACTGTAATGTCAATAACCTGGCTGGCTGAATGCTTGCCACTGCGCACCAAACAGCTTGCTTTCATTATTCTTGACTTAACTTAATTTCATACAACTGTCTGCTTTTTTTAAAATCATCCCAGCTCAGAATGAACTTGGTAAAAATAAGGAAATTCCAACACAGCCTCAAAAGATATGTTGGTAATTGTTAATAGTATCAAAGCAAGAGTTAAATCAAAGTGGTTAACTACCTATATATTCCACTGCTTGTTCATCATTCCTTTTATTAAAATAAATAAGAATTTATACAAGACATGTTTCTATGGATTTGGATCTTGATCCAGGATTGCACTGTGTTTTTTCATTCAGTTCCCATAATAGGTGGGACTGACTCTGGTGACAGGAAGGGGGGGAGGGGAAGCTCAAATACTCATAAACTGGTGGGGGGGTGATTTGCCTTTTGACAGATAAAATGATTTGCTGGACTTGTTCAACAGGCAATAGAAGCAACTCATTTGGGAAGGGCACTTTAAGAATTGGGAAACAGCCTCCTCTCAACACATACAGCCCTTGATAATGGAAGCCCATTTTATTTTAATAGTGTTGCTGTTACTAATTTTAGCAAATAATAAGCAACATGCCTTTCTCAAATGTTCTTTCTTTCTCCATCACTGCTAGATAACTAGTTTGTGTTTTACTTTAAGAGAAAGAGTCATTTATATCTAAAGACTCAGTTGCTGTCAAGATCAGTAATGTGATCCGCAAATGAAACTAAAGCCAAAGGGCTTAAAATCAAGCATAGGCCAAAAAATGTTTCTTGGTCTCAGCAGTTTCTTCCAAGCAACATTTTTTTAAGGCCATGTATGCTTTCTGCTCAGACATTGGGGCCCTTTGAGTGACTGGAAACACAGGCCTACCTCTTTTGGCCCGATAGCCGTGATGGCGAACGGAGCCATATCTGTGGGGACGCGAGCATTGCCCTAGCTCAGCTCCAGAGCTCATGCATGCCTGGCCAGCTGATTTTCGGGCCTTCTGGGCCCACCAGAAGTTGGGAAACGGGCCATTTCTGGCCTCCAGAGGGCCTCTAGGGGGATGGGGGAGGCCATTTTTGCCCTTCCCATGCTCCAAGAAAGCCTCTGGAGCTCGGGGAGGGTGAAAAACGGGCCTACTGGGCCCACAGATAATCTTTTTGCCACCGCGTGCAAAAAGCGGAGGGAATGGGGGGGAGGGGCTTTGCGCGTGCAAGCGTGAAGGGGTTGCAGGGAGCATTGAATTAGGATTGTGGGCACGCACGCGCACGACCTCCCCGTGTTCCCCCTTCTTTTGGCACATGACAGCAAAAAGGTTAGCCATCACTGCCCTATAGCATTTGGCAAATCTTTAGTTCAGCGTTTCATAGCTTATTCACCTAAATAAGATAGCCCACACCCAGGGCTCTCCATATGTGCATTGGTCTACAATTCTCTTCATCTAAAATTTGGGCTGAAGATGACTGAAATAGCCTATGTAGCCGCAAGGCCCTAGGCAGAGAAAAGGTGTTCCGAGGATGCAGACCTCCATGGAGCAGCTCTTAACAACCCCACATAATGATCAGGAAGACATTACATTTTGAAAATAACACTAGAAGCCAAACGCATAGCCCTTCAGATGATGCTGAATCATAATTTTTAGCTGCCATAGTGAGCATGAACAGTAAAGGATGCAGAGAAGTATAGTTTGATTCATCAAAATCAGGTAGACTCTGAATCCCATAATTAATATGAAGAAAGGAATATAACTGATATCAATCCTCTTAGGGATCCTGCTGCTCCTCATGGCTCCTGTGCTTTTAATACTCATTAAAAGATGTATCGATATTGCAGAGGGGAGTTAATTGTTGCAATTCTGTTATAAATAACTTCTACAAATATCTGATCCAGAGTTGCTGGGCTGAAAGGGATGCTTGTAGTAGTTAAAGTATTGAGCTACTATTGAGAAAGCCCCTGTTTAAGTTTTTTTTCAGTCACTAAAACTCAAGCTTGGTTCAGACAACATATCCAAAATAAGACATCCCTTGATAATAACCCCAATTGGGTTTTTGAGCACATGGCAATAAGGCCAAGTGCTTATTTCAGGGTTCAAAAAAATATAAGACAGGATCTTCTTTTTGGGAAAACACGGTATTAAAACAAATTCTCAAACTCTGGCTTTGGGTCTCTGAATATAATACATGTATTAGCAGAAGCTGTAATAAACTGTGAAAAAACAACTATACTATGGATAATATGCACTGCTAACTGGGGAATTCTGGGAATTGAAGTCTACCTGTCTTAAAGTTGCTGAGTTTGAGAAGTGGATCCAGGACTAAGTGCAGGATTGGATTAGATAACTTCATTGGTCACTTCAAACACAATTATTCTATGAATCTTTCAGGTAACTCCATTTTAAAGAGAAGTGCAAGCTTGCTTTGGATTGTACAATTTCTCAATTTCTCAATTTAGTTTGAGATTTCCAATCATGCTCCACATTTATTTTTGACTGCATGTTTTTTAAAACAGGAAGTGAAGAATTCAGGAAGCAACATTACTGGAAATCTGATTTTCAAAAAGGTGTCAGAAAACAGATCAGGAATTAACAAAAAATATATCATTTCAGTTTAGTATTGAAAAATTGTTTAATCAAACATTTGTATTTCTGTTTTAAACTGGAAAGATAACATGGAATGAATGATATTGTTGCCTGTTATTGTCAGTGTCAGGTATATGTCTTTTAATGGGGTGAATGAAGAAATCTGATTGACATTGTTACTGCTTCCGTTGACCTCCAATTCTTAATTGTATTTGGTGTTTGTAATTCTCTTCCATCAGTTTTGCAGTTACTTCTCCCCCCCGCCCCCCACAACTTCAGTGTCAAACTCCTTCTCTCTTCCCCTCCTTCTAGTTCCTTTTGCAGAATGAGAGCCAAACTAATGATAAGAACTTTGCACAGGAACTATCTGTCCTTCAAGCATGATCATACTATCTTTAACACTAAACAGAAAACATGTTTGCCTTTGGGCAGTGGTGAAATGTAAAATTTGTTACTACCGGTTCTGTGGGCGTGGCTTGGTGGTGGTGGGGTAATGTGAATGGGTGGGTGTGGCCAACTTTAAAAAAAAAAACTTTTAAAAGCATTTTTTTTATAAAAAATGCTTTTAAAAGGTTCTGATGATCCCAGCTGAGCCACATGATCATCAGAGGCTTTTTTTTTAACTTTTAAAAGCATTTTTTTCGGCCAAAGAAAAAATTCTTTTAAAAGTAAAAAAAAAAAAAAAAGCCTCTGATGATTGCACGGCTCAGCCGGGCATGGTGGGGTGGGCAGGGATTTTTGCTACTGGTTCTCCGAACCACCCGCCATCATCGCTACTGGATCGGGCGATCTGGTCCAAACCAGTGGCATTTCACCCCTGCCTTTGGACCCATATCTTATTGAGAAAGGAGAGCAGAACAACCTTCTTTCAGGCTATTCAGATATGGTTGCAAACTATTTTTCAGCCAAGATCACTTGTATTCATGCTGAGTTACATTCCATGTTGGCAGAAGCAAGAAAGATATCAGGGCAATGACTTGCAAAGTAACTACAGATTCTCTTGACCTTGTGTAATCCTAGGAAGTGGGGCAGGGATCTTGCCAGCATGAACTCTACCTTCTATGAACTCAATCCATGTTGGCTGGACTTCTTCAGGCAGTCCTATCACCACCTGGGCTGAAGTGGCCCCCATACTGCTAGGGCTTAGTAAAATAATAACCAGATAAGAGCCAACCATCAAAGAGATCATCAAATAAGTACTACTTACCAAACAGCAGAAACCGTTCTGAACCTGGGCTTGTCTTAATGACAGGCAGAAACTGAGCTGGATGTTCCTGAGTAGGGATGCAAAGGAAATTCAATATTAATTTCAATTAATATAAATTTCTGCATCTACACACAAGGGGCTACATCTGCATGAACTATGCTGTGGCATGTGATTTGCAGCAGCTGTAGCTATAAACATTTTAAATTTTTTATTTCCATCCTTGTTTTTTATGGGTTTAATTTTCAAATTTACAAGAAGCTGAATATAATAATAAATTTAAAAAGCAACTAACATTCATATCAAGTGCATCAAGAATAGCTGAGAAAGAGTAACTGGCCCAAAGTCACCCAGCTGGCTTTCATGACTAAGGCCAAACTTGAATTCATAGTCTTCAGGTTTCTGGCCTGGTACTTTAACCATTAGATCACACTGGTATTTTTAACAGGACCTAAGTAAAGTTATCCTTTCCTCTGAAAACTACATGCAGTTTTCTGGGAAGCATTTTCAGTAGTGATTTTTCATTGTCATCTTTTCAGGACTGAAGGGGAATGACAGGCTTATGGTTACCCAGCTGACTTAAGACAGGATGAAACTCAGGTTCTCCCACTTCTAATCTAGCATGTTAACCACTTAAAACTACAAATCATTGTATAGTGTAGGGATGGGAAAGGGGAAGAGAGGAAAGGGCAGACAATAATATATTGGAGATGAAAAGCAGACTGTTCATGGGAAAGGTGATTCCACCATTTAAAACCAAAGTGCCTAGTGATCAGAGCCCCAGTGGTCCCAGTTTTGGGGCATTATTGATGAACATAAGCCAGTCTGTAATAAAGCTCCTCTCATTTGTGATTTAATTGTAAATGAAAAGGTTAACCTTGCATATATTACTGAAACTTGGTTGAGCATGGATTTCTTTTTTGAGAGAGAGTTTTCTCAGAAACTCTTTATGGCTGGGTAATAGTACTTGCACATTTGTGTCAAAATAACCTTTTCTTTCTGCACTGGCCAAGCTCCAACGGCTTTATTGAAAAAATGTCATTTAGTGGGACCCAGGAGGCATGCCTTCTTTGTTGCAGCACCTACCCCAAGGGGCACCAGACCTCTCTTTTATTACACTAGATCAGAAATGGAACAAGTTTTTTAGAGTTCTGATCCAGAAGATATATTAGAAAGAAGTTTAATAAATACAAATACAAAATAGAAGTGTTATTTTATTCTAATGAGTATACTTTTAAATGAGAAACTTATAGATAGGCAAATTAAGAAGGCAAAACATAGTACACACCAGCAGAACCTCTAAAACAGTCATAATTATTTAAAAGACTCTTTGATGGAGATGGGTAGTTTAGAAATGGGAAATACAAAAAAAAATAAAAAAAACCTTAAACTCTCTGGAAACCCAGTTTGTTTGCTATATTATGGACTCTATTCACTGTATAACTTTCACCCCTGCTCTTTTTTCCCCCTTGGGCTATAAAACAGCACAATAGTCTGATATGTATATATATAGAATATGGAATTTCTTTCTGAATATGGGGAAAGACTGTTGGGAAAGCAAATTCTCTCTGAGTAGATGCTATGAATAAAGACCAGGACAAAAAAAAGTTGGGAACTGTGATTATACACAAATATGTACAATAGGACACTCAGATTCAGGATCTGTTCACACATGATGAAGCTGAAAATTTGACCAGAACCAAGTTAGACTTACGCAGCTGTCAGGATTATTGCAGGAAAACGCTGAACCATTTGGCAAGAACTTGTTAGAAAATGAGCAAGGTATAACATTAATCGAATGACCTACAAAAATAGAAGCCACCAAATGGAATCTGAGACTCTTCCTACAACATTTTCTAATGCTTAGGCATGATTAAGGAGAAGCAAAAATAAATCTATGCAATTATGAAACCTTACTAAATTATAGTACCTTACTAAATCCAGAATAAAGTTTCATAATTGCATAGATTTATTTTTGCTTTTCTTTAATTCAAACCCCAGTCCTATAAGGATGCTATATTCTATATATTCAAACAATTAAGACTCACCTGCCTTGTTATCCCAACAGGTAGTAGTTTTCTACTGATCGAAACAAGTCCTACCTGGAAAAGTCAGAAGAAGAAATAGAGTTCTAACATATGCAAAGCAAATGCTGTATATAATCTTTGTTTAATGCTTTGTATAAGCTATACAACTTTTGTCTCAAAGTTCCTCTCAGTGTTTGGTACTCTTATGGGAAACCTAGCCTAGTTAAAATTATAAACAATCAAGTGGAAAAGTATCACAATGCTAATATGCATTACAAGACTTCTAACATTCATCTTCTCCATGGCCAATCTGAATTTGGCAAATAAATATAGTTCATTTTTCGGAGCTGCCTTCAAGGATTGTGCTTGCATGTGTGCAGAATTCCTGGGGAGAAATCAAAGCAAAAGCGGAACGGGAGCTTTGATGCATTGTTCCCCCGATGAATTCCTGACCATTATACATTACAGCAGCAAGTAACAGCTAAATGCCCTTTGCTTTCTGAGACCCAGTAATCATTGAATCACATTTCCCAATTAATAATAAGTTGCGGTAGAAATCAGAAAAAACACAGTAAATATACAATATCCCCTAAATGTATGTCCTGAAGATCCACCCGAAAGGCATCAAATTGGAGGATTTAAGCCTTACAGAACTAGATGAACTGTCTTCGCAGAACAGTCAACATTGCAGCGAACCACAGAAGCAAAATACACAGCTAAAGTGTGACAATTTTTATAACATCCCTTCTGGACTTTCACCCCATCCTTTAAAAACACTTTTCTTCCCCGTACCTTCTAACGAAATAGTTAATTTGTTGCCAGAACCAAACTTTTTCTTAACTTTCCACTCACTTCTTTGCCGATGGTTAGCAGAAGCGAGATCTCCTAGAACTGCAGACAGTTCTAAGCGAAAGACGCACGCAACTAGCTTCAATAAGAGATGCCTGCCGGTTTTTGAAGAAAAACGAAACCCCCCACGCCCATTGTGGGATGCTACAACCTAAAGCGTTGCAAAGAATGCTGGGAGGTGTAGTTCTGTAATGCAATTTAAAAAAAGCTTTCTTTCTGGCATTCTTCACCGACCTTCTTTCCAGATGTGTGCAAATGCAACACGCCTATAATCTTCTGAGTTAATAACAGTTGGGGTTCAGGACGAGGAAGGATCAAGGATCACTTTTAGCAGATCCTTTATTTTTTGTGTTTTCAGATCAACCCCCAAACTGAAGCTTATCAAATCACTAGTTCATTTGTAATACAAATTATGAAAGAGACTATTTCCTTACTTTTTTTCCTTGTGGAAAAAATGCTCAACTGCTTTTCTTAAAGCAACTCACATATATTTTAATGTACATTTTCTTTCATTACTACAGGCAAATTTCAGTTCTACCCTGGGAATTAGGGTAACCAAACAGAAAGCAAGAAAGAAGTGAAAACTGGTCTCAGTCTTGTCATTACAAGTCTGCAAAGAATACTATCCAAGTTGCATGTACTGAGTTGCTATCTTAGTAACCTTAGAAAAGAACGCTTTGGTGCATCTCATCTACAGGTAGTGATTTACCTGTTTCCAAAATATAAGGCTGGAGAATATCTCCTCCTGGTGGTATTTGAGTGAATTGACAGTTGAGCTTGATGTAAAAAGTTTGCTGGACAGGTCATAGTGTATTGTACAAATAAATGCAAATGTTTCTTCTGAAGTGATGATTAGTGTTGATCCCATTATGATCAGTTAATGGCATTAGAACAATTAGGCAAGCTCACAAGAATCCAAGTCTTGAAAGAGTCGAACTCTCCTACTTTACTGGGTAATCCCCAAGTATACTAATCAGCAGGATGGGAATCGGCTAGTAAGAATATCAAACTTGACGCTTCTTGTAGTCTATTGATCACTTCATCGGCAGACTCTGATAGTGTGATACAGCAAAACTATGTAGTTCTTTTGATACCCATCACTTCCTAAAACCCACCAATCAGACGATCTGCAGACTGCAGGAAGTCATAGGCAAAGAGGGAGAGTTTGACTTAATGGGAAGACTCTAGGTAATAAACAAATGATCTTCATAGACGGACACACAGACTTAATTTGCAGGTTATTAAGGAGAAGGGACATGTTTATTCCAATCTAAAATGATTATTAGACTCCATCTCTGTCATCTGAATACAGTGTCTGGTATTTTATTCATCTTGGAATTGTCTTTTGGCTTCAGTACTTTAATAATGGATCAACTAAAAATAACTTTAAGGCTGCCTGAGCTTTGAGATGGAGAAAAAAATGACAATGCCATTGTGAACACAGGAAAAAAAAAACCCCAGGATTTAATCCAGGCTAGTATTAAAATTGATGGCAGGATTCAATTCAGGCTAGGATTAAAATTCATGATTTTATAATTAAGGATTTTGAGAAAAAACAATTAGGAACAGGATTTATTAAAAAATGAGAAAAGTCTGGATTTCACTTTGATGCAGTCTGATATGCAGAAGAAATTTCCCTGAGCAAAATTCATAGAAAAGCAGGATTTTAAAAAACTTGCCACCGAATCTATTTTGCACATTGTCCACAATTATTTTGTCAAACTTTTAAATCCTGCCATCTCCTGTGAATACTGAATTTCTTATTCCATAGAAAATTGCAACAGACTATGGTCTCCCCATCTTTGCTATAGTGTTCAACTTACCTTTGAGGATAGATAGAATTTTTCCTTAGCTAAGCAATCATTTAGGAATCCACTACTTTTTAAAGTTCCAACTAATAATAATAATGAAAGTAGGATGCTCTTCATTTCTCCTCATTAAACCTCCCATTAAAGAGAGAAGATAGCATGGAAGTTACAGGCAGCAGACGGAAAGTAGAGCTGCTTAACTCATTCTTTGCATCAGTCTTCATACAAAAAGAAACTATAGCCCAACCTACCAAAAACTGTAACTGTAAAAGACAGAACAGAAATAAAAATTAAAAAAAATTTTAAAGCAAGAAAATGGTAAGAAAACACTTATCTGACCTTGATGAATATAAATCACTGGGATTTGATGGATTACATCCCACAGTTCTGAAAGAGCCAACAGATGTTATATCAGAACCATTGCCTCATATCTTTAAAAAAATCTTGGAGCACTGGGGAACTACCAGAGGATTGAAAAAGAACTGATGTGGTTCCCATCTTCAAAAAAGGAGAGAAAAAACAGACCCAGGAAGCTACAGACCGATCAGCCTACCATCAATACCGGATAATACTGGGAAAAAAATAGATATGTGAACATCTAGAAACAAATCAAATTATAACTAGTAGCCAATACGGGTTTGTTAAAAACAGAATATGCCAAAACCAATCTTATTTCATTCTTTAAGAAAGTGACTAAATTAGTAGATCAGCAAAATGCTGTGGACATAGTATATTTAGATTTCAGCAAGGCATTTGACAAAGTAAGTCACAACCTACTTCTTGGTAAGCTAGAAAAATGTGGGATAGATTGCATCACCACCAGATGGATTTGTAACTGGCTGACAAACCATACCCAACAAGTAGTCCTTAATGGTACTATATCCACACGGAGGGAAGTAAACAGTGGAGTACCACAAAGTTCTGTCTTAGGACCAGTACTCTTCAATATCTTCATAAATGACTTAGATTTCATTTCATTTTTTTTTTCATTTTATTTGATTTATATACCGCCCTACTCCCGAAGGACTCAGGGCGGTGAACAGGCACAAGATAAAACACATAGAATACAAAAATTTAAGACAAGAAGTAAAATCGAATTATATCAATTTAGCCCAAGACAAATTTAAAACCCCATTTAAAATTTAAAAATTAAAAATTTACATTAAAATTTACATTAAAAAGAGAATGGGAGAGGTTAGGCCAGACCAGCCTGGTGAAATAAAAAGGTCTTGAGAGCACGGCGGAAGGTGCGTAGATCCGGGATCCTCCGTATCTCTGGGGGGAGCTCGTTCCAGATAGTAGATAACAGAAGAACTCATCAAGTTTGCAGATGACACTAAACTGGCAGGAATAGCCAACACCCCAGAAGACAAACTCAAGATCCAAAAAATTCTTGATAGACTTGAACAATGGGCCCTATCCAATAAAATGAAATTTAATGTGGAGAAAAGCAAGATTTTACACCTGGGCAGGAAAAACCAAAGATACAAGTACAGATTAGGCGAAACATGGCTCCAAAACTGTAAGAGGGATCTTGGAGTCCTAGTGGACTATCACTTAAACATGAATCAGCAGTGTGTAGCAGCAGCCAAAAAAGCTAATATAATCCTTGGTTATATAAACAGAGGCATAGAATCAAAATCACATGAAATATTAGTACTGTTTTATTAAGCCTTAGTAAAGCCATGCCTGGAATACTGCATCCAGTTTTGGTCACATTACAAAAAAGATGTTGAGACTTTGGAAAAAGTGCAAAGAAGATCAACTAAGTTGGAGACTAAAGCATATGAAGCATATGAAGAACGGTTGGAGGATTTGAGTTTGGCTAGTCTAGAGAAAAGAAGGACTAGGGGGGACACAATAGCAGTATTCCAGTATTTGAGAGGCTGCCACAAAGAGGGAGAGGTCAATTTACTTCCCAAAGCACAAAAAGCAGGACAAAAAACAATGGATGGAAACAGTGGTGAAATCCGATTTTTTTACTACCGGTTCTGTGGGCGTGGCTTGGTGGGCATGGTGTGGCTTGGTGGGCGTGGCAGGGGAAGGATACTGCAAAATATCCATTCCCACCCAACTCTGGGCCCAGCCAGAGGTGGTATTTGTCGGTTCTCTGAACTGCTCAAAATTTCTGCTACCGGTTCTCCAGAACCTGCTGGATTTCACCCCTGGATAGAAACTAATGAAGGAGAAAAGCTACCTGGAATTGACAAGAAAATTCCTAACAGCGAGGACAATGGAACAACTTGCCTTCAGAAGTTGTCGTTGCTTCATCACTGGAGGTTTTAAAGAAGAGACTGGACAGTCACTTGTATGAAATGGTATAGGATCTCCTGCTTGAGCAGGGGGCTGGATTAGAAGACTTCCAAGGTCCCTTCCAGCTCTATTCTGATTCAGGATGAATTCTTATTCAGAATTCTTATTCTGCTTCACGATGAATCAGAATAGAGCTGGATAAAAAGTGGGATAAAAACAAAACTGCAAGTTACAAATCCGCAGTTTTTAAAAAGTCCTAATCCTTGTTCACATTCAACTATCCCTCAGATCTGCAGATTTTGCAGACTATAATAATCTATGGAGGTCCCATATAGGAAGAATCTGCAAAGTACCAGATTAGGGAAGACAGGCCCTTGATAGAAAAGCAGCAGGCAAATAAATAAAGTTTATTGTCGTTGTATGGGTATACATACAATTTGATCCCAATCAAATCTAAGGCAAGAGAGCCTTAGGAATATGTTTGATGAAAGCCAAAATTTATGACAGCAACAAAAATGCCACAGCCAACAAAAATGCCACAGAATGCTATTTCGCATACGGAATTTCCCATGCATTACAAAACGTGGCTGGTCCATTTCCTGCACAAGAAGACTCCCCCACGTTCCACATCACGAAACAACCAGAACCCGTGACCCTTCTGTCTTCCTCTATCATCTTATGAACCATCTCCGACAGCGTAAGGGAGCTGAGCCAATGGGCGAACAAGGAGTCTTTTGGAACTACCCAATCCTGCCTGGGCGAAGTGGGGAAAAAAAAAAAAAAAAAGGAGCGCGCGGGGTCCCCGCCCAAAACGCGAGTTAGTGAAGATAGTTGTATCCCGTCAGCCCCTGGGCCGCGGCAGGATAGCGTTTCTTGCGTCGCGTCAACCAATAGAAGCGGAGGACGCAGTGATACATTGGCAAGGTGAGAGAGGGCGGGCGGGGCTTGGTTTGCGCTGGTTGGAAGAGCCGCGATTTTGAGGGTTCGGTGGAATCTTTCTTTGCTCTACTCTAGAAGGTGAGCAGCGTAGCGCTTCGGAGGGACGGCGCAAGCAGAAGTAGGTGCTGCACCTGAAGGAGGCGGGGAGCTGTGCAGGAAGCCGGGGTACTTGAGGGTACAGACCGCTAGAAAGGAATGATTAATGGTGTATGCAGATGCAACGAGGAAGTCAGATAGGACGAAGCCCCCCCCTCCCCACCAGTGGTATTTTCATTTTTTCCCCACAACAGCTTCTTATTTCTGACTAACCAAGATAAAATCTCAGGGCTTCTAGAAGTTGCACAGCCTCTTCTCTGAACATATTTCCAACCTGTGATTGTCGACGTTATTATTATTGAGTTAAGACTACAACCCGTCGTTTCAAGGTGTAATCCTGATGCCAACAAGGCATACCTCCATTGAACACGGTGAAATTGGCTTCTGAATAAATATATATTTGACTGATGTTGGGGAGAACAAAGGAATGGGTGGCTCTACTCTGATCCTCAAAAGCTGTTTATATTTGTGCTGTATCATTTTGAGAAACTGGCAAAACAGATAAAGAATTGGAACTTAAATGGGAAAAGAGAAATGAATAGTCCCTCTAAATTTTTTACATACCTAGGTTGGGTATGTTAAAGAAAAAGTACTGGGATACTGTTAGTGATATAGTCTAGCATCTGGAAAAGGTTTGGTGAGAAAGCTCTTGTTTGAAGCAGGAACACTGAGAAAAAAGATTTTGTATGAGATAGCTGTAGCTGCACATTTGTAACTAAAGGAGTTGATATGTTTCATCTCCTATGCACATTTTCTTTCTGTCGCGGTTTAATATTTTTCAATATTACTTAACAGATGTATAGCCTGTGAAAAAGAGAATGAAAAACTAATTTTCTGTTGAATATCATAGCCATATTAACTTACTACTTTGCTGATTTTTTTTTCATTATCTTTTGGTAATTATGTTTGTACGAATCAGTGTAACAGAATTAATACCTAACACATCCCTCCTTCCCTCCCTCCATAGGATTCTTATTAAATGATAGATTTAATACTCTGCATTTAGTGACTGTTCACATAAAGTAATTTTACGACCAAACCTTGCATTTATCATCCTTAAAGGTTTGTAAAACAAAAGAAAGCCAAAGTATGATCATTAAGCACAGCCATGATTTCATTTAGCAACACTTTGCTCAAGAACTGAGTTGCCAGTCTCAATTGTGGTTGCTAAATCTACCATTTAATTTTGTATTTATACTTCATTAAAAAATATACTAGTAATGGGAAGCCAACAGATTAAAGAAATTTTTTTCCCCTTATAATGGCAATATTTTGCCATATAGTGGTGGAAGTGTTTGTGTGTGTCTTTTTTAACTCATTTTTTTAAAGCTATGTGAACCTCATTGTAGCTCTTTTCCTTCATTCAGGACAATCAGAATGCAGACTCCAGTAACTCTTCTGGCTTCACCAGCTGTGGTATGGAATGTTTGCCTTATACCTGATATAAACAAGATATAAACAATAAAAGAAGATAATATTCATAACTAAACCTTAACCCTTCTTATAAATCATCCTACTGATGAGAATTCAGTATTTTAATGTATCCTTTTGCCCAAAGGCCAAAATTTTTGAACTCTATGTGTTACTTTGATGTCTGTCTGACAGTAGATACTTTATATAAAATTCATCAAAGCGAACTAATCAATGTTTTTTTTAAAAAGAGCTGATTTAATTTTGTTTGAAAACATGAAAAAACCTCAGACCGAAAACATGTTTAGTTAATTCAGCCTCCCCTGTTTTGCTTAAGTGTAGTATTTAGGGAATTGTGTGTATGATGGTCTGAATAATTTGAGCAAGTCTTATGATTAAATGTTTTTAAAATAATACTGAATATAGAATCCCTGTATATTTTAAAAGAAATTTCTAGCCTGGCTTTATTTCTGAATTTAAAATAGGAATGGACAATGTGTTGTTTGATCTGTTGAATTTCAATAGCTGGTACACCTAATAGTGAAAGATGGTACAGTTGTAGTCTAGCATCATTTGAAAGTCTATATATTGTGCATCCCTGCTTTAGTACCATAAAAATACCTACCGTGTTTCCCTGAAAATAAGACCCTGTCTTATATTTTTTGGAACCCTGAAATAAGCGCTTGGCCTTATTGCCATGCACTCAAAAGCCTGATTGGGCTTATTATCAGGGGATGTCTTATTTTGGGGAAAATAGGCAGGGATGAAGTCTACTTACCTTTCTTACCGGTTTGGAAGCGCGTACGCTGCATGCTTCCTGAGGCCACCTACATGTAATCCATATCTCTTCACATAAGGCAGAGATGATGTTAACTGGCACTGGTCTTAGTAATTCTGCAGGTATTCCATCAATACTTTCCAGTATTGGGAAAACTGGGGCTTTCCAGTTTGGCAATTTCTCCATGGCCCATTCTACGATTACTGTCAAGATGCTTGGTTCTTTATTAATTGGGCTGTCATCGTCATCTTGATAGTAAATCAAACCGCTATATTCTGTATATTCTTTCCATCTGTTCTTGATCTTCTGCTAGTCACTTAGTACATTCCCATTGTGGTCTTTAATAGTTCTTTGCCATGCTGAAAAGCTGGATCACATCTTTTTCCCTATGGCAAACCTAGTTTCTTCCAGATGTTGACATTGCTTCCCTCACTGCCTATTTTTGTCTTTCCTGGCTTCATGTTGGAAAATTGCATTCAGCTTTTTAACTTTGCCCTTATTACTTTTGGTTTAGGCCAGCTGCTCTTTGCTGATCAGCTATTTTGGTGGTATCGGATAGCCACTTGGTGTGATACATATAATCCAGCAATGTCAATGATGTTACTTGGATCTCTCACAACTGTTCATTTGCATCTTTCTAGATTCAGTGGTTCAAACCTGTTCTTAACTTCTATGGCATATATAGGCGAGATGTTGTTCACACTGAATTTTTGAATGAATTAGTTCAACACTATCAGGAAAATGACATTTCTTCTACCTTTTTTCACTTTGAGCTTCAGTTTAGCCACTAATTAGCTGACGATCTGAGCTACAATTAGCACCAGGAAGTGTCTTAACAGAATGCAACCAAACCTTTCCAGCGTAGTTGGCATAAGATGAAGTCTATCTTGATTTGTCCATTTGGTGCTCTCCATTTGTATAAATATCACTTGTGTTGAATAATATAAAAAAGATTCTTTTTTGATATTTGCTTGAGAACATATTGAAGGTCACTGTAAAAGAATTTCAATGTAAATGTAAGGAATTTTAAATAGATTTGGATTAATTTAGATTTGAATAGCTAGCTTAGGCTACTGCATAGATTTGTATGTAGTTGGATATAAACTGAAATGTTTTTCTCTCTAGCTCCGCTGCTGTTCTCGAATTCTAACTAGGCCAGCTTCCCTATCTTTATTGAGCAGGCCTGAGACTCAAACTGTGCAGGTAAGTATAAACAGTTATTATTATACATTATATTCTGAAAGTACAGAAATGGGCTATTTGACCCTTGGATCTATAGGATATTATTGGCCTCCTGTTACAATATTTTACAAACTGGGAACATTAGAAGAATTTTATATACTCTTATGCATATCAGTGTTGGCCTCTCCAAAAGGGAGGCAATGTCACTATAGGAAACTATTCTTTCCATATGATCAAGAATGTTTAATGTTACTTAAATAATACAAGAAATAATTATTTTGTAATAAACAAACAAACCACATGCATGGGTGAACACAAACATGGGAAAGAAGGCAGTGTCCATCCTGATATTATTTCCCCCCTGGTCTAATTGCCATCTTCCCAACAGATGTTTCTTCACCTCTCACCATCAGTGTAAAAATTACTTTGAATTAGATGGTTCATGAATTTCAACTTCCAAGGATCTTTTAAATAAATATTTATTCATTCATTCAATGTTAATGCTACCTGATTCCAACTGACTATATTTCAATTTTTCTTGTTCAGTTGTTTTCTGGAGTTTCCTCTTAATCATAAAAGATCACACAATTAGGATCTCTTATATGGACAAACATTTCAAGTGTATCTGTCCAGTACTGAGGTTTTCAGAATTTGCATTTTTGTAGTTTAATGGTAGCTGTCATCTTTAAATAAGCACAGATGAGGTTTGGATTTTCTAAGACTTCTTATAGGGAGTTTGACTCAAGGAAATCTAACCTTTGTTTTTGTTCTTCAAAAACTCCCATGTGGCTTTCTATGTTTTATTATTATGGATCTTCAATATTTAGAAACTATAAAAAGCCTTTAGTCATCCAGATGCTGTTGAATATCAGTCTCTATCACTATCAATTGTACTAGCTGGGGCTGATGGGAGTTAGAGGTCAACACTATCATGAAAATTACATTTCTTCTACCTTTGGCTAAACGTTTGGCATGATATTAACCTAGCTGTTGTTTCTTTACTCTCACATCCTTGATATATCCTAATACAGTACCAGCTAACTGCTGAATTACATATTTTTGTGCAAGATAACCATGGAACTTTCAGATGTTTGGCTCAAACTGTACTAATTATTTGCTCATTTCACAGCCTTTTGGCTTTTCCACTCATCAGCTGGCTCATCGGGAAATCCAAACCAGCTCTGCCTCCCGTGACATTGATACAGCTGCTAAATTCATTGGTGCTGGTGCTGCTACGGTGGGAGTAGCTGGTTCAGGAGCTGGGATTGGAACAGTGTTTGGCAGCTTAATCATTGGTTATGCCAGGTAAACTAATATGGAAGAACTATTTTGATGTAGTTTTATGACCTTTATCCACAAATAAATCAATATTCTAAGAAATAAATTTTGCTGATAGTTGAGAAATACTGAAATTTTAGTTAGGGAAGACTGTAGACTTAGAATAACTTTATTGTCACTTTGAACGTGCACTAATTGGCATACATTAACATGAAATTTCATTGCATGCAGCTCTCAAAGGGTCTTCACCTTTTAATATAAATCACATAAACATGACAAAATAAATAAATAAATGCATACATACATTATGCATATACCCACATATATTATATGAACAGAAAAACAACAGTCTAGTTCAGATGTATACACGTACATGGTAAGAGAAACGAATCTTGTGAGTTTACAAGGCGGATGTCATAGGGGACAAAGCTGTTACAGAATCTGGTAGTCCTGTTAGAAATACTTCAAAATCTCCTCCCAGAGGGGAGCAACAGAAACAGACTGTGAAATGGGTGTGGGGGGTCTCTAACAATGCTTTGAACTGTAAGCACATAGCGCTTAAAAGCAGCATCCTGAATAATGGGAAGTGAGCTTCCTATAATCTTCTCGGCTGTCCTTACCACTCTCTGAATGGACTTTCTCTCTGAGGCACTGCAACCACCAAACCAAACAGTGATGCAGTTTGTTAAAACGCTCTCAATCGTGCCTCTGTAAAAAGTGGCCAGGATAGGAGAAAGATGCGTCTTTATCTGACGCAAAAAATGCAGACACTGGTTTGCACACTTCACTAAGGATGATGTGTGGAGAGACCAGTTCAGATTGTTAGTTACCTGCCCCCAGATACCAGGGGTGAAATGGTCCCAGATCAGGCGATCTGGTAGCAATTGTGGCAGGTGGTTTGGAGAATCGATAGCGATGGCGGTGCAAGGCTCCACCCACCCACCCGGGTGTCGTTACTTCCTGCTTTTAAAAGGTAAAAAAAAGGCTCTGATGATCGTGCGCCACAGCTGTGATCGTCAGAGCCATTTTTTTACAACCTGTTGACCACCTCTACAGATGCATCCTTGATACTGAGTGGAGTATCAAGGCCAGCTCTTTTTAAAATCTACGATGATCTCCTTTGTTTTATTAACATTTAGAATCACAATACTTTTATTACACCAGTCCACCAGAGCCTTCACCTCTTCCCTATATGCATCTTCATTGTTATTCCGGATAAGACCCACCACTGCCATGTCGTCCACATACTTCACAATATGATTTGTAGCAGATTTGACACAGCAGTCATGGGTCATCAGGGTGAACAGTAGCAACTCAAGACACAGCCCTGTGGGGAACCTGTACTCAAGGAGATGGAGTTGGAGATTTTTCTTCCAACTCGAAAAAACTGGGGCCTATCAATAAGAAAATTCAGTATCCAATTACATAAAGCAGTATTAAAACCTAATATACCCAGTTGGTTCATCAAATGCTGAGGAATGATTGTGTTGAATGCCAAACTAGAATCAATAAACAGCATTCACATATGAGTATTCTCCTCCAGGTGTGCCAAGCTAAGATGAAACACATAGAAAAGTGCATCATCTATAGAGCGGTTCTTCCAATAGGCAAACTGTAATGAGTTCAAATGTAGGGGGAAGGCATGAAACCATATAGTCCTTTACCAATCTCTCAAAACACTTCATAATGGAAGTGAGTGTATCTGGATGGCAATGATTAAGGCATGTGATGATAGTTTTGTGGAAGAGACTAGTGAGTTCCAAATAGAATTTTGTTATCAAATGTCTTGTT